>CM038670.1:230509089-231891459 GCA_021605145.1 Aegilops bicornis | reverse complement strand
CTTTCTAGCATTTGATCAATAAAAGGTAAGGGGTAATGATCCTTTTTAGTAGCTTTATTTAATTTGCGGAAATCAATTACCATCCTATAACCTGTAATAATTCTTTGTGGAATCAATTCATCTTTATCATTAGGAACTACAGTAATGCCTCCCTTCTTAGGGACACAATGGACAGGGCTTACCCACTGACTATCAGCAACGAGATAGATTATACCTGCCTCAAGAAGCTTTAATATTTATTTTCTTACCACTTCTTTCATCTTAGGATTCAGCCGTCGTTGGTGATCAATAACTGGTTTGGCATCTTTCTCCAAATTTATTTTGTGTTGGCATAGAGTGGGACTAATGCCCTTAAGATCATCAAGAGTATATCCAATAGCAGCATGGTGCTTCTTCATAGCTTTCAATAATTTTTCTTCCTCCTTCTCTGAAAGGTTAGCACTGATAATAACAGGATATATCTTCTTTTCCTCTAGATAAGCATATTTAAGAGTATCAGGCAATGGTTTAAGCTCAAACACGGGATCACCCTTGGGTGGAGGGGGATCCCCTAGGATTTCAACAGGCAAGTTGTGTTTCAGAATAGGTCCTTGTTTAAAGAACACTTCATCTATTTCCCTTCTTTCATTCATAAACATATCATTTTCATGGTCTAGCAAATATTGTTCTAAAGGATCACCAGGAGGTACGGCAATAGAAACAAGACCAATAATTTCATCTTTACTAGGCAATTCCTCTTCACGGTGTTGTCTACGAAATTTAGAGAAATTAAATTCATGAGACATATCACCCAAACCAATTGTAATAACATCCTTTTCATAGTCTATCTTAGCATTAACAGTGTTCAAGAAGGGTCTACCAAATATAATGGGACAAAAGCTATCTTGTGGGGACCCAAGAACAAGAAAATCAGCAGGATATTTAGTTTTGCCACACAAGACTTCAACATCTCTAACAATTCCAATTGGTGATATAGTATCTCTATTGGCAAGTTTAATTGTGACATCAATTTCTTCTAACTCAGTAGGTGCAATATCATGCATAATTTATTTGTATAAGTCAATAGGTATTGCACTAGCACTAGCGCCCATATAACACAAGCCATGATAACAATGATCTCCTATTTTAACAGAAATAACAGGCATGCCTACCACAGGTCTATGTTTGTCTTTAGCACAAGGTTTAGCAATTCTAACAGTTTCATCACAGAAATAAATAAAATGCCCATCAATATTATCAGCCAAGAGATCTTTAACAATGGAAATATTAAGTTCAACTTTAACTTGCTCAGGAGGTGTATAATTCTAATATTGCTTTTATGAACCACAGTTGAAGCTTTAGCATGATCGTTTATTCTAACAGGGAAAGGTGGTTTCTCAACATAAGAAGTAGGAACAATAGGATCATTATAAGTGATAGTCTTTTCTTCAACTTTAATAGGTGCAAGTACTTTTACTTCTATCGGAGGATGATAGTTAAACCACTTCTCCTTAGGGAGATCGACGTGAGCAGCAAAAGATTCACAAAAAGAAGCTACTATCACAGAGTCAAGTCCATATTTAATGCTAAATTTACGGAAAACATCGGTATCCATAAAAGATTTAACAAACCAAACTTAGGTGTTATACCTGACTCCTTACCTTCCTCGAGATCCCAATCTTCAGAGTTGCGCTTAATTATTTCCAATAAATCCCATTTGAATTCAATAGTCTTCATCATAAAAGAGCCAGCAAAAGAAGTATCGAGCATGGTGCGATTGTTGTCAGAAAGCCGAGCATAAATTTTTTGAATAATCGTTTCTCTTGAGAGCTCATGGTTGGGGCATGAACATAACATTGACTTAAGCCTCCCCCAAGCTTGAGCGACGCTGTCTCCTTCGCGAGGCCAAAAATTATATATATAATTACGATCACGATGAACAAGATGCATATGATAAAACTTCTGATGAAATTCCAATTTCAATCGTTTGTAGTTCCATGATTCCATATCATCACATAGCCTATACCATGTCAATGCATCTCCCTTCAAAGATAAAGGGAAGACCTTCTTCTTAATAACATCATCGGGCATACCGCAAGCTTAAATAATCCACAAACTTTATCCACATATATTAGGTGCTCATCAGGATGTAATGTTCCATCTCCTGCAAAAGGATTAGCTAGCAGTTTTTCTATCATACCCGAAGGAATTTCAAAGTAGACATTTTCATTTTCAGTAGGTTCAGTAGGTTGAGGAGCAACTCTATGCTCTACTGGTCGGGGTGAAGATACCCCGAACAAGCCCCTCAGAGGATTACTTTCTATAGTAACAAGTGACAGAAAATTTCAGCACACTATATAAAAATTTTCCTTACCTTATTCCACCTACCAAAGGCGCTTCACTCCCCGGAAATAGCGCCATAAAAGAGTCTTGATGACCCACAAGTATAGGGGTTCTATCGTAGTCCTTTCGATAGGTAAGAGTGTCGAACCCAACGAGGAGCAGAAGGAAATGATAAGCGGTTTGCAGCAAGGTATTCTCTGCAAGCACTGAAATTGTAGGTAACAGATAGTTTTGTGATAAGATAATTGGTAACGAGCAACAAGGAAAAAAGTAAATAAAGTGCAGCAAGGTGGCCCAATACTTTTTGTAGCAAAGGACAAGCCTGGACAATTTCTTATATGAAGTAAAACGCTCCCGAGGACACATGGGAATTATCGTCAAGCTAGTTTTCATCACGTTCATATGATTCGCGTTTGGTACTTTGATAATTTGATATGTGGGTGGACCGGTGCTTGGGTGCTGTCCTTACTTGGACAAGCATCCCACTTATGATTAAGCCCTATTCCAAGCATCCGCAACTACAAAAGAAGTATTAAGGTAAACCTAGCATAGCATGAAGCATATGGATCCAAATTAGCCCCTTACGAAGCAATGCATAAACTAGGGTTTAAGCTTCTGTCACTCTAGCAACCCATAATTTACTTATTACTTCCCAATGCCTTCCGCTAGGCCCAAACAATGGTGAAGTGTCATGTAGTCGATGTTCACATAACACCACTAGAGGAGAGACAACATACATCTCATCAAAATATCGAACGAATACCAAATTCACATGACTACTATTAGCAAGACTTCTCCCATGTCCACAGGACAAACGTAACTACTCACAAAGCATACTCATGTTCATAATCAGAGGGTTATTAATATTCATAAAGGATCTGAACATATGATCTTCCACCAAATAAACCAACTAGCATCAACTACAAGGAGTAATCAACACTACTAGCAACCTACAGGTACCATTCCCAGACTTAGAGACAAGAATTGAAAAGAGATGAACTAGGGTTTGAGAGGAGATGGTGCTGGTGAAGATATTGATGGAGATTGGCCCCCTCCCGATGATAGGAGCGTTGGTGATGACGATGGCAATGATTTCCCCCTCTCGGAGGGAAGTGTCCCCGGTAGAACAGCTTCGCCGGAGCCCTAGATTGGTTCTGCCAAGGTTCTGCCTCGTGGCAGCGGAGTCTCGTCCCGAAAGCTTGCTTATGATGTTTCTTCGGACGAAAGACTTCATATAGCAGAAGATGGCCACAGGAGGGCCACCAGGGGGCCCACGAGGCAGGGGGCGCGCCTGTGGGGGTAGGGCGCCTCACCTCGCGTGCCTGTGAGCGTGGGTCCCCTCTGGTATTTCTTCCGCTTAGTATTTTTTATTATTTCCAAAAATAACTTTCTTGGAGTTTCAGGACTTCTGGATTTGTGCAGAATAGGTCTCTAATATTTGCTCCTTTTCCAGCCCAGAATTCCAGCTGCCGACATTCTCCCTCCTTATGTAAACCTTGTAAAATAAGAGAGAATAGGCATAAGTATTGTGACATAACGTGTAATAACAGCCCATAATGCAATAAATATCAATATAAAAGCATGATGCAAAATGGACGTATCATTAACACGCACAACACACACACAAAGAAACCATTTAGACATGTAAGGTACACGTGCATTGCACGCATGAGATTTGGCAACCAAATTATGAATAAATACTACATTATAGCATGTATTCTTTGAGTCATATATGCATGATTTAGATGTTCATTTAATTCTTATAGTTCATTTCATTCAAAACCATCTAGTTTTTATAAGAAAGCTAATCTATTTTAAGATTCATGGAACTGTGCGTTGTAAGGCATAAAGTAAAAACAAATCATGTAGAAAAGCATTTGGGAAATTCTCATACGGATGATTCTAGAACAAAGAAGAAGTGCTTGTGTTTTGAGGTTTGTGCATTATGCTTAAGTTCAACCATAGAGTCTTCTAGATTGTACATGTGGCAAAATCTGGTTGAATCTAGACGATATCCAACGGCCAGTAGTGCTCAAATTTCCCAGCTCTGCACCATCGGATTGGCCTCATCCAACGACCATCTTTCAAAGTTAAAGTTATCTGCACACTATATAAAAATAATATATATATATATATATATATATATATATATATGGGTATAGATATTGATATGTCATGCGAAAGACACCCATCATCTCCAATTAGAATAGTGTGTCCATGCACGGATGGAATGTGGCCAAACGATTTCTGCCATCGGTATCTCAAATTCAAACCAGTCCGACCTTGTTCAGTGTGTATACATTACAACATGCTCATTTCCAAACCACACCGCGCAGATCTCCGTTATATTCATGCATGCATGGGTTTCAAACATCATGATCTCTTATTCAAATATTTGAATTCAACTTTACATTGATTATGACGTCACCTAGTCTTTTACGCCCACACATTGGTCTTCTCTTTATAATTGTACCACTAACTTTCTCTCGTGCATGCATGCACACACACTACCAGTCGGCATTATCCATCGCACACATGCAATCTTTTTCTCCAGGTCGGTCTCCCATGAAGGTACACACACACATCCCCCTCTCCATCATATCGGGCATTCTTTATCTCCCACGTGCATGCACAATGATCGATGTTCTATGTGTGTGTGTATAGAGCTAGGTCTTTCATAGTTTTCCACATAAACCGATCAATCTATATATCTAGTGAGGTCTCACCCTCTTTCCCACGTCCACATCGATCAATCTATACCTCTCTATATAGGATTACATATATAGCTAATACACCCACATTAATTATATATATCCAATGCCCCCCTCTCATCATCCATGCCTTCCGCTTCATCTCTCAGACGCGCGCACAATGGCGAAGATAGGGGGCAGCAAGGGCCCTGCCCCCCCCCCCTAACATCACTATATATCGAGGCTAATATGAATGTGATCGTTAGACAATTGTTGGTAAAATGGTTTAAGTTGATGAATTGGCCCTCCTCGTAAAGGATTAGTAATGCTTGGCCCCCTAGCTCATGGGACATTTTTCATGGCTCCGCATCGCAAGCATAACAGCGACGCGTTCTCGCCCCCTCTCTCGAAATATCGATCTCGCAGTTGTGCACTCCTTCATAGTCTCCCTCCACTCGGCCCCTCGCACCATGTTCTAGCTCCCCACCGGATTTTGCCACATGTACAATCTAGCAGACTCCATGGTTGAACTTAAGCATAATGCACAAATCTCAAAGCAACAGTGGTTCTCCTTTGTTCTAGAATCTTCCGTATCATAACTGCCCAAACTTTTTTTTAGTTGAATTGCCATTATTTGTTTTTACTTTATGCTTTACAACGCACAATTCCATGAATCATAAAATAGATTAAGGGCTTCTTTGATTCAAAGGATTCTTGAATTTTGGAGGATTCTAATCCTTAGAAATTTTTCCTATCTTGGTTGTTTGATTCGTAGGATTGTAAACCATAGGATTTTTTCCATATGATTCATTTGCACTAGATTTCATAGGAAACATCCCATCCACTCAAACCTCTTTGAAAGAATTCTGCGTTTTTCCATGCACAATCAAACACTCGTACAATCTGTAGGATTCAAGACGACATTCCACTCTAATCACATGTTCTTCCTATTCCCGCGTTTTGGAAATCCTACGAATCAAAGAGGCCCTAGGTTTTTTTATAAAATCTAATTGATTTTGAATGAGATGAACTATAAGAATTAAACGAAGGTCTACATCAGGCATATATGACTCAGAGCTTACATGCTACAGTGTGGTATTTATTCATAATTTGGTTGCAAAATCTGACGCGTGCAATGCACGTGTACCTTACTAGTACTTTGAGTATGTGCAAAACACAATGGCACGCTACACGTGTCCCTCTTACAATTCATGAAGGCACGTGGCACATGTGGAGGCGTTGTCGCGACATCCTTGTGTTGATTGATCACAGTGATGTGCTGCTGGTTCCAGAAGAATGTACTCGTCGTCCCTGGGCCGCACTGGCAGTACATGGACGAAGTGAAGATGTGCACGCACGCCACACACGCACTCATTCCCTCGCGCGCACACGCGGGTACACGGGCGGACGCAATTTTGTACCAAGATCCACCTCATGTGATAATTTGACGCGTGTAAAGTCCTTCACTTCATTGATGGTCAATTAATACAGCACATGCAAATTGAGTGGACGTGAGGGCGGAAGAAAGACATTACCACTCCACTGCGCGCATGCGAGTAGTTAAATCATGGGTTACTAGTAGTACTTCCATTGGTCTCCTTCGTATTTTGTGCCAATTTTTGACAGTAACATAATATTTATGCATCTGAGCAGTGTAGTCTACTTGAAATTTATGTTCCACTAAACTCATCGGGGGCCGTTTCGGGCCTCGAAACCAAAAACCATCAATTAATCTTTACCTTGTTCCCATCACATTCAAAAGTACTAGTGCTACAATTAAGTGCAAGCCTGCTCACACCTACCAGTACGTACCAAACCTGAACGTGTTCCCACTATGCAGGTTTTAGTACTAGTGCTAGTACTTAGGTTATGAAAAGGGGAACTACCTAACCGAAATTACTCTACCTTCCTCCTCATAAATCCTCCTTCTTCGTCCATCCTTGCCATGGCCGGTGTACAGAGCTCTAGGTCGAGCACTACTTGTAACAAGGGAGGGGCAACCAAGGCTGCGGAAAAAAAGAGAGGGCTCACCGCCATGCAGAGACCTCGAAAGGTCTCTCATGGGCAGGCGATGGCTCCCAGGAGCGCCCTAGACGCGGAGGCGAACATGCCGAGCTGGCGGCGGTGGAGTCGTTATCCCTTGACGGCATGCCCGATCAGCTCAATAAGCACCTCAATAAGCAGAAGGAGTTCATCCACGGCTTGGTGGAGCTGCTGAAGGAGAGCCTCGACGACATGCCCGCTGAGCTCAATGAGCAGGGGGAGTTGACCGCCGGCTTGGTGATGCTGCTGAAGAAGAGCATTGCCTCGGAGAAGAAGGCGACCGGCGAAATCCTGCAACTTCAGGAGGACAAGGCGAAGCTCTGCCACGAGCTCGACCTGCTGAAGGAGGAGAACGCCGGCTGGAAGAAGCTGCATGAGAATAGTAGTTCCTCAATGAAGATGTTGCAGGCCCTCATCAGGGAACAGAAGGAGGAGTTGGCGAAGCTCCGCATCAAGCACCCGGCTGCTGTGAAGGTACGTAATGCGGCCGTGGAATAGATGATGAAGGCTCACGTCGAGAAATCCCGCGTCATGGACACAATGTTGAAGATGGCGGAGGAGACGCGCAAGGAGATGGAGGTCGTGGAGGCCCTGAAGAAGCAGTTATGACTCCGCGGCTAGCAACCCTTCATCTAGTGAGAGCAGCGCCCCAGACTTGTGTGTGCGTCTTCCTTCTTTTTTGGGGGTGATAATCCTCCTTCTTTTGCTCCTGTGTTTCTTATCTTTCTTCGGGTGTTTCGCCTCACGTGTCATCTTCTCTGCGAGGCATGAATAGAACAATGCTAAAAATGAGATGACTAGCAAATTAGATCATTCTTTATCGCCAATAGAACAATGCCTCTTGCTAGTAATATATAATAAGATTAGAGAGTAGAGGATATGGCACTGGGCTGCCGTGTTTCGTGCTCCTCCCTCATACTCCAGTGGAAAAACTTGAGTATACCGCACGGTTCTTTGCTCCTCCTCAGGTCATCGGCACATTTATACGCAGTCAAATCACAAGGCCCCGCCTTCCAGCAGTAATGAGCCGTCAAATCACAAAGGCCCTCGCCTCTCATGAAAAGTACCAAGCTAGACTGCCCCGCCCCCTAGCCTTTTAAAAAATGTATACATTTGTACAATAGTAGTTTGGATGGATTGCGCCATGGAGCAAAACTAACAAGATGTAATTAAAGAAAAAAGGTGGTACATATAGAGAGCGCTCGTCGCCAAATTATGCATATACTATATGACAATACCCACTACACCACGGTCGAGAAAACGTGCCGACGTTACGCCATCCGAGAATAGTGCCGCACTTCGAAACTAGAACCGTCAATTAATTTTGAGCGCGTCTCGTCACATTCCAAATTACTACTACTACCACGCTATATTTAATTGCAAACCTGTTCACACTGATCACAACCTAAACGGTTTCCCACTTAGGAGCGTACTAGTAGTACTCGGTTATAAATACTACTATGCTAAGATGACTGCACATTCCTCCTCAATTCCTCATCCACAAAAAACAATCAAGTCAATCAAGCCATGGCCAGCGTGAGTTCTGGGTTGGGCGAGGTTGCAGGACGAGGCTACTAGCGTCATCCGGCAACTAGGGGAGGGCAATGCGAAGCTCCGGGGCGAGCGCGACCTGCTGAGGGCGAAGATCGCCGGAAGGGCGAAGCAGGCGGAGGAGACCGCTGCCTTGTTGCAGAGGACGGGCGTCATCGTCAAGAAACTTATGGACGAGAATGCCATGCTCCGCATCGAGCGCAACAGGCTGGTGGAGGAATCCGTGGATGCTGCCAAGCAACATATTAAGGACATGAAACTGATGAAAGAGATCATCGCCCGCCGCGAGAACTAGTCTCCGTGACCTGCAGCGCATAAAGAAAGTAGAGATCAGTGAGCCAGATCGTTGTATGCGTCTTCCTTCTTTTTTTGCCCTTGTGTATTTCGGGCGTAGCCGCATGTGGCTTTTTTAATTATCTTCCTAATTATGTAAGACAATTATTATCCACTCTCGTCATCCTTATATATATTCATCAGTCTTGCTATAAGTCGCAGTAGATGCTATATAGGTCCGTCGGATTTTACATCAAGATCCATGCAAAATTTTCTTTTCAAACTTCAGTTTTTCTCTCTTAAATCTCAGTCGAGTGAGACATTGCCACCCCATTAAACAGAGGCTTGGGCGCCATTAATGGAGACCTTGGGAGAGAGGTGGACGGTAGATGGAAGTCAAAGGGCTCTCCTCCCGATAAGCACGCACAGGGGTCTGATCGCACGCCTCCCGTACTCAAATAGCTACCCTGCACGGCGCCTCCTAGATAATAAAAAAAGGGGACGCGTGGCAGCACGCAAATGGTAAATAGAACACCCACGGTTTCAATAATACTTGTGTTTCCGATTGTAGAGTGATAGCACTTGTTCCAAAATGACTTTGTTGATTGTTAATGTGTGCGCCTTTGCAAATCGGACAACAAAATTACCACAACATGTTGGTGCCATGTCATGACACCAAGTCAAGTTTCATGATTTTCATGCATGTTTCAGATTTACAGGAATTAAAAAACCAAGTTCCAGCCGAGCCATGACGAGAGATGTTTGAATTTCATTCCCATTTACGGCATGGGACCTAGAAATTTACCGAGGACACACATGTGATTTTTCAACCAGCTTTGGTGCACTTTGGAGCATGTGCTTGTATTTAAAATTTGAATTATGCACACAAAGGTGACACGTTCCCTCTCAGAACCACGAGCCTTCTTGAGAGAAGCTCCGGTTTGCAAAAAGCTTATACCAAAACTTGTTCCTATTCTGCAATTTTTCTACCATAGCATGGTAGTACCATGACATAACACCATGCCAAGTTTCATGATTTTCAGGAGTGTTTTGGATTTACAATAATTTTAAAACCAAGCTTCTCAATGTTCTTGGCTTAACCACGATGCCCAGATGTTTGAATTTCATTCCCATTTCCTGCATGGGACCTAGAATTCACCCCGACGACACACATGTGATTTTTCAGTCAACTTTGGTGCACGGGAGCATGTGCTTGTAGTTCAAATTAGAATTATGCACATCAAATGAACAAAAACTTAATTAATGTATAAAAAAGTCCAAACGAACCTGGAATAATTCCAAAATTTAACAGGGCACTCATATAGTTCTATGTTGCCTCTTTAAAGAAAATCTGGGGGGAGGCAGCTTATATTGTTTGCACACAAAGGTATAAAGAAATAAAGAAATAAATAAATTAGCATACCTATTTAATTCTTGGGTTCTTATTATTTATGCCACTAGTTCTATATCACTACTCAATTTTGCCATTGGAAGTTACAACTACTCAAAAAATGCCATCGATCTGTGAGATGCCTGCTCAAAAATGCAATTAGATATCTAAAAAATGCCATCATTAAGTTAGATGTTTGCTCAGAAATGCCATTAGACGTTGTTATTTTCACGTCAAACCCGTTGACCATGTTACATGACAAAAATAAGCCGATTCTCACAATGATAAGTTAATGGTGTCCAGCACAACACACCCCTCAAATAAAACTAAGCACCATGAATTCTTTGACAAAACTAAGCACCCTGAATTTTTTTGACAACTAAACTGCTGGCATATGATGTTGGCCATATATATTGTACGTATATAATGTCAAGAAACGAGTGGTTGTACTATACCAACTAAAAGATGAATATATGAAATATAAAGAGAACAAACATAACATAGTTCTGCTGGGGGCTCAGCACAACACACCCCTCAAATAAAACTAAGCACACCAGAAATTAAACTAAGCAACTAATCCAGTAGACACTGCATTAGAACCACCATGAGCAATGACACTGCCACCTTACTCGGAGTCCTCGTCCACGTCCTCGACTTCGTCCTTGTCCCTCTTCCTCTTGGGAGATACTTCTTTGCTTGAACCGCACACTTGGCTCTTGCTCTTCATCCGACCCTTGAAGATATGGAAACAAAGGTAGTCATCCATTGCAATGTAGTGGATGTGGTCCATATCTAGTACATTCCACTGCCATGCATGACAATGAAACGTGTACGGAGGTTTCTCTAGTTTACCGTATGAAGGATGAACCATGGCTCCTGCCAGGGTCAGCATCGAACGCTGATCAAGGGAGGGCACCAGGCCTTCCTTCTGAGGTCGAAGGTGTCGCCTACAACGAGGCTTATCTGACCCAGGATTTCCTTGTCGTTCCTAAAGTCTACAGTAACAAATTTGACTCGGCCGCCCTTGAGGAACTTCTTAAATTCCTCTCACTCAACGTCGGCATGGCATATGTGGTAGACCAAGCATATGTAATGCACGCAAACCTGGATCACGGTGGGATTCTTCTTCTCTGCCTCCTTTAGTTTCTTCTCTCTTCCCAGGACTGTGGTGTAATCAACATCTAGCCCAGCAACCCACTCATCATTTGAGTTTTCGAACATGCGTTTGAAGCGAGCAAGGCATTCTTTCACCATTGTGGAAGAACGGGTGTAGATGACGTCGAAATCATCGCCGGTGTTGGTTCTAACCTTGTACTCACCGCCAATCATGGAGATTTGGGACGCCATGGATTTGGGAGGAGGGTTAGGATTAGTGGAACTGCCGTAATGTGAAAGGATGGGACGACTAGGAGCGGTTTATCGATTGTAAAAATGTCGAGTGGGGGGCGCGTGCGAATGGCAGGGTAGTGGCTTGCTTGGTGGATAAATGGATTCATGCACAGTAGTATGGGGGCCCAATTAGATGTCATGTCTACTCGACGCCCAATTAAATGGCTTTCGATGTCATGTCAAGCGTCGGGAAAATTACAGGTGATACGAAGCTTTCCATTATCACATGATACGGGCTTCCGAGAGCCCTTGGATCTGAGATCAAACAGTTGCATGTCGTGATTCTAGACCTATGGGTGAATATCCTATCCTGGAGGGTTATTCTGCAAATTTTCAGCAACTTAGCATGCGGCCGTTCGATCTCAGATCCAAGGGTCGCCAGCAGCCCGTATCATGGTCGCGCCTACCACGACTGTCGCCTCGCTAGCGCGGTCGCGCCCTTGGAGATTTAACACGGTGCGTTAGGCTATCTGATGTTGGCATGTCATACATAGTCATCACTTAGTCACTCATACAACAAGGTTAGATATAAGGTTGGCTATAAGAGTATTTTTTGTTTACTTCTCTCTATGTCTTTCTTCGTAGAATTTATTGTATTTTCCAAGGGGTGACCTCTTCCAATGAAATGGTGCTTAGATGAGATGCTATGGGCATTAAATTGCTTAGCAACTCAAGTCCCCAATGCATAGGTGCTTAGTTTTTTGTTGCTAAGTTTGCTTCATTTAGGT
Organism: Aegilops bicornis; assembly: GCA_021605145.1. Taxonomy (NCBI): domain Eukaryota; kingdom Viridiplantae; phylum Streptophyta; class Magnoliopsida; order Poales; family Poaceae; genus Aegilops; species Aegilops bicornis. The sequence continues at coordinate 231,879,073 of CM038670.1, read as the reverse complement.
ACACACGCTTATCACCGTTTCTTCCTGGGGTCACCAAACTAGTCTCTTTCTTCTTAATTAACTTGCCACATCAGACTTTATACCTATGTGGCAGGCTTAGCACCTGTAGGATCAAGTACAATAGTGGGCTATAAGCCCGCTTTACATGGCATTTTTGCATATGTGGGGAAAGAGGCAAGGAAAAAGTGGAGGAGTGGGATCTCAAGCAAGAGCCAGCCTCTACATGGTGGAGCATCGGGAGAGGCACATGTATGGAGGTGGTCAGGAATCGGGAGACTCACGCCGTTCGTAGCGCCGCAGTTAAAATGATAATGGTAAGTCAAATCACCGGGCCCCACCTGTCCAGAAGTAACTCGCTCTTAAATCACACAGCCCTACGTTTGCAGCGGCCTACTCCCTCATCTTCTCGCGTCTCTGTCGAACCGACTAGGCGGAACTGCCCCGACTACCGCGCGGGAAAAGCCCCGCCCTCGACTTTTAAATAGTACAGTATACTAATTTTTTATCCATGGATTGCGCCATGGAGCAAAGCCTCAAGAAAACGGCGGTACACATGTATGGAGTATACAGCACGCCCGTCACGTTCGCGTCACACCTGCACGGTCGGTCGATGCACGCGCCGCTCTCCGAATGGAACGCGCGTCATATTGCGTTTGCACACACATGTGGGACCGCAATTGAGAACCGACCATAGGCACATTTCCCCGGCCCCGCAAGTCGAGTGAGTTAATAGAAGAGAGAGACGGGCGATAGTACTACTAGAGAAGTGTTCTAGGAGTACATACGTTGGTACCTGGACGATCTCTGCAAGACACGGAAGATCAGTTCGTCCATGCACGCGACCAGACTCCAGCAGACACGCCTGGATTGGCTATTGTCTACATATCGTGCAGGCTTTGTTGTACAGGGCTGTAGTTCTGGTGAGAAATCTAAAAAAAAGGTTTCTTGTCATGTCGCAAAATTAGGTGTCATGTGCTTCGTATCACTTCGAGGGTTAAACAGCGACAACTGAGTTGGGCTAGTCATTGGGGGCACATGCACGAAGACTACTCGGCTGCCATCTAGGTCAAGCCGGCTATGTTAATTAGGACATCTATCGACAGACCCCTTTTCTATGAGTTTATCTTTAATTTGAGCTTTGATCCTCATCTAGTTTGTCCGTCGGGATTCATCTTGTCTCCTTTGGGCAGTGAGGTTATGATTTCTTGTCATGTGGCATTTTTTGTGTTATATGTTATAATCAAGTGCTTCAGATCAAAATGACGACAACTACGCCTCCGGGCCACGTGCATGAAGACTTCTCAACAGTCATTGCCGAGGTCAAGCAGGCTCCGGCCGGTAGACAAAAGAAAACTAGTACTCCACTATATAGGCAGGAGCCTCCGCGCTTGCTTGCTAGTGTTGCTCTCTTCACACTGTCTCGTCCTCTCCAGATCTAAACACGACAGCGGTGGCCACTCTCTCTCTCTCTAGTCACCGCTGGTCACAGATCCAACCGGATCCTCTCCGCCGAGGAAGGTGAGAAGGTGCAACATTCACGCGGTCGTCCTCGGCGATGGCTCTTACCCACTGCCGACGCGTCCCGATCAGCGTGCCTTGCCGTTCTCTCCCAAGCATCGCTGGCGAGGGAGGGCCTCCCACCCCTTCTTCCTCGTTGCCGTAGTGTGTGCAGATCCGGATTCCCGCCACCCAGCTAGCGACATCCTGGCTACCCTCAGGTATAACTTCCTTCGAAACTGGCCTTGCTCTACTTTCCGAGCTCCTGATGTCACTGCATTTGTATCTTTTACTATTTCTCACGCCCCCTCCTGCAGATAGGATCAATCGGCTGTTCGAAAACCACCTATTTTTTTACTGTTAAGAGGTAAAACTAGTTTATGCACTCGAATCTAGTAGTACTTGGTTCAAACAAGGAAGAAAGGGGGTGAGGGGTGGGGGAAGATTTGTTACCTGAATCTAGGACTTGGTGGAAAGAGGAAATAATGGGGGCGAAAAGTAGCAGAGACTGGCTATCCAACTTGTCTCTAGGTCTAATAGGGAAATAAAGGGAATGCAGTACAAACTCAATATAAACCCGATCTATTGGTTGAAAAAGGATAGAAAGTGGGTACTGGGGGAAAAGTCAACAGAGTAAGTCCAACATTAGATTTGCTAGCCTCACACAATATAAGGTGGCTATATACTGAACAAAAATGGGACCAACCCAGATATCCTCTTCTGATGTTTGTTGCCCCAAGCCGCTCTTATGTAATGCCACCGGTAAAATGTAGTAGTCGCACTGTTAAAAGTAAAGACACGTTAAACCAATATTGTTTTCAATGTAGTGCCTCCAGTAATATGAATCAATGTCACTTTTTTTCATGTCCTGCTAAATTTCCCATTAACATAAGTTGTTTCTTCTCCTTAGAGATGCAACTGTCCTGGTTCGCCTACTCTCCAGGAGCTTCATGACCAACCTTGATGTTGCTCAATTTTATTGCAAGTAATGAAGAAGAAGCTCTGTGGGTTTCATTTTCTGATGGAAATGGAACCGAGGCTGGAGCCTTTTTCTTAAAAGAAGAAGAAGAAGAAGCTGATAGCTCATGGGACATTGCTTCATTTTAGGTGAACTGCACCAAAAGGTCCCATGAATTCAATCATCCATGTTGGTGACTGGTGTCATCCCTTATACAATGGCGTTGACTCCAGATATGGTTCCCATCACGAGGTATGTTCCTTTTTGGTCCGACCGTTTGCCAAAGATCCTGCATTTTGATCCTGCTCTTGTGCTACTGTTTTGGTACTGCCATGATAAAGCAGTAATGTTATTATTTTGCACCTTAATCTAGTGGCACTATTAATTTGAGGCAATGTTTTGGCACCGCTAGTTCCACTATTTTTTTTATATCGATAGAGGGGTTCCCTCCAATTTAATTAAAGAAACCCAACCATAGAGAACCATTATCCGACAACATCTCAGTGTAAACGGGCAGTTATGCAACTACTACTAGAACGGACTGAGTACTAGCAGGAGACAAGTTCGCCACATAAGCAAGGTAGGTAGGGGGACGCAGCACCAACTCGACCAAGTTTGGAGTACAACCCAAATGCTACAACAGAAACATCAGGGGGAAGATAGGGACTAAAAGAGCTAGCTTCAGCATCCCAGTCTAAGCACCCCCGACCTTCATCCTTGCGACGCACGGTATACCTCGTTTGCCACCTGCTCGACCCAAGTGTCACTGATAAAATGAAGTAATAATACAGTTAAAATAGAGCGAGTGTCCTCTCTATCATTTCATTTCCAATGTAGATAAAGAAAGTGCTTCTCTTTGTTAATGTATGTTTCATCAACTAGTCCCATTGTTAATGTTTAAGCGTTTATGCAAACTGGGTGCTTAATTTTAGTTGATCTCTGAGAAAAATAGAGATTTGAATGTCTCAAGGCCCCTCCTTGTACTACCGATGTACACCGATGTTCATCAACGCGGAAAGGTGTATCGGGGAGACTTGGGTCGATTTCCAGTATGATGTAATATTTTCTTCTCTTTATTAGTGTATGTTTCATCAACTAGTGCCACTATAATGTAATCACGCCTTTTCATTATCTGTGCAAACAGGGTTATTCAGCTGCATTTTTGTGGAACTGCACAAATGTATGGATGGAACCGGCATATATACACCACCATCAGTGGGATGCGTGGCGCTCACTTTGGACGGATCTTTCTCGGCAGCAAATCCTCTAACCAAATACTAGTAGCTTAGACTTAAAAAAATACTAGTAGCTTATATTGGCAGTTTTCTAGGGGTGTACTCCTTTCTGAAAGAAGCACAAATCTATTTTTCTTTATTTGTAGACAGTGTCACAACTTTGACCCAAAGGTCCAGAGCTATGTTAGGGTGATTGGCGTAGTACTCGGAGACTGATTGCAAGCATGATTTTTATTAGTTGTCACACTGATTGTAAGCATGAGCAGATGGAAGATTAAGTTAGTGCTAAGCTTACCTTAAACCCTACCGACATAGTTGAAACGAGGCGAGCGTCGAGGGAACCATGGAGAACGGCGGGGAAGCGACGTCGCGCCATCCGGCCTCCTCTTGCGGTGGGAGAACGAATACTCATGTGGCTCCGGCTGGCTCTGCACGCTCACGAACGGCACACCATACTCGATCGATTCGTTATCCTCCGGGTGCTCGATCTTCGACCTATACGCCCACGACCTCCGCCTGAATTTTGCCTCGGGCAAATCTACCTGCTCCATCGCCCAGAGGAGATACTCGATGAACTCGACTGCGGTGTGACTGCCGCTGAGGAGTACGTCGCCGCCCTCATCGCCGTCATCTCGCTCTTTCGCATACATTGCCACATGGCCCTCACTGTCCTCGAAATCTCCCACTCATTGTCAAACCAAGTAAGGATCTCCTTCAACCTGGCTAACTTTGCCTGGTTGCTGCCGGTGATCTGCCTGGTTCACTGTTGCATCCCCTCCATAGATGTCCTTCTGAGTGGTCCGGTGCTAGCTTTGGAAGATGGGAGGAGAGATGGTGGTCTTGCAATAGACAAGAGGGAGAGGCAAGACGGTGGTTTTGGAATGGAGATGATGGAGAGGAGAGGGGGTGGTTCTGAAATGGAGAAGAGGGAGAGGCGAGAAGGTGGTTTTGGAATGGAGATGATGGAGAGGAGAGGTTCCCCTGCCTTTCGGTCACTGACAGGCGGGCCCCACGCTTGGTGGGACCCATGTGTCAGTGTCTCAATGGAAGGATGGGCTACGTCAGGGGATCCTCGTCCGAGGACAGAGGAGGTGGTTTTGCAATGGAGAAGAGGGACAGGCGAGACGGTGGTTTTGGAATGGAGATGATGGAGAGGAAAGGAGGTGGTTTTGCAATGGAGAAGAGGGTGAGGAGCGTGCGACAGCAACTTAGGATTGGACGAGAGGGCCGGCGCGCTCTGACTGGATCAAAATCAAAATCAATTTACCCTTCAATTAAGAAAGCGACCCCACATTAACTAGTCTCCCTTTTATTCTGGGTCATAATTGACCATGATTTTTGCAAATAAAATATATGTTATACATTGCAAAAATAATATAATTTGAAAGTACATTCAGATATGAACCAAACAATACAATTTTTTGTGACATGCATTCACATTTTTCTTGTCAAATACAGTACGTGGTCAAACTTTGACCCAAAATATGCAAAACAAAAAAAATACTTCCAAGACCAGCGCCGCTCTTCCGCTCTTCTCCTCTTAAACCACCGCCGCTCCTCTCTTGTTCCAATCTAAATCCAGCGCCGCTCCTCTCCTCTTCCATTTCAAAACCACCGCCCCTCCTCTCCTGTTCCAATCGAAAACCAGTGTCGATCCTCTCCCGTTCTAAAGCAAAACCAGCGCTGCTCCTCTCCTCTTCCATTAAAAATCCACCGTCGGCGAGTGAAGGTGATGTGGAGAAGTAGATCGATGGAGGAGTACAACCGATACGTGAGGATCGCATACGGCGACCCTGTGAAGCTAGCTAGGATGTTGGAGATACAGTCTTGGTTTCACAACAAGGACCAACTAGCGGCGACGGCGACATCCATGGCCAAATATCTACAACAAAGCGAAAAGGCGGCGCGGAGGGAGTCGCGCGGGAGTACATAGAGCTGCTCCTTTGGGCTATGGAGCAAACAGATTCACCGAATCCGATCGTGATGGAGCGGTGGTGGGAGTATCGATCCCAGAGGGAGCATCCACCAGAGATTGAAGGATCAAGCATCTACAGGGTGCCGTTTGTGACGGTTTCGTGCCAGAGCGAGCCGGTGGAGTCTTCGTCGACCGAACCCAACTTCAAGAGGAGAAAAACAGTTGGCCCGGCGACGCTTCCCCGCCATCCTCTCCCTCGCCGTTCACATCGTCTCACGAGGCGGCTGTCTGCCGCTGAGGAATAGGAGGGATTGCCCCCCCCCCCAGACCAATAGTCGGGCAGGTTGTGAATTGTCAGGAGGAGTTTAGGTTTGTTAGTATTTGTAGGTTGTGAATTGTGTTTTGTGTTGTGTATTTTGAGAGTACTTTCAGATATGAATGCCTTTCGAATTTCAGATTTGCAGTATTGAAAATATGAAGTATTTTATGAATTCTAGAGATCTATTTTTAGCACTTAAAAAATGTAGTTTCATAGGAGTATAAAAGTGCAGACAATGTGATTCTCAGAGAAGAAACTGCAAGTTTCAGTTTCAGATAAGAAACTCCAAGTTCAGTTTCAGATAAGAAACTGCAACTTTCAGAGGCAGAGCATTTATATTAACACGGCCTTTTCAAACAGTGTTAACATCATGCTGGAAGTTTTATTCATGGTCGAAACTGGAACTACCAGCCAGTTAACATCTGATCAACATTCATGCATAGCACATCTTCATATGATGCACAGTCAAAAAGATATGCTATTTTCAAGATGCCCACACAATGTCGAGTGTGCGAAAAACAGAGAAAACGAGGGACGCCGCCGTGTGCCGTTGTGAACATGCTGAACAAACGAGAGGAATCTGGAGAGGACTGTATGTGGAGAGGCAGACAGTCGGGACCCACCAGGTCTATGGCCGTACGCAAGCAAGTCTCATCGAAAAAATATTTCCTCATATGCTATACTGACGTTGGGGCCCATGGGTTTGTCAACATAGTTACATTTTTTTAGGTGCTTCAACGTAGTTACGATAGGAGATAAATTCACAACGAAGCCAGGGAGCTGGCAAGTATCATTTATTACCACTGGGGCAGCAAGTATCAGCTGGGTTTTGGGCTTCCCCGCCTAGGCTTTCTTTTTTAACATGCGCAACCCACGACCTCGGATGGGAGGTCCATAGGCATGTTTGTATTTTCTTGAGGGCCATCATGTATCGACCGTCCTATGGACCTCCCATCCGAGGTTTTATTTTTCCTGAAACATCAGCAGTCCAATTTATGTATTTTTTGAAGAAAACGCAGAGGTCTGTTCTATTTTTCTATATAAGAATAGGAACGCCTGGTCCAACTTATGTTTCCCTTCTAACTATATTATATGTATTTAAATTAGTTTATATGTTATTATATAGTATTGTTATTGTCATCATATATTTAACAGATACTTACATATGTAAGAAAACAATATCCCGCATCTTATTAACTTATAAAAATAATTTCTTAACAATAAAATCCTGGATTTTTTTTGGCAACGAAAATCCTGGTGATTGTGTACAAAAACTTGGTAAGATTTAAGGACTAATGTAATAATAACTCATTTATTATATATATATATATATATATATATATATAACAAAATGCTCAGCCCCTGTTTATTTTTTGATAACATTGCTGCGCCCACCCCAACATTATAATTAGAATAAGCCCATCAAAATCGTGTATTTCGAGAAAGTGCAAATGGCCTGTAATTTTTTAGGAAAAACACAAATGGGCCACATGGACGCTACATTATTTGTTCACCCAGCCCAGCTAATGGACGGTAGTTCAAACAAAAAGAGATCAAATGGACTGTAAATTCTACCCCGCAAAAAAAGACTGTAAATTCTGAAAAAATGGGTTGAATACGTGCCACATTTTTGGAGGCTGAAATGTGGGCCAATAGGTCGAAGCCAATGCAAGTCGTTGTCAACTTAGTCAACAAATGATTCTGACATCGTTAGCCGTTGGATTTACATCCAACGACCGGCAACCATCTTCAATCTCTTGTCTTCTTCCTTCGGTATTGTCGGGACCACTGCTCCGCCTCCTCGCTAGCAGCTCTGCTTAGCACGCTCATTTGTGAAGCGCTACTCCACCGTTGGCCAGGCCATCCCTCCACCCCTCCACACCTCCTGTTCTTCTCCACCGACTGCCGAACCACACCGCACCAAAACCAGTTAACCCTTGTACACCTCTCCGTCTTCGACTCTACTCCCGCGTCTTCCCATCTCCGGCTCGTTGCTGTCCGGGGCCTCGCCGTAGTCCACCACCTTGGATGCGCTCGGCGCGGCCTGGTCAACATGGTCAACAAACGACACCATTGAAAGTAGACTGTGCGTGGAGAGGCTGACAGCTGGGTCCATGGCCGCACGTAAGGAAATGCCTCCTTATTATGCACAAAATAATGGTTCCTCCACCTGATAGCTGGGATCCACCGGAAGGGCCTCTGTATTTCGCAAAAAACATTCCCACCGCTGACAGGTCGGACCCACCAGCTATATCTTCGCACGCAAGGAAGTGCCTCCTTATTACGCACCAAAAAATGAATACCCCCTGCTAGCTGGGACCCACAATAGTGGGAGGTTGACTTGTGGGCCAACTAAGTTGACGGGCACGGAGGGCTTTGTCAACTTAGTCAATATGCACGATTCTAGCTCCAGTGACCATACAATGTCCATCAAACGGTCGTAGTGCTTCTTCAACCTCCGGTCTTCTTGCTCCAGTGGCCCAAACCAGCGTCGATCGTGCCTCTTGCTCCTGCCTCCCGTGGCCGGCTGTGATGCAGCGGAGGCCTCACCGCCCCCTATTACTCCCACCACTGGCCAGACCATCCCTCTACTCACCCACACCCCCTGTTATTATGTGGCGACGACAGCCTCACACCGCAGCGAACCAGTGAACCCTCGTACTCCTCTACGCGTGGGAATCCATTGCCGCGTCTTCCCCGGCTCCGCGTCGTGCCCTTCCTAGGCCTCACCGTCGTCCACCGCCCTGGTGCTCTCGGCGTGGCGTGGTCAACATGGTCAAGAACGGAAGCCATCGGACGTGGACTGCATGTGGAGAGGCTGGCAGCTGTGTCCACGGTCGTAGCAAGGAAGTGCCTCCTTATTACACGCAAAATAATTATTCCTCCATCGAAGGAATCGCTCGATCGGGTTCAGTTAACAGCCATCGATCGATCGCTCGGGTTCAGTAACGCGTAGCCTGCAGTGCAATCGCTCGGGTTCAGTTAGAGCCCAACGCCTTGCTCGGGTTCAGTTAGAGCCCAACGCCTCGCACCCACGCGCGTTGGTGTACGAGAGAAATGCGCATCGCTCGGCCCCGACCACCCACCGTAACCGAGAACACCCCGATATTTTCCTCGCCCTCACTTCTACCACGGTTTTTCCCGTCATGGACGGCCCAAAGAATGTCATGCAGCTGCGTCTCCGGCCCGCCCAGGACGAAAAGCCCATTTCTGTCATGATTTTTTGTCATAGAACTAGGACCCCACCACATCTATGATGATACCGTGTTTTGTCATAATATTGACATAGAAGTGTCATAAGTATGACAGAAAAAAAAATTAGTTCGGCCCAAAATGTCACGGATGTGTCTTTTTTTTTGTAGTGTACGGGCTAGACTTCTAGGGTTTAGCCATTACGATCTCGTGGTAGATCAACTCTTGTAATACTCATATTCATCAAGATCAATCAAGCAGGAAGTAGGGTATTACCTCCATACAAAGGGCCCGAACCTGGGTAAACATCGTGTCCCTCGTCTCCTGTTACCATCGATCCTAGACGCACACACTACTAGGAAAAGGGCTATAGATGGAATCGACACTAATGGCGCACCTGTCATGTGGTGCACCACTCCTATATAGCAGTGGCACACCATGTGCTGGTGCGCCATTAGTGTGGAAGACACTAATGGCGCACCTGGCACATGGTGCGCCACTAGTAACAATTTTTTTTTCCAAACATACTAATGGCGCATCACGGCACAGTGCGCCAGTACTAGTGCTAACTAGTAATGGCGCATAGCACCTGATCGCGCCACTACTGCTGTTTTTTTATTCTTTTTTGCAAAACTACTAATGGCGCACCGTAGCATAGTGCGCCATTAATAGTTTAAACTAGTATTGGCGCACTATGCCACTATGCATGCGCCATTAGAATATATATATATATATATATATATATATATATATATATATATATATATATATATATATTTTTTGAAAACTTCTAATGGCGCATCGGCCAGTGCGCCATTAGTAACTGAGGTTACTAATGGCGCATTTGCGGTGTGGTGCGCCATTAGTAACCTGGGACCAACAAGATATTTTGGACAGCCCACCTACCCACTCACTTTCCCCACTGCATTCTCCACCTCCTCCTCCAAGCTTGTCTCGGCTGCCTCCTCCTCCTCACCTCATTTGCACCATATATTCATCCAAATTAAGTGGTCAAATTACCTTTTTTTGATAGGTAAGTAAGGGGGAAGCTATCTTTATGTTGTTCTCCCTCTCCAACAACGTGCACATGCACTTTTTGTGGCCTAGCTAGATCTATGTATGTTCGTGGTGTTGCATATGTTTGTGGTGTTGCATATATGTTTGTGTTTGCAGGTACCAGTATTTGACATGCGATAGTTGCCAATATTTTGCCAGAATGTTGATTCATTTCCGTTTCGGCGAGAATTTTGGCACTATGCATTCTTTATGGTCCTATTTTAAGGGAAAGTCATGCCAAATTTTTTCTTGGTTCTAAAATATCGTTTTGCTCTACCCTTGACGACCATGGTCCATACGATGACCGAAGGCATCGTGAATAGGTTTTTGAGCTCCACGAAGGCCGAGATGCTTGAGAAGAACGAGGCGGAGATAAGATGTTCGTGGTCGAAGATGCAAGTGAAGAGCCTTATTGCGGACCCGGATTCGAGCAGGTGCGGGACCACTTGCTCTTGCGTGGTTTCATGGATGGCTATCGGTGGCAAGGTGATGAAGATGACTATGAAGTCGTCCATGGGGCCCGGGCAAGAAATGAGGAAGGGCAGCAAGACAACCACCGCGGCTCGGGCGGGCGAGAAGACGAAGAATCTCCGGGACATGATCACGACGGTGATGCGTACCACGATCATCATGTATAAGATGTCGGAGATGATGATGAGGAAGATGCGAGAGAAGGCGAAGGGCATGATCATGAAGATGAAGATGCGGCGGAGCGAGCGGCGATGGACCATCGATGGGCTGTGTGCAGGACCCTCATATTCAAGAGCTGCTTCTCAAGCAGATGGATAACACAAGAGTTGCCGCCCGAGAGAAAGCCAAGCTGGATCAACTGGAGATAGACGCGGTTACTCCATTGTATGAAGGATGCAGGCCCGAGGATACCTGCCTGAAAGTAACGCTCATGGCTCTGGAGATGAAGGTAAAACACAAAATGACCGACGCATGCTTCGACGAGAATATGTCATTCTGGCACGAACGTCTTCCCAAGGGGAACAAGTGCCTGACCAGTTTTGAGGAGGCAAAGAAAATCGTGTGTTCTCTGGATATACCACACGTGAAATACCATGTGTGCATGAACAATTGCATCATTTATTGGGACGAGCATGCGAAGTCTACCATATGTCCGGTGTGCGGCATCACTCGATACAAGAAGAGGAAGAAAGCTCCTCGAAAAGTGGTGTGGTACTTTATGATCACTCCTCGTCTGCAGCGGTATTTCACGGACCCTAAGGTAGCAAAGCTCCTGCGTTGCCACGCGGATAGGGAGGAGAAGAAGCGAGAAGATGACACAAATAATCCGGAGATAAATAAAAAAGACAAGATGCTGAGTCACCCAAAGGATGCGAGCCAGTGGCAAGCGTTGGACTTCGAACACCCAGAATTTGGGAAGGGTCCAAGGAACATCGTGCTGGGCGCGAGCACCGATGGAGTCAATCCGTTTGGCAGCCAGAGAAGGACACATAGCACCTGGCCTGTGTTTTTGTGGATGTACAACCTTCCCCCTGGTTGTGCATGAAGAGGAAGTACATTCACATGAGTATGCTAATTGAAGGGCCAAAACAACCAGGGAACGACATCAATCTGTACCTGGGGTTGCTGAAAGAGGAGCTAGACACGCTGTGGAAAACGCCAGCCAATACGTGGGACGCCGCAGAGAAAGAATATTTTCCTATGAGAGCTGCACTGCTCACGACGGTGCACGACTATCTCAGTTACGGATATCTCGCGGGGCAGGTGGTCCACGGATTTTCTGGCTGCGTCAGGTGCATGGATGACACAACGTATCGCCAGCTAGATAGAGATCCCGGGTCTTCTAAAACCATGTTCATGGGACATCGAAGGTGGCTTCGCGACGATGACCCATGGAGGAAACAGAAGGATCTGTTCGATGGTGAAACCGAACCCCGAAGACGCCCGCGTACGAGGAGCGGCGAGGAAATAGACCAGCTGTTGAAAAATTGGAAAGATTGCCCACTGCCGAGAAAGAAGCAAAAGGCGCCAGAGCCGAAAAAGAAGCGAAAGGCGCCAGAGCCGCTGCTGAAGGTATAGAAAACGAGGTCTGTTTTCTGGGACTTGCCGTACTGGAAGATCCACCGCGTGCCTCACAGCCTTGATGTCATGCATATCACGAAGAACGTGTGCGAGAGTCTGCTTGGTACCTTGCTCAACATGCCAGAGAGGACCAAAGATGGGCCAAAAGCAAGGGCAGACTTGAAATCAATGGGCATCAGGGAGGAGCTTCACGCTAATGATGATGATGATGTTGATGATGAGGTGAAGAAGGACACGGAAAGTCGTCGCAAAGGCAAAAAGGCCAAGAAGACCGGAAATGACTACCCTCCCGCATGCTTCACTCTAAGTCAGGAGGAGATCGAGCAGCTTTTCACCTGCCTCGTAGGAGTAAAACTTACTTACAGTTACACGGGGAAGATAAGCAGATACCTAGACCCATCGAAGCAGAAGTTCAGCAGGATGAAGTCTCACGACTGTCACGTGCTGATGAAAAATATACTTCCAGTTGCAATCCGTGGGATCATGGACGCGCACGTCCGTGAGACGCTATTTGGCCTATGCAACTTTTTCGATGTCATCTCTCGGAAGTCGGTTGGTGTGAGGCAACTCAGAAGGCTACAGGAAGAGATCATGGTGATACTATGTGAGCTTGAGATGTACTTCCCTCCCGCATTCGTTAACGTTATGGTGCATCTGCTGGTCCATATCATGGAGGATATCATCCAACTCGGGACAACGTTCCAGCACAACATGATGCCGTTCGAAAGGATGAATGGTGTCATCAAAGGATACGTTCGCAACATGTCACGTCCAGAGGGAAGCATAGCCAGGGGCTTTCTGACCGAAGAGTGCATCTCCTACTGCACGAATTATCTAGGCATCGAGGACCTAGTTGGTCTGCCCGTCAACAGGCACCTCGGCAGGCTCACTGGATTGGGTCACCGTGAGGGTCGCCGTGAAATGCATGTCGACTTCGAGGGTCGACTCGCCGACTTTGAAAGAGCAAACCTAGTCACGCTACAACACATAGACATGGTCGATCCTTGGGTGCTAGAGCACAAAACCTTTATTGATAAGACGTACAATGACCGAGGCCAATAGAGGACGGACGGAGATATAATCAAAGAGCACAACTCATGTTTCACACGTTGGTTCAAGCAGAAGCTTCTGTCGTACCCTTTACATGAGGATTCTTCCATGGAAGAACAACTCATATTCGCCTTGTCACAGGGCACCAAGCACAACCTGATGACCTATGAGGCGTATGATATCAACGGCTACACATTCTACACCGAGGACAAGGACATGAAGAGCGATGGTTATCAAAACTTCGGGGTAACGATGGAATCCCACACCGTTAACAACAAGGACAGATACTACAGAAGGATCGAGGAGATCTGGGAGCTGAGCTACGCTGGAGAGAAGGTCCCGATGTTCCGTGTCAGATGGGCCAAGAGCGTCCTAAAAGAAGAGCGGTATTTCACCACCATGGTTATACCCGAAGCCACATCCAAGACCATGGGCGCATAAGCGTCACCGCGAAAAAAGGAGCCATGGGTGCGGCTTCCCAAGTGGACCAATGCTTCTTCATTACCGACCCGTCAAAGCCCAGTCGTGTTGTCGTGAGGAGAGGCAAAAGGAAGATCATCAGAATGGATGGAGTAGCCAATGAGCAAGACTTCGACAAGTACGGCGACTCGAAGATCAAACATGACGACGATGATGAAGTAGTAGCATACACCACAAGAAGAAGCAGGACCACCCTACCTAAAGGACGTCCATTCCATAGAAGAACTCCATTTGTGAAAAAGAAGGGCAAGAAGATTGTGAACAGATAGCTAGCTAAGATCGATTGTATTTAAATCGTAGTCTTCATTTCTGGATTGTATTTCATGGGCACTTTTTGAACTCATGAATGTTTTTAAATTTCATGGACACTCAATCTCGACCCCCTCCATCTCGATCGCTATCCCACCTCGCCAGATCCGGTCCCCCTCGCCGCCAAGCACCCCCCGCTCCACCGGCCGCCACCGCCGACCCCCCGCATCCCCCCCACTCCACCGCTGCCGACGACCCACCGCACCCTCCCCCGCTCCACCGGTCGCCGCCGCCGACCCCCGGCCCGCATCCTCCCCCACTCCACCCTCGCCGACGACCCCCCGCACCCTCCCCCGCTCCACCACTCGACCTATTCCCCTCGCACTGTGGCCTCCCTCCCTCCCTCGCTAGATCCCCCACTCGACCCTAACAAATGCGACGCCGCCCCTTGCTCCGCCCCTCCGTCCTTGGCGCCTACCACGCCGTCATTGGGGATATTACTATCGGCGTAAACCGCCGGGAGAGGCCGGGTTAAATTCATCAGTAGCCAAGTATGCTTGCGGCCCGTGAGGATATTCAATAATGGCCCAAGGCCCAGGACCGGTTTAAGGATTGTAGCCGTAAACCGGCCTTAGTATGTAACTTGTCTTGTAAGTTAGAAATACTAGAGACCGGACCGGACACGTCTATGAGCCGATCTCGGGACTCTGCAAACCAGCGTGTGTCACCCATGTATATAAGGGGACGACCCGGCGGCGATTCAGGAGAACAGACAACAACTCGAGACTTAGGCGAAGCTTGTTTGCTCCCTAGTCATCGAAACCCCCATCAATTCCATCACAACTAGACGTAGGCTTTTACCTTCATCGAAGGGGCCGAACTAGTATAAATTCTCTTGCGTCCTTGTGTCCGCTTTAACCCATTTAAGCTAACCCGTAGCGATGGCTCCACGACTAAGTCCTTTCATGAGGACATCTGCCGTGACAAAACCACGACAGTTGGCGCCCACCG
This sequence comes from Aegilops bicornis, assembly GCA_021605145.1. NCBI lineage: Eukaryota > Viridiplantae > Streptophyta > Magnoliopsida > Poales > Poaceae > Aegilops > Aegilops bicornis. Next base: position 231,864,059 of record CM038670.1, on the reverse strand, counting down.
TGGGGCTATCACACGATGGTTTCAAGTTCTTAGAGGGCAACTTCGAAGGACTCAAGGGTTATGTTGTGGGCCGGATGACCAAGAGTCGTCGCAGCAGGCTCTACATCGACGATTCAGGCTGGGGCCCTGAGGCCGGCTCGATTGAGTACGGGTACCGGGTCCCCTTTGGTGGCATACACGTCTTCATTGGCAAGATCGGTGAACCGGGCCCTGAGCCGGACATCTGCACCGACCTTGTCGAAACGGCTCAGTGTGCGAGATCCCAGGTTAAACCGGCTATGAAGCGTGCCTTCGTGGGAGTCATCCACGGAGGAGAGTATGAAGGGGGATCGGCATCTGGTAGCGAGACCATTGTTTACTCTGGTGATGAGTCCTCGACCGGAGAAACCGAATCATTGTATCAGCTGCAGGACGGCCGGATTAAGGGCTGTTCCGATGGCGACAGTATTCCGGACCCCTATGATCTGCCCAATCGGGTTGGGATATTCATGGCCGGTACACAAGCGGCGGTCCACTCTTCAACCGCAGCAGCAATGATCTCCGGATCAGCAGCGGCGGCTGCGGCCGGGGCAGAAGGCTCTGTGTGCCCACCGGCTCAAGTTTTATCTAATTTGTTTGATGCGTTGGCTGTGCTTATGGCACAAGCTAACCCGGCGGATCAGGACGCCCACAATGCGGAGATTGCAAAAGTGAGGGAACAGATCACTCAGTCCAAGGCCGATTTGGCAGCCGAGAACAACAGGATGGTCATGAGCGGGCCCTCTTTGGATCTTGTGAGCCTATAGGCTTATGCTAGACCAGACCGCATCGCATGAAGTCCTGAAAAGGAAGCATCGGTCTCGCCTGCCGACAGTCTTTGATGGTAGAAACCTCTTTAACACCCCAGGAGCAGGGACTAGTAACCCGCCGTGGTTAAACCGGGCAGAGGCGCCGGGGACGGGTGCGCCGGTTCAACCTCGCCTGATGGAGCCACCTCGACAGAATAACATCATGCCTCAGCCTGTCCAGACACCTCCAGGTCATTATTCCAATCCGATGGACAACCTTATTGCCGCCGCTTCATGGCTTGAGGCCATCCCAATTGAAGGAGATTCTCTGCAAGCGGTGGAGACACGCCGTGTTAAGGAAGTTCTTCGAACAGCTTTGGTTCAGCAGGAAGCATATTCATATAGCCGTGACCGGATTCATTCCACCCCCCGCCCAAGCCGGAGTTATAGCAGGCGGATGGATGAATCGGCCGTATCCAGTAATGCACGAAACCGTGAAGCGCCCCGTGGTCGTAACCCGGCAGGTGATGCCCAGGAAGTGGTGGACCGGGCCTCGAGCCAGGGACGCTTGAGTTAGCAAAGACAAGATGAGGCTCGTCAACTTACGCCGGTTCGTCCAACCACCACAACTGAGCCAGGGGTTACTTCTAGTTCTTTGGGAGTACCTTGTCTTGTCCCCGCTTTACACAATGTGCGCCTACCCAAGGATTTCAAGGGTCCGCGCAAGGTACCAAATTACACGGCCGATTTGTCTCCGGAAGCATGGGTAGAGAGCTATGAGATGGCCATGGAGATGCTTGATGTAGATGAAGCGGCATGTGCAAAGTATTTTACCATGATGCTGGAAGGGACAGCCCGAATTTGGTTAAAGAGTTTGCCAGCCAATTCTATCAGTTCATGGGACCGATTATTGAGCCCGGTTTATCCAGAATTTCAAGGATACATGTAAGCAGCCCATGTCGATAGTGGACTTAGCGGCCTGTGTCCAGGAGGAGGGAGAGTCAACAACCCGCTGGGTACGCCGAGTCTCGAAAGTTTTGCACTCCTTAGACCGCATTAACGCCGACTCCGCGGTTATAACTTTGGAAAGCAACTGCCGGTTTAAACCTCTGAAGTTGAAATTGGGAAGGATGAAGCGCCATTGCAATGATATGGGAATCCTCATGACTGTGTTAGTGAAGTATGCTGATTCTGATGGTACCAAGGATCCCGAGTCTGATGATGACAATACAGGGAAGGGAAAGAAGAACGGGAACTCCAAGGGGCAGCAGCACAACACGACAGTTGGCGCCCACCGTGGGAAAGAAGGACGCCGCCGCCGCTGTGGTCTTGCGCTGCCCCGACGTCGCCGCCCTGACCCCCGCGGGACTCCACCCCCGCCGCCCCCGCGCCCCTCGAACGGGATCGGCCGAGAGCGTGCCGCCCGCTCCTCTCCTCTCCTCCTCCCTCCGACGAGCGAGGGCCTCCTCCGGCCCCTGCAGCAGCCGGTGAGCGCGGCCCCGATGCACCCACCCCGCCTGCCCCTACCGTCCTCTGCCACCGGCCCCTGCTCTCCTTCGACCACGGCGAGCGAGGACCTGGACGAGCTCGGACCACGACCCCGACCCCTTCGCCGACCCCGACCCCGACCCCTCCGGCGACCAGGTACCTCTCCTCCTTCCTCCCTCTCTCCACCATTCCCCATTCCCTCCCTCCCTCCCCTCGACCATGGCAGTGTAGGTCATCTGACCGTTGACAATTTGTTCCATGTATAACCATTGATTATGCCTTTGAGGTAGTTAGTTAACCTCTCACCTATGTTCATGCAGGGATATTATTCTTGGAAAAGCCACTGTTGGTGACGGAATAGAAAGATAAGCAGGTACCTATCTTCAGTCCCAATCTAACAGGGTAGTCCATGGATTCAAACTAGCTAAAGGAGATTCAAACTGCCGAACCTTTAGGTTAACAACTCAACACAAACCAATCCCTGAAAGCAAAAACTCAACACAAACCAAGTGCATTATTTTGTGACTGTTTTCATGTTTGCAGAACCAATATTTGTGTGCCAACAATCAGTTTACTCCCTCATGCCAACAACCACTCATTTTTCAGTTAACTCCTTATAGTTCAGATCATATTTTGATTGTCAACAATAGTGGACTTTTAAGGCTTTTTTAGAGGCAATACTAGTGGATATTAGGCCTTTTTACAGGCAATAATAGTGCAATTTTAGGCTTATTTTGGAGGAGTGTGTTTCATGCTGGCCTACAGTGATGAATTAGTTAGAATTGTGTATGATTGTGCCTAAAGTAGATAATCTAAAGATACAGACAAAATAATTATGGGAGCATGTGTGAATCTAAAGTATATTGTCAACTTCCAACATTTGCTCTGTTGTCCATGTGGTTGAAGCAATGAAGTTGAGTGTGTCATTCTTGCTATGGTCATGTAAGAGAAATGCTCCGCCTTGCTAATTTTACCATGAGATTTGGGGTAATCAGCTAGTTCTGGTCAAAGCAAGTGGTTTTCCTGAGCTATGCCTTGGTTAGAAAATGATGCATGATGGTTTGTTCAGAAGAGGAATAATCCCAGGATAGCACATATCATGGCGTCAATCCTGGGACCCCTATTGTAATTAATTTTGATTATTAATTTTTCTGTGAGAAGATGAATTACAGTGTTTGTGTTGTAATGAAACTTGAGCTGAAATAGAACTTGACAGCATGTACAGTGAATATATGCAGTGAACAGAAATTGTGAGTTTTCTTGACTGAATTCGATGTACAGTGAATATATGCAGTCAATATACTGATCATTGTAATTTTTGGGAGTAATTTTTGGTGTCAAATGACTCAAGCAGTAACTGAATTGTCAAACTGAACTTGACACAATACTATTCAGTTAATTTGCTTGGACAGTAGTATGTATGCTCATCACTTTATGTATGGTGTTATGCCCTGTTATCTCTGTTTAGTTGACTAATGAAGCACTAGGCTCATCCATGGTACAAGTTCACCTATGAACAATTGAAATTAGTCAGGACATCCCGTACTGATAGATGTAAATTGTGTCCAGTAGGCTTTGAAGCACCGGTTTTTCCTATTTCTAACTCTGAATCTGATATAAAACATACTGTTGGCATAAGTGGTCTTTTGTATATGTGCTGATGCTTTGTTAATATAAAGCTATAGATGATGTTGTACTTGTGATGATGCTACTTGTGATGTTCTGAAATGACCCATTGGCGACTTCATTACGCGGGGATAATGATATTGCAGGTACCCCGAGAGGCCCTTGAGTTTTTCGGAATGTTGATTAACTTCCGTTCCGGCAAATTCGGGTACTCCATATGTCCTATTTTCAGCAAAGGTCATGCTGAAATTTTCCGTGAATTTTAGCATGACTTTGCTAAAATAGGACATATGGGGTACTTGCGACTAATGCATGGGCCGGGGTATCTTAGTACTTAGTTAAGTAGGATCAACTGCCCCGCCATTCTTGCTGCATAGGTGGCAATAGAGCCAAGTGATTAGTGCCAAGTGATTAGGCCCAACCTAGGGTGCCTCGACATCGATAAACCCTAAATGATGAAAACTTAACTTAGCATTTAGGGTGCCTCAGCGTCGACAAACCCTAAATGATGAAACCTTGGCTTCTATAGGGTGCCTCGGTGTCGATGAGAACCTAAATGATGTACGCTTAGGCTTTTAGGGTGCCTCTGCGTCGACAAACCCTAAATGATAAAAGCTTAGCTTTTAGGATGCCTCAGTGTCGACAAACCCTAAATGATGAGACCATGATCTTGTTCCTTGACAATAACCAACTTTTTGACCAAACATTTTTCCTATTTAGAGCGAAACATGGCCCACAACGATGAAATTTGGCGGTTCGGGCGGCAAGCAATTCTGGGAGCTGTCCCAGGAGATGGAGGAACAACCACACCGCTATGAGGACGCCGCGGAAGACACCGATCCTGACTACACAACCCCTAGTGGCGTCGGGGATGACAGAACTGATGGTGCCGCCGAGGATGCCACCACTGATGATGGCGGCGCACGCACAGATGGCAGCCAACCGAAGAAGCAACGGAAGGATCGGCGCCCGAGCAGCGCTCGCACCGTCAAGGAGGAATTTACTCAAGTGGACTCCGACGGGCATCCAATGGAGCCCAAACATATAGTCAAGGGGTACTCGGTTCAGCTCGGGTGCATTCTTCGGAGCACCGTCTCGATCAACACCGAGAACCTTAGGCATAAGGACCGAGGGAATTTGCGCAACCTCCTGTTCACGAAGCTGCACGAACGATACAAGTTCCCCGCTGAATTTGAAAACACACGCCTCTCAGGGTATAAAGTGAACAGTGCCGCCCTCACGAGGATGAGCACGGCCTGTCTACTTGGAGAAGCGGTGAAGAGAATGATTGAGAAAGGTGATAGTTATGAGAAGATCAAGGCGAAAAATCCTTCGATCAGCGAAGAGGACTACAAGGAGTTCAAGATCAAGTCGCGAGAAGCAAGGTCACAACCTCCAAATCAAGTCAATGGGGGAAAGAAATGCGGGAGTTGAACTTAGGGGAACACAAACTCGGTCCCGGCGGTTACAGAGTGGCGGAGCCTATATGGGACAAGGAGGATGCGGAGTGTGCCGAGCAAGGCCTACCGCCCCGCTTCGACAAATACAGCAGTGACAAGTAGACCAGGAACTATGTCAGGGCAGACTACAAGGAGGACCCGATAACAAAGGAGCTTACCACGGATCCGAAGACCAGGGCGCTTAAGCTTGTTCTGGCGAAGGAGACTGAAAGCAGTAGCGCGGGGTCGTCTCAGAGCACCCCTGCTTGGGACAGCACTCTAAATAGGGCGTTGAACGTAATTGTTGGTGTCAAAACCGGCGGATCTCGGGTAGGGGGTCCCGAACTGTGCATCTAGGCGGATGGTAACAGGAGACAAGGGACATGATGTTTTTACCCAGGTTCGGGCCCTCTCGATGGAGGTAATACCCTACTCCTGCTTGATTAATATTGATGATATGGGTAGTACAAGAGTAGATCTACCACGAGATCAAGGAGGCTAAACCCTAGAAGCTAGCCTATGGTATGATTGTTGTTCGTCCCACGGACTAAAACCCTCCGGTTTATATAGACACCGGATAGGTTAGGGTTACTGAGTCGGTTACAAAGGTAGGAGATCTACATATCCAGACGCCAAGCTTGCCTTCCACGCCAAGGAAAGTCCCATCCGGACACGGGACGAAGTCTTCAATCTTGTATCTTCATAGTCTAGGAGTCCGGCCGTGATGATAATTCGGCTATCCGGACAGACCCCTAGTCCAGGACTCCCTCAGTAGCCCCTGAACCTGGCTTCAATAATGACGAGTCCGGCGCGCTTATTGTATTCCGCATTGCAAGGCGGGCCTCCTCCGAATACTTAATAGAAGGTTTTGAACACAAGGATAGTGTCCGGCTCTGCAAAACAAGTTCCACATACCACCGTAGAGAGAATAACTTTTTGCACAGATCTGCTGACGTATTCCGCGGCGTGACATCACACCACGGCCAGGCCTTTATATGAATCGTTTTTTACTGTTCCACCTCAGCGCGTTTAGCGAGGCGGTCTCAGCACGCGTCTTATCAAAGCATAGATCGTGCCCCTTATTCCGGGATTCCCATCAATACGGACGTGGGTAACCAATCCGCGCCATTGATTACGGCGCTTGGGAGATAACCGAGTTTTACCTGGCTGGTGGGGGACGCATAGCTTCATCCGTCCATATAAGGGGATAAGGATCCACCTTTTCACCTACACCTTCTTCCTCCTTTGCTCATCCATTTTCGCGCACTCGAGCTCCAGCGCCCAAGTCCGCACATCCCACCTCAACCTTCTCCAACCATGTCCGGAGCGGGAGGCAGGTGGATCGCCTCCTCCGTCACGGAGGGGCACATCACAAGACTGCGGAGGCGGATACTTGTCCGGCGACATCGGCGTGTCGGCTACCCGACGAGGGGCAGCTCATCCCACTCCCGAGGCCCCATGAGAGGGTGGTGTTCCTCACCCACTTCCTCCATGGACTAGGTTTTCCACTTCACCCATTTGTCCGGGGCTCATGTTCTACTATGGCCTGGATTTCCACGATCTGGCCCCAAACTTCATCCTAAATATCTCGGCGTTTATCGTGGGTATGCGAAACCTTCCTCTTGCATCCAGCCCCACGGCTTATGGCTGAAGATCTTCAATGTCAGGCCGAAGGTAGTGGGCGGCCGCCAAGCGGAGTGCGGAGGCGCCATGGTTGGCAAGATGGCCAAAGTCCTAAGGCTCGAGGGCTCCTTCGTGGAGACAATAAAGGGGTGGCAATCGGGGCGGTTCTATATCACCGAGCCGCGCGACCCCAAATGGGTGGCGGCCCCCGTATTCAGATCTGGCTTCCCCACACGGCTCTCGTCATGGAAAGAGACGGGCCTGACGTGGGGGAATTCGGAGGAGCTATCCAGACTCCAAACATGCGTCCGAAACCTGGTGGACAAGAATCTCAGGCTTGTCAACGTAATCCAGGTGGTGCTCATCCGCCGGATTCTCCCATGCCAACAACGGGCCTTCAAATTGTGGGAGTTCAATCCGGCACAACACTCAACTCTAAAAAGGCTCTTCGACACTACGTACGAAGACGCCTGGAAGGTGCTGTTCAAGGGCGCCGAGGCTCCCACATCCGCTACCGAAGATCGCGGATTCAGCTCGCAGCGTCAAGCCAGCGAGGTGAGTTATTTTACCCTCTATGGGATTCTTTTTTCATAGTTTGACTCTATGTGGGATCTAAAACTCCCTAACCTTTAACAGGACTGGCTGAAGACGTCCGGACAGGTTAACTGTCCGGCTCCTTTGCCAGAAGACCCAGCAGACGCCCGATTGACGGGGCTACTGGCTCCGGTACCTCATGTGGTGCCGGAGAAGAAGGCCAATATGGAGGCAACGGGAACTCGAAGGAGCTCCGGCGCTGGTCTTGTCAGATTCTGAAGCGAGTCTTCTCCACGAGAACGAGGAGGAGGAAAGAAGCCTCTCCCCGGGGAGGAGAGGAAAATGAAGGCCGCCTAACCGGGGAGGCCGGAGGGTCTAAGAAGGGAAGGACCCTTCCTCCGGACTTCTCCACCAACGTCAACGACGACGAGGAGGAGTGGCCAACGAGGGCCAAGCCCCTGGCGCGATCGTAAGTGTCCGGATACCCCTGGCTTTTTTTGTCATTGCATAGTGTTCTCTAATGCCGAACAATTATGCAGCCCGCCCAAGGGCGAGTTTGCCGCTTCGTCGAGCGGGTCCCTGGGTTCGTCGGAAATGGAGAGTACTTCACTTCCGGCCGCCTCCTCGCCTCACGCTGCGGACGACGCCGAGGTGGGGCCCCAAGGGGGGCCTGGTCAAGAGGAGGTGGCGCAGGAGACGCTGCAAGGCGACCTCCCGGACTCCAGGCGCGTGGGGGGCGAGACCCCTAGGGGCTCTAAGCCCGACCCTTGTCCGGACTCCATAACGGAACCTTCAGCGGCTCCGAAGTCCGGCAAGCGGCCCCTTCGTCTGAAAGAATGTCGCCGTGTCCTCCATCCAATCGGAGGCACCGGATAACTTCATCGAGGCGCTTAACAGCCTCCATCAAGGAGGAGCACCGCCTCGTTATGAGTGCAGTGATCCGGACGATTCGATCCGCCAAGAGCGGGCTGATCAAGCCTGTACCAGCCTTCTAACAGGCTTTGAGGTAAGTTTAGAATATGTAAAAATATTACCGCATAGACAGTAGCCCCTGATGCTTAGTTCGGTGTTCGGAAAGAAAAGCCGGACTAAGGATCTAAAAAAGATATACGCAGGAGTCTAACATAAGTATGTCAATATGGGAATGCAGGCTATTCTTGACCTCTGCCAAGACTTGACCGCAGAGGTCAATGCATTGAAGCAGAGCCTCGAGCGGTCCAAGAATGAGCTCGGCCTTGCCGAGAAGCAGCTCGAGGACAAGGAAGGTAAGTAATACCTTATTAAAGAAATACCTTATAGAAAGGTTTCGGTTTCGAAAAAATAATAGGAATAACATGGGTATTGCAGGGGCCACGATCGAGGTTGCGACCCTGAAGGAAGCGGTGTCCGTGGCCGAAAACAAAGCGGCTGCGGAATGCGCCGAGTGAGAGAAGGGGGAGGCGCAGCTGGTGGAGGTGCGGCAAGAGCTCCAGGCTCTCGTGGAAAAACACGAGGGTTTGGAGCGTGACTCGAAGACCCGAGAGTCCGAGCTTGCTTCGGCTCTTGAGAGTGCCAAAGCTGTTAAGGCCGAGGCCCAAAAAGCCCTCCAGGAGATTGAGGCAATAAAGAAGATCGCGGCGGGTAAGGCATTCGGAGCTCTTGCCTATTACTTACCCGGATTCGGAGCTCTCCAGGAGCGTTCGCAGATCTGCCTCGTAGTGTATCGGATGCTGCCGCGTTCTACCGCGCCAAGGAGGGGAGCTCGACGGAGAAGGTGTTCTGGTCTCAGTATGCTGAGGCCGAACGTCCGGTGCCCCTGAGCGACCAGCTGAAGTAGCTGGTCGAGCTCCACAAGGTCGCCGAACAGGCCATGAAGGGCCTTATAGTTCGGCTGTGGCCATTGGAAGCCATGCCTAGGAGCTACTTCGGCTTAGTGCAGCGGCTGGTGGACGCCTGTCCACGAATTGAAGTCATCAAGTGCTCCGTCTGCATTGAAGGTGTCCGTCGGGCCCTTGCCCGTGCTAAAGTGCCTTTAGGGCAAGCTGGATCACCGGAGAAGCTTGTGACGGGCCAGACCCAGACCGAAGGAGCAAGGAGCATCGCACACCCGAAATGTACTATGAGGGCCTCTGAAGGTGCCATGAATAAGCGGATGAGTGCTCCAAAGGCGTAATTTTGAATAGACTCGCATTTGTTATCACAGACGCTGAAAACTTGTTCATATGCGCTAAGCAACGCTTGTTAATTTAAAATATTACCTTACATGCGGCCGTTTATCAAATTTGAGAGATGGCAAGTCGTTGGCTTCAGCCCCCATGCCACAGTGCTTTGGGGTGTTCGGGATAAACTTGAGCACTCTTGTTCCCATTCTTGGGTCCATCTAGGGAGGCGCTCAACGCAACGAACAAGGCAACCAGACTTATAATGCTTCAACACTCTCACTTAGCCATAGAATTCTATAATTTTAAATCTCGGCAAAGCCCCTAGTATTCGGAAGACCAAGTTCGGGGCGCTATCCACGCCTTGGCCGGACAATTCCGGTTCCTCGCTCTAAGCGGCATAAGTCTTTAGGGACCCGAAAAAACCTCTCGAACATCGACCGGCTCTCGCTCTATCATGATGGTCAGTTTTAGCGTTCTCCACTGAGGTGCTCGACCCAGCTCAACTGGGGCACAATCGCAGTGGTTCTCCCGGTGCTACCCTAGCCGATATAACGGAATGTAAGGTGCCAAAACATGGGAGCCGGGCAAACCCAACTATTGACCCAAGACATGATTCGGAGCCGATGCATATAGTGCTATAAGTTTGGGGTGCCGCACTTGTGAAAGTGTTCGGACTTGTCACACCATAATATTGGGGTACTTAAGCCCCTGGTGTATTGGCCGTACCAAAGTGTACGGGTGCAACATGTCATGAAATGAACATATGTATAGATAAAGAAAGGAGTGCAATAATAAGCAAAAGCTATGTATTGTTTATTCAAAAAGGTACTGCAATGAAAGCAGAACGATACAAATAGTGCGATAAGTGGGACTATCTAACATGTCCCCCTCCATGGGTAAGCTGCGGGATGGTATCTAAAACAGGTATAATGCTCGTAATAGAGACCACCTGAACGCTCGGCGTAACTACGCTTCCTGGCTGTTGCATCGTGAGTTCGGCGATTCTAGTGCGGACGGGACTTCGGAAAACGGAGTCCTGAAAGTTAAAAAAGAAAAAAGAAAAGGAAAAAGAATGACACAATCGGGGCCACAGTGCGGTTGAGCTGCATTTCGGCGTGCCGTGGTCGTGCCCTCCCTTATGTCCATGGTATCTCCAGGGCGTAGTTATATGCAGCGTAGTATCGCTTCGCAATTTCGCGAGGGCTGGGTATGGGGCGGATTGCTATGCGTGCTTGAATCGTGCCAGCGGTATTGTTGTAGGTTACTCCGGCGCGCAGCGATGTCCGGACGCTTAGTGGCGGACTCGAGAATTGCTGTGAGAGGCTGCTGCGCCTCCGCCCGCGAAACCGTTGTGTGCTCCTCCGTTCGGAGAGAGCGTTCGGTGTTTCCAACGACCGTGATTACTCCTCGAGGGCCTGGCATCTTGAGCTTGAGGTATGCGTGGTGCGGCACCGCATTGAACTTTGCAAATGTGGTTCGTCCGAAGCAAAGGTGCATGATAGCGCTGCGGAACGGGACGATGTCGAAGATTAACTCTTCGCTTCGGAAGTTATCCGGAGATCCGAAGACCACTTCGAGTGTAACTGAGCCTGTAAAATTGGCCTCTACACCCGGTATGACGCCTTTAAAGGTCGTCTTTGTAGGTTTTATCCTTGAGGGCTCTATGCCCATTTTGCGCACTGTATCCTGATAAAGCAGGTTCCGGCTGCTACCGCCGTCCATCAGGACTCTTGTGAGGTGAAATCCGTCAATAATTGGGTCCAGAACCAACAAGGCGAAACCGCCGTGATGAATGCTAGTGGGGTGGTCCCTTCGATCGAAGGTGATCGGGCAGGAAGACCATGGGTTGAACTTTGGGGCGACTGGCTCCACCGCATATACGTCCCTCAGTGCACGCTTCCGCTCCCTTTTGGGTATGTGGGTTGCGTATATCATGTTCACCGTCCGCACTTGTGTGGGAAAGCCCTTCATCCTCTATTGTTCGGCGGCCGGGCTCTTCCTCGTCATCGCTATACAGCCCCTTGTCATTGAGTTCGACTTAACTTGCCTGCTTGCTTGAACACCCAACAATCCCTGTTGGTGTGACTGGCTGGTTTTTCGGGGGTGCCATGTATCTGGCACAAGCAATCGAGTATTTGGTCCAAGTTGGACGGGCCCTGGGTATTTCTTTTGAATGGCTTCTTCCGCTGACCAGGTTTAGAGCCTCTAAATCCGGCATTGACGGCCGTATCTTCAGCATTATCGCCGTTAATGCGGCGCTTGTTCTTGTTGTGACACGACCTGCCGTTGCTGTCCTTGGTATCCGAACTATCAGGGTGTTTGGCCAAGTTGTTGCTTCGAGCTAGCCAGCTGTCCTCTCCCACACAAAAGCGGGTCATGAGTGTTGTGAGGGCTGCCATGGATTTCGGCTTTTCCTGTCCTAGGTGCCAGGCAAGCCATTCGTCGCGGATGTTATGTTTGAAGGCTGCAAGGGCCTTTGCATCCGGACAGTTCAACAATTTGATTTTTCTCTGTTAGGAACCGTGTCCAGAATTGTCTGGCCGTTTCTTCTGGCTGCTGAATTATATGGCTAAGGTCATCGGCGTATGGTGGTCGCACATATGTGCCCTGGAAGTTATCAAGGAATGCGGCTTCCAGGTCCTCCCAACAACCAATTGATTCTGCTGGCAAGCTGTTGAGCCAATGCCGAGCTGGTCCTTTAAGCTTGAGTGGGAGGTATTTGATGGCATGTAGATCATCACCGCGGGCCATGTGGATATGGAGGAGATAGTCCTCGATCCAGACCGCAGGATCTGTGGTACCATCGTATGATTCGATGTTTACGGGTTTGAAGCCCTCGGGGATTTGATGATCCATTACTTCATCTATGAAGCATAGTGGGTGTGCGGCGCCTCTGTATTGGGCTATATCACGACGTAGCTCATATGAGCTTTGTCTACTGTGTTCGGCCCGGCCGGGTTTCTTTGTATCCGTATGACGGTAATCATCCGAGTCGTTAGGCGCCACGCGATCCGTAGATCGATCTTGTATGTTTTGCCTTATCCTCCAATATATCTATAAGTCCGGTAGCGTTTTCCTGTGCCTTGGTACTTTTTGAGCGGGCGTCGGGGTGTGGCTTGAGCGGAGGGCCGAGAAGCTTCTCTGTCAGCGGCCGCAGGGGTGGCCGGTCCGCCATGTCGTCTTGTTGGTGACTTGGGTGCTTCCTCCTCTGATCGAGGCAACGGCCTGCGTTTGGGGTAGCTTTTGGAGGGCGTTCTAGTTCATACTCTTGGCTGCAAGGACTTGAGTCCATGCAGCCGACTAGCAGGTCTTGGTCAGCTCTAAGCTGTTGCTGCTTTTTCTTGAGGCTGCTTGCCGTGGCTATAAGCCTGCGTTTGAAACGCTCCTGTTCGGTGGGATCCTCAGGCACGACAAATTCGTCGTCGTCGAGGCTTGCCTCATCTTCGGAGGGAGGCGCATAATTATCGTCCTCGACCTCTCTTTCTGCCGCACTGTCGTGCGGACTTGCTTCTCCCTCCTCCTACGCTGAGTCCTGCTGGAGGGGGTTGTCTTCGGCACTGTCCGGGGTGTTATTATCTCCCGTGTCGGAATCACCGTTTTCTTTGTGGCGGGATTTAGAGCGGCGCGGCCCGGCGTCGGCGCTTGATTGCTTCTTGGAGGGTCATCCTCCGTTGTTCCATCGTCGTTCCCATCTTTTGGGATGTCCACCATGTATATGTCGTATGGCGAGGTGGCCTTCGATTGCCCTCAGAGGCGCTGGGTCTTGGTCGTCTCCGGCATCGTCGTCCATACCGTCGATGTCTTCGGAGTCGAAGTCAAGCTTGTCGGTTAAATCATCGAGAGTGGCTACAAATTGGGTGGTGGGTGGGCGTTGAATTTCTTCGTCGTCCGTATGCCAACCTTCCTGTCCGTAGTCCGGCAAGGGCTCTCCGGATAAAGAGAGAGACTTTAGTGAATTCAGGATGTCGCCAAAGGGCGAGTCTTTGAAAGATGTCATGGCGATGAACTGCATGACCGGCGCCCAATCGGGTTCGATTGGCAGGGGCGCGGAGGGTTCGGAGTCCGGAGAGGAGTCCGGCACCCTGGAGTCAAGGTCTTCGCAAAGGACAGGGATGGAGTTCGGCTCAATCGCGGTAGAGATTGTAGCCCCCGAGGCGGTGTCCAACCACTCGTCCTCGATCGGGGAATCCGGCTCCGGATTAAGGGTCGGAGCGGATCTTTGATGCGGCCTCGAGGGCCTTTGTTCGACTCTGAGCTAGATCATGCCCATCAAGACAGTGCGGCACGCTTGGCTGCGGCTCGAATCCGTCGAGGATCAAGTCTCCGCGGACATCGGCCGTATAGTTCAAACTTCCAAATCTGACCTGATGGCTAGGGGTGTAGCTTTCGATCTACTCCAGATGGCCAAGCGAATTGGCCCGCATTGCAAAGCCGCCGAATACGAAGATATGTCCGGGGAGAAAAGCTCACCCTGGATCGCGTCGTTATTGATGATCGAAGGAGCCATCGAGCCTATCGGTGATGACACAGAGGAACTCTCAATGAAAGCACCAATGTCGGTGTCAAAACCGACGGATCTCTGGTAGGGGGTCCCGAAATGTGCGTCTAGGCGGATGGTAACAGGATACAAGGGACATGATGTTTTTACCCAGGTTCGGGCCCTCTCGATGGAGGTAATACCCTACTCCTGCTTGATTAATATTGATGATATGGGTAGTACAAGAGTAGATCTACCACGAGATCAAGGAGGCTAAACCTTAGAAGCTAGCCTATGGTATGATTGTTGTTCGTCCTACAGACTAAAACCCTCCGGTTTATATAGACACCGGATAGGTTAGGGTTACACAGAGTCGGTTACAAAGGTAGGAGATCTACATATCCGTATCGCCAAGCTTGCCTTCCACGCTAAGGAAAGTCCCATCCGGACACAGGACGAAGTCTTCAATCTTGTATCTTCATAGTCTAGGAGTCCGGCCGTGATGATAGTTCGGCTATCCGGACACCCCCTAGTCCAGGACTCCCTCAGTAATGAAAAACAAGGACAAGCTCACTAAGCCGTTGTCAGCTGGTCCTAAGGCCGGCAAAGGCTTGTCCACAAAATGGTTGTTATACTATACCGCTGGTGGGCGAAAGGAGAAAAAGACTACCTCGGAAAGCCAGTCGCGCGAGGTTGAAGCACTCAAGGCACAAGTGGTGCGGATCCCGGAGATTGTCCAAGAGCAAGTGCAACAACAACTAGGATTGATGCTCACCGGCATTATGCCTACCTTGATTCATGTTCTGACGACGTGGATTGCGGGTGGCCAACAGGGGCCGCCCCCGATTCCCAGCTTCATGGCCAGCAACTAGCACAACGCGCACGCGGCGCCATTGGTGTCTCCGGCGGCGGCGGTATTGGTGTCTCCGACGCCGGCACGGCCGGCATTGGAGCTTAATGCACCCGGGTGTACGCCGGCCGGCACCTCGCCAGCAAGCGGCCCCTCCGTCAGTTGCACGCCCGCCGTTGGCGGTGCCTCGACATTAGCCGAGCTTGAAGCCATCATCACGGTAACTAATTAAGCCTCTCGGCCAAGGACTTCATCTCCTTACCTTTGACTTGGCATCCCTGACGCCCTACATGTTTTTGCAGGGCACCGCCAACATTCCGTGCACTATCCTGCACTTCGTGAACGACGAGTTGGTCGATGTCGCCAAGGGCAAAATCGTTCAACCGGGCAACCCCGTGTTCCACGGTAAACCGATGCCACCCACCGTGTATAGGGTTCAACTGGTTGCTGCCAGGCTGCGACGAGTTGTTACCTCATGTCGACCCGCCGGGGCAGCGAAGATGATCGATGACCCTCGGCGCCTGCCTAAGCTGGCCTGCTTTGGCGAAGAGCCAGATTCGTTTGGGGGCGAGGGCACCACCCCAAAGACAACACCGCCCGGTCGTGCGGCGCCAAGCCATGGCAAGACCGCCGCGCCTTAGGACATGCCGGACATCCCTATGGCACAGGATCCGAACATGCATATGGCACAGGATCTGGACGACGACGACAACGACGACGGCCGTACATTTAGCAACGTCGATAAGTACTTTGCCGAACATGGGTACAATGATGAATTCTGCGGGCCTCTTTCTCAAGAACCCAACCAAGCCGGCCATGGTCTAGCTGGTGCGGCGGAGAAACCCAGTTGCAACAGGCATCGTCTGGCGTTCAGTTCTCAGGAGACGCCTCCAGCTGCCGACTTCACCGAGCCTCAGTTTGCCGAGGTGCCAAATATTATCAGCCCCAACACACTCAAGAAGGCGGTCTGCGAGCAGAACTCGGTCCCATTACAACAGAAGAAGAAGGGACGGAAAAGAAAGAGTAACAAGGGTGCGAGCCAGCCCGGCACCGAGTACGATCCGTGCTCGGGGACGGGCCACCTTCACCTAAGGATATCTCGAGGAGGGTGCATGTGGAGGGTAGGGCGATGCTACCGACAAATATGCTCAATGCTGCAACTGGTGCTATGCGGAGTCTGCATGACAGTGTTCTTTCTTTGGAGAAGCGGCGTCTCAGAGAGAATGATGTGGCATACCAGGTTTTCGTGGGCAAGGTGCCAGAGGGCAAGGGCTTTGTGGATGGCTCCATCGTGGGTATGATCGTCCAGCGGTTTGATGACATCTTTGGTATGTTTAACCTTCATCCGCTGCACTACACCTTCGTTCGGCTATTTTCGCTGAGTATGGAGATGCGGAACATTAGAAACAAGACCCCTGACTTCGTGATAGTCGACCCCTTCTACATGCGTGCCAAGCTCTTGGGCAGCGCTGGGGACCGGCAAATCGCGAGTTCTTACCTCGAAGGTGTCATTCTGGCAAACCCAGATAAGGATAACTTCCTCGTGCCTTACTTTCCCGAGTAAGTCATCCCCTCACCGCCCGTAACATATGATTTCTTAGATTTCGATCGTTCTTTTTTTTTCTAACATTCGCGTTACGTGCGGTGACACATTGCACACTCATCCTCTTAAGACCGAAATATTCCATGGCCACGTATTTCGACCCGGACCCTGACTCTGAGATAGACTACACAAATATCAAGATAGTTCTTGATGATGTTCTCCCCGGCTACGCCAACTCTGGAGGCACCTTCACCAAGCCAGTTCATAGGTACGGCAGGCACGTGTTCGCCCACAATACAAAGTTCTGCTGCGTCAAGCAGCCGCCTGGCGGTCAGAAGGATGCCTACTACACCCTCCATCACATGTGGGTGATAAATGCGGGACCATCATCACCTTACGCTACCAGATAATCTCAAAGATTGGGCGCGAGCTTGTCGGCAATCCGGGGCGCGGACATCAGACAAGAATTCTTTCGCATCTAGTCAGAGTTTGCGGAAATTATCCATCAAGATGTCCTTCGTACCTCGGGGCAGTTCTACCGCAGATATCAACCGTCCAACAGTGAGATAGACACAACGCTACAAATGCAGGCTGATACCGCAAATTATTCATGACCATCACGACAGACGGCGGCTTCATCCACGCTCCGGTCCCATGAGTCGAGTCGACAGTAGTGATGCTATGTGTAGTTCGAAACATTGATTGGCTCATGTTGTAATTAAACTTTAATGAACTTGTATGTCTCTTTGGTTTGGACAGTCGTTCAACTTAGATGTGTCGATGCTATTTATTAGTAGGACCATGAATCGTGCTATTAATGTCTTGCTTTTCTCTTCCGATCGTTTTGTCGCATACTTATATATTGCTTATGTATTATACATTGTTTGGCTTGTGCATAGAGATGTAAATGCGTATATGTCGTGTACAAGGGTAAGGTTTCCGGAGTCTCTGACGACTTGGAGGAGTGTCGGAGACAGGTTCACCATTTCAGTGATACTTGATTACAAAGGGTACACCACTAGGGCGGAGGCGGAATCTAGATACGCTCGCTATCTAGCGGGAGAGAGGAGGGAGCGTTGGAGGAACCGGATGAAGACCAGTTTCATCACGATGATGCTCATCGTGATGATCATAGCTCTCTTCTATGTGATGGTAGTTTAGATGATCGATATCGACTTGTAATGTGAAGACAAACTCGCTACTCGCGGTCTCGAGACTTGTAATGTTCTATTTTTGTTCGGTCTTTTGAATTCGGAGACTAATATGATGAATTGATTTCGGAGACTAATCTTCTATTGTATTTGATGAATCTGCTGTTGCTGTGTGCTGTTGTCTAAATTCTGTACAATAATATATTTTGTAACCTGTGATAATATCAGAAATGAAAAAAAAAATCCCTAATATTCATGCTAGTGGCGCACCACACAAGACACTAATGTCGCACTGTGATAATCACACTAATGGCGCACCCACTGGTGCGCCATTAGAAAGCCAAAGCACCAGGGGACATATGGCCCCCTGGGAGGCATTCTAATGGCGCACTGTGGGCTATACTAATGGCGCACTACGTGGTGCGCCATTAGAACACCAGATACTAATGGCGCACCAGTGGTGCGCCATTAGAATTTAATTCTAAAGGCGTGATTCTAGTGGCGCACCATTAGTGCGCCATTAGTAGGCAAAACTGGTGCGCCACTAGCATGCCTTCTCCTAGTAGTGACAGTTCGGGACCCCCTACCCGAGATCCGCCTGTTTTGACACCGACATTGGTGCTTTCATTGAGAGTTCCACTGTGCCGTCGACAAAAGGTTCGATGGCCCCTTCGATCGTCTATAGCGATGCTGTCCAAGGAGAAACCTTCCTCCGCATATATATTTTCGTATTCGGCGGCTTCGTACTGCGGGCCAACTCGCTTGGCCATCTGGAGCTGATCGATAGCTACGCCCCTGGCCACCAGGTCATATTCTGAAGCTTGAAATACATCGCGGATATCCGTGGAGAGTTGATCTTCAATGGATTCGAGACCGCGGCGATGGCTCTCCCTCGCTCCGATGAACATGACTTAAATCCGCCGTCGGATCACATCCAGGAGATGGTTCCTGTCGCTGCAATGGCCTTAGAAGAGCGGATCGTGCCATCCGAGGCCATAGAGTCTGCGGCGTTGGATCCGCACACTGACTCGACACCCTACAATATTTACATCAACAGAACTCCGGACTCGTCTCCGGTTTTAAGTTCCGGATCATGTACGCTCGCGGACACCAAGCTGGATCCTTTATCGATTTTCGAATTCAGCGCCACAGACATCTTCCAGCACTCACCTTTGGGTGATGTCCTAAACTCTTTAAAGAAATTGTCCTTGGAGAAGGACTCACAGCCGAACTATGTTCGGTTCGAGCTAGAGGCTGATGATGAGGAATTTTGCTTCCCACCCGCCACCCACTTCATGGCCACTGTCGATGACTTAACCGACGTGCTTGATTATGGCTCCGAAGACATTGACGGTATGGACGACCATACCGACAAGGAGAAAGGCCAAGACCCGCCATTCACTGGACGTTGGGCGGCCACCTCTTCGTACGATGTGTACATGGTTGACACACCTAAAAAAGCTAGCGACGATGACAAAGAAGATCCAGTTGCGAATAAACCTTCTGAGACACAGTCCAACCGCCGACGCCCAAAACACCGTTCTAAGTCTCGTCGCTCAAAAGATGGCAGCACTGGCACCGGAGAAAATAGTACTCCGGGCGACGCCGAAAACAATGAAGACTCCGAGGATGAGGAGAGCCTCGGCAGCGAGGATTTCATCATGCCTGAGGCACCCCTCAACCAGGAGCGCTTCAAGCGTCAGCTAATAGCTACTGCAAGAAGACTGAAGAAAAAGAAGCAGCAGCTCCAAGTCGATCAAGACCTACTCATTGACAGATGGCCGACATCCTGGCAGCCGAAGAATATGGCCTCAAGCGCCAGCCAAGAGCTGCCCAAAGCGCAGACTGCTACCTCAGTTCAATGAAGAGGCACCAGATCCCATACCTCCCTCGCGTAATGCGGAACGACCACCACGTTGTCAGGATAGTGCGGCGGACCGACCGCCCCGCGGTCGGGATAAAGCGGCAACTCAGGCCGAACAACAGCCTGCCCCAGCACCTCGTAAAGCAGGGACAGAACAGCTCCGGATCATACATACGACCTTCGACAGGATCTGGACAGTAGAACAGGACACACCAGATCAATCTACGGATCGCGAGGACGCTTCCCGACTAGGGATGACGACTACCTATGCGGACGTGACAAACATAGCAACGACCGAGCCGATAACCGCAGACGGACTTCATCGGAGGTGCGCCGTGACGCAACCCGATATAGAGGCCACGCAAACCCTCTGTGCTTCACAGATGAAGTACTGGATCATGAATTTCCCGAGGGGTTCAAGCCTGTCAACATTGAATCATATGACGGAACAACCGATCCCACAGTGTGGATCGAAGATTTTATTCTCCACATCCATATGGCCCGAGGAGACGATCTCCACGCCATCAAATACCTCCCACTAAAATTAAAAGGGCCAGCTAGACACTGGCTAAATAGCCTACCCGAAAATTCTATCGGCAGCTGGGAGGACTTGGAAGAAGCCTTTCTCGACAACTTCCAAGGTAATTATGTCCGTCCACCACATGCCGATGACTTAAGTCATGTAGTCCAACAACCCGGAGAATCAGGCAGAAAATTCTGGACTAGGTTCCTAACCAAAAAGAACCAGATCATCGACTGTCCGGATGCCGAAGCCCTAACAACCTTCAAACACAGCATCCGTGACGAATGGCTCGCCCGCCACCTCGGTCAAGAAAAGCCGAAATCCATGGCAGCCCTCACAGCACTCATGACCCGCTTTTGCGTGGGTGAGGACAGCTGGCTGGCTCGTAGCAAAAACACAGCCAGCGAGGCAGGCCCCTCCGTGGCCAAAAACAACACAGGCATGCTCCGGCGCAATAGACACAAACGCCGAAGCAATGGCGATAACACTGATGACACCACGGTTAACGCCGGATTCAGCGGCTCCAAGTCCGGCCAGCGGAAGAAGCCCTACAAAAGGAACAATGAGGGACCATCCAGCCTGGACTACATACTCGATCGTCCGTGCCAGATACATGGCACCCCAGACAAACAAGCCAATCATACCAACAAAGATTGTTGGGTTTTCAAACAGGCTGGCAAGTTAAATGCCGAGAACAAAGAAAAGGGATCAGAAAGTGAGGACGAGGACGAAGAGCCCCGGTAGCTGATCACTGGGGGGCAGAAGAAATTTCCCCCTCAAGTCAAAACAGTGAACATGATATACGCTACACACATCCCCAAAAGTGAGCGCAAGCGAGCGCTCAGGGACGTTTACGCGGTGGAGCCAGTCGCCCCAAAATTCAATCCATGGTCGTCATTCCTGATCACCTTCGATCATCGAGATCACCCGACTAGTATCCGCCACGGCGGTTCAGCCGCACTGGTCCTCGACCCAATCATCGACGGATTTCACCTAATACGAGTCCTAATGGATGGTGGAAGCAGCCTCAACCTGCTCTATAAGGATACAGTGTGGAAGATGGGCATTAATCCCTCACGAATCAAACCCACAAGTACTACCTTTAAAGGAGTCATACCAGGCGTAGAGGCCCGTTGTACGGGCTCAATCACGCTGGAGGTGGTCTTCGGTTCTCCGGACAACTTCCGGGTTTAAGAGTTAATCTTCGATATCGTCCCCTTCCGCAGCGGCTACCACGCACTGCTCGGACGAACCGCGTTTACTAGATTCAACGCAGCGCCACACTATGCTTATCTTAAGCTCAAGATACTCAGTCCACGCGGCATCATAACAGTCAATGGCAACACTGAACGCTCCCTCCGAACAGAGGAGCACACAGCCGCCCTAGCAGCAGAGGTACAGAGAGGCCTTCTCAAGCAGAACCGTAATCCGGGTGTCGAGCCCCTCAACATCACTAAGTGGGTCCGTACCACACTGCAACAGGACGGTTTGGCTCGTCAAGAGCTTGATTATAAATTCGGCCTCCGTCCCAGTCCCGACGACGTAGCAGCATCCGCACCACGCGTACATAATTACGCACTCAAAATCCCATGGGCATCAATGGAGGCACAACTAGCTTGTAGGTCGGTTACACCGATCCCGGACTCACTGGTATCTTTACTATTTCCTTTTTTTCTTTTTCCCTTTTTTTAGGTATCTTTTATACAGGCCTCCTTCGATGGCCTGATTACCGGTGCTGTCAAAGGACAAGTACACCAGATTGGCGTAGAGCACACGAATACAGGGGAAGCCCTAGAGAACAATCCAACGACCACTCTACCCGTTTTTCAGTACCCAAATGAAGCTCTCCTCTGGTTCTGGCATGTTAAATAGCCGGTTTCTTATCGCATTATTTGTATAAATGCGCTTTGATGCATTAACCCAACTACAATGGAAACAGTTTACGGCCCAAGTCAAGGGGCTCACTACCTCTGTTGTCTTTCTGTTTTCCTTCACCATTAATTACTTATATTTTCACACCGTACACTTTGGTACGTCTCATATTCGCCAGGGGCTTCTCATCGCCCCATAATACGGCAACAATGTCTGAACACTCCTTAGAGGTAAATTCGGCACCTCGAATTTAGCATTATATGCATTGGCTCTGAATCATGTCTTTGGTCAATAGTTGGGTTGCCCGGCTCCTGTGCTTGCTACCCTACGTTCCGCTACATCAGCTATGGTAGTAAAGGGAGAACTACTGCGATTGTGCCCTGGCTTTTACCAGATGAGCACCACAGTAGAGAAAGCCAAAAACTGACTGTCATGATGCACCTCAGTAGAGAAAGCCATAGGATTTTTTCCGCATTCAGCGAAGGATCGGTACTTCCCGATCAGACGCTGACAGCACTCTGGTTTATATACCAAGGGCTGCACCTATGTTTTATTATAAAACTCCTATGGCTAAGTGAGGGTGTTTAAGCCGCATAGTCTGATTGCCTGGTTCGTTGCGCTAAACAACTCCTTCAAGGACCATATAATTGGATCAAGATTTTTTAAATTCCATCCCGAACACCTCCGTACTACCTACGTCGTAAGGCGAAGCGACGGTAGCCAACCCTCAGATTTCATACAACACGGCCGCACAGGAGGAAACAATCAAAACATAACAAACATTATATTACAAGCCAGAATTGTTTTCAACATACAAGGCAAAGACAAAAAATGAATGTATTCATTCAAAAATAATGTCCTGCCCGCACTGCACTGCTACAAGTCGAGACCCCTCCAGGACATCCGCAAAATATCGCTCGGGTGTGCGGTGCTCCTTGCCCTCCGGCGGCCCCTTGGCCACTTCGACGGCGTCCATATTCGCCCACCACATCTTGCAACGGGCGAAAGCCATGCGGGCACCTTCGGTGCAGACTGATCGCTTGACGATGTCTAGCCGCGGACAAGCCTCCATCACCCGCTTCACGAGGCCAAAATAACTACCAGGTATAGCTCCGGCTGGCCAAAGTCGGACTATCAAATCCTTCATGGCCAGTTCGGCCACCCTGTGCAGCTCGATCAACTGTTTCAGTTGATCGGCAAAGTGTACCGGATGCTCTGGCATAGCATACTGCAACCAGAACAGCTTCTCCGTGGAATTCCCTTCTCCGGCTCGGAAGAACTCCGCGGCATCAGACACGCTGCATGGCAGATACGCAAAGGACCGTGGGCAACTCCGAACCCGGGTTAGTAAAAGGTACTTCTTCTCTGCATACTTGCTTTGCATGTTAAAGGCCTTACCCGCTGCGATCTTCTTGGCCTCGTGGATCTCCTAGAGAGCGCCCCAGTCTTCATTCTGTGCGGCCTCCGCGCTCTCGCGAGCTTTGGTAAGTTTGGTCTCTCGAACCGATGCTTCACGCTCCAAAGCCTCACACTTCTTTACTGCGTCTTGGAGCTCCTGCTGGATCTCGCCGACCCGGGCCTTGAGCTTTTTTCGGGCGGCATGCTGCTAGACAGCCTTCCCTTCGGCTTTGGTCAAGGCATTTTTCAGGGCCTCGACCTCGGTCGCCGCCCCAACATATATTATGACACTCTGGTCAATACTCACTACTTACTCTTCCCGAATACACAACAAGTCGTTACTCACCTCGCTTCTCGCGGAGCTGAATCTTCACCTCGCCGAGCTCGTTCTCGGTCCGCTCCAACCTCTCTGCTTGATTCAGAGACTTGGCGGCATATGCAGGTCGCGGCCAACAAATGACGCCTACTCATTCATAAATATCAAATTAGTCTCCTACAAAGGGTTGATCCTCTGTCCGGCCTTTCTTTCCGAATACTGCACAGTGTCTCAGGGGCTACTGTCAGCAGGGGGTGTTCTCTTTCTACGTGACTTACCTCAAAACATGTCAACAGATTGTTGCAGGCCTTGTTTAGTCCGCTCTTGGCGGACTGAACCTTCTCGATCACCGTACCCATGAGGACATGGTGCTCATCCACCATGGAGGCGCCTCGTAGCGCCTCCATCAGGTTATCCGGCGCCCCTGGTTGGACAGGGGCCATCGATGGAATTAGTGCATCCCCCTCCTTCGAAGGAAGGCGTGCGCCGGATTCCAGGGCCGTAATGGTCCCCAGAATCGTATTCGGCTGAGGTCCGAACTGAATATGTCCCTCATGACCAGTCTCCATGGGGATCTGCTCCCCCATGTGTCCGGCAGCGGAGGTCTCGTCCTGCGGCGCCTCCCGGACAGCGTCCTGAGCCCCTCACTGGCTTGGAACGATCCTCCGAGACAACACTTCGGTGTCGTCCTTGGCCTCAGGGGAATAAGCGGGCGGCAGCGACATACTGGCCATTTCCGCCGGATCCAATGAACCTCCACATGGGGATCGTTGGATGCTGCCATGGGCCGGACTGCAGTGGCACAATTAACCACGTCAAAATAATAAAAAGGAGGGGTCGGGTATGCTTATGTATGAGAGTCATAGTACTTATGATGCGGCCCGAGGCTTAGTGCAGAGGCTTCGCTCCGGACTGATGTCAACGTCCCACGCGGTGTTGACCGCAGGGGCGCCCTTCCCCTTCTTGGGCGTTCTGGCCTCCAGATTCGTGGAGGCTCCCCTCTTCTTCTCCTTAGGGGGACGGTTCTTCTCCACCTCCTCCTTCTCCTACTCGTCGTCGTCCTCAGGGACGAAGGAATGGGCTTCCTCATCTTCGGACGTCACGTCCAAAGTGCCCTTGCGACGGAGGCCACTTTTGGCCACCTTGGCCTTCTTCTTCGCCTTCTTCTCCGGCGCCTTATATGGCGCCAGCGCCAGCATCTTCGCCCTCTCCATCCAATCCTGAAAAAGCAATGATAAACTCAGACATCATCCTCGAAACAATTAAGTTGGGGATACATAAAAAATAACATACCTCGCTGGCGAGGTGTTTACAATCGTGACCATGGTCTAAATCCGTGGCCGGCGGTTTCTCGTTGCCCTTAAAGAGCAACTTCCAGGCATCTTCGTGGGCGGTTTCGAAGAGCCTCACCAGGGTTTGATGCTTCTTCGGATTAAAATCCCACAAATGGCGACTTCTGCGCTGGCATGGGAGAATCCGGCGAACTAGCATCACCTGGATTACATTGACAAGCTTGACGTCCTCGGCTATCATGCTCTGGATGCGCGTTTGTAACGCTATCAGCTCATCGGACGACCACCAATTCGGACTCTTCTCGACCCAGGAAGTGAGTTGCATGGGAGCACCGGAGCGGAATTCGGTGGCTGCAGCCCAGGTGGTGCCGCGGGGTTCTGTGATGTAGAACCACTGTTTTTGCCACTCCTTCACTATATCCACAAACGTGCCTTTCAGCAAGGAAACGTTCGATAGCTTGCTCACCATGGCTCCTCCACACTCTGCATGCTGGACATCCACCACCTTCGACTTCTCGTTGAAGACCTTGAGCCATAGCCTGAAGTTGGGTTGGATACGGAGGAAGGCCTCACACACGACGATAAACGACGTGATGTTGAGGAAGGAATTCGGGGATAGATCGTGGAAATCTACCCCATAATAGTACATCAGCCCGCGGACGAAAGGGTGTAGTGGGAAGCCTAGCCCGTGGAAGAAATGAGGGATGAATACCACGCTCTCGTTGGGCTTCGGCATGGGGACGACATGTCCCTTGGCCGGCAGATGGTGGGCGATATCCTTCGCCAGGTATCCGGCCACCCGAAGCTCAGTAATGTCCTCCTCCTTGACGGAGGAGACCATCCACTTGCCCTGACCTCCGGATCCGGACATGGTTGAATGCTAGCTTGAGTGGAAAGGAGATGAGATCTTGGGCGCTGGAGCTCGAGATTGGAAGGGCGGAAACAGAGAGAAGGCGTGAGAAGGGAAGAGGGAATCCTTATCCTCTTATAAAGGCAGTGAATATTGAACGCCTCCCCACTCGTCTTAGAATTCGCCTATTCCCAAGGGCTGTATAAACGGCATGGTTGGGTTACCCATGCCCGCATTGATGAGAATCCCGCGATAAGGGGACACGATCTCTGCTTTGACAAGACGTGCCAATGGCAACCGCGTCTCGGGACGTGGGGCGTCGAACACAAAAACGGTTTGGAATTATGACCGGTCAGACGTAATGTCGTGCTACGAAAAGTTGTCGGTGGATTGGATTTGTGTAAAACTATATTTTCTCTATGGTTGTGTATGGAGTATGTATCAGATCCAGATACTATCATTGCGTTCGAAGACTATCTTGGAGTTCGGGAAGGAGAACCCGCCTTGCAATGTCGAAGACGATCTGCGTGCCGGACTCCTCGTCACTGAATCCAGGTTCAGGGGTTACTGAGGGAGTCCTGGACTAAGGGGTCCTCGGGTGTCCAGCCTGTTATCCATGGGCCGGACTGGTGGGCTGTGAAGACATGAAGGCCGAAGACTGTACCCGTGTCCGGATTGGACTCTACTTGGCGTGGAAGGCAAGCTTG
The DNA here is from genome assembly GCA_021605145.1 of Aegilops bicornis. Lineage (NCBI taxonomy): Eukaryota > Viridiplantae > Streptophyta > Magnoliopsida > Poales > Poaceae > Aegilops > Aegilops bicornis. The sequence goes on along the minus strand of CM038670.1, from coordinate 231,837,598 downwards.
GCGATCAACTATGAAGATTCCTTCTTATGTAACCGACTCTATGTAACCCTAGATCCCCCCGGTGTCTATATAAACCGGAGGGTGTAGTCCGGAAAGGATATATTGATTACCATAGTCATAGGGCTAGACTTCTAGGGTTTAGCCATTACAATCTCGTGGTAGATCAACTCTTGTAATACTCATATTCATCAAGATCAACCAAGCAGGAAGTAGGGCATTACCTCCATAGAGAGGGCCCAAACCTGGGTTAACATCGTGTCCCTAGTGTCTTGTTACCATCGATCCTAGAAGTACAGTTCGGGACCACCTACCCGAGATCCGCCGGTTTTGACACCGACGATGTTCTTCAAAGTCTTCGATGAGGAAGGCGGTCACCTGGAGTGCTGTCCTGGAGGGGGTCATCGGGACGGCGCAGCGGCCAACGCCGACCCAGCACCTGGCATCGCCAGTAGCTCCTCCAGCAGTAGCAGCGGCGCTTGGGAGTCCAGCGACTCTCCCGAGCCCTACGAGACCCTGGAGACGAGCGACGACAACTACGTGCCCCCGAGCTCTCACCGATCCCGGAGCAAAGCCACAGCATCCGGCAGCCGCCGTCGCTGATCTGTATGGGGTTGGCGCCAACCTCCCATGGCCCACTGTTGATGATGCGTCGGCCGCACTGGCACGTGTAGATAGGGCTCCTAGAAGCTCCCTTCTTTTGTTCCATGCGAGGAATCGAGACGGACCCCGCGGGGCCGTGTAAAGGGTCTGTAATGTGCTTTGTTGATATTATCCTTTTTATGAAAATTTGCGAACGCATGTCCTGTTTCGGCTCGGTATCCCCTTTCCAACCCCGCGGCAGCTTGGTGCTCTATGCCAACAGGTCCCGATCCCCACGCAGGCTGCAGCCGTCGCTGGTATGCCAGGTCACGATGCCGTGGTCAAGGCCAGGAGGTGAGTAGCCCGAGGTCCAGTAAGAGATACTGAGGCACGGTGCTCAAGAGGTCTCCTTTAGCGCACAAGCATCCACCGAGAGGTAGGAAAGGGAGGCGACATTGCCGTAACAAGGCTGCAACAAGCGAGAATCCTATGCCATAGCGCTTGGTCGTCCTGGGTGCGAAACTTATCTTCACAGTCCAGAGTCGGTTCCTTGTGCTGCGCCAGACTCGTGCGTCGACGGCCGTAGTGTAGCTAGGTTAGGCCCAAGCGAGCCTCCCCCTCTTCTCCATGCTATTCTATGTTCTCTACGTCCTCAGGTCCCAGCCCTCAAGCGAGCTCAGCCGCCGGTGGTATGCCAGGTCACGATGCCATGGTAAAGGCCAGGGGGTGAGGGATAGAGAGCCCGTAAGAGCTCTTGTGTCACAATGCTCAGGAGCCCCCCTTTTTACGCGCAAGCTAATTGCATGGGAGAAGAGGGAGCCCGCGGTACCAACTGTTGTTGTCCTTAGGAGGTTCCTGCATGTTAGCGCGAGGAGGGACACAAATTGCCACTACGATTGTCGGTCTGCCACTAGTCGCTCCGCGAGAAGATGAAGGCACTGAGGGCCTGGTGAGGTGACGTGCGCGGGGCGTGCCGCGAGTCAGAGCTCGACCGCTTAGATTTGTCAGCGCTGCAGGGACGGATCCGAGCAGAAACATCATGCCAGCATGAGTAGATCCCTTTGTGGGATGAGCATGGGGCAGAACGACGATGCAGGCGGTCACTGTGGGTGCCAATCAAGCAGGTAATAACCATAGATAGCTTATGCATGGAAAGCGAACTAGCTTAGGTAAATGCGAGAACAATACATGCCACCGGGTCGGACCCGAGCGGCCTGGGGATGATGCAGCCCGAGGGGCGCCCCCAGCATAGTAAGCTAAAGAGGTAAAAGGATACATGCCGCAGGGACAGGCACACGCGGCCTCTGAATGATGCAGCCCGGGGGCGCTCCCAGCTAAATAAACTTGGAAAATATCACCTGGTTTCGTTGTCGAAGGGATGTTAGGGTAGCTGAAAATGCATGGCGAAGGGGTCGCTCCTCATGAGCCACCGGGGCCCTGAGCCTCGGGAGGCTCTGGGGGTCCAAGCGGTTCCTTGAGGACTGTCTCCATCTCCGCCAGGACCGCGTGATGCCTGGCCTCCTGGGTCGCCAAGACGCTTCGTAGGTTGCGCTGGAAGGCAGCCGCCATGCTCGGCAGGCCGAATGGCACGCGAATGTAGCTGTGATGTGGACGCTCGCAACGTCCCACGCGCGAAGGCCGGAAGCGCTCCTGAGATGCGGCCCTGTTGAGCCCTGGGATGTCGATGCAGACGCACAGCCCGCCATCCTCGCCTGGATGGGGAGCTGCGCAAGGTGGTGGGCAGTCGCCGCGCATGGCTCTTGCATCCTGCAGCTCCTGAGTGGTCTTGGCGATGAACTCCTGAGCGCCGGGCGCTCCTTGCCCGGGGTCCCCCTGAGGAAGACGTGCTGCAAAGCATGCCTCCACGTGGTGCCCGAGCGCCTCTCTCGTGATGTTCGCTAGGTCCGAGGCCCTCCAGAAGAGAGCCCCCGAGCCCTGCCCGAGGAGGGTGCCGGACACGCCTTCCTATGCGAGGGAGGGAGGCGCCCCAGGTGCGGGTGCCGATCCTGATGTGGCACCGTCGGAGGCGCTGCTCCCCTGAGGCCCTGTACGGAGTAGTTGCTTCTTCTTCTTGGGGGTGGCCTTAGGAGGGTACTCGCCCTTGCTGTCAGGGTCTTTGATTGCAGCAGCTTGGAAGGCGCGCTCGAGGGAGCACACCGCATCTCTTTCTTCTCAGGGGACTATGATAACCCCGCCGCTTCCTGGCATCTTTAGGATGTTGTAGCCGTGGTGGGTCACTGACATGAACTTGGCCAGGGCCGGATACCCGAGGATGGCATAGTATGGCAGACAGATGTGAGCAATGTCAAAGTCGATGAGCTCAGTGCGGTAGTTGTCGCGCTGCCCAAAGGTGACAAGGAGGCGGACCTGCCCTATCGGGGTGGTGGAGCCGTTTAGTCAATCCCGAGAAGGGCTTGGTGGGCTGAAGCTGATCGTATGGCACTTGGAGGCTGTCGAATGTCTCGGCAGACAGGACGTTAAGCCCTGCGCCGCCGTCAATGAGGGTCTTGGCGACTTGTACGTTGCTGATGACGGGGAGCAGAGCATCGGGAGGGCGTCAGTAGTGGCCGCGCACTTGAGCTGGTCCGCCGAGCTGAAAGTGATGGCGCACTTGGACCACCTGAGCGGGCGCGTGGCCTCAAGCCTGGGAAGGGCTGCGTTCACCTCGCGAGCAAACTGCTTGAAGATACGCTGAGATGCTGGGGCCTGAGCTCCGCCCAAGATGCAGGCGATAGCATGCGGTTCCTGGAATTCCCCGGCCCCCTCGTCCTGATGGTGGTCATCGTTCCTTCTTGGTGGCGGCGGCAGCGGAGGAAGACCAGCGTTGCCCTGAGGGCGGTCCTCGTGGGGCTGATCCCTCCAGGAACCCTCACGAGGCTGGTCCTGCCAGTGGTCCTCACGAGGCCGGTCGCGCCACTCCTGGCGGGGGCCGCGATCATCCCAGCGTCCTCCACCTCATCCTCCTCCTCGATCGTAGCCCTGGTCATTGCACTCGGGGCGTCGACCGAAGCGTCCATCTCGAATGGTCCAGAGATCTTGACAGTCCTTGGTGTTTTGTTTGTGTACGTTGTGGAAGGCACAGAATGGTCGACTGCTCTTGGACGACTCGGGTTGGTCCTGGCCATGCTTCGTGTCTGGCTCCGCCGTGAGCACGGCCACCCCTTGCGCTTCATGTCCTTAGACTTGTTTTCCATGGTAACAGCTCCAGAGCCATGCATAGCTCCTCGTGGATAGCGAGCTCCTCCTTCATCTTGATGTCATGGACTCCATCAGAAAACACGAAAATGATGGCCTCGTCCGTCACCTTGGGGATCTTGAGACAAACGTTGTTGAAGTGCTGGATGTACTTCTGCAGTGTCTCTCCTGGTTGTTGCTTGATGTGGCGCAGGTCACCTGCTACCGGAGGGCAGTCGCGAGTGCCCTGGAAGTTGGCGACGAAGCGGTCACGCATGTCATCCCATGAGGAGATCGAGCCCGGGGGAAGGTTCAGGAGCCACGAGCGGGCACCATTCTTGAGACCCATGGGGAACCAGTTCGCCATGACTTTCTCGTCGCCGTTGGCCGCCTCGATGCTCAGCTCGTAGAGCTGCAGGAACTCCGCAGGGTCGGGGGTGCCATCGTAGCGAGAAGGCAGGTCTGGCTTGAACTTGCCCGGCCAGACGATGCCTCACAGCTCCGAAGTGAAGGTGCGGCAGCCTTCTGTGGCCACCGGGGCCCTTTGCTGATGTGGAGCCTGCCCCTGTTGTCCGTGCACCGTCACCGCAGGTGGCACACGGTCTTGTCGCGGTGGCGCTGGGAGCGCGGGAGCATTTTCTTGCGGCTGGGGAACTTCTTGGCAGCTTCCTTCTTCATGCGCGGGCACCTGGCGCGATTGGTCAAGCCGGGGGGCCGCGCGCCTTGGCGCCAGAACGCCGTCTTGGTGCAGAGGTGGTGGATGTGCTCCGCGAGCTACGTCGCCCGCAGCTGGCGGAGGGCGAAGCAGCGAGAGGGATGGTACTGGGGAGCCCCCTGCGTCTCTGATGAGCTCGGCGATGCGGTCCAGCCAGTCTTCGTAGAGATCGTCAACTGGGCGGTAGCGCAGGAGCTCCTGTGCCATGAGCAGCACGGCCTGCGCATCCGTGGGCGCACGCCGAGCATGAGACGACGAGCCGGCTGGGGTCAGCAACGGAGTGACGATGCAGTCGTCCCGCCGCAAAGAAGGGGGTAGTGAGGACGCTTGCTACTCGTTCCCCGCCGGGACAGTGCCGTCAGGCAACGAGGAACGACGGGGAGGCCCGCCGACCGGAGCTGTCTGAGCGACACGGGCAGCGAGGGCGGCCCGGCGCTCAGCGCGGGCTCGATGCCCGTCTGCCATGGATGCAGTGGAGCGATGGGACGCGAATCGGCGTGAGGAAGGCTTCAGTGCACCCCTACCTGGCGCGCCAAATGTCGGATTTCGGGTTCCGACAAAACCCTTGAGGTTCAAACACTAGGGTGCGCACGAAGATCTCCCCCCCTAACACTCTCCCTCACCGCGATCTCAAGGCTCACTGCGCCAAACTCGTAGAACAACGGGGCACAAGGTTTATACTGGTTCGGGCCACCGATGTGGTGTAATACCCTACTCCAGTGTGGTGTGGTGGATTGCCTCTTGGGTTGAGGAGGAACGGTTACAAGGGAAGAACAACCTCCTAAGGAGAGGTGCTCTTGTGCTCGGTGAGCTTGTGTGGTTGAGGATGATTTGAGTGGCCTCGGATCCGTTTTTTCTGCCTCCTACTGTGGTGGCTAGCCCTATTTATAGTGGCCCTGGTCCTCTTCCCAAATGCTGGCGGGAAGGGATGCCACAATGGCCTAATTTGAAGGGAGACAACTAGTACAAGTTATCCTGACTAAAGGTGGTCTTTGCCTGCCAAAGGTTCTGGTGGTGACGCCGTCTTGGGCTCCTCCGTCCTGCCGTCCTGCTGGTCTTGGTCTCGTTGCACTGATATGGAAAACTTTGCCTGATGCCTCGGGACTCCTCGCCTGTGCGTGCCTCTTTAGCACCAAAGAGGAAACGACGACACTGCGCGCGGGCGCCCAACTGGCGCCCGCCTGGCCCCGGTCGTCATGGCTTGCGTCTCGAGAACCTCGCGAGGTGCCCCTTGACTGGATCTCTCCGCCCCTCATGAGCCAGCCTGGTGTGGCCGCCCCCAAGGAGGTCTTGCGACGTCCGCCTCGCGAGGCCTGGCCCCTCGCGAGGGTCTTGAGTATTCACTAGTGAAGATGGGCCATACAGGGCCGCTGGTGGAGCCACGCCGTGGCCCACAGGCTGGCAAGTCTGGGGACCCGCGTTCCCAGGAGGCTGACACAACGCCAAAATTCTAACATTGCAAGCATCGTTGGTCGGGGGAAACTACACCTATGGGATCCCGGGGAATCCCTTCTATGGTTGGAGGGGCGTGGTGCTGCGCAAAGAGCAGGTCTAAAAGATCAACGCAAGGGGATTTTTACCCAAGTTCGGGCCACAAACAATGCGTAAAACCCTATTCCTGCTTGTCTGCGTTTATTTGGTGTTCCAGATCTCTTGAACAAGCTACGGTACGTCTCGGACCTCCTTTCATAAGTCAAAGGGGTCACCACAATGGCACACAGGAGGTGGAAAGTATCTACAGTGTTACAAGTTTATCACCTGGCACCGTAGGACAAACGCATTTAATGCGCTGCCTACGTGCCCTCTTGCTTTATCAGGGACGACAACGAAGCTCGTCCCGTTTGTCGCCAGCTCGCCTTGCTTCGACGCGCGTCCATGATGACAAGGCATGCAGCACCATACTGGCTGGTTGGTTGCTGAGCTGGTACGGTGACAGGGTCTTCACGAAGATCTGCATACCACCACGCAGGTGTTTGACTAGTTGGCCTGGAAGCTGCATGCTGCCACACATGCGCTCGCCTAGTTGGCCTGGAAGCTGCATGCTGCCACGCAGGCGCTCGCCTTGTTGGCGTGCTGGTTGCCGCGTCGGAATGGGAGCGGGGCAGCGAAACATTAGGCAGGTGCGGGCCTAGCCTTGGCGCCGCAGACGCCCCCGGCAAGAGTCTTGTCGGGGTCTCGTGGACGCCCCGGCAAGGGTCTTGCCGGGGGCTCGTGGGCGTCCTTGGCAAGGATTTGCCGGGGGTCTTCGGCCGTCCCTGGCAAGGATCTTGCCAGGGGTCTTCATCTTCTAGTTCACATCTAGGCTTGCAGGCCTTTGGTCCTCACAAATACCTTCATGCCACTACACAGGCGCCCCCGAGTCTTGGTCTTGACGTTGTCGATGGTGTCAGAACTCTCAAGCTCAAGGGTGGTGGCCTTGTTGGTGTTGGGCAAGTCGCCCCAGCAAGGCGCTTGTCGGGGCTATGTAGGCCGCCCCGGCAAGGGCATTGCCGGGGGAGATCCATCTTGTTCCTTTACTCTTCATGCCTCTGGCTTGAGTACTGCCTCGGTAGCCTTGTGCCTTTGCTTCCTCTGCCCCGCCAAGCATGGCCGCAGGCGTGGCTACGACTGCCCGTGCACAAGTAAAGGGGTACAGAAAGGCCCCTACTTTTGTACACCGACAGGAGCCCCCGGGCCTGGGCCACACATAAGCGCAAAGCGTTGTTGGGCTAGGCCCAGAAAAGTGCGGGCACGCGTGGAAGAGTTTTAACTGCGGTAACTCCTTGGCCAGTTTCGTTTCCCCATGACCCGCATTGAGCGCTTGACGTGGGGGTCGTGTGTGGAACGGTCGCAGCATGCTTGCGTCACCTCGCGGTGAATAGTAAAGAGGCGGCCCGCGTCTTCCACATAAAAAAGAGGAAACCGCAGGGGCGCTACTCATTGACCTTCTGTGCCCTTTCCAATCTTGAACCCGCCATTCCCCTCTTCTTCTCCTAGCGCAAATCGAAGCTCTCGCCTCTGCTCGCCGCCGCCGCTCCACCATTGCTCTCGATCCCTCACCCCCTCTCAGCCTCTATGGCACCCAAGACAAGCAAGGGCAAGGGAGCGGCCAAGGACGCCGGGGGAAGGAGGCGCCGGAGAGCAAGTTGGTGGAGATGCGGACGTAGTACGCCATCTTCACCTCGACGGTCAACGCGCTCACCCTCAAGGAGAAGTTTAGGCCCTTGTGGGGGAGGGAGACGTCAGGTCATCCCGCCACGCGCATCATCCCTGCCTCCTTCGTCAAGGTCGATCCAAATCGGTATCCTTTCTTCATCGACTACTTCTCTTGTGGGCTCTGCCCCCTTTCTCAGATGCAAACCTACGGCTTCGACCTTCTGGACCTCACGCCAAACACCGTGGCGTGCATGGCCTTCTTTGCCCATCTTTGCGAGGGCTTTGCCGGGGTGTGCTCTCCAGCACGGCGCTCTTCCGCCATTACTTCACCCCTCGCATCTAGCCAGGGGGCGCCATCTCTGGCTGCATCACCTGGATCCTGAGGACCCAGAGCAGGGGCACGTACCCGGAGGGTGCCCAGAAGGAGTGGTGGGACGAGTGGCGGGGCCGGTGGTCCTGGATCGTGGAGGAGGATCCGCAGGAGTTCTGCCGGGTCCGTCAGAAGCCGTCGGTCCGCAGCAAGGACTGGGGCGATGTCGACGCCGACGACAAGAAGCTCACGGTCGCCACCACCAGGATCCATCGCCTCACCTCGGCCGGGCTCACCCTCGAGATGATCAGGGCTGAACTCATCCGCCACCAGATTGCACCACTACACAACAAGGGGAGGCAGTCCTGGGACTCCAGCAATACATCCGATATCATGAGGCTTCGCCCCGGTCTGAACCACAACTTTAGAGTGTTGCAGCATGCCCATCTTTGCCAGAGGCTGCCAAGGCCGACATGTCTCTATTAAGGTTGCTAGCGGGGGTGGTTCCGTTGAACAACAACTCTTGCCAGACCGCCATCATCGCCATGATGCCGGTCTTCAACGCGCACGGTCTCTATCCAATGTGGGCCGAGTAACAAGCAGAGCTGGTGTAGGCATTGTTCAACAACTTGTTAGAGAGGTATGTTCACGACGAGCCCTAGCTCATCCGCGACACCACTGCGGAAGAGCTGGAGTACATTGCCGCCAGGGCGGAGGAGGCGGCACTTTCCGAGGAGGCCGGCAGCCTCGACACCGTGGAGGACGAGGCCGACGTGGCCGCAGAAGAGAAGGAGTTTGCTGAGAGGACAGGGTCCACCGGGGACTTAGCGGTGCCGGCGCCGGGGCCCTACTTGTTGAAGAAGTGGCCGAGGAGTCAGCCGAAGAGGAGACCATGGCAGATGACTCCTCGGCCCCAAGGAGGAAACGCGTCCTACGGTGGGCTAACTCCGGCGAGCCGGTCCATCCCGGTAGGACCACGCAGCGGCAACAGGCCCAGGCGCAGCCCATGCACAAGACACGGGCCGCGGCAGCAAAGAAAGCTGCGGCCGCCGCCTCTTCCTCATCCAAGCGGCGTAGGACCCCATCCCTTCTCCCCCTCTTGCGGATGCTGCCCCGGAGGCCGACTTCGACCTTGTGTCCTTCAGCCCTAAGAGGAAGAGGAGGCCAGCGGAGGAGGACGAGTAAGCACCTCGCCCTTCATCATTTCCTAACCCTCCTCCCGTGCCATCTTCTCCTGACTTGATCTTGTCTTCACAGCGACATGGAGACGCTGGCCTAGAGGGTGGTGAAGAGGGCCAAGGATTCGACGGGTGACGGGCTCCCGGCGAGCGCTCCGCACAAGCCGTCGTTGGTGATGATCAGCCCAGACAGCAGCCCTCAGCGCAGCCCCCATTCCAGCCCCCAGTGTGAGTTCATTACTTACTCCTCGTCGACGGGTATTGGGGCACGAATCCTTGGTGCTGACCTTGCCGGGTTCACAGGAGGAGAGCGGCAACAGGAGGAGCCGCTGAGGGCCGCCCCTGAAATGCTGCCCCCGTCGACCACGCCACCCCGAGGGGTGTCCCCGGCAAGGGCACCTACCGGCGAGCCCACGCGCATGAAGGAAGGGGAGGCGAGCTTGGGTGCTGGTGGCTCCATCCTGGCAACGAACGTTGGCGAGGAGGGAACCACTTCTTCTCAGCTCGGCACGGGTAAGTTACTTGCCTCCCGTCCTTGCTCTTTCTTTTCTTTGTTCTGAGCTTAGATTTTGGGCCCTGCTTCATCCTCCGTTCTGGTTTCCAGACCCTCCCTCAACGGACCAGGAAGATATCAACGCCATCATCGAGGAGGTCACCAAGGATGCTAAAGCCGAGGCCACCAAGATTGCGGCTGGAGAAGCCGCCAAGTCCGCCGTCGAGGAGGCCGCCAAGGAGCCTGCCGGGAGACCGGCGAGGCTGCTGCCGGGGAGGCTGATAAGGCCGCTGAGGGAGTCCTAGATTAGGGGGTCCTCGGGCGTCTGGGCTATCACTCCAAAAAAAAGACACATTCGTGACATTTTGGGCCGAACGAATTTTTTTCCTGTCATACATATGACACTTCTATGACGATAATTGTGACAAAACCCAGTATCATCATAGATGTGGTGAGCTCCTACTTCTATGACAAAAAATCATGATAGAAAATGGGCTTTTCGTCCTGGGCGGGCCGGAGACGCAGCTTCATGACATTCTTTGGGCCGTCCATGACGGAAATAACCGTGGTAGAAGCGAGGGCGAGGAAAATTTCGGGGAGTTCCCGGTTACGGTGGGAGGTCGGGTGCCGAGCGATGCGCGTTTCTCTCGTACACGTACGCGCTTGTGTGCGAGGCGTTGGCTCTAACTGAACCCGAGCGAGGCGTTGGGCTCTAACTGAACCCGAGCGACAGACCGCAGGCTACGCTACATTCGAACCCAGGCCGATCGATCGATGGCTGTTAACTGAACCCGATCGAGTGATTCCTTCGCTACTGCTGCTAATTGAAGTCGAACGATTGGATGAACAGTGAGCGCTATGGGGGGTGGATGAACAAGTGAGCGGTGGCGTTGCCTCTGGATGAACAGGACCCCGTGGTGTGAAGGGCTGGATGAACAGCAGACGGTTGAGGGGTGCCCGTGGAGGGGTGGTTGAACAGGACCCCATGGTGTGGAGGGCTAGATGAACAGCAGACGGTGGAGGGGTGGTTGAAGAATAGCCAGTGGAGTAATGCGTGGTGGAGGCTGGATGAAAAGGAGCCCGTGGAGGCTGGAGGAGATCGACGGTAGCCCGTTGAGGCTGGAGGAGGTCGACGGTGGAGATGAACAGTATCCCGTGGAGTCCCGTTTTGCGGTACGCCACACCCCTCCCGATGAACAGGACCCCGTTTGACCGTAGGGAGGTCTGTTCGTCCGGGTTCTTGTACGCCACACCCTCCCGATCAACAGGACCCCTGCTTCGTTGTAGGGAGGTCCGTTTCCTCCGTTTTGCGGTACGCCACACCCCTCCCGATCAACATGACCCCCGTTTCGACCGTAGGAGGCCTGTTTCCTCCGTTCTGCGGTACGCTAGGCCTCGTTTCCATCGCCTGTTCTGTCCAAGCCCTACCGATGATCACGACCACGCATTCCGTTCCGACCCAGCCGGTAGGTTCCCACGCGTTCCATTGCCTCCAGATGAACACAACGCATTCCGTTGCCTCCCCATGAACATGACGCATTCCGTTGCCTCCCCATGAATACGGCGCATTCCGTTGCCTCCCCATGAACACGACAACGACGCTGTTTCTCCGTTCCGACCCATCCATGTACACGAGCCCTCGCCGTACGTATGCGTGAGAAGGTGTTCGAGACCCCACCCGTATTTACACATACTTGGTCGTATTTTCTTTCTTGCACCCTGGCCGCTGTACGTACGTGTACATGCTACGTGCGCGCCTCTACTACGACACGTGCGCGCCTCTACATCCACCAGTATATATGTACGTACACATTCGCTACCAGAATGACAATGCAACGTACGCTTCGACCAGGTGGGTCCCGACTGTCAGGCACTTCCTTGCGTGCGCAGATGTAGCTGGTTGGTCCCAGCAGTCAGGGGGGTGAATCATTTTTTTTGCCTGGACGCACTTCCTTGCGTGCGAAGATGTAGCTGGTGGGTCCCAGCAGTATAGGGGGTGAATCATTTTTTTTTGCCCGGACGCACTTCCTTGCGTGCGAAGATGTAGCTAGTGGGTGCCAGCAGTCAGGGGGAAACATTTTTTTCGTGAAATACAGTGGCCCGTCCGGTGGGTCCTAGCTGTCAGGTGGAGGAATCATTATTTTCCGTGTAATAAGGAGGCACTTCCTTGCCACGGCCGTGGACCCAGTTGTCAGCCTCTCCACGTACAGTCCATGTCCGATGGAAGTCGTTCCTTGACCACATTGACCATGCCGCGCCGAGAGCACCAGGGCGGTGGACGACGGCGAGTCCTAGGAAGGGGACAACGCGGAGCCGAGGAAGACGCGACAGTGGAAGCCCGCGCGGAGAGGAGTACGAGGACTGGTTCGGCTGCGGTGTGAGGCTGCCGTCGGCCGCAGTGGCTCGGCCAGCGGTGGGAATAGTAGGGGGCGGTGAGGCCTCCGCGGCAGCACATCCGGCCACGGGAGGCAGGAGCATGCGGCATGATCGGCGCTGCTTTGGGCGGATGGAGCAAGAAGACCAGAGGTTGAAGAAGCACTACTCCCATTGGATAGACATCGTACGGTCACTGGAGCCAGAATCGTTTATATTGACTAAGTTGACAAAGCCCTCCGTCCCCGTCAACTTAGTAGGCCCACAAGTCAGCCTCCCACCAAGGTGGGTCCCAGCTTGCAGGGGGTATTCATTTTTTTGTGTAATAAGGAGGCACTTACGGTGGGTCCGAAATGACAAGAGGGGGAATGTTTTTTCATGAAATATGGTGGCCCGTCCGGTGGGTCCCAGCAGTCGAGGGCAAACGTTTTTCGCGAAATACCGGTGGGCGTCCGGTGGGTCCCTCTTTGCCGTGGAGGAATAATTATTTTCCGCGTAATAAGGAGGCACTTCCTTGCGGCTGCCGTGGACCCACTGTCGGCCTCTCCACGTGACAAGATTCTTCCGATGGAATTCGGTCGTTGACCACATTGACCACGCTTGGCCGAGAGCACCACAGCGGTGGACACCGGGCGAGGCCTAGGAAGGGACGACGCGGAGCCGGGAAGACGCGGGCAAAGGGATGCCCACGCCAGAGAGGAGTACGAGGGTTCACTGGTTCTTGGCCGTTGCCTTGAATAACAAGGGATGTGGGTGAGTGGAGTGGAGGGATGGCCTGGCCAACGGTGGGAGTAGTATAGGGGCGGTGAGGCCTCCGCGGCAGCATAGCCGGCCATAGGAGGCAGGAGCAAGCGGCACGACCGGCGCTGCTTTGGGCGGCTGGAGCAAAAAGACCAGAGGTTGAAGAAGCACTACAGCCGTTGGATGGACATCCTACAGTCAGTCGAGCTAGAATCGTGCATATTGACTAAGTTGACAAAGCCCTTTGTCCCCGTCAACTTAGTAGGCCCACTATACTGGGTCCCCGCTTGCAGGGGGAGTATTAATTTTTTCGTGCGTAATAAGGAGGCACTTCCTTGCGTGCGAAGATATAGCTGGTGGGTTCGAGCTGTCAGCGGTGGTAACGTTTTTTTAACGAAATACAGAGGCCCTTTCGGTGGGTCCCAGATGTCAGGTGGAGGAATCATTACTTTGCTCGTAATAAGGAGGCATTTTCTTGCGTGTGGCCGTGGACCTAGCCATCAGCCTCTCCACATACATTCCACTTCAGATACATGTTGGTCGTTGACCACATTGACCACGCCATGCCGAGAGCACCAGGGCGGTGGACGACGGCGAGGCCTAGGAAGGGAACGACACGAAGGCAGGGAAGACTCGGCAGTTCTTTTTGTTTCCCACACGGAGGGGAGTACGACTGTACAAGGGTTTACTGGTTCATCTGCCATCTCCGGAGAATAACAGCAGGTGTGGGTGAGTAGAGGGATGGCTAGGCCAGCGATGGGAGTATGGTGTGGCGGTGAGGCTGCTTGGCAGACCTGACCCGTCAAGGGAGGAGGGAGCAGTGCAGTCCACCGGTGCTTTTTTGAGCGGGCCGGAGTAGGAAGACCAGAGATTGAAGAAGACGACGGCCGTTGGATGGACATCCAACAAGATAAAGCCATCCGTGGAAAGCCTCAAATCTGTGGAAAACAGACATACAACCCATCCGCCATTATTTCAAATAATTTACTGCCCATTTGCTAATTCTTACGGGTTTTTTTGGAGCCCATATTCTTTTTGTTAGCATTACAGCCCATATTGTGGCCACGGTTAAAAAATTATACGAAATTTTGCATATGTCGGTGCGGCCTGAACTGTTTTTAATCCCGAACTTTCGAGTCACATTCAGACTGATTTTAAAAATAAATTTATATCAACATAAAATCCAATAAATTGTGCACGCATAAAAATCAATGCAATTTAAAACCTCGAAATGAAAAAAAAGATATTTGAAACTAATTGCCGGTTTGATGTGTTTTAAAAATGTACAACCCATTTCTCATTACTGATAGGCCATTTTCTCGGCCAGCCGAATGAAGCTCTCCTCGTCTTGAAAGATTTGCAGCCCAACAGGCCTCGATAAAGCGACTTACTTGACAAATCACAAAAAACTGGGCTAGCCATTTTCAGAAAGAAAAAATACTGGGCTGGTCTGGAAAGCATAAAAGAAAAGGCTGTCTAGACAGGCGATCGTCTCCGCACAGCCCAGTTGACACCTGCCTTCCGTCTCAAAAACAAATTAGATAAATGCCACTCCAATTTTGGCGATTCATAAAAATGCCAATCGAATTTCCAAACTTTGAAAACGCATACTGTAATTTTTGCAAACTTTGAAAAACGCCATCGTAGTTTGCAAACTTTGAAAACGCCACTCGGACTTTGAAAATGCCACTAGAAATGGCATGAAATGGCATTTTCAAAGTTTGGAAATTGCAGTGGCATTTCTCGGATACACTATATTTGGAGTGGCATTTATCAAATTAACCCAAAAAATAACTGGGCGACTCTTTGGGTCCACGATGTCACCGTTACAGTAATTCTCTCGTATATTGACTACGTTGACAATGGCATGGTACCCAGATGTCAGAAATCCACTAGGAGGAGGCATTTTTTATTGGATTGAAATAAGGAGGCACTTGCTTGCGTACTGCCATGACCTTGGCGGGTCCCTACTGTCATCCTCTCCACGTACAATAATCTCCTGATTGTGTACGCGTCAACTTGCTAGGCCCACAAGTCAGCCTCTAAACCCGTGGAGGACAAATACAACCCATTTAAGAAATAACAACCCATTCCATACGTTCAAACAGAAAGTTCAACATTCAGAGCAAAGTAACAGGCCTGATCAACATATAGAGTAATGAGCTTCCACGTTGACAACCATCATAGCCAAGTTAACTATCTACTCCCACTAATACTCTAGTTGCGTACAAGTACTAACTTACTCTTAGCTAAATAGACGATGCCGGCCGCCATCTGTGGTACACGTTAAACGCCGGCACCGGCGTCGTGCGCCTCGCCTCAGACTTGCAAGAGGTGCGATAGGGCGCCGAGGGAGTCCTGGATTAGGGGGTGTCCGGATAGCCGGACTATGACCTTTGGCCGGACAACTGGACTATGAAGATACAAGATTGAAAACTTCGTCCCGTGTCCGTGTGGGACTTTCCTTGGCGTGGAAGGCAAGCTTGGCGATACGTATATGTAGATCTCCTATCATTGTAACCGACTCTGTGTAACCCTAACCCTGTTCGGTGCCTATATAAACCGGAGGGTTTTAGTCCGTAGGACGAACAATAATCATACCATAGGCTAGCTTCTAGGGTTTAGCCTCTTTGATCTCGTGGTAGATCTACTCTTGTACTACCCATATCATCAATTTTAATCAAGCAGGAGTAGGGTTTTACCTCCATTGAGAGGGCCCGAACCTGGGTAAAAATATCGTGTCCCTTGTCTCCTGTTACCATCCGCTTAGACGCATGATTCGGGACCCCCTACCTGAGATCCGCCGGTTTTGACACCGACATTGGTGATTTAATTGAGAGTTCCTCTGTGTCGTCGTCTTTAGGCCCGATGGCTCCTCCGATCATCAACAACGATGCGCTCCAGGGTGAGACCTTTCTCCCCGAACAGATCTTCGTATTCGGCGGCTTTGAACTGCGGGCCAATTCGCTTGGCCATCTGGAGCAGATTGAAAGCTACGCCCCTGGCCATCAGGTCAGATTTGGAAGTTTGAACTACACGGCTGACATCCGCGGATACTTGATCTTCGACGGGTTTGAGCCACAGCCAAGCGCGCCGCACTGTCATGAGGGGCATGATCTATCTCTGCCGCCGGACAGTGTCCTTGAGGCCGCACCAGAGTCCGCTCCGACCTTTAGCTCGGAGACGACCGCGCCGATCGAGGACGGGTGGCTGGACACCGCCTCGGGGGTTGCGATCTCTACGGCGATTGAGCCGTACACCTACCCCGTCCTTTGCGAAGCTCATGACTCCAAGCTGCCGGACTCCTCTCCGGACTCCGAGCCTTCTGCGCCCCTGCCAACCGAATCCGATTGGGCGCCGATCATGGAATTCACTGCCGCGGACATCTTTCAACACTAGCCCTTTGGCGATATTCTGAATTCGCTAAAGTCTCTCTCTTTATCAGGAGAACCCTAGCCGGATTATGGTCAGGAAGGTTGGGATGCGGACGACGAAGAAAATCAAAGCCCACCCACCACCCACTTCGTAGCCACTGTTGATGATTTAACCGACATGCTCGACTTCGACTCCGAAGACATCGACGGTATGGATGATGGTGCAGAGGCGATTAAGAACCGGTGCCCATTGTGGGCGTGGAAGGCCACCTCGTCATATGACATATACATGGCGGACATCCCAAAAGATGGGAATGGCGATGGAACAGCGGAGGATGACCCCTCCAAGAAATAGCCTAAGCGCCGGCGTCAGCGGCGCCGCTCTAAATACCACCACAGCAAAAATGGTGATTCCGGCTCGGAAGATAATAACAGCCCGGACAGTGCCGAAGACAACCCCCTCCAGCAAGATTCAACGCAGGAGGATGGAGAAGCCAGCCCTCATGAGAGAGCGGCAGAAAAAGAGGTAGAGGACGATAATTACATGCCTCCTCCTCAAGATGAGGCAAGCCTCGATGATGATTTAATCTGCCGTGCCCGAGGATCCCGTCGAACAAGAGCGTTTCAAATGCAGGCTCATGGCCACGGCAAGCAGCCTCAAGAAAAAGCAGCAACTGCTAAGAGCTGACCAAGATTTGCTAGCTAACAGATGGACTGAAGTCCTTGCGGCTGAAGAGTATGAACTCGAGCGCCCCTCCAAGAGCTACCCAAGATGCAGGCTGCTACCCCGATTAGAGGAGGAAGCACCTAAACCTACATCACCAGTGCATGATATGGCCCGGTAGCCACCTTGTGGTCATGACAGAGAGGCCTCTCGGCCCTCAATTCAAGCCGCACCCGCCGCCACTCAAAAATACAAAGGCACGGGAAATACGCCGGACTGTAGATATATTGGAGGACAAGGCAAGGCAGACAAGATCGATCTATGGATCGGCGTGGGCGCCCACGACGCGTGGCGATAGCCGCCACGCCGGATATGGCAACTCGGCCAGGCGAACACAGAGAAAAAGCTCATTTGAGTTGCGCCGTGATATAGCCCAATACGTAGGCGCCAAGACACCCACTATGCTTCACAGATGAAGTGATGGATCATCAAATCCCGTAAACATCGAATCATACGATGGCACAACAGATCCTGCGGTTTGGATCGAGGACTATCTCCTTCACATCCACATGGCCTGCGGTGATGATCTACACGCCATCAAATACCTCCCACTCAAGCTTAAAGGACCAGCCCGACATTGGCTTAACAACTTGCCAGCAGAGTCAATTGGTTGTTGGGAAGACCTCGAAGATGCATTCCTCGACAATTTCCAGGGCACATATGTGCGACCACCAGACGCCGATGACCTAAGCCTCATAATTCAGCAGCCAGAGGAATCGGCCAGACAATTCTGGACACGGTTCCTAACCAAGAAAAACCAAATCGTCGATTGCCCGGATGCCGAGGCCCTTGCAGCCTTCAAACACAACATCCACGACGAGTGGCTTGCCCGGCACCTAGGACAGGAAAAGCCGAAATCCATGGTAGCCCTCACAACACTCATGACCCGCTTTTGCGCGGGAGAGGACAGCTGGCTAGCTCGTAGTAACAACATAACCGAGAGCCCTGGTAATTCGGATACCAAGGACAGTAGTGGCAGGTTGCGTCGCAACAAGCACAAGCGCCGCATTAATGGCGATAATGCTGAGGATACGGCAGTCAATGCCGGATTCAGAGGCTCTAAACCCGGTCAGCGGAAAAAGCAATTTAAAAGAAATACTCCGGGCCCGTCCAATTTGGACCGAATACTCGATCGCTCGTGCAGATACACGGCACCCCCGAAAAACCAACCACACCGACAGGGATTGTTGGGTGTTCAAGCAGGCAGGCAAGTTAAATGCCGAAAACAATGACAAGGGGCTGCATAGCGATGACGAGGAGGAGCCCCGGCCGCCGAACAATAGAGGATAGAAGGGCTTCCCCCCGCAAGTGCGGACGGTGAACATGATATACGCAACCGACATACCCAAAACGGAGCGGAAGCATGCACTAAGGGACGTATATGCGATGGAGCTAGTTGCCCCAAAGTTCAACCCGTGGTCTTCCTGCCCGATCACTTTTGATCGAAGGGACCACCCCACTAGCATCCGCCATGGCGGATTCGCCGCATTGGTTCTAGACCCAATCATTGACGGATTTCACCTCACTAGAGTCCTAATGGACGGCGGCAGCAGCCTGAACCTGCTTTATCAGGATACAGTGCGCAAAATGGGCATAGACCCATCAAGGATTAAACCCACGAAGACGACCTTCAAAGGCATCATACCAGGTGTAGAGGCCAACTGTACAGGCTCAGTTACACTTGAAGTGGTCTTCGGATCCCCGGATAACTTTCGGAGCGAGGAGTTAATCTTCGACATAGTCCCGTTCCGCAACGGCTATCATGCACTGCTCGAACGAACCACATTTGCAAAGTTCAATGTGGTGCCGCACTACGCATATCTCAAGTTCAAGATGCCAGGTCCTCAAGGAGTCATTATTGTCAATGGAAACACCAAACGCTCTCTCCGGACGGAGGAGCATACGGCGGCCCTCGTGGCGGAAGTACAAAGCAGCCTCTTAAGGCAATTCTCGAGTCTGGCTAATAAACGTCCGGACACCGTCATGCGCGCCCGGAGTAACCTACAACAAGACCGCCTGGCACATTCCGAGCACGCATAGCAATTCGTCCCAAGCCCCAGCCCTCGCGAAATTGCGAAACCAGTATTACGCGTACATAATTACGCTCTGGAAATACCATGGGCATAGGGGAAGGGGCACGACCACGGCATGCCTAGAATGCGGCTCAACCGCACCAGGGGCTCCCGATTGTGTCATTCTTTGTTTCTTTCTTTTTTACTTTCAGGACTCCGTTCTCACGAAGCCCTGTCCGGCATTAGAATCGCCGAACACACGATGCAACAGCCGTGGAAGCGTAAAGTTACGCCGAGTGTCCAGGTGGTCTCTATTACGAGCAATATATCTGTTTTACACACCATCCCGCGGATTACCCCTGGAGGGAGACATGTTAAAATGTCCCGTCCCTTGCTTATCGCACTATTTGTATCGTTCTGCTCTTACCGCAGTCCTTTTGAATAAACAATATATAGCTTCAGCTTATTATTGATTCCCCTTATATATATATATATATATATATATATATATATATATATATATATATGTTCATTTATGACATTGTGCAACCTGTACACTTTGGTACGGGCAATACACTGAGGGCTTAAGTACCCCATAACATGGTGTGATAAGTCCGAACACTTTCACAAGTGCGGCACCCCGAACTTATAGAATTATATGCATCGGCTCCGAATCATGTCTTGGGTCAATAGTTGGGTTTGCCCGGCTCCCATGTTTTGGTACCTTACGTTCCGTTATATCGGCTAAGTTAGCGCTGGGAGAACCACTGCGATTGTGCCCAGTTGAGCTGGGTTAAGCACCTCGGAGAAAGCTAAAACTGACCGTCATGATAGGGCGAGAGCCGGTCGCTGTTCGAGAGGTTTTCGAGTCCCTAAAGACTTATGCCGCTTAGAGCGAGGAGTCGGCATTGTCCGCCTAGGCGTGGATAGCGCCCGAACTTCGGTCTTCCGAATACCGTGGGCTTCTCCGAAATTTAAAATTATAGAATTCTATGGCTAAGTGAGAGTGTTCAAGCATTATAGTCCGGTTGCCTTGTTCGTTGCATTGAGCGCCTCCCTCAAGGACCCAAGAATGGGAACAAGAGCGCTCAAGTTCATCCCAACACCCCAAAGACTCGTGGCATGGGGGCTGAAGCCGATGACTCGCCATCTCTCAAATTTAATACACGGCCGCACAGAAGGTAATATTTTAAATTCAAAAGTGTTGCTTAGCAAATAAGAACAAGTTTTCAGCATACAGGATAACAAATGCGAGTCTACTAAAAATTATATCTTTGGAGCATTCATCCGCTATAAGGCAGGCACCCTTCAGGACGCCTTCATAATACATTTCAGGCTTGCGATGCTCCTTTTTTGGTGGTGGTCCGTCCTTCACAAGCTTCTCAGCGTCCATCTTGCCCCAGTGCACCTTAGCAAGGGCAAGGGCCCTACGGGCACCTTCGATGCAGACGGAGCGCTTGATGACTTCAAGCCATGGACAGGCGTCCACCAAATTACTTTACCAGCCCAAGTAGCTCCTGTGCATGGCTTCATTAGGCCACAGCCGAACTATGAGGCCCTTCATGGCCTGTTCGGCCACCTTATGGAGCTCGACCAGCTACTTCAACTGGTCGCTTAAGGGCACCGGGTGTCCGGCCAAAGCATACTGAGACCAGAACACCTTCTCCGTCGAGCTTTCCTTCTCGGCTCGGTAGAATGCGGCAGCATCAGCCACACTGCAGGGCAGATCTGCAAATGCTCCTGGAGAGCTCCGGATTCGGGTAAGTAATAGATAATTCACTTTCACATGCTTGCTTTGCATATAGAATGCCTTACCCGCCGCTATCTTCTTCATCGCCTCAATCTCCTGGAGGGCTTTTTGGGCTTCGGCCCTAGCGGCCTTGGCGCTCTCAAGGGCCGTGGCGAGCTCGGACTCCCGAGTCTTTGAGTCACGCTCCAAACTCTCGTGTTTTCCCACGAGAGCCCGGAGCTCTTGCCGCACCTCCGCCACCCGCGCCTACTGCTTTTCTCGCCCGGTGCGCTCCGCGGCCGCATTGCTTTCGGCCTTGGACACCGCCTCCTTCAGGGTCGCCACCTCGTTCGTGGCCCCTGCCGTATTCACGTTATTCCTGTCATTTTTTGCAAACACATCTTTTAAATACTCCCATAAGGTATTGCTTACCTTCCTTGTCCTCAAGCTGCTTTTTGGTAAGTCCGAGCTCGTCCTCGGACCACTCGAGGCTCTGCTTTAATGCATCAACCTCCGCAGTCAGTGCGGCAGAGGTCAGCAACGCAGCCTGCATTCCCATATTGACATACTTATGTTAGACTCCTGCGCATATCTTTTTAGATCCTCAGTTCGGCTATTTCTTTCTGAACACCAAACTGAGCATTAGGGGCTACTGTCTATGCGGTAATATTTTTATATATCTTAAATACATACCTCAAAGCCTGTTAGAAGGCTGGCCAAGCGATCCAGCCCGCTCTTGGCGGATCGAACCTTCCGGATCACCACATTCATAATAAAGATGGTGCTCCTCGTCGATGGAAGCACCGTTAAGCGCCTCCATCAAATCACCCGGTGCCTCCGGTTGACCGGAGGTCACCGGCGTCAGATCTTGCCCTTCTTACGAAGGGGTCGCCGCCGGACTCAAACCAATCAAGGTTCAGACGGAGTCCGCGTAGGGCCGCATTTCTGAATCCCTTTGGGGTTTTATCCCCTTTGAGCCCGGATTCCGAGAGGTCGCCTTGCGGTGCCTCCATAGCCACCTCCTCCTGGCTGGGCCCCTTTTGGGACTCCACCCAGGCGTCATCCGCGGCGGGAGGAGACGAGGCGGTCGGAAGTGAGGTGCTATTCACCCCGGCGTCATCCGCGGCGGGAGGAGATGAGGCGGTCGGAAGTGAGGTGCTATTCACCTCCGACAAATCGTCGAGCCCATCCTTGGGCGGGCTGCATGGTTATATCCGGCGTTATAGGATGCTGTGCGACAAATGAAATGCCATGAGTTATTCTGGTGTCCGGACACTTCCGATTTCGCCAGAGGCTTGGTCCTTGGAGCCCACCCCTCTTCGCCGTCATCGGCATTGGCGGTGTAGTCTGGAGGAAGGGTCCTTCCCTTCTTGGACCCTTCGGCCTCCCCGCTTGGGGCAGCCTTCCTTTTCTTCTCTCCCCCCACTGGGGGAGAGGCCTCTTTTTCCTCCTCCTCATCTTCGCGGGAGGAGTCCGCCTCGGCGTCATCGGACGATGAGTCCAACAGCACCTGGCGCTGGGAACTCCTTCGAGTTCCCGTGGCCTTCTTCTTGTCCTTCTTTTCCGGCACCACGTGAGGTGCCGGAACCAGCAGCCCCGTCAATTGGGCGTCCGCTGGATCTTCTGACAAGGGAGCCGGACAGTCGATCTGTCCGGACGTCTTCAGCCAGTCCTGTCAAAGGTGAGGGAGTTTTAGATCCCGCATAGAGTCAAAACAATGAAAAAAGAGTCCCGTAAAGGTTAAAATAACTTACCTCTCTGGCTTGATGCTGCGAGCTGAATCCGTGATCTTCCGTCGCGGATGCGGAGCTTCGGCGCCCTTAAACAGCACCTTCCAGGCATCTTTGTACGTAGTGTCGAAGAGCCGGCGCAAGGTCCGGTGTTGTGCCAGATCAAACTCCCACAAATTGAAGGCCCGTTGCTGGCATGGGAGAATCCGGTGGATGAGCATCACCTGGATTATGTTGACAAGCTTGGGATTCTTGTCCACCAGGTTTCGGACGCAGGTTTGGAGTCCGGCCAGCTCTTCCGAATTACCCCATGTCAGGCCCATCTCTTTCCATGAGGTGAGCCGTGTGGGGAAGCCAGATCAGAATTCAGGGGCCGCCGCCCATTGAGAGTCGCGCGGCTCGGTGATATAGAACCACCCCGATTGCCACCCCTTTATGGTCTCCACAAAGGAGCCCTCGAGCCATAGGACGTTGGCCATCCTGCCCACCATGGCACCTCCGCACTCCGCTTGGTGGCCGCCCACTACCTTCGGCTTGACATTGAAGGTCTTCAACCATAAGCCGAAGTGGGGCTGGATGCAGAGGAAGGCCTTGCACACGACGATAAATGCCGAGATGTTGAGGATGAAATTCGGGGCCAGATCGTGGAAATCTAGGCAGTAGTAGAACATGAGCCCCCAGACGAATGCGTGAAGTGGAAACCCTTGTCCGCGGAAGAAGTGGGGGAGGAACACCACCCTCTTATGGGGCCTGGGGGTGGGGATGAGCTGCCCCTCATTGGGGAGCCTATGCGCGATGTCGTCGGACAAGTATCCGGCCTTCCACAACTTTTTGATGTGCCCCTCCGTGACGGAGGAGGCCATCCACTTGCCTCCCGCTCCGGACATAGTTGGAGAAGGTTGAGGTGGGATGTGCGGACTTGGGCGCTGGAGCTCGAGTGCGCGGAAATGGATAAGCAAAGGAGGAAGAAGGCGTGTGTGAAAAAGCGGATCATTGTCCCCTTATATGTATGGACGAAGCTATGCGTCCCCACCGCCCTGATAAAACTCGCTTATCTCCCAAGCGTCGTAATCAATGGCACGGTTGGGTTACCCACGCCCGTATTCATGAGAATCCCGGAATAAGGGGACACGATCTCTGCTTTGACAAGATGTGCCAAGGAAACCGCCTCGCTAAACGCGCTGAGGTGGGACAGTGAAAATGATTCGCATAAAGGCTTGGCCGTGGTGTGATGTCATGCTGCGGAATACGTCAGCAGATTGAACTTGTGTAAATGTTATTCTCTCTACGGTGGTATGTGGAACTTATTTTGCAGAGCCGAACACTATCCTTGTGTTCAAAATCTTCTATGAAGTATTCGGAAGAGGAACCCGCCTTGCAATGTCGAAGACAATATGGGCGCCGAACTCGTCATTGAAGCCTGGTTCGTGGGCTACCGAGGAGTCCTGGATTAGGGGTGTCCGGATAGCGGACTATGGCCTTTGGCCGGACTCCTAGACTATGAAGATACAAGATTGAAGACTTCGTCCCGTGTCTGGATGGGACTTTCCTTGGCGTGGAAGGCAAGCTTGGCGATACGTATATGTAGATCTCCTATCATTGTAACCGACTCTGTGTAACCCTAACCCTATTCGGTGCCTATATAAACCGGAGGGTTTTAGTCTATAGGACGAACAACAATCATACCATAGGCTAGCTTCTAGGGTTTAGCCTCTCTGGTCTCGTGGTAGATCTACTCTTGTACTACCCATATCATCAATATTAATCAAGCAGGAGTAGGGTTTTACCTCCATCGAGAGGGCCCGAACCTGGGTAAAAACATCGTGTCCCTTGTCTCCTGTTACCATCCGTGAGGGAGTCCTGGATTAGGGGGTGTTCGGATAGCCGAACTATCACCGTTGGCCGGACTCCTGGACTATGAAGACACAAGATTGAAGACTTCGTCCCATGTTCGGATCGTACTTTCCTTGGCGTGGAAGGCAAGCTTGGCGATACGGATATATAGATCTCCTACCATTGTAACCGACTCTGTGTAACCCTAACCCTATCCGGTGTCTATATAAACCGGAGGGATTTAGTCCGTAGGACGAACAACAATCATACCATAGGCTGGCTTCTAGGGTTTAGCCTCTCTGATCTCGTGGTAGATCCACTCTTGTACTACCCATATCATCAATATTAATCAAGTAGGAGTAGGGTTTTACCTCCGTCGAGAGAGCCCGAACCTGGGTAAAAACATCGTGTCCCTTGTCTCATGTTACCATCCGCCTAGACGCACAGTTCGGGACCCCCTACCCGAGATCCGCCGGTTTTGACACCGACATTGGTGCTTTCATTGAGAGTTACTACGTGTCGTCATCTTTAGGCCCGATGGCTCCTTCGATCATCAACAACGACGCGGTCCAGGGTGAGGCTTTTCTCCCCGGACAGATCTTTGTATTCGGGCGGCTTTTGCAATCGCGGGCAATTCACTTGGCCATCCGGAGCAGATCGAAGTCTGTGCCTCGCCATCGGTTCAGATTTGGGAGTTTGAACTACACGGCCGACATCCGCGGAGACTTGATCTTCGACGGATTCGAGCCACAGCCAAGCTGCCAAGATTTGTCTCGATGGGCACGATCTAGCTACTGCCAGCGAATAACAGTGCCTCGGAGGTCGATTCAGTCTGGGCCTCCGACCCTTAGCTCGGAGCCGACTACCGATCGAGGACGAGTGGTTGGACACCGCCTCGGGGCTACGATCTCTACGGCAATTGAGCGAACTCCATCCCTATCGCTTTGCGAAGACCGTGACTCTGTGGTGTCGGACTCCTCTCCGGACTCAACCCTCCGCGCCTCGCCAATCGAATCCAATTGGGCGCCGGTTATGGAGTTCATCGTCACGACATCTTTCAAAGACTTCTATGGCGACATCCTGAATTCACTAAAGTCTCTCTCTTTATCAGGAGAGCCCTGGCCGGACTACGGTCAGGAAGGTTGGGATGCGGACGACAAAGAAATTCAACGCCCACCCACCGCCCACTTTGTAGCCACTGTCGAAATCTTGAACGACGTGCTCGATTTCGACTCCGAAGACATCGACGGTATGGACGACGATGTAGGAGACAACCATGAACCAGCACCTATAGGATACTTGACAGCCACCTCATCCCATGGTGTATACACCTAAAGGAAGTGACGACGAGGAACAACGGGACACTACGAAGGATAAAACCCTCGAAAAGCAGTCAAAACGGCAACGTAAACGCCGCACCAAGTCCCGCCTCGACAAAGACTGCAGCCACACAGACCCAGCCATAGAGCAGGGCGAACCGGTGGACGACGAACATGCTATCGAGCAACCGTCTGAATAGGACAACTTGGATAAACAATCCGTCCCCGGCGAAGACAACAATCCGGACGATCTCACGCCAGACAAAATGTTGGAGCAGAAGAACCTCCACAAAAGGCTCGTCGCCACTGCGCGTAGCCTGAAAAAGCAGAAGCGGAAGCTCAAAACAGCGGAAGATGCACTCGGAATCAGATGGAGCAAAGTACTCAACACCGCAGAGAAATTCGGCGACAGTCGCCAAACAAAGAGCTACCCGAAGTGCAAATTACTGCCCGAATTCGATGAGGAGGCCGTAGAGCCCCCGCAATCAAAGAACAAAGAGGCCGCCCGGTCGGATAGACGACCACATGGCAAACATGGAGCAGCAAGCGGCGCCGCACACAAGACGACACACGATCCGCATAAGGATTAGCATCAAAAGGATGGCCCAGTCAGGTCCATCTATGGGCCGAGAAAGCAAGCTCTTCTAAGAACATCATGGCACACCCAAATATAGGGGTGCCGAACACCCCCTGTGTTTCACAGATGAGGTGCTGGATCACGAATTCCCAGCGGGATTCAAACCCGTAAACATAGAGGCATACGACGGAACAATGCACTTCGAGTCTGGATTGAGGATTACATCCTCCACATACACATGGCTAGAGGAGATGATATCCATGCCATAAAATACTTACCCCTCAAGTTCAAAGGGCCAGCCCGGCATTGGCTCAAAAGCCTCCCTGAAAATACCATTGGAAGTTGGGAAGAGCTCGAAGATGCTTTTCGAGCAAATTTTCAAGGGACTTATGTCCGTCCTCCGGATGCGCATTTATTTAAGTCACATAACTCAACAACCCGGAGAGTCAGCCCGCAAATTCTGGAACAGGTTCCTCATCAAAAAGAACCAAATAGTCGACTGTCCGGAGACCGAAGCCTTAGCAGCTTTCAAACACAACGTCCGAGACGAATGGTTTCACAGACACCTCGGCCAGGAGAAGCCGAGAACAATGGCTGCATTAACAAGCCTCATGACCCGCTTTTGCACGGGAGAGGATAGTTGGCTGGCAAGATGCAGTACCAGCGACCCAAGTACATCCAAATTCAGGGATGGAAATGGAAAACCACGACGCAGCAAGGACCGTCGCCGGACAAAGGGAAACAGCCCGAAGAGCATGGCAGTCAATGCCGGATTCAGAAGCTCCCGGCAGAATCATAAAAAACTGCCCCTAAAGGACAACAGCGACGAGCTATCCAACCTAAACAAAATCTTGGACAAAATATGCCAAATCCACAAGATTCTCCGGTAAGACTGCAAACCATACCCACAGAGATTGTTGGGTCTTCAAGCAGTCCGGCAAACTCAATGCCGAACACAAGGGGCTCGACGCACCAAGCGAGGACGATGACGAACCCCACAAGCAGAGCACCGGAAAACAAAAGAATTTCCCACAAAAAGTTAAAACAGTGAACTCCCTTCAAGTGACAAAAGGGAAAAACAGAGCGGTGCCCATAGAAACACGCGCCGCATGGTCTATCCCAGCAGAGTCCCAACGATGGTTGTCAAAACCAATCACCTTCAATCATCAGGACTATTCCGGAAGTATCCAGAACGCAGGATGGACTGCCTTGATATTAGATCCTATAATCGACGGACTCCAATTTACACATGTCCTAATGGACGGAGGTAGCGATCTAAACCTGCTCTATCAGACACAATCTGCAAAATGGGGATAGACCCAACCAAAATTCGCCATAGCAACACCTCCTTCAAAGGGGTAATGCCAGGCCTATATGCCCATTGTACGGGCTCCCTACTGCTAGAAGTTGTGTTCGGGTCATCCAACAACTTCCGCCGCGAAAAGTTAACCTTCCACATCGCCCCATTCGAAAGTAGCTATCAAGCACCTCTTTGGGACGTGAAGCTTTCGCCCGCTTTAACGCAATACCGCATTATGCATCTCTTACACTTAAAATGCCCGGTCCACGCGGCATCATCTCATTAAAAGGGAGTATCAAGTGTTACTCGAGCACGGAAGAACGTGGGACTGCCTTGACAGCCCCACACTAATCCGGCTCCGCTAATCAAAGCACCTGAATAGCTCATTCGAACCCCGCACATGGCTAGACGAGTCCGGCGTAAACATATAAAGGCCTACTAGCGGCATACCCCGCATAAGGGGCTGCACGCATGTACGACAAGAGACAATAAAGCTCAATTTTATTCACTTTTCGAACCGTACTCTGTTTATTTAATATAAAGTACATTTTTCGCATGATCTTTTTCTTTTCAACTAAGTTCTTCTCTTTTACAGATGAACACCGTGCTACACCCGTCGAGGATACGGCACAATGGAGACACAGGTGCAGACGTGCAGAGGGACCCATTGCAAGGATTCTTTTCAGATTAAGAACCTGCGTAAACCTTTTTTACTGTCTCTTGTTGATACACATCCCCCGGCTTCTTGCTATAACCGAGCAGGAGGCTGGCGTTTTGGCATCGGCCGCACCAGAAGTTTTATGCGTGCACGGACACCAGGGCTTAGGGCATTATTCTGCCCGCTTTTCATAAAGACCGAATACCTTAGGGAGTGTTCGGCGTCTCGAGTTAGGCCTTATATGCATCAGCTCTGAATCATGTCTTTGGTCAAATGTTGGGTTTGCCCGCTCCCATGTTTTGGTACCTTACGCTCGTTATATCGGCTAAGGTAAGGCTGGGAGAACCATCGTGATTGTGCCCCGGTTGAGCCGGGTTGAGAACCTCGATGGAGAAAGCTAAAACTGATCATCATGATATAGTGTGAGACTTGTCAACCACTCGATGACCCACCGGAATGTTTAGAATTCCAAGATTAACGAAGGACCGCTTTCCGGTCGGGCACACATACGCCTCGAATTCGGGAGAGCACGGTGCCCCTAGGGGCTATATAGTAGCCCCACCATCGAAGTCCTATGGCTAAGTGAAAGTGATAAAGCATTATGCCTAGTTTGCTACGCTATCACCTCCTTTACAGGACCAAGACATTGGATTAAGTGTGAAAATGCGCCTTTTTGCAAACACCCCGCACTATGTGCGTGGGCTGAAGTCAAGACTGCCATCTTTCAGGTTATATACACATATACATCAACGTCAAGACAGGAGGTGTTTTCATACTTGAACGCACAAGTATAAAAAGCTCTTATATTATATTAAAACATTGTTTTCACAAATCATACATGTCATTTAAACATAATATCCTTCGAGCACTGCGTCTCTATTAAACGAGCGCCCTGCATGACTTCCTCAAAATAGTGCTCGGCAGGTACTCGGCTTTTGTCCGAATCTTGGGATGCAACGTCGGTGGCCTTCATCTCCGCCCAGTATGTGTTGACACGGGCAAGAGCCATCCGCGCACCCTCTATGTATGCTGACCGCTTCATTGCATCGATATGCGGCACCGCACCAAGGAACTGTTGCACCAAGCCAGAATAACTCTTTGGCTGTGGCCTTTTCGGCCACAAATGAGTCACGACAGCCTTCATGGCAAGTCCGGACAACCTATTCAGCTCAGCCCATTCGGCCAAACGATCGGTTAATGAAAGTGGATGCTCCGGACTATGGAACTGCGACCAAAAAAGCTCTTCCATTCCGTGATCCTTTTGACCTCGGAAGTGTTCGGCCGCGTCTGCGTCACTCGCCGCCAAGTCCAGATAAGCATCCTCCGCACCCCACAGCCGGTCCAATTGAGCATACCTAGGATCCGTGAATTTCCTCCGCAACAGAAAGGGCTTTCCAGCCGCAATATCTCCGGCCTGACGTAGCTCCTCCGTCATAGCTCTCATTGCAGAGCGAGTATCCTTGGCCTCGGTGGCGGCCTTTTTCAAGTCCTCTTGTTTCGCTCGATCTTCTTTTTCAAGAAGCTCGCAACGGTCAGTAGCATTCTTCAATTTCACGGCCATCTCGGCCATTTCTTTCTTGCTTCGCCAGTGAGTAGCCTGTTCGGCTTTTAGCTCTGCGGCCGCCTTTAAAGCAGCCGCATCACTTTTTCTGGCTTGCTCCTTGGCTCGGGCGAGCTCACCAAGGCTCTCCATAGCAGCGGCACCATCTGCATTAAGCATACATGTTGTAAGGCATGGGCGTCAAGCTCCCTTAACAGGTGTCCGCGGAGAAGTTGCATACCTTGTGACTCGTCAAGCCTCTTATTAACAAGCGTGATGTCCTCATCCGCCACGTCAAGTTGCCGCTTCAGTTCGGCAAATTCATCAACCCGGCTAGCCACCGGACGCTTCGCCACCTGCATAGGAAGAGAGCATATTATACCTGGGGTTATGATCCTCGGCGCGCCGTCATTTTTGACACCGCACCAAGTCTAAGGGGCTACTATCTATACAGGGCGCATTTTATATGCAAAACTATCAGAAGGTACATCATTTTGCGTACCTTAAAATCCGTCAGTAAACTTACGACGGCTTCTTGCAATCCGCTCTCAGCGGATGAAATCCTTTCAATCACCGGACCCATTAACGTACGGTGATCTTCCGAGATATACGCTCGCCCGAGCAGATCCTTCAGCTCCTCCGACCAAGCACTTTTCGTTGGTGCCGGACTCGTCCGTGGCCTTTTTTCAAGGCCGGACACGGAGGGCTTCGAGGGGACATACGGCTGCCTTCTCGGCCCGCCGGATTCGAGACGCCCGCGACGACACCTCGTGGTCGCCTGCCTCGCATGACGGCACGGCAGGCGGAGGCGTTCGCTCTCCATCATCTCCGGACCAAGATCCTCAAGACGAGCTCTGTTGTGAAGGGCTGAGATCCGAACTACAAGGTAAACTTTCGGTTACCTTGAAATAAACAGGGACGTCTCTCTTTAAAAACGCCCGCCTTTACTTACGGCTCATTGGAGGGCTGATCTCCTTGGGGAAATAGTGCGGCGGGGCATCTCCGCCGCAGACCCTCTGGTGAAGATTTCTTCCCCGCTTGAGGCTCTGGTCTCCGGATCTTCAGAAGCGGTCCTCTTCTCCCCTTGGAGGGAGGGATTCCCGATCCCCCCTTTCTTGATAGCCTCCTTCATGGAGGTTGTAGTTCCCTTGTTCCCCCCTTCGCCTTCTTCAAAAGGCACGGCCTCTAGCATCTTGGTTAATACCGGATCCGGCGTGGTCTCAGGGAGGGTGGTCGGACACCTGATCAGTTTTACTTTTGCTATCCACTCCTGTTTAAAGGATAGCTCTTTTAAGGGCAAGTGTATAATAAATATGCGGATAGCATGTCCAGGTACATGACTACTTACTTGAGTATCCGGGTGATTGCAGCTCAGACCTGCGTCCTCGGTTAAGTCCGGGCACATTGCTTGTGATCCGAAGAATAGTTGGTACATCTCCACGGGCGTTACGCCCACAAAATGTTGGAGAGCTTGTGGTCCCTCCGGATTAAACTCCCACAGGCAGAGGGGGCGACGTTTCCAGGGCAAGGTGCGACGAATTAGCATGACCTGCGCTACTACGACCAGATTGATCTCTCTCTCTCTCGGAGGTCTCGAATACGTCCCCTCGCAACAGGTACGTCCTTGGGACGGTCCCAGCCGAGCCCTTTATTGACCCATGACGCCCGCAGTGATGGAGGGCCCGAGCGGAAGGCAGGTGGCGCCGCCCATTTGGTGCCCACAGGAGCGGTGATGTAAAACCACTCTGTTGCCATAAATTGAGCTCCTCTTGAAAAGAGCCCTCGGGCCATGGAGCGTCCGCATTCTTGCTTATAATAGCCCCTCCAAGACT
The DNA here is from genome assembly GCA_021605145.1 of Aegilops bicornis. Taxonomy (NCBI): domain Eukaryota; kingdom Viridiplantae; phylum Streptophyta; class Magnoliopsida; order Poales; family Poaceae; genus Aegilops; species Aegilops bicornis. The sequence continues at coordinate 231,806,272 of CM038670.1, read as the reverse complement.
TTTCTCGATGCCCCTTGATCATCTTGGCTCCACTTTGAAGGTCTTGAGCCACAATCCGAAGTGAGGGGTAATGCGGAGGAAGGCTTCACATACGACAATGAACAACGAGATGTGGAGGATGGACTCCGGATCCAAGTCGTGGAATTCCAGCCCATAATAACACATGAGGCCCCTCACAAAGGGGTCCGTCGGGAAGCCTAAACCCCGAAGGAAGTGAGACACGAATACCATGCTCTCACCAGGCTTGGGAGTGGGAATAACCTGCCCTTGGGCAGGCAGCCTATGCGAAATTTCGCCGGTTAGAAACCTGGCGTCTCTTAGCTTTAGCACATCTTCTTCCGTGACGGAGGAAGACATCCACCAGCCGTGCAGGTCGGAGCCGGACATCGTTGAAGGTCCTAAGCGCCTAAATCTGGAGCTTTGGGTGTTGGATCTCGAAGTGAGGGGCGGATTCGATTGAGATTGAAAGAAAGGAGCGGGCCTTGGTCTCGTTATAAAGAGGTTGAATACCAAGAGCCCTCCCCGTGACCGTTCAGGACTCGCCTTCGATGGAGGAGGCGTGCCGACGGGCACGGGTTACCACGCCCGTATTGATGAGAATCCCGGAATAAGGGGGCACGATCTCCGCTTTGATAAGACGTGCCAAGGAAACCGCCTCGCTAAACGCGCTGAGGTGGGATAGTAAAAACGATTCGTATAAAGGCTTGGCCGTGGTGTGATGTCACGCCGTGGAATACGTCAGCAGATCTGTGCAAAGGTTATTCTCTCTACGGTGGTATGTGGAACTTGTTTTGCGAGCGGACACTATCCTTGTGTTCAAAATCTTCTATGAAGTATTCGGAGGAGGAACCCGCCTTGCAATGCCGAAGACAATATGCGCGCCGGACTCGTCGTCATTGAAGCCTGGTTCGAGGGCTACCGAGGGAGTCTGGATTAGGGGTGTCCGGTAGCGAACTATCACCGCTGGCGGACTCCTGGACTATGAAGATACAAAATTGAAGACTTCGTCTCGTGTCCGGATGGGACTTTCCTTGGCATGGAAGGCAAGCTTGGCGATACGGATATGTAGATCTCCTACCATTGTAACCGACTCTGTGTAACCCTAACCTTATCCGGTGTCTATATAAATCAGAGGGTTTTAGTCCGTAGGACGAACAACAATCATACCATAGGCTAGCTTCTAGGGTTTAGCCTCTCTGATCTTGTGGTAGATCCACTCTTGTACTACCCATATCATCAATATTAATCAAGCAGGAGTAGGGTTTTACCTCCATCGAGAGGGCCCGAACCTGGGTAAAACATCATGTCCCTTGTCTCATGTTACCATCTGCCTAGACGCACAGTTCGGGACCCCCTACCCGAGATCCGTCGGTTTTGACACCGACAGGCGCGTTGCTCGCGCACGTTGGCCCTTTCCATGCCGGCGTGGTCCACCGAAGATTCGGCTTCCAAGCTGGTAGTAAAAATCAGTGTCCGCGAGCAGCGTCTTTGCCACGACAGCCTCTGGGCTATTTGCAAGCGCCCGGCCTCCATGTAGTCGGCCCGATTATGGCGCTCGCTCGCGACTTCAGAGCGTCGATCTTGCTGCTCCATGTCCATTGGCGGCGCAAATCGGTGATACGCTGGTCCTCCTCCAGGCGGTCGCGCTCCAACAACTCCTGCTCCTCCGCCATGCGGTCGCGCTCCAACAACTCCTCGATCACCGCATTGCCATCTAAAGACAGATAGAATGCCTCCTCCCTCCGTCTGCCTTCCGGTGAAAACCCGAACACTAGTTCCGGCGGTGACCGCCTCCGGCGTCGCCTACCGCGGACGGGCGGGGGCATGGCGGACGTGGCGAGCAACGTCGGGCCAGTGGGGGCTTATGAGGATATGGTGAGTTGGGTCATGGTGGCACCGGAGAAGGCCGGGAAACAGTACTTATAGGAAGAAGGTAGCGCGACGGCCATCAGAATTCAATGCATAATGGCTTAGCGCGCCAGCTTGCCGTGGAAAACTAGAGAAACTGAAATTATGACAATGCCATCACGTCCCGTCTGGGTCGCACGCCGGCATGGCAGTCAAACAAGTGCACTCGAATCATCTCCCTCCTTGCCAATAATGATTCCACGGATTTAGAAAGCGTGCAACAATTAAAGTGTATCTTTTTTCGCATCAGTTAGCTACCTTAATTACGGCCGGCTGCATGCAAGCACTCAGAATCGCTCGCAGGCAGTACGCGAAGCAGCATGCAACGAGTCGCAGTCGAGGGCACGCATGCAGCCACTTAAATCGCTAGAATCAATTAGGCTTAAACTTCTTCATGCCGTTAATTATTGCCATGCCTTGGTCTTGTTGCTTTGCTCACGGGACTAATAAACCCGGACGGAGGAAGTACCTTGGTTGGTGAGAGGTTTGAATTAAGCCCTGCAATCTGGGATGGAGGTACTTGTACGTGCGTGATCTGCTATTTATTCGTGTAGGATCGAGTGTCATGCCTTTCTACCCTTCTTCAACCAAGAGACACGAGACTCATTCCTTAGCTACTGATTTTCCCCTTTTCAACCTAGATGCGGGTTCGATGCCTACTCTCTCGGACAGTACAGTCTCCCTTCCTTTCCTTATTCAACCCAGACATGGATTAGTCTGCATGAAGTAGGGTTTCCTTTAATAGTGCAAATTATTGTTTTCGTCTGTGTGGCCAGCAGAGTAGAGGATAGCAAATTGGGAAGATGGTGGAGTGGAAAAACATCCACATGGAACGACGTTGCAGATGCGGCAATAGAACAAGGTTATGGTTCGAAAAGAGGTAGCATACCTGAGGGTCGGCGGGAAGTGGCTTCGCTCGTGGTCGTCATCCTCCGCACACACTACGGCAGCGAGCTTGGGGACGGAGGCCATCCTGCTGGCGCTTAGGTCCGAGAGGACGGCCTTGTCGCTGGGCAGCGTGACCTCACTCGCCGATGACGAGTGCGTCAATGCTGCATGTCCTTTTCTTCCCCGGCGGATCTGTGACCACCGGTGAGGAGGGAGAGAGGGCCGTCTTTTTTAGATCTGGAGAGAGGGTGGTAGTGTGAGAAGCAAGTGGGCAGCCCTTAGCAAGAAAGCGTTGAAGCTCGAGCCTATATATATTTTTTATACTACTAGTACTGGAGGTGGAGTAGTGGTAGAGTAGTTTATATTTTCTCTGCGTACAGTACCGGTTAGTCGTGCTTCAAAACTGATCGGCACGCCATTAAAAAAATAAAGCTCGATAACTAATGCGGCACCTCAGGCCAACGCGGCCAGATCGCATTTTGTGGCACTCCAAAAATTTTGTTTTGGTTTTTAACAAAAACTTGGTTGGTTTTGAAGGAGGTCATTTAAACCCTTCCAAAAATCTCTTTCTCTCAAGAATTTTCCCTTCGACAAAGGATTTTACTTTGGCATCTTCTTCAACTATGGTGTTGGTTATTTAAAAACCTTTCTTCTGATTCTCTCCTTCTCAAAAAAATTTTTGGATTTATTTTTTCTTTTAGAAGAAAACCCTAGGAGTTTTGGTTCCTCTGTTATTTAAAAAAAACCACCCATGGTTTTATCTTGCCTCTTGTGGTAAATCTTCCCAAAACCCCTCCTTCCACTTTGAGGCAATCCAAATATTTTGACCAAACCAGTCCAACTCATTTTTGGATTCTTTATTTCATTTATTTCTTTGCCCAAAATAATTATGTCCATATTTTTGAGCCTAGGTGATTTGCAAAGAAAGTACCTTAATGCCTTTGAACTTTGATCTCAAATCAACTCCTCTGGATAGTCCCTAGCACCCACAACCTAGAACCATCAAGATCTACTCTCCTTCTTTTCAAAATTTTCAAATTTCAGCCTCTCGCAAGTTTGGACCAGATTTGTCAAATTTGGTGAAATTCATATCTACTCTTCTCCAAAAATTCCACCAAAATTCAGGCAGCCCCTGATGCAATGAGAGGCCACACTACCAAAGATCAGCTCAAGGAAAAATCCCCACATGCCAAAAAAACATTCTGTCGAACACCTAGCATGCAATGTCACTTTGCACTTTCGTAAAATTCAGAGATTGAGAGAAGTTCAAAGGTCGCTTTCTTCGTCAGAGAGTTGTTACCTGTCAGCTATGGCGCCTGCTGCTATGAAAGGCCCCTCCTCCTGGATGTAGCACCTCACGCTCCCTTGGGCCAGGGTGCAGGCGTCGATGGCGGCGTCACCGGCATTGGCGGCGGTTTATGCGGTGGCGAGCCACCCTTCTTGCCGCCGAGGGCTCGAGGCTCGCCACGCCGTCCAGCGCCGCCCAACGCTCCCCTGCCTTCCGCGTGGCCTCATGCATGCCAGCGCACCCCGCGGCACCGTCGCCGTGGCCGGCTAGCACAGGGTGCGCCCTCTGCCGCCGACGGGCCCGGGCCACCCCGTTTCGTCGAAACCCACTCAAAGCTCCTAATCCAAGTCCATGAAGGCTCGAATGGAACCAAGGCCTCCACGATGACGCTCAACCCCTAAACCTCCCCGACCAAGTTTCACGCCACAGAATCCTTTTCGCCGGAGAACTCCGTTCTCACGGCCACCGCCTCGGACCGCCTATAAAAGGGGCCCCGAGCTCGCCCTCAAGCACACACCACCTGCACCTCACCAACACCCCGCCAGGCCACTAGGAGGACCTCGAGGAGGTCTCCTCCCAACTCCGGCCGCCTGCTCCGCCTCGGCCACCACCTCGTTTCACTCGGTGAGGTTGCCCCCGACGCCAAATTATCGTCGGTAGCCTCCTCTAGCACCCAGTAGGCTAACCCCCGCTTCAATTTGGCCTTCGCAGCCCTCCCCGACAAGATCACACTCCACCCGAGCCGTCGTCCGCCGGAGCAAGGGTCGCTTGCCGACGTGGTGCTCGCCAAGCGACCACCACCACCATCCACCGATGCGGAATGACGCACTGAGCACGGAGGTACCACCCGATCCTCCCGCCTCGCCGTGGATCGCTGCCGGCGACCACCGCAGCTCTCGGGCGCCGACGAGCTGCGTCCCCTCGTTTGAATTTTCAAACGTGACGGGTCGGACCCGCCCGTCAGCCTCTCTGTTCTTTTTTTTGAACCGTTTTCTGAAAGCGTATTCTGACAAATGCGCTTTCCAATCTGAATCGTTTTCTGAACTTTTCTGTTCTGCCCCCTGAGTATTTTCTCTTTCATTACATAAAGGTCCTTTGACCAAAACACTTATAACTTTTAAACAGAAAAGGATTTTTGAGTGATTCTTTTTCTGTCCTCTTCAAAATTTTGTCTAGTTTTTTGCCAGATTTATTTGAAAAATATTTGGAATATTTTGTGAGCACCCCTTGGTATTTACGTTAGTGCGTATATTTTTGTATACCGTAGATACCGAAGGAGGTGATTTGAACCGCTGAACTTCACCGAGCTAGGCCCGAATACTCTCAACCAAGCAAGCATGTTTGAACTTTTGATATGATGAGTGTTTGGGCATGTTTGCATTAATTAGTATCATGGCATGTTCATGAGCATCTCGATGAAAGTTTTATCACGTAAAAAGTTGAGGCAAGTGAGTTTCGGAAATCCATGAGTTGTTGGAAACGAGTTGCATGGCCATGAGTTGGCATGAGAATGGGTAAGATGGCAGTGTTGTAGCATGCCGCCTTTATGCCGCACCGCTGACCCAGTGTCAACATAAATCAGTCCCAGCCTTCCCTGCCTCCCCTTCCGTACTTACCACACGCTTCCCACAAGGGATACGGCTTAGTAAGTTGCAAACCACTTTCTCGGTACACACCAAATCGAGAGGCCGGGATGAGGGTTCCATGGCCCTGGATTAAAGCCTATCATCCGGTCAGGGGCATGGGTGTTTCCGATCGACCGAGAGGGGGCACCCTTAGAGCGCTGCCAGATATAAATTTGATCCCATGCTATTTGAGATTGTGATCTCCCCGTCTCAAAGTTTTTCTTGAACGCTGTCTAGGGTGATTCCTGGCAACGTGACGTAGGACGGGTGTGTACTGGTTAGCTGTGTTTCCTCCGAAATACCGTAAACGGAACTAGTCCCCCGTGACTACGGAAATCCGTTGGCTGTGGATAATTTAGTACAAACTCTACAGAGTCAAAAATCCTTGAAATCATCTTATTCAGATCCAAGTGATGTGTTCATCTTATCTTGTCAAATGTCAGTCCTGGAGACAGAAACTCCTGAGAACCACATGAGTGTTAAAGGTTTATTTCCTGTGGATGGACTAACTCGTTTACTATCTTGTGATGAATATTTTCCGGGAGTACCATTTCTTGTAAAATGAAGTATAAGCCCTTTCTGCGATGTCGCTCGGACGTCCGATCGCGGGTAATCGTTATTTACTTATTTTTGATATAAGCCCTTTCTGCGATGTCGCCGGACATCCGCCGCGGCATTGTTATTCGCTTACTTTTGATATAAGCCCTTTCTGCGATGTCGCTCAGACGTCCGGATCGTGGCATTGTTATTTACTTATCTACGATACAAGCCCTTTCTGTGATGTCGCCCGACGTCCGATCGCGGGCACGCATGTCTTTTCTTTCAAAGATAAGCCCTTTATGAGGTGTCGCCAGACGCCCGACTATGGCATGCTTTACTTAATTGTTCGCCCTTCGAGGTGTCGCTTCAGACACCCGATCGGTTTTTAGTTTATTTTCTTTGGGTTTTCAAGCGGACTACCGCCGATTCCCTTTTTACTTACCTTGCTATACTTATTTGATTGCGCATTCTTATATTACTCATGACGCATTCGTGCATACATTTGTTATATCTTTTGTCCGACCTGTCTTGCGAGTACTTTCAAAGTACTCACCTGGCTTCTTGATTTGGCCAGATGCTGACGAAGGCGATCTCATGGATGAAGAGTTCGATAGCGAGTCCGACGCCTAGAGGAATCCTAGTCAGTCTCGTGCGACCCCTAGATTAGTCACTGTGTTATATTCGCTTCCGCTACCCAAATAAATTCACCGAGCCTCACCTCGACGCTCGATGAGCCGCTAGTGCAAGAGTCATATCACCCACTCCACTGTGTTATTCCACTACTTTACCTCAAGTCAGTAGTGTGCCACCGCTCCACTGTGTCATATCCGCCACTATGTATAATTATTGGCGTGCTTGTAATAAATTGTTGAGCAAGATCAGCTTGACCCTGTAATATATTAAATGCTACTGGCTTATTGTATCAAGGTTTTGTCTACCAGTGAGGAGGATATTCCTCACATTGGAATTAATAGATCGGTTTCTCAATTAAATATTTTTATTGGAAAACCGGTCGTGACAAGCTTGGTACCAGAGCCAGGCTGACTGTAGGAAGCCACTAGGTGCGATCGCTAATCGATTATTAGCATATAGAGCTATTTCTAAATTTTACAAATGTAGTCAATTTACGGCCAAAGATAAATTTATGATTTGACCACTCGTGATTTTTGCCTACTTTTGTAGATGGTTGGCAACGATTATGGTCACAGATGTTCGCCAACATGCCCGATGGGTTCGTCAAGCTTCTCTCCTTCATCGTCCAAGTCGCGATGGGGCCATCTCAGGCGCCTGCCTTCTAACTCTCTCAAAGAAGGTCAATGACCGTCTAACCATGCACCAGCCGCGGTGAAATTCAAGGGAGGCGAGTTGAGCGTTTCGGTTCTTGGGGAGAGCCATGCCCACGGAGAAGCATGCCTTGTAGATGGCAGCCCGTGAGGCGATAGCTCGTCTCGTGGATATCCTTCCTTCGATGAAGACTCGTCGTTACCGCTACCTTCCATGTCACGTGCCATACACCTGCCACTACGCGTTCTCTTGCCCCAGAGGAGAACGAGACGAAGCTTTTGAGATGCTTATCGAGTATCTCCTGGCTTTGGAGGCAGCCTTTGACAACCTGGTGGACGACTTTGTAGCTGCCCGCATGGACTCAGTCCATGGCTGTGCCGCCAACAGGAGGGAGCTCCTGCGCACCGCACCGCCACTGACTTTCGTCTCATCATCATCATCTTTTGCTCCCATCGCTCTCGCTACTACTCGTCGCGCCTGCCTACCACGGAGGAGTTCAACCATGTCATTGCGCCTTCTCCAGCCTGCTCTGCACCACCCCTTGCGCCCGCTCATGTTCGAGTTGTCCCAAGATAGGGCACCTGCTCCACCAACTCCGCGCAGCACTTCACGTCTGGAGCCTATCTCCGAAGAGGAGGTTGTGTCCCCAGCCTCACTGCGCCTCACCCTTGGCAGGCCAAGGGAAATCGTTACCATCTCGGACTGAGTACGCTTAGCCGCCATGCAAAGTACCGACTTGTGCGATTTGTTTATATGTACATAAGCTATGAGTAGTAGCTTGTTTGCGCATCATGTAGGAACTGGAGGAGTCCACTAGCCTAAATAACATGTCAGGAATATGTATGCATATCATGAGTGATGTATTGTATAATTACTGCTTGCGAGTAAGATATGTAATGAGCAGTCCTTCTCCGTGCGCAAATGTTTATTCTCTTGAAAAATCTTGGAGCATTTGAGACTTCTTCCGTCTTCATGAATTTATTGACTTTTGCGACTCAAATTTCTTTTCTTATGAGTTTCAGAAAATATGTCCCCAGAGTGAACAATGTCTCGTCCTTGGACGCGCTCCATGCCAACTCCCCCCGAGAAAAATTATGACACACAACCCAGCAACAATTTCACACAGGGGCAGTCAAGTCAACAGGACAGTGAAACAACACTTTCCCAAATGTGCCGTCTTTATGAGCAAAGTCAGCAACAACATCAGGAAATGATGAACCAAGTCATCAATATGGGAAACCACCGTGGGCAGTTTCAGCAGCAATCAAAGTTATTCGAGCTACAAAAGACGCGTCCCCAAACATTTTCTCACAGACAAACCTCTTGAAGCCGAGGACTGGCTTCGAGACATGGAAAGAAAATTAATTATTGCCCAGTGTTCAGATCTGGAGAAAGTACTGTATGCACCGCACTATCTCACTGGAGCAGCCGCATCGTGGTGGGAAAATTTCCTACACATGCACCCCAACGAAAATAATATAACATGGGAGGAGTTTAAAGAAGGTTTTCATGGGGCACACATTCCTAAGAGTCTTATGAAGATCAAAAAGAGAGAATTTGATGACCTCAAGCAAAGGACAATGACGGTGTCAGAATACAACAGTCAGTTTACTCTGTTGTCTCGCTACGCCAACGAGGAGCGTATGTCGGAAAGCAAGAAGATGGAGAAATTCCTAGACGGTCTGACGCCCGCGCTTAAATGCCAACTGGTCGTGCACACCTTTCCAGATTTCAAGACGCTGGTGGATAAGGCCATTACCTTGGAATATGAGAGACGCAGCTTAGAAGATTTCCGCAAGCGGAAGAGGGACCAGACTAATCATGCTCGCAACCACCGCAGCAAGACAAATGTTTAGAAAAGCTGGGCACACAAACCCACGACAAGCGTCTCACGTCCAATCAAGAATTTTCATGCAAGGGACAAGGAGTTCACATACCTCCCAGGCGTTACCTGTTACGCTTGTGGAGAAGAAGGGCACCATGCCAAGAAGTGCCCCAAGCCAAGGAACTCGACCCCAAAGCCGAACAACGGAGGCAATAATTCGGCGCCAAAGCGCAACAATTTCAACCCAAATAACAACCACAGGAAGGGTCATCTGAACCACGTGACTAAAGAGGAACCACAGAATGCCCCAGATATCGTACTCGGTACGTTTCCTGTCAACACAATACCTGCCATGGTTATGTTTGATTCTGGAGCTTCTCACTCTTTCATTTCAACAAGTTTTGCCTTGCAAAATAATTTTTCGATGCTTCCTTTGGAAAAATCTATGATCGTCAAGTCCCCTGGGATTAAGCAAGTTACCCAGAGTTATTGCCAGGGAGTAATTATTGAGTTTGAAGGGTTGAAGTTTCACGCAAATCTTATCGTGTTGGAAAATAAAGGGCTGGATGTCATCCTAGGGATGGATTGGTTAACCACCAACAAAGGTTTTATTGACTGCTTCAACCGGACCGTGATTCTCACCCACCACCACGGGAAGACCATAAAATTTTCAGCCAAGGAAAGAAAAATATCCCGGCAACCAAGATTGAACAAGGTGGATATTTCTGAATTGAGCAAGGTTCCAGTAGTGTGTGAATTTCCATACGTATTTCCCGAAGAACTACCAGGCATGCCACTGCATCGAGAGATAGAATTCAGCATTGAGCTAGCACCGGAACCGCCCCATATACAAGAAACCATACAGAATGGCACCATCCGAATTGGTAGAACTAAAGAAGCAAATAAAAGAATTACTGGACAAAGGTTATATACGAGCCAGCTCCTCACCCTGGGGTTCACCAATTTTATTTGCCAAAAAGAAGGATGGAACCCTGAGATTGTGCATAGACTACCAAGCGCTTAACATGGTCACAATCAAGAAAAAATATCTGATGCCACGGATAAATGATTTATTTGATCAGCTCGCTCAGGCCAAGGTATTCTCAAAAATTGACTTGAGGTCGGGATACCATCAATTAAAAGTGCGAACCGAAGATATTCCCAAGACGGCTTTCACCTCCAGATACGGATTTGTATGAGTTCACCGTAATGCCATTCGGACTAACAAACGCTTCGCATATTTTGTTCACCTCATGAACAAAGTATTTATGAAGTTTATGGACAAGTTTGTTGTGGTATTTATCGATGATATTCTGGTATACACCAAGACACCAGAAGAGCACGCTAAACATCTCCGAATTGTACTAGGGGAACTCAGGAAGCATCAATTGTACGCTAAATTCAGTAAGTGTGAATTTTGGCTAAGGCAAGTAGGTTTTCTGTGCCACGTACTGACCCAAGAAGGTATTGTCAGAGACCGGAAAAGTCAAGGCCAGATTTGGCTGGAAGCCACCAGCCAACAGAACGACGTATTTAAGTTTCTATGGAATGGCAGGATACTACCAAGATTTATTGAAGGATTCTCCACCATAGCAAAGCCAATGACGCAGCTACTCGAGAAAGACAAGAAGTTTGAATGGACGGAAGCTTGTAGAAAAGTTTCCAAGAATTAAAAAGGAAATTAACGACAAAGACCAGATTAATTGTGCCGTATATACACAAGAATTTTGAGGTGTATTGTGACGCATCCCGGAAAGGCCTCGGATGCGTGTTGATGCAAGAAGGCAAGGTAGTCGCATATGTCTCTAGACAACTTCGCAAGCATGAGGAAAATTATCCTACTCATGACCTAGAGTTAGCAGCAGTTATTCATGCACTCAAAGAATGGAGACACTTTTTACTTGGAAATCGTTGTGGGATATACACGGACCATAAGAGCCTCAAGTATATTTTCACACAACCGGAACTGAATTTAAGGAAACGACGCTGGTTGGAACTAGTGAAGGATTATGACGCTGGAATCCACTACCACCCAGGAAAAGAAAATGTAGTGGCAGACGCTCTAAGTCGGAACCCTAGCCCAAACGACGACGGCCTGCCAAACCTGAGACCTGAATTTCGGCATGAGTTTGCTAAACTCAACTTGCTGGTAGTCACCGAAGGCAGCATATCAAATTTAGAAATACAGCCTACCCTGATGGAAACAATTAAAGAGGCTCAGCATGGACACCCCATCATTGAAGGCATTAAACAGAAAGTGAGTTTGGGCAAGGCCCCAGAATTCATTATCGATAAGCAGGGAATATTGTGGTACGGGGATAGACTTTGTGTACCAAATATCAAGGATCTTAAACAGCAGATCTTAGCTGAAGGCCACACCGCCCCGTATTCGATACATCCCGGAAGGACAAAAATGTACAAGGATATTCAGGAAAAATATTGGTGGCACGGTCTAAAAAGGGACATAGCCACGTTCATCGCATGTTGTGACTCTTGACAACGCATCAAAGCCGAGCACCAGAAACCGGACGGACTTTTACAGCAAAATAAAATACCCGAGTGGAAATGGGACGAGATTGGGATGGATTTTATTGTTGGGCTACCTCGGTCACGACACGGAAATAATGCCTTTTGGGTCATCACTGATAGACTGACTAAAGTAGCACACTTCATCCCCGTGAAGACAACCCACACCACTCGAAACTTGCTAGGCTTTATCTTTCCGTATCGCCCGCTTGCATGGATTCCCAAAGAAAATAATCTCGGACAGAGGCACTCAATTCGTCTCCGATTTTGGGATCACTTACAACAAGCTCGGGAACTCAAGCGGCATTCGAGTACCGCATACCACCCCTGCATGAGATGGGCAACCAAGCGCGTAAACCAGATTCTAGAAGATATCTTTGAGAGCATGTGTCCTCACCTATGGGACCAGTTGGGAAGAGAGCTTACCATACGCAGAGTTCGCATATAACAACAGTTATCGTGCCAGCCTGCAAATGGCACCATTTGAGGCTCAGACAGCGAAGATGTCGCACCCGCTAAATTGGTCGAAAATCCGGAGATGACATATCTTCGCCCAGACATGCTCAAGGAGGCTGAAGATAAAGTCAAGGTGATTAGGATCGACTCAAGACAGCCCAAAGTCGACGGAAGAGTTATTACGATCAAAAACATCGGGAATCAGCTTTGAACCCGTGAATTTGTGTACCTACGAGTATCCCTATGAGAGGCCTGCATCGATTCAAGATTAAAGGGAAGTCGGCACCAAGATTCATCGGACCATTCTGCATAGTGGCACGGAGAGGCACGGTAGCCTACCAGCTAGACTTACCTGAAGATTTATCCGACGTCCACGACGTGTTCCACGTCTCGCAATTGAGGAAGTGCGTGAGCAACCCAGAGAAGCAAGTATCCCATGAAAACATTGACGTGCAGCCAGACCTCACATATCGAGAGCATCCAATAAAAATCTTGGAGGAGTTTGAAAGGAGAACCCGACAGAAAACCATCAAGTTCTTCAAAGTTCAGTGGAGCAACCACACCGAGAGTGAAGCCACTTGGGAAAGAGAGGATTTTCTTCGGACAGAGCACCCACACTTATTTGAGAATCAGTTGAAATCTCGGGGACGAGATTTTTCCTAAGGGGGTAGGTGTTGTGGCACTCCAAAATTTTTGTTTTGGTTTTTAACAAAAACTTGGTTGGTTTTGAAGGAGGTCATTTACACCCTTCCAAAAATCTCTTTCTCTCAAGAATTTTCCCTTTGACAAAGGATTTTACTTTGGCATCTTCTTCAACTATGGTGTTGGTTATTTGAAAACCTTCTTCTGATTCTCTCCTTCTCAAATTTCTTTTTTTGGATTTATTTTTTCTTTTAGAAGAAAACCCTATGAGTTTTGGTTCTTCTATTATTTAAAAAAAACACCCATGGTTTATCTTTCCTCTCTTGTGGTAAATCTTCCCAAAACCCCTCCTTCCACTTTGAGGCAATCCAAATATTTTGACCAAACCAGTCCAACTCATTTTTGGATTCTTTATTTCATTTATTTCTTTGCCCAAAACAATTATGTCCATATTTTTGAGCCTAGGTGATTTGCAAAGCAAGTACCTTAATGCCTTTGAACTTTGATCTCAAATCAACTCCTCTGGATAGTCCCTCGCACCCACAACCTAGAACCATCAAGATCTACTCTCCTTCTTTTAAAATTTTCAAATTTCAGCCTCTGCATGTTTGGACCAGATTTGTCAAATTTGGTGAAATTCATATCTACTCTTCTCCAAAAATTCCACCAAAATTCAGGCAGCCCCCAGATGCAATGAGAGGCCACACTACCAAAGATCAGCTCAAGGAAAAATCCCCACATGCCAAAAACATTCTGTCGAACACCTAGCATGCACTTGTCACTTTGCACTTTGGAAAAATTCAGAGATTGAGAGAAGTTCGATTGTCGTTTCTTAGTCGAGAGTTGCCACTGTCAATCAGGCGCCTGGCGCATTGCGCATGGCCCTCCTCCTGGCGAGAGCACCGACGCTCCCTTGACGGGTGCAGCGGTGGCGGCGGGTCGCCGGCATTGGCAGTTTCTGCGGTGGCCGAGCCACCCTTGGCGGCCAGCGAGGGCCTAAGCCAGCTCGTCACGCCGTCCAGCGCCGCCCAACGCTCCCCTGCCTTCCGCGTGGCCTCATGCACGCCAGCGCACCTTGCGGCACCGTCGCCGTGGCCGGCAAGCACAAGGCGCGCTTTCATCACGACGGGCCGCGCCACCCCTGCTCCGGCCGAAACCCACTCAAAGCTCCTAATCCAAGTCCGTTTAGCGTCTGAATGGAACCAGTGGGCCTCCACGATGACGCTCAACCCCCTAAACCTCCCAGACCAAGCTCTGCGCCGCCGTGACCTTCACCGGAGAACTCCGTTCACGGCCACCGCCTCGGACCGCCTATAAAAAGCGGCCCCGAGCTCGCCCTCAAGCACGCACCACCTCTGCACCTCACCAACACCCCGCCAGGCCACTAGGAGGACCTCGAGGAGGTCTCCTCCCAACTCCGGCCGCCCGTTCGCCTCGGCCACTACCTCGCTTTCACTCCGGTGAGGCCGCCCCGACGCCCAAATCTCGCCGATAGCCTCCTCTAGCACCCAAGAAGCTAACCCCCGCTTCAATTTGGCCTTCGCAGCCCTCCCGACGAGATCACACTCCACCCGAGCCGTCCGCCGGAGCAAGGGCCGCCGTCGACGTGATGCTCGGCGACCACCACCACCACCCACCGACGCGGAATGATTTGACCGAGCACGGAGGTACCACCCGATCCTCCCCTGCCAGGATCGCCGCCGGTGACCACCGCAGCTCTCGGGCGCCGACGAGCTCCGTCCCCTCGTTTGAATTTTCAAACCTGACGGGTGGGACCCGCCCATCAGCCTTTCTGTTCTTTTTTTTGAACTGCTCTCTGAAAGCGTATTCTGACAAATGCGCTTTCCAATCTGAATCGTTTTCTGAACTTTTCTGTTCTGCCCCCTGAGTATTTTCTGTTTCATTACAAAAAGGACCTTGGACCAAAACACTTATAACTTTTAAACAGAAAAGGATTTTTGAGTGACTCTTTTACTGTCCTCTTCAAAATTTTGTCTAGTTTTTTTGTCAGATTTATTTGAAAAATATTTGGAATATGTTTTGAGCACCCCTTGGTATTTATGTTAGTGCGTATATTTTTGTATACCGTAGATACTGAAGGAGGTGACGGAACCGCGAACTTCACCGAGCTAGGCCCCGACTACTCCGAACCAGGCAAGCATGTTTGAAATTTTGATATGATGAGTGTTTGGGCATGTTTGCATTAATTAGTATGATGGCATGTTCATGAGCATCTCGATGAAAGTTTTATCATGTAAAAAGTTGAGGCAAGTGAGTTTCGGAAATCCATGAGTTGTTGGAAACGAGTTGCATGGCCATGAGTTGGCATGAGAATGGGTAAGATGGCAGTGTTGTAGCATGCCAGTCTTATGCCAGACCATTGATCCAGTGTCAACATAAATCAGTCCAGTTCCCGTCCGTCTCCCCTTTCGTACTACCACAGTTTTCCGCAAGGGATACGGCTTAGTAAGTTGCAAACCACTTTCTGGTACACACCAAATCGAGAGGCCGGGATGAGGGTTCCATGGCCCTGGATTAAAGCCTATCATCCGGTCAGGGGCATGGGTGTTTCCAGTTGGGACCGACAGGGGGGCACCCCTTAGAGCGCGCGTATATAAATTTGATCCCATGCTATTCGAGATTGTGATCTCCCCGTCTCAATGTTTTTCTTGAACGCTGTCTAGGGTGATTCCTGGCAACGTGAGGTAGGATGGGTGTGTCTTGGTTAGGTGTGTTTCCTCGAAATACCAGAAATGTAACTAGTCCCCCGTGACTACGGAAATCCTGTTGGCTGTGGATAATTTAGTACAAACTCTGCAGAGTCAAAAATCCTTGAAATCATCTTATTCAGATCCAAGTGTTGTGTTCATCTTATCTTGTCAAATGTCAGTCCCGGAGACAGAAACTCCTGAGAACCACATGAGTGTTAAAGCTTTATTTCCTATGGATGGACTAACTCGTTTACTGTCTTGTGATGAATATTTTCCGTGAGTACCATTTCTTGTAAAATGAAGTAAAAGCCCTTTCTGCGATGTCGCTCAGACGACCGACTGTGGCACTGTTATTTACTTATTTTTTATATAAGCCCTTTCTGCGATGTCGCTCAGACATCCGGCTGCGGCATTCTTATTCGTTTACTTTTGATATAAGCCCTTTCTGCGATGTCGCTCAGACGTCCAACTGTGGCATTGTTATTTACTTATCTCTGATACAAGCCCTTTCTGTGATGTCGCTCCGACGTCCGACTGTGGCACGCATGTCTTTTCTTTCAGTATAAGCCCTTTATGAGGTGTCGCTTAGACACCCGACTGTGGCATGCTTTACTTAATTGTTCGCCCTTTGAGGTGTCGCTTCAGACACCCGATTGGTTTTTAGTTTATTTTCTTTGGGTTTTCGAGCGGACTACCGCCGATTCCCTTTTTACTTGCATTGCTATACTGATTTGATTGCGCATTGTTAAATTATTCATGACGCATTCGTGCATACATTTGTTATATCTTTTGTCTGAACTGTCTTGCGAGTACTTTCAAAGTACTCACCTGGCTTGTTGATTTGGCCAGATGCTGACGAAGGCGATCTCATGGATGAAGAGTTTGATAGCGAGTCCGATGCCTAGAGGAATGCTAGTCAGTCTCGTGCGACCCCTGGATTAGTCACTGTGTTATATTCGCTTCCGCTACCCAAATAAATTCACCGAGCCTCACCTCGACGCTCGATGAGCCGCCAAAGGCAGAGTCATATCACCCACTCCAATCGTGTTATTCCACTACTTTACCTCGAAGTCAAGAGTATGCCACCGCTCCATCGTGTCATATCCACCACTATGTATAATTATTGGCGTGCTTGTAATAAATTGTTGAGCAAGATCAGCTCGACCCTGTAATATATTAAATGCTACTGGCTGATTGTATCAAGGTTTTGTCTACCAGTGAGGAGGATTTTCCTCACACTGGAATTAATAGATCGGTTTCTCAATTAAATATTTTTATTGGAAAACCGGTTGTGACACATTTTGCATGAGAAATTACACACCATGTTTCATTGACATGTGGTCCCGTTCCAACATATCAGTGAGACGACGGCTAGTAGTAGGAGTATTTCCGAACGAACGTGTAGGCCAGGGCGCCTCTTCGTGAACCGTGGCAAACTCGCAACCGTACACCGACTCTTCGCCTTTCCCTCTCGATTTCGAACTGTTGTCGCACGCTCTTCCTCTCCCTCCTCAATTTTCCTTCAGCCCTTCACCCTTTTTTCTGCCATTGTTCGATCGTCTTCTCCATGGAGGGAATAGGCCGGAAATGACCCCGATATTCTTGCCCCGATCTGAAAGATGACGTGGTGGAGGAACTCATTGATCGGTGCGACGTCATCACCTCGGCTAGCATGGCAGGTTCGTTCAAGCCCATTCTCGACTCAACTAATAACATCATTACAAGGAACCCAAGAGTCAAGGAGCGGTTTGATCTCCACTATCTTCTTCGCCGTGACCCTGACGACTGGCGCCGGCACGACGGAGGCCTCGCCCTGTGCAAGTTGATGCCGCTTGGGTCCAACTGCGAGTGGGAACTTGTGAATGTGTACACTCGTGACCGGGTTCCACTTCCAAAAATCTCAGTAGACTGCCCAGAGGTTGAGCACACCGGTATTGTACGCACGTTCAAATACGATCATGGTGACTGTCTTCTACGGAAGATAGCAATTTGTTGTGTTCCCAACCGCTCTTGGAATTACAACAACTATGAAGTTGTTGCTATCTTTGACAAGCTTGTTGCCGTCCTTGGTGGTTTGACTCCATGGATATTGCTCAAAAATCAGTTTTTGTACACGGATGAGTACTGTGATGCAATTCAATACGAGGGCCTTGTGTTTCCTGCCACCACTCGTGGCACTGTTTTTGCATGGGATCCTCGTAGTTTTGATACATTTGTCTTCCACCGTAATTATAATTGTTTCATCGACATGCATGCGGGTTAGCAAGTTTCCCTTTACTAATTAACCTTCTTCTTGTGTTTCCAAGGTCCTGTGAACATCCCACTGTGACACTCCAAAAAAAATATTTAGTTTTCAACAAAAACTTTGTTTGATTTGAAGGAGGTCATTTAAATCTTTCCAAAAACCCCTCCTTCTCAAAAAAATTTCCCCCATGGCAAGGATTTTATTTTTGTATCTTCTTCAACCCTGGTGTTTGGTTATTAAAAACCTTCCTTCTGATTTTACCCATCTCAAATATATTTTTGGTATCTATTTTCTTTTCAAAAGAAACCCTATGGGTTTTGGGGCTATTCTTTTGTTTTGAAACCATCCATTGTTTTACCATGCCTCATGTGGTAAATTCTCACAAAACCCCTCCCTCCACTTTGGGGCAACCCAAACATTCTGTTCCAACAGGTTCAACCCATTTTTGAATTTTATTTCGTTTATTTTTTCCCCAAAAACAATTATGTCCATTATTTTAAGCCTAGATGATTTACAAAGGAAGTACCTGATTTCCTTTGAGTTTTGATCTCAAACCAACTCCTCTGGATAGTCCCTAGCACCCCAACCTAGATCCATCAAGATCCACTCTTCCTCTTTTCAAAATTTTCAAGTTTCAACCTCTGCAAGTTTGGACCAGATTCATCATTTTTGGTGAAATTCATATTTTCCTTTCTCCAAAAATTCCACCAAAAATCAGGCAACCCCTAGGTGCTTTGAGAGGCCACCACACCAAAGATCAGCCCCAGATAATTTTTTCTCTTGCCTAAATCATTTCATCAAACACTTGGCAAGACTTGTTCTGTAATCTTTCAAGAAATTCAGAGTTTCGCATAGAGTCGGTGTCATTTTCGTCAGTACTTCTCATCGATCACCAAGATTTCTCGCTCTGCTGGCGCACGGCCTCTCCTTCTTATCCAGAGCGTCGCACACTCTCTTTGACGGGCGCAGCTGTCGGTGGCGGTGAGCCTCGCCGACGCCGGGCAGCTTCGGTGGCAGAGCCACCCATGGCGCTAACGGAGCTAGCGCCCGACTTTCTGCGCCGTCAGCGCCGCCCTTTTGCACCCTAGCCCTCCGCGTGGCGTTCTGCTTGCCAACAAGACGCCAAGAAGACCGTCGCTGCGTTCGGCAAGCATGTAGCGCGCCCTCTACGACGGGCCCGCGAACTCAGCTCGTCGAAACCACCCAAGCGCCTAATCCAACCTAGGTTAGCATCTAAATGGAACCAGTGGACCTCCACGTTGATGCCCAACCCCTAAATTACCTCGACCAAACACCGTGACGTCAGAACCATCGCCGGAGATCCCGTTCGCGGCCACCGCGGATCACCTATAAAATGAGGTCCCGAGCTCGTTCTCGAGCACGCACCACCACTACACCTCACCAGAACCCCGCCAAGCCACCAGGAGGACCTCGAGGAGGTCTCCTCCCCCGACTCCGGCCACCCCGATCCGCCTCGGCCACCAGCTCGATCCACTCAGCCCTCCCCGACGAGATCCAACTTCACCCGAGCCGCCGTCAGCCGGAGCAAGGGCCGCCGTCGACGTGGTGCTCGCCGACGACCACCTCCACCACCCACAGACGCGGAAGGGCACGCTGATCATGTAGGTACCCTCCGGTCCTCCTAACTCGCCGTGGATCGCCGCCGGTGACCACCACAGCTCTCGGGCGCCGACGCGCTCTGTCTCTCCCCGTTTGAAAATTCAAACCTGACGGATGGGACCCCTCGTCAGTCTTTTCTTTTTTTTGAACCGTTTTCTGAAAACGCGCCTTGAGAATCGTCTTCCTTTGCAGTTGACGGGTTTTTAGCCGAAGCGTTTTCTGTTTTTATAAGTTGGCCCCTGGAAATTTTCTGTTTCATTATAGATAAGTCCCTGGACTAAAACCTTTATAACTTTTAAACAGAAAATGATTCTTGATTGATTCTTTTTCTATCCTCTTTATTTTTCTATCTAGTTTGTTTTCATATTTATTTGGAAAATATTTGGAATGCTTTTGTGCACCCCACGGTATTTACGTTAGTACGTATTTTCTTATACCGTAGATACCGGAGGAGGTGACGGAACCGCGAACTTCACCAAGCTAGACTCCGACTACTCCAAACCAGGAAAGCATGTTTAAACTATTGATATGATGAGTGTCTTTGGCATGTTTGCATTGAGTAGTTTCATGGCATGTTTATGAGCATTTCGATAAGTGTATATTACATGCAAAGTTGAGGCAAGTGAGCTTCGAAAATCCATATGTTGTTGGATATGAGTTTACATGACCATGTGTTGGCATGAGAGTGGGTAAGATGGCAGTGTTGAAGCATGCCAGTCTTATGCCAGACTATTCTGACTCCAGTGTCACCATGAATCAAGTCACGCTTCCATCCGTTTTTCCCTTCCTGTACTACCACATGTTTTCCGCAAGGGATATGGCTTAGTAAGTTGCAAACCACTTTCCTGGTACACACCAAATAGAGAGGCCGTGATGAGGGTTCCATGGCCCTGGATTAAAGCCAGCCATCCGGTCAGGGGGCATGGCTGTTTCTGGTTGGGACCGAGAGGGGGCACCCCTTAGAGCGCGCGCATATAAATTTGATCCCATGCTATTCGAGGTTGTGATCTCCCCGTCTCAAAGTTTTTCTTGAACGTTGTCTAGGGTGATTCCTAGCATCGTGAGGTGGGATGGGTGTGTACTGGTTAGATGTGTTTCTACCGAAATACCGTAAACCTAACTTGTCCTTCGTGACTACGGAAATCCGTTGGCTGTGGATAATTAGTACAAACTCTGCAGAGTCAAAAATCCTTTGAATCATCTTATCAATGTCCAAGTACTGTGTTCAACTTATCTTGTCGTTGTCGGCCTCATGACAAAACTCCGGTGAACCACATGAGTGTTAAGTCCGCTAAATGATTATTCCTGTGGATGGACTAACCTGCTTATTATTATGTGTTGAATATTTCTTGTGAGTGTTATATCTTCATGAATTTATCAGATATGAATAATGAAATATAAGCCCTTTCGCGATGTCGCCGACGTCCGATCGCGTGGCATGCTTGTTATTTACTTTTGCTATAAGCCCTTTCTGCGATGTCGCCAGACGTCCGGATCGCGGGTACGCTTCTTATTTACTTTCAATATAAGCCCTTTCTGCGATGTCGCTCAGACGTCCGACTGTGGCACGCCTGTTATTTACTTTCAATATAAGCCCTTTCTGCGATGTCGCTCCGACGTCCGACTGTGGCACGCATGTTATTTACTTTCAATACAAGCCCTTTATGTGATGTCGCTCAGACGTCCGACTGTGGCAATCTTGTTATCTACTTTTCAATATAAGCCCTTTATGTGGTGTCGCTTAGACGCCCGACTGCGGCATGATAATTTATTTGTTTACCCTTCGAGGCGTCGCTCCAGACACCCGGTCGGTTTTCAGTTATTTTGTTGGGATTTCGGGAGGACTACCACCCGACTTCATTTTTACTTATCATGTCGTGCAATAGTTTATTATTTGAGTGTGCATTGTTATTTGCTCATGGCGCATTCATGCTTGCATTTGTTATATCTTATGTCTGAACTGTCTTGCGAGTACTTTCAAAGTACTCACCTGGCTTGTTGATTTGGCCAGATGTTGACGAAGGCGATCTCATGGATGAAGAGTTCGATAGCCAGTCCGACACCTAGAGGAGTCCCAATCAGTCCCGTGCGATCCTGGATTTGGTCACTTGTATTATATCCACTTCCGCTACCCGAAGAAATGCATCGAGCCTCACCTCGATGCTCGATGAGCTACCAGTTTAGGAGTCATGTTAACCACTCCACTGTGTTATATCCACCACCACTTTTATCTCGAGTCAGTAGTATGCCACCACACCCCTGTGTCATAGCCGCCCTTATGTACAATATTGGCGTGTTTGTAACAAATTGTTGAGCAATCTCAGCTCAACCCTGTAATATATTTAATGCTACTGGACTTCTGTATCAAGTATTTTGTCTACCAGTAAGGAGAATTTTTCCTATAGTGGAATCTAAAAGATCGGTTTCTCAATAAGTATTTTATTGAAAAACCGGTCGTGACACCCACCACCTATACTTGAAAAAAATTATAACCAAGGGGGAGAAGACGATGGTGATGATCACGAGCATGAGGACGAGCAGCGCCCATGTACTCTGTGGCGGCTGGCAATTAATTCAGATGGATCGCCTCTTCTTGTCTGTATACAGCCCACTGATGATGTTACTGCTAAAAAAGCAGGTGTAGTCTCCCATGGTCGCACTCTCCGGACTTATTCCAACACCCATTGCATGGTATTCGGGATGGATACTAGTGTGCAAGCGCCAACTCCTTCTCCCTGGTACCGAACTGATAGTCTTGGAGAAAACTCGCTCTTCCTTGGACAAAACTATCCGATGATGGTGAAAGGCGATCCAACTGCTGTTGACACAACGTTACTAGTACCATTTATGAGAAGCAACTGTGTTAATACCTCGGACATTTGGGTGGTTCCCTACCCTAGTACTGATATAGTAGGCCGCTTCAGCCTCGATGATCAGTCCTGGGTTGGTCTCCAGATCGACAATGGATGGCCCGTCCCAGAGAATCACTTGTGGTTCGAAGCAAGCATTTCCAACACCGAGGAATGGTTGAGTTGAAGTTCATTTCATTGCTTGTTATTTGTTGTGTGGTGAAAACTTTAGTATTTATAATGTATCCTCGTTGTCGATGTGGGTTGATGACCTGTTGTATGTAATAAAATGATATGCCTGTGATAAACTTACTAAATTTATGAATGGCTTTCGAGTCGCTTCTCTGAGTGAGTGGTGCGACGAGGCAAAAAAATATTTTCTGAATACATAATTGTACGTGCATTGCAACAGGTTATAGGATGAGGCCAATCAACAATAGTAGTATACTATCTGTACTAGCTTCACATGCTTCGCACGTCGGGCGGGTGTATTTACTGTAGCCATATGTTAATGTGTTCGTTGTACGTAACCAGCACCTCGAATCCTTGATACTAGTACTATATAGTAGGAGTAAGTAGTAGGAGTAGTAGGGTGGCATGGGCCGAACAAGCATTCACGCCTGTGAGTACTGCACACGCCACCACCACGACATCCATCCGACACCATATTATTTCTTGGAGCCCGTATAGAGCAATCTCTTCAACCTTGTCGCTTTCTCTAACTTCAGCCATCGCTACAAGGCCAGGCGAGGTGGGGGTTTGCCGATAGTCAGTTTCCTTAACTGCGGTCCCACTAGTAAGGCCAACTCCAACGCACGACCCCAAATGGACCTCCATTTTGCACGGACTCCAACGATAATTTTGACTAGAAAAGCAAGACCAAAGAAAACAAGAACCACAAGAATACATTTTACTACTCGTGTAAGTTGGATTAGTGCCTTCTCGATGCATTCATTGTTGATTTGCGGAGGCTCGATCTTGCGTGCTTCTTTCTTCTGCGAGTGTAAAGAAGTAGACGTTGCTTCCTCGCATCTAGTCTCATGCCTAGCCTTTATTCTAGCAGGAGTATCAACAAGTGCACTAATATCATCTCTAGCCTCTGTGCTAGCTAAAAGTGATAGGACATCTACTAAATTGCGCTCTATCAATAAATGGATGTACTCTTCTTCCCAATACAAAAACTTGCATCCATTCTACTCCCTCCGTTGCACAATACATGCCTTCTATTTGTCAAAATATATATGTATCTAGACATGTTTTAGTATATAGGTACATCCATTTTTGGACAAATGGAAGTCAAGTATTTTGGAACGGAGGGAGTACATAATAAAAAATTTAAGTTAGCACAACTAGTCTAATCCGAGAGCACAACCGAAGATTTGGTCGGGTTCTTCCTCCTTTTGCCGACACGTGGGACATCCAAAGCATCCGTGTCGTGGTCATGAAAGAAAATAGAGTGGTAGTTGAAGCCACGAGATGTGCATCTTGGGTTAAACTGTAAATAGAATCTTACTACTCTTGAGTAACTCCAAAAGCGGCCACCGAAGATCTTTATTGATTTGTTTTTCATCACCAAAGACGTCGAGGTGAAAGATGTGCGTGTTGATGGGTCCTCTTGTGTTTTCACCGACATGTGGGGCCGCATGTGAGCAAATAGATGATGGGCTCAAGCGTCACCGGCTGGCTGAGAAGATAGATAGAGGAGGGCTGAGCACGGATCGCAGGAAATTTGTTCTACGCACTCGATATAGGATCGATATAGTGGGGTGGCATGGGCCATAACTAGCATTCACGTCAAGCAGTACGGCACATGCCACCCACACGAGTCCCATCCGACACCAATTTTCTTGGAGTCCGTGCTACATCCATCTCTTCTCCCTCATGTTTTCTTACCATCGTGCGGTTGGCGGGGTTTGCCGATAGTCAGTTTGCTCAACTGCGGTCCCACTTGTAAGTGAAAATGCAACACCGCACGCATTCCCGCTTGAGCGACATGCCGGACCAACCGTGTGGGGGTGCGATGCGAACATGGAAGGCTTTTCCTTTTGAACTCGTAACTTGTAAAATTTGGTTCTGCTACTTGGCGCGACCGATGGATAGAAAATAACGGTTTTAACTAGAGTAATGAGAAGTTTGGTTATGGCGCCGTTCATGCACGGAGTCCGTACGAAAATTATGAAGTTGATGCGAAAGGTAAGATAATTAATGTAGTATCATATACTACTACATGGATTTTACGGAAAGATAAAAATACATACGGATCCATCAACGACATCCTCACGCCCTAGTGAGCCGGGTCACCAACCGACGTGTGAGGAGCAGCGGCGTTAGCGGCGAGCTTAACGTGCTTCTGAACAGTGCCGTCCAAGGTTTCCCTGCGGTCCAAGAAGGCCAGCGTCCTATGGTACTCCTCTTGCATGTAGTAGTCCTTGTGGACGATTTGCGCGTAGACCTCGAGGTGGACATTCTCCAACGTGACGGCGGGCAGTCGAAGGGCCACCAATGCGTCGAAGAGGTTGTCACCATAGTGGCCGTTGAGGGTGGCGGGCATCACAGAGCCTGGGCGCGTCGGCTGGAGGCTTACGTCAAAGTCGTCCGCAAGCTTCTTGACGACGGTGAACTTGTCGAGCAAACCGACGAGGACCTCGTCGAACAAGGAAACGAAGGTGTCGTCCAAGCGGCCCCTCGCCCTGGCGGCCTCAAGCAATACTACCTGGAGACGTTCCTCGGTGCCGGGCCGCAGGCCGACATCATGGACCATCTGGCACAGCCGGCTGATGCTCGCGCTCATCGCCTCCATGGGTCTAGCTTAGCTTCTAGTCAACTGATCTTGCGATTCGAGTGATCACTCTTGCCATTGGTTAGCGTGCATATGTGCGTAGGATTTCAGATTACTCCTCGCTCACATCGCATTCCGCCTTTATTATATGATAGGTGGGCCAGCCACCCTGCGGGCCCACTTGTCACCCAAAGGCGCTTGTCGTAAGTCAATGAAGTTAAGTCCCCCTTCCGTGCGGTGCAGTAGTATAGTCATCTCACCGGACCTCTAGTTGGGGCCAAGCGAGAGAAGTTTTATGTTTACTGGTTTATTGGTCCCCTTTGCATTTCACGCCAAGTTTTGACCTTTGATTTAACTAATAAAATGTTAATGAATGTAAACAAAAATGTTGTGTAAGTCACCTTACGAAAACCAAATAATCCCAAAATACTTAGGCACGGTGCATTAACTTCCTCCTTGTTTCTTATTTCGTGACATATCAACCAATGAGAGATGTGGGCCGTGCATGCTTTCAATGACTTGAGACTACCAAACATGACATGCAGTGTTTAGTTCATTGCATGTAATCCTATTAGTACTCTAGTTAGCAAAAGAACATTAAGTTCTCTCGCCAATAGGGATAAAACACCATGTATATATTTACAGAGGGAGTAGTACATTTTTTGTGACATGCATAACTAGATATTGCTAGTCAAATACTAAAATTCAGATGGACGTGGTAGTACTCCTAAATCCAGATGGTGGTGCTACTAGTACTAGTAGTAGTACTACCAATGTAGTAGTAGGAGTACTAGCACTGTACTACCCGTTGGTCAAATTATTATGTGCTGCTCCTCACAATGAAGTGACAAGACCCTGCGCCGGAGATGACACCTGTGCATAGGCACCGTGGTCAGCATACCATAGTCAGCCTCACCGTCTGCAGTCACTATCATCATGGCTGTAGAGCTAGCCTGCTTACAACTAGCCATGTTCGACATAATTTCCCGTGCGTAGATGCCCGTGCATTGCACGGAACACCAAGATTGGGGTGGACGGCTCGCAGCGGCCATCGCGCATTTTTCCACGGCCTTCTAGATGTGGTGGGGAGGAGATAAGGCTGATTGTGAGAGACAAGGAGTTGTTTGTAAATAGGGAACAAGTGCGGGCATCTTTTTGCAAAAATGGAGAAGCTTGGTTTGTATGCGTCAGATCTAGATCCGACGGCTATTGATGAAAGATGGGAGGCACAACATCATCACCAACTCAGGACCTGTTTGATTCGCAGGATTTTGAAAACACGGGAATAGGACAAGGCAATATTACAAGTTTCAAACAGATATTACAAATGTTAGGAGTAATGTTGCACCTACAAAGAGGGAATTACTAGGAAGTTTACGTAAGAACTTTTGTTAGTTTAGGTGGATGCAGCATTATCGTACAAACTAAAATCCACCGCCCTGACAAGTCACTAATGGGCAAATAAGTTTTCGAGTCTCTGGCCACTTGATGTTTCAAAAACAAATTCATCTTCTGCGGAGACTTTGTCATTTAGGCTTAGACGCTTGCGGTGATCAGCACGCCATTCATGTTGCGCCAGAGAACGCCAAACCTCATTACCTTGATCACACTTGCCTCCAGAACAAAGAACCTGGCCAGTTTAATCTCAGATGTGCTGCCTCGGTAGTCGATCAAATCAATTTCTGTAAGATGGAGATCAAGGCATTCGATGAGATTGTTATAGTGCAGCACATTTTTCACTTTCGGGTCTTTTTTATCTGCAAAAGAAGAGAACATATTAGAGCAGCTGGCTGCATAAGATTGTCGTGTTATCAAGAGGTACCAATATCATTCGCTCATATGATAGGGTTGGCTGGCTAGTGATATTTTTTCACTCTCTCTCTCTCTCTCTTTATGTTTCCTCTCATTTAACTCGGAGCACGTGAAGAGCTTGGGCATTTGTTGCCTTCCACTATGTGGCCGATGCCATATTTCGCAAAAATTTGCCACGTAATACGCATCGATGTCATATCAAAAGATTTTGGCACCGCTCTCGCGATGTGAGAGAGTTGGCACCACTGCACATGCACCCACATGTATAAACAAATCAATCAAACCAACTACACCAGCCTCTCACTCTCCCAAACAAGTGTTTTTATTGCCTCACCCTCTCTCTCTCCCATGCAGTGTTTTTTCATTGCATGAGTTAATTTGGCACCGAGCAAAGTAGGTGATCCAGATTGGGGCACCAGGTGAGCAATGGAGGGCATCGATGCCAAATGCATCACAAGTTAATTTGGCACATGTTTTGGCCTACATAGCTCACTTTTTAGAGTTTCCTCCGTCCCAAAATTCTTGTCTTAAATTTGTCTAAATACGATGTATCTAGTTACATTTTAGTGTTAGATACATCCGTATATAAACAAATGTAAGACAAGAATTTTGGGACGGAGGGAATACTACCTTGTATTTAGTATAAAATTTTGACCATAGATTTACCTAAGAAAATGCCAATTCATGTCACTAAAAATTACACCATCTGAAATTATATTCAAATATGAATCCAACGATATAGCTCTCAGTGACATGCATTAACATTTTGTCAGTTAAATCTATGGTCAAATTTTGATACTACAAAATTGGAAGAGTAAACCAGGACGGAGGTAGTAGTTGCTCTTAGGGTAACCACAGAGTTACTGGACTAGTCTAAGTTACTTTCCACTATGACTAGCCTAAGCTACTATAGTAGTATAGCATAAAAACGATGCAGGTGATCACGTGAGAAAAAATACTAAAAACATTTCTTTCGGTGCAAAGGCGTAGGTGCAGCTTTTTTGAACACTATTAGCTTGTCATCGTAATTTGGGAAAATTACGAAAAAATTGAGCTAAGTTGTGATTACCGTTTACTTATAGGAAAGAAGTTTCACCTCGATGAGTATCTTCTCCGTGCACGGAAAGCATGTAAGGAATCCAACAACTTGATCCGGATTGGGGCCGATAGATTTTAGTGCTAAGATCTTCAGCATGCGCATGGACTGGGTCAAGCTTGTGGGAATCATTTTCCGAAGACGGTCGTAAATACATCAAGAAGAAATCTAAAATGTGAATTCCAAGAAGATGGAGAAGAAGATGAGTGTTGTACACGAACGATTACGGATCCAATAAAGAGTTCGGGAATTTGGCGGAACAAGTACACCAACGCTGTCAATTTCGGTAGCGTCAATGACCCTGATTTTTGTTGGACCTTCTAGATCCGATACAAGCAATCTCTCAAGGAAAGGCGCATTCTCAATGACCATAACGAGGAACAGCTCGAGTGATCTCTTCCCAATTGATGTCTTGTTGCGGGGCCAACAAGACACATAAATCCATCGGAGATTCGTCGAGGCGATGTGGAGGCTAATGAACCCGTGGATATGCTCAAGACGAAGGTACTCGAGCGCAGTAGAGCTGCAGAGTAGGTGCTCCATAGCCTTCTTCGAGATGACAACGTCGAAGAGGTCGAGCTACTTGAGTTGAGGGAGAAGAAGGGCGGCTGCATTAACTGGGAAGATAGCAGGAGCTGAAGTCGGGCGCGGTGCAGCGGCGTGAGGCGGAGCGGGACGGCGGCAGAGAGCTTAAATCGTCCAGCTTCAAATCTGAGCTCCTCGAGCTGATCTAGGGTGGGGGATAAGAACCACTCATCGAACTTGGGTTGGACCTTGTAGTTGGTACAGAACATGCGGATGTCAAGGCGTCTGGCTGGCCCAGGGTGCGATGAAAGGATCTTGGAGACTGCGGCCATGCATTTGCAATCCCCTGCCGCAGAGGCAGTGGCGCACCGTGAGGTTGAGGGGACGCAGGTTGTGATGGGGCGCCACCGCCGGGAGAGCAGGGCGGTCCGCACGACAGATTTTGTGGGGAGGAGGCCGATGATAACGAGCAGCATGTCGTCGGGGAGGCTGCTGATGAAGTCCAGGCTTGCCGGATGCGGTTTTGGCTCGAGCCGCTTCCGCTTGTTGGCTGCCTCGCCGTCCATCTCAACCGGCGGCGATGCCGCTGTACACGTGTGCTGGTGTGTGTTGTGTGCTGGGTGTGCGCGAGTGCGTCATTCTGTGCATGTCACCGCGCAGTGGTGAATTGTGCGCGAGAGCGTCCTTCGTGCGCAAGAAGTTTGTCCGCAATGCGCCCTCAATTTACTAGCGTGCGGGGTGCTACCCCGAGTGGTTTCAACTTTGTTTACTTCCCCGTGTGTCAGATGGGCCTCTAGTTTACTTATTTTGACCCACTGCCACATGGGCCAGCACACGAAGATACAGAACACGAGCTGACAAGGCAGCATGTGGATTGGTTGACCGGTCAACTAGACAATATACGGAGCTATATGCTGACACAGTGAGCGTATAATATGTAGGTATAGAGAGTTCGAGTGAGAGGGGAGGCCCGTGAGAGATAGCAGAGAGAGAGAGAAAGAGCTACTCCCTCCGTTCATAATGTAGTTCCAAAAATTTTTTAAGTCAAACTTTTGAAACTTTGACCAAGTTTATAAAGGAATTACTTATATCTACAATACCAAAGATAAATGATAGTATGAAGTAAGTACATGTTGTGATGAATCTAATGATTGTTCCTGATGTAAATGTTTTTCTCCACATATACCTGGTCAAACTTTTCTGAGGTTTGACTTTTCAAAACATCCATATGCTTATGGACGTGACAGAGTCCCTAACTATAGAGAGAGAGAGTGAAAAAGGTGTGTGTGCGTGTGTGAAAGAGTCATGGACAAAACACGATAAAAGTAGAGAAAAAGCGTGCGTGTCTTATGCAAACATATCACACATGCATCTTCGACAACAGAGGCAAGGTGAGGAGATGAGTGTGTGGTTGTTTGGAACCGAGAGAGCAAGACCCCTAGCACGTGGCAAAGAGGGGTCTGACAAACAAGGGAGAGAGGTCGAGAGAGACGTACGGAGAAAATGCAGACATGGGGAGGAGAGAGTGTATGTTTGTCATAGAGAGATCCCCGAGATCGTGGATGGGACTACATGGGTGGGAGATCGAGTGACAAGGTGTGTGCGCGATAGAAGATGCCCCGAGAGATATCGAGATAGAAGTATGGATGGAAGGAGACAATATGTGTGTTCCTGATGGCTAGTAAGAGATAATCATACTTAGGAGGGGGGGGGGAGTGCTTGCGCCTATGATGGAGTAAGGGATTATGGTACTTAGGGGGGTGCGTGTCACATGGAGAGAGAACAAGGGCGGAGAGTGTTGGATGGGTCTATATGTATGGCGCAAGCAAGACATGTGTATGTGTGAACCAGGGAGATATAAGGCCAGTTGGGCTTGCATCCTGAGCATCTTTTGCCTGGCCTGGGGTTGTGGCTGGATTTCATGCACGCTTGTTTGGTTGCTACCCTGTGAAAAAGAAAGCCCGCCTGGCCTGGGTTCCCTTGCACTTTAATTAGCCTGGCTGAACTCGAGACGCTGCAAGTAGCCTGGCCCAGGCGACCGATTTCGAACGCCTGGCCGTGCCTGGTTGTGTGGCCACGAGGCTAACAACCACATGGATGGATATTAGCATTATATAATTGATGCATGGATTGATTGATGGGACGTTGATGCTTTGCATGGCCCAGGCATGAACCAAACGCTTCAGCACCACACAAGCCTGGCCAGGCAGAAATATTTTACATCTCACGTTCACACCAGGCAGTACCGACCATCAAGGCATGAGGGTTAGGTCACGAACCAAACTGACCAATAAAGTTTGAGAGAGATTGAGGAGCCCCGATAAGGCTGAGTGGTGCGTCAGATAGCTGAGAGGGGGAAAGAGATATTCGATCCGCTCGATAATGTAGTGCATGTAAATTTTTTAAAAGTCAAACTTTGGAAACTTTGATCAGGTTTACGCAAATGTTATTTATGTCTACAATACCAAAGATACATCATACAAAACTACATCTCATGGTGAATATAATGGTATATGTTTGCCGTACTAGATATAATTCTTTTTCTCCACGTACATGGTCAAACTTTGTGATGTTTGACTTTTCAATAAATCTATATGTTATGGACCAAGGAGAGTGCCTCAGTCGAGACAGATCAAGTGCGTGTGAAGGAGAATGAGTAAGTGTGCAAAAAGAGTATATGTGTGAAAGAGAAAGTGATAACAAACGATAAGTTAGAGAGAGTGTGTTTTTCCGTTTCTTGTGCGAACATATCACGCATGCATCTCCGAGATGGAAAAGCGAGGCGAGGAGATACACGAAGATAGCTAGTGTGTGATTGTTTGCAACGGAGAGAGACACCCCTGTAGCACATGTCCAATAGAGGTCTGGGCAACAAGGAACAAAGGTCGAGAGTGACACATGGATGGCATGGACGCATGGGGAGGGAGAGAGGGTGTGTTTGTGATAGAGAGGTCCCGTCGAGATCGTGAGGGGACTATATAGGTGGGAGATCGAGGGAGTGCGTGCGCGATAGAAAGATGCCCCGAGAGAAATCGAGATAGACCATGCACATGTTTGTGATGGAGACTAAGATTAGCTAGTCATATACATATAGGGGACTGCGTGTGCCTACAATTGAGTGAGAGACCATCATACTTGGCTAGCTGGGCATGAGATTGTGTGTGTGGGCGTGTGAGATGGAGAGAGAACGAAGGGGAGAGATAGAGTTTTAGATGGGCCTATCGAGTGCGAGTGAGATATGCATGTGTATGTGTGACCCAGGTGGATGGAGAGTTTGAGAGAGGCGGGAAGAGCTCTGAGACGACATAGTGGTGTGTGAGAGAGTTACGGCAAAGAGCCAAGGAATTTGTGTGTGTACGATGAGTGCACCCAAGATATCTAGCTTGGACTAGCTAGAGTATCATACATAGTGTGCGAGAGAGACCTATAAATGGTGTATATATGCATGCGAACTAGAAAGACCCCCCCACACACACACAAAGAGAGAGAGAGAGAGAGAGAGAGAGAGAGAGAGAGAGAGAGAGAGACAGAGAGACGGAGAGAAAGGGAGAGGGACCAACAAGGTTTTTGTGTCGGATGCGTGGACAGAATTGAAGATTGTCGGCGAGAGAGAGAGAGAGAATAGGAGTCCGGGAGAGGGGGAGGTCGCGTTTTATGCATCAAAGACTGATATAAACCATGTTTCGATATAAACTTGCATTCAAATACTTAAATTGGAGAACATGTTGTCTGCAATCCACACATGAACGGATATATGCGTATATCAAACAAGTTCATTAATTTGACTTTCAACATGTTCATGGAGTACTATAATACTGTACAACATGCTACTCGATTGACGTGTTCAATTTTGGATTTAGTTCACTATTTTGACCTACTGAACGAGCTATTTCATTGAATCGAGATATTTCATTTTGGGTTTGATTCGCGTTTTTGAGTGGTTCAACTATTTTTCATATAGTAAATCGCTAGCAACGAGCATGTAAAAACACATTACTCCCGAGCATCATCTCTCCATCTAAAAAAGAAGTGGCAAGCTAATATTTCAAAATTTGACCCGAATCGACTTGGTAAGGTAGACGTGGATGCTCGTTCTCCCAAAATTCGAACGAACCGTTAAACATCCTCTCTGCTCGGTGGAATTCGCTCGTGCAAATAAATGGGAGACGCGAAATTACCGTCCTAAGTGGGACACACATCAATTGGCCCGTTGTACATCGAGGGTTGGTTTGTAACTTCATCCAAGCGTGCCTTCTCCTCGGCCGAAATGACATGTGCCGAATATTTCATAAACCATGGTCGGCAAAACACGCTATCCTCGCCCGAAATAGCTCGCGCCCACTATTTTAAAACACGCTCTCCTCGCCCGAAATCGCCCGCGCCCACTATAGTTCAAAACACGCCCTCCTCGCCCGAAATCGCTCCCGCCCACTATTTGGGGAGAAGCAAAGTTACTCTACTATCCCCGACCCTCAGTACACAGACCCAAGCCGAGAAGCCTATAGGCAAGGGTAGAACTGTAACTCCCCCTCACATTTTAGACAAATGCGTCCGTAAGACATGGTTCCACTCCCCTCCCAATCCCCCCCCCCCCGCCCCCATTCATACCTTGTGGGTGCCAAATCACCTTCTCCCCGGGAAGCTCCCTTCTCCTGAGCCGCGAAACCTCAGCCCCTCCTCCATGGTGCCCCCACCGCACCAATTTCACAGCCGCCCTCCTCCCTAATGCCGGAGACGCTGTCCATTTGCCGTCGTGCACTGGGCCGTGTGCCTCTTACTCCATGCTGCTGGTGCTGCCTCGACGACGGCCGCGTGAACCGTACCGGAGCCGATTCACCCCCGCCGTTGTTCACGGTGCCGGAGCGGCTCCAACTTCGGATCCGTCTAGGGTCTCGGGCTGCTTCACAGCGTAGCCGCCGGGCCACGACATCGCTCTTTCCCTGCCGCCGGTCGCCACCGCAACCGTGCCGGCCTCACCGACTCGGCAGCTGGACCTGCCTACTTCACCATGCCGCCAGATAGGTCGCACCCTCATATCAAATCACTTTATTTAGGCGTCAGTTGGCTTAATTTTTATTCTGGGAGAATCGATTCCCAATGGGAAGCAGCACCCCTCGAGGCGGCGGAGCTCCTAGGCTGCCGGTTGGCTGGTGTCTAACATAAGGGTGCGGGGCCGCAAGTTCGCCGCGGAAGTAGCGCTTAGATGGCTATCTTTTAGAGTTGCGTGGTTTGAAGGTACTACCGCCGCCGGATCTGGATGACGGGGAGTCTTTGTGGATTGGCCCGGGGGCGGCGCAACCACGGCAGTGCGGTGGGGCGGGGAGCAGGGTTTTGGCTGGGGCCACGGACGGCGGAGGCAGGCTACTCTGCCGTTGGTTGCTGGCTCTTCAGGGAAGATTCCGAACAATGTCAGCCGGGAGGCACAAGACGGCCAGCCATCCGGCATAGATCGGACAGTACCAAAATAAAATAAAATCATGTGACCCCAATTTAGTCTTCATTCAACAGATGTGTGACCACTCTCGTACCTTGCTGTTGATCTCTTAGGTTATTTCTTCAGATCAAAGAGATATGTCGTTCTTAACATTATGCGTTATCTGCATCTTCAGACACACCGTCTTCTGACTCACCGCAGCTACTCCAACAAGGGAAGCATACACCAGAAGGGAGCTATAGTCCCCACTCAATAGTTCCCTGCACCGAATGCGTGTGCCCGACATGGACAACCACAACAACTGCAGGGCCATCGACTAGTCAGCACATGATGCTCACTCCTATGCATGGCAGCCAGATAGGTTGTACCCTCATCTTACTTGTGTGCAACATTTCTGGCTTTGTTATTCATATAAGCATGGAAAATAGATCATCACATTTCACTGTATATTCATGCTGATCTCTTACGGGTCTTGTTCAGGAGTTAACGTTGTTCCATAGTTCAGCTAAGATACTTGTTCTTTAGGTAACGATGTTCCATAGTTATCATCCATCAGCCAATGCTATCCCACAGGCTGGTGATTATAGTATTATACCACTTCTAGTATTACCTATGTTGTTCTTTAATACTTTTGTGTGCCATCTAGTTAATCTCGAGTACAAACGATACATATTCTGTAGCTTTCATCTGTGTTCTCCCTTTAGTTTATCATACCTATTGCTGCTAGTTAACCCAGTCCTACTATTTATGTCGTATCCCTACACACTCATTACATAAATCTAACTACTAGTTGTCTTCCATGCATGTCAGATATAATTGCACACACTGATATATCCACAAGAACCTCACGGAGCAATGTAAAGGCCAATAAACTTGATGTCAATGATACCCAATATGATGGAACATGTAAAGGCAGTTCTTCAGAAGACTTGCAAAAAGATGATGAATCCTCTTCACCCCACAAGGTCCATGCTTTAACTTGGCCTGTGATATGGGTACAACATGCATATAATGTCATATAGTGTATCTACTCTGTTGTAATGCCATGTGCTTCGCATGCTGATCATGCATGTAAATATGTCATGCCTTCATGTTTTTTAGTACCTATTCCATTCATGATAACATGTTTTCAAATTCAAGTATTGTCATTCTACTCTATCGCAATGCCATCTTATTAATTTGGACATCATGCTTCTGAATATCTTATGCATTGTTATTCATCAGTATGTACTTCATCTGTCTACCATACTATGTTTTTTTACATTGAAGTGTTGTTCTAGTGCTCTATTGCAATGCCATCTTATTTTCCCAATCATACACGTGTATGTTGCCTTAGTTATTTCGCACGTATTCTGCTAGCATACAGTTTTACATTCAACTAGTGTTTTTTTTGTTGTGTTGTCCTGTCGTATCCCTAGCTCTTACACCATACTCCCTCCGTCCGGATTGCATGTTGCCGAAATGGATAAAAAAGGATGTATTTAGAACTGAAATACGCCTAGACCCATCCATTTTTTCTGGATGGAGGGAATACATGTCAATATGCAATGCCTTTCTATTCTTCAGTACCTATTCCATCTCTTCATTGTCGCATGTTTTATAATTAAAAGCACCATTCTTCTATACAAGGCATGCAAGGGGAAGACGACTATGTTAGAATCAAGGGTTACAAACAAGGCCTTTGCAAAAGATCCAAACGCCAGGAGATAATAAACCAACTCCAGTTTTATAGATACTTCTCCAAAGACAGAGAAACCCAACTCCTACTGATAATAAGCAGATTGCAGTGGCCAAAGAACTAGTCCGTTCCAGTCCAGCAAAAATATGTCAACTCAATACTAAGAAGCGTGTGCGTATCCTTGCATCATGAAATTTTATAGCATGCTGATCATATTTTCTACACGTTTCTTACCCATCTCTCTTTTAGAAAATAAGCTTAACAGATAGAAGAATTTCTGCAATGGTATCATTTGTGAGGAAAGATTCTTGCAGGAATTCTCTGTGCTCCAATGTAGATGTAGTTACCTGTTGCATATCACTATATTTTTACATCAGCATGTATTTTGTTATTAGGCGTGAATCCAACCTTTATCTGATCTAAATTTAGTTGTAGCAAAATGTATGATTAAAGACCACAATGTTGATTTTTGCAAGGAAAACTGCCTGGTAGTTTTGCATCCTGAGCTGCATGAGTGTACTATCTCATATCAGTGGGTTTGAATACTTTGGTTCTGCAGTGGGTTTTTCAGTGTTTTTTTTACTGTGTTGTCCTGTCGTATCCCTAGCTCTTACATCATACTCCCTCCGTCCGGATTAAATGTCGCAGAAATGGATAAAACTGGATGTATCTAGAACTGAAATACGCCTAGACCCATCCATTTATTTCCGGATGGAGGGAATACATGTCAATATGTCATGCCTTTCTATTCTTCAGTACCTATTCCATCTCTGATGTAGCATGTTTTATAACTGAATCACCATTCTTCTATATAAGGCATGCAAGGGGAAGACGGCTATGTTAGATTCTGAAGGGTTACAAACCAGGTCTTTGCAAAAGATCCAAACGCCAGGAGATAATAAACCAACTCCATTTTTCATAGATACTACTCCAAAGACAGTAGAAACCCAACTCCCACTAATAATAAGCAGATTCCGTACAAAGAACTAGTCCGGCCCGGTCCAGCAAAAGAATGTCAACTCCATTCCAAGAAGCATGTGCGTATCCTCGCATCATGAAATTTTATAGCATTCTGATCATATTTTCTACATGTTTCTTACCCATCTCTCTTTTAGAAAATAAGGTTAAACGATACAAGACATCCTCCATTGGGATCGTATTCAAGGAAAATATCTTGCGGGAATTCTCTGTGCTCCAATGCTGATGTAAGTACACATTGTATATCACTATATTTTTACATCAAGCATGTATTTTGTTAATCGGGCGTGAATCTAACCTTTATCTGATCTAAAATTAGTTGTAGCAAAATGTTAAAGGCGCCAATGTTGATTTTTGTAAGGAAAACTGCCTAGTAGTTTCAAGAGATATCGAGATGCATGAATGTACTATCTCATATCACGCACATTATCGAATTGTAGTGCTTCTCCGGGTTGCCCATTCATTCATTGTGTCAATGTTGCTTTTCGTATTACCTTATTCGGCTGATGATAGCTGTGCCATATTGTGTTAATTTGGTGTAGGCTAGTTGCCCAAACGCTCGTTGTGTCAATGTTGCTTTCCTATTATCCGACTTGGCCAATGATAGCAATGCTAGTGTGTTAATTTGTGCAAAGGTCAAGATAAGAAGACAAACTACGAAAACAGCAAGGCAACCCCATTCTTTCTTTCCAAGAAATCTAGGCCAGGTAATATGGCAATAACTCATGATTAATCTGTTTGGTTACCGGCCCTAATTTATGTTATGATGCACGATGGTCCGTGACTCTCCACTATCAATAATACAAGCACCTTAAAATCGCTTATCCGAATCTGTTCATTATCCTCTATCTCGAATGCAACAGAATAAATGTATATTTGTGAACCAATTAATGGCTGAAGCAATCTTGGAAATGGTGGATGAATCAGAGGTGCAGAGTTGTGCGACACAACAACTGATCAATGTTTTCATTGACAGTGTAGCAAAGCAGCAAGAACTTGCCCACATGCTTATGGGCGTCATCTCAGGCCGAGGTTGCAGATTGTGACATTGTAGATGGTTAGGTTCTGCTCATTTATTTGCACCGGCATCAATCTTTGATTGCCCAAAGGGATGTAATTTCCTGTAATATATGCTGGATGTGCAACGTTATTCCCTATATGCCGTTCCTTTGCTTGATCGGTTTTGGCCCTGTGCATAATTGCTCATCGTAATGGGATCAAATTACAAAAGACATGAACGAACTTTAGTGGGCCCATTAAGTTAATGGGCTGTTACTAGGCCGAAAGTTAATGGTCGGCCCTCTTACCTCCCGGTCGTTAACAGGCCGACATCGAAGCGGGCAGCAGGTGGTACCAATTTATTTCACGGGCCGTTAACATGCCGTTACTAAGTTTGGGCTACATATGGCCCAACTACACCGTAGACCTTCAGCAGGCCGAAAGAGACAGCGGGCTTGTATTGGACCATGAAGAGCATGGGCCGCTAAGAGGCCGAAAGTCAGGTCGTATAGTAAACGGCCCAATCAGGTTGTGGGCCTTTAGCAGCCGAAGAGAAACCGGGCTGGTATTGGACCATGAAGGGCATGGGCCATTAAAAGGCCAAAACTAAGGTCCGACTACAAATGGCCCAACTCATTTATGGTCCGTTAACAGCCGAAGGCACATTGTACGGGAATTGGCCCAACACTTAAATGGGTCGCTAAAAGGCCAAAACTCAGGTTCGACTACAAATGGCCCAACTGATTTATGGGCCGTCAATAGGCTGAAAGTGACACCGGGCCAGAAATTGGCCCAACACTTAAATGGGCCGCTAAAAGGCCGAAACGCAGGTCCGACTACAAATGGCCCATCAGATTTATGGGCCGTCGACAAGCTGAAAGACACATCGGGCCGGAAATTAGCCCAACATTTAAATGGGTCGCTAAAAGGCCGAAAGATGTACATCCTGAAAATTGGCCCATCCATTAAATGGGCGGTTAACAGGCCGAAATCTCATCGGGCCGATATTGAGCCCAAATATATAGCGGGCTGTTAATGTGCTCGAATCGGCGATGGGCTGCAATGGTGTCAAATCTTTAACGGGCCGCTGACGGGCGAATTGGCACATCTCTTATGGGTCGTGGGCTTAAATGGACCTAATGTATAGGCCTTATATGGGCCGTTCGCTAATTTTTACTAGGCCGGCCTTTTTTCACCGGAATGGGCCACCGTTAGGCCGTACACGGTCGACCTATCATAGGCGCCTCCTATCCAATGAGTGGATGACATCTGTTCCAACGGTGAGGCAACACGTGTTTCCTGCAGCCAATGATGATTTTACACATGGAAAATCCCCATTGGTCCGAGCTGTTAATGGGTTATAGGTCCAAAACCAAACTCGATAGCTTAACAACATTCCGTTATGGTGGATGCCACGTGTCGGTCACCCTTGACGAAAGCACTTCTATGACGCGCGATTTATTGTCATGGAAGTGGACACTTCCATGATGATAATTTTGGTAATGTCATGGAACATTTCTACGACAGCACAGGTATGACTATCTTTATTCTATCATAAAATCGTCATGGATGTACATGCATGACAAAAAACGCGACCTACAGTGACAAACACGTATCATCATAGAAGTGTATTTTTTTTGTAGTGTATGTAACATGGGTCGGACTAATGGGCTGCGAAGATACAAAATAGAAGGCTTCCCCCCTTGTCCGAATGGGACTCTCCTTGGCGTGGAAGGCAAGCTTGGCGTGCAGATATGAAGATTCTTTTCTGTGTAAACCAACTCTGTACAACCCTAGCCCCCTCCGAAGTTTATATAAACCGGAGGGTTTAGTCCGTAGTGGCAATCATAATCATACAGGCAAGACATCTAGGCTTTAGCTATTACGATCTCGAGGTAGATCAACTCTTGTAACCCCTATACTCGTCATAGTCAATCAAGCAGGAAGTAGGATATTACCTCCATTAAGAGGGCCCGAACCAGGGTAAACATTGTCCCTGCTTGCTGCTCTCGAAACGGGGTCCCTGACTTGCTCGCCTCATGCCCGCGGGCGTGGCTCAAAGGAGGCCCATGACAGCCCATCTTCATCAACGCAAGCTCAAGACCCTCGCGAGGGGCCAAGCCTTGCGGGGCGGACGACCAAGAGCCTCCTCAGGCACGACCTCGTCAGGCTGGCTCACGAGGAGGCGGAGAGTTCAAGGCGGGGTACCTCGCGAGGTGCCCGTGACGTAAGCCATGACGACCGAGGGCGCTGTCCGGTGCCAGCCCCGGCAGCGGCCCTCCTTTCCTCTTTGGTGCAAAGGGGCAAAGCGCAGCAAGGGCATCAAGCAAAGGCATCCGCTTCGGTGCAACAAGACCAAGACCAGCCCCAACGGCTGGAATGCGCCATCGTGGAGCCCAAGCAAAGCGTCATCACCAGAGCCTTTGGCAAAGCGAGGACCAACTTTAGTGAGGATAACTGTACTACTGTTCCCCTTCAAAATGGCTAATTGTTGGCGCCCTTCCGCTCAATATTTGGGAAGAGGCCCAGGCCTTCGCCTATAAATAGGGATAGCCACACTCAGTAATGCAGGGGGACAGAGGACGATCGGATCGAGCACTCTAATCCGTAGAGAGAGAAACCCGTTCCTCAAGCTAGAGCGACGGGCACCACTTAGCAGTTCATCACACCCACCAAGAACAGACCTCATGAGGCTGTTCTTCCCGCATCGTTTCTTCGTCACCCCGTGAGGCAATCCACACACCACAAACTAGAGTAGGGTATTACACCACAACGGTGGCCTGCACTAGTATAAATCGTGCGTCTCTTGTGTTGTTCTTGTTAGTAGTTTAGGTCCCTGCGATTCGGCGATGTACGAGACGGTGGAGGGTTGGATCTCCGTGCGCACCCCAGAGTTCGAACCTTAAGGGTCAGCCGGAACCCATGATCCGACATTTGCGCGCCCGGTAGGTGCGCGGAATCCGCTTTTACGCCACCTCGTGTCCCGTCCGCATCGTCATCACCATGACCGGCGCACTGCCGGCAACCTAGATCCATGGGCGGCGTGGCCGCTCAAATCTGAGCCGCCGCCACGGGCGACCCGTGCCCTGTGCAGCTCGCGGTCCGCAGGCGCGCAAAGCGGCCGCGGCGACGCGACAGCTCGACGACGCCACATCATGACAAAGCGGTCGGCAGCAAGAGCCTCCAACCACGCCGTGACCACATCACTCTACACCCGCCGAGTAGGCGAACTCGAGGACCGCGCTCCACAAGGTGGCCCGAGAGCTGTTGCAGGCAGCAGGCCGGAGAGCGGCCGCGACGCGTTGCCGAGCGAGTGGCGGAGCTCCCGGCTTCGCCGCTTGGGGCTCACCCCTTCGCACCCAACTCCCACCTCAGGCAAGGCGGCCCGCACGGGGCTCCACGCCGCCTGCTGGCTCCAAAGCTACTCCAAGACCGGGCGAAGAAACAATGCTGGGGTCGGTGGCGGGTTGCCTCGCCCCGGCCCGCGGAGAAGAAGGACTCGACGCAACTCACGGCCCTGGTGGACCGCCGCGCCACCACCCCACGGCGGGCGCATCGAGCAGAGCAGCGCGGCATGCTCAGCACTACGGCGTGGCCTTCGGGATGACGGCGCCGGAGGAATACGTGCCCCACATGATGGACCAGGGGCACCCGCATGAGGGAGAACAAGACTCGCTCCTCAGCCCAATATGGGGGGACGAGGCGCCAGAAGCCACGCTCTTCCAGGAGTCTTGAGATGGTCGCACCGGTCACGCCGGGCGCAACGATTATCGGGTACCGCTACTTCCTCAAGAGCAAACATACGCTAACCATAGGTCGCAGGAGGTAAGGTCGCCACGGCGAGCGGCTGCCCCGCTCCCACAGTCTCCTACCCCTCGGGAGAGGGGCGCAGGGGGCTGCCGGAGAGGGGAAGAGATCCGGCGTTCGGAGCAAAGCGTTCTCAGGAGGTAGGCCCTCTGCTGGGGAGGCGCCTCAGGGCCTGCCCCTAGCGGAGGACCCGTGGTCGTCGGGGGAACCGCTAGCGACCGCTCTACCCCACCGGCAGCGTCCTGGTTTCCGGTCGTCGTTGGTGGCACTAGAGTGTGGGGCAAGGCGGGGCCCTCGTCTGGCGATATGAAGCAAGGCCGGTACCTGTGAAGAAGGCCAAGTGCCTGTGAAGCTCGCCGCCCCGTGACACTCTCACGTAATAATGAGTGGGGCTGTACACGCCCCGGAGTCTCAGGGTGCCGGCCTCAGCCCCTGGGCTCCCTCCCACGCCCAAAGAGAAGCACTTAGCTCAGCTGGTGAGAACACGCCCAAGACTAGACTAGGTGCCGGACGCGCCTTTTTCTCGCTTTCATTTGGTTTTCCCTCTGGCTGTCGTTTTCCCCGTTGGATTTAAGTTGAATTTGAGCTTGAAGATTTGCGTGTATTCGGGGAAGGGGTGCTTAGTCTCGTTCGAGCAAATCTCTCGCGTTTCGGTTACAACTCCGCCTCAGCTGCCTCCCCTGGCGAGCCCCTCGCGAGCTGGGCCAGGCCAAGCTCGCGCACAGCCCAGCCTGTCGCCGGCACGTCCTCTCCGGAGGGTTTTTACTACAGGTCCTACGGATTCGATCGATATACACTCGGATTGCCGCAGCCTCCCGCAGGCTATCTCGGGGCTCGTACGAAACGAAGGTAAACCATCAAACTAGCGCGTCTTCTAACCTACCACTTGGCGCGGGCGTCTGGGCGATGTAACGCCTGCTAATACGAAGAACACAAGTTTTACATGAGGGGCTCCCCCTCCCAAAATGCTCTCACCTCCATCAGGTAAAAACCTGAGTTCTATCCATGTAGGGTAATGGAACAAGGACAATACATGATCAGTCGGATAAATCCCCCAATGCAACCTCAGGAGCACCTCCCGAGCCGTTGCTAGCATCGCTGGCCTCACTGTTGCTGTCTGCGTGATCGTCGGCGGCGTCCGGGCCATTCACCACGCCGCTCTCATCGGCGGCCACGACCACGCCGTTGTCGTCGTCAAGCAAAGGCCCCGACGAGGGCATCCACGTTGTCTTCCACCTGGTCGCCAGGTCGCCCTGCACGGCCTGGGAACTGGGCGGTGGCTGTCGAAGTCGAAGTGGGGTCCATGTCCCAAGATGATCAAGACACGAGAAAAGGCACGCCCGAGCAGCGTGCGGCTCCTCTCCTCCACCAACTTGTCGGCCCTAACCGACCGCGCCTCCAGCCGCGCCACCACGTCGGTGAAGAACTGAAGGTTGCCGGCGTAATTGGCCGCGTGCGGCTGGCCTACCGCCGCCTCGCAGATATTATCCAAGGCCACGTTAGCTCTTTCCCGGAGCGTGGCGAGCATGGGGCGGTGCTCATGCTCCAAGACTCGCCGCTGACGCATCTTGTCCGTGATTCGGCGTGCAATGACCTCGGCCTCCTCCACCGGCTGGCGAAGAAGGAGCACCTCGGCACGAGAGGTCGCCGACTCCTCCGCGCCACCTCAATGGCGGCTCAAGAGCATCGGCCCTCCGTGATAGCTCTCCTCGGTTTGGTCCTCAAGGCAGCAGTCCTGCCCTTAGCCTCGGCCTTGATCAACCCCAACCGCTCCTCAAACTCGCGCTCGACGTTCGAGCGTGCCGCTGCCACTCGGCGTCCGGCCTCCTCCATGACGCGGGCTTCCCGTGCTGCAACCTCATCCTCTGCCCGCGTTGCCAAGCGTTCCCTCGTCTCCAAGCGCTCGTACTCCCGCGCGCGTTCGGCGGCTTCGAGCGTCAGCGCCTCTTCACGCTTCTGGAGCTCCGCCGAGTCGCCAGAGGCCACCTTCATCGACGCGAGGGCTGCCTCGTGCAGCTCCGCTTGCTCCTCCAGCGAGTGGCACCGGGCCATGGCTTCCCGTGCCCGCTCCTCCGCCGCCTCTCGCCGCCTGTCAGCTGCCCGGGCCTCCTCGACGGCCCGAAAACAGGCCTCCCAAGAGGCTGCCAGCGACGCCTTGGCCTCCTCGTCATCAAGTTCGCGCTGGCCACGCAAGGGCGGCAGCGCCCTCCAGCTCACGCCTCTGCGGCCAGGCGCAGGCCCTCGGCCTCAAGGCGCGCGTCTTCGTCAACAAGCTCTTCACCAAGAAGGCTCACCGCCTCGGCCGCCCTTCGAAGAAATCCTTGGCGAAGGGCGTGACGCTCCTGGGCGCGCTCGCGCACGTCCTCCACACCATCGACCGCCCTAGACGGGCGCCGGGAGCCATGAATCAACACTCCCCCTCCGGGCAGGGGGCTGGGGGTTGGCACCCTCGCGACGGCCGGGCGCGCCACGCCATGAGCCCGGCCTGGAGCCAGCCCATCCCCAGGCGAGGGGCGCAGGAAGCTCCTCAGCCAATCGCCGTCCACGACCAGGCGAGAAGCCCACAACAAGCTAGCTATGCATCAGGAAGGCTCACGAGGAAGGATCACGAGGCGTGTAGGGCCACGACGCGCCTCGGGACGGCTCACCTCCCCGGTCGCCCTCACCACAAGAGCTCCGCTGCTTGGAGCACCCGAGGACTGGGGAGGGGGCGAAGCCGGGGAGGACGTCTCCTCACCCGTCTCCATGAGCTCAGTAGGAAGGGGCCTGCAGGGCAAGGATCAGTACAAGCAGCAGAAGAATCAGGAGCCGGAGAAGAGGAAGGCTTACTCATCAGTAGCGAAGTACTTCCTGCGCTTCAGCAGGCGACAAGGGTAATCATCGCCCTTCCGGAGGGCCTCAAAGTTCACGCGGAAACGGCCCAAGATTTGGGCGCAGGGATCAGCCTGCGGCAAGGGAGAAGCATCGAGGCGGCTCGCGTCAGGGGCGTCTGCCTGACGCGCGCTGCTGGTCGCCTCACCAAGATAAGCAGCAGAGGCCTCGGGGGCTCCAGCCGCGGGCGCTGTAGGCGGCTGCCTGCCGCCCTTAGCCGCAACAGCATGAGCCTCAGGAGTTGCCCCCTCGCGTGCATCGCCAGGCGCCGACACCCCGGAGGTGGTCCCTTCAGCCTCTGGCGGCTCGTGCCTCCCTGCTCCGCCACTTGAGGAGGAGCCGCCTTGGCCGACTGGAAGGGCTGTCACCACCACTGGATTCTCGCGAGGCCCCTGGAGACCAGTGGGCCGCAGCC
Source organism: Aegilops bicornis (assembly GCA_021605145.1). Taxonomy (NCBI): domain Eukaryota; kingdom Viridiplantae; phylum Streptophyta; class Magnoliopsida; order Poales; family Poaceae; genus Aegilops; species Aegilops bicornis. The sequence goes on along the minus strand of CM038670.1, from coordinate 231,761,471 downwards.
CTCATTCATCGAAGATAGGCATCTGGTTCACCAAATCACCCCTATTCCGGCAGCGGTACAGCAAGGCTCCTTCATGCTGGATGCCACCAGGGTTAGGATCGCCAGTCAGGACCAGAGCACCTTCCTTAGCGCTCAAGGCGCCAGGTCTTCTTCCGGAGCCTCATACGATCACCAGGCCCTTGAAGGCCCACATCTGGTGGGAATGGCGTTGGAGAGGAGCAATGCGGCGCATCAGGAACTCCTTCACCACCTTGGGCGCTGTCACTTCAAGCGACCTCAGGAATGCGAAGCGGCGCCAGGAGAAGAAGAGCCGAGGGCTTGAAAGCGTCTCCTAGCCCCAGCCAGAATTGGGGACAGCAGGCGAAGTTGGCTCCGATAGTAGGGGGCTGGGCACCCCCGCATCCACGTACAACCACCTCTCACGGAACCCAGCTGCGAGCGGAGGCAGGCTGAAGTCAATACCTGAGGCGGCGGTCTCGGGCGCGGCGAAGAAGCTCACGCACGCCGAGCATTGAGCGGGGTCGACAAGGCGCAGAGAGAAGAAGTGGCGCAGCAAGGCAACCGAGGGAAGGATGCCCATCATTGCCTCACAAACAAAGGCGAAGACTGAGAGAAGAGTAATGGACTCAGGACCCAGATGCATCATGTGGATCTGGTAGTGAGAAAGCACGGCATTGAAGAAATCAGAGAAAGGGGGAATCAGCCCCGCCCACAGGGCGTCAGCGAAATACCGGACCTCGGTGACTGTCCTGTCGATGGCAAAGTGGGACGCGGGCCAGGCCGTCGTCCTCCCGCATTCATTAAAGGAAGTGGCCAGAGCCGAACTGACCTTGCCCAAGCCCTCCAGATTGATTATGATCGACGGGTCGACAGCGGAGGCCGCCAGCCGCAAGCAGCGAGGCGAACAAAGAGTTTTTCCCTTTCCCTTCTTCGCCGGAGCCATGGCGATCGAAAGGGGAAGGGGAGATTTGAGATTGATTGGAAATGGAAACCACACTTCGAGAGAGGGAAGGACCGGAGCGCACAAGCAGCAGAGAGGGGGAACAGATGTGTGCAAAGGCGTGTCCGCCTAGCAAGGCACGAAATAAGGAGGCGTGGGGGAAAGTGCCACCCACGCCCAATCAACCGCCACGCTGTCGCCCAAGGCCGCAGCTGTTAGGAGCCCGTGACGCTTCGCGCACTTGCCCTTTCCCTCTCTCGCACGGCCAAGTCCGGGCGTCGTGACCCGGGGGGCTACTATCGACGTTCGGGAACGGGGTCCCCAGACTTGCACTGCCTGCGGCCTGCGGCGTGGCTCAAAGGAGGCCCAGACAGCCTATCTTCATCAACGAAGCTCAAGACCTCGCGAGGGGCCAAGCCTCATGGGCGGACGACCAAGAGCCTCCTCGAGCACGGCCTCGCCAGTGGCTCACGAGGAGGCGGAGAGTTCAAGTCGGGTACCTCGCGAGGTGCCCGTGGACGTAAGCCATGACGCACCGAGGGCGCCCGATCGGTGCCAGCCAGCTGGCAGCCCTCCTTTCCTCTTTGGTGCAAAGGGGCAAGCGCGAGCAAGGGCATCAAGCAAAGGCATCCGTTTTGGTGCAACAATACCAAGACCAGCCCCAACGGCTGGAATGCAGTCATCGTGGAGCCCAAGCAGGCGTCATCACCAGAGCCTTTGGCAGGCGAGGACCAACTTTAGTGAGGATAACTGTACCCGCTGTTCCCCTTCAAAATGGCCAATTGTTGGCGCCCTTCCCGCTCAATATTTGGGAAGAGGCCCAGGGCCTTCGCCTATAAATAGGGATAGCCACACTCAGAGTACGGGGGACAGAGGACGATCGGATCGAGCACTCGGAGTCCAGAGAGAGAGAAACTCGTTCCTCAAGCTAGAGCGACAGGGCACCACTTAGCAGTTCATCACACCCACCAAGAACAGACCCTCGCGAGGTTGTTCTTCCCTGTCTGATTCTTCGTCAACCCTGCAGGCAATCCACACACCACAAACTAGAGTAGGGTATTACACCACAACGGTGGCCCGAACTAGTATAAATCTTAAGGCCTCTTGTGTTGTTCTTGTTAGTAGTGTAGGTCCCTGCGATTCGGCGAGGTACGAGATGGTGGAGGGTTGGATCTCCGTGCGCACCCCAGAGTTCGAACCTTAAGGGTCAGCCGGAACCCGTGATCCGACAGTCCCCTGCCTCCTGTTACCCTCGATCCTTAAACGCACAGTTCGGGACCCCCTACACGAGATCTGCCGGTTTTGACACCGACATTGGTGCTTTCATTGAGAGTTCCACTATGATGTCATCGAAAGGCTCGTTGGCTCCATCGATCATCTATAACAATGCTGCCGGGAAGGAGATTTTCCTCCCCGGCCAGATCTTCGTATTCGGCGGCTTCGCACTGCGTGCCAAATCGGTTGGCCACCTAGAGCAGATCGACAGCTACGCCCCTGGTCACCAGATCAGTTTTGGAAATCTAAACTATATGTCGCTGATATCCGAGGAGACTTGGTCTTCCAATGGTTCGCGACTTCAACCACCGCTCCGGCCTTAGATCCGGAGCGCGTCACCAGGTCCGATGACGGGATTCTAGATCCCGCCGGACTCTTTGCGGCTATAGAGCTCAACAGTAGAGAACTGGAGAGAGTAGCGTCTCCGGCAGTCATCACAAAGACGGACTCTTCTTCGGACACAAGCTCTGAACCCTTGAAGTCCGCATCATGCAAGCTCGGCCCGGAAACTTCTATCCTCGTGCAAACCTCGCTCTTAAACGAGGCTTTGGACTTAATGCGATCCCTCGCCATGGCAGAGGAACCGCTTTCGAATTATGCCTAGCCCGGACTAGGGGCTGAAAATAGGGAATTTTACTTCCCACCCACCACCCACTTCAGAGCCACTATCGAGGATCTAATCGACATGCTTGATTACACCTCCGAAGACATCGAAGGTATGGACGGCGATGTCGGAGAGGAGCAGGCCCAAAACCCTCCGTTCATCGGACGTTGGACGATCACTTCCTCATACGACGTGTACATGGTGGACACACCTAAAGAAGGCGATGACAAGGACCCAGTCGAGGATGAACCTCCTGAGATACCACCAAAGCGTTGACGTCAGTCGTGCCACTCTAAGTCGCGTCATGGAAAAGACAGCAATACCTGCACCGGAGACAATGACACTCCGGATAACGGCAAAGACCAAGAAGTCCTCATTGAACCAACATCCGAACAGCATGATCGGGAGGACGGGCAAGTTAACCATGACGAGCAAGCAGGGAACAATGACTCAGAGGATAGCAACTATCTACCACTCTCCGAGGATGATGTGAGCCTCAGTGACGAACATTTCATCATGCCAGAGGAACCCCTCGAACAAGAGTGCTTCAAGCGCCAGCTAATAGCCACGGCAAGAAGCCTAAAAAAAAAAGCAGCAGCTTCAAGCTGACCAAGATCTGCTCAACGATAGATGGACTAATGTCCTGGGAGCCGAAGAATACGGCCTCAAATGCCCAACAAAGAGTTACCCGAAGCGTAAGCTGCGACCCCAATTCGACGACAAGGAGCTAGAGCCCATACCACCCATGCGTAACGCGACTGACGGACCCGACCGACCACCATGTGGCTGCCGGCATTCTGGGAACGGGGGTCCCCAGACTTGCCTGCCTGCGGCCTGCGGCGTGGCTCAAGTGGGGGCCCAGCGCGGCCCATCTTCATCAACTCAAGCTCAAGACCCTCGCGAGGGGCCAAGCCTCGCGGGGCGGACGACAGGAAGCTTCCCTAAGGGCAGCCTCATCAGGCAGGCTCGCGAGGAGGCGGAGAGATCAAGGCAGGGGTACCTCGCGAGGAGCCCGTGACGCAAGCCATGACGATCGAGACCAGGCGGGCGCCAGGCGTCCGTAGGCCTGCGCAGTGTCCTTGTTTCCCCTTTGGTGCAAAGGGAGCAAGCATAGGCCAAGGCATCGGGCAAATGTTACCATTCCGGTGCAACGAGACCAAGACCAGCAGAACGGCAGGACGGAGGTCACCGTGGAGCCCAAGACGGCGTCATCACCAGTGCTTTTGGCAGTCAAAGACCACCTTTGGTCAGGATAACTTGTACTAGATGTTCCCCTTCAAAATGGCCAATTGTTGGCGCCCTTCCCGCTCATTATTTGGGGAGAGGCCCAGGGCCTCTATAAATAGAGCTAGCCACCACAGAGTAGGGGGACGAAACAAGATCAGATCAGATAGAGCCCTAGAAAGAGAGAGAGAGGTGATCGAACTCACTCAACAGTTCATCGCACCAGCTCAAGAACACCACACCACACCACACACTGGAGTAGGGTATTACACCACAACGGTGGCTAGAACCAGTATAAATCTCGTGTCCGTTGTGTTGTTCATCATTTCCAGCTTAGATCGCACGAGGAGATCGGACGTAGATCGGTAGGGGAGAGATCTCCGCGCGCACCCCAGAGTTCGAACCTAAAGGTCTGCCGGAACCCGAAATCCGACATTTGGCGCGCCAGGTAGGGGTGCGCCGGATCTTTCTTCCGCTGTTCGCGTGTGATCTTCTGTCGTGCCCATGGCTGACGCTCGTCGGGCTCGTGCCGAGCGCCGGGCTGCTCTCGCCACCCACGTCGCCCAGACGGCGCCTGTCGGCAGACGCGCTCGTCGTTCCTCGTCGCCTGCCGCCAACGCCGCCACCGGCCCGGCGGGGAACGAGCAGCAAGCTTCGTCTCAGCACCCTTCGGTGTGGCGGGATGGCCGCACCGCCACCCCATCGCTGACTCCAGCTGGTTCGTCGTCCCTTGCCCGTCGCGCCCCCACGGACGCGCACGCCGCACTGCTCCTGACAAGAGAGCTCCTGCACTACCGCCCCGTCGACGACCTCTACGAGGACTGGCTCGCCTCAAGATCCTCGAGGCCTCGTCGGCCAAGTAGGGGCTCCCTTGCCGTCCCTCTTGCTGCCTCGCCCTCCATTCCGCGCAGGGGGGCGGGATCAGGAGGCGCCTCCACCACCTCCTCACCAAGAAGGCGTCCTGGCTCCAAGGCGCGCAGCCCCAGGGCGAGACCCTCCGTGTCCGGCCCCAGCACAGCAAGAAGGGAGCTGCCAGGAGATCCCTCGTCCCCAAGAAGGTGTTCACGTGCTCCCAGCGCTGGCGCGCCAAGAAAGCGTCCCTGCGCCTCCACCACAAGACCCCGTGCTGCTTCAAGCAGCGACACGTGGAAATCCCCAGGAGCAGGCCTAGCATCAGTAAAGGGCGCCGGTGGCCACAGCAGGCTGCCTCGCCTTCACTCCCGAGCTGCCCGGCGTCACATGGCCACGCAAGTTCAAGCCTGATCTGCCCCTCGCTACGATGGCACGGTGGACCCCGCGGATTTCCTACAGCTCTACGAGCTGGGCATCGAAGCCGCCAACGAAGACGAAAAGGTCATGGCGGACTGGTTTCCCATGGCGCTCAAGGACGGCGCCCGCACCTGGCTCCTGAACCTGGCTCCTAGCACGATCTCCTCCTGGAGCGAGATGCGTACCCGCTTCATCGCTAACTTCCAGGGCACTCGCGACCGGCCCCCGGCCGTGAGCGACCTGCGCCGCATCAAGCAGCAGCCAAGGGAAACCCTGCAGAAGTACATCCAGCGCTTCAACAACACTCCCCTCAAGATCCCCAGGGTGACTGAGGAGGCCATCATCTCGGCTTTCTCAGACGGTGTGCGCGACATCAAGATGAAGGAGGAGCTAGCAATCCATGAAGACATGTGCACATTCCTGGAGTTGTTCAACTTGGTGGCCAAGTGCGCCAGGGCTGAGGAAGGCCGCCTCTCCCTCCTCGAGCTCCCAGCTGCCGACCCAGAAGAGAAAAAGCTCAAGGCCAAGGAAGTGAAGCGCAAGGGGGCTGCCGTGCTTGCAGCGGAACCAGACACCAAGCAAGGCAGGGACCGGCCCGAGTCGTCCAAGGGCAGCCGATACTGCGTGTACCACGACCTCCACACCCACAACACCAACGAATGTCAAGAGCTCAGGGCCGTGCGAGATGGGCGAATCGGCCGACGCCAGCGCCAGCAGCAGGTCTATGGCCGAGGAGGAGGAAGAGCTGGTGGACGATGGGAAGACCATGGCCCTCGCCAAGGCTGGCGTGACCGACCTCGCGAGGATCGCTGGCAGGACCAGCCTCGCGAGGGAGGCTAGAGGGATCAGCCTCGTGAGGATCGCCCACACGGCTACGCAGGCCTTCCTCCTCTACCGCCTCCACCAAGGAGGAATGAAGACCAACATCAAGACGAGGGGGCTGGGGGCTTCCAAGAGCCAGACGCAATCGCTTGCATCTTGGGTGCCGCCCAAGCCCCAGCCTCACAACGCATATTCAAGCAGGTTGCTCGCGAGGTGAATGCAGTCATCCCCAAGCTTGAGGCCACGCGCCCTCTCAGGTGGTCTGTGTGCGCTATCACGTTCAGCTCAGCGGATCAGCTCAAGTGCGTAGCAACGGCCGGAGTCCTCCCGATGCTTTGCTCCCCAGTCATCAGCAATGTGCAGCTCACCAGGACTCTCATTGATGGCGGGGCAGGACTCAACGTCCTGTCCGTCGAGACGTTCGACAATCTCCAAATGCCATACGATTAGCTTCAGCCGACCAAGCCTTTCTCAGGAGTCACTGATGGTTCCACTGTTCCAATAGGGCAGGTTCACCTTCCAGTCACCTTCGGGCAGCGCAACAACTACCGCACCGAGCTCATCGACTTCGACGTCGCCCACATTCGCGCCAGACATAACGCCATCCTCGGGTACCCAGCCTAGCCAAGTTCATGGCGTTGACTCACCATGGTTACAATGTCCTCAAGATGCCGGGAAGCGGTGGAGTCATCATCGTACCCTGTGAAAAAAGGGACGCAGTGTGTTCGCTTGAGCGTGCGTTCCAAGCCGCAGCAGTCGAAGACCCAGATCACAGTAGTGGAAGACTTCCCGAGGCGACCCTGAAGAAGAAGAAGGCTTCTCCTGGCCCAAGCCACAAGGAAGCAGGCACCTCCGGATGCGTTGCGTCAGGATTTGCGCCCGATCAGGGAGCGCCACCCTCTCTCGCATAGGAAGGCGCGCCCGGCGCCCTCCTCAGGCAGGGCTCGGGGGCTCTTTCTTGGAGAGCCACCGACTTTGCCAAGGTCCCGAGGGAGGCGCTCGGGCACCACTTGGAGGGGTGCTTTCAGGCACGTTTCCCTCGGGAAGGTACAAGGCAAGGAAGACCAAACCATCAGGAGTTCATGACAAGAAACACCCAAGAGCTACAGGAGTCAAGAGTCATGCGCGGCAGCCGTCGCTTGCCCGCCGTAGCCCCACATCCAGGCGAGGATGGAGGGCCACGCGTCTGCATCGACGTACCAGGGCTCAACCGAACCGCGTCTTAGGAGCGCCTCTGGCCTTCGCGCGTGGGGCACTGCGAGGGACCTCCTCACACCTACGTTCGCATGCCTTTCGGCCTGCCGAACGCGGTCGTCACTCATCAGCGCCTGCTGAGGAGCGTTCAGGAGGCTCAGGAGGTCAGGCATCGTGCGGCCCTGGCAGAAGTGAAGATGGCCCCCGAAGACCTGCCCGTGCCCCCGGAGCCTCTCGAGGCTCCAGAGCCTGGGGGCTCGTGGAGGACTGACGCCTCCATCACAGACGCCCGCTTCTTCAGCATCGCTTCATCTTCAACGGCATCAGGTGACATCTTTCAAAGTTCCATTTTTAGCTGGGAGCGCCCACAAGGCCTCATCATTCCCAGACCGCGTGGGTCCGTCCCCACGGCATGTATCCATTTTGCTTATGCTCTTTTACCTACCTTGTTGGGATCGCCCCTCGGGCTGCATCATCCCCAAGCCGCCCGGGCCTGGCCCAACGGCGTTTCCCGCATCTACTTAAGATGAATTTGCTCTTTCGTGCTTAATCTGGTTCTCATGATTGTCACCTACTGCTTATCGCGGACTTGTCCGCTCTCATGCAAAGCGCTTGCACGTTAAAAGGGGGGGGGTACCTGAGCATCGCGGCTCATGGGCTCCTACTGGCTCTCCAGCCCTCACCCCCTGGCCTTGACCCACGGCATCACGACCTGTCATACCAGCGGCGGCTGAGCTCGCTCGAGGGCCGGGACCTGAGGACGTAGAGCATTTGCATTCTAACCACCCTGCAGGAACATACCATTGATAAAGGCCCAGAGCCAGGCGCAACCTGCCTCGAGGTAGGGCCTCGTGAGTCCCACGCTGGCTCACGAGTGCCTAGATACACCTCTCCTAGCCCTACCGTGACGGCCACGTGTCAGGGTGGGGATGTACACGCCCCGGGGGCTGCTCCCGGAGGGGAGCCCCCTCCACGCATTCTGGAAGCACCATGCTCAACTGGCTGACGACACTGCCGAGGAGCGGCTATGCCCGTACACATATGGAAGCGCTATGCTCCGCGCTAGTGAGAAACATCTAAGGGCGGCCCACGGCCGTACCAACCTCAGGGAGCCCAGTGCTCAGTGTCAGGCACCGTCGCAACGCCCCTGCTTGTGCGCCATGAGGGGCTGGACGGGGCAAGACGGCCTCGCCTCGCAAGACGCCACGCCACCCAGCCAGTCCCTCGCACCTGGTAAATTCACGCAGCGCCATTCCCTCGAGCGGAGCCAAGGTATAAAAACCCGTTTTGGCGTCAAGGGGACTCTCGAGCATCGCGACTCAGAGCCTAATCGTCACGTAGCCCTCACTCCTTAGTCCCGGCCCTGGTTTCACCCGGGGCTAATGGCGGTTGAGGTATGCGCGGGACCGGGCCCTGCCGACGCAAAACGATCAATTCACTCCTTGCTCCCCCTTCCCTACTTGTTGCTCGCGCGTCAAGGGGGACTCCTAAGCATCGTGACTCAGGAGCCTAAGTTACCACGTAGCCCCTCACTCCTTAGTACCGTCCTGGTTTCCGGTCGGGGCTAAAGGCGGTTGAGGTATGCGCGGGGCCGGGCCCTGCCGACGTAGAACGCAGACAAATAGGAGGGATAAATGAAAATTCCAGGAAATTCAAAGCAAATATTACAAGCCATAGATTGTCTCACGATGCCAAACACAAGTTTAAACGCCTCCGCAAGGCATGGTGCATGATTGCACGAATAAAAACATGACAGAAGCCGCGAAGGGATCACTCGCTGGTGGCGCCCGTCCGCCGTGGTGGAATCACGGCTGTTTGGCGCTCCGCCTCACGAGACATGGTGGCGGCACCGTGCCCGGGCAAGATGCTAAAGGAGCAGAACTTCCCCAACAAGGCCTCGGCTCGGCCCCTCACGGCCTCGGCGGCAGCGGCAGCACGGTCACTGCTCACGGGTTCCAGCAGGCTGTCAAAGTCGACGTCGGGGTCGCGCAGGTAGACATGGCTGAGGACATGCCTTAGCGCCGCAGAAGACAGGGCACGCGCCTCGGCCTCGACCGTGGGGCCAAGGCCGCCTGCAACATCTTCAAGCGCATCAACCAGGAAGGGGAGCAGCTTGGCGAGGCCGTCCTCCGCACCAGCTAACGGCTCCTCCAAGCCGCTCTCGTAAAGCGTCTTCAGCATGGCGCGAGCCTTCTTCTCCAGCTTCGCGAAGGCCACCCGATCTTCCGCCAGGACCTTCGGCTTGGCGTCTATCTCGGTCCTCTCCACCTTCAGCGACCGCTCCAGCTTCTCCAATTGGCCATGGCGGTCATCAAGATTGGCATCCCGGTCCTTGACGGTAGCCTCCCGAGCCTCCATCTCCTTCTCCTTCTCCTGGCGGCCGCGCACCTCCTTGGCGAGTTCGTCACACAGGCCTTGCAGCTCGGCCTCGGCGCCTCTGATGGCCATGGCGGTCGCAGCTGCCGCCTGTGGCAGCGCCACGAGCGGCCTTGGCTTGGTTGGCGGCCTGTTTCTCCCAATCGGAGGCTGACACGGTCTGGCTCAGCGCTGCTCGCAGGGAGGCAGCAGAACGGGCCCAGCCGGAAGCTAGCTCCAGGCGCCCGGCCACTAGGCGAGGGTCCACGCCCAGAAGATCCTCCCGCAACTGGCTCAATTTGTTGGGGACCTGGTCCGGGACGGCGGCAGAGGGAACGGAAGAGACGGGAACCAGTGGAGCGGGCGGAGAGGACGACAGCGTGGTCACGACTTGGCAGGAAGGAACCCCCTGGGCCTTGGCTGCCCCGGCTGCAGCATCAAGCGCAGTCGACTCCAGGGTCAGCAGGGCCACGGGGGCTGACTCCTCGCCGAGGTGTCCCGGTCGGCCTCGCGAAGACGATCGGGCAGGGGAGGCGCGAGCCTCGCCGTCTTCCTCCCCAGCGAATGAAGGCGCCGCCCCAGCAGATGGATTCGCCCCAAGCAGGGCCACAGAAGCCCCCTTTCAACCTCTTTGCTGCAGGTGCCGGCCTGGCAAAAGAATGCAGATGTCAAGCCTCAGCGGCAGAAACCAAGCAAAGCACGAATCGAGCACTTACTGGACATCATCCGCGGACTCAAGCAACCTCCGGCCAAACTTGAAGCCCGAGAGCCTGCAGCGGGGGTCAGCCTTGGGAGGCCCGGAAGCAGAAGGCACGTCAGGAGGGCTGGAGCTGGCCTTAGACCCCCCCCCCCCCAGGGACCAGAGCAGACCCTGGGGGAACCAGGCTTGACCTGCCCTTCCTCGTGGTCAAGGAAGAGTCCTTCCCTCCTCGCCTGGCGCCGGCCTCGTCGTCGTCCGGCATGGAGCGGAGGGCCTGGGGCCTGCGCCGAGGGAAGGACTCCCCCCACTCCTCGCCAGTCACCTCAGAGTCAGACTCTTCCTCCTCCGCCTCTTTCTTCCCCCTTTCCCCGCTGGAGCTCAGCGGAGACACGTTCACCATCTCCAAAGACCGCCAGATCTCTCGGGAGCCTCAAGGGCACCAGCCCCCCATGATTGAAGGTGGGCATGGCGTTCACCACCTGCTCCCAGTCGTCGCGAAGGAACAGGGGGACGGGGGAGCCCACCGGGCTCGCCACGTCCCCCCAACCAAGGAATGGAGGGTCGCGGCCAGATTCTCGTCGGTCAGGGCCTCAGAGCTCAGGCGCAGGGCGGCGCCCGCTTCTCCAAGCCTCCATAGTGGGAGCGAGTGCTCCTGGAGTGGAGCCACCCGGTGCTCCAAGAACTCCCTCAGGAGCGTGGCCCCGGTCAGCTTCGTCGCCCCTAAGTTGCTCGTCCTCAAGTCCACGTTCATCCTCTTCAAAGACCACCTTCAAGACAGAGTCGCATTTAGCTCAAGACGAGACCACGCGTCAACGACGAGTTCATCATCAGCCCCTGAGGCAATCCACCACACAACACACTGGAGTACGGTATTACACCACAACGGTGGCCCAAACCAGTATAAATCTCGTGTCCCTTGTGTTGTTCATCATTTCCAGCTTAGATCGCACGAGGAGATCAGACGTAGATGGGTAGGGGAGAGATCTCCGCGCGCACCCCAGAGTTCGAACCTTAAGGGTCTGCCGGAACCCAAAATCCGACAGTGGCCATGACAGAACGGCAATTCGAGTCGAACACCAGCCCGCACCACCTCGCCATACAATCAGAGAAAAAACAGCTCGGGGAGACACATATGATTGTATCTATAGGTCATATGTGTCTCCTCGATCAATCTATGGATCGTGGGGGCGTGATCCGGCACAAGAGGACGGTTATCAATCCTGGCGCAACAAGCAACACCACGCCCGGGCCGGAAACCGCATACAGACTTCATCCGAACTGCGTTGTGACATGGCCTGATATAGAGGCGCCGCACACCCCCTATGCTTTACGAATGAGGTAATGGAGCACCAGTTCCCAGAAGGGTTTAAACCCGTGAACGTCGAATAATACGATGGCACAACAGATCCCTAGTATGGATTGAACATTTTCTCCTCCATATTCACATGGCACGCGGTGATGATCTACATGCCATCAAGTACCTGCCCCTAAAACTAAAGGGGCCAGCAAGGCACTGGCTGAACTGCCTACCGGAAAATTCTATCGGTAGCTGGGAAGACTTGGAGGACGCATTCAGAGAAAACTTCCAAGGTACTTATGTTTGGCCCCCAGATGCCGATGATCTTAGTCACATCGTCCAGCAACCCGGAGAATCGGGCCGTCAGCACTGGACCATGTTCACAATAAAAATGAACCAGATTGTGGATTGTCTGGACGCCGAAGCCCTTGTGGCCTTAAAGCATAGCGTCCGAGACGAGTGGCTCGCCCGACACCTCGGCCAAGAAAAGCCGAAGTCCATGGCAGCCCTTACCGCACTTATGACCCGCTTCTGTGCGGGAGAGGACAGCTGGCTTCCTCGTAGAAGCAATAGCACGAGCGACCCTGGGACGTCCGAAGCCAGGGATGGCAACGGCAAGCCACGACGCAACAAGCACAAGCATCAAAACAATAACGAAGGAACCCAAGACACGGCGGTCAATGCCGGATTCAGCGGCTCCAAACCCGGTCAACGGAAGAAGCCATTCAAGGCAAGCAGAGATGGCCCATCCAGTTTAGACAGAATACTTGATCGGCCTTGCCAGATCCATGGCACCCCCGATAAACCCGCCAATCATACCAACATAAATTGTTGGGTCTTTAGACAGGCCGGCAAACTTAACACTGAACATAAGGGAAAAGGGTCGCCCAGCGACGACGATGACCAAGAGCCTTGTCAGCTGAACACAGGGGGACATAAGCAATTTCCCCCCGAGGTAAAAACTGTGAATATGATATATGTCACACATATCCCTAAGAGGGAGCGCAAGCGTGCACTACGGGACGTCTACGCCATAGAGTCGGTCGCCCCAAAATTCAACCCATGGTCGGCTTGTCCGATCACCTTCGATCGAAAGGACCACCCAACCAGCATCCATCACGGAGGTTCGGCAGCTCTAGTCCTTGATCCAATCATCGGCGGATTCCACTGCACGCGAGTCCTCGTGGACGGGGGCATCAGTCTCAATCTACTTTACTAAGACACTTCTGCAAAATGGGCGTCGATCCCTCAAGAATCAAGCCCACTAAAACTACCTTCAAAGGAGTAATACCTGGTGTAGAGGCCCGCTGCACGGGCTCAACCACGCTGGAAGTCGTCTTCGGTTCGCCGGACAACTTCTGAAGCGAAGACTTGATCTTCGATAGCGTCCCCTTCCGCAGCGGCTATCACGCACTGCTCGGACGAACCAATTTTTCCCGCTTTAATGCGGTCCCGCACTACGCCTATTTAAAGCACAAGATGCCCGGTCCGTGTGGCGTCATTACAACCAATGGAAACATGGAGAGCTCCCTCCATACTGAGGAGCATACCGGGGCCATTGCGGCCGAAGTACAAAGCGGCCCTGTCAAGACGCACACATCATCGGCTACTAAGCCACCGAACTTCATTGCGCAAGGCTTGTCAGCTCTGCATGCCGGCAGCACGGCAATTCCAGGGCTGGATTAGCAGTGTCGCCTCCGTCGATCGCCACATACATCAGTGAAATTCGTACCGCGCATGCACAATTATGCACTCAAAATACCTTGGGCATCAGTGGAGGCAATACACCGACAGGTCTATAGCACGTGTCGGCATTCTGGGAACGGGGGTCCCCAGACTTGCCTGCCTGCGCCCAACGGCGTGGCTTAGCTAGCAGGCCCGTACGGCCCATCTTGATCGACAAGGCATCCAAGACCCTCGCGAGGGGCCAAGCCTCGCGAGGCGGACGACGCAAGACCTCCTCAGGAGCGGCCCCGCCAGGCAGGCTCGCGAGGGGCGGAGAGATCAAGGCAAGGCAAACCTCGCGAGGTTCTCGTGACGTGGGCCATGACGATCGAGACAAGGCGGGCGCCAGCGCGCGCAGCGTCCTTGTTTCCTCTTTGGTGCTAAGGAGGCAAGTGCAGGCGCGGAGTACCGAGGCATCAAGCAAAGGATTCCATATCGGCGCAATGAGACCAAGACCAGCAGGATGGCAAGACGGTGGTCACCATGGAGCCCAAGGCGGCATCACCACCACCAGAGCCTTTTGCAGGCGAATACCGCTTTTGTCAGGATAAGCTGTACTAGTTGTCCCCTTTCAAATTGGCCGTTATTGGCTCCCTTCCCGCTCAATATTTGGGGAGAGGACCAGGGCCTCTATAAATAGGACTAGCCACCACAGTAGAAGGAAACCAATCCTGAGCTGATCGAATCCTCACACACACAAGTTCGCCAAGCATAAGAACACCTCAACCTCAGGAGGTTGTTCTTCCCCTTGTACTGTCCATCATCAGCCCAAGAGGCAATCCACCACCACCACACTGGAGTAGGGTATTACACCACAACGGTGGCCCAAACTAGTATAAATCTTGTGTCCCTTGTGTTATGAGTTCGTCGAGTTAGTCTGCGAGATCTTAGCAAAACTAGGACGTGGATCGGTAGGGGGAAATCTTCATGCGCACCCCAGTGTTCGAACCTTGAGGGTTTTGCCAGAACCCGTGATCTGACATTTGGTGCACCATGTAGGGGTGCACCGTAGCCTCCCTCCGCCAATCTACGCTCCACCACCACCGCGCTCCGCCCTCATGGCAGGCGCCCCACTACCGGCTCCGACGGTCGGCGTCGATTATGGGGCCAGGGGGCTTCGAGCCCTGGCCCCCGCCTTGCGGCAGGTGCAGTGGCCATCCAAGTTCAAGTCGAAGATGCCGCCGCGCTACGACGGCGCGGTGGACCCGACAGGTTTCCTGCTGGCGTACGAGGAGGCCGTCCTCGAGGCCGGGGGCAACGACAAGGTCATGGCCAACTGGTTTCCCATGGCCCTCACCAGCGTGCCGCGCGCCTGGCTGCTCAACCTCCCCGGATCCATAGTGGCATCTTGGGAGGAGTCGCGCGACCTCTTCACTGCACGCTACGCGGCACCGGTGCACCACGCGGTCGCGGCCCTACTAGGCGGCTCACAAGCACCGCCTTCAGATCATCATGTCAAGCCATTCCTTTGCTACGCAGCGCTCAGGGGCTCTGCTGGGCTGGGCCACGCCTGAAGCCGACCTCACCTTCAACTCAGAAGACCACCCCGTCACCACCGCCGGCTCGGGGATGCTCCTGATGCTGTGCACGCCCACCATTTGCAACGTGGTCGTCACCAAGACCCTCATCGACGGCGGCGCTGGCCTCAACATGCTCTTCGCGGAGGCCTTCAGCCTTCTTCACGTACCGCTCGAGCGGCTCAGCCTCAGCAAGCCTTTCACAGGAGTTGGCGGCGACACAGCCCACTCCCTAGGGCAGATCCGCCTCCCCGTCACCTTCGGCACGCGTGACAACTACCGCACTGAGCTGCTCTACTTCGGCATCGCCCGCATCAGCTTCCCGTAAAACGCCATCCTCGGGTATCTGGCTCTGGCCCAGTTCATGGCAGCAACCCACCCGGCATACAACCTCATGAAGATGCTTGGAAGCAAGGGTGTCCTGACTATCAAGGGGGATGCCAAGGAGGCCGTGGCGATGCTCAAGCTTGCCTTCAAGACCGCCGCGGTGGCACGGGCGCCTCGAACGCCGAGGAGGCCGCACCTACCAAGAAGAAGCAGTTGTTCACCCAAGACAAGGCAGAAACCAAGCAGGTGTCGGTCGATCAAGACGGGTCCACGGGAGCCACCTTTACCGTAGGTGCCGACCTCGACCTGAGCCAAGAGGAGGCATTGGTGAAGTTCTTGCGCGCAAACAAGGAGATATTCGCATGGGAGCCCAAGCAGCTGGTAGGGGTCCCGAGAGAAGTGATTCAACATCACTTAAGGGTGTGCCCCAATGTACGCCCGGTGAAGCAGCGGGCGAGACGACAGTCCACGGAGAAGCAGGCCTTCATCGTCCAAGAGACTTGCAAGCTAGAGGCGGCGGGCGCCTTTCGCGAGGTTCGGTACCCCGAATGGCTGGCGAACCCCGTCGTTGTGCCGAAGAAAGGTGGGAAGGAGCGAATGTGCGTCGACTTCACCAACCTCAACAAGGCCCGCCCCCAAGATCCGTTCCCGCTCCCACGCATCGACCAGATTGTTGACTCCGCCGCCGAGTGCGACCTGCTGTGCTTCCTGGATGCATTCTCAGGGTATCACCAGATCAAGATGGTGGTAGAAGATGTACAGAAGACAGCCTTCATGACCCCGTGGAGGGTGTACTGCTACACTTGCATCCCTTTCGGACTGCGTAACGCGGGCGCAACTTTTCGGCGGCTGATGCACATCGCCTTAGGGCGACAGCTTGGGAGGAATGCGGAGGCCTACGTCGATGACATTGTGGTGAAATCTCGGCAGGCGAGAACCTTGATCCAGGATCTGGAGGAGACCTTTGCAAGACTACGCCAGGTGAACTTGCGACTTAACCCGGAGAAGTGCGTGTTTGGTGTCCCTTCTGGCAAGCTGCTGGGTTTCTTCGTATTCCACAGAGGGATCGAGGCGAACCCAGAAAAGATCAAGGCCATTGAAGACATGAGCCCATCTTAGACCCTCAAGGAATGCAGAAGCTGGCCGGTCAATTGGGGCGCTTCATCTCCAAGCTGGGAGAGTGCGCCCTACCCTTCTTCAAGCTGATGAAGAAAAATGGCCCATTTGAGTGGACCCCGGAGGCCGACCGAGCTTTTCAAAACCTCAAGAGATACCTGACCAGCCCTCCAGTGATGGTGGCGCCGCGACCTCTCGAGCCCCTAGTGCTTTATCTTGCCGCCACTCCGTACTCGGCCAACGCAGCTCTACTGGCGGTTCGGGAAGAACACCAAGCCAAAGGCATGTTACGACGAGCCACGCCACCAGCCGGACTGACGCAAGATTGGGAAGACACCGCAAGAGCCATAGCGGCATCGGCAGGACGATGTCGTCAAGGTCCCGGCAAGCGATCAAGCGTCGGAGGTTCCACCACCTCGCGAGACACCCCGACTTCTGCAGGACACAAGCCTCACCAACACACCGGTGCTCATCGAGCACTCGGTGTATTTCGTCAGCACGGTGTTGCGGGACGCAAGGGCACCATACCCCATGCCCCAGAACCTCTTGCTCGCGCTATTGGTTGCCTCACAGAAGTTGCGGCACTACTTCCAGGGCCACCCCATCAAAGTCGTCTCGGCCTACCCATTGGAAAGAGTGCTCGGGAGCCCCAACTCTACTGGAAGGGTCGCTGAGTGGAACATCGAGTTGCTGGCATTCCAGTTGGGGTTCAGCACTACCAGGGTCATCAAGGGAGCCGCCCTCGCTGATTCCATGGCAGAATGGACGGATGCCCCGACGCTGGAATTAGGCGAGGACTAGTCCACCTCGCCGGGAAGTGAGGAGCCCGACGACTAGGTCATGTATTTCGATGAGGCCTTCACGCACCAGGGCGCGGGGGCTGGAGCAGTACTCGTCTCGCCCACTCAGGACAAGCTCTACAACGTTGTACAGCTCTGCTTTCAGCAGGGCAAGAAGGACTCCAACAACATTGCAGAATACGAAGGCCTAATAGTTGGCCTGAAAGCTGTGGCAGCCCTGGGGGTGAAGCGCCTCACCGTCAGGGGCGACTCGTAGCTTCTCGTCAACTTATCCAACAAAGTATACGAGCCGAAGGACGAGCATATGGAGGCATACCTCGCAGAAGTGCGCAAGATGGAGAAGCAGTTCCTGGGCCTGGAGTTGCAGCACGTGCCCCGTGGCACCAACAAAGAAGCTGACGGCATCGCCAAGAGGGCATCTGGCAGCCCCAAGAGCCTGGCATCTTCGAGGAACGGCTCTTCAAGCCGTCAGCAATGCCACCACTCTCAAGGACAGCTCAGCCTCGGGAATTACTCCCGTAGCCGCCTGCCACAGGATCCCCAGCCCGTGGCCCGACTTCGGGAGCGCGCCTGCTCTTGGCGCTCGAGCCCCAAGAGGGATGTTGGACCAAGGAATTCAAGGAATACCTGATGCAAGGGACGCTGCCGGAGAAGGAGGAGGACGCAGAGCGCGTGGCCCGGCAAGCCACGACATACTTCATCTGGGACGGTGAGTTATACAGGAAGCGACCAAATGACGTTTCATTGCGTTGCATCTCCAGAGACCAGGGGAAGGACTTGCTATCCGACATACATAATGGAGACTGCGGGCACCAGTCGTCATTGCGAACCCTCGTTGGCAAGGCATTCCGTAGCGGATTCTATTGGCCCACGGTGCTTAAGTGACACAACCGAGCTGGTGAAGTCCTGTGAAGCCTGCCAGTTCGACGCTAAGCAGATCCATCAGCCAGCTCAGGGCCTCCAGACTATCCCACTCACTTGGCCGTTCGCGGTCTGGGGGCTGGATATCTTGGGCCCATTTCCTCGAGCGCCAGGGGGCTACCGCTACCTCTACGTCGCCATCGACAATTTCACCAAGTGGGCAGAAGTGGAAGCCGTCTGCACCATCCCAGCTGGTTCTGCGGTCAAGTTCATCAAGGGTCTCGTGAGCCGTTTCGGGGTCCCCAACCGCATCATCACGGATAACGGCTCGCATTTCACTAGTAATCTCTTCAGAACATACTGTGCAAACCTTGGAATGTAGATCTGCTACGCTTCGGTGGCACACCCCAGGAGCAATGGTCAGGCCGAACGCGCCAACGAAGAGGTCCTGAGGGGCCTCAAGACCAGGACTTTCAAGGAGAAGCTCGAGGCCTGCGGCAAGGGCTGGTACGACGAGCTCCAGTCCGTGTTGTGGTCCATCCGAACCACCTCCAACAAGCCAATGGGCGAGACCCCATTCTTCCTCGTCTACAGAGCAGAAGCGGTTCTCCCTCACGAGGTCAGGCATCACTCCGCACGGGTCCTGGCGTTTGATGACACACAACAGGACACCACGCGGGGTTGGACCTCGTGCTGGGGGAGGAACGCCGCCGCGAAGCCGCACTACGGGCGGCAAGGTACCAGCAGGCGCTGCGGCGATACCACTGCCGCACCATCCGCTCCAGGATGCTCGAGGAGGGTGACCTCGTCCTGAGGCGGGTCCTCTCTAGGGAAGGGCTGCATAAGCTCTCACCCATGTGGGAGGGCCCATTCAAGGTCGTCCATGTCTCCAGGCCTGGTGCCACGCGCCTGGAGACATAGGATGGGGTACCCATCCAGAATTCCTGGAACATCCAGCACCTCTGGAAGTTCTACCCATGAAGAAAGGCCCAGTGCCTGTGAAGAAGGCCCGGTGCCTGTGAAGATCACCGCCTGTGACACTCTCATGTAATAACGAGTGGGGCTGTACACGCCCCGGAGTCTCAAGAGTGCCGCCCTCGGGCCTCGGGGGCTCCAACACTTAGCTCCGCGCTGGTGAGAAGACTTGAAGACTAGACTAGGTGCCGGACGCGGCTTTTCATTTGCTTTTCGTAGTTGGCTCGCCTCCTTTTAATTGAATATTTGCTTCTGGAGTTCCTTGCTGGTTCGGTTTCATCGCTTTTTGCTGGTGTTTCCGGTTCCAGTTTAACCTGTTTTCTCTCTCTCGCATACCTCGCGAGGGGGCTAGGCAGACGCCCTCGCAAGCCTTTTCCTCTCCTCTGCCCTTCGTCTAATTTTTCGCGAGGCATCCTCATTCGAGCCAACACGATAGTGCACCTCTCCTAATCTGTGCCCCTCGGTATCATGATACGAAGCGTTGGGTCTAGACTCGGGAGAACGATAAGCCTCTTGGCGACGCTCCTAACAAGTTTTTCGCAGTTCCCTAGCACCCGCCAAGTCAAGGAAGGCCTCTGCAGGCACCAGGAAGCAAGTCCCTCGCGAGAAGGATGCTACCCCAAGCGCGCCAAGCTAAGTTACCTCTACACAAAATAACGGAACAACACGGAAACAACAAACATAGCATAATGATTGGGAAATCATAGTTCAATACACGCCCTCTGGGGCCCATACTGGTTTCTTCTTGATGCAGAAAGGAAAGGAAGAACAAAATAAAGCGGCGCCTGCCCCTACAGCGATCCATGGAGGCGGGCTCTTAGCACCGTCCCGAGCTCAGCCAGACCCTCCTCGCGCTTCACGGAGGCGCGGCGACGAGAAGACCCGACACCATCTTTGAAGCGGGCGCGGCGGCGTGGCAGCTAGTCGTAGCCACAGCTACTGGAGCTGTCGGCAGAGGAAGAGCCACAGTAGCTGGACGAGACGCGGTCGGCACCAAGGGCGGGTTCGCCCTCGTCCTCGTCTCGACCATCGCCAAGGCCGAGCACCTCCTCGCGGTCGTTCACCTCGGGGCAGCACCCGGCGCGGCGACCATCTTAACCAAACACCCTCACGTAGAGTGTCGCATCACCGTCGTACCGGAACTGGGGAGTACACCGCCTGCCCAGGCCGCGCGCACGGGCAAACGTCTTCCAGCCGCGGGCTAGAGCTATGTTGCCCGCGGTGGAGATCTCGACCACAACCCAAGAAGCTCTGCTGCAGCAACCGTCCGTCTGCAGCCAGAGCCCGCCTGGACCGGACGCCGACAGCTCGTCGGCGAAGAAGCGCGGAAGCTGAAGCCAGTTGCCGGCCGGGTTCTCCGACCAGACGACAAACTCCGGCAGCACCTCCGCTGAATGGAAGCATGGCCGGGGAGGCCGTGCAACCATGGTGCGTCTCCCTTTGTCACCAGGGCTGCCACGACTGGAACGACCCCTGCCGCGCGCAGCGGTGCCACCACGGGAAAGGGGGGCCACGGCAGGGGTCGCGGTTTGCTTACGGGGACGGTCGCGTCCATGCTTGGGCACCGGGGAGCCGAGCCCCTCGCGAGGGGCTTTCCCTTCTCTGCAGCGCAGAACCTCTTCGACGGCGCCATTGGAGTCGGCGGTGGAGCAGAAGAAGAAGCAAGCAGAATGGGAAGAAATGGGCGACGGGGGCTCTGCCCCCGTCCTCATTTATAGCAGGAGAAGGCCAACCAGCGCCCCCCATGATCACAGGTAATGACGGTTTTCCTTGGATGTCGCAGGGACTTGTCAAGTCGAGCAGTTGCCGAGGCAGTGTGGGGAAGCGGAGACGCCCACGTCCAATCAACTGCCACGCGTCGACCAAGGCCGCAGGCTATTGAGGCCCGCCGCGCTCCGCACTTGACCTTTGGCTTCGCCTCGAAGCTAAGACCGAGCGTGCCTTGGGCCCGGGGGCTACTGTCGGTGTTCTGGGAATGGGGGTCCCCAGACTTGCTCGCTCATGCTCCACGGGCGTGGGCTTTGCTAGCAGGCCCGTACGACCCATCTTGATCGACAAGGCATCCAAGACCCTCGTGAGGGGCCAACCCTCGCGAGGCAGACGACGCAAGACCTCCTCAGGAGCGGCCTTGCCAGGCAGGCTCACGAGGGGCGGAGGGATCAAGGCAAGGCAAACCGCGCGAGGTTCTCGTGACGTGAGCAATGACGATCGAGACCAGGTGGGTGCCAGGCGCGCGCAGCGTCCTTGTTTCCTCATTGGTGCTAAGGAGGCAAGCACATGCGCGGAGTACCGAGGCATCAAGCAAAGGTTTCCATATCGGTGCAACGAGACCAAGACCAGCAGGACGGCAAGATGGAGGTCACCATGGAGCCCAAGGCGGCGTCACCACTAGAGCCTTTTGCAGGCGAAGACCGCTTTTGTCAGGATAAGTTGTACTAGTTGTCCCCTTTCAAATTGGTAGTTGTTGGCTCCCTTCCCGCTCAATATTTGGGGAGAGGACCAGGGCCTCTATAAATAGGACTAGCCACCACAGTAGAAGGCAACCAAGCCTGAGCTGATCGAATACTCACAAACACAAGTGCACCAAGCACAAGAACACCTCAACCTCAGGAGGTTGTTCTTGCCATTGTATTGTTCATCATTGATACGTCTCCATCTTATCTACTTTTCCAAACACTTTTGCTCTTGTTTTGGACTCTAACTTGCCTGATTTGAATGGAACTAACCCGGACTGACGTTGTTTTCAGCAGACTTTCCATGGTGTTATTTATGTGCAGAAAGAAAAGTTCTCAGAATGACCTGAAACTCCATGGAACATCTTTTTGGAAAATATAAAATATACTGGAAGAAAAATTCACGTCAAGGGGCCCACACCCTGTCCACGAGGGTGGGGGCGCGCCCCCCTACCTCGTGGCCCCGTGGCGCTCCACCGACCTCAACTCCAACTCCATATATTCACTTTCGGGGAGAAAAAAATCAGAGAGAAGGATTCATCACGTTTTACGACACGGAGCCACCGCCAAGCCCTAAAACATCTCGGGAGGGCTGATCTGGAGTCCGTTCGGGGCTCCGGAGAGGGGGATTCTCAACCATCCTCCATCACCAATTTCATGATGCTCACTGCCGTGCGTGAGTAATTCCATCGTAGGCTTGCTGGACGGTGATGTGTTGGATGAGATCTATCATGTAATCGAGTTAGTTTTGTTAGGGTTCGATCCCTAGTATCCACTATGTTGTGAGATTCATGTTGCTATGACTTTGCTATGCTTAATGCTTGTCACTACGGCCTGAGTGCAATGATTTCATATCTGAACCTATTATGTTCTCATGAATATATGTGAGTTCTTGATCCTATCTTGCAAGTCTATAGTCACCTACTATGTGTTATGATCCGGCAACCCCGAAGTGACATTAATCGGGACCACTCCTGGTGATGACCGTAGTTTGAGGAGTTCATGTATTCACTATGTGTTAATGCTTTGGTCCGGTACTCTATTAAAAGGAGGCCTTAATATCCCTTAGTTTCCATTAGGATCGCGCTGCCACGGGAGGGTAGGACAAAAGATGTCATGCAAGTTCTTTTCCATAAGCACGTATGACTATATTCAGAATACATGCCTACATTACATTGATGAATTGGAGCTAGTTCTTTGTCGCCCTATGTTATGACTGTTACATGATGAACCGTGATCGGCATAATTCTCCATCACCGATCCAATGCCTCTGAGCTTTTCACATACTGTTCTTCGCTTATTTACTTTTTCCGTTACTCTTTGTTACAATCACTACAAAACCCAAAAATATTACTTTTGCTACTGTTACCGTTACTTCCATATTACTTTGCTGCAGATACTAAGTTATCCAGGTGTGGTAGAATTGACAACTCAACTGATAATACTTGAGAATATTCTTTGGCTCCCCTTGTGTCGAATCAATAAATTTGGGTTTAATACTCTACCCTCGAAATCTGTTGCGACCCCCCTATACTTGTGGGTTATCAAGACTATTTTCTGGCACCGTTGCCGGGGAGCATAGCTCTATTCTTTGAGTCACTTGGGATTTATATCTGCTGGTCACTATGAAGAACTTGAGAGTCGCAAAAACAACAATTTATCCCTCAACTACGAGGGGAGGTAAGGAACTGCCATCTAGCCCTGCACTTGATTCACCTTCTGTTTTGAGTAAGCTTGCGACACCTAAACCTGCTTCTTCTATTCGTTGCGATATGTCGCATGTTATTGATGATGCCACTTCTGCTATGCATGATACTTATGATGAAACTACTTCTATGCTTGATACTACTGTGCCACTTGGTGAATTTCTTGATGAACAACTTGCTAGGGCTAGAGAAAATGAAATTATTGATAATATTGAAGAAAGTGATGATGAAGACTCTCCCCCTAATAAATATGAATTGCATGTTGTTCCTGAGGATTATGTTTTGGAAAAAGAAGCTGCTATAGCTATTTTAGCTTGCAAAGATAGATACGAGCTCAAGAGGTTATTAGCTAAATGGAAGCAACAATCTCTTAATGCTAGAATGAAACCTGACCCTGCTTTTGCTTCTTCACCTATCTGTGTTACTGATAAGGATTATGAATTCTTTGTTGATCCTGATATAATTACTTTGGTTGAATCTGATCCTTTTCATGGCAATGAATCTGAAACTGTTGCGGCACATCTTACTAAATTAAATTATATAGCCACCCTGTTGACTAATGATGAGAAATCTCGCTACCTTTATATCCTTAAAATATTTCCGTTCTCATTAAAGGGTGATGCTAAGATATGGTTTAATTCTCTTGATCCTGGTTGTGTGCGTAGTCCTGTGATATGATTTATTACTTCTTTGCTAAATATTTCCCTGCTCATAAGAAACAAGCTGCTTTAAGGGATATATATATAATTTTGTGCAAATTGAAGAAGAGAGTCTTCCACAAGCTTGGGGGAGGCTTCTCCAATTACTTAATGCTTTGCCTGATCATCCTCTCATGAAAAATGAAATACTTGATATCTTTTATAATGGACTAACCGATGCTTCTAGAGATTACCTAGATAGTGTTGCTGGTTCTGTTTTCAAGGAAAGAACAACGGATGAAGCTGAAATTCTATTTAATAACATGTTGACAAATGAAAATAATTGGACACTTCTTGGCCAGCTCCTAAGCCAATTCCTGAGCCCATTCCTAAACCAACTCCGAAGAAAAGAGGTGTTCTATTTCTTAGTCATGAAGATATGCAAGAGGCAAAGAAATCTATGAAAGAAAAAGGTATTGAGCTGAAGATGTTAAGAATTTACCTCCTATTGAAGAAATACACGGTCTTAATTTACCGCCTGTTGAAGAAACATATGATCTTAATCCATTACCTATTGAAGAAACTCATGGTCTTGATAACCCGACACAGGTAGTAACGGTAAATTCTCTCTATAGGTATGATAAAGCTGAAATCCCTCTTACTAAGTTTGCTAGCCAATGCTTAGAAGAGTTTGATAATTTTATTGTCAAAAAAGAAAACCTTAATGCTTATTTTGGTAGACAATTGAAATACAATTCAAATATGCTTGAACACTTGGGTGATTATATGTCTAATGTTAAAGGTGAACTTAAACTCATTAGTAAACATGCTTCTATGGTTACAACTCAAGTAGAACAAGTACTTCAAGCTCAAAATGATTTGCTCAATGAACTGAATAGTAAGAAAAATGATTATGCTGTTAGAGTGGCTACTAGAACTGGTATAATGACTCAGGGACCTTTGTATCCTGAAGGCCACCCTAAGAGAATTGAACAAGATTCTTAGAGAAATAATATTGATGCACCTAGTCCTTTTAAAAAGAAGAAAAAGTAAAATGATAGGACTTTGCATGCTTCTAGTGAACCTATATTGCTGAACCACCTGAGAATCCAATGATATTTCTATCTCCGATGCTAAAACACAATCTGGTAATGAACATGAACCTAGTGAAAATGTTAATGATGATGTTCATGATGATGCTGAACCTAGTAATGATAATGATCTAGAAATTGAACCTGCTGTTGATCTTGATAACCCACAATCAAAGAATCAATGTTATGATAAGAGAGACTTTGTTGCTAGGAAGCACGGTAAAGAAAGGGAACCATGGGTTCAGAAACACATGCTTTTTCCTCCCAAACCATCCAAGAAAAAGGATGATGAGGATTTTGAGCGCTTTGCTGAAATGATTAGACCTATCTTTCTACGTATGTGATTAAGTGATATGCTCAAAATGAATCCTTATGCTAAGTATATGAAAGATATTGTTACTAATAAAAGAAAGATAACGGAAGCTAAAATTTCCACCATGCTTGCTAATTATAGTTTTAAGGGTGGAATACCAAAGAAACTTGGAGATACAAGAGTACCAACTATAACATGCTCCATTAAAAGAAATTGTGTTAAAACTGCTTTATGTGATCTTGGAGCCGGTGTTAGTGTTATGCCTCTTTCTTTATATCATAGACTTGATTTGAATAAGTTGACACCTACTGAAATATCTTTGCAAATGGCTGATAAATCAACTGCTATACATGTCGGTATTTGTGAGGATGTGCCTGTTGTGGTTGAAAACGTTATTATTTTAACGGACTTTGTTATTCTTGATATTCCCGAGGACGATAGTATGTCTATTATTCTGGGAAGACCTTTTTTGAATACTGCAGGGGCTGTTATTGATTGCAACAAAGGCAATGTCACTTTTCATGTTAATGGTAATGAGAATACGGTACACTTCCCGAGGAAACAACCTCAAGTCCACAGTATCAACTCTATTGGAAAAATTCCATCGATTATTATTGGAGGTTTTGAATTTCCTCTTCCTATTGTCAAAAAGAGATATGATATTCTTATTATCTGGGATGTGCATATCCCCGTTGAGGTAATATAGTGTTATTCGAAATTTCTCCGGTTCCATGTTATTCAGAATGGGTTTGTTAACAATACTTGATCAACCTTGGTAGTGGATTCCTTCTGATGAGCATGAGATGGATGAAACTAGAAGGCACAACCGTCTGTACCCTCTCTCTACTTTCTGTTATTTAGTTGAAATAAAGTAAAATTAGTATTTTTTTGTCTGTTTTCAGATTTATCTGTGCAATATAAAAACACCCCAAAAATAAAATTTCTCCAAATGCCCTGAAATTGAAATATGATTTTTTTCTAGAATATTTGAGAATATCTGGAACTGAGAACACAGTAGGGGGAGCAAGCACCTGGCCACGAGGCTGGAGGGTGCGCCCTACCCCCCTGGGCGCGCCCCCTGCCTCGTCGGCCCATGGTGGCCCCCTCCACTTATTCCTGCACCCACACACTTCTTCTTCCTCCCAAAAAATCACAATCCAGCTCAAGCACGAGTTCTAGCTCATTTTGCTGCCATTTTCGATCTCCTTGCTCAAAGCACCTCTCACAAAACTGCTCGGGGGGATTATTCCTTGGTATGTGACTCCTCCATTGGTCCAATTAGTTTTTGTTCTAGTGCTTTATTCATTGCAAATTTGTGCTGCCTAGGTGACCATGTTCTTGATCTTGCATGTCAAATTTATACGGTTCCAAGTAGTTCTAATGCAAGATATAGGCTCTAGGCACTTGTAGGAGTAGTTGCTATCAATTTTGTTGAGCTTGGTTAACTTTTATTTTAAGTTACTAAAAATTTCAGAAATTTTTCAGAGGAAGAAATATGCTTAGGAAAATGCACCAAGGTGGTTCTTCAAGGAAGCAAGGACCCAGTCTTGCAATACGTGATGCTGGTGAGGAGCCACCAATGGACGCTCCAGTGCGGCCTTGTGAATGGCCTTCAGAAAACTTTATGGAACAAGCTGGAATCAAGGAAGAATTCAACGCATATTTGCGTAACGCTGATCTTGTGAGCTTTGAGGCAGAAAATTGCCGCCAGTACCACTATCTCACTAGTTCCTTTGTGAGGAGGCAAAAGGAAGATATGTTATTACCAGAGAGGAGGCAGATGAGTACGAGAGGAGGGCGGAGGCAGCTCGCCGCCACGCTGCAGCTCAGGAGGCGATAGCCGCCGCATCGCAGTACGACCCCAGCTACACCTATGGATATCCGCCAGGCCATCCGTGGCAATAAACCAACTTAGGCCAAAATCCTAAGCTTGGGGGAGTACGTATTTCCCACCGACATTACATTTATGTCCACACACTCATTGCTAAATGTCGGTGCTCATACTCTTTCATTGTACTATTCATGCTAGTTTATTTTCTTTTTCTTGCTCTCTTCTTGTGTGTTTGAGGGAAAGTATGCCGCTCAAAATATTATTTATCTCTGCTTCAGAATCGATTTCTAGCACCTCTACAAATCCCTGCTTCCCTCTGCGAAGGGCCTATCTATTTACTTTTATGTTGAGTCATCACACTCTTATTGAAAAGCACTAGCTGGAGAGCACAGCTATCATTTGCATCCATTACTATTAATTTATATTGGGTATGACTATGATTGGATCTGTTTTACCATGAATTAAAATGTCTAGTCAGTCCTGGATCTTGAAAGGTGCTCTGCATTTATGTTTTGCTGTCTCAGAAAGGGCTAGCGAGATACCATCTTCTTATATCATGTCATGATTGTTTTGAGAAAGTGTTGTCATCCGAGATTTATTATTATCGCTCGCTAGTTCATTATGCTATTGACATGAGTAAACATGAGACCTAAATGTTACTGTGAATATGGTTAGTCATAATCTTTGCTGAAAACTTGAATGCTGGCTTTACATATTTACAACAACAAGAGCAAATAGAGTTTGTAAAAGTTTTTCTTTATCACTTTCAGTTTATCAACTGAATTGCTTGAAGACAAGCAAATGTTTAAGCTTGGGGGACTTGATACGTCTCCGTCGTATCTACTTTTCCAAAAACTGTTGCCCTTGTTTTGGACTCTAACTTGCATGAATTGAATAGAACTAACCCGGACTGACGCTGTTTTCAGCAGACTTTCCATGGTGTTATTTATGTGCAGAAAGAAAAGTTCTCGGAATGACCTGAAAATCCACTGAACATCTTTATAGAAAATACTGGAAGAAAAATCCACGTCAGGGGGCCCACACCCTGTCCACGAGGGTGGGGGGCGCGCCTAACCCCTAGGCGCACCCCCTACCTCGTGGGGCCCCTGACGCTCCACCAACCTCAACTCCAACTCCATATATTCACTTTCGGGGAGAAAAAAATCAGAGAGAAGGATTCATCGCATTTTACGACACGGAGCCGCGGCCAAGCCCTAAAACCTCTCGGGAGGGCTGATCTGGAGTCCGTTCGGGGCTCCGAAGAGGGGGATTCGTCGCCGTCGTCATCACCAACCATCCTCCATCACCAATTTCATGATGCTCACCGCCGTGCGTGAGTAATTCCGTCGTAGGCTTGCTGGACGGTGATGGGTTGGATGAGATCTATCATGTAATCGAGTTAGTTTTGTTAGGGTTTCATCCCTAGTATCCACTATGTTCTGAGATTGATGTTGTTATGACTTTGCTATGCTTAATGCTTGTCACTAGGACCCGAGTGCCATGATTTCAGATCTGAACCTACTATGTTTTCATGAATATATGTGAGTTCTTGATCCTATCTTGCAAGTCTATAGTCACCTACTATGTGTTATGATCCGGCAACCCTGAAGTGACAATAATCGGGACCACTCTCGGTGATGACCGTAGTTTGAGGAGTTCATGTATTCACTATGTGTTAATGCTTTGGTCCGGTACTCTATTGAAAGGAAGCCTTAATATCCCTTAGTTTCCGTTAGGACCGCGCTGCCACGGGAGGGTAGGACAAAAGATGTCATCCAAGTTCTTTTCCAAAAGCACGTATGACTATATTCGGATTACATGCCTACATTACATTGATGAATTGGAGCTAGTTCTGTGTCACCCTATGTTATGACTGTTACATGATGAACCGCATCCGGCAAAATTCTCCATCACCGATCCAATGCCTACGACCTTTTCACATACTTTTCTTCGCTTATTTACTTTTCCGTTGCTACTATTACAATCACTACAAAACCCAAAAATATTACTTTTCCTACCGTTACCGTTACTTCCATATTACTTTGCTGTACATACTAAGTTATCCAGGTGTGGTTGAATTGACAACTCAACTGCTAATACTTGAGAATATTCCTTGGCTCCCCTTGTGTCGAATCAATAAATTTGGGTTGAATACTCTACCCTCGAAAACTATTGCGATCCCCTATACTTGTGGGTTATCAATCATCAGCCCAAGAGGCAATCCACCACCACCACATTGGAGTAGGGTATTACACCAAAATGGTGGCCCGAACAATTATAAATCTTGTATCCCTTGTGTTATGAGTTCGTCGAGTTAGTCCGTGAGATATTAGCAAAACTAGGACGTGAATTGGTAGGGGGGAAATCTTTGTGCGCACCCTAGTGTTCGAACCTTGAGGGTTTTGCCGGAACCCGTGATCCGATAGCATGGTTCAACCTTATACGACCTTCCCCGTCTTTAAATTATCTTTCCTTTTTTACCACATGTGAATCAAAACCTACTCATCGTACGGACTCACAAGGACTCTCTCTGAGCCCGGTTCCATCTAAACAGGTGAAGACTATTCCTCTCAAGGAATCTTTCTTACTTAGAAAGCGGCAGCAGCAGCGTCTTGGCGAGGAAGGTGCAAAGGATTTTGCGGACCACAACTTCACTCAAGAACCTCTATAGAGTTTTTCCCCTTAGCCCTAGCCCCCAGCATGTAAAATGGCCTTGGTGATTATGGTACCTACTGTAAGATTACGTTTTGACATATCAATCACATTCCAGCGAACCAAATTCTTATTCGGTATCATCTTAACTTATAGACTTTATTCCGTCTGTTCAGTTGTCTCACGCACACACCTCGGCACAAAATTGCCAGGGGCTCTATAGGGAAAGATATGTGTTGCAAAACAAAAGTCCGAATAGCTCTATAGGGCTACTGAGGGAGTCCTGGATTAGGGGGTCCTCGGGCGTCCGGGCAACGTAACATGGGCCGGACTAATGGGCTGCGAAGGTACAAGATAGAAGGCTTCCCCCCGGACTGTCCTTGGCGTGGAAGGCAAGCTTGGCGTTCATATATGAAGATTCCTTTCTCTGTAAACCGACTCTGTACAACCCTAGCCCCCTCCTTGTCTAGATAAACTAGAGGGTTTAGTCCGTAGAGGCAACCATAATCATACATGCTAGACATCTAGGGTTTAGCCATTACGATCTAGAGGTAGATCAATTCTTGTAACCCCTATACTCATCAAAGTCAATCAAACAGGAAGTAGGGTATTACCTCCATCAAGAGGGCCCAAACCTGGGTAAACATTGTGTCCCCTGCCTCCTTTTACCCTCGATCCTTAGACGCATAGTTCGGGACCCCCTACCCGAGATCTGTCGGTTTTGACACCGATAGCCGCTGCCGAGGAGGCCGCCAAGGTTGCAGCCAGGGAGGATGGCAAGGCTGCCGCCGAGGAGGCCGCCAAGGAGCCTGCCGAGGAGGAGGAGACCAACGACCAACCTTCCTCGCTTACAGCCCCCGCCCCAGGCAAGTACTTGAGGGTGGGCGATGATTTGTTCATCCACCTCCCAAGGACGGCCAGCACCAGAGCATCAGCCGAAGGGGAGGTGTTCGACGATGAGGCTCTCGCCACTGCCGGGCTCCAAGTTCTCGACAAACCGAGCGCTAGCGGCGGTGGTTCCCAGGAGGAGCAGCTCCTCCGGGCCATGAGCGCTAATTTCCAGAAGCTCCAGGCGCTCCACCGTGCCCGCCAAGACAAGGTGAACTCTAGGATTGCGGCTGACGAAAAGGCGGAGGCGGATTTTCAGGAGCGCGTCGCTCAGACGCAAGTCTGGTTCAGCGAGGCCCGGGAGAAACTGGTGTTGGATTTCGGGTTCCGGCAGACCCTTAAGGTTCGAACTCTGGGGTGCGCACGAAGATCTTTCCCCTACCGACTCGCGCTTCTACGGCTCGCAAGAAATCTAGGCCGGAAAGAAGAACACACAAGGGACACAAGGTTTATACTGGTTCGGGTCACCGATGTGGTAAAATACCCTACTCCAGTGTGTGGTGTAGTGGATTGCCTCAAGGGCTCATGATGAACAATACAGGGGAAGAACGGCCTCGCGAGAGGTGTTCTTGAGCTGGTGCGGTGTGTTCTACTTGGTTCGGGTCTCCTTTCCATCCCTATGGTGGCTAGTCCTATTTATAGAGGCCCTGGTCCTCTACCCAAAAAATGAGCGGGATGGGCGCCAACAATTGGCCATTTTCAAGGGGAACATCCAGTACAAGTTATCCTGACCAAAGGTGGTCTTCGGCTGCCAAAAGCACTGGCGATGACGCCGTCTTGGGATCCACGGTGACCTCCCTTCCGCCGCTCTACTGGTCTTGGTCTCGTTGCACCGTAATGGTAACCTTTGCCGGATGCCCTGGCCTGCGCTTGCTCCCTTTGCACCGAAGGGGAAACAAGGACACTGCGCAGGCCGGCGCCCGCCTGGTGCCCGCCTGATCTTGATCGTCATGGCTTGCGTCACGGGCTCCTCGCGAGGTGCCCCTGCCTTGATCTCTCCGCCTCCTCGCGAGCCTGCCTGATGAGGCCGCTCCTGAGGAAGCTTCCTCTCGTCCGCCCCGCAAGGCTTGGCCCCTCGCGAGGGTCTTGAGCCCTAGCTGATGAAGCTGGGCCCCCACTCGAGCCACGCTGCAGGCCGTAGGCCGCAGGCAGGCAAGTCTGGGGAACCCCTGCTCCTGCACCGACAGTAGCCCCGGCCCAAAGCGCGCCGGGCTTGGCTTAGGAGAGAAGCGAAGGCAAGCGCGAGCGCCAGCGGGCTAATAGCCTGCGGCCTCGGGCGACGCATGGCGATTGATTGGACGGGGGCGTCTGCGCTTCCCCACGACGCCTCGGCGACTGCACGACATGACAAGTCCCTGCATGCAAGGAAATGGGTCATGATTACCTGCGATCGTGGTGGCCGGCGGTTGGCCTTCTCCGGCTATAAGTACGGTACTGCGTGAGCACCTTCAGTTCATCCCTTCCTGCTGCTCCTTTCCTTCTTCTTCCTCGTCCTTGCTTCTCCTTACGCCAATGGCACCAATCCGCTGGTTTTCTGCAGAAGAGAAGGGAAAGGCCCCCCGAGAGGGTCCTCACCCACTTCCACCGAAGAAACGGCTAGTCCTTTGCCACCGAGACGAGGGTGCTTGGTAGGAGGCATCGAGGCCCTGGTACGAGCGGCCGCCGCCTGGGTTCCCGCTGCCCTTGTACGCCCGAATCGAGGGTTCTGGGGGAGAAAGCGTCGAGCGACACCGACGGTGCCGCCGCCGACGCCGGCGAGTCACGGCGGTGCGTGTCGTTCCTCCTGGAGCCCATGCCATGGGCTCCTCTTACGAGCTCATGCTTCATGCCGCCATGCCTCCATGCTCTTGGATCCGCCTTCCTCCCTCCTTCGCCTTTGAGATGCCGCCGAGCGGGTCTTTGGAGCTCTGGCTGCAGCACGCCGACTGCAGCACCCTCGCGACCGGAGCAGAGGTCGCGGTCATCACTCCGGGCAAGGTCTACATGACCCGGGGCTGGGGTGAGATCGCCCGGGTCTGCCGGACAGAGGGCGCCCTCGTGATTCATCTTGAATACGATGGCGCCTCCTTGATGTTCTTCAAGGTCTTCGATGCAGAAGGACGCCGACTGGAGTGCTGCCCCAAGGTAGGCAGCCGGGGCATCGGATGGGCGAGGACCTGGCCTGCCCATCGGCTCTCCAGCAGCTCCTCCGGCGGCAGCGGAGGAGCTGGGGAATCCAGCGGCTCTCCCGAGCTTCTCGCTACTCCGGAGACGAGTGACGACAGCTACGAGCCCCCGAGCTCGCGCCGCGCTCGAAGTAGGGAAACTGCATCGGGCCGTCGACGCCACTGATCTGGGTGGGGTTGGTGCCGGCGCCGGGCAGTCCACTGTTGATGATGGCGTCCCTTGCGGAGGTGCGGGCTATTAGTGTTCCTTAGGATTAGCACCTTTTGTTCCCTGCGAGGAATCGAAGCAACACCCTGCGGGGGGTATGTAAGGTGCCTGCCATGTCTTTTGTGTACAATATATCCTTAATATGAATCGATGCGAGATGCTTTTCGTGTCCCGTCTTGGCTCCCCCTTTCTATCCTCACGAGGACTTCGCGCTCTACGCTGACAGGTCCCAGTCCCCAGGCAGGCTTCAGCCGTCGCTGGTATGCAAGGTCGCGATGCCATGGTCAAGGCCAGGAGGTGAGCGGCCCGAGCTCTGGTAAGAGCCCCCGAGTCGCGATGCTCGGGAGGTACCCTTTAGCGCTCGTGCAGTCCTCGCCGGGCGAGAAAGGAAGGCAACGTCGTCGTGACAGAGCCGCACTAGGCGAGGGTTTGGCGCTGCGTTGGTCCAGCTCCTTTAAGGGCGTGACTTATCTTTTGAGTTTGGAGTAGTTCTTCGATGAGGTGCCTGGCCCGAGTGGCGGCGGCCGAGGCGCTGCTGGGTTAAGTCTTCACGAGCTTCTTCCCACTCCCCCGCACTTTCCTTAATGCTCTACGTCCTCAGGTCCCGGCCCTCGAGCGAGCTCAGCCACCGCTGGTATGATAGGTCGCGATGCCGTGGGTCAAGGCCAGGGGGTGAGGGCTGGAGAGCCAGTAGGGGCCCATGAGTCGCGATGCTCAGGCGCCCCTCTTTTAACGTGCAGCAGTCCGTGCCGGAGAGGCGGAGAGATAGCCCGCGACGTCCCCCATGTTACTCCTGGAGTGGGTCCTGCATACCAATCATGAGGGGAGCCAAGACATGTCATTACGGTTGCCAGCCAACCGTTGCAGGGACGGACCCGTACGCAAATGCTGTGCCGGAGCGAGCGGCTCCAAAGGTAGGCGTCAATCGAGCAGGTGATTAGGTCAGGTATGTTAAGCACGAAGGAGCAAATCCATTTCAGGTAGACGCGGGAAAAGCAAACGCCGCTGGGCCAGGCCCGAGCAGCTTGGGGATGATGCAACCCGGGGGGCGCCCCCAACAAAGTAGGTAAAGAGCATAAGCAAAACGGGTACATGCCGCAGGGACGGACCCATGCGACCTGGGAATGACGCGGCCTTGTGGGCGCTCCCAGCTAAAAATGGAACTTTAAAAGATGTCACCTGATCCCGTTAGAGATGAAGTGATGCCGAAGAAGCGGGCGACGCGCGGTGAAGACGTCGACCCTCACGAGCCCCCAGGCGTAGGAGCCTCGGGAGGTTCCGGGGGCACAGGTGGGTCTTCGAGGGCCATCTCCGTCTCCGCCAGGACCGCACAATGCCTGACCTCCTGAGCCTCCGTAATGCTCCTCGCCAGCGCCGATGAGCGGCGACCGCGTTCGGCAGGCTGAAAGGCATGCGAACGTAGCTGTGAGGTGGACCCTCGCAGCGCCCAGCACGCGAAGGCCAGAGGCGCTCCCGAGACGCGGCTTGGTTGAGCCCTGGCACGTCGATGCAGACGCGCAGCCCACCATCCTCGCCTGGATGTGGGGCTGCGGCGGGCAAGCGGCGGCTGCCGCGCATGAATCTTGACTCCTGTAGCTCCTGGGTGTTTCTTGTGATGAACTCCTCAGGTTTTGGTCCTCCTTGCCTCGTACCTTCCTGAGAGAAACGTGCCCGGAAGCACTCCTCCAAGTCGTGCCCGAGCGCCTCCCTCGTGAACTTGGCAAAGTCGGTGGCTCTCCAAGACAGAGCCCCCGAGCCCTGCCCGAGGAGGGCGCCGGGTGTGCCTTCCTATTCTACAGAGGGTGGCGCTCCCTGAACGGGCGCAAATCCTGACGCAACGCCTCCGGAGGCGCCCGCCCCCTCACGGCTTGGGCCAGGCGAAGCCTTCTTCTTCTTAGGGGTCGCCTCGGGAAGTCTTCCGCTCCTGTGATCTGGGTCTTCGATTGCTGCGGCTTGGAAGGCACGCTCAAGTGAACACACTGCATCCCTTTCCTCACAGGGTACTGTGATGACTCCACCGCTTCCTGGCATCTTGAGGTCATTCTAGCCATGGTGAGTCACTGCCATGAACTTGGCCAGGGCTGGGTACCCGAGGATGGCGTTGTATGGCAGGCGAATATGGGCTAC
Source organism: Aegilops bicornis (assembly GCA_021605145.1). Lineage (NCBI taxonomy): Eukaryota > Viridiplantae > Streptophyta > Magnoliopsida > Poales > Poaceae > Aegilops > Aegilops bicornis. Next base: position 231,726,398 of record CM038670.1, on the reverse strand, counting down.
GTCGAAGTCGATGAGCTCGGTGCGGTAGTTGTTGCGCTGCCCGAAGGTGACTGGAAGGCGAACCTGCCCTATCGGAACAGTGGAACCATCAGTGACTCCTGAGAAAGGCTTGGTCGGCTGAAGCTGATCGTACGGCACTTGGAGATTGTCGAACGTCTCGACGGACAGGACGTTGAGTCCTGCTCCGCCATCGACGAGGCTCCTGGTGACCTGCACATTGCTGATGACTGGGGAGCAAAGCATCGGGAGGACTCCGGCCGTTGCCGCACACTTGAGCTGATCCGCCGAGCTGAACGTGATAGCGCACGCAGACCACCTGAGAGGGCGCGTGGCCTCAATCTTGGGGAGGACTGCATTCACCTCGCGAGCAAACTGCTTGAAGATGCGCTGTGAGGCTGGGGCCTGGGCGCCACCCAAGTGCAAGCGATTGCGCGCGGCTCCTGGAAGCCCCCAGCCCCCTCGTCTTGATGTTGGTCTTCGTTCCTCCTTGGCGGCGGCGGTAAAGGAGGGAGGCTTGCATTGCCATGCGTGCGATCCTCACGAGGCTGATCCGTCCAGCCTCCCTCACGAGGCTGGTCCTGCCAGCGATGCTCGCGAGGTCGGTCACGCCACCCTTGGCGAGGGCCACGGTCTTCCCATCTCGCACGGCCCTGAGCTCTTGGCATTTTGGTGTTGTTGGTGTGGAGGTCGTGGTACACGCAGTATCGGCTGCCCTTGGATGACTTAGGCTGGTCCCTGCCTCGCTTGGTATCTGGTTCCGCTGCGAGCACGGCAGCTCCCTTACGCTTCACGCCCTTGGCCTTGGGCTTTTTCTCTCGGGTCGGCAGCCGGGAGCTCGAGGAGGGAGAGGCGCCTCCCTCGGCCCTAGTGCACTTGTCGCCAAAGTTGAATGTACCTGTGGATGTGCATGTGTCTTCATGGATTGCTAGCTCCTCCTTCATCTTGATGTCGCGCACGCCATCGGAGAAGGCTGAGATAAACACTACAAAAAAAAAGACACATCCGGGACATTTTGGGACGAACGAAAAAATTTTCTGTCATACATATGACACTTCTATGACGATAATTGTGACAAAACCCGGTATCATCATAGATGTGGTGGGCTCCTACTTCTATGACAAAAAATCATGATGAAAATGGGCTTTTTGTCCTGGCGGGCCGGAGACGCAGCTGCATGACATTCTTTGGGCCGTCCCATGAGGGAAAAACCATGGTAGAAGCGAGGGGAGGAAAATTTCGGGAGTTCCGGTTACGGTGGGAGGTTTGGGGCCGAGCGATGCGCTGCTTTCTCGATAACGACGCTGCTGTGTGCGAGGCATTGGCTCTAATCGAACCCGAAGCGAGGCGTTGGGCTCTAATCGAACCCGAGCGATTGTAATCAGAGGGCTACTAGTTACTAAACCCGAGCGATCGATCGATGGCTGTTAATCGAACCCGATCGAAGCGATTCTTCGCCATCGCCGCTAATCTGAAGCCGATCGATGGCCGCCTCTGGATGAACAGTGAGCGCTATGGGGGGTGGGGGTTGGAGGAACAGGGCCCGGGGGGGATGGATGAACAGGACCCCGTGGTGTTGCCTCTGGATGAACAGGACCCCAATCGATCGAGCCGGTTGGGTCTGGCTGAACAGGACCCCGTGGAGGGCTGGATGAACAGGACCACCCTGTGGATGGCAGGATGAACATTATACGGTGGAGGGGTTCCCGTGGAGGGGTGGTTGAATAGGACCCCGTGGTGTGGAGGGCTGGATGAACAGTAGACGGTGGAGGGGTGGTTGAACAGTAGCCGGTGGAGTAGCGCGTGGTGGAGGCTGGATGAACAGGAGCCCGTGGAGGCTGGAGGAGGTCGACGGTGGATGAACAGAGCTCGTGGAGGCCGGAGGGGTCGATGGTGGAGATGAATAGTATCCGTGGAGTCCTGCTTGCGGTACGTCACACCTCCCCGGCGAACAGGACCCTGCTTTCGACTGCATCGCCCAACACAAGTCCATTTCCTCCGCTTTTGCGGTATGCCACACCCTCCCGATCAACAGGACCCCTGCTTTCGACCGTAGGGAGGTCCGCTTCCTCCGCTTTGGCGGTACGCCACACCCTCCCGACCAACAGGACCCCTGCTTTCGACCGTAGGAGGTCTATTTCCTCCGCCAGCGGTATGCTGTGCCTCGCTTCATCGCCTCTTCCGTCCAAGCCCTCCCGATGAACACGACCATGCATTCCATTCCGACCCATGAACATGACGATGATGCTGTTTCTCCGTTCCGACCCAGCCATGTACACGAGCCATCGCCGTACGTATGCGCGAGTAGGCGTTTGAGACCCCGCCCGTATGTACACATACGTGGCTGTATTTTCTTTCTTGCACCCTGGCCGCCGTACGTATGTGTACATGCTACGTGCGCGCCTCTACTACGACACGTGCGCGCCTCTACATCGACCAGTATATATGTACGTACACGTTCGCAACCAGAATGACAATGCTACGTACGCTTTAACCCGGTGGGTCCCGACTGTCAGGCACTTCCTTGCGTGCGAAGATGTAGCTGGTGGGTCCCAGTAGTCACGGGGGCGAATCATTTTTTTTTGCCAGGACGCACTTCCTTGCGTGCGAAGGTGTAGCTGGTGGGTCCCAGCAGTCAGGGGGAAACATTTTTTCGCGAAATATGGTAGCCCGTCCGGTGGGTCCCCGTTGTTAAGTGGAGGAATAATTATTTTTCACGTAATAAGGAGGCACTTCCTTGCTGCGGCCGTGGACCCAGCTGTCAGCCTCTCCACGTACAGTCCACGTCTGATGGAAGTCGTTCCTTCACAACGTTGACCACGCCGCGCCAAGAGCACCAGGGCGGTGGACGATGGCAAGGCCTAGGAAGGGGACGACGGGGAGCCGGGGAAGATGCGGCAGTGGAAGCCCGCGCGCGCGCCGAGAGGAGTACGAGGGTTCACTGGTTCGGCTGCGGTGTGAGGCTGCCGTCGCGCATACTTTGGCCAGGCCAGTGGGAATAGTAGAGGCGGTGAGGCCTCCATGACAACCTGACAACCCGCAGGGAGGCGTGGAGAATGTGGCACGACCGGCGCTGCTTTGGGGGGCTGGAGCAAGAAGACCAGAGGTTGAAGAAGCACTACGGCCGTTGGATGGACATCCTACGGTCAGTGGAGCTAGAATCGTTTATATTGACTAAAGTTGACAAAGGCCCCCGTCCTAGTCAAACTTAGTAGGCCCACAAGTCAGCCTCCCACCATGGTGGGTCCCGGCTAGCAGGGGAAGTATTCATTTTTTGTGCGTAATAAGGAGGCACTTCCGGTGGGTCCGAGCTGACAGCGGGGGGAACGTTTTTTTCGTGAAATACATTGGCCTGTCCGGTGGGTCCAAGCAGTCACAGGGGAAACGTTTTTTTCGAGAAATATGGTGGCCCGTCCGGTGGGTCCCTGCTGTAAGGTGGAGGAATAGTTATTTTGCGCGTAATAAGGAGGCACTTCCTTGCGGCTGCTCGACCCAAATTGCCACCTCCACGACAAGATTTCTTCCGATGGAAGTCGGTCGTTGACCACGTTGACCACGCCGCGCCGAGAGCACCAGGGCGGTGGTCTGGACGACGGCGAGGCCTAGGAAGGGGACGACATGGAGCCGGGGAAGACGCAGAAGTGGAAGCCCGCGCGGAGAGGAGTACGAGGGTTCACTGGTTTGGCTGCGGCGTGAGGCTGTCGTCATCGCAGAATAACAGGGGGTGTGGGTGAGTAGAGGGATGGCCTGGCCAGCGTGGGAGTAGTACGGGGCGGTGAGGCCTCCGCGACATCACAGCCGGCCATGGGAGGCAGGAGCACGCGACACGACCGGCGCTGCTTTGGCCGGCTGGAGCAAGAAGACCAGAGGTTGAAGAAGCACTACGACCGTTGGATGGACATCGTATTTATCAATGCAGCTAGAATCGTTTATCCGACTAAGTTGACAAAGACCTTGATTCGCGTCAACTTAGTAGGCCCATAGCTCGGATTTGGCAGAGAACATATAGCCCATTTGCGATTTGTAAGAATGTACTGCCCATTTTTTAATTCTAATGGAATTTACTACAGCTCATTTATAGTTTGTTAAAAGTACAACCCAACTTCTAGCAAGGACAACGATTAATAATTTCAAGCAACCGCTCAAAACAGAATTAAAAAAAAATTCCCACATTTTGATGGGATACGAAATATTCTTTTCCGAAATTTCTAGTCAGGTTAAATATAATTTCAAAATAAAGTTGTATTACGTTAAAATCCAACGAAATATTGCGCGCACAACAAGTAATGAAATTAAAATTTTCAAATTCCAAAAATAATATATTTTTCAAACTAATTACGTGGTTGGTGCATAGCAATTGTCCAATTATTATAATTACATCCCATTTATTATTTCTTCAAGTCCATTTTCTTGTTAAGCCTAATGCATACCTCCTAGGAAAGTTTGCAGCCAACAAGTGAGAATAACAAGTTGACCCGGATATTGTGTACAACTGTCGGCCCAGTTGCATTGCTGATGTTTAAAAAAAGCTATTTTTTATACGCACATTTAAAAAAAATTGTATAGATAAGGAACATTTTTTATACACACATTTAACGATTTTTAAATACATGATTAACACTTTTTAAAACATATTTTTTAGTCAACAGTGGGCCCACAACGAGCGGAGGAGGTTACCATACACATATTTTTTAAGTACATGATTAACACTTTTGCAAAACAATTAGCCCACAATGAGCCAATTAGCTCTAGTCGGCCCACAGTGGGCAATGAGACTAATCAACCCAAAGTGGGCGGCGAGGCCAATCGCCAAGAGTAGGATGACTAGAATCCAATCGGTCGATTGTGGGCCGACTAGGCCCATTGGCTCATAGCTGGGCCGACGGTGTATTATTTTTGAAAAAATTACCCGCGTAATATTTACGTAAAATTAATAAAAAAATGTATTATTTAAAAAATAGCAAAAAAGGCTCGTAGTACAAAGTACAACCTAACATGGTTACTTAGCCCACATTCAATGAATTTTAAAGGCCCAAACAAGGCTTCAGACAACTTTTGAAGTCACTGAGCTCAATTAATAACTTAAGAAAAAAGTTAGATTACTGTGGAACCTAACTAAAAGTTGTCACGAGAAAATAAATAATTCAACGGGTCCCTCTTGTGCGTGTGCGTGTGTGTGTGTGTGTGTGAGAGAGAGAGAGAGAGAGAGGGAGAGAGAGAGATAGAGAGAGAGACCCATCGGCCGATGCTCGTAAATACATCTTTCAGCCATATGCATTGCTGATACTCAGTAAAAACTTATGTAGTTGACACAATCATACAGAACATCATAGCACACTGAACTTGCAAACAAAAATTTCACGCTGGCGGCACAATCAGGATGGAAGCAGTGGATCGCTACGGGAAGGGCTATGTTGAAACCAACGAAGTCGTACATAACGGTTCATCGTCATTATCAATGACGGGAAATATCTTGAATGTTGTGCAAAGAAAATGCATGCATAACACAATATGTTCTTCTAGCACATTAAGTTGACGTGACAGCCCTTTCTAAAAAAAGTTCAGTACAAAATTAGAACATGTCACAATCAAATGTCTTTGGCATATCGATTGCTTCACACCCATAGCTCGGATTTAACTAGTATCTGACAAGATTCAGTTGTTACCTCAAATTAGAGCACATCCAGACAGCCAGTCCTGCCTCTTCTCCAAAAGAAGCTGTGGTCTCCGCCGCGCGATGGAGTAGGCCCTGTGCCATCCATCGTTCCGAGCAACATGGGTAAAGTCTGACGTTGACTCCTGTAATGGACGTCGTTGACGGACCCTGGCACCAGCGGCGGCGACAGGACTTCGATTGATGGATTGACCACTTCTTTGACATGCACGAACAGTCGATACAGGTACATCCCTAACGTGGTCCGTAGCGGCCTAGGTGGTAACGAATAGTACAACCCCGGTTCCTGCACCGGTATCTCAACACCAATCACCTTCGGTATTGTGGACGGCTTCTTCATCCATGCCATAACTGTCAGAGCCCAGCTGTCTGGAGAAACAAACATACTTACGAGCTCACCTCCAAGGTCGTTGATAAGCTCGTTCATGGACTCGCTGTTCCAAGCACGTCGAGGCATGCCGTGGAAGGTAAGATTTGTTAAAAACTTAAGCTCAGAGGGCACCGAGCCCCATCATGGGTGCCACCAATCAAAGTTCACCAGCCCACCATCGCAGAACAAACGCCGGGAAGATTCGAACACACGACTGCAGTCGAAAGTTGTCCGGAACCTGACGAAGAAATCAGCCGGTGGCGGACAGACTTCGACGAGCAAGTCACTTATTTGGATGCCGTGCGCAATGCCAAGATCTTTGACAAGGTCATCCGGCCAGACGAGAGGCCGGTCGCCGTTGATGGTTACCATCAGCACTTTGCCGGCAAACTGGTCGTCAAGCGCCGCCATGCCACTGTTGAGCGACAGCACGCAATGATCAAGGCAGGACGGACCTCGTGATCTCCGGCTCGAGATCCATGTTGACCGGCGACATGATAGTGCGCTTTGAGCATGTGGAGTACAGGAGGGGGGATTTGGGGAACTGGAGTAGGAATCGAGATTCCAGAGGTGGGGAGGGGCGGAGACCTGGGATGAAAAGGTAGCACGATTTCGAGCATGCGCTAATATGTTCTCCGGCGCAAGCGCATTTAAAACACCGGTGGCGCCCACATGTCGGCCTAAGAGTCCTTATTCTTTCTTTTTGGAGAGCCCGACCTTTTTTCCTGTGATCTTTTGAGAGCCCGGCCCGAGAGTCATAATTGACCTGTTTGGCATTGCGTTACTACTCGGCCCATATTCAACGACACCTCACGGCCCAAACAAGTGTACATCATCGAAAAGACACCGAGCTCAAATTATATAACTTGAAAAAGGAGATATACTCAACGCCGGAGAATGGTGATGCCCTCATTTAGCCCACCAAAGAGTTCGAGACAATAAACAGTTCAAACAACGATATATACAACATTCAAACACCGACTAGTGACTACTATCGACATATAAACAACAAGACATGATAGTTCATAAGAAGTCCTGCTACACCACCAAAACGCACCCATCTCATAGCCAGACTCTCGTGATCCGCATTTAGAATGACATTCTAAATAGAAGCAACTATTACATAGTAAGAGTGACATAGACGAGGATGACCAAATGACAAGGAATATGCATAACAAAAGAAAGAACTACCCATCCGTAACCAGCAGCAAAGACAACAAATTCATTCAAGAGATGATCCAACACCATCAGAATTTGCAGCCCCGCTTCAATGACCAAAGTGATCCGGAGACACCAAGATTCCACCCTTTCGATGCAATAGCCCAATTACCTATCAACCTCAAGGCCCGAACCACATCATCGCTCGTCAGAATTGAGACATCCAAGGATCAAAGTTAATCCGGATGCCTTTGTCATTCTCACCTTCTTTTGGGTGCAGGCTGTATCGTTGACAATCAGGGGAGTTTGCTCCCGAACTCCTAGGGCTCGCCGTGTAGACACGGTTTTCCATAGCAAACAGAGCCTCCCTGCCATCAAGGTCCTTGCCAACGGTGATCTCCTGGTTAATCGGATAATTGAGTCCTAGAAACAGAGAGTGTGAACCAAGGCTGTTTACCCGCCTCCAACTAAAAAATCCTAAAGGCCCCAACAAGTCGGGTATCCTGCTAATAGACGTAATAGCCAATCGTTCCTGGATACTCACTTATTACACGGTGCTTGTATACAAAGGGGTTTTTGCAATATAACTTTTCCGGCTCATGTGTCCGAATGATCATCAGCCTTTTTGTCATCGCTCGATCGAGCGAGGAACCGCTTGTGCTTCTGTTTTGGCAAAGGTGGTGTGATTACAAAGGGCGAATCGTAGGGACATTGCATCATAACAAAATGGACAGGCATTGTTAATGTAAGATCAGCATTGTTTAGAGTATGAGTAGGATAATGCAAGAGACAACATTGATATGTCCCTGTTGGAACTGGGAGGAAAATACAGGGAAATGTATACTGGGTTCAAAAATATAGAAGTGCCATGCATGGTTATACTCATGTTATCTCGCAATCGATTCTTCACAGGAAACTACCATGTCATGCATGTTATGTAATCATGTTCTGTCCTCACAAACAAATTCTTCAAGGTAACTAACAGACCATGCATTGTTATATACTCGTGTTCCATGGGCAAAATTTTTGTGAGGATATTATTCTAGCCATTGATTGTCAAGGGAGAATATAGGTATGTACACATGGTAAGCATTGCAGGATTTCACTACTTCCAAATATAAAGTTCTCCATATGCACATTTACTTCCCTAATGTATGGTTAGATGAAACCAACAAGTGTGGTGCATGTTTCTACATCATGATAATGAGGAAACTAACATGGCCATTGATACACACTCATATTTAGTAGTAGTATATAGATTATCGTAAAATAAGGATAATATCCATATATTCCTAACCGTTTGATTATTCAGGGTACAAATTGGCTGTAATGACATGGTCACAATCGCATGAATTAACCCATTCCAAATATAGCTGATTTATGGCGTCTCTAATACATTGCCATAATTCTACTCAAATTCTGCTCAAACAGAGATATGCCAATCATCACAAAAAAGTTCAAACAGTGTCATGGCGTCATCATTAACATGAGAGGAAACAACTTACACGCGTCGTCCCAGCAATACGTGGTGCCATCTGCATTGTCGATCGCGTAGATGATGCCATTGCGTTCAATAGCATCACAGAAGTGTGTATCAGCTTTGACGATTATCCACTGCAAGCCGAGTTGTCTCTAGCTAAGGAAGGCACCGGTGTAAAGATAGGCGAGTCCGCGGTCGAACAAGGCAATTAGCTTGAAGTCTGCGTAATTCGCATGTCGTGTGGGCACTTGGCAGATTACAATCTTCTGCAAAACAAGGTCCGTCCAACTGACGTAGTAATCTAGATGATTTGGACTGCGATGCTAATACTCTATATAATCCAACGGAGGAAGGATAATCTCATGGGACGTCTGGAAGTTCACGAGCACCAACTTTTTACCGTCTTCTCTGAAGGCAGCCATCAAGTGGGAGTTCATGCCGACCCATTACATACCTGCCAAGAAGTTTCGAGCGATGGTGATCGGATCGATGTCGAGGGAAATGATGTACGACGACCCACTAAATACCTGCAAATAAGTTTCGGCTAATGGAGATCGGATTGAAGTCGAGGGGCATCATGCACGCCTCCGTATCATGGTGAGAGTATCTGGTAAGACCAGATAGCAGCAGGCAGGGTGTCTTGAAAAGCTTAGGCCTCGCTTCGACGATGGCCGTGTGCATGTCCCTCGAGCATGCAGCCAGACGCAAGGCGCTCAACATATCCATACATGAACAACAGAGGTCGAGGATGTCACTGGGGAGATTGCTCCAATCGCGGCTCATATGGATGCTGCTGTTCGCTGCTCGGCCATGGCGGAGTTTGAAGGGGCTTGATTTACGGGGAGAAGGATGTCGGTGCTGGAGCGGCTAGCGAGGGAATAGTGGTACTGGGGGAGGCGAGTGAGGCGACGGTACACGGGGGCACAGTGAGATGGAGACGGAGAAGGAGATGGAGATGGAGTGGTGCTATGGGAGCGGAGAGGGAGACGAGGCGAGGCGCCAATGTGCTGTACAGCAGCGGTGACAGACTGCACAGTGCACAGGGTGAGGCTGACTTTGGTAACCCGAACACGCCGCCTGGACTAGTGTCAGGCGCAGGGTGTTGTCACTTCACTGTGAGGACCGGATGAATAGTATTTTGACCATCAAGTGTACCACAGTTGTACTTACTACTACTACTACTATTAGGTACATCAGTACTTCAGTATTGTATAGCGTAAATAGGTCTCCCGTGCTAGCATGCCTGTTCACTTCATCGCTCGTGTATCATCCATATTAAGTAGCGTAACCAAATTCTCGTGCATGCCCAATCAACGCTCTGCCGCGATGCATGCAGTGGTCGTTCTCCATCGGGAACCGATTCTCCTTGGCTTCTTCACCTCCCCTTCGTCTTCATTTGCATCCAAACCCCACTGCGTTCATATTGTTTTAACCTCTTTAAATAATCATCTACTACTTTAGTTAGACTAGCCATCTAATCCTAATTCTCCAAACCATAGCCCTCCGTTCCAGCGGTTCCAGATGGTGAAAGTGATCGAGATACAGGTTTTTAGCGTCCAACATGTCCTCGTCGAAGGCTCGATGCGCATAGTTGCCACCGTCACCGTGCACCCAAGGGTTGAGCGGCAGTGGATAAACAATGTATCCAACTCCCTCGAAAAGGTAGAGACGAGGGTCATCGGTCTCAACGCAGAGTACACTTGAGCTGCGTTCTCGAGAAGATCCAAGGCCGCCGGCCTCTTCGGGAGATGTGCCTCAAAGATGATGTTTTGGTGTACCATATCATACACTCGCCTCCATACCGTGAGCTTCACGATTTCTTGTCTCGAGGACGATACTGTGGGGCAGCCATCAAAGGGACAAACAGTAAGTCGGAGCCGCATTACAACCTTGATTTGAAAAGCATCACGACCTACAAATCAGAATCAAAATTCTCAGAGAAGTTTATGATAAACAAACACCATCCCTATTCGACGAAAGCAAATTTTGTGCTCGGTACAAATCTTCTCGTAAGGGTGACGTAGACGGTGGCATTAAGGTCGCCCTGGATGGGAGAATTATCCCTTGACGACGCATTGAAGAAGAAGAAGAAGAAGAAGAAGAAGAAGAAGAAGAAGAAGAAGAAGAAGAAGAAGAAGAAGAAGAAGAAGAAGAAGAAGAAGAAGAAGAAGAAGAAGAAGAAGAAGAAGAAGAAGAAGAAGAAGAAGAAGAAGAAGAAGAAGAAGAAGAAGAAGAAGAAGAAGAAGAAGAAGAAGAAGAAGAAGAAGAAGAAGAAGAAGAAGAAGAAGAAGAAGAAGAAGAAGAAGAAGAAGAAGAAGAAGAAGAAGAAGAAGAAGAAGAAGAAGAAGAAGAAGAAGAAGAAGAAGAAGAAGAAGAAGAAGAAGAAGAAGAAGAAGAAGAAGAAGAAGAAGAAGAAGAAGAAGAAGAAGAAGAAGAAGAAGAAGAAGAAGAAGAAGAAGAAGAAGAAGAAGAAGAAGAAGAAGAAGAAGAAGAAGAAGAAGAAGAAGAAGAAGAAGAAGAAGAAGAAGAAGAAGAAGAAGAAGAAGAAGAAGAAGAAGAAGAAGAAGAAGCAGAAGAAGAAGAAGAAGAAGAAGAAGAAGAAGAAGAAGAAGAAGAAGAAGAAGAAGAAGAAGAAGAAGAAGAAGAAGAAGAAGAAGAAGAAGAAGAAGAAGAAGAAGAAGAAGAAGGTAACACTTTTATGAAATGGAGGCTATGTAATCATATGAGGTAACACTTTTAAGTAGCTGACTACAATATCCATTTCTTTTTGTGCGCCTCTACACTAACACGTCAATGCATTATGTTTAAAGTAAATAACTAATGGCACTAAATTATCTGTTTACAAGAGAAATACATAGGTCGAAAGCGCTTGATCCCTTTTGTGTGAACGCACCACTACACCCAGACGATTGGTCGCACCTGCGTGAGCGCCCAAGTTATCGGCGCATCATCCCGAAAGTTATTGTCTTTTTTCCGGGTGGACTTCACACTGCTTATTAATCGGCCGACGCTGCGTCCGTGTACACAGCCTAGCATGACCTTCCGCTAGCACGGTCCAAAATTAGTTGAAATCGGATACTTAACGATCTGGGCGGCAAAATCTCCCGCCTCCTTCTAAAATTTCCGCCACCTTAGTCTTTAGCATGTGAAATCCCCTTTGTCCTTGGTGCACGGAGACCAACAGCATAATACCGCCTCATCTACATGATAGGTCGGGCTGCTGGTAACTTCATGTTCCCCACCACACGGCACCCCCATTTCCTCTCCTCCCGCAAAACGACTAACTCCACAAAGACCAGAGCATCTTTACATCACGCCGTCTGCATTTCATCGCCTCTTTCTCCCTCCTCTCAAACCCTAGATCGCTCATCCAATCGGCGTACCATAGCCCGCTTCATCGCCAAAGAAGGCCCACCTCGCCGGATCTACCGCGGGCCGCATCTACCCCTCCCACCTCCCTAGAAACAAGTAGACTGCTCATCCACCACTGCATTCACAGCCCATTCAAGGCCGCCTTGTCCACGGGCGCCGGATCTGCTTGCCGGTATTCTCGCTAATCGCCACAAGACCGCAGCAGCGCTCATTCATACTCCCCATCGTAGACGCTTTCGGCCCACACCCCCCGGAGCCGCCCCACCGACGCCCCCGTCGACGGCCTCTGATCCTCTTCGCCGACACCTTCCTCAACCCTACCGGAGCCGCTTCACCGACACCTTCCTCAACCCTACCGGAGTAGCTTCGCCTATACCATTCTCAACCCTATCGGGGCCGCTTTGCTAACTCACAAGTCCACGGCCTCAGATCCGCTTCCTCGCACCCTCATCCAACCTACCGGAGCAGCTTTTGACGCCCCATCCACGGCCGCATATCCGCATCGTCGACACCACCCTTAATCCAACCACCGGAGCAGCTTCTGACGCCCCGTCCACAGCCGCAGATCCGCATCGTCGACACCATGCTTAACCCAACCACCGGAGCAGATTCACCTACGCCCTCGTCCACGGCCATAGATCCGCTTCGCCCACACCGTAGTCCACCCTACTGGAGCCGCTCCACAAACACCCTACTCGACGGTTCTAGATCTCCTTATCGGACCCGACAAAGCCAAATAAGAAGATCATGACCCTCGACGCTTTCTAACCCGATTCCCATCTAGTCAGAGATGCCAAGCACCCGCCACGGCCTAGGTACTTGTCACCTTTAAACCCGGCCCAACATCACCGCCTCGATGTACTTCAAATATACTAACCGGTCACGTTACCTATTATGCAGCCGGCAAAAACTACAAGGACGATGTTTCTTCCGGATCTAATACTTGGCCAACCAAGATCCTCGGATCGAGGCATTGCTATGATCTTGTAAGCGCATCTCTCTCTCTTGTATTGTTCTCAGGCTCGCCAAATAAGGCTTTTACTAGGATTTTCGACCAAGAATCCCTTTGTGCGCATAATGATTTCTACCATCGGCTGCTAAATTAGATATCTAGATGTCATACATGATACTACCTCGCACCTCTGCTCCTAAATATAAGTCTTTCTAGAGATTCCGTATAGGCTACATAATGAGCAAAAATTAGTGAATCTACACTTTCGAAAAATGCATCTATATACATCTGTGTGTGGTCCATACCGGAATCTCTACAAAGACATATATTTAGGAACAGGGCAAGACATTACACAAAAATCGTAGGGTGGCATGTAGGAATTCCAAGGTACTACATTAGGCTCCCTTAGAGTGCCCGCTAGTCCAAAGCATACATGTAGTCATGGCTAGTTTATGGTACACACACAATCGTTAATTGGTGGTTTAAATATGCAAGGGATATGCAATGTAGTACCATGCAGAGATGTCTCAAATTAGCCGTGTCAACTTGCGTATAGGGTTACACAATGAAAAGTACAAGATGTATGTGGCAATTTCATGGAACATCGCAAAAAAAGGAGAGGCAGTGGTGAGCCTATACGGTGTTATGGTACGCCACTCCTCCATTGGAATCATCGTGACATGTTATTTGTTTGCCAGTTCTATTAGCCAAGTTTCTTAGGGACGCTTATTACGGTTATCCTAAGAAAATAAGCACCTCGTGGAATATAAGCTCCATGTAATAAGCCAACCAGTTCTTTTCATTATGCTTTCAGCTTATCTTTGGTATGATCAAGGAAATTCTAGATTGCATTATATTTTTTTCATCTTGCTGCCCATATGGAAATTAATTTGACTTGCAAACATCACAAATTGAACCCAAAGGCAGTAATTAATATGATAGGAAAACAAACCATCACTATTTGCTCAAAATGCAAATACAAAGATACCATCTACTTGGCACAATCTACTTTGGTCAATTTTTTCCATAGAGATCCCATTGCCTAATTTAAACGAAGAACGCATGACCCATATTTAAATGAAGAACAATTATTTATTGAAATTCCATGGTCCAAGTGGCTGGTTATTATCGTATAACAAACATTCACCGAAAAGCATCATATAGCAGCAAGCAGCCTCATAGCAACTCATCATACAAAGAAAGCATCACCGCAATTCATCATATACCAGCAGCAGCTCATAGCAATTCATCATATGCAGCAGCAGGAGCAGCTCATAGCAATTCATCATATAGCAGCAGAAGGAGCAACTCATAGCAATTCATCATATATCAGCAGCAGGAGCAACTTGTAGCAACTCATCATATAGCAGCAGCAGGAGCAGCTTGTAGCAACCCATCATATAGCAGCAGCAGCAGCTCATAGCAATTCATCATATAACAGCAGGAGCAGCTCATAGCAACTCATCATACAGCAGCAACAGCTCATAGCAATTCATCATATAGCAGCAGGAGCATCTCATAGCAATGCATCATATAGCAAAGAAGCAGGCGTACTCATAGCAATTCATCGATAGTGGATCAGGATGAATATTTGGCAAAAAATCTGAGGAGATCTTCACCTTGTTGGATGAGCTCATCCTTCAACAAAGACCTCAAGGCCATGGCCCGGGAGGAGGAGGGGGAATAAGGTGCCTTCGCCGCAAAGGTGGCATCAGACGAAGTTGTGCAAATGCTCACTGGAGTAGTGCGTTGGACGAACCACAAAGTGGAGCAGCTTGTCGGAGACCATGAGAATGAGGGGCAGCGCCAGAGGGAGGAAAAGCCAGTGGAGATCTGCCTCACCCGGCCGGCCATGTAGCCTAGCTGACATAGCATCGCCGAGGACAAGGCCGATGGGACCAATGGCTATTTACTCATTGGAGGAACCCTAGTGTCATAGGGATCGAGGAAGAGGGAAAGGGGAGAGGAGATGCAAGCGGCAGGTGGCAATGAATGCTTGCGTGTTTGTTTTTACTTGAGGGTCGTGTGACACGCAAGCGCCAAGAGTTGCATTTTGAGTGTAATATAGGCAGACAATAGAGTCATTTCACTATTCCCCTTCCCTTCAATTATTAGTGAGGTTCTACCCGAAACACCCCCATCCAAAGCTAAATTTGTTAAGCCCAAGCCCATAACTCAAAAATGAATTCTTTACATCTTTTATGGCTTATTTTGACAATATGCCCTGAAAAGGTGGAATCGAACTGGCCCTTAACCTGCAATTCAATTGTGAGTGCAATGATGAATCACCTCGCCGCTATCCGTGCATATTTAGGCATTATCATACATGGCATAACCTAATACATGTGCATTCCATTGTAGAATCTGGAATATGCAATGTTTATGTTAGTTCATACGTTGCACATGATGTTTAAATGCCCCTTAAATATGGTTAGTCAAGTGATGGTCTTTAAGCCTCCTTCTTTGCTTCTTTTCGTCATATGTAAGATTTTCTCACATTTCTGTTCAATTGCTTGTTTGCATCAGCCAGCCATACTAGGACTATTTGCTTTGATTACTTGCTGTTCTTGACCTAACACTCTAACAGAGCTTGTCAACAATTTAAACACTAAGGGCTGCTGTAGTGGGGCCTTGTCTAACTCATAAGTGACATAAAAGGCTTGGCTGTACACTACATTAGGCTCTCCAAGAGTACCTGGAGATCCAGTTCGAAGGTATGCCTAGTTTTAAAATAGTGCAGACATAGTAAATGCTCATTTCATTGTGTGCAAGTGCAAGAGATGCGGCATGTTTCATTATGTGGTGTTGTTTTGTTATAATCTCATCCTTTTGTGTTCACAAACTGGAAAGTATGCATATTTATCTTCCAAGGAGACGGGTAACTAGTTTGTGTCACCTTGCAGAGGGGGTGCAACGAAGATAAGATTGAGGATTTCCAAGTACAATATGTTAGGAAGGAGCCTTGCAAGAGAAGTAGGATCTGCGCTGAGCATCTTCAACCTGCTAAGGTAAGTCACTGTATAAAACTCAACAGTTCAATTCCTTGTTTGTTTCAGGCATAGTTAATTTTCTCTTTTCAATTGCTTTATTTGTCCTCAGTTAATGAGATGCCCATATAATCATGCCTAATGTTCGGTACTTGTATCACTATTAGTTGACATAATTAAAGGCCTTACCATTTAATTACTCTGCTAAAGTGTGCCTGAAGCTTTGAAGTCTATTAACCAACTATTATTGCATGAGGCTCACAATCTAGTTTATACTACGCTAATGATTGCATAGTTTTGCCTGCTGTAGTATGTTTGTATGAAACCCTCTGTTGTTCATTATGCTCCCTAAGACTTTAATTGAGGCACAGAATGGCCAACTGCTTGCTTACTTATACGCATCATGCTGTCTAAATTTGTAACTTTCCTGTGTTTTCAATTTGGCCCCAACATCATGCTCCTCTGGTGAGCTAAGAGGGATTTCTGTATGCAGGCTGCACAGACTATCTTTTTTATAATTTTTAAAATATCACCTGCTTATGCTTCATGACGTGTAACATTTTTTAAAGTGACATGTAACATTATTGTTAGTCCTGTTTTGCCATGTAATACAAAAATAGTGTCTTGTTCGCCTAATCGTTGTAACTATATTTTTGCCCTAGTCATGTGTACTTACGTAAACATTTCAGATGAAGTGACATCAACACAAAGATCTCCGAGCAAAGGCGGCATGGCCATTACCGAATGATTATGGATTGAATTGGAATGTGCCGATGTTCTCGAGCATCAACTAGAGGTGGCAAGACAACGGTACATGATTGTCAACGTATAATCAACAAGTTGAGACCGGACATGCATGTATTAGATGCAGGAGTCAAAAAATGAAACAAGACACCGAGGTAACGATGAAGGAATTCGAGATTTTGCGTAATGAAATTTGTGCTATCTGAATCCGCCAATCCTACTTTCTCAAGAGATTATAGTTCAAATGGAGTTAAGTTGATGCGGCGTCCATGATGTATGAGCTGTATTTTCCCAAAGGTATGTAATTTGCTGTTTGTGTATGCTTTATTATCACCGTGTCGAACCATAATGCCCAAAGTGGGTAGAATTGGCTGTAATTTCTTTATTGTATAGTGTAGGATTATTCTACCTTTCTATGCCTTGATCTCTTTGTTGTAATAGTGTAGGCTTTTTAGAGGTGATAGTATTGAGTAGGATAATTCTTTGAATATGCTATATCGTTCAAACCGGGGCCAATTCGTCCGACCATGGCCCTTCACGGGCCGTCGGATCCATGGGCCTTCTACGTCTTGTAGGATCCATGGGACTTCTACATCTCGTAGGATCCATGGGCCTTGTACGTCTCGTAGGATCCATGGGCCGCCGGCTCATTTATGGGTCTTGTATGGGCCTTTAGTGGTCCGTAGACGGGCCTTTAATGGAAATCGTACGTTGTATGGGCTGACCATAAGGGGCCGTTAATAGGCTGTATTTTTGTGATGCTATGAAATTGGCCCAACAGACTAACGGTCCACAAACGGGCCGACTGTAACGACGGGCTGAATTTGGCCCACAAGCAGAAAATGACAGTAACGGGCCGTAAGTAACTGAATGCTGCAAATGAGCCCAAGAATAAATGGGCCCTCAGAAGGCCGAAAGTTAACTTGGGCTGGAAACAGACCAACGGAATAACGGGCCGTAATGGGTATAAAGTGATACACTATTCATTACGGGTCAGTTTCACCAAGGGCCGTTAATGGGTGTAAAGTAATACACTATTCATTACGGGCCAGTTTTAGCACGGGCCGCTAATGGGCCAAGAGTTACAAAGGGCCTCATATGGGCCGAAATACGTCATGGGCTATACATGGGCCAAAAGTGAAAACGGGCTGGAATCATATTGGACGGCCCAGATGATGCTACCGGCCTAATTCGGATAGGGCGAACGGGCCTTGGCTTAGCGGGCTGTAAATGGGCTATATGCTAACAAAGCCGCTAACAAGCTTTATGGGCCAGCCCGCCACCTTTTGACAAAGTAAAACGGGCCGGCCTTTTTCATAGGAATGGGCCTCATAATGTACCACATCTCGTATGAGAGCCGGGGCTTAAATGGACTGACACAAGTAGGCCTTTATATGGGCCGAATTCGTTAATTTTTATCGGGCCTACTTTTTTCACCGGAATGGGCCATTGTTAGCCGTGCCACGGTCGTCGACATATCATAGGCGCCTATCTCGACCCAATCGACCAAATGACACGTGTTTCGTCCGGCGAATAAAAATTTTACACGTGGAAATTTCCCATTGGTCGGGGCTGTTAACGGGTTATCGAATCCAAAACCCGACCCGATAGCTTAACGGCATGTCAGTCACCCTTGACGAAAGAACTTCTGTGACGCGCGATTTATCGTCATGGAAGTGGACACTTCCGTGATGTTAATTTTGGTAATGTCATGGAACACTTCTACGACACCACAAGTATGACTATCTTGATTCTGTCATAAATTTGTCATGGATGTATATGCATGACAAAAAAAGCGACCTACTGTGACAAACACGTATCATCACGGAAGTGTATTTTTTTTGCAGTGAATGGCTTCCTCAGTCACCCTGGGGATCTTGAGGCGAGCGTTGTTGAAGCGCTGGATGTATTTCTGTAGGGTTTCCCCTGGTTGTTGCTTCATGCAGTGCAGGTCGCTCATGGAAGGGGGTCAGTCACGAGTGCCCTGGAAGTTGGCGATGAAGCGAGTGCGCATCTCGTCCCCGGAGGAGATCGTGATAGGAGCCAGGTTCAGGAGCCAGGTGCGTGCGCCGTCCTTGAGCGCCATGGGAAACTAGTTTGCCATGACCTTTTCGTCTCCGTTGGCGGCTTTGATGCCCAGCTCGTAGAGCTATAGGAATTCCGCAGGGTCTGTCGTGCCATCATAGCGGGGGGGGGGGGGGGGTAGATCAGGCTTGAACTTGCCTGGCCATGCGACGCCGCGTAGCTCGGGGGTGAAGGCGCGGCAACCTGCTGTGGCCACCGGCACCTTTTGCTGGTGCTGGGCTTGCCCCTGGGGATTACCACGTGCCTCCGCATGGAGCAGCGCGGGGTCTTGGCGTGGAGGCGCGGGGACGCGAACTTGGCGCGCCGGTGCCGGGAGCGCACGAGCACCTTCTTAGGGACGAGGGATCTCTTGGCAGCTCCTTTCTTGCTGCGCAGGCGCCGGACGCGGAGGGTCTCGCCCTGGGGCTGCACGCCTTGGAGCCAAGGCGCCTTCTTGGGGAGGAGGTGGCGGAGGCGCCTCTTGATCCTTGCCCCCTGCACGGAATGGAGGGTGAGGCAGCGATAGGGACGGCAAAGGAGAGCCCCCTGCGGCGCTGACGAGCTCGGTGATGCGGGCGAGCCAGTCCTCGTAGAGGTCGTCGATGGGGCGGTAGTGCAAGAGCTCTCGCCAAAGACAGAAGCGGCGGCGTCGCGTCTGTTGAGGCGTGACGGGCGTGGACGCATTTAACCGCTGGAGTCGGCCGACGGGTGGCGGTGCGGCTTCCGCCGCACCGAAGGATGCTGGACGAGGTTTGCTGCTCGTTCCGCCGGCCGGTGGCGTTGGCGGCAGGGGACGGGAACGACGGGGCGCCCGCCGACGGCGCCGTCGGGCGACGCTGGCGAGAGCAGCCCGGCGCTGGCGCGAGCCCGACGAAAGGCCAGCCATGGAAACGACGGAAGATCACATGCGAACAACGGAAGAAAGATTCCGGCGCACCCCTAGCTGGCGCGCCAAATGTCAGATTTTGGGTTCCAGCAGACCCTTAAGGCTCGAACTCTCGGGTGCGCACGAAGATCTTTCCCCTACCGACTCGCGCTTCTACGGCTCGCAAGAAATCTAGGCCGGAAAGAAGAACACACAAGGGACACAAGGTTTATACTGCTTCGGGCCACCGATGTTGTGTAATACCCTACTCCAGTGTGTGGTGTAGTGGAGTGCCTCAAGGGCTGATGATGTACAATACAGGGGAAGAACAGCCTCGCGAGAGGTGTTCTTGAGCTGGTGCGGCGTGTTCTACTTGGTTCGGGTCTCTTTTCCATCCCTATGGTGGCTAGTCCTATTTATAGAGGCCCTGGTCCTCTTCCCAAAAAATGAGCGGGATGGGCGCCAACAAT
Source organism: Aegilops bicornis (assembly GCA_021605145.1). Taxonomy (NCBI): domain Eukaryota; kingdom Viridiplantae; phylum Streptophyta; class Magnoliopsida; order Poales; family Poaceae; genus Aegilops; species Aegilops bicornis. The sequence goes on along the minus strand of CM038670.1, from coordinate 231,706,265 downwards.
TGGCCATTTTCAAGGGGAACATCCAGTACAAGTTATCCTGACCAAAGGTGGTCTTCGGCTGCCAAAAGCATCGGGCGATGACGCTGCCTTTGGGATCCACGGTGACCTCCCTTCCGCCGCTCTCATCGGTCTTGGTCTCGTTGGTACCGTAATGGTAACCTTTTGCCGGATGCCCTGGCTCGCGCTTGCTCCCTTTGCACCAAGGGGAAACAAGAACATCATGCAGCCGGGCGCCACCGGGCGCCTCACCGATTTCGATCGTCATGGCTTGCGTCACGGGCTCCTCGTGAGGTGCCCCTGCCATGATCTCTCTGCCTCCTCGCGAGTCTGCCTGATGAGGCCGCTCCTGAGGAAGCTTCATGTCGTCCGCCCTGCAAGGCTTGGCCCCTCGCGATGGTCTTGAGCTTGAGCTGATGAAGCTGGGCCGCGTTGGGCCCCACTCGAGCCACGCCGCAGGCTGCAGGCAGGCAAGTCTGGGGACCCCCGTTCCCAGAACGCCGACAACTGGGGACCACCCAGGGTAAGCTAGATGAGCGCAAGCGAGAGCTCAACCTGAAGCAGGCCGACATTGAGAAGGCCCAGGAGGCAGCGAAAGAACAGGCTGCCAATGATGAAGCTAGAAGTCGGTAGCAGAAAGCTTTGCTGGACACCTAGGAGGAAGACCTTCTTTCTCGTGAGCAGGCGCTTGCCGCCACGCTCCGCGGCAAGGGCAAGGAAATCGGGAAGATCGTCGCGCAGCAGGCCCAGGATCTGGCGCAGAAGCACAAGGACGCACTTGATGCTCTGGCCCGGGACGAAGCCGGCATGGTGGCGAAGCTGGAGCTGGAGCGGGAGGGGATGAAGAAGGAGGTCTCAGAGCTGGCGGAGGAGAGGGACACGACCAACCGCACTCTGGCAGATTTGCAGGTCGCCATCTACGACAAGACCAAGCTGCTCTCCGAGGCTAACGACTCCATCAACGACCTGAAGTTGAAACTGGATAGCTTGGAAGGAATGCTTTCGGAGGTCAGGGCCCGCAAGGAGACCCTGAACAACGCTCTTGAGGACAAGAGGCAACTGAGGAAGGATGACGCCGCTAGCCACAACGACTATGTGGGCAGCATAAATCTCTTGATCAGCCGCCTCATCGACGTTGCAGAGAAGTTCACCACGCAACTAGCCGTTATGGGCATGCCGGACGTCAGGTACTCCCAGGAGGCGAACGTAAGCCCCAATGTCAGGTTGACCTTGTTCTTCAAGCGTGTCCACGACACCCTGGAGCAGCTCAGCTCTAATCCTGCGACCTATCTGGCCAATGAGGCTCCGAAGCTTTGCCGGGGTGCCCTGACCAAGGTGCTCACCAAGATGGCGTTCTAGAACCCCAGTATCGACTTCGCCGACGCGCTTGCAAGCTTGCCGGAGGACGCGAACCTCAGGGTGCTCGAAGAGCGTATCGAGCCCATCATCAGCTGCATCGACGGAGTCATGGGAGAGGAGGGCCAGCGCCAGGACTAGCCACGTCGTTTCTCATTACTGCCGCGAGTTGATAACCAAGACAATTTTATCATAAGTTAGAACCGCATCAACCGTTTATGTAATATAACTTTGCAGTACTTTGAAATGAAGCATGCTATCTTCCTTTTTGATCTTTCTTTGTATGTATGCACCCTACGCTTAGTCAGATAGGTTTGTTGGCGCGTAAACCCCTGTTGTGGCGCTTTGAGGAACGGATCCTTAGCAGCCTACCGGGGGCGGTTGCTGCCAGGCAAGCCACCTTGCCAGTCTCACAGCAGCTGCTTGAACTGTTGAGCGGACTCGAAACAGAACAAGGGAGTTGCCAATAGCAGAAGGATCCCTTTGTGTGCAGGTTCTCCATACAAGGAGCAAGATCTTTCGAGGAAAATAATCTTATAAAAAGGAAAATTTCTCAAGGTTTTGCGTGACTTAGCTTTTCCCTCACCACGAGGATGGTTGTTGCGGCCGTGGATGCCACTGCTTCGCCTGGCTGATGGCACCAGAGTGTGGCTGATTGATGTTGCCTTCTTCCTTGGAGCCATCGCGATGAGGGAGTCAATGCGTTGACTTAAGAACCAGATTTTCACAACCTCAGCGCGCCCCTACTTGGCACGCCAAAGATGTCTAGGGAAACGACACCTATGGGATCCCAGGGAATCCCTTCTATGGTTGGCGAGGCGCGGAGCTGCGCAAAGAGCAGGTCTAAAACGATCAACCCGAGGGGATTTTTACCCAGGTTCGGCCGCAAACGATGCGTAAAACCCTAGTCCTGCTTTTATGTGTTTATTTGGTATTCTTGAGCTCTTGAAGTAGCTGCGTTGCATGCCCATTCCAAAAAGTCCGAATCCTTCCTCAGTACGCCTCAGACCTCCTTTTATATGTCAAAGGGTCGCCAAAGTGGCACACAGGAGGTGGAAAGTATCTACAGTGTTACAAATTTATCACCTGTCACCGTAGGACAAACACATTTAATATGCTGCATACGTGCCCTCTTGCTTTATCGGGGACGGCAACGAAGCTTGTCCCGTTCGTCGCCGTCTCGCCTTGCTTCGACGCCCGTCCATGCTGACGAGGCATGCAGCGCCATGCTGGTTGGCTGGTTGCTGAGCTGGGGCGTTGACAGGGTCCTCACGAAGATCTGCATGCCACCACACAGGTGTTTGACTAGTTGTCCCAGAAGCTGCATGCTGCCACACAGGCGCTCACCTAGTTGGCCTGGAAGCTGCATGCTGCCACGCAGGCACTCGTCTAGTTGGCGCGCTGGTTGCCGCGTCCGAACGGGCGCGGGGCAGCGAAACGTTGGGCAGGGTCAGGCCTGGCCTTGGAGCCACAGATGCCCTCGGCAAAAGTTTTGCCGGGGTCTCGCGGGCACCCTCGGCAAGGGTATTGCCGGGGGCTCGTGAAGGTCCTCGGCAAGGATCTTGCCGGGGGTCTTCGGCCGTCCCCGGCAAGGATCTTGCCAGGGGTCTTTGTCTTTTGGTTCACATATAGGCTTGCAGGCCTTTGGACCTCACAAAAATCTGCATGCCACTACGCAGACCTCCCCCGAGTCTTGGTCTTGTCGTTGTCGATGGTGTCAGAACTCTCAGGTTCAAGGGTGGCTGCCTTGTTGGTGTTGGGCAAGTCGCCCCGGCAAGGCTCTTGCTGGGGCTATGTAGGCCGCCCCGGCATGGACGTTGCCGAGGGAGATCCATCTTGTCCCCTTGCTCTTCATGCCTTTCGAGTACTGCGTCGGCAGCCTTGTGCCTTTGCTTCCTCTGCCCCGCCAAGCACGGCCGCAGGCGTGGCTACGACTGCCCATGCACAAGTAAAGGGGTACAGAAAGGCCCCTACTTTTGTACGCCGGCATCATCATTTCTGCAAAGGGATCATCCGCTGACAAGTCATGTTTGGGTTTGACACAGTGACTTCCAATTGCTCAGGCATATGCTCTTCCAATACGAAATTTAGCATTTTTGGAGGCTCTTCCATTCCCTAGTACCTGTCGGCTTAGATAATCATACCATTCATCTTTCCTAATTAAATGCGTGTTCAACCTCAGTACCCTCAGCACCTTTTCTCTGGCAAGTAAGAACCTGGCGAGTGTAATCTCCGGTAAGGTCCCTCGGTAGGAGATCAAAGTAATATTTGAGAGATGCAGATCTAGGCATTCGATGTGATTGTTGTCATAAACAGTATCCACCTCCGGGCCTATTATTATCTGCAAAAGAAGAGAACATGTTAGTGCCTACATGCAGTTTTGAATACTGCTACACGCCCATTTGGTTTGCAGGATTTGTAAAATGCACCAACTTGCCATCTTCGATCTCACATGATTAACATGGGCATTAGATTACAATCTAGAAACATGCAACATCCTTCACAAGAGGTTGGGTTGGATGATAAAATCCCTAAGAAAACTAGTATAGATGAATCCAAAGGAGAAATGCTTATGGACAATTGCAACCATATGAATGAAGCAACCAATATGGGGTGGGGGTGTATGTCCTAAAATCATCCAAAATTCCTTCAGAAATCGTAGTACATTGTCATTCTAAACTTGGGAAAAGGTGCAAAGAAATTGAACTCCCTTATGGTTAACATTTAACAGGAAAGGAACATCACCTCGATATACAGCTTCTTCAGGCACGGAAAGCATCTCAGGCCACTGACAACTTGGTACAGGTTGGGGCCGACAGATTCTAGTGCCAAGACCTTGACTATGCCCAGAATCTGGGTGAAGCTTTGCTGGATGACAGACGAAGATACATCTTCAAAACTAGAAATAACATTGATATCAAGGAGAGGTATAAGGTGACTATTGTACCTGAAAGTTGTAGTATTTGACAGAAGAGTAGCTCACCACTTTCAATTTTGGCGCACAAATGGCATTGATTCTAGTTAGACCTTGTTGATCAACTACAAGTAATCTCTCAAGTGAAGGTGTTTCCTCAATGGCCATATTGTGGTCCACCTTTTGTGATCTGTCGTTGCAGCACCAGCAACACACGTAAATAGTTCGAAGAGTCCTGGAGGTGATGTTCAAGGTACTCGACCAATTCATCGCTTAAAGACGAAGGAACTCGAGTGAATTACAACCATGGAGCAGGCGCTCCATGTCATTCTTTGGGATGCAGACGGCGACTAGAGCTCGAGGTGCTTCAGTCGTGGTAGAAAAAGAGCGGGCACGTCATTAAGGGGGGTGGCAGTTCATGAACTTGGCGAGGCACAACGTGGGTGTGAAGCGGAGCACGGACGTTGGAAACAAGCGCATATGCCCATCATTAAAACTGAGCTTCTCGAGCTGATCTATGGCGGGGATCGGAACCACTCGTCAAGCTTAGCCCAGTCCTTGCTATTCTTGCCCATGATAAGGCCTTTGATTGGGCCATGGTGACTGCCAAGGATCTGGGAGAACGCATCCAAGCTTTGGTGATAGCCATGGCAGAGCTCGTGGGTGTCGAGGAGGTCGACAGGGGTGAGGAGCCATAGGGGGTGCAACTGCCGGTAAAGGGCATCTATCCTCGCCCGATATTTGATTGGGAGGAGGGATATGATGACTATCAACATATCATTGTGGAGGTTGGTGATAAAGTCTAGGCCTGCTGGGGTCGCTTGCGGTTCTTTCTCGACCCGCCTCTGCTTGTTGGTAGCCTCGTTCTCCACCTCGTCGGCAGCGATGGAAACCTCTCGCTCAGATGATCGCGGTTCGGTGCTTCAAAGAGCTCGTGCATCACCACTCCCTCCGACCAAGATGCTCGGCCGCATCCTCGCATAATCGATGGCTTTGAGGACTCAGAGCGGCGTTGAGGATGCGGGCAGAGAGAGAGGATTGTGTGTGTGGCGAGGGTGGGGGTGCGGCTGCTCGGCGGCGCCATTAATACAGACCAGTGGGAGTGAAGGGGATAGCGGTCCAAGGTTGTCTCGCTTCCCGGTGAGAACGACTGCTTAATCTCTATTAATGAAATCTATGCTTAATTACTGAATTTTAGTTGCAAAAAATAGATACTGCTATTGATCTTTAGCTGCATATTTTGACAAATCGCAGTGTCTCTTGGCTTAGCACCGAAGTCTGGTTTTAATTTGCATACTGTAATCTGAACCATTTGCATCGGAGAGATGCACAGATCATGCATTGAACAACTTGCACGCTTCCCTATGAGCCCGCGCACCGGACTGCGGTCGCACGCCTCCTATTCAGTCAAGCAGATGTCCGCACGGCACCTCCTATAGCCATTAAAACCAAGACACGTGGGGTCACATGAATGGTTAACAGAACACACCTGGTTTGAATTATACAAACATTTGAGATATTAAAGTGGCAGCTACTTTTTCAAAATGCCATTGTTGGCTGTTATTCGAGTGCGCCTTCTCTCAAAATGGACACGAAAAATACCACAGCATGTCGGGTGCCATTCCATGATAGCATGCCAAGTTTCAAGAATTTCAGAAGAGTTTTGGATTTACTAGAATTTAAAAGCCAGGTATCTCAATGTTTTTCTGGTAATTAACAGTCCCCTGGTGTTTGAAATTCATTCCCATTTCTTGCATGGGACCTAAGCATGCACCCAAGGACACAAATTTGTTTTTTCAACCAATTTATATGCACTGGAGCATGTTCATGTATTTCAAATTTGAATTATGCACATAAAGTGCCTAGAAAACCTAGTTAACACTGGTGAGCATCGGTCCTGAACAAACGGTTTTTAACCCCAACGGCATTTGGAACCGTCGCCAAGTGAGTGTGGGCGATAGGGGGTCCTGCCTACACGACCCAGAAACCGTCGGGCATAGGGAGCCTTGATGCATACAGTTGTCCCTATATAACCGTTTTCGATATCTGGAATATCCCAAACGCTTCATCCTTGCTACTCCTTTGTGCTCGCATTGCCATCGCAGTCGGAGTTTTCTGGTTCTGCCTAAAACCAGGCAGATTCCCGGCACGGGAGTTTTCCAGGCAGATTCTAGGCACGGGAGTTTTATGATGCCTGCCACATCACAAATAGTTCATGATTATAAACCGTGTACGATGGGTCGACAATCACACACATTTAGTTTTCCCGCACCGCATGTGATAGTGTCATACATCACACACGCTTTGCAAACGGCAACTGTGTGCATGCTTGCACACGTTTCCTCTCTGTGAACTGTCTCGGATTATCGTGTATATCGCAAACGTTTGTGTTTTACCAACCATGTGTGCCGTAATGACCTGCACAACGTAATTTCTCCCTAATTTAATTGCTGCTATTTAAAATTGTACCTAATTTAAACTTGAATGTAGGCTATCGCTTTATCCGTATCCATTAGGTTCAAACTACCAATGTCTTATTCGATTCACAGGTACATATGTTTAGGAATTACATAAGCATCAAATAAAGTATGATGTACCAGGGTTCTATACTTGTACTATTACAGATGGTAAAGAAAGAGGCAGCAGCCATTTGAGTTGTTGAACAAGGTGAAGCGGAATGGCCCTATTGTGCTCTCCTGGATGCAGAAGGCATGCAGGACTCTAGTCCAACCCCTTCTGATGTCCGGCCGCCAATCATGTAGTTTGAGAGGTAATCTTGAGTAAGCTGCTTGCAAAATAAAAATGATTCAGATATTGTCATCTAACACAACTCATTACGGGCAGTAAAAAGAAGGCTACAGGGTTCTTACTTACCATCTTGCAGTTCACTATTGTCTTGCATAAAGTGTAAACAAATAATTTGATTGTCATCTTTTGACCCATTTTAATAACAGTCTTTATCAGTTTCCTCACTTGATGCTGGTTCAGGAATATCTCATTGCCCCATACGTAGAAAGGGTCGAAGTGTGGATCTTTGTATGTACCTAAACGCACCAAGTTAATATTAGAAGCTAAACAAAAATTGAAAAATGATGAAGTACAACTCTCCATCCATCCCATTATATAAGATTTTATTACATGTGTATCTAGACATCATCAGAATATTAAGGTAACACTCTTTGTCGGTGTCAAAACCGGCGGATCTCGGGTAGGGGGTCCTGAACTGTGCGTCTAGGCGGATGGTAACAGGAGATAAGGGACACGATGTTTTTACCTAGGTTCGGGCCCTCTCGATGGAGGTAAAACCCTACTCCTGCTTGATTAATATTGATGATATGGGTAGTACAAGAGTAGATTTACCACGAGATCAGAGCGGCTAAACCCTAGAAGCTAGCCTATGGTATGATTGTTGTTCGTCCTATGGACTAAAACTCTCCGGTTTATATAGTCATTGGAGAGGGCTAGGGTTACACAGAGTCGGTTACAATGGGAGGAGATCTACATATCCATATCGCCAAGCTTGCCTTCCACGCCAAGGAAAGTCCCATCCGGACACGGGACGAAGTCTTCAATCTTGTATCTTCATAGTTCAAGAGTCCGGCCAAAGGTTATAGTCTGGCTATCCGGACACCCCCTAATCCAGGACTCCCTCAGTAGCCCCTGAACCAGGCTTCAATGATGATGAGTCCGGCGCAGAGATTGTCTTCGACATTGCAAGGCGGGTTCTTCTCCAAATTCTATATATCCGCTAAATAGCGTCTGGCTTCTTGTAAATGTTGCGCTCCTTGGCTTCCACGCCCAGTAATGGCCACCTTCCACGTGTCAAGCGAATATGAAGAGCCATGGAATTTTTACATTTACCCCCCTAGCCATGTAAATGAGCTGCCTATTAAAGAGACGGGGATTCAGATCCGAATCCCACCATCCTTCCCTAGCAAGCATTCATCAAAGCGCATCCGACAGAGATCATGGCCAGTCGACACAGTCCCTCCTCTCGCTTCCCCAGCCCCAAGGCTGGAGATTGGGGGAGATGTTCCGTCCCACACAGCAAGCTAGTGGAGGTCCAAACCAAGGGATTTCTCCCCCATCTTACATGGTCCCGGTTCGAGCCGGGCTCGCCACCTATAATGGCGGAGAGCAGGCGGAGAGCGTCCCCAATCCCTCCAAGGGAGAGCGGGTATGCCTTGTCCCTTATTTGACAAGGGGGCTCGGATTTCCATTTCATCCGTTTCTCCGGGGGCTCCTGGAGTTCTACGGCCTCCAGTTGCACAACCTTACGCCTGCCTCCATATTGCATATCGCGGGCTTCATAGCCCTTTGCGAGCTGTTTTTGGAAGTCGAGGCCCATTTCGCACTGTGGAAGAAGTTGTTCTGCCTCGTGCCTCGTTCTAAGAAGGGGTCAGTATATCAAGTGGGCGGAGCCGAAGTATGGCGCATCGCCGGGACCGGATATCTATCCGGAACCCCAAAGAAGGCGTCCGAAGACTGGCCTTTCGAATGGTTTTATATAGAAGACGTTCCCCTGTCGGATCCTATTAGGATCGGCCTCCCCGAGTTCGATAATGCTCCCTTGAAGAAGCGCCTGAGCTGGCATCCAAGGAGCCCCCAGAAGGAAAATGACAAGGATGTTCTTTACCTGATGAGCCGGATAAGGTTGTTAGCTCATTCTGCATCGACCATGATCGAGGTCATGGCCACATGCATTATGCGGGGGGTGCAGCCGCTTCAGTATAGAGGCCACCCCATGTGGGATTTTAACGGGGAGGATGACGCCACCCGCTGCGGCCGTAAGGGGCCGGAATTGATCGCTGTTCTAATGAAGATCTTGCCCACTTTGTACAAGGGGGAAGAGGAGGAATTCCTCCGCGTCAATCCACTGGGCGGATTTTCTATGTACAATCCTCCAAGCTGGGTACTTATTCTTGCCTATCCGTTCCATATTCCCATAGTTAAGTATCCTTTTTTTGTGATTCTGGCGCAGGAACTGCGTAAGGCCGTAAAGGAGATAAACAACCCTCCTCCACAACCCGAGGATCCCGAACGATCCCTGGACCCGGACTCCCAAGAGGATCCGAATATATCTGTGGAGCTGATCGATAGGGTATTTTACCAATTGAGCAACGACAACGCCTTGGTGGCCATTACGGCCGATTATCCTGGGCTTCTTCCGGCCTCACAGGTAACTGAGACCAAAGTCCCAGCACTTTGAAAAGGATCCGTCCTTTGCATATTTTTAATTACCGTATACCAACGGTGTTTTGCAGCGGAGGCCCTCGAGGCGGAATACGGAGCCTGCAGCGACTAGCCAACAAGGGGCCGCAAGGCCAGGCAGGCTGAAAAGACCCGCAGTCCGGATCGAGACACCGGCGCAGCGGTAAGGCGCGCCGTCTTATTCCGAGGTATTATTGTCAGAGGCGTACTAACGCCCGTGCTTTCTGTAGGAAAAAGAGCGCTCGCCGGACTACATCCGGAGAGGTTGCCAATCGCGCCTCCACCAGTCAGGCTCCAAGGCCGGATCCAGCAACGGAGGCGAACGCGAGGCGTGCGCCGGACGATCCTCCGACAAAGGATGCGGACAGACTGTCCACCACCAATTCTGAGGTGGAGAGTGCCATGAACCACAGGCTTCGCCGGACTGTTCTTCGTGACGCATGTTTCTCCCAAGAGGCATTGGATGCCTTCAACTCGGGAGATGCGTACCTCCGTGCTGCTCAAAATGGTCTAGCCAGAGCCAATCGAAAGCGGTATGTAAAAGACATCTGGTGAGAAAATTTGGTGATTATATATACCAGTAGCCCTCGAGACTTGAAAGCAGTCGAATAACTGATTTAAGGATCATTTGTTATCTGAGTTCTTCTGAGAAAAGAATACCCAACTGTCCCAGGAGCTGGAAGAGTGCAAAGCTCAACTTCAGGCCCCACTAGCCGCAACAGGGGAGCCCAAGGAGACCCCCTCTGGTAATATATGCTTCAAATGATAAGTATCATGTGAAGTGCGGCGTGTATGCATGTCTGACAATAAAATTGCAGATGGCGCCAGATTAGATCCGGATAAGCAACAACTCCTACGCCAGCTAAAGGCCTGTGAGAGCTTGCTTACGAGGGTGAGGCAGGAGAAGAGTAATCTCCTGGATGCCAACACCAAGCTGGGCGTGGAACTAAAGGATGTTCGTGCCCAACTGTCGGACTCCGTTAAGGACAATCAGCGGCTTTGACGCGGCATATTTAGTAAGTGCTTGAACGAACTTTGAAAAAGTGTTCGGCGAGGAAGTTGGCTGACAGAGTTATGTCTGTAGGTATGCTAACAATTAAATCTGCAGAGGAAATGCCCGGTTCTACGGGTGACCTTCTTCCCGAGCTCTCACAACTACACGAACGAGTTCGACAGGTGATGCAAGGCATCGCCCAGGCCTTGTGGCCATCCGTCTCCATGCCCGAAGGCCTTGTAGAGCTTGCAGAGAAGCTGAAGGGAGCGCGGCGGCGCTTCTGATTATGGAAGATATCGGCCTGCCGTCAAGGCACCAGGGAGGCCTGGGCCATGGTGAAGACGCGGTACACGAAGGCTGACCCAAACCACATGGCGAGGTCGGACTGTGGGGCCCGATGGGAAGGAGATACTGTTAGCTTAGTGTAAGGCCAAGTAGAATTGGTCATAGTATTCCCAACAGGACTGTAAACTACACAGCCTGTTGGATGGTATTGAAGAGGAATTTAACCAGTCAAATTGACTATGTAATTTAAAATGACATGTATAATGCCTTCTATCCGGATTGTAGATCATTTGTCATGGCGGGCCTTTTCGCTTCAGCCTCGGGACCTGACGGTCCAGAGTGTGTTCGAATACCCTCTCGGTTATATAAGAACCAGGGCATGCATGGAGACCAGGCGTAGGGGTCATTAGTGCGTGAACAGACAAGTGCCCAACTAGTTATGTTATATTACATGGTTAGTAAGAAACATCTTCCAGGGAGAATAGTTCCGTTAAGGGTTCCTTTCCCTGGGAGGCATGCCCTAAAGTGCATGTCCGGACTGCGAAAAGAGACGCGGAAAAAGCATCTGGGGGCGCATAAGTAAATAAGTGAGAAATCATCTTTTATTTCACCAACCGATTATTCCCTTAAGAAAGCTAGCTTTCGGCTTCACCCAGTCTGAGGTACACATCCGGCTGACCCGGCAGTAACAATCGCAGAGGTGCTCCCCTTATGCCCTAGCCGAATTAACGGGAACGTAGGGCATAAATACAAGAGCCAGGCAACCCAGCTTGGCCAAAACTTAAGTCATATCGATGCATATAATGGTGAATAAAAGGTACATGCGGAAGTATGACAGATGTGTTGGGCATGAAGCCCATATAAATAAGCTTATGTTAAAGAAGCCCCCAGGTATAACGAACGAGGATAGCGCGTCCGTTGTGTGCAAACAAGGCACACATGAGCCCTTAAAGGCTGTAAGAGAAAAGAAGGGGAGAAGGAGAGAAGTATAAGACAGATAGTGTATATAAAATGGACAGAGGAAGGAGACGAACATAGAGTCCGGCGCTAGGTGTAGAATCTTCGGAGTCGGGCTGAGTTCCATGGGTTTGGCTCGAGTCGGTTAACCGATGCATCTCGCAGACGGTACGCTCCACCAGTCAGGACTTGGTAAATAATGAAGGGACCTTCCCATTTGGGCTTGAGTTTGTCCTTTTTCTTATCCGGCAAGCGTAGAACTAATTCGCCAACATTGTAAGTTTTGGCCCATACTTCACTGCTTTGGTATCTTCGAGCCTGCTGTTGATAGAATGCGGAACGGGCTTTCGCCACGTCACGCTCCTCCTCCAAGGCGTCCAGACTGTCCTGCCGATCGAGCTCGGCTTCTCTTTCTTCGTACATGCGCACTCGAGGTGAGTCATGAATTATGTCGCAGGGCAGAACCGCCTTTGTGCCGTATACCATAAAGAATGGTGTGTATCCGGTGGTGCGATTCGGCGTGGTCCGCAGCCCCCAGAGTATGGAGTCGAGCTCCTCTACCCAGTGTGTGTTAGATTCCTTGAGGGACCGCACCAATCTGTGTTTGATGCCGCTCATGATAAGACCGTTTGCTCGCTCGACCTGACCGTTAGTTTGTGGGTGATAGACGGAAGCATAATTGAGCTTGATGCCCATGTTTTTGCACCAGAGTTTTACCTTGTCGGCCGTAAAGTTCGTGACGTTATCAGTGATGATGCTGTGGGGGACGCCGTAACGGTGTACGACCCCGAATATGAAGTCTATCACCGGTCCGGATTCAGCCGTCTTAACAGGCTTGGCTTCTATCCATTTCGTGAATTTATCCACCATGACCAGCAAGTATTTTTTCTTGTGGGTTCCTCCTTTAAGAGGTCCAACCATGTCAAGCCCCCAGACCGCAAAGGGCCACGTGATGGGGATAGTTTGGAGGGCGGTGGGTGGCATATGGCTTTGGTTTGCAAAAAGCTGGCAACCAACACAGCGTTGGACTAGGTCCTGAGCATCTGCCCGGGCCGTCGGCCAATAAAAGCATGTACGAAATGCCTTGCTTACAAGGGCCCGAGCTGCAGCGTGGTGGCCGCCAAGTTCGACATGAATTTCTGCCAGAAGGTTCCGCCCTTCTTCTTCAGAGATGCACCTTTGAAGGACTCCGGTGGTACTTTTCTTATAAAACTCTCCCTCATGGACCTTATAGGGTTTAGATCGCCGTACTATGCAGCGTGCCTCGTTTTGGTCCTCGGGGAGTTCTTGCCTAGTTAGGTAGGCTAGGAATGGTTCTGTCCACGGGGCGATAACGGCCATTATTGCGTGGGCTGAAGATGTTATTTCGTTGGCAGAGCCTCCGATTATCTCAGAATGTTCGGTATCGGGCAGTGCGGTTGGGTCTGGGCTGCTATTGCCGGGTTCCCCTTCCCATACTACAGATGGCTTGAACAGCCTCTCCAAGAAGATGTTGGGGGGGACTGCATCATGTTTTGCGCCGATGCGTGCCAGGACATCTACCGCCTGATTGTTTTCCCGAGCTATATGGTGAAATTCGAGCCCCTCGAACCGAGCTGACATTTTTAGGACGGCATTGCGGTAAGCTGCCATTTTCGGATCCTTGGCATCAAAGTCTCCATTTATTTGGGATATCGCGAGGTTCGAATCCCCGCGCACCTCTAGGCGTTGAATGCCCATGGATACTGCCATCCGGAGACCATGTAGAAGGGCCTCATATTCGGCTGCGTTGTTGGAGTCCGTATACATTATCTGGAGCATGTATTGAACTGTATCTCCTGTTGGGGACGTCAAAACGACGCCAGCCCCCAGACCAGCCAACATTTTGGAGCCGTCGAAGTGCATGATCCAATTGGAATATGTGCCGTACTCTTTAGGTAGTTCGGCTTCCGTCCATTCGGCGACGAAGTCGGTCAATATTTGCGACTTGATAGCTCGCCGTGGCTTGTAAGTTATCTCGAACGGGAGGAGCTCAATGGCCCATTTGGCTATCCGAGGCTACTGTTATCAAACACTCTTGAAAGTAGTGTCGCAGTTTCCGGGATGCCATGAATACCGCGTACGCTATATTTTGAAAATGCGGGTACCGTGACTTGCATGGAGTAAGGACAGTGGACACATAGTAAACAGACTTTTGAAGGGGGAATTTATGTCCGTCCGTTTCTCGTTTAACGACGAGCACTGCGCTCACAACTTGATGAGTCACCGCAATGTATAATAGCATTGGTTCGCTAATGTTTGGCGCGGCTAGGACTGGGTTAGTTGCCAATATGGCTTTTATTTCTTCCAGTCCGGCTGTGGCGGCATCCGTCCACTAGAAGTGTTTGGTGCCCCGAAGGAGGCGATAAAGGGGTAATGGCTTTTCTCCCAGGTGGTAGATAAAGCGGCTTAGAGCCGCCACGCATCCAGTCAATTTTTGTATTTGTTTGAGGTCTTTTGGGATGTCCAATTGCGACAGAGCTCGGATCTTGGCCGGATTTGCTTCAATTCCTCTACCGGATACAATGAAGCCCAAGAGCTTTTCGGCTGGTACGCCGAAAATGCATTTTTCTGGGTTGAGCTTGATGCCATATGTTCGGAGATTATCGAATGTGAGCCTCAAGTCGTCTACTAGAGATTCAACATGTTTGGTTTTGACGACCACGTCATCTATGTATGCCTCCACTGTTTTGCCGATCTGGTTTGCCAGACATGTCTGAATCATGCGCTCATATGTTGCGCCAGCGTTTTTGAGCCAGAAGGGCATTGTGTTCAAGCAGAACTGGCCGTATGGTGTGATGAATGCTGTTGCAGATTGGTCTGGCTCTGCCATCTTAATTTGATGGTAGCCGGAGTATGCGTCGAGGAAACACAATGAATCGTGTCCTGCGGTAGCGTCGATAATTTGATCGATGCGGGGAGGGGAAGGATCCTTTGGGCAAACCTTGTTGAGGTCCTTAAAATCGGCCTTACAGCGCCAGGATTTGTCCTTCTTTGGTACCATCACCAGGTTTGCTAGCCAGTCCGGATGTTTTATGTCTATGATGAATCCGGCCTCCAATAGCTTGGCAGAGAATGAGATTGCATGTGTCGATGAATCACGATGAATCCGGCCTCCAATAACTAGCCAGTCCGTGCAATTATTGCAAAAGAATGAGATTGCGTCTTCCTCGCGGCAGTCCTTGATCCCGTTCATTACCAGGAGGAATCTGGCCCAGTAATGGTGTATTGTTTCTTCGGGCTCTTGGCTAATTTGGGAAAGATCGCTTATGTTCGGGTGGGTGGGTGGAATTGAATCTGAAACCTCACCCAATCTGAGACTCAGGGGCCAAGGAGTTTCCGAACTCGGAAGTTTGGATTCTTGGATGTTGTCCAATGAATCTAGCCCGTTGCCTAAATCTAGCTTCAGGTCTTGAGTGACGTCCTCCCCTCCGCAGGTATCCGTCTTGGAGGGATCGGGAATCCGGACATAGCTAGCTAGTCCTTAAGATAGATGAAGGGTCGCCGCGTTGTTCCTCCACCACTGCAACATGATGGGTGACCTGGGGAGAGTTAATCTCTCTTAGATCGGGTTTAGGCCCAATCTGATCGTAGTCTGTAGCGACTCCCAGGGCGGCGTTGCGATCCAAGAGATCGTTTAGGGAAGAGAGCTCCATTGGATCTAACTGCTCGGCGAGTTCCGAGTTGACGTGAAGATTCCTTTCGATGACCCGAGAAGTCATCATCGGCGTAGCGGCCGAACAGGCGGTCATAAGAAAACCACCTAGCCGGAGAGTTTGACCGACAGCCAAAGCTCCCTTAGCAACAGTGCCGTCTTTAAAGACGAGATGAGGCATCCTTCCTGATGGCGACGGCACAGCGGAACTCTCAATGAAAGCACCAATCTCTGTGTCAAAACCGGTGAATCTCGGGTAGGGGGTCCCGAACTGTGCGTCTAGGCGGATGGTAACAGGAGACAAGGCACACAATGTTTTTACCCAGGTTCGGGCCCTCTCGATGGAGGTAAAACCCTACTCCTGCTTGATTAATATTGATGATATGGGTAGTACAAGAGTAGATCTACCATGAGATCAGAGAGGCTAAACCCTAGAAGCTAGCCTATGGTATGATTGTTGTTCGTCCTATGGACTAAAACTCTCCGGTTTATATAGACACCGGAGAGGGCTAGGGTTACACAGAGTCTGTTACAATGGGAGGAGATCTACATATCCGTATCGCCAAGCTTGCCTTCCACGCCAAGGAAAGTCCCATCCGGACACGGGACGAAGTCTTCAATCTTGTATCTTCATAGTCGAAGAGTCCGGCCAAAGGTTATAGTCCGGCTATCCGGACACCCCCTAATCCAGGACTCCCTTACTCTTCCTTGTTGCTATGTAGCATGGGATTGCATATTTAGTCATTCAGTACAGTGCATGTTGCGAAACAACAATTGAAAAATGAAAAGGCATGTTAACTGCAATATCCTTAACAGCAACCAAATATCCTAATTCATTGTGGTATTGTTGAAACTGTTATTGATGAAATTGAACGGCACGGCAAATAGTTGCACATATAGAGCATCACATTGTGAGGAACTGGCATAAACAAGTCATAAGGACATCTCTAGGCGATCCTTAAAAAGTTAAAGGACTAAAACCCTTAGTGGATATATATATACTCCAGCAATTTTTGGTCTTTTCTAGTCGATCCCCTAAACATAAGGTTGTAAACTTCAATTTGATCGAGTTTAAAGCAGGTTCAACCGAAAGTAGCATGCGTTCAAACATAAACATAGATAGTTTTGCATAACCGAACATAAAACATAAATTTAAACTAATCTAAACTACTTTCGGTCGAAGTAGAGGTCGAGCCAATCCTTCCTCGTCATGTACGTTGTGCCGCAAGCCAGTACCGTCATCTGGGTCAGTGGGGAAGGCACTCCTCCACTGGTCGACATCGATCTCCTCATCCTCAGGGCCCACCTCGACACCCTCCACGCCACCGTCGCCGCCTCCTTCGACCTCGTCATCAGAGGATAGCGCGATAACCTCGCCGCCTTCCGTGCCGCCGTCCTCGCCGCCTCCGACCTCGTCATCGGAGGAGAGCGTGATAACCTCACCGCCCTCCATGCCGGCAAAGATCGCCTGCTCCTGCTCCACGACCTCCGGGAGCTGTCGGCGGAGCTCTTGCATGTAGGCCTCATCAGCGGCCTCGGCCTCGAGGCACTCTCACGCCTTGCGGTCCGCCCGCGCCATAGCCGAGCTCACCACCCCTGGCTCCAGCGGAACGAGGTAGACCGGACGTGTGCCAAAGGGGAAACTGAGCCTAGCCGCCGTGCCATGGTAGCGGACCTGCCAGCGGTCGTACTCCATGGCCGCGAGCTCGGCCGTGTGGAAGCTACCGAGCCACCGGTGGGTGTGGGTCTCTCGATCTATAATCTCGGCGACCCACATCCCCCACCGCCGCTGCCGGACCCCGAGGTAGGACTTCGTCGGCCGCCGGGTCTGATGTAGGACGGGGAAGTCCTCGAACCGACATATGGGCGCAGCGGTGGGCGGATCGGGGGACCGGCGACGGTGGATCGGGCCCTCGGAGGACGACGGGGACACCTCGGCGGCCACCGTGCCGGCGTCGGGCGAAAAGGCCGTGATAAATCTCTTTTTGGCCATTGGCTCCTCGAGCTCCCCGGCACACGGGCAGAGGTTGAGGAAGGAGGCGCCGATGATGGCGGCGACCTACCAGTGGTTTCGAGGGTTGTGTGTGTTTGTGTGAGCGGAGGTTTTGGGGTGTGTGTGTGGAGGGGGGGGTGGCAAAGTTGTGTTTGAGGAAATACC
This sequence comes from Aegilops bicornis, assembly GCA_021605145.1. Taxonomy (NCBI): domain Eukaryota; kingdom Viridiplantae; phylum Streptophyta; class Magnoliopsida; order Poales; family Poaceae; genus Aegilops; species Aegilops bicornis. Next base: position 231,688,720 of record CM038670.1, on the reverse strand, counting down.
GCGCCAACTGAAAATTTTACTATGCGTGAGTAACAAGGTGGGGCTACTAAAAATTTGGAGGAAGGGCGAGCAGATATTTTTGAGATTGTGAGGGATGCAGATGCGGGAGTAAAATGCTGGGGCTACTGAGAATTTGAATCAAGCGACTGAAGCAGAGCAGGAGTAACAGACATCGCACACGGTCCGCACATACTAATCGTGTGCTATCAAACATTAAAACCTTTCAGGCGGTAGATATTTTCGAGATTGCGAGGGATGCAGAGGAAGGAGTTTTTTTGGGAGTGAGCTAGTGTGCTTGACACACCGGCTGTGGACTGTAGCCGATGCACCTTCTCGCGTAAGCCATAGGTGTACTATACACCGACGGTGCTCCAAGATATTTTGTGCTACATCTTACACGGTTGGTGATAATAAACTTTGTGGGGTCTACTTGATTTTAATTACAAAATGGGGTCACGTCGGCAATGGACACTGTTTGAATTGCTAGACCTTTTATCTGCCGTGAACATTCAAATATGTCTGTCGTAAAAGAATTGGAATTATTCACGGTTCGTTTGGACATTTTAGACAATAAACTGGTTTTGTAGCCATTTCACGTGCACAATTCAAAATTAAACAACATGCACATCCTCTGGTGCATACAAATTGGTTGGAAAATCAAATCTGTGTCCTTCAGTGCATGCTTAGGTCCCATGCAAGAAATGGGAATGAATTTTTCGGGGTTCGTTTGGCCTTTTTTATAAATTAACTGGGTTGTCTAGGCATTTTATGTGCATAATTCAAATTTGAACTACAAGCACATGCTCCAATGCACCAAAGTTGGTTAAAAAATCACATGTGTGTCCTTGGGTGAATTTCTAGGTCCCATGCAAGAGATGGGAATGATTTTCAAACACAAGGGCACTGTTGATTGCCTGCAAAACATTGAGATACCCGGTTTTTTAAATTCTAGTAAATCCAAAACTCGTCTGAAATTCATGAAACGTGGCATGCTATCATAGAGCAGCATCAACATGCCGTGGTGAAAATTTTGTCCCATTTGGGGCAGGGTTGGTATAAGCTTCTCACAACAAGCATGATGGTTTCGATAAGGAACGTACCACCTTTGGGGACGGGACGATATCCGTTGCCTCTTATTGCTTTCAAAAAAATTCTAGTGTCAACATAGAACAACAGGAGTGTTGTGTTTAATCTTGGAATTTTCGGTGTTCCTTTGGCCTTTGTTATACATTAACTGGGTTTTCTAGGCATTTTATGTGCATAATTCAAATTTGAACTACAAGCACATGCTCCAATTCACTAAAGTTGGTTGAAAATCACATGTGTGTCCTTGGGTGAATTTCTAGGTCCCATCCAAGAGATGGGAATGAAATTCAAACACCAGGGCACTCTTGATTGCCGGAAAAATGTTGAGATGCCTGGTTTTTAAATTCTAATAAATACAAAACTTGTCTTAAATTCATGAAACTTGGCATACTATCATGGAGCGGCATCAACATGCCTTGGTAAAAAATTTGTCCCATTTGGGGCAGGTTCGGGTATAAGCTTCTCACATACCAGAGCTTCTCACAACAAGCATGATGGTTTCGATAGGGAACGTCCCACCTTTGGGGACAAAACTATATCCATTGCCTCTTATTTCTTTCAAAATTTTCTCGTGTCAACATAGAACAATAGGAGTGTTGTGTCAATTTTGGGTATTTTTCGGGGTTCGTTTGGACATTTTTATGCATTAACTGAGTTTTCAATTCATTTATGTGAATAATTCGAATTTTAACTACATGCACATGCTCTAGTGCATATAAATTGGTTGAAAAACCAAATATGTGTCTTTGGGTGCATGCTTTGGTCCCACGCAAGAAATGGGAATGAATTTCAAACACTAGGGCACCATTCATTGCCGGCAAAACATTGAGATGCCTGGTTTTTAAATTCTAGTAATTCCAAAACTCGTCTGAAATTCATGAAACTTGGCATGCTATCTTGGAGCGGCATAAACATGTCTTGGTAAAAAAATTGTCCCATTTGGGGCAAGTTTGGGTATATGCTTCTCACAAAACAGAGCTTCTCACAACAAGCCTGGCGGTTTCGGTAGGGAACTTACGTCCCTCCTTTGGGGACGAAACGATATACATTGCCTCTTATTGCTTTCAACTATTTTATCGTGTCAACATAGAACAACAGGAGTGTTGTGTCAATTTTTGGGTTTTTTCGGGGTTCCTTTGGACATTGTTATGCATTAACTGAGTTTTCTAGGCATTTTATGTGCATAATTCAAATTTGAACTACATGCACATGCTCCAGTGCATATAAATTGGTTGAAAAATCACATGTGTGTCCTTGGGTGCATGCTTAGGTCCCATGCAAGAGAAGGGAATGAATTTCAAATACCAGGGCACTGTTGATTGCCGGCAAAATGTTGAGATACCTGGTTTCTAAATTCTGATAAATCCAAAACTCATTTGAAATTCATGAAACTTGGCATGCTATCATTGAGCGGCATCAACATGTCGTGGTGAAAATTTTGTCCCATTTGGGACAGGTTTGGGAATATGCTTCTCACAAACCAGAGCTTCTCACAACAAGCATGATAGTTTGGATAGGGAACGTACCACCTTTGGGGACGGGACGATATCCGTGGCCTCTTATTGCTTTCAAAAAATTTCTAGTCTCAACATTGAACAACAAGAGTGTTGTGTTTAATCCAAGAATTTTTTGGGGTTCGTTTGGCCTTTTTTATACATTAACTGGGTTTTCTAGGCATTTTATGTGCATATTTCAAATTTGAACTACAAGCACATGCTCCGGTGCACCAAAGTTGGTTGAAAAATCACATCTGTATTCTTGGGTGAATTTCTAGGTCCCATGCAAAAGATGGGAATAAAATTCAAACACCAGGGCACTGTTGATTGCCGGCAAAACATTGAGCTGCATAGTTTTTAAATTCAAGTAAGTCCAAAACTAGTGTGAAGTTCATGAAACTTGGCATGCTATCATGGAGCGGCATCAACATGCCGTGGTAAAAAAATTTGTCCCATTTGGGGTAGGTTTGGGAATAAGCTTCTCACAAACCAGAGCTTCTCACAACAAGCATGATGGTTTCGATAGGGAACGTCCCACCTTTGGGGACGAAACGATATCCATTACCTCTTATTGCTTTCAAAAAATTTCTAGTGTGAACATAGAACTATAGGAGTGTTGTGTCTGTTTTTGTGATTTTTCGGGGTTTGTTTGGACATTTTTATGCATTAACTAGATTTTCTAGGCATTTTATGTGCAGAATTCAAATTTGAACTACAAGCACATACTCCAATGCACTAAAGTTGGTTGAAAAATCAAATCTGTGTCCTTAGGTGAATTTCTAGGTCACATGCAAGAGATGAGAATGAAATTCAAACACCAGGGCACTGTTGATTGCCGGCAAAAAGTTGAGATGCCTGGTTTTTAAATTCTAGTAAATCCAAAACTCGTCTAAAATTCATGAAACTTGGCATGCTATCATGGAGCTGCATCAACATGCCATGGTAAAAAAATTGTCCCATCCGGGGCAGGTTCGGGTATACGTTTCTCACAAACAAGAGCTTCTCACAACAAGCATGATGGTTTCGGTAGGGAACGTCCCACCTTTGGGGACGAAACGATATCCATTGCCTCTTATTGCTTTCAAAAAAATTCTCGTCTCAAGATAGAAAAACAGGAGTGTTGTGCCAATTTTTAGGATTTTTCGGGGTTCGTTTGGACATTTTTATGCATTAACTGAGTTTTCAATCCATTTATGTGCATAATTCAAATTTGAACTACATGCACATGCTCCAGTGCATTTAAATTAGTTGAAAAATCAAATCTGTGTCCTTGGGTGCATTCTTAGGTCCCATGCAAGAAATGGGAATGAATTTCAAACACGAGGGAACCGTTGATTGCCGGCAAAACATTGAGATGGCTGGTTTTTAAATTCTAGTAAATCCAAAACTCATTTTAAATACATGAAACTTGGCATGCTATCATGGAATGGCACCCGACATGCTGTGGCATTTTTCTTGTCCATTTTGAGAGAAGGCATACTCAAATTATGACAGCCAACAAAGGTATTTTGAAAAAATAGCTGCCACTTTAATTTCTCAAATGTTTGTAGAATTCAAACCATGTGCATTCTGTTAACCATTCACCTGACGCCACGTGTCTTGGTTCTAATGGATCTAGGAGGTGTCGTGCGGGCAGCTGCTTGACCTTGACTGAACAGGAGACGTGCGAACGCAGTCCGTTGCGCAGGCTGACCGAGAGACGTGCAAGCTGTCCTCCAATACGCAGGCACACCAAGAAGCGTGTGAGATGTACGCTGCACAGGATCACTAGGAAACGAGCCCTTTGACTTCCATGGCCTCCCGCCTTCCACTCCATTAATGGCGCCCGAGCCGCTGTTTAATACGGACAGCCTTACTGTTCGCCTCTGATTCCCCTCCCTCCCGCAGACCTCCACCAACGCCATGGCGCAGAACGATCATCTGCCACTAATCTTCAAGTTTGGTGAAGTCAAATCCGAGCCAAAGGAGATAGAAAATAAGGAGGAATGGGGCCTCATGGACATGGCCCAGAACGAGCTGGCCACGGCGGTTGCTGCCCCCACTCCCGTCCCAGCTCCCATCCCCGCGCCCGTGCCAGCGACCATCCCCATAGCATTGACGGGCTGGTCGCCGAGCACTATCGCAGAGCTGGAAGCAGCGTGCGTCACCTAGGTCTCCGCGGACCCGCGCGAGCTCGTGTACATGCCAGCGCCAGTGCCCGTTCCTGTGCCCGTGCGTGCCCCTCCACCCACCATGGCGCCGGCCCCCATGCGTTTGGCTGCACCCGCCACGCCCGTGCCCGTGCCCTTGCGCGCCCCCCTCAGCAGCATGGGATGCTGCCGTCGACCGTTACCTCTTAGTGGCGCCAGTTGTCGTCCTCCCGCGCCGCGCCCGTCGATCGCGCGACGACATGATGTTTGATTTACAATTGAAGAACATTCTGTGCTGCCTTGATGACTTCAACAACGGCGTCCCGGAGGACGACAACGACAATGACGGTGCTGCACGCCGCCTCCGCCGCCGCCGGAAATAGTTTTTTGGGGTGTAATATTGTATCTCGAATTCTTGATCATATGAATATAAATTCGCAGTGTGACTAAATGAAAGATATGGTTTGAACGAACTTGCGTTTTTCTCTCTTAATGTACAAACTTATCAAACGATTTTCTTTTGAAAAAAACATCAATGGTTTATAAATATAAAACACTCATCGCAAACATTTTAGTTAGAACACCCGGATGCAAATCGACAACTTCCCCAGGAAGCCAAGGGAAAATGTGCCGAGCAAGATTTCTGCATGCCTTCAACGCAAACGGTTGTTTCGCATGACCCGTGTGCAACCATGTACAAACAATTGGGTAAGATTTCCATATCTATCATTTTGGGTATGTTGCCATTTGTCAAACTTGAAAGATTGACATTTATTTATCTAGTAACATTGCCATTTGTCAACCTTATAACACTGCGATTTGTCAAAATATGCAGCTAAAAATCACTAGCACTATCTAATTTTTGCAACTAAAATCACTAGCACTGTTCATATGGACACCACTAGCAGGCGTGAGTTGATGGACACATATGCAAATGTACCATTGATTACATACAACAAGTCATCAGCCCACAACGACAACGAGGATACACATTGGATTATAGATCATTTCCAACAAAACATTCTAGTAAAGTTTTTCTCACACAACAAATAACAAAGCGATGAAATGAACTTCAGCTCAACCACTCGTTGGCGTTGGAAACGCTTACTTTGAACCAGAAGTGATTCTCTGGGAAGGGCGAGCTACTATCAATCTCGAGACCAACGCAGAACTGATCATCCAGGCTGAAGCGGCCTATGTCAGCACCCATATTGGGACGGTAGGGAAGCATAGGAATGTCCGAGGTATAGATACAGTTTCTTCTCATAAATGGTAGTAATGTTGTGTCAACAGCAACTGGATCGCCTTCCATCATCGTTGGATAGTTTTGTAAAAGGAAGAGCGGGTTTCCTCCAAGACTTCCAATACTGAATCAGGGAGAAGGAGTTGGCGCTAGTACACTAGTATCCATCCCGAATACCCTGGAAAGGATGTTGGAATAGGTCCAGAGAGGGCGACCATGCGAGACATCACCTGCTTCCTTAGTAACATCAGCAGTGCCCTGTATACAGACAAGAAAAGGTGATCCATCGGAATAAGTTGCCAGGCGCCACTGAGTATATGGGTCCTGCTCGTCCTCATGCTCGTGATCATCAGCATCGTCATCTCCCCCTTGGTTGTAAAAAATTTCAAGTATAGGTGGTGGAATGTTCACAGGACCTTGGAAACACAAAATGGTTAATTGATTAGTAAAGGGAAACTAGCTAACCCGCATGCATGTGGATGAAACAATTATAATTACGGTGGAAGACAAACATACCGAAAGCATGATCATTCCATGCAAAAAGAGTGCCACGATTGGTGGCAGCAAACACAAGACCCTCATATTGAATTGCATCACAGTACTCAACCGTGTACAAAAATTGAATTTTGAGCAATATCCATCAAGGGGTGGAAGTAAGGAAGGCAACTAGCTTGTCGAAGATAGCAACAACTTGATAGTTCGAGTAATCCCAAGAGCGGTTGGGAACTCGACAAATTGCTATCCTCCGTAGACGACAGTTACCATGATCGTATTTGAACTCACATAGAACACCGTTGTACTCAACCTCTGGGCAGTCGTGTGAGATTTTTGGAAGTGGAACCCGGTGACGAGTGTACACATTCACAAGTTCCCTCTCGCAGTTGTACCCAATATAAACAACCCAATCTCCATTTGCGCCTGCCCAAGCCTTGCCCTCAAGCGATGGCATCTAAACATCATACGTATCAATATCAAGCGGCATCAACTTGCACAAGGTGAGGCTTCCCTCGTCCCTGTGCCAGTCAGCAAGGTCACGGCGAAGAAGATAGGGGAGATCAAACTGCTCCTGGACCCTTGGGTTCCTTGTAATGATGTTATTAGTTGAGTCGAGAATGGTCTTGAATGAACCTGCCATGCTAGCTGAGGTGATGATGTCGCACCGATAAATGAGTTTCTCCACCACGTCATCGTTCAGATCGGGGCAAGAATAATGGGGTCATTTCCGGCCTGTTCCCTCCATGGAGAAGATTTTCGAACAATGGCATAAGGAAGGGTGAAGGCAAATGGAGGGAGGAAGAGCGTGCGACAGCAGTTCCATATCAAGAGGGAAAGGCGAAGAGGCGGTGGACGATTGCCACGGTACATGATGAGGCGCCTGGGGAGCGAACGGTTGCCACAGAGGTCACACACTGACGACAAGGGTCGAGTGAACCGCATGCATATATCGCACACACCTTGATATGGCTCACCGTTTCTTAGGTGTTTCCTAATCACAAATAGTTCATCCGAGTGAACCGTATGCTGTATATCGCGCACACCTTCATTTGGCTGCCCGTTTCTTTTGTGTTGCCTAATCACAAACAGTTCATCCGAGTGAACCGTATGCTGTGTATCGCACATGCCTTCATTTGGCTGCCGATTTCTTTTGTTCCTCCTCATCGCAAATAGTTAATTGAACTGAACCATATGCCCTTCATCGCACATGCAACTAAAACCTGAACCGTGTTTTATGCATACGTCATCGCAAATGCTTTATACATTTCTGACAGTTTTCATACACCACCGTTTGCGATTATTGCATCACACATAGTTTCTCAAAGGGTCTTGTCAGATGTGAGGTTCTGGCAAACCCTTAAGGTTCGAACACTGGGGTGCGCGCGAAGTCTTTCCCTCCTACCGATCAACGCCCTAGCTCGGTAAGATCTCGTGGACGAACTCGACGAACTCGCAACACAGAAAGACACGAGGTTTATACCAGTTCGGGCCACCGTTGTGGTGTAATACCCTACTCCAGTGTGGTGGTGGTGGATTGCCTCCGGGGCTGATGATGAAAAGTGCAAGGGAAGAACAGTCTCCTGAGGTTGAGGTGTTCTTGTGGATAGGCGCTCGATCGGGTTGGATCAAGCTAAGATCGGGTTGGATCAAGCTAAGATCTGATTGCCCCTACTATGGTGGCTAGCTCTACTTATATAGGCCCTAGTCCTCTTCTTAAATGTTGAGCGGGAAGGGAGCCAACAATGGCGAGCAAATTTGAAGGGGGACGGCTAGTACAAGCTATCCTAACAAAAGTGGTCTTCGCCTGCGAAAAGTTCTGGTGATGACGCTGCATTGGGCTCCAAGATGACCTCTGTCTTGTCGTCCTCCTGGTCTTGGTCTCGTTGCACCAATATAGCAAACTTTGCCTGATGCCTCGGTACTCTTCACTTGCGCTGGCCTCCTTAGCACCAAAGAGGAAATAAGGACACTGCGCGCGCTGGCGCCCGCCTGGTGTCGTTCGTCATGGCTCACGTCACGAGAGCCTCATGAGGTTTGCCCTGCCTTGATATCTCTGCTCCTCGTGAGCCTGCCTGGCTAGGCCACTCCAGAGGAGGTCTTGTGTCGTCCGCCTCGTGAGGCTTGGACCCTCACGAGGGTCTTGGATGCCTTGTTGACGAAGACGGCCCGTATGGCCTGCTGGCTTAGCCACGCTGTGGTCCGCAGGCAGACAAGTCTGGGGACCCCCGTTCCCAGAACCGACAGTAGCCCCCGGGCCCAAGGTGCGCTCGGGCTTGGCTTTGCGGCGAAGCCAAGGGTAAAGTTCGGAGCACCGCGTGCCCCCAAAGCCTGCGACCTCGGTTGATGCATGGCGATTGATTGGACATGGGCGTCTCTGCTTCCGCGCGCTGCCTTTGAATCTGCGTGGCTATGCGGCCCCTGCGGCCTACACAGTTATTCCTTCTTCCCCCTGCTTTGTTGCCATGGCGCCAAAACAAGTGGACAAGGGGAAGAAGCCGATGTCTCCGTCAGGCGCACCTCCAGCTGTCGAGCCGGCGCTAGGCCGATCCCGGGTGCTCAATGACGAGGCCATGGACAAGGTGCGTCCGATGCTCTCTTCCAACTTCAACGAGTGGGGAGAGATGGTGGCTTGGCCTTTGTCTCGCACTCGCATGGCTCGGTGATGACCCACAAGTATAGGGGATCTATCGTAGTCCTTTCAATAAGTAAGAGTGTCGAACCCAACAAGGAGCAGAAGGAAATGACAAGCGGTTTTCAGCAAGGTATTCTCTGCAAGTACTGAAATAAGTGGCAACAGCTAGTTTTGTGATAAGATAAATTGTAACGAGCAACAAGTAAAAAAAGTAAATAAAGTGCAGCAAGGTGGCCCAATCCTTCTTGTAGCAAAGGACAAGCCTGGACAAACTCTTATATGAAGAAAAGCGCTCCCGAGGACACATGGGAATATCGTCAAGCTAATTTTCATCACGTTCATATGATTCGCGTTCGGTACTTTGATAATTTGATATGTGGGTGGACCAGTGCTTGGGTGCTATTCTTACTTGAACAAGCATCCCACTTATGATTAACCTCTATTGCAAGCATCCGCAACTACAACAAAAGTATTAAGGTAAACCTAACCATAGCATGAAACATATGGATTCAAATCAGCCCCTCACGGCAACGCATAAACTAGGGTTTAAGCTTACATCACTCTAGCAACCCATCATCTACTTACTACTTCCCAATGCCTTCCTCTAGGCCCAAATAATGGTGAAGTGTTATGTAGTCGACGTTCACATAACACCACTAGAGGCTAGACAACATACATCTCATCAAAATATCTAACGAATAACAAATTCACATGACTACTAATAGCAAGACTTCTCCCATGTCCTCAGGAACAAACGTAACTACTCACAAAGCATATTCATGTTCATAATCAGAGGGGTAATAATATGCATATAGGATCTGAACATATGATCTTTCACCAAATAAACCAACTAGCATCAACTACAAGGAGTAATCAACACTACTAGCAACCTACTAGCACCAATCCCGGACTTGGAGACAAGAATTGGATACAAGAGATGAACTAGGGTTTTGAGAGGAGATGGTGCTGGTGAAGATCTTGATGGAGATTGCCCTCTCCCGATGAGAGGAGCGTTGGTGATGACGATGGCGATGATTTCCCTCTCGAGGGAAGTGTCCCGACAGAACAGCCTTTCCGGAGCCCTAGATTGGTTCCGGAAGGTTCCGCCAAGGCGGAGTTTAAATCCCGAAAGGTTGCTTATGGTTTTTCCTCGACGAAAGACCTCATATAGCGTAAGATGGCCATCGGAGAGCCAACAGGGGGCCCACGAGGCAGGGCGCTACTGGGGGTAGGGCGCGCCCCCCACCCTCGTGGCCAGGTGGGTCCCCCACTGGTGAACTTCTTCCGCTCAATATTTTTTATTATTTCAAAAAATGACTTTCGTGGAGTCTCAGGACTTTTGGAGTTGTGCAGAATAGGTCTATAATATTTGCTCCTTTTCTAGCCCAGAATTCTAGCTGCCGAAATTCTCCCTCCTTATGTAAACCTTGTAAAATAAGAGAGAATAGGCATAAGAATTGTGACATAACGTATAATAACAGCCCATAATGCAATTAATATCAATATAAAAGAATGATGCAAAATGGACGTATCACTCGGGTAGCCACCGAGGTCCCAATCTTGATAGATGCCCTCTGGGCTGGCTTGATTCATCCCTTCTCTGCCTTCCTTAACGCGATGCTAGAGCATTACCAGATCCACATGCCGCATCTTGACCGCCAATCGGTGACTCTTCTTGCTGCCTTCGCCTTCGTGTGCGAAGCCATGGTGGGCATCGCTCCTTCGGTGGCCCTCCTCCGCCACTTCTTTTCATTGCACCTGGCCGACCCCCAGCAATGCTTGGGGTGTGTGAGCTTCCAGGCCATGGCTGCGACCGCAGGCGCGGGGATTGACTTCGAGCTCCCTTCATCCACGAGCGAGTTTTGTACGCGATGGGTGTTTGTCGATGTCAGCGTGCTCAGCCCCCTGCTCTATCTCCCGACGGCGCCTGCTGTTCTAAACTTCGGCTGGAGCCACCAGAAGCTCTCGAGCCCCCGCCTTGCTCACGTCTGGGCCAGGCTGAGGCTGCTGAAGGACCGCGTCGTGACCGCGCCGATGGTGGTGAAGGAGTTTGTCAAACGCCGGGTTGCTCCGCTTCAGCGCCACTCTCGCCCAATGTGGACCTTGCTCAACAGTCAAGACCACATGAGGTTCCAGGAGTCTGGGCTCCCTCTTGGGACGCGGCAAACAGTGCTCAAGGTCTTGACGGGTGTCCCCTTGCCGGCCGAAATGCCTGGGAAGAATTGCCTGTTGTATCGCTGCAAGAACAAGGATGAGTTTGCAGCGAGCATGCCTTCCTTCGACGAATGGGGGTTGCGGCCGATTGGACTGGTGGGGCCCCGCGAGAACCCCATCGTCATGGTTCCCTTCTTAGCCGCCGGTGCCGATCTCGCCCCTGGTGAAGGTGCGGGAGAGCGAGCTCCGACGGGGGCCGGTGGCTCGAGTCCTGAGGAACACATGTCGAATGGTGATCCTGGGGCGTCGTCTTCGGGGGCCTGCGACCCCCCTCCTGAGGCGCTGATTGTTGAGGACGTGCAACATGCGGCTCCCGAGGCCAAGGCTCCAGGAGCCTCAGGAGGTTGTGGTGGGACGGTGCCCGGCTGTTTGCCGCAACCGGGCACCCCTGAAGATATCCTTCCAGGCTCTTCTTTGGCCCTGCTGCGCACCGGCCGTCACGTCCAGCGTTTCGGTCTTCTTTGCGTAGACTTTGAGGAGCTCCGCAAGAGGAAAGGATCCCCTAGCAACATTTCGGGCTGTTGAAGCGGCGAAAGTGCATCGCCGTTGACGCGTAAGTACCTTGTTGTCACGGCTTCGTGCGTGTAGCCTCCTTATTCTGACGTCAGTTCTCCAGGACCCCTTCCGCCAAACCTGTTGCTTCTCCCGAGAAGCGGCATCCTCCTTCATCAACTCCCCCATCCGCCTTGAGCGTTCCTGATCTTCCCACCGCCCTTGGAGCTGGGTCGGTCGGGGGAGCATCTCTGCCTTCGCGGCGTGTTGAGCCCGCAGTTTGGCCATCCTTCCCCCACTGTCTGGCGTGGAGCTTGACGGGCGTGCCCAAGGCTCCTCCTTCCCTTATGGGCAGCGGCTGGCTGGCTTCGATCTTCGGTTCCTCTTCAAGCAGCGAGCCTCAGCCGGCTTGGGCTCCTCGCGAGGACGGGCTGGTGTCAGGTGTGGCGCCAGCCCCCAGCCCCCTCCGGTGGGTGGCGTGCCGCTTGGCGCCCCGCCCGCAGCCCCCAAGGTGGAGGACAAGGAGGGTCGAGCGTTCGAGCTTGAGCGCGGGCAGAGCGTGGTTCGTCATGAGCAATTCCAGGAGGCGATGGGCGCGATGAGCCGACTTGGTGAAGAGCTCGAGGGTGTTGACTCGCGGCTTGAGCCTGAAGGTCTCCGACTGGTGGAGGAGCGGCGCAAGCTGAGGGTGGCCATCAACCTCGGTCGCTATCAGCGCGACCTCGAGAATGCGAAGGCCGAGGCGTCCCTCAAGATCGCCCATGAAGCCCGCTCGTGAGCCTTGGAAGAGGCTCGCGAGGCTGACCGTTGTCGCGAGGCTGCGGAGGAACGCGCGTGGGAGCTCCAGGCCTGAAGCGCGTCCCTTGAGCAGCAGGTGGAGGCGTGCAGGGCCGCTCTTGCGTCGCTGAGGGGGACGCCCGCGGAGGATGAGGAGGTCAGGAGGCGCGGTAAGACGCTGGCCCTGGAGGCTGTGGAGCGCAGCCTCGAGCTTGAGTGACTGGAGACGAGGGAACGTTAAGTTGCTCAAGGAGAAGATGCCGCCGGGGCTCGCGAGGCCGGAGTTTAGGAGGAGGTGAATCGCCGGGTGGCCGAGGTTCGCGCGGACCTGAAGGTTAGGTACGACCTGAAGTTGAAGCTTGCGGGTATAGAGGATGCGGGTAGGGCAGCTACCCTCAGGCCCAGGTTGGATGAGGCTGAGAGGCGCGCGGAGGCCATGGCCGCCGCCCTGGTTAAGGCATAGGCGGACTTGGCCTCCGCCCGTGCCGAGCTGTGCTCCCTTCGTAGGCGGGTTGATGACGCTGAGGCCGTTGCACAGTAGAACACGGAGGAAGTGCTCCAACAATGAATGCTGGAGCGCGTGCATACACCTATGCTTCAGGATCTTCGGAACAGGGCCAACACCGCCCTGGGCCATATTTGCGATGTGGAGGTGCCGGTCCCTCACCCGAATGACTATGCCAGCCATCTGATCTTCTTCACTGAGGTGGTGACGCGCCTGGAGGCTCGATCTGCGAGCTTCGCCCGGCTTGTGGAGGAGAGGGGCATGGCCTGCTTGAGCGCGCTTTCTCCCGTGTCTTCAGCCACCTTTTGAATGCCGACCCCAACTTTGATTTCGACGCCGCCATCGCCCCTATTCCAACAGTCATCCGGGATGACCTGGCGCGTTGGGTTGAAGACAACGTGGACGCGTTGGTCAGGGCCTTCACTTTGGAAGATGACGGGGTGGTGATCGCCGCAGACAGAGGCAACATGGTTGACAACGGTGTCGGGGGCGTCTCCGGCGGTGGCGACGTTGCCAATGAAGACGATGACGACGCGAGTGATGCATCCGCGGGTGATGTGGCGAGCGACATTTCTGACTGATCCCACATTCTCCTGTCGTTTCATCCTGCACACGAAGCTGGGGCATGGCTGGGAAAACTTGTAAGAGCATTTTGGGAGGGGGAGCCCCTCATGTAAGCAAATTGCAGTTTTTACTTTCCCATGCGATGTGAGTTTGTGTCATCGTGAACTCGTAAATCCGGATGCGAGTTCTCTGTCTTGATTTACCTTAGTCAGCCCCAGCTTTGAGCTGGGTTGCGACGCGTCGAGTTCCTGAGAACCCTGCGGAGCTCGTCCCACCGTTAGAAGGGGCCCCACTAGAGCTGAGCACCAGTTGTAGTGCTAGCGCGCACTTGGCGTGCGCGCTTCGCGCTATCCCGCTCGCGAGGAGCTCGTGAGGGGAAGGCGACGGACATGAGTCCCAGACAAAACGAAATCCTGAAGGCAAGAAATTTGTCGAACGAGAAAAGGCTCCCCCCGCGCGCCTCAATAAAAAATCAGCTTCAACTCAAATCCAGATCCAGAAAGCAAAGCTACAGAGAGAGAGAGAGAGATCCAAAGCAAAAGGCTGCGTCCAGCACCTAGTCTAGTCTTCTGGTCTTCAAGTCTTCTCACCAGCACGGAGCTAAGTGCTGCCACTAGGCATGGGAGGGAGCCCCAGGGCCTGAGGCCGGCACCCCTGAGACTCCGGGCCGTGTACAACCCCAACTCATTATTACGTGAGAGTGTCACGGGCGGCGAGCTTCACAGGCACTATGCCTTCTTCACAGGTACCGACCTTGCTTCATATCACCGGACGAGGGACCCGCCTTGCGCCACCCTTGACCTCCTTTGGGCCGACCGGTCACCGGGACAACACAAAGGAGGGAAAGAGGACGCCAGTTGTGCCCCCGGCGACCACAGGTCCTTTTCCGGGGGAAGGGTTGTCGAGGCCTCCTCGGCAGAGGGCCTACCTGCGGGTGTTGCCAGGCGTCGCATGCCGCGGGGAGGGGCCTTGCTCCTGACTCCCTCCTGGCGCCCCCCAGTGTGTCTCCCTTGTTGGAACGGGTGCTGTCGTGCCAGGGTCGTCGATCGACGCTGCAACCTGAGTCATCTGTAGCCCATGGTTAGCATAAGCATGTTCCTGAGAGATTAGCGGTACCCTATAGTTTTCGTTGCCGGCGCGACCGTTGTGGTTCTCCGTTGGTTCTTGGAAGGCTTCGGCTCCCAGCGCCCCCTCTCCCCAATCTTCTCCAATGAATGAGCCAGGGTCGTCCTTTGGTGCGTACCCTTGGTCCATCATGCGGGGCATGTAGGCTTCCGGGGCCGTCTCCCCGAACACCTCGCCGTGGTGCCCCATGCTCCATGTTGCTCGGCCCAGGGTGGCGTCCTAAGGATGACATCATGGCATCCGGTTGGGACCATGGAGGGCGACGCTTGCGCCCGCGCTTGTCGCGGGCGGAATGGGGGAGTCGGAGCCCCCTACGCCGCTGGCCGTGCTGATGTTGGTGAAGCCCCCGGGCGTAGTTGATGGCGCGCGGATGTGGTCAGGTTCACTTCGCGGCCCTACAGTGGCCGGAGGAGGAAGTCGATAGCACAAGGGTGGTGCTCCCGACGCCGCTGCATCCAGTAGCTCGGCAACACGCTCCAGCAGTGTATCCCGGCCACTTTCCATCAGCCTGCATCGCAGCAGCTCCCTTGCCACGGTGAGCGCTGCCCCTCATGTTTGCTTGAGCCCGCCGTGAGTGCGGCACCGTTGCTGCGGCATGGCTCGCTGCTCTTGTGGTGGCCCGTACTTGCCATGGGGTGAGGGTGGACGACGCCTGGCCGCGCTGCCCGCGCCCGGCGGAGTTTGGCGGCGCACGCGCCGCCTGGAGTGCAGGGTCAAGATCATGGGTAGGCGGTGCTGCCCGGGCTGGCCAGGCTGCCTAGCGTTCAGAGCCGGCCCTTGAGTCGCCGGACATCGTGCCTAGGGAGTGTCGGCGAGCTGGTTGGTGGAGAAGAAGCTCCGGCGCACCCCTACCTGGTGCACCAAATGTCAGATGTGGGGTTCCGGCAAACCCTTAAGGTTGGAACACTGGGGTGCGCGCGAAGTCTTTCCCTCCTACCGATGTACGCCCCAGCTCGCTAAGATCTCGCGGACGAACTCGATTTAACTCGCAACACGTAAAAGACACGAGGTTTATACTGGTTCGGGCCACCATTGTTGTGTAATACCCTACTCCAGTGTGGTAGTGGTGGATTGCCTCTGGGGCTGACGATGAAGAGTACAAGGGAAGAACATCCTCCTGAGGTTGAGGTGTTCTTGTGGGTAGGCGCTCGATCGGGTTGGATCAAGCTAAGATCCGATTGCCCCTACTATGGTAGCTAGCTCTACTTATATAGGCCCTGGTCCTCTGCCCAAATGTTGAGCGGGAAGGGAGCCAACAACGGCAGGCAAATTTGAAGGGGGACATCTAGTACAAGTTATCCTGACAAAAGTGATCTTCGCCTGCCAAAAACCCCGGTGATGACGCTGCCTTTGGCTCCACGATGACCTCCGTCTTGCCATCCTCCTAGTCTTGGTCTCGTTGCACTAATATAGCAACCTTTTCCTGATGCCTCAGTACTCTTTGCCTGCGCTGGCCTCCTTAGCACCAAAGAGGAAATAAGGACGCCAGCTGGCTGGCGCTCACTGGTGTCGTTCGTCATGGCTCACGTCACGAGAGCCTCGTGAGGTTTGCCCCGCCTTGATATCTCTGCTCCCCGTGAGCCTGCCTGGCTAGGCCACTCCAGAGGGGGTCTTGCGTCGTCCGCCTCACGAGGCTTGGACCCTCGCGAGGGTCTTGGATGCCTTGTTGACGAAGATGGTCCGTAGGGCCTGCTGGCTTAGCCACGCTGTGGGCCGCAGGCAGGCAAGTCTGTGGACCCCCGTTCCCAGACCGCCGATAGGTCTCTGATCGTAGGGTCGCGTTAGGAGCATCCTGCAGTAGTGTAATGTATAAAAATGTCCAAGCGAACCCCGAAAAATTCCAAAACTTAATACAACACTCATGTTGTTCCATGTTGGCACTAGAAATTTTTTGAAAGCGATAAGAGGCAACGGACATCGTTTCGTCCCCAAAGGTGGCACGTTCCGTACCGAAACCATCAGGCTTGTTGTGAGAAGCTCTGGTTTGTGAGAAGCTTATACCCAGACCATCCCCAAATGGGATAATTTTTTTACCACGGCATGTTGATGCAGCTCCATGATACCAAGCCAAGTTTCATGAATTTCAGACAAGTTTTGGATTTACTAGAATTTAAAAGCCGGTATCTCAATGTTTTGTTGGCAATCAACGATTGCTCGGTGTTTGAAATTCATTCCCATTTCTTGCATGGGACCTAAGCATGCACCCAAGGACACATATTTGACTTTTCAACCAATTTATATGCACTGGAGCATGTGCATATATTTCAAATTTGAATTATGCACATAAAATGCCTAGAAAACCCAGTTAATGTATAAAAATGTCCAAACGAACCATGAAAAATTCGAAAACTTAATACAACACTCATGTTGTTCTGTTGACACTAAATTTTTTTTGATATCAAAAAAAGGCAACGGATATCATTTCGTCCCCAAACGTGGCACGTTACGTACCTAAACCATCAGGCTTGTTGTGAGAAGCTCTGGTTTGTGAGAAGCCTATAACCAAACCTGCAACAAATGGGACAATTTTTTTACCACGGCATGTTGATGCCGCTCCATGATAGCATGCCAAGTTTCATGAATTTCAGATGAGTTTTGGATTTACTAGAATCTGTAATACCTAAATAGTTCATCCCCACTATCATATTTCTCTTGACATGCAGCCTATCCACATCATCATCCATTCATATGCAGCCACGTCACCTATGATCACAAATAATTTTAACCCCTCTGTAATCCTCTTTTGCTCTACTACCCAGCGCTTTAAATTTGTCACCGCCTCCACTTCCACTCGATTTGTTATGGCAGGGTCGTACATCGTGTCTTTAGTTCTCCTCGTCTCCTCCAATTCCACCCACACAATTAGATCAAACGACACTTGCGGCAGCTATACAAATGGAAGATGGAGGCGGCAGCACCGGATCTAGCTGAAACGTGAACTATAAATCGCGCACGACAGGGTATCGAGCCATGTCTATCCATTCTGTCCACCCGTCGATCCATCTGTCAGAATCGATTCATATTATTTTCCTCGAAGATCATCGTCAATGGAGTCCCTGGCCATTAGTCCCCGTGAGACAGCGTTGTTGTATGCATATGCGCTGCCATGGAGCGTTGGAGCGTGGTGTGCATGCGTCGCCGTGCTAGCCGCGTGGGCTGTGGTGGTGCTGGTGGTGGGAAGCACGCTGGGCGGGTCCGGCAGGCTGTAGAGGCTCGTGGGCGATGTGGTGGCGGAAACGCCGCCACCATTGCCGGAGACGGCGCAGAGCTGATGCAGGGACGCCGGCGTGTCGGAGAAGGCCTCCGGCACGGTGGACGAGCTGAGGTTCCTCGTTGTTGGCGTCGATGTCGACAGGTTCCCCTGGAGCAAAGCCTGCTCTACTGGCAGTGCACAGACTTCCATTTCTCCAGCCCGAGAAAAACTGTATGAACGATACGTGCATGATCCATCCATTCGTCCAACCATTAATTCCTTTTGATTGCAGGGGGCATTGTATTGATTTTTCTCCTTTGATTATAGTTGCAGGAAAGTGAGGCCATGAGCCCATGACCAGGAGGCAGGAGCTAGATGACGGTGGACTTTTCTCTTTGTTAGATCCGTCTCTCTCTCTCTCTCCATAAATTTCTATGTCTCCTATGTGTTAACTTTCTCTATGTTAATTCTTGATGAAGAATCAAACAAATTGTGAATCCTAGACTATGAATGAGTGCAACGGGTTCAATAGGTATGTGTGAGTATATGCTCTGCCTTCTTCCAATCTATGTAATCGATTTATTTATGGCACTCTAAAAGCGATAGTTATAACTAGTTGCGTAATAACAATTTATGGCAAAATATTTGATTAGTTCATAGAAGTAGAAAAATTATTATAAAGGGTGGTAACCTCACCTTCTCGTAACGAAGAGGTCATATCAATAAATTATCCATCTTTTATCCTTCCAATCAAATGCAAAGTTGGCTACCTATAACCGCTTCTATCCTCTCAACAAGTCAAAAAATGGCTATTCCTAGCCGTCAGTTCGGGATACCCATGCCCAACTAAATCTATCCAGCACAAATATTCATTCCTAGCCGTCAGTTCGGGATACCCATGGCCACCTAAATCTATCCGCACAAATATGCATATACCAATTATCGCC
Source organism: Aegilops bicornis (assembly GCA_021605145.1). Taxonomy (NCBI): domain Eukaryota; kingdom Viridiplantae; phylum Streptophyta; class Magnoliopsida; order Poales; family Poaceae; genus Aegilops; species Aegilops bicornis. The sequence goes on along the minus strand of CM038670.1, from coordinate 231,669,822 downwards.
TTAGAAACACGTAACGGCCCCGCAACAACGCGTGGGGTATCATCTAGTTTAAAAAACAGGTATCTCAACGCTTTGCCGGCAATCAACGGTGCATTGGTTTTTGAAGTTCATTCCCATTTCTTGCATGGGACCTAAGCATGCACCCAAGGACACATATTTGACTTTTCAACCAATTTATATGCACTGGAGCATGTGCATGTATTTCAAATTTGAATTATGCACATAAAATGCCTAGAAAACCCAGTTAATGTATAAAAATGTCCAAGCGAACCCCGAAAAATTCCAAAACTTAATACAACACTCATGTTGTTCCATGTTGGCACTAGAAATTTTTTGAAAGCGATAAGAGGCAACGGACATCGTTTCGTCCCCAAAGGTGGCACGTTCCGTACCGAAACCATCAGGCTTGTTGTGAGAAGCTCTGGTTTGTGAGAAGCTTATACCCAGACCATCCCCAAATGGGATAATTTTTTTACCACGGCATGTTGATGCAGCTCCATGATACCAAGCCAAGTTTCATGAATTTCAGACAAGTTTTGGATTTACTAGAATTTAAAAGCCAGGTATCTCAATGTTTTGTTGGCAATCAACAGTGCCCTGGTGTTTGAAATTCATTCCCATTTCTTGCATGGGACCTAAGCATGCACCCAAGGACACATATTTGACTTTTCAACCAATTTATATGCACTGGAGCATGTGCATATATTTCAAATTTGAATTATGCACATAAAATGCCTAGAAAACCCAGTTAATGTATAAAAATGTCCAAACGAACCATGAAAAATTCGAAAACTTAATACAACACTCATGTTGTTCTGTTGACACTAAATTTTTTTTGATATCAAAAAAAGGCAACGGATATCATTTCGTCCCCAAACGTGGCACGTTCCGTACCGAAACCATCAGGCTTGTTGTGAGAAGCTCTGGTTTGTGAGAAGCCTATAACCAAACCTGCAACAAATGGGACAATTTTTTTACCACGGCATGTTGATGCCGCTCCATGATAGCATGCCAAGTTTCATGAATTTCAGATGAGTTTTGGATTTACTAGAATCTGTAATACCTAAATAGTTCATCCCCACTATCATATTTCTCTTGACATGCAGCCTATCCACATCATCATCCATTCATATGCAGCCACGTCACCTATGATCACAAATAATTTTAACCCCTCTGTAATCCTCTTTTGCTCTACTACCCAGCTTTTAAATTTGTCACCGCCTCCACTTCCACTCGATTTGTTATGGCAGGGTCGTACATCGTGTCTTTAGTTCTCCTCGTCTCCTCCAATTCCACCCACACAATTAGATCAAACGACACTTGCGGCAGCTATACAGCGGAAGATGGAGGGCGGCAGCACCGGATCTAGCTGAAACGTGAACTATAAATCGCGCACGACAGGGTATCGAGCCATGTCTATCCATTCTGTCCACCCGTCGATCCATCTGTCAGAATCGATTCATATTATTTTCCTCGAAGATCATCGTCAATGGAGTCCCTGGCCATTAGTCCCCGTGAGACAGCGTTGTTGTATGCATATGCGCTGCCATGGAGCGTTGGAGCGTGGTGTGCATGCGTCGCCGTGCTAGCCGCGTGGGCTGTGGTGGTGCTGGTGGTGGGAAGCACGCTGGGCGGGTCCGGCAGGCTGTAGAGGCTCGTGGGCGATGTGGTGGCGGAAACGCCGCCGCCCACCGCTGTCGGAGACGGCGCAGAGCTGATGCAGGGACGCCGGCGTGTCGGAGAAGGCCTCCGGCACGGTGGACGAGCTGAGGTTCCTCGTTGTTGGCGTCGATGTCGACGAGTTCCTCGAGCAAAGCTCGCTCATCGGCAAGGTACGTACTTCCATTTCTCGGCCGAGAAAAACTGTATGAACGATACGTGCATGATCCATCCATTCGTCCAACCATTAATTCCTTTTGATTGCAGGGGGCATTGTATTGATTTTTCTCCTTTGATTATAGTTGCAGGAAAGTGAGGCCATGAGCCCATGACCAGGAGGCAGGAGCTAGGTGACGGTGGACTTTTCTCTTTGTTAGATCCGTCTCTCTCTCTCTCCATAAATTTCTATGTCTCCTATGTGTTAACTTTCTCTATGTTAATTCTTGATGAAGAATCAAACAAATTGTGAATCCTAGACTATGAATGAGTGCAACGGGTTCAATAGGTATGTGTGAGTATATGCTATGACTTCTTCCAATCTATGTAATCGATTTATTTTGGCACTCTAAAAGCGATTGTTATAACTAGTTGCGTAATAACAATTTATGGCAAAATATTTGATTAGTTCATAGAAGTAGAAAAATTATTATAAAGGGTGGTAACCTCACCTTCTCGTAACGAAGAGGTCATATCAATAAATTATCCATCTTTTATCCTTCCAATCAAATGCAAAGTTGGCTACCTATAACCGCTTCTATCCTCTCAACAAGTCAAAAAATGGCTATTCCTAGCCGTCAGTTCGGGATACCCATGCCCAACTAAATCTATCCAGCACAAATATTCATTCCTAGCCGTCAGTTCGGGATACCCATGGCCACCTAAATCTATCCGGCACAAATATGCATATACCAATTATCGCCTTAGAAACACGTAACGGCCCCGCAACAACGCGTGGGGTATCATCTAGTTTAAAAAACAGGTATCTCAACGCTTTGCCGGCAATCAACGGTGCATTGGTTTTTGAAGTTCATTCCCATTTCTTGCATGGGACCTAAGCATGCACCCAAGGACACATATTTGACTTTTCAACCAATTTATATGCACTGGAGCATGTGCATGTATTTCAAATTTGAATTATGCACATAAAATGCCTAGAAAACCCAGTTAATGTATAAAATGTCCAAGCGAACCCTAAAAATTCCAAAACTTAATACAACACTCATGTTGTTCCATGTTGGCACTAGAAATTTTTGAAAGCGATAAGAGGCAACGGACATCGTTTCGTCCCCAAAGGTGGCACGCCCGCATCAAACCATCGTGCTTGTTGTGAGAAGCTCTGGTTTGTGAGAAGCTTATACCCAGACCATCCCCAAATGCGATAATTTTTTTACCACGGCATGTTGATGCAGCTCCATGATACCAAGCCAAGTTTCATGAATTTCAGACAAGTTTTGTATTTACTAGAATTTAAAAGCCAGGTATCTCAATGTTTTGTCGGCAATCAACAGTGCCCTCGTGTTTGAAATTCATTCCCATTTCTTGCATGGGACCTAAGCATGCACCCAAGGACACATATTTGACTTTTCAACCAATTTATATGCACTGGAGCATGTGCATCTATTTCAAATTTGAATTATGCACATAAAATGCCTAGAAAACCCAGTTTATGTATAAAAATGTCCAAACGAACCACGAAAAATTCGAAAACTTAATACAACACTCATGTTGTTCTGTCGACACTAAATTTTTTTTGATATCAAAAAAAGGCAACGGATATCATTTCGTCCCCAAAAGTGGCACGTTCCGTACCGAAACCATCAGGCTTGTTGTGAGAAGCTCTGGTCTGTGAGAAGCCTATAACCAAACCTGCAACAAATGGGACAATTTTTTTACCACGACATGTTTATGCCGCTCCATGATAGCATGCCAGGTTTCATGAATTTCAGATGAGTTTTGGATTTACTAGAATCTGTAATACCTAAATAGTTCATCCCCACTATCATATTTCTCTTGACATGCAGCCTATCCAGATCATCATCCATTAATATGCAGCCACATCACCTATGATCACAAATAATTTTAACCCCTCTGTAATCCTCTTTTGCTCTACTACCCAGCGCTTTAAATTTGTCACCGCCTCCACTTCCACTCGATTTGTTATGGCAGGGTCGTACATCGTGTCTTTAGTTCTCTTCGTCTCCTCCAATTCCACCCACACAATTAGATCAAACGACACTTGCGGCAGCTATACAGCGGAAGATGGAGGGCGGCAGCACCGGATCTAGCTAAAACGCAAACTATAAATCGCGCACGACCGGGGATCGAGCCATGTCTATCCATTCTGTCCACCCGTCGATCCATCCGTCAGAATCGATTCATATTATTTTCCTCGAAGATCATCGTCAATGGAGTCCCTGGCCATTAGTCCCCGTGAGACAGCGTTGTTGTATGCATATGCGCTGCTGGCCCCGTCCGCTGCCATGGAGCGTTGGAGCGTGGTGTGCGTGCGTCGCCGTGCTAGCCGCGTGGGCTGTGGTGGTGCTGGTGGTGGGAAGCACGCTGGGCGGGTCCGGCAGGCTGTAGAGGCTCGTGGGCGATGTGGTGGTGGAAATGCCGCCGCCCACCGCTGTCGGAGACGGCGCAGAGCTGATGCAGGGACGCCGGCGTGTCGGAGAAGGCCTCCGGCACGGTGGACGAGATGAGGTTCCTCGTTGTTGGCGTCGACGTCGACAGGTTCCCCTGGAGCAAAGCCTGCTCTACTGGCAGTGCACAGACTTCCATTTCTCCAGCCCGAGAAAACTGTATGAATGATACGTGCATGATCCATCCATTCGTCCAACCATTAATTCCTTTTGATTGCAGGGGGCATTGTATTGATTTTTCTCCTTTGATTATAGTTGCAGGAAAGTGAGGCCATGAGCCCATGACCAGGAGGCAGGAGCTAGGTGACGGTGGACTTTTCTCTTTGTTAGATCCGCTCTCTCTCTCTCCATAAATTTCTATGTCTCCTATGTGTTAACTTTCTCTATGTTAATTCTTGATGAAGAATCAAACAAATTGTGAATCCTAGACTATGAATGAGTGCAACGGGTTCAATAGGTATGTGTGAGTATATGCTACAGCTTCTTCCAATCTATGTAATCGATTTATTTTTGGCACTCTAAAAGCGATTGTTATAACTAGTTGCGTAATAACAATTTATGGCAAAATATTTGATTAGTTCATAGAAGTAGAAAAATTATTATAAAGGGTGGTAACCTCACCTTCTCGTAACGAAGAGGTCATATCAATAAATTATCCATCTTTTATCCTTCCAATCAAATGCAAAGTTGGCTACCTATAACCGCTTCTATCCTCTCAACAAGTCAAAAAATGGCTATTCCTAGCCGTCAGTTCGGGATACCCATGGCCACCTAAATCTATCCGGCACAAATATGCATATACCAATTATCGCCTTAGAAACACGTAACGGCCCCGCAACAACGCGTGGGGTATCATCTAGTTTAAAAAACAGGTATCTCAACGCTTTGCGGCAATCAACGGTGCATTGGTTTTGAAGTTCATTCCCATTTCTTGCATGGGACCTAAGCATGCACCCAAGGACACATATTTGACTTTTCAACCAATTTATATGCACTGGAGCATGTGCATGTATTTCAAATTTGAATTATGCACATAAAATGCCTAGAAAACCCAATTAATATATAAAAATGTCCAAACAAACCCCGGAAAATTCCAGAACTTAACACAACACTCATGTTGTTCTACGTTGGCACTAGAAATTTTTTGAAAGTGATAAGAGGCAATGGATATCGTTTCGTCCCCAAAGGTGGCACGTTCCATACTGAAACCGTCAGGCTTGTTGTGAGAAGCTCTGGTTTGTGAGAAGCTTATACCCAGACCTTCCCCAAATGGGACAATTTTTTTACCACGGCAAGTTGATGCCGCTCCATGATACCATGCCAAGTTTCGTGAATTTCAGACGAGTTTCGGATTTACTAGAATTTAAAAGCCAGGTATCACAACGTTTTGTCAGCAATCAAGAGTGCCCTGGTGTTTGAAATTCATTCCCATTTCTTGCATGGGACCTAAGCATGCACCCAAGGACACATATTTGACTTTTCAACCAATTTATATGCACTGGAGCATGTGCATATATTTCAAATTTGAATTATGCACATAAAATGCCTAGAAAACCCCAGTTAATGTATAAAAATGTCCAAACGAACCACGAAAAATTCAAAACTTAACACAACACTCATGTTGTTCTATGTTGACACTAGAAATTTTTTGATATCAATAAGAGGCAACGGCTATCATTTCGTCCCCAAAGGTGCCACGTTCCATACCGAAACCATCAGGCTTGTTGTGAGAAGCTTATACCCAAACCTGCCCCAAATGGGATAAATTTTTTACCACGACATGTTGATGCCGCTCCATGATAGCTTGCCAAGTTTCATGAATTTCAGATGTGTTTTGGATTTACTAGAATCTATAATACCTAAATAGTTCATCCCCACTTTCATGTTTCTCTTGACATGCAGCCTATCCACATCATCATCCATTCATGTGCAGCCACGTCACCTATGATCACAAATAATTTTAACCCCTCTGTAATCCTCCTTTGCTCTACTACCCAGCGCTTTAAATTTGTCACCGCCGCCACTTCCACTCGATTTTATATGGCAGGGTCGTACGTCGTGTCTTTAGTTCTCTTTGTCTCCTCCAATTCCACCCACACAATCAGATTAAAAGACACTTGCGGCTGCTATACAACGGCAGATGGAGGGCGGCAACACCGGATCTAGCTGAAACGCGAACTATAAATTGTGCACGACCGGGGATCGAGCCATGCCTATCCATTATGTCCACCTGTCGATCCATCTGTCAGAATCGATTCATATTATTTTCCCCGAAGATCATCGTCAATGGAGTCCCTGGCCATTAGTCCCCGTGAGACGGCGTTGTTGTACGCATATGCGGTGCTGGCCCCGTCTGCCGCCATGGAGCGCTGGAGCGTGGTGTGCGTGCGTCACCGTGCTAGCCGCGTGGGCTGTGGTGGTGCTGGTGGTGGGCAACGCACTGGGCGGGTCCGGCAGGCTGTAGAGGCTCGTGGGCGATGTGGTGGCGGACATGCCGCCTCCCAACGCTGTCGGAGAGGGCGCAAAGCTGATGCAGGGACGCCGGCGTGTCGGAGAAGACCTCCAGCACGGTGGACGAGATGAGGTTCCTCGGTGTTGGCGTCGACGCCGATAGGTTCCCCTGGAGCAAAGCCATGCTCTACTGGCAGCGCACAGACTTCCATTTCTCCAGCCTGAGAAAAACTGTTTGAACGGTACGCGCATGATCCATCCATTTGTCCAACCATTAATTCCTTTTGATTGCAGGGGGCATTGTATTGATTTTTCTCCTCGGATTATAGTTGCAGGAAAGTGAGGCCATGAGCCCATGACTAGGAGGCAGGAGCTAGGCGACGGTGGACTTTTCTCTTTGTTAGATCCGTCTCTCTCTCTCTCCATAAATTTCTATGTCTCCTATGTGTTAACTTTCTTTGTGTTAATTCTTGATGAAGAATCAAACAGATAGTGAATCCTAGACTATGAATGAGTGCAACGGGTTCAGTAGGTATGTGTGAGTATATGCTACAGCTTCTTTCAATCTATGTAATCGAGTTATTTTTGGCACTCTAAAAGCGATTGTTATGACTAGTTGCGTAATAACAATTTATGGTAAAATATTTGATTAGTTCATAGAAGTAGAAAGTTTATTATAAAGGGTGGTAACCTCACCATCTCATAACGAAGAGGTCATACCAATAAATTATCCATCTTTTATCCTTCCAATCAAATGCAAAGTTGGCTACCTATAACCACTTCTTATCTCTCAACAAGTCAAAAAAAGGCTATTCCTAGACGTCAGTTCGGGATACCGATGGCCACCTAAATCTACCCGGCACAAATATTCATTCCTAGCCGTCAGTTCGGGATACCCATGGCCACCTAAATCTATTCGGCACAAATATAAATATACCAATTATCGCCTTAGAAACACGTAACGACCCCCAACAACGCGCTGGGTATCATCTAGTTTAAAAAACAGGTATATCAAAGCTTTGCCGGCAATCAACGGTGCACTAGTTTTTGAAATTCATTCCCATTTCTTGCATTTGACCTAGGCATGCACCCAAGGACACATGTTTGACTTTTCAACCAATTTATATGCACTGGAGCATGTGCATGTATTTCAAATTTGAATTATGCACATAAAATGCCTAGAAAACCCAATTAATATATAAAAATGTCCAAACGAACCCCGAAAAATTCCAAAAATTAACACAACACTCATGCTGTTCTATGTTGGCACTAGAAATTTTTTGAAAGCAATAAGAGTCAACGGATATCGTTTCGTCCGCAAATGTGGCACGTTCCGTACCAAAACCATGAGGCTTGTTGTGAGAAGCTGTGGTTTGTGAGAAGCTTATACCCAAACCTGCCCCAAATGGGACAATTTTTTAACCACGTCATGTTGACGCCGCTCCATGACACCATGCCAAGTTTCATGAATTTCAGACAAGTTCTGTATTTACTAGAATTTAAAAAACAGTCAACGTTTTGCCGGCAATCAACAATGCCCTGGTGTTTGAAATTCATTCCCATTTCTTGCATGGGACCTAAGCATGCACCCAAGGACACATATTTGACTTTCCAACTAATTTATATGCATTAGAGCATGTGCATGTAGTTCAGATTTGCATTATGCACATGAATGCACTGAAAACTCAGTTAATGTATAAAAATGTCCAATCGAACCCCGAAAAATCCCAAAAATTGACACAACACTCCTGTTGTTCTATGTTGACACTAGGAAAAAATTTGAAAGCAATAATAGGCAATGGATATTGTTTCGTCCCTAAAGGTGGGACGTTCCCTATCGAAACCATCATATATACTTGTTGTGAGAAGCTGTGGTTTGTGAGAAGCGTATACCCAAACCTGCCCCAAATGGGACAAAAACTTTACGACGGCATGTTGATGCCGCTCCATGATAGCATGCCAAGTTTCATGAATTTCAGACAAGTTTTGGATTTAATAGAATTTAAAAACCAGGTATTATCAATGTTTGCGGCCGAGTGACGGTGGCAGGGTGTTTGACATTCATTCCCATTTCTTGCATGGGACCTAAGCATGCAACCAAGGACACATATTTGAATTTTCAACCAATTTATATCCATTAGAGCATGTGCATGTAGTTAAAATTTGAATTTTGCACATGAATGCATTGAAAACTTAGTTAATGTATAAAAATGTCCAAGCGAACCCCGAAAAATCCAAAAATTGCCACAACACTCTTGTTGTTCTATGTTGACACTAGGAAAAAATTTGAAATCGAGAAGAGGCAACGGATATCGTTTTGTCCAGAAAGGTGAAACGTTCCCTACCGAAACCATCACACTTGTTGTGAGAAGCTCTGGTTTATGAGAAGCTTATACCCAAACCTGCCCCAAATGGGACAAATTTTTTACCACGTCATGTTGATGCCGCTCCATGATAGCATGCTAAGTTTCATGAATTTCGGATGAATTTTGGATTTACTTGAATTACATAAGCAAGTACGTCGACGTTTGCCGGAGAGCCACGGTGCCGTGGTGTTCAAATTTCAAACCCATTTCTTGCATGGGACATAAGCATAAACCCATGGACACATATATGATTTTACAACCCATGTTGGTGCACCGGAGCATCTCCATGTAGTTTAATTCTGAATTGTGCACCTGAAATGGCTAGAAAACCAATTTAATGTATAAAATGTTCAAATGAACCCTGAATAATTCCAATTCTTTTAGGACACACATGTAGTTGCATGTTCACTACATATAAAAGGTCGAGTAATTCAAATCAAGATGAAAAATCAAGTAGATTGCACACAGTTTATTATCACCAACCGTGTGAGATGCATCACAAAATATCCTAGAGCATCGTCGATGTACAGTACGCATATGGCTTACGGGACAAGGTGCGTCGGCTACAATCCACAGCCGGCGTGTCAAGCACACTAGCTTGCTCCCCAAATAATCCCGCCTCTGCATCCCTCGCAAATTTCAAAAATATTACTGCCTCGTAATCTCGAAAATATCTACCACCTGGAAGGTTTTAATGTTTGATAGCACACAATTAGTATGTGCGGACCGTGTGCGAGATCTGTCACTCCCGCTCTGCTTCAGTCCCTTGATTCAAATTTTCAGTAGCCCTGACATTTTACTCCCGCCTCTGCATCCCTCGCAATCTCAAATATATCTGCTCGCCCTTAATCCAAAATTTCAGTAGCCCCACCTTGTTACTCTTGCCACCTTGCCCCCCCCCCCCCCGCCCCCTCCACACACACCCCAAAACATCCGCTCACACAGACACACACAACCCTCGAAACCATTGGAAGGTCACCGCCATCGCTAGCGCCTCCATCCTCAACCTCTGCATGTGTGCCGGGGAGCTCGAGGAGCCAATGGCCAAAAACAGGTTTATCGCGGACTTTTCGCCCGACGCTGGCGAGGTGGCCGCCGAGGTGTCCCCGTCGTCCTCCACGAGCTTGATCTGCCGTCGTCGGGCCCCTGATCCGCCCGCCGCCGCGCCCCTACGCCGGTACGAGGACTTCCCCGTCCTCCCTCGGACTCGGCAGCCGATGAGGTCCTACCTCGAGGTCCGGCAGCGGCGGTGGGGGATGTGGGTCTCTGAGATTACATATCGGGAGACCCACACCCGCAAGTGGCTCGGTAGCTTCCACACGGACAAGCTCGTGGCCATGGAGTACGACCTCTGGTAGGTCCGCTTCCACGGCGCGGCGGCTAGGCTCAATTTCCCCTTCGCCACACGTCCGGTAGACCTCGTTCCGCCGGAGCCAGGGGTGGTGACCACGACTATGGTGCGGGAGGTCCGCGAGGCGTGGGAGCGCCTCCAGGCCGAGGCCGCCGACGAGGACTACATGCAAGAGCTCCGCCGGCAGCACCCGGAGTTCATGGAGGTGGAGCAGGCGATCTTTGCCGGCGCGTAGGGTGGCGAGGTTATCGCGCTCTCCTCTGATAACGAGGTCGAAGGCGGCAAGGACGGCGACACGGAGGGTGGCGAGGTTATCGCGCTCTCCTCCGATGGCGAGGTCGAAGGCGGCGGCGACGGTGGAGCGGAGGGCGTCGAGGTGGGCTCCGAGGACGAGGAGATCGACGTTGATGAGTTGAGGAGTGCCTTCCCCAATGACCCCGATGATGGTACCGGCCCGGACCCGGCTCGCGGCACACCGTACATGACGAGGAAGGATTGGCTCGACCTCTACTTTGACCGAAAGTATTTTTATGTTCGGTTATGCAAAACTATCTATGTTTATGTTTGAACGCATGCTACTTTCGATTGACTAGAAAAGGCCAAAATTTGTTGGAGTATATATATATATATATATATATATATATATATATATATATATATATATAGGGATAATCCATCCTACCACCCGGTGGTAGTTACCCCACATGTCTCATATACTACCATGTGGTACTATATATATTATTTTATTATTTTAAATATGTTCATATACTATATCTAAGATATTTCAAAGCAAGTTATATGAAAAAATTGCATATGAGCCCATAGTTTTTGTTATATTTGTAAAATACATACATATTTGTACGTAAAAATGAGCATACTTAAAAAATGGTACATACTAGCTAAAAATTAGTATATATACTACCTAATCATTGTTATATACTACATACTACACCTACATACTCTCGATTCCGATAGATACTACATACAACATACAAAACACAAGTGGTGGTAACTACCACTGCTTGTAGGAAAACATTTGTCGTATATATATATATATATATATATATATATATATATATATATATATATATATATATATATATATATATATATATATATATATATATATATATATATATCGACTAAGGGTTTTTGTCCTTTAACTTTTTAAGGATCGGCTAGAGATGTCCTTATGACTTGTTTATATCAGTTCTTCATAATGTGATGCTCTATATGTGCAAATATTTGCCGTGCAGTTCAATTTCATCAATAACAGTTTCAACAATACCACTATGAATTAGGATATTTTGTTGCTGTTAAGGATATTGCAGTTAACATGCCTTTTTTTGTTTTTTTAACAATAACTAGTGTATTGTGACCTGCATACCAGTTTGAATAACTATTTGCTTGTTTTTAAATGTTATGCCTGATGCAGTTAACACACCTTTCCATTTCTTGTTTTGCTTAACTAGCGTGCCTAAGCCTGCACACTGAAGCTATTATGTGTAGATTATGTTGTCTATCATGGATATGTTTGGTTGATGTTTATCCTGTTGTGCTTAACATGCCTTTATATATACTCATGATTGAGAACAGTGTTGTTTTCCATCGAGGTTAGTTTCATCGCATTGCTTATATGTACTCACTGTTCAAGATATCGGTAGCTGGCACCATATAGCCTAGGGCTGATAAGGGATTAATCATTGAATCAGATATTTCACTGAATAAATCTGTAACCCATTTATTAGAAGGTTAACTAGGGCCATATTTTATATATCTGAGGCTACATAGCAACATGCATTGAACTGAATGACTAAATATGCAATCCCAGGCTACATAGCAACAAGGAAGAGTGTTACCTTAATGTTCTGATGATGTCTAGATATACATGTAATAAAATCCTATATAATGGGATGGAGGGAGTTTTGTACTACGTCATTTTTCGATTCTTGTTTAGCTTCTAATATTAATTTGGTGCTTTTAGGTACATATATCATTGCTAAAGTCCACACTTCAACCCTTTCTGCGTATGGGGTATGAGATATTCATGAACCAGCATCAAGTGAGGAAAGTGATAAAGATTGTTATTAAAATGGGTCAAAAGATGTCAATCGAACTATTAGTTTACACTTTATGCAAGACAATAGTGAACTGCAGGCTGGTAAGTAAGAACAATGTAGCCTTCTTTTTACTGCACATAATGAGTTGTATTAGATGACAATGTCTGAATATTTTTTCTTTTGAAGGGGATCCTGAAGAATTTTACTCAATATTACCTCTCAAACTACATGATTGGTGGGCAGCCATCACAAGGGGTTGGACTAGAGTCATGCATGCCTTCTGCATCCAGGAGAGCACAATAGGGCCATTCCGCTTCACCTTGTTCAGCAACCGGAATGCCTATCGCCTCTTTATTTACCATCTGTAATAATACAAGTATAGAAACCTGGTTCATCATTCTTTATTTGGTGCTTATCTATACCTATTAATAAAGGGGCTATTGCTTCTTATCACCGTAATTTCGTCCGTCTTTTCCCTTGGTTTGGTACGTCAATTTCGTCTGTCACTAGGCATAAAATAAACGTCTTCACGTGGGATCGAACTACCGATGTTGCATGTCGAGACCCAAAGCTGCAACCAACACATCTAAGGCATCAGGATACAAAACAAAAGGTTTGTTTCTTTATAAATTAGTACCACCTCGCTGCTTTACAATCTGTTCTACCGATTTATATATGTTTCTGATTCAATATCAATAAGCAGCCTGGAGAATTAATTAGTAATAATGTGCCCTGTTTGTGAGGAAAACTCCGTAGAGAATAAGGAAACAAAGGTGGCTGACATATATTGCTTAGATTTCATGAAACGTGTGGCATGAATAAGGAAAAAGAGTAGCGTGATTAGCGGGTATAAATATGGAAAGAGAGTTTCGGAGAAGAAAAAAGGAAGGAGAGGATAATTACCATATAATACCAGCGTGGGATCCTTGGAAGAAGGAAGAAGATAATAATATGTTGTAAAGGAATTATAATACGAGGGCATGATCCTTATACATAAATAAGGAAGGAGAGTTTAACAAGAAAGAAAGAAAGGTGTATGATATGACACAAAGCAATTACCCAAACATGGCACGCAATTAACTAACGCAAAAGTTGATGAGATTTTAAAATTGCTTCAATTTGGGCGTGTTTGGTTGTCCGCATCGGGCCCAACCAGGTTCACGCGGGAAAGAGGAGGCCTGTTTGGTTGCCCGTTTTCAGTGTTGGGCCTGCATGGCACTCTTCTTAAAAAAGCCCAAATCCTGGCTCGCTGGAAACGCTCGAATCGGCAGTTTCTCACGAGCCAGGCCGAGGCGAGCGCTAGCAAGCGGGCCCTTGCACCAGTGGAGACGGAAGAGATGTGAGGTGATTACATGAGGTCTGCTTCAACCTCCAGTAAGCTTCTATCTAATCTCCTCTCTCTGATCTACACAACGGTGCTTTGATTCGAGGTAAGCTCTACACGAAAAAGATGCACCTCGATGCTACGCTGGACGAATTTTGTCAGATTCGTCGCGCACGATCGATCATTTGAAATTTCCTTTGACCAGCAGCCTAATCTCATTGTTCCTCACAACATTAGTGTTGTAAGTTTTTGGTTTGGACGATCGTAGCTTCAACTCTCTTTGAGCAGCATTGTACTGCATTGACGTCGCCATGTCGAGCTCCTCTGTCCTTTGCTCAGAGCCCTCCTATTCGTCCCTCTCTATGCCGAAGCCCTTCCCCTTGGTCTCCTTGCCCACGTCCTACTACACTAGAGTCGTCTCCGGCGTCGCTCATCTCGGCCCACTCTCCGTCGTCCTCCTACTGTATTGACACTGCAATGGCGCGCACACTACTTCTTGTGTCCTCTGCCTCCGTGCACATTGCATTTCTTCTCTCACTTCCTCTGCTATCTCTTAACCCTGTGTGCTAAGTGCAAGTGCTAGCTCTTAATCATACCCCATGCGGGCAACCAAATAGCGTGTAGTTGCATGCCGAGACAATGCAGGCAACCAAACAACATGCCCAAGTTGATCTCCTAATGCAGGCAACCAAACAACTCGCATATGTCGCATATGAGGCTGTTTTTCTAGAGCCAGGCTGAGTGGAGATGTGTATGCAACGCAGGTACTGTAGGAGACCGCAACCAAACATGCGCTTTACAAATAATGCCTTTAAAATTTGAAAATTAGGGGGTTCTTTAGGGTCAGAATTGTCGTACCAAAAGTATTGTATGTGTAAAAAAAGTATCATATGTGTAAATAACTAGGGACTGTTTGTTCAAATGCGAAGGAATTATAATTCATTATTTCTAATGCTTAGTCAGATTTTTTCACGACAGCTTACAAATAATGCCTTTAAGATTTCACCCACCTGAATTCGCGTGATTTGGCCACACACGTACAGTTGATATGAATTATTACTAGACCTCGGTGCGTGCCTTCCTGCCGTTGTCGGGTGGCATCATTTGGATGTTGTTGGCACATGTTGCTGGAAATTTCGGTGGATACTGCCATTATATCTCCCGTTGCAATGCACGGGCATATGTGCTAGTGTAATTCTTAAAGACGTACCTACGAATCAAATAATGCATTGGTTGTTTGAACCTGATGGATATTAATAAAGCTATAGCCTACTTTCAAGTTTAAATTAGGTACAATTTTAAATACCTTCAATTAAATTAGGGTGAAATTACGGTGTGCAGGTCATTACGGCACACACAGTTGGTAAAACACAAACGTTCACGATATGCACCTTAATCTGAGATGGTTCACAGAGAGGAAACGTGTGCAAGCATGCACATAGTTGCCATTTGCAAAGTGTGTGTGATGTCAGACACTATCACATACGGTGCGGGAAAACTAAATTTGTGTGATTGTCTACCTCTCTTACACAGTTTATAATCATGAACTGTTTGTGATGTGCCAGGTATCATAAAACTCCCATGCCTGGAATCTGCCTGGAAAGCACCCGTGCCTGGAATCTGTCTGGTTTTAGGTAAAACCACAAAACTCCGACTGAGATGGCAATGCAAGCACAAGCGAGTAGCAAGGATGAAGCGTTAGGGATATTCGAGATATGGAAACGGTTATATAACGACAAGTGTATGCATCAAGGCTACCTATCCCCGGCGGTTTCTGGGTCGTGTGGGAAGCACCCCCTGTCGCCCACACTCACTTGGCGACGGTTCCAAATGTCGTCGCCGAAAGGGGTTAAAAACTGTTTGTATAGCACCGACGCGTACCAGTGACCCGGGCCCATAGTGAAAAGCATTAAGAATAGCAAAGTCATCGGAACATCAATCTTAGAACATAGTGGATACTAGGAATCAAGCCCTAACAAAACTGACTCGATTACATGATGCATCTCATCCAACTCCTCACCGACCAGCGAGCCTATGGAGGAATTACTCACCCCCGGTGGGGAGTATCATGGAATTGGCGAAGGAGAAGGGTTGGTGATGATGAAGAACAAAGATCGTCCTCTTCAGATCCCCAAACGGACTCCAGATCTGGCCTCCGAATGAAGAACAAGAGGTGATGGCAGCTCTGTCTCGTGGATCGCGATAATTCTTTCTCCCTGGATTTTTTCTGGAAAAATGGGATTTTATAGCGTCGGTTTCAGCGTCTACGGGGCCACTAGGTGGGGACAACTCACCTAGGCGCGTCAGGAGACGGGGGCGCGCCCTGGTGGGTTGTGCCCACCCAAGTGCCCCTCTCCAGTGGATCTTGCCTCTAGAAATTCGTATTTATTGTAGAAAATTCCTCGCGAAGTTTCGTTCCATTCCGAGAACTTATATTTCTACACAAAAACAACACCATGGTAGTTCCGCGAACACAACGTCAGTCCGGGGTTAGTTTCATTCAAATCATGCAAATTAGAGTCCAAAACAAGAGGAAAAGCGTTAGCAAAAGTAGATACGTCGGAGACGTATCAGACCTCACAGGTTCCTTCCCTTAAGAGCGCGAGCCCTTAGGTTCAAGTCGGCTTGGTCACAAGTCGGATCACCTCCTACCTGCTCGGCTCGTAGTGGCCTCTAGCAAGACGTGACAACGACCAAGTAGACAATGAAGCCGGTTGGCGAACCTGTACAACATGTCACACTTTTGTTCCGTTTGCCACAAAGATATATGTTGTCGGGCTCAAAGCGAATCTGTCATCCTTGGGCTAGCCTGACCTCTTTCTCGTTCCAGTGATGCCGACCACAAACTGGATTATCTCATAATCATTATTGCATGGCCATGCTTATATCGGTCGGATCACGCGAGAGGCCCAGGGTATATCTCTCCTTATCAGAGGGGCAAATCACATCTTGCTCGACCATGTCTCGCAGCATGGGTCTGGACAAGCCCGAAACCCACCTTTGCAACTACCTAGTCATGGAGTAGCGTCTGGTCAGCCCAAAGCAGGTTTGTCACCATCCCGAGTACATGCGCCAGCTCAGGTCATAGGACATGGAACGTATGTTATACCAGAGACTCACAAATGACATATTGATGTGTCTCATAGTTGGGTCTGTCTGACTCAGACCTTATCTCGACTCGGATCCAACTATGTCAAATCCAACCAGATCCTTTCGAGCCCATATTATTCGGTTAGCATCCAATGCTCCATGGCTAGTGAGACCAAGCCATCCACCATGTCATATGCTAATATAGTCGGTTGCGCGTCAACACATCCCTTTCGACTAGGGACCTTTTCAGGACAATCATCATAAATGAATAGTCCCACAAAAAAAGTCACATACTAGTTGATACACATCATTGATAATGTCCAAGGACTATCTTTATTCATAAACACATAGGAAATGTCATCATACATGACTGCCTCTAGGGCATATCTCCAACAGTGGAGGGAGAGGGGACAACACATTGCCGTGCCAATGAAGAGGTTTTGTTGGGGAAGAGGTCGATATGGCAGATGAGAGGTGGTGTTTGTGGGGCTTTGAGTTTGAGTGTCTCCACTGATGGTGAAAGATCAAGGTTTATCAAATAGAGGGGTGAATACGAGTTAAGAAATTTTTAACAAAATGTTTTTTTACATTGCGAATGTGGAACATACACTACAAAAAAAATACACTTACGTGATGTTACATGTTTGTCACAGTAGGTCACGTTTTCAATCATGCATGTACATCCATGACGATTTTATGATAGAAACAAGATAGTCATACATGTGATATCATAGAAGTGTTCCATGACATTACCAAAATTATCATCACGGAAGTGTCCACTTCCATGACAATAATCGCGCGTCATAGAATTTCTTTCGTCAAGGCTAACTGACACGCGGCATCCACCGTAATGGGTCGTCGTTAAGCTACCATGTTCCGGTTTGGATCTGATAACCCGTTAACAGCCCACTTGGAGGAGAAAAGTGTTGGGGAACGTAGTAATTTTAAAAAAAATCCTACGCACACGCAAGATAATGGTGATGCATAGCAACGAGAGGGGAGAGTGTGTCCATGTACCCTTGTAGACCGAAAGCGGAAGTGTTAGCACAACGCGGTTGATGTAGTCGTACGTCTTCATGATCTGACCGATCAAGTATCAAACGCACGACACCTCCGAGTGCAGCACACGTCCAACTCGATGACGTCCCTCGAACTCCAATCCAGCCGAGCTTTGAGGGAGAGTTCCGTCAGCACGACGGCGTGGTGACGATGATGATGTTCTACGGACGCAGGGCTTCGCCTAAGCACTACTACAATATGACCGAGGTGGATTATGGTGGAGGGGGGCACCGCACACGGCTAAGAGATCCAAGGGATCAATTGGTGTGTATCTAGGGGGTGCCTCCCTCCCCGTATATAAAGGAATGGAGGAGGGGGAGGGGCCGGCCACCCTTGGCGCGCCCCATGAGGAGTCCTACTCCCACCGGGAATAGGACGCCCCCCTTCCATGTTGGAGTAGGAGAGGAGAGGAAAGGAGAGAGAGGGGGAGAGGAAAGGCGGGGGCGCTCCCCTCCTTGTCCAATTTGGACTTGGGGGGAGGGGCCAGATATATCAATCTTCATGTCTCTACCATTTTGAGACTCCTCGTTATGTCCGTGATCATATCCGGGACTCCGAACTACCCTCGGTACATCAAAACACATGAACTTATAATATAACCGTCATCGAACTTTAAGCGTACGGACCCTACGGGTTCGAGAACTATGTAGACATGACCGAGACACGTCTCCGTTCAATAACCAATAGCGGAACCTGGATGCTCATATTGGCTCCCACATATTCCACGAAGATCTTTATCGGTCAAACCGCATAACAAAATATGTTGTTCCCTTTGTCATCGGTATGTTACTTGCCCGAGATTCGATCGTCGGTATATCAATACCTAGTTCAATCTCGTTACCGGCAAGTCTCTTTACTCGTTCCATAATACATTATTCCACAACTAAATCGTTAGTTGCAATGCTTGCAAGGCTTAAGTGATCTGCATTACGGAGTGGACCCAGAGATACCTCTCTGACAATCGGAGTGACAAATCCTAATTTTTAAATACGCCAACCCAACAAGTACCTTCGGAGACACCTGTAGAGAACCTTTATAATCACCCAGTTATGTTGTGACATTTGGTAGCACACAAAGTGTTCCTCCGATAAACGGGAGTTGCATAATCTCATAGTCATAGGAACATGTATAAGTCATGAAGAAAGCAATAGCAATATACTAAACGATCAAGTGCTAAGCTAAAGGAATGGGTCAAGTCAATCACATCATTCTCCTAATGATGTGATCCCGTTAATCAAATGACAACTCTTTGTCTATGGCTAGGAAACATAACCATCTTTGATCAATGAGCTAGTCAAGTAGAGGAATACTAGTGACACTCTGTTTGTCTATGTATTCACACATGTATCATGTTTCCGGTTAATACAATTCTAGCATGAATAATAAACATTTATCATGATATAAGGAAATAAATAATAAATTTATTATTGCCTCTAGGGCATATTTCCTTCAGTCTCCCACTTGCACTAGAGTCAATAATCTAGATTACATAGTAATGATTCTAACACCAATGGAGCCTTGGTGCTGATCATGTTTTGCTCGTGGAAGAGGCTTAGTCAATGGGTCTGCAACATTCAGATTCGTATGTATCTTGCAAATCTCTATTTCTCCCACCTAGACTTGATCCCGGATGGAGGTGAAGCGTCTCTTGATGTGCTTGGTTCTCTTGTGAAATCTGGATTCCTTCGCCAAAGCAATTGCACCAGTATTGTCACAAAAGATTTTCATTGGACTCGATGCACTAGGTATGACACCTATATCGGATATGAACTCCTTCATCCAGACTCCTTCATTTGCTGCTTCCGAAGCAGCTATGTATTCCGCTTCACATGTAGATCCCGCTACGACGCTTTGTTTAGAACTGCACCAACTGACAGCTCCACCGTTCGATAAAAACACGTATCCGGTTTGAGATTTAGAATCGTCCGGATCAGTGTCAAAGCTTGTATTGATGTAA
The DNA here is from genome assembly GCA_021605145.1 of Aegilops bicornis. Taxonomy (NCBI): domain Eukaryota; kingdom Viridiplantae; phylum Streptophyta; class Magnoliopsida; order Poales; family Poaceae; genus Aegilops; species Aegilops bicornis. The sequence goes on along the minus strand of CM038670.1, from coordinate 231,649,863 downwards.
CGATTTACGACGAGCTCTTTGTCACCTCCATAAACGAGAAACATATCCTTAGTACTTTTCAGGCATTTCAGGATGTTCTTGAGCGATGTCCAGTGATCCACTCCTGGATTACTTTGGTACCTCCCTGCTAAACTAATAGCAAGGCACTCAGGTCCGGTACACAGCATTGCATACATGATAGAGCCTATGGCTGAAGCATAGGGAACACCTTTCATTTTCTCTCTATCTTTTGCAGTGGTCGGGCATTGAGTCTTACTCAACTTCACAACTTGTAACACTGGCAAGAACCCTTTTGTCGGATTTCGGGTTCCGGCAGACCCTTAAGGTTCAAGCTCTGGGGTGCGCGCGGAGATCTCTCCCCTACCGATCTACGTCCGATCTCCTCGTGTGATCTAAGCTGGAAATGATGAACAACACAAGGGACACGAGATTTATACTGGTTCGGGCCACCATTGTGGTGTAATACCCTACTCTAGTGTGTGGTGTGGTGGATTGCCTCAGGGGCTGATGATGAATAGTAGAGAGGAAGAACTGCCTCGCGAGAGGTGTTCTTGAGCTGGTGCGATGAACTGTGGAGTGAGTTCGATCGCCTCTCTCTCTCTCTTTCTAGGGCTCTATCCGATCTGATCTTGGCTTTTTCTTACTCTGTGGTGACTAGCTCTATTTATAGAGGCCCTGGGCCTCTCCCCAAATAATGAGCGGGAAGGGCGCCAACAATTGGCCATTTTCAAGGGGAACATCTAGTACAAGTTATCCTGACCAAAGGTGGGCTTCGGCTGCCAAAAGCACTGGTGATGACGCCGTCTTGGGCTCCACGGTGACCTCCGTCCTGCCATTCTGCTGGTCTTGGTCTCGTTGCACCGGAATGGTAACCTTTGCCCGATGCCTTGGCCTGTGCTTGCTCCCTTTGCACCAAAGGGGAAACAAGGACACTGCGCAGGCCGGCGCCCGCCTGGCGCTCGCCTAGTCTCGATCGTCTTGGCTTGCGTCACGGGCTCCTCGCGAGGTACCCCTACATTGATCTCTCCGCTTCCGTGCGAGCCTGCCTGATGTGGCTACCCTTAGGGAAGCTTCCCGTCGTCCGCCCCGCGAGGCTTGGCCCCTCACGAGGGTCTTGAGCTTGAGCTGATGAAGATGGGCCGTGCTGGGCCCCCACTTGAGCCACGCCGCAGGCAGGCAAGTCTGGGGACCCCCGTTCCCAGAACGCCGACAGTAGCCCCCGGGCCCAAGGCGCGCCCGGGCTTGGCTTAGCAGAGAAGCGAAGGGGCAAGCGCCTGCGGCCTTGGGCGCCGCATGGCGATTGATTGGACGATGGCGCAGGGCAGCGAGGGGGCGACTGTGCTCAAGGCCTGCTCCGACCAGCCTAAGGGCAAGGGGAGTACCTTCTATCCGTTCTTTGTGAGCGCCATCATCGTCGGTCTAGTGCCTCCTTTCTCTGAGTTCTTGTTTGCTATTCTCCGTCAATACAACTTGCAAGCTCTGCATCTCCACCCCAACTCTATTCTTCTCCTGGCGATTTTCGCTTACTATTGTGAGGCTCACGTTGGGGTGAAGCCCTCAGTGGCCTTGCTGCGCCACTATTTCTCCCTTCGGGTTTCTGGTGCCCATGTCTCCGCATGCGCGAGCTTTATCTCATACTCCAACTCCAATGCTATCTCGAAGCCTGGGAAGAGGATCAAAGGCTTCCGGAGCAAGTGGGTCATGGTGGATGTCGGCCACCTCCACCCTCGGCTGGTGTTGCCCACGAGACAGCCCAAGGCCGTTGACGCATGGTCCCATGCGGAGCTCGTCGACTCCCGTGTGAAGGCGGTACTGAAGAGGATGAACACGGACTTGAGGCCGACCAACTTAGGGGCGACGAAGCTCACCGGGGCCACACTCCTGAGGGAGTTCTTGGAGCACCGGGTGGCTCCACTCTCGGAGCACTCGCTCCCACTGTGGAGGCTTGGAGATGCGGGCGCCGCCCTGCGGCTGAGCTCTGAGGACCTGACCGACGAGAATCTGGTCGCGGCCCTCCATTCCTTGGTTGGGGGGGACGTGGCAAGCCCGGTGGGCGCCCCCATCCCCCTGTTCCTTCGCGACGACTGGGAGCAGCTGGTGAACGCCATGCACACCTTCAATGGTGGGGGGCTGGTGCCCGCGGAGGCTCCCGAGGATCTGGCGGCGCTGGCGATGGTGTACGTGTCCTCCGGCAGCCCCAGCGGGGGAAAGGGGGAAGAAGAGGCAAAGGAGGAAGAGTCTGACTCTGAGGCGGCTGGCGAGGAGTGGGGGAGTCCTTCCCTCGGCGCAAGCCCCAGGCCCTCCGCTCCATGCCGGACGACGACGAGTCCGGCACCAGGCGAGGAGGGGAGGACTCTTCCTTGACTACGAGGAAGGGCAGGTCGAGCCTGGTTCCCCCAGGGTCTGCTCTGGTCCCTAGGGGGTCTAAGGCCAGCTCCAGCCCTCCTGACGTGCCTTCTGCGCTTCCGGGCCTCCCAAGGCTGACCCCCGCTGCAGGCTCTCGGGCTTCAAGTTTGGCTGGAGGTTGCTTGAGTCCGCGGATGACGTCCAGTAAGTGCTCGATTCGTGCTTTGCTTGGTTTCTGTCGCTGAGGCTTGACGTCTGCATTCTTTTGCCAGGCCGGCACCTGCAGCAAAGAGGTTGAAAGGGGCTTCTGCGGCCCTGCTTGGGGCTAATCCATCTACTGGGGCGGCGCCTTCATCCACTGGGGAGGAAGACGGCGAGGCTCGTGCCTCCCCTAACCGATCGTCTTCGCGAGGCCGACCGGGACACCTCGGCGAGGAGTCGGCCCCCATGGCCCCGCTGACCCTGGAGTCGACTGCGCTTGATGCTGTAGCCGGGGCAGCCAAGGCCCAGGGGGTTCCTTCCTGCCAAGCCGTGACCACGCTGCCGTCCTCTCCGCCTGCTCCACTGGCTCCCGTCTCTTTTGTTCCCTTTGCCGCCATCCTGGACCAGGTTGCCAACGAGCTGAGCCAGCTGCGGGAGGATCTTCTGGGTGCGGACCCTCGCCTAGTGGCCGGGCGCCTGGAGCTAGCTTCTGGCTGGGCCCGTTCTGCTGCCTCCCTCCAAGCAGCGATGAGCCAGGCCGTGTCGGCCTCTGATGGGGAGAAACAGGCCGCCAACCAAGCCAAGGCCGCTCGTGACGCTGCCCTGGGCAACGCTGCGACCACCCAGGGCCGCTGCAAGGCGCTAGAGGCCGAGCTGCAAGGCCTGCGCGACGAGCTCGCCAAGGAGGTGTGCGGCCGCCTGGAGAAGGAGAAGGAGATGGAGGCTCGAGAGGCTGCCGTCAAGGACAAGGACACCAAGCTTGATGACCGCCATGGCCAATTGGAGAAGCTGGAGTGGTCGCTGAAGGTGGAGAGGACCGAGCTAGACGCCAAGGCGAAGGTCCTAGCGGAAGATCGGGTGGCCTTCGCGAAGCTGGAGAAGAAGGCTCGCGCCACGCTTAAGATGCTTTACGGGAGCGGCTTGGAGGAGCCGTTAGCTGGTGCGGAGGATGGCCCCGCCAAGCTGCTCCCCTTCCTGGTTGATGCGCTTGAAGATGTCATAGAAGGCCTTGGCACCACGGTCGAGGCCGAGGCGCGTGCCCTGTCTTCTGCGGTGCTGACGCATGGCCTCAGCCACGTCTACCTGCACGACCCCGACGTCGACTTCAACAGCCTGCTGGAACCCATGAGCGGTGACCGTGCTGCCACTGCCGCCGAGGCCATGAAGGGCCGAGCCGAGTCCTTGCTGGGGAAGTTCCGCTCCTTCAGCATCTTGCCCGGGCGCGGTGCCGCCAGCTCCGCGGCCTCAGGAGGCGGAGCCGCCCAGCGTGACTCCACCACAGGCGACGGCGCCACCAGAGAGTGATCCCTTCGCGGCTTCTGTCCTGTTTTTATTCCTGCAACATGCACCATGCCTCGCGGAGGCGTTTAAACTTGTGTTTGGCGTCGTGAAACAATCCATGGCTTGTAATATTTGCTTTGAATTTTCTGGAATTTGCATTTATCCCTCCTATTTGTCTGCGCTCTACGTCGGCAGGGCCCGGCCCCGCGCATACCTCAACCGCCGTTAGCCCCGACCGGAAACCAGGACGGGACTAAGGAGTGAGGGGCTACGTGGCAAGTTAGGCTCCTGAGTCATGATGCTCAGGAGTACCCCTTGACGCGCGAGCAATAAGTAGGGAAGGGGGGAGCAAGGAGTGAACTGATCGTTCTGCGTCGGCAGGGCCCGACCCCGCGCATACCTCAACCGCCGTTAGCCCCGACCGGAAACCAGGACGGGACTAAGGAGTGAGGGGCTACGTGACCAGTTAGGCTCCGGAATCGCGATGCTCCGGAGTCCCCCGTGACGCTCAAACGGGTTTTCATCCCTTGGCTCCGCTCGGGGAGTGGCGCGTGACGACCAGGTCCGAGGGACCTGGCTGGGTTGCGTGCGCTCGGGCGAGGCCCGGGCGTAGCCTCGTGTCCAGCCTCGCTGGCGCTCCGAGGGGAGGCGCTATGACGGTGACACCGAGCACCGGGCTCCTCGAGGTTGGTACGGCCGTGGGCCGCGCTCAGTTGTTTATCACCAGCGTGGAGCATAGCGCTTCCGTATGTGTACGGGCATAGCCGCTCCTCACCAGTGTCGTCAGCCAGCGCGGAGCATGGTGCTTCCACTGGTACGTGGGAGGGGGCTCCCCTCCGGGAGGAGCCCCCGGGGCGTGTACAGCCCCGCCCTGACATGTGGCCGGCATGGTAGGGCTAGGAGAGGTGTATCTGGGCACTCGTGAGCCAGCGCGGGACTCACGAGGCCCTACCTCGAGGCGGGTTGCACCTGGCTCTGGGCCTTTATCAATGGTGTGTTCCTGCAGGGTGGTTAGAATGCAAATGCTCTACGTCCTCAGGTCCCGGCCCTCGAGCGAGCTCAGCCGCCGCTGGTATGACAGGTTGCAATGCCGTGGGTCAAGGCCAGGGGGTGAGGGCTGGAGAGCTAGTAGGAGCCCATGAGTCGCGATGCTCAGGTACCCCCTTTTAACGTGCAAGCACTTTTCATGAGAGCGGAGAAGTCCGCGATAAGCAGTAGGTGACAATCATGAGAACTAGATTAAGCGTGAAAGAGCAAATTCATCTTAAGTAGATGCGGGAAACGCCGCTGGGCCAGGCCCGAGCGGCTTGGGGATGATGCAGCCCGAGGGGCGCCCCCAACAAGGTAGGTAAAAGAGCATAAGCAAAAGGGATACATGCCGCGGGGACGGACCCACGCGGCCTGGGAATGATGCGGCCCTGTGGGCGCTCCCAGCTAAAAATGGAACTTTGAAAGATGTCACCTGATGCCGTTGAAGATGAAGTGATGCTGAAGAAGCGGGCGATGCGCGGTGGAGACGTCGGTCCTCACGAGACCCCAGGCTCTGGAGCCTCGGGAGGCTTCGGGGGCACGAGCAGGTTTCCGGGGGCCATCTCCACTTCTGCCAGGGCCGCACGATTCCTCACCTCCTGAGCCTCCAGAACGCTCCTCGACAGGCGTTGATGAGCGGCGACCGCGTTCGGCAGACCGAAAGGCATGTGAACGTAGCTATGAGGAGGTCCCTCGCAGCGCCCCACGGGCGAAGGCCAGAGGCGCTCCTGAGACGCGGCTCGGTTGAGCCCTGGTACGTCGATGCAGATGCGTGCCCCACCATCCTAACCTGGATGTGGGGCTACGGCGGGCAAGCGGCGGCTGCCGTGCATGACTCTTGACTCCTGTATCTCTTGGGTGTATCTTGTGATGAACTCCTGAGGGTTTGATCTTCCTTGCCTTGTACCTTCCTGACGGAAACGTGCCTGAAAGCACCCCTCCAAATGGTGCTCGAGCGCCTCCCTCGCGACCTTAGCAGAGTCGGTGGCTCTCCAAGAAAGAGCCCCCGAGCCCTGCATGAGGAGGGCGCCGGGCGCGCCGTCCTATGCGAGAGAGGGTGGCGCTCCCTGATCGGGCGCAAATCCTGCCGCAACGCCTCCGGAGGTGCCTGCTTCCTTGTGGCTTGGGCTAGGCAAAGCCTTCTTCTTCTTCAGTGTCACCTCGGGATGTCTTCCGCTCCTGTGATCTGGGTCTTCGAGTGCTACGGCTTGGAACGCACGCTCAAGCGATTACACTGCATCCCTTTCTTCACATGGTACGGTGATGACTCCACCGCTTCCCGGCATCTTGAGGACATTGTAACCATGGTGAGTCACTGCCATGAACTTGGCTAGGGCTGGGTACCCGAGGATGGTGTTGTACGGCAGGCGAATGTGGGCGACGTCGAAGTCGATGAGCTCGGTGCGGTAGTTGTTGCGCTGCCCGAAGGTGACTGGAAGGCGAACCTGCCCTATTAGAACAGTGGAACCATCAGTGACTCCTGAGAAAGGCTTGGTCGGCTGAAGCTGATCGTATGGCACTTGGAGATTGTCAAACATCTCGACGGACAGGATGTTGAGTCTTGCCCCGCCATCAATGAGAGTCCTGGTGACCTGCACATTGCTAATGACTGGGGAGCAAAACATCGGGAGGACTATGGCCGTTGCCGCGCACTTGAGCTGATCCGCTGAGCTGAACGTGATAGCGCACGCAGACCACCTGAGAGGGCGTGTGGCCTCAAGCTTGGGGAGGACTGCATTCACCTCATGAGCAAACTGCTTAAAGATGCGCTGTGAGGCTGGGGCTTGGGCGCCACCCAAGATGCAAGCGATTGCGCGTGGCTCCTGGAAGCCCCCAACCCCCTCGTCTTGATGTTGGTCTTCGTTCCTCCCTGGCGGTTGTGGCAGAGGAGGAAGGCCTGCGTTGCCGTGTGGGCGATCCTCACAAGGCTGATCCCTCCAGCCTCCCTCGCGAGGCTGGTCCTGCCAGCGATCCTCGCGAGGTCGGTCACGCTACCCTTGGCGAGGGCCATGGTCTTCCCATCGTCCGCCACCTGTTCCTCCTCATCGGCCATAGCCCCTGTCGTTGCGCTCGGGGCGTCGGCCGATTCTCCCATCTGCATGGCCCTGAGCTCTTGACATTCGTTGGTGTTGTGGGTGTGGAGGTCGTGGTACACGCAGTATCGACTGCCCTTGGATGAGTCAGGCTGGTCCCTGCCTCGCTTGGTGTCTGGTTCCGCTGCAAGCACGGCATCCCCCTTGCGCTTCACGTCCTTGGCCTTGAGCTTTTTCTCTTCTGGGTCGGCAGCCGGGACCTCGAGGAGGGAGAGGCGCCCTTCCTCAGCCCGGGCGCACTTGGTCGCCAAGTTGAATAGCTCCAGGGATGTGCACAGGTCTTCATGGATTGCTAGCTCCTCCTTCATCTTGATTTCATGCACACCGTCTGAGAAAGCCGAGATGATGGCCTCCTTAGTCACCCTGGGGATCTTGAGGCGAGCGTTGTTAAAGCGTTGGATGTACTTCTGCAGGGTTTCCCCTGGCTGCTGTTTGATGCGGCGCAGGTCGCTCACGGCCGGGGGCCGGTCGCGAGTGCCCTGGAAGTTAGCGATGAAGTGGGTGCGCATCTCGCTCCAGGAGGAGATCGTGCTAGGAGCCAGGTTCAGGAGCCAAGTGTAGGCGCCGTCCTTGAGCGCCATGGGAAACCAGTTCGCCATGACCTTTTCGTCTCCGTTGGCGGCTTCGATGCCCAGCTCATAGTGCTGTAGGAACTCCACGGGGTCCACCGTGCCATTGTAGCGAGGGGGCAGATCAGGAGTGAAGGCGAGGCAGCCTGCTGTGGCCACCGGCGCCCTTTGCTGATGCTGGGCCTGCTCCTAGGGATTTCCACGCGCCGCCGCTTGAAGCAGCGCAGGGTCTTTTCGTGGAGGCGCAGGGACGCGATCTTGGCGCGCCGGCGCTGGGAGCGCGCGAGCACCTTCTTGGGGACGAGGGATCTCCTGGCAGCTCCCTTCTTGCTACGCTGGCGCCGGACACGGAGGGTCTCGCCCTGGAGCTGCGCGCCTTGGAGCCAGGACGCCTTCTTGGTGAGCAGGTGGTGGAGGAGCCTCCTGATCCTCGCCCCCTACACGGAATGGAGGGCGAGGCAGCGAGAGGGACGACAAGGGGGAGCCCCCTGCGGCGCTGATGAGCTCGGTGATGCGGGCGAGCCAGTCGTCGTAGAGGTCGTCGACGGGGCGGTAGTGCAGGAGCTCTCTTGCCAGGAGCAGCGCGGTGTGCGCGTTCGTGGGGGCGCGATGGGTGTGGGACGACGAACCAGCTGGAGTCAGCGACAGGGTGGAGGTGCAGCCATCCCGCCTCACCGAAGGGTGCTGAGACGAGGCTTGCTGCTCATTCCCCGCCGGGCCAGTGGCGGCGTTGGCGGCAGGCGACGGGGAACGACGAGGGCGTCCGCCGACGGGCGCCGTCTGGGCGACGCGGGTGGCGAGACCAGCCCGAAGGCCGCACGAAGCCCGACGAGCGTCAGCCATGGGCACGACGGAAGATCACACGCGAACAGCGGAAGAAAGATTCCGGCGCACCCCTACCTGGCACGCCAAATGTCGGATTTCGGGTTCCGACAGACCCTTAAGGTTCGAACTCTGGGGTGCGCGCGGAGATCTCTCCCCTACCGATCTACGTCCGATCTCCTCGTGCGATCTAAGATGGAAATGATGAACAACACAAGGGACACGAGATTTATACTGGTTCGGGCCACCGTTGTAGTGTAATACCCTACTCCAGTGTGTGGTGTGGTGGATTGCCTCAGGGGCTGATGATGTACAGTAAAGAGGAAGAGCTGCCTTGCGAGAGGTGTTCTTGAGCTGGTGCGATGAACTGTGGAGTGAGTTCGATCGCCTCTCTCTCTCTTTTTAGAGCTCTATCCGATCTGATCTTGGCTTTTTCTTACTCTGTGGTGGCTAGCTCTATTTATAGCGGCCCTAGGCCTCTCCCCAAATAATGAGCGGGAAGGGCGCCAACAATTGGCCATTTTCAAGGGGAACATCTAGTACAAGTTATCCTAACCAAAGGTGGTCTTCGGCTGCCAAAAGCACTGGTGATGATGCCATCTTGGGCTCCACGGTGACCTCCGTCCTGCCGTTCTGCTGGTCTTGGTCTCTTTGCACCGGAATGGTAACCTTTTCCCGATGCCTTGGCCTGTGCTTGCTCCCTTTGCACCAAAGGGGAAACAAGGACACTGCGCAGGCCGGCGCCCGCCTGGCGCCCGCCTGGTCTCGATCGTCATGGCTTGCATCAAGGGCTCCTCGCGAGGTACCCCTGCCTTGATCTCTCCGCCTCCTCGCGAGCCTGCCTGATGAGGCTGCCCTTAGGGAAGCTTCCCGTCATCCGCCCCGTGAGGGTCTTGAGCTTGAGCTGATGAAGATGAGCCGCGCTGGGCCCCAACTTGAGCCACGCGCAGGCCGCAGGCAGGCAAGTCTGGGGACCCCCATTCCCAGAACGCCGACACCTTTCTTTGCTTGATCCATTTTGAACTTCTTCAAAACTTTATCAAGGTATGTGCTTTGTGAAAGTCCTATTAAGCGTCTTGATCTATCTCTATAGATCTTGATGCCCAATATATAAGCAGCTTCACCGAGGTCCTTCATTGAAAAACTCTTGTTCAAATATCCCTTTATGCTATCCAGAAATTCTATATCATTTCCGATCAATAATATGTCATCCACATATAATATCAGAAATGCTACAGAGCTCCCACTCACTTTCTTGTAAATACAGGCTTCGAGAGGCTCCCACTCACTCTGTATAAAACCATATGCTTTGATCACACTATCAAAACGTTTATTCCAACTCTGAGAGGCTTGCACCAGTCCATTAATGGATCGCTGGAGCTTGCACACTTTGTTAGCTCCCTTTGGATTGACAAAACCTTCCGGTTGCATCATATACAACTCTTCTCCCAGAAATCCATTCAGGAATGCAGTTTTGACATCCATTTGCCAAATTTCATAATCATAAAATGCGGCAATTGCTAACATGATTCGGACAGACTTAAGCATCGCTACGGGTGAGAAGGTCTCATCGTAGTCAATCTCTTGAACTTGTCGAAAACCTTGTGCAACAAGTCGAGCTTTATAAATAGTAACATTACCATCAGCGTCAGTCTTCTTCTTGAAAATCCATTTATTCTCGATGGCTTGCCAATCATCGGGCAAGTCAACCAAAGTCCACACTTTGTTCTCATACATGGATCCCATCTCAGATTTCATGGCCTCAAGCCATTTTGCGGAATCTGGGCTCACCATCGCTTCTTCATAGTTCGTAGGTTTGTCATGGTCTAGTAACAAAATCTCCAGAACAGGATTACCATACCACTCTGGTGCGGATCTTACTCTGATTGACCTACGAGGTTTAGTAACAACTTGATCTGAAGTTTCATGATCATCATCATTAACTTCCTCACTAATTGGTGTAGACGTCACAGGAACCGGTTTCTGTGATGAACTACTTTGCAATAAGGGAGCAGGTACTGTTACCTCATCAAGTTCTACTTTCCTCCCACTCACTTCTTTCGAGAGAAACTCCTTCTCTAGAAAGGATCCATTCTTGGCAACGAAAGTATTGCCTTCGGATCTGTGATAGAAGGTGTACCTAATGGTTTCCTTTGGGTATCCTATGAAGACACACTTCTCCGACTTGGGTTCGAGCTTATCAAGTTGAAGCTTTTTCACATAATCATCGCAGCCCCAAACTTTAAGAAACGACAACTTTGGCTTCTTGCCAAACCACAGTTCATAAGGCGTTGTCTCAATGGATTTTGATGGTGCCCTATTTAACATGAATGAGGTCGTAACTAAAGCATAACCCCAAAACGATAGCGGTAAATCAGTAAGAGACATCATAGATCGCACCATATCTAGTAAAGTACGATTACGACGTTCGGACACACCATTACGTTGTGGTGTTCCAGGTGGCGTGAGTTGCGAAACTATTCCACATTGTTTCAAATGTAGACCAAACTCGTAACTCAAATATTCTCCTCCACGATCAGATCGTAGAAACTTTATTTTCTTGTTACGATGATTTTCAACTTCACTCTGAAATTCTTTGAACTTTTCAAGTGTTTCAGACTTATGTTTCATTAAGTAGATATACCCATATCTGCATGTGAAGGTGAGAAAAAAATGATACCCACCGTGAGCCTCAACATTCATTGGACCACATACATCAGTATGTATGATCTCCAATAAATCAGTTGCTCGCTTCATAGTTCCGGAGAACAACGTTTTAGTCATCTTGCCCATGAGGCATGGTTCGCAAGTACCAAGTGATTCGTAATCAAGTGATTCCAAAAGTCCATCAGTATGGAGTTTCTTCAGGATCTTTACACCAATATGACCCAAACGGCAGTGCCACAAATAAGTTGCACTATCATTGTCAACTCTGCATCTTTTGGCTTCAACATTATGAATATGTGTATCACTACTATCGAGATTCATCAAGAATAGACCACTCTTCAAGGCTGCATGACCATAAAAGATATTACTCATATAAATAGAACAACCATTATTCTCTGATTTAAATGAATAACCGTCTCGCATCAAACAAGATCCAGATATAATGTTCATGCTCAACGCTGGCACCAAATAACAATTATTTAGGTCTAACACTAATCTCAAAGGTAGATGTAGAGGTATTGTGCCGACGGTGATCACATCGACTTTGGAACCGTTTCCCACGCGCATCGTCACCTCGTCCTTAGCCAATGTCCACTTAATCCGTATTCCCTGTTTCGAGTTGCAAATATTAGCAACAAAACCACTATCAAATACACAGGTGCTACTGCGAGCTCTAGTAAGGTACACATCAATAACATGTATATCACATATATCTTTGTTCACCTTGCCACCCTTCTTATCCGCCAAATACTTGGGGCAGTTCCGCTTCCAGTGACTACCGCTTGCAAGAGAAGCACTGGCCTCGGGCTTAGGTCCAGACTTGGGTTTCTTCTCCTGAGCAGCAACTTGTTTGTTGTTCTTCTTGAAGTTCCCCTTCTTCTTCCCTTTGCTCTTTTTCTTGAAACTAGTGGTCTTATTGACCATCAACACTTGATGCTCTTTCTTGATTTCTACCTCCGCAGCCTTTAACATTGCGAAGAGCTCGGGAATCGTCTTATCCCTCCCTTGCATGTTATAGTTCATCACGAAGCTCTTGTAGCTTGGTGGCAGTGATTGAAGAATTCTGTCAATGACGCTATCATCCGGAAGATTAACTCCCAGTTGAATCAAGTTATTGTTATACCTAGACATTCTGAGTACATGCTCACTGACAGAACTGTTCTCCTCCATCCTACAGTTGTAGAACTTATTGGAGACTTCATATCTCTCTATCCGGGCATTTTCTTGAAATATTAACTTCAACTCCTGGAACATCTCATATGCTCCATGACGTTCAAAATGTCGTTGAAGTCCCGGTTCTAAGCCGTAAAGCATGGCACACTGAACTATAGAGTAGTCATCAGCTTTGCTCTGCTAGACGTTGATAACATATGGTGTTTCTCCTGCAGCAGGTTTGGCACCTAGCGTTGCTTCCAGGACGTAATTCTTCTGTGTAGCAATGAGGATAATCCTCAAGTTACGAACCCAGTCCGTGTAATTGCTACCATCATCTTTCAACTTTGCTTTCTCAAGGCATGCATTAAAATTCAACGGAACAACAGCACAAGCCACCTATCTACAACAAACATAGACATGCAAAATACTATCAGGTACTAAGTTCATGATAAAATTAAGTTCAGTTAATCATATTACTTAACAACTCCCACTTAGATAGGCATCCCTCTAATCATCTAAGTGATCACATGATCCAAATCAACTAAACCATAACCGATCATCACATGAAATGGAGTAGTTTTCAATGGTGAACATCACTATGTTGATCATATCTACTATATGATTCACGCTCGACCATTCGGTCTCAGTGTTCCGAGGCCATATCTGCATATACTAGGCTCGTCAAGTTTAACCTGAGTATTCTGCGTGTGCAAAACTGGCTTGCATCTATTGTAGATGGACGTAGAGCTTATCACACCCGATCCTCACGTGGTGTCTGGGCACAACGAACTTTGGCAACGGTGCATACTCAGGGAGAACACTTTTATCTTGAAATTTAGTGAGAGATCATCTTATAATGCTACCGTCAATCAAAGCAAGATAAGATGCAAAAAAGATAAACATCACATGCAATCAATATAACTGATATGATATGGCCATCATCATCTTGTGCTTGTGATATCCATCTCCGAAGAACCGTCATGATCACCATCGTCACCGGCGCGACACCTTGATCTCCATCGTAGCATCGTTGTCGTCTCGCCAACTATTGCTTCTATGACTATCGCTACCGCTTAGTGATAAAGTAAAGCAATTACAGGGCGATTGCATTGCATACAATAAAGCGACAACCATATGGCTCTCGCCGATTGCCGATAACTCGGTTACAAAACATGATCATCTCATACAATAAAATATAGCATCAAGTATTGACCATATCACATCACAACATGCCCTGCAAAAACAAGTTAGACGTCCTCTACTTTGTTGTTGCAAATTTTATGTAGCTGCTACGGGCTGAGCAAGAACCGTTCTTACCTACGCATCAAAACCACAATGATAGTTTGTCAAGTTAGTGTTGTTTTAACCTTCTCAAGGACCGGGCGTAGCCATACTCGGTTCAACTAAAGTTGGAGAAACTGACACCCGCCAGCCACCTGTGTGCAAAGCACGTCGGTAGAACCAGTCTCGCGTAAGCGTACGCGTAATGTCGGTCCGGGCCGCTTCATCCAACAATACCGCCGAACCAAAGTGTGACATCTTTGGTAAGCAAGATGACTTGTATCGCCCACAACTCACTTGTGTTCTACTCGTGCATATAACATCAACGCATAAACCAGGCTCGGATGCCACTGTTGGGGAACGTAGTAATTTCAAAAAAATTCCTACGCACACGCAAGATCATGGTGATGCATAGCAATGAGAGGGGAGAGTATGTCCACGTACCCTCGTAGACCGAAAGCGGAAGCGTTAGCACAACGCAGTTGATGTAGTCGTACGTCTTCACAATCCGACCAATCAAGTACCGAACGCACGTCACCTCCGAGTTCAGCACAGGTTCAACTCGATGACGTCCCTCGAACTCCGATCCAGCCGAGCTTTGAGGGAGAGTTCCGTCAGCACGACGGCGTGGTGACGATGATGATGTTCTACCGATGTAGGGCTTCGCCTAAGCACCGCTATGATATGATCGAGGTGGATTATGGTGGAGGGGGGCACTGCACACGGCTAAGAGATCCAAGGGATCAATTGTTGTGTATCTAGGGGGTGCCTCCCTCCCCGTATATAAAGGAGTGGAGGAGGGGGAGGGGGCCGGCCACCCTCGGCGCGCCCCATGAGGAGTCCTACTCCCACCGGGACTAGGACTCCCCCCTTCCTTGTTGGAGTAGGAGAGGAGAGGGAAGGAGAGAGAGGGGGAAAAGAAAGGGGGGCGCCTCCCGCCCTCCTTGTCCAATTCGGACTTGGGTGGGGGGAGGGGGGGTAGGGGCGCGCTGCTGCCCCATGGCCGCCTCTCCTCTTCCACCACTTGGGCCCATGAGGCCCAGTAACCTTCGGGGGGTTCCAGTAACCCCCAAGTACTCCGGTATATATCTGATAACCCCCGGAACCATTCTGGTGTCCGAATATAGTCGTCCAATATATCAAACTTCATGTCTCGACCATTTCGAGACTCCTCGTTATGTCCATGATCACATCCAGGACTCCGAACTACCTTTGGTACATCAAAACACATGAACTCATAATATAACCGTCATCGAAATTTAAGCGTGCGGACCCTACGGGTTCGAGAACTATGTAGACATGACCGAGACACATCTTCGGTCAATAACCAATAGCGGAACCTGGATGCTCATATTGGCTCCCACATATTCTACAAAGATCTTTATCGGTTAAACTGTATAACAACATCCGTTGTTCCCTTTGTCATCGGTATGTTACTTGCCCGAGATCGATCATCGGTATCTCAATACCTAGTTCAATCTCATTACCGGCAATTCTCTTTACTCGTTTTGTAATACATCATCCCGCAACTAACTCATTAGTTGCAATGCTTGCAAGGCTTAAGTGATGTGCTTTACCGAGTGGGCCCAGAGATAAATCTCCGACAATCGGAGTGACAAATCGTAATCTGGAAATACGCCAACCCAACAAGTACCTTCGGAGACACCTATAGAGCACCTTTATAATCACCGAGTTACGTTGTGACGTTTGGTAGCACACAAAGTGTTCCTCCGGTAAACGGGAGTTGCATAATCTCATAGTCATAGGAACATGTATAAGTCATGAAGTAATCAATAGCAACATACTAAACGATCAAGTGCTAAGCTAACAGAATGGGTCAAGTCACTCACATCATTCTCCTAAGGATGTGATCCCGTTAATCAAATGACCACTCTTTGTCTATGGCCAGGAAACATAACCATCTTTGATCAACGAGCTAGTCAAGTAGAGGCATACTAGTGACACTCTGTTTGTCTATGTATTCACTCATGTATCATGTTTCCGGTTAATACAATTCTAGCATGAATAATAAACATTTATCATGATATAAGGAAATAAATAATAACTTTATTATTGCCCCTAGGGCATATTTCCTCCAGAAAGAGAGGGGAGAGAGAGGGAAAGGGGAAGGCCGAATCCTCCCCTTTTCTTCTCCCTTCCCTCCTTTCCTTCTTCTCCTATTTGAGCCTACATGGGGCACACCAGCCCTTAGGGGCTGGTCTATCCCCTACTTGGCCCATTAGGCCCATGTAGTTGCCGGGGGATGCCCAGAACCACTTCATGTGACCTGATATGTATCCAGTACCCCCAGAACACTTCCGGTGTCCGAATATCATCGTCATGTATATGAATCTTTACCTCTAGACCATTTCGAGACTCCTCGTCATGTCCGTTATCTCATCCGGGACTCCGAACAACATTTGGTCACCAAATCACATAACTCATACAATACAAAATTGTCATCGAACATTAAGCATGCGGACCCTACGGGCTCGAGAACTATGTAGACATGACCGAGACACCTCTTCGGTCAATAATCAACAGAGGAACCTGGATGCTCATATTGGTTCCCACATATTCTATGAAGATCTTTATCGGTTGTACTGTAATGACAACATACGTTATCCCTTTGTCATCGGTATGTTACTTGCCCAAGATTTGATTGTCAGTATCTTCATACCTAGTTCAATCTCGTTACCGACAAGTCTCTTTACTCATTCTGTAATACATCATCCCGCAACTAACTCATTAGTCACATTGCTTGGAAGGCTTATTATGATGTTTATTACGGAGAGGGCCCAGATATACCTCTCCGATACTCGGAGTGACAAATCCTAATCTCGATCTATGCCAACCCAACAAACACCTTCGGAGATACCTGTAGAGCATCTTTATAATTGTCACGCCCAATATGCGACCCTATCCAAAAGGAACTCGACGGTCCCACCAAGGATAGACCCGCATATTGAAACGCTTTTGCAAGGTGGATATCATTACATCAACATTACATAATAGATGGGAATACACCCAAGTCATACAAAGTCATAAGAATACAACAATACAACATCATCTTACATAAGAGCAACATCCGACTACGGATGAAACACAAACAGAAACTCAAACGGCATCCACCCTGCTAGCCCAGGCTGCCGACCTGGAACCTATCCCCTGATCGAAGAAGCAGAAGAAGAACTCCAAAACAGTAACACCGCTCTCGCGTCAGGATCATCGCATAACCTGTACCTGCAACTGTTGGTGTAGTAATCTGTGAGCCACGAGGACTCAGCAATCCCATTACCATGGGTAACAAGACTAGCAAAGCTTAATGGGAAAGGAAGGGGTAAAGTGGCGAGGTTGCAGCAGCGGCTAAGCATATATGTTGGCTAACATACGCAAATGAGAGCGAGAAGAGAAGCAAGAGGAACGGTCGACAACTAGTAATGATCAAGAAGTGATCCTGAACTCCTACTTACGTCAGACATAACCCAGAAACCGTGTTCTCATATCGTTCAACCCGAAAAGAGACACTCACGGTTACGCATTACGGTTGGTGTATTTTAGAAGAGTTTACTTCAAGTTTACTACAACCGGATATTAACAAATTCCATCCGCCACATAACCGCGGGCACGGCTTTCGAAAGTTCAAACCCTGCAGGGGTGTCCCAACTTAGCCCATTATAAGCTCTCGCGATCAACGAAGGATATTCCTTCTCCCCGGGAAGACCCGATCAGTCTCGGAATCCAGGCTACAAGACATTTCTACAGTAATAAAACAAGACCAGCAAAGCCGCCCGATGTGCCGACAAATCCCGATAGGAGCTGCACATATCTCGTTCTCAGGGCACAGCGGATAGGTCAACCTACGAGTAAAACCAGCCCTCGAGTTGCCCCGTGGTGGCACCGCAGTCTGCCCGTTTCGGACCAACACTCGAAGGAGCACTGGCCCGGGGGAGGGCTAAAATAAAGATGACCCTCGGGCTCCGAAAACCCAAGGGAAAAGGGCTAGGTGAGGCAAATGGTAAAAACCAATGTTGGGCCTTGCTGGAGGAGTCTTATTCAAAGCGAACTGTCAAGGGGGTCCCATAAATCACCCAACCGCGTTAGGGACGCAAAATCCGGGAACATAATACCGATATGACGGAAACTACGACGGCAAGAGTGGAACAAAACACTGTGCATAAGGCCGAGCCTTCCACCCTTTACCAAGTATATAGATGCATTAATAATATAAGAGATATTGTGATATCCCAACATAATCCTGTCCATCATGGGGCAATCTTCAACTTCACCTGCAGCTAGCAACGCTATAAGAGGGGCTGAGCAAAGCGGTAACATAGCCAAACAACGGTTTGCTAGGAAGGGGAAAAAGGTTAGAGGTCGACATGGCAAATTGGGAAGGCTTGAAGAGCAAATGATAGGTAGCGCAAAGAAAGCGATAGAACGAAGCAACTAGCATAGCAATGATAGTAGTGAGATCCAGAAGCGGTCATCTTGCCTGAAATCCCGCAAGGAAGAAGAACGAGTCCATGAAGAAGATGAAGCCACGAAGATGAACCAAGCGTAGACGAACGAATCCTCACGATCGCAACGAAAACGGGAACTACCGAGAAGAAGCACACAACATGGTAACACACCACACATAGACAAGACATGATGCACAACAAGCATGATGCATGACAAAGCTACATGAAGCTACTCATGGTAAAAGATGATGTATACAAGACCAACACATCAAAGAAAGTTTAAATGAGGCCGGAAACAACATAGAACAACTCCGGCAAGTCCTCATATGCAAATTTCGAAATTGGTCCAGATCTGAATACTTTATATTCAAGTTGTTAAACAGCAAGTTAAGATGCACCACGATGATCTTCACGAAATTCTAGTCAAGTTACATATAAAGTTCATTAGATTCGGAGCTACGGCCTAGAAGATATGAGCAAAACAAGTTAAGCATGGCATTGATGCAAAAAGCATTCAAACATCAAACAAACACCTCAAAACAAGGATGCAACATTATAATATGAAACTACATGCAAAATCAAGCAAGTTTCATATAGAGCACACTCAAAACGGAGCAACGGTGCAACACATACACCCTATACAAGTTTAAAGGACAAACTGTCCAAAACAGCAACTAGGCATATTGCAAGCATCAAATCAATATGCTACAGCACCACAATATGAAAACAAAAGGCATGAGCATGATATACAGGTAAAGCATGACAAAACATGAACACTGAGCTATCTCCAGAAATCACTAGAACATGCTCAAAAACACATGGCAAGATTGCAAATAATAACAGTTTCAGACTTATCAGGAAATAACATCAGGTTGCAATGTTTAGAGCTATCAAACAACATGTTACGGCAAGCTATCATGTCAAACTAGAGCATGACATGAATCTACTCAAAGCATATAACAAATGTCCCTTACTGACTATAAGCCAAAAGGGATCAGAAAATACAGTTACAACCATGTGAATATAGCAAAAACATAAACAGATTCAAAAACTGGAGCATGGCAAAACAGATAACAAGTAGGCATGTTTACGAGCTCGATGCACTCACTACGAGGCATTGCATGACAAACGAAGCATACACCCAGCAACTAGGCATGTCATAAAAGCTAGAAATGGCAAGAACAACAACATAGCATGCACGGACCAACTACAACAACCTTGGCAAAATTGAATAACATGTAAACAATCTGCCAGGAACATTTTATAGCAAATTAGAGATCGATTGAGTCAAGCTAGGATGCTCCATAAATGAAAAAAGAGGCATGGATGGATAGAGCATAATCATATGTCCAAAACATCCGTACTGAACATACTCAAAAGAGGCATGGATCTCACTGTAGCAACATGAATACTTGGCATAAAAATAACAGCAGACAAAGACTTGGTGAAATTCTAAGTTCTGAAATCAGCAACATCACGGAGGCTAATTTGCAAGCTTGAAACAATCAATACATGGCATTTCATGAATATTGGAAAGCATCATACCAAATACGGCATGTTATAGCTCATTACACATGTATACTTCATGCTCAAAAGAAAATCACACATAAAGATACAAAAATAACAAAAGAGCATGTTCTGTTAACAGGCAGCAGACAACATCATATAGCAGTTTTGCAACGTTGATTAGGGCATCAAGATGAGCTCAAATGAACATGATGCAATGGAATGAAATGTAGAGCATCTCTCAGCGAACATTTTGACATATTACACGCACAAAACGGAGCAGTAGGCAACAAGTTATGGCATGATGAATATCGGCACATAATGATAGAATTTTCAGGACTTTGCAGTTTTTCTGAAAAAAAAAGGAATGCGCACGGGATAACTAAAACACGCGTGGGCGGGGTTTAGCAGCGGGGCTCACCATGGGCTTGGCCCAAGACGGTGGTGGATCGGGCCGGCGGGGATCTGGGCCGGCGGCAGCAGGTCACGGCCCACGAGGCGCCTCACTGGAGGAGGACCACGCGGTGGTCGTCCTCCTCCCGATCCCGCCTGGATCTGGGAGGCCGGAGCAACGGCGGCGGCCGTTCGACGGCGGGGCAGCGGCCTGAGCGGGCAAGGAGGGGCGGAGGAGGCCGGGAACGAGCGGATCCGGGCGTGGGGTCCCCGGATCCGGTGACGAACGAGGCCGAAGAGGCCCGCGACGAGCTCGGCGACGGCTCCTGCAAAAAAAATGGCGGCGGCGCGGGGCTTAGAGGAGAGGGAGAGCACGGGAGAAGGGAGGAGAAGAGGAGGCGCGGCACCGCTCGACGGGGCTCGGCGAACTTCCGCAAGTCTGAGGCTCGGCTCGGCGAAGCTCGACCGGCGGGAGGCGCCAAAGGCGGGCGGCGGCGATCTGTGGCGCGACGCTGGGCGCCGGGGCCAGGTCGTGGCGGCGGCGCTGGCCCAGATCGGCCCGGGCGGGCCACGGATGGGCTGGCAGGGCTGAAGTGAAGTGGGGGCGGGAGGACGTGGGGCGCTGGGTTGGCTGCTGGTGGGAGGCGGCGATGTCGCGCCCGGATTGGTCCGGGACGCGGCGGCGGCAGCGACAAGTGGCGGAGGTGGAGTGTGGCGGCGCTGAATCCGAGGAGGAGGGGGGTTGGCTGCGGCAGGAGGCGGCTAGGGGTAGGTGAGGGGCTAGGGATGCCCATTTTGGAAGGAAGGGGTGTATATATAGGGTAAGTGCTAGGGTTAGCGGGTTTCGGAGCCCTCCGATCACGATCGGACGGCACCGGACGCGAGGAGGGGTAGGTTGGACCTTATGGGTTGTGAGAGAGAGGTTTGGGCTGAGGGGAGAGAAGTGAGGTGCATCCCGACAACTGTTTCCGGAGACCGGAAACGTCCGACGATAGACCGGCTATATTGCGGTTGTAGGTTTAACGGTTGGGCCATCAAATGGACTCCGAATGCGACGAAACTTGGCAGGCGGCCTGTCTACACTATAATAAGACCGCACGACAAGTTTCAACCCATTCCGAGAACATTGTTATGCCACTTATAAAATAATATTTCGGAGGTGTCGCGGGCGCGTGCGACAGTGTCTGGCTCAGAACGGACACCGGAGAGAACCGGCGGAACCCGAACGGATGCATGTTTTGAAAAACATGCAGATGAAATGCAGATGATGACATGGCAAAATGCGACACGCAAGCAAATGACATGGCAACGACGGCGAAAAACTGGTAGACACCTGGCGCATCGAATCCGGGGCGTTACAATAATCACCCAGTTATGTTGTGACATTTGATAGCACACAAGGTATTCCTCCGCTATCCGAGAGTTGCATAATCTCATAGTCAAAGGAATATGTATATGACATGAAGAAAGCAACAACAATAAAACTTAACAATCATTATGCTAAGCTAACGGATGGTCTTGTCCATCACATCATTCTCCTAATGATGTGATCCCGTTGATCAAATGACAACACATGTCTATGGTTAGGAAACTTAACCGTCTTTGATTAACGAGCTAGTCTAGTAGAGGCTTACTAGGGACACTGTGTGTTGTCTATGTATCCACACATGTATCAAGTTTCCGGTTAATACAATTCTAGCATGAATAATAAATATTTATCATGATATAAGGAAATATAAATAACAACTTTATTATTGCCTCTAGGGCATATTTCCTTCATGCACATAGCCCATTTAAGGCCCGCTAACTCATGGCCCGTTACGGCCTATCCGAATTAGGCCCAATAGCGTCCTCTAAGCCGTCCAATATGATTCCAGGCCGTTGTAACTTCCGGCCCATGTATGGCCCATGAAATCTTTCGGCCCATATGAGGCCCTTTGTAACTCTTGGCCCATTAATGGCCCGTGTTGAGACTATCCCGTGATGAACAGTGCATCGCTTTATACCCATTAGTGGCCCATTGTTCCACTGGGCCGTTTCCAGCCCGTGTTATCTTTCGACATTCTCAGGGCCCATTTATTCTTGGGCACATTTCCAGCATTCGGTTAGTTATGGCCCGTTACTGGCCTTTTCTGCTTGTGGGCCAAATTCAACCCGTGGTTACAGTCAGCCCGTTTGTGGCCCGTTAATTTGTTGGGCCGTTTTCATAGCGTCATCAAATACGGCCGATTGACGAGGACCCATTATGGTCGGCCCATGAATGGATGATTCAAACTCTAGCCTGTTTACGGCCCATATTGCGGTTAGTTATTGGCCCATGTTTGGCCAATCGATCATACGGCCCGTAGAAGGCCCATTGATGTTACGCCCCGTAGAAGTACCATTGTTTCTACGGCCCGTAGAAGGACCATTGTTTCTATGGCCCATAGGAGGCCCCGGTTCACTACAGTAAATATGTAGCCCATGGTTATTGTGGCCTAGTTTTAAAAAACTAGGTTAGCGGCCACTAGCAAACAAATAAACAAGACAACAAGGAAATAAATAAGCAAGCAACTTACGCTAGGCTATCACAACTATTACATATATTACATCCATTGGGCATCAAAGTTCACCACCAGTGCAAATATAGGGAACAAAGCAGCATATCACATACACTGGTTGACAAAGTTGGCGACCAGTGCAAATAAATGCCGCAGCAAAACAAATCCAGAACTGAAACCACTTTAGAAGAGCTCAAGAGACAATATCCTAGGTACCCATAGTGCTGGCAAGATGCTTAGCAAGCTTATTAACTTTCTCTTGTTTGGCACTTAAATCCTCCAGTGCTTGCTGTTGCACCAGAAAGTATGCATGTGAATTCTACAGGGACTTCCTCAGTCCTTCGGCTTCTTGCCGCAACACTGCCGACTGATGCCTTTCAGCTTGTAGCTGAGACTGAAGAAGCTGAAGTGATTTAGGCAGCGAGTTCAAAGAGCTTGTGCCAGCCATACTGGCTAGTAACTCGAACACTACATCAATGCAGGACTTTGGGGTTGTCTCACTGTCTACAAGATCGTTTTTATCACCTTTCATGGAGACCAACAGGGTTGCCTCACTATCTTGAACCTTATCTGCATTACTTTCTCTACCATTGCATAGTGGGGTGCTCTACTCCAATATTCTGTTCGCATTCTACAAGAGAAACAACCAGACACATCATAGGTTTAGCATGTAGTATACGAAATTCATTTTGGTAAACCGGTTCAGTAGTAAGGTGGACAGGATAACAGCATGAAACAAACATATATCTATGTACTATGGTCACTGTATTGTCCATATCATTGTAGTTTATGCTGCCAAATCAAGATAGAGACACGGTTCTAATCATAGCAGCATAGATAGAATATAAGTGTGAGAAATTACACAGCACTGGCAACACTTGTAATGTGCATCACATGAGAACATAATTGTCTATACAACTGAAACTGAAATCAACATAGAGCAAGAAGTTAGAACAGCAATCAAGTTAAAGAAATATGTTTAAAACATACCTGTTGCACCATTGGAGTTTCAGTTGGATCCTTCAAATTCGAAAGTAGTGGGTATGAGTAAATACAGTGATACAACAACAACATCGGAATATGGACCATAGCTACGGAATCTGACCTGAGAACAATTGCTCTTCTGCTTTAAACGTGGAGTTTGGTTCGCTGTGGTGGTCTTCGTGCTTTGGGCACTGCAGTTGCTTTACAAACTGCTCGTGTGGGGGGGGGGGGGTACTCTATGGTGGACATGGTGTTGTGTCAACTAGAAATTGGTTACTATCCGTTGGGGTTGGGATTAGATGGGTTGTAGCTGGTTCTCTGTCCAACGGTGTAAGTGTGCAATCTGGAAGAGTCTTGATTATGTGTGGTGGGGCTAGTTCATGGGCCAGTACAACCATGGTTCTATCTGCATCAATGGGTAGCAGCATCTTTTGTGAAGAACGTGTTTTTTCTCCCTTAGATACTACCATCACCACCTCCAATTCAAATGGCTGGTAAACAAGAAAAGAAATTGAACGTACAGACATTGTATGATAGACAGATGTGGTAACTCAGATATGTGTTGTATAACCAAACAGGACTGCATGACACAGTTTCACATATATGATGGCTAACTAAACAGGATAGCATGACACAGTTTCAGATATATGATGGATAATTTAACAGGATATAATGGCATAATTCAACATATGATGAGTTTCTAAACAGGATGACATGACAAAACTATATGATGTCTTTCTAAAATAAGTTGGGATGAAATAATTCACATACATGTTGTCTAAGTATGCAGGATGGCATGATATAATTGACATAATTGATTCATATACTAAGCAGCTCGCACTCGCATGTATGATCTCTAAACTAAGCAAATGGAATTGAATATTATGCATATGATGTCTAAACTAAGCAATGCATGACACCATATGCATGATATGAGAAATATAAACATTGAAAATTAGAGCATACTCCTTAGGTGGGATATAGGACTGGTCATCTGTCTCTAAATCCTCCTCTGAGGAGCTACACGTAACCATCGAGATATACGCTTCAACATGTACCATTGCCTGCTCTGAAGACCTTGTTTTCACTCCTGATTTTTCCATAACCGGCTCAAATTGCTGATACACATGAAGAGTAGTTCAATATACATAGATTGTCGACAGATAGAATATGTAATGAAAAAAAGGATGGCATGAGATAATTCACATATATGATGCCTGGCTACATGGCGGTGCATAATTCACATATATGATAACTGGCTGAAAAACATGGCATTGCATAATTAACATATCTGATATAAAAAGCAAACAGGAGGCATTCACACAAAGCATGTCTGATCTAAGCAGATTGGCATGGCAATGCAAGACACCATATGCATGATATGAGCAATATAACCCTGCCAAGTTAGAGCATGCACCTCGGATGGGGGGATACGACTGGTCATCTGTCTCTGAATCCTCCTCTCACTACTAGGAAAAGGCTAATTAGTGGTGCACCTGTTTTTGCCATTAACGGCGCACTACAGGTGCGCCACTATTATCACGCCATTAATACCAAAATAGTAATGGCGCACCTATGGTGCGCCATTAGTATCCCAGATAGTAATGGCGCACTATAGGTGCACCATAACTATGCCTATCTGGTGCGCCATTACTAACAAATTTTTGTCAAATTTTTTTAGATTTTTTTTTCAAATTTTTTTTTCGTTTTTTTTCTTAATCTCACTATGGCTTAATGTCGGGTCAATATACTTAATCTCAAATCAAATCACACTCTTTGGTCAAACTTCCCGGAAGGTCACCCATCCTCATACTACTCCAGCCCGAGCACGCTTAACTTCGCAGTTCTATCCAACCCCAACACCAGCTAACTTCGCAGGCACATGTTGATATATCTATCATATCAATCCTATTAAACCTTGTTGATCTCTAGGACATTGTTCATGTTCATGAGTGTGATGAAATTTTGAAAACATATTTCAAACTTCCCGGTCACATTACGTATCATATTTTGAAAAAAATTCCAAATTTTTTTTGAAACCAATTTTTTTTTCTGTTACTAGTGGCGCACCTAGCAAATGGTGCGCCACTAGTAAGTTTGATTTTTTTTATTTTTCCGCCCTCTAGATCTTAAAAGCCCCGTATCTTTCGTTCGGTTAGGTTTTTAGGGATTTTGAAGATGCTCAACTGGGTTCCCCCGTTGAATTCGGATGTAACTTTTCGAGTAGATGATTTTTCGTATAAAAAACTTTTTAATCTGAGTTCATATGCAAAAGTTATTCCCATTTTACTAAATTCCAAAGAGATTTTGCAAATAAAGTCGAAATTCATATTTATAAATTTTCCCAACAACTAGACCATATATCGCGTGGGAAACTTATTTTCTTTTATTTTGTTGACATTTCCATCATTTTCTTTTATTTTTTTAAAAACTGAAAAGGCGGTCCAGGGGGGGGTGCATTTAGCACCAGGGTTACTTATGGCGCACCTGGTGTGTGGTGCGCCATTAGTAGTTTTGAAAAAAACAATTTTTTAGTTGTGGCGCACCATGGGATAGTGCGCCATTACTAATTAAAACTAGCAATGGCGCACCTTCCACTGGTGCGCCACTACTAACAATTTTTTATGTTTTTTTTAAAACTACTAATGGCGCACGGTGGGTGTGGTGCGCCATTACTATGTCAACTAGTAATGGCGCACTATCACAGCGCCAAGATATAACAATTTTTTTATTTTTTTCAAAACTACTAATGGCGCACCACACACCAGGTGCGCCATTAGTAATATGTCAATAATGGCGCACCTGTATCTGGTGCGCCACTGCTATATAGCAGTGGCGCACCACATACATGGTGCGCCATTAATGTCCATATCAGCTATAGCCCTTTTCCTAGTAGTGTTTGAGGAGCTATCTGTAACCAGCAAGAAATCTTCATTGACAGGTAGCACTGACAGCTTAGAAAACGTTGTTTTCACTCCAGATTTTCCCATGATCGACTCAAATGGCTGATGCACATGTAGATTATATGAATGTATAAACGTTCTTGACAAATGGAATACATTATGAAAAACAATATGGCACGATACAATTCACATATACGATGGCTGGCTAAACAGGATGGCATTACATGATTCATGTATATGATGCCTGGCTAAAGATGTCATTGCATAATTCCCATATACTCCCTCCATTCCTAAATATTTATGTCTTTAAAGATTTCAAATGGACTACCACATATAGATGTATATAAACATATTTTAGAGTGTAGATTCACTCATTTTGCTCCGTATGTAGTCACTTGTTGAAATCTCTAAAAAGGCAAATATTTAGGAACGGTGGGAGTATGATATAGAAACCAAACAGGTGGCATTCACACAAAGCAAATCTAAACTAAGCTGATGACATATAAGATGTATAATGTAAGCAATGTGAGGCGCCATATGCATGATATGACCAACATCAGCATGCCAGGTTAAAGCGAACACCACATGGGGTAAATAGGAGTGGTCGGCTCCCTCTTAATCCCCCTCTGAACAGTTATCTTACTCTGGAATACAATCTGGAATGGCGGGAGGGGGCCCACTTCACCCACCATGGAGCGGCGTTTGCATGACATTATATTCCCACGCAAATGTGTTCTCTTTTTCTCTACATGTTCAGCATGATTGTGTACAACAACTGACATGCATAATAAAAAAACATAGTTAGGTTATTTAACGCCTAAGGGGTGCATGCAGAAATCAAGATTGATGGTAGCAAATGAGTGGATAGATCCAAAACTAATGATAGCAGGTAGATTATAGCTTCAGTTTAAAAAGATAGATGATGGATCATCTAGTGTTTGTTGCCCACCAAACATGAACCACATAGAAGACCCCACATGAACCAGATAGTAGACAGATACTATTAATTGCTGCCTCGATATGTGCCCCACAGTCATTTTAAAACTCAAGTTTGAACAATAGTTTGGACCTGACTCAGAATCTAAGAGGTGAACAAGACGATAAACTAGGAGGTAATAAAAACCGATGTATAACGTAAGCAGACACGAAAGAGTGCGACCTCTCTTCCGGAACTGTGTAGTCCTTAGGTTCATCTGCTAAATCGATGATGATAATGAAGTTGGCGTGGCTGCCGGCAATGGGGAAGATGATCCGAGGCGGTGAAAGGAAGTCAGCAGGGGGAATCTCTGCTGCAGTGAATGCTTCCGTCGATGGTGCACCTCAGGTGGGGTGGATGACGGCACGGCGGGAGCAGGACATAACACACAGAGTTTTCTTTGACACCTATCTAAAAATGAAGTAAATCTGTAAGGCTCCTTAGAATAGGAGGATTCTATAAATGCAAGGACAGAAAAAATACCGGAATAGGATAGGAATGCACGTGCAAAACTGAGGATTTGCAAACATAGGATTTTGGCCAACCTGGGTGTTTGGTTCACATGAATTGGAAGAATACAGGAATGGAGAAACATGGTCAAATTAAAGTCAAACCACGTGAAAATGAAAAATAAGAATCTTATTATGCCAGTAATGCAATTAGTCATGTTATTCATGGATATTAATTTGAAACGGACATCCAAGTGGACATTAAAATTCCTACGTTTTTTCTTTGAAAGAGACACTAAAGGAAAAAATCCCCTAGTTTTGCTTTGCTCCATTCCTTCTAACCAAATGCACGAATAGTAGTACCGTAGTAAAGTTTCCAATTCCTATGTTTTCCTTCACTTTTTCTTTGAACCAGTGGCAGCAGTCTTCAACAGGCTGAAGCCTGCCCTCGAAATATTTTGTGAGCTTAGATTTGGTCCACATTAGTATCATATAATGGCCATCTTGCTAACCGATTAAAATTGTGGTTCAACAGAGCATTTAGTTTTCTCCTTGCCAACTTTGTGACCATGATTCATTTATTTCTAGATTTGCATCTACTTTGAACAAAAGGATCCCTAAGGGATCGACATGAATGCAGAGTAACAAAGTGATGCGACGAGTGTACAACCTCTTTGGCATAGCCTTGTCGACCTCAACATCATTGGGTTGGACGTGGAGGATGGTGATGCTGGTGTGACAATCGGGGCGGGGAAGAAGATCTGAGGCCTCTCGAAATGGCGCTGAGGGTACTGCTCCGCTGTGATGGACGGTTCCGTTGTTGGAGCAGCTCCGGAGAGGTGTATGACGGCGAGGCCGAAGCAGGACACGATAGACAATGTTAATCTGAAGTGGGACTCTAATATAATCTACAGTAGATGATGTAAAATACATCACCAGAAAGTGCTAGATGTAAAATGCATCAGACGTGCCACGGCCGCTCCGACAGATGCTATAAAGACTGTTCACTCTTAACTTAACTGAAAAAACTGAACTTTATAGTCGAAACTGAATTTTATTATTGAAACTGATTGAACCAGTAGCAGAGCATTGCAATAGAAGTTTAGGGCTTTCGAGCACTAGTAGCAGAGAAGCAGTGATCTAAATCAGCAGCCGCTCGTGCAGGGAACGCACTAGCAGAGAGCAACTCGTGCAGCGTCTCCTGTAGTTGCCGGAGGTCGTGCAGCAGCAGCAGCATCAGCGCGAGCGAGAGAAAGAGCAGAGCAGCAGCACGAACGAGAGCAAGAGCGGAGCAGCAACGCCACCGACAGCAATAGCAAAGAAGAGCAGCAGCACGGACGAAAGCAAGAGCGGTACAGCAACGCGACCGACATCAAGAACAGAGCCACGACCGCAGCAATAGCGGCAGCACGAGCGAGAGCCGGAGCAGCAGCAGGAAGTGCCGGTGTGGAAGTCGCCGCCGAGGAAGCAACTACATGGGGGAGAGCTGTTATGGATGAAATGGTTGGCGACGGCGCCGTTGATGGAGATCCTCCATGGCTGCTCGGTATCGAGCACCGGCAGCCCTGTGAGATTGAATAAAAGATAAAATGCAGTGGTGAGTGCAGAACTTCCTTGGTGGCGCCTAGTAGGCCTCGGCTTCATCGGAGGAATTGGTGAGGGGGCTGCAGTTCTAGTGGGGCAGGTCAAGACGGCTGTCGGGCAGCTCCTTGGAGGTGGAGGACGGGGCGGCTAGTCTGGCAGGACGACGAGATCGACAATGGATCCTCATACGGTGCGGTGGATAAGGGACGGCGAGTTGTTGTGGTGGACGAAGTTGTCAGGGAAGAGTCTCCGGCTGGGCGGCGGTAGGGAGGCTGATGAAGGAGTGTGGGGTTTAGCGGGTTTTGGCTGCCTCGGTGTACGAATGGGGGGCGAAAGGGAAGGTAGGGGGAGCCATGGCTTAGGGATGCGCTTGTCCAAAATGTAGGGTAAGTTACCAACATACCCCCACCGGTTTTGACCACGTGACGTCGAGTTGGCATTTCCGGCTGAGGGGTAGAAGGGGGATTTCGCATGCCTGGGCTACGAGACTGATTTCGGATGAGGAAGGACTTTTCGCGTGCTTCAAAATTTCGGGATAACAAGGCGCGGTGTTATACCTCTTGAACTTGCATTGTTTTTTCCTTGAAGAGGAAAGGGTGATGTAGCAAAGTAGCGTAAGTATTTCCCTCAGTTTTTAGAACCAAGGTATCAATCCAGTAGGAGACAACGCAACAAGCCACCAACTTGCAACCAACGCGACAAATGGGTTGTAAATCCCTTCACGGCTATTCGCAAAGTGAGATCTGATAGAGATGGATAATCGGTCAAGTAATATTTTTGGTATTTTTGGTTTATGGAACGGAAAGTAAAAGATTGCAAAGTAAGGGAACGGCGACTGAAATTGGCAAGTTGATGGGAGACTAATATGTTGTAAAATAGACCCGGGGGCCATAGGTTTCACTAGAGACTTCTCTCAAGAAAGGAATTATTATGGTGGTGAATAAATTACTGCCGAGCAACTGATAGAAAAGCGCAAAGTTATGATGATATCTAAGGAAATGATCATGAATATAGGCATCACGTCCGTGTAAAGTAGACCGAAACGATTCTGCATCTACTACTATTACTCCACACATCGACCGCTATACAGCATGCATCTAGAGTATTAAGTTCATAAGAACAGAGTAACGCATTAAGCAAGATGACATGATGTAGAGGAATTAACTCAAGCAATATGATGAAAAACCCATCTTTTTATCCTCGATGGCAACAATACAATACGTGTCGGTTCCCCTTTTGTCAATGGGATCGAGCACCGCAAGATTGAACCCAAAGCTAAGCACTTCTCCCATTGCAAAAAAAAACCAATCTAGTTGGCCAAACCAAATTGATAGTTCGAAGAGACTTGCAAAGATATCAAAATAGGCATATAACAATTCAGAGGAGATTCAAATAATATTCATAGATAAGCTGATCATAAATCCACAATTAATCAGATCTCGACAAACACATCGCAAAAGAGTATTACATCGAATAGATCTCCAAGAACATTGAGGAGAACTTTCTATTGAGAATCAAAGAGAGAGAGAGAGAGAGAGAGAGAAGAAGCCATCTAGCTACTAGCTATGGACACGTAGGTGTGAGGTAAACTACTCATGCTTCATCAGAGAGGTATCAAAATAGGCATATAAGAATTCAGAGGAGATTCAAATAATATTCATAGATAAGCTGATCATAAATCCACAATTAATATGATCTCGGCAAACACATCGCAAAATAGTATTACACTGAATAGATCTCCAAGAACATCGAGGAGAACTTTCTATTGAGAATCAAAGAGAGAGAGAGAGAGAGAGAAGAAGCCATCTGGCTACTAGCTATGGACCCGTAGGTGTGAGGTAAACTACTCATGCTTCATCGGAGAGGCATGGTGTTGATGTAGAAGCCCTCCATGATCGAATCCCCCTCCGGCAGGATGCCGAAAAAGGCCCCAAGATGGGATCTCATGGGAACAGAAGGTTGCGACGGTGGAAAAGTGGTTTCATGGCTCCCCTGGATGTTTTTGGGGTATAAGAGTATAGATAGGACGAAGATCTAGGTCAGGAGGTCAACGAGGGGCCCGAGGTAGGGGAGGGGTGAGGGAGTCCTAGATTAGTGGGTCCTCGGACAGCCGGACTATGTACCTTGGCCGGACTATTGGACTATGAAGATACCAGATTGAAGACTTCGTCCCGTGTCCGGGTGGGACTCTCCTTTGCGTGGAAGGCAAGCTTGGCAATTTGGATATGTAGATCCCCTCCCTTGTAACCGACTCTATGTAACCCTAGCCCCCTCTGGTCTCTATATAAACCGGAGGGTTTAGTCCTTAGGACAACAACAATCATAATCATAGGCTAGCTTCTAGGGTTTAGCCTCTACGGTCTCGTGGTAGATCAACTCTTGTAATACTCATATCATCAAGATCAATCAAGTAAGAAGTAGGGTATTACCTCCATCGAGAGGGCCCGAACCTGGGTAAACATTTTGTCCCTCGCCTCCTGTTACCATCCACCTTAGACGCACAGTTCGGGACCCCCTACCCGAGATCCGCCGGTTTTGACACTTACATTGGTGCTTTCATTGAGAGTTACACTGTGCCGTCACGATAAAGGCTTGATGGCTCCTTTGATCATCGGCAACGATGCGATCCAGGGTGAGGTTTCCTCCCAGGACAGATCTTCGTATTCGGCGGCTTCGTACTGCGGGCCAACTCGCTTGGCCATCTGGAGCAGATCGAGAGCTACGCCCCTGGTCGTCAGGTCAGGTTTGGATACTTAAACTATAATGCCGACATCCGCGGAGACTTGATCTTCGACGGATTCAAGCCCAGGTCAGGTGCGCCGCACAGTCACGACAAGCATGACTTAGCTCTGTCATTGGACGGTGTTCGGGAGATCACACCTGCGGCTACTCCGGCCCTCAATACGGAACAGATCACGCCATCCGAGGACGGGCGGATGGACCCCGCCACGGAGGTCGCACACTCGGCGGCGTTAGAGCCGAATACTAACTTCACCTCCTATGAGACATGTGTTGCCAGACCCTTGGATTCGCCCGGCCACGGGCTCCGAACCGCCTGCGTCCGTGCCTATCGAATCTGATTGGGCACCGATCATGGAGTTTACCTCCGCGGATATTTTCCAGCACTCGCCCTTGGGCGACATGCTAGATTCATTAAGATCTCTTTCCTTGTCAGGAGACCCTCGGCCGAACTATGTCCAGTTCGAGTGGGAAGCGGACGACGAAGAAATTCGTTCCCCACCCACCACCCACTTAATAGCCATTGTCGACAATTTAACCGACATGCTTGATTTCTACTCGGAAGACATCGACGTTATGGACCACGATGCAGGAGAGGAACAAGAACCACCGCCCACAGGGCGCTGGACAGCCACTTCATCACATGATATATACATGGAAGATACACCCGAAGAAAACAATGACGAGGAACAGAAGGATGCAGCGAAGGATAATCCCCTCGAGAAGCAACCAAAGCGACGACGTAGGCGCCGCTCCAAATCCCGTCTCAGAAAAAACAGTGAGAACAGCGCAAGAAAGAATAATACCGTGGTCGACTTCAAAGGAAACGACGACCACATGGACCCAGCGATGGAGCAGGATGAGCCAGCGGACGGTGAACATAGTACGGAGCCGTTGTTCGATCACGGCGATGCCGAGGGTAAAGCTCATCAACCTGGCTCCGGAGAGGAGAACAGTATGGACAACGATGCACACATCATCTCGGAAAGGCACTTGGAACAAGAGAACCTCCATAGAAGGCTTATTGCCACCACCAGGATCCTGAAGAAGCAGAAGCAAAGGCTTAAGGCCGTGCAGAATACGCTCAACAGCAGATGGAACAAAGGGCTTGACACTGAAGAAAAGTACTGTGGCACTCGCCACACAAAGAGCTATCCAAAGCACAAGCTGCTGCCTGAATTCGATGACGAGGCTTTAGAGCCCATACAGCCAAAAAATAAAATGACCGATCAGCTAGACCGACCACCCCGTGGCCACGACACGGCGGCTAATGATGACACACATAATTCAGCACACGATTTATGTGAGGACTTGCAACAAAAAGCCGGTATGACCAGGGCCATCAACGGATCTAGGAAGCGCGCTCCGGCATAGAATCATGGCCGACCAAACAACTATACTGACCGAATAACAGCTCGTAATAAAAACCGAACACTACAACCATCAGAATGCCATGAAACATCCAAATACAGGGGTGCCGCGCACTGATACGTCTCCGTCGTATCTGTAATTTTTGATTATTCCATGCCAATATTTTACAACTTCCATATACTTTTTGGCAACTTTTTATACTATTTTTGGGACTAAGATATTGATCTAGTGCCCAGTGCCAGTTCATGTCTGTTGCATGTTTTTGGTTTCATAGAATATCCATATCATTCGGAGTCCAAACGGGATAAAAATGGACGG
Organism: Aegilops bicornis; assembly: GCA_021605145.1. Lineage (NCBI taxonomy): Eukaryota > Viridiplantae > Streptophyta > Magnoliopsida > Poales > Poaceae > Aegilops > Aegilops bicornis. Next base: position 231,616,193 of record CM038670.1, on the reverse strand, counting down.
ATCTTATTTTTGGAATATTTGGAAAATCTGGGAGAAAGATCAACGCGAAACGTTGCCGAGGTGGCCACGAGACAGGGGCCCACGCCCTCCCCAGGAGGGTGCGCCCCCACCCTAGTGGGCCACCCGTGAATGATTGATGCCCTTCTTGACCGCAAGAAGAATGCTAATTTTTGGTAAAAAATCACGGCGAAGGTTTTAGTCCAATCAGAGTTACGGATCTCCATATATACCTGAAACGGTGAAAGGGCAGCAGAACAGAATGCAGAAACAGAGAGAGACGGAGAGACAAATCCAATCTCGGAGGGGCTCTCGCCCCTCCCACGCCATGGAGACAATGGACCAGAGGGGAAACCCTTCTCCCATCTAGGGAGGAGGTCAAGACAGAATAAGAAGGAGGGGGACTCTCTCCCCCTTGCTTCTGGTGGCGTCGGAGTGCCACCGGGGGCCATGATCATCACCACAATCTTCATCAACAACTTCACCGCCATCATCACCAACTCGTCCCCCCTCTATGCAGTGGTGTAACCTCTCTCTTACCCGCAGTAATCTCTACTTAAACATGGTGCTTAACGCTATATATTATTTCCCAATGATGTATGGGTATCCTATGATGTTTGAGTAGATTCGTTTTGTCCTATGGGTTATTTGATGATCAAGATTGGTTTGAAGTGCATGTTTTATTATTGGTGCTGTCCTATGGTGCTCTCCGTGCCGCGCAAGTGTGAGGGATCCCCGCTGTAGGGTTTGCAATATGTTCATGATTTGCTTATGGTGGCTGGCGTGAGTGACAGAATCACACACCCCGAGTAAGTAGGTTGTTTGCTTATGGGATAAAGGGGACTTGATACTTTAATGCTGTGGTTGGGTTTTACCTTAATGATCTTTAGTAGTTGCGGATGCTTGCTAGAGTTCCAATCGTAAGTGCATATGATCCAACTAGAGAAAGTATGTTAGCTTATGCCTCTGCCTCAAATAAAATTGCAATAATGATTACCGGTCTAGTTATCGGCTGCTTAGGTACAAATAACTTTCTCGTAACAAAAGGCTCTTTACTAAAACTAATTTAGTTCTGTCCATATAAACAACCCCTACTTTTTATTTTCACGCTCTTTATTTTCTTGCAAGCCTATCCAACAAACACCTACAAAGTACTTCTAGTTTCATACTTGTTCTAGGTAAAGCGAACGTCAAGCGTGTGTAGAGTTGAATCGGTGGTCGATAGAACTTGAGGGAATATTTGTTCTACCTTTAGCTCCTCGTTGGGTTCGACACTCTTACTTATCAAAAGAGGCTACAATTGATCCCCTAACTTGTGGGTTATCAAGACCTTTTTCTGGCGCCGTTGCCGGGGAGCAATAGCGTGGGGTGAATATTCTCATGTGTGCTTGTTTTCTTTATACCTAAGTAATTTTTATTTTCTGTTCTTAGTTGTTCTTTATCTTCAGTTATGGATATGGAACACGAAATACCAAAAAAATTAGGTGTACTTTATGCTCATGGAGATGGGGAACCTCCTAAAACCCTCGATGCTGGTTATGTGAAAAACATTATGTATGTCACGACCGGTTTTTCAATAAAAATATTTATTGAACAACCGACCTATGAAGTCCAATATGAGGAAAATCCTTCATACCGGTAGACAAAACTTTGATACAATAAGCCAGTAGCATTACAATATTACAGGGTCGGACTGAAGATGCCCAACCAATTATTACAATACGCCATTAATTATACATGGTGGCGGATATGACACAATGGTGTGGGGTGGAAATACTACTGACTCGAGATATGAGTGGTTGGTGGAATAACACAGTGGGGTGGTTAATAAGTCTACTGCACTGGCGGCTTATCGAGCGTCGAGGTGAGGCTCAATGAATTTATTAGGGTGGCGGAAGCGGATATATCACAATGACTAATCCAGGGTCGACGAGATCGACTGGGATTCCTCTAGGCGCCGGACTCGCTATCGAATTCTTCATCCATGAGATCGCCTTTCACAAGATTCCGGCCAAATCAACAAGCCAGGTGAGTACATTGAAAGTACACGCAAGACAGTACGGACAAAACATATAACAAATGAATGCATGAATGCGTCATGATTAATTTTAACAAGGCTCAATTTAATCAGTATAGCAAAGTAAATAAGAAAGGGAATCGGCGGTAGTCCTCTCGAAAACCCAAAGAAGATAAACTCAAAACCGATCGAGTGTCTGAAGCGACGCCTAGAAGGGGTGAATAAATAAGTAAAACATGCCACAGTCGGGCGTCTGGGCGACACCTCATAAAGGGCTTATATTGAAATAAAAATACATGCGTGCCGCAGTCGGACGTCGGAGCGGCATCACAGAAAGGGCTTATAATAAAAGTAAATAATAACAATGCCGCAATGGACGTTCGAGCGACATCACGTAAAGGGCTTATAATGAAAATAAATAACAACAATGCCGCGATCGGACGCTCGAGCGACATCGCAGAGAGGGCTTATAACGAAAATAAATAATAACAATGTCAGCGATCGGATGTCCGAGCGACATCGCAGAAAGGGCTTATAACGAAAATAAATAACATCAATGCCGCGATCGGACGTCTGAGCGACATCTCAGAAAGGGCTTATAACGAAAATAAATAACATCAATGCCGCAGTCGGACGTCTGAGCGACATCGCAGAAAGGGCTTATAATTCATTATTCATAACTGACAAGATATAGTGCTCACGGTAAATATTCATCACAAGACAATAAACGGGTTAGTCCATACACCGGAAACAAACATTTAACACTCAAGTAGTTATTGGGAGTCTCCGTCACCGAGACTGATATTTGACAGAATAAGGTGAACACGGTACTCGGACATGAATAAGATGGATTCAAGAATTTTGACTCTGTAGAGTTTGTACCAAAATTGTCCCCAGCCAACGGATTTCCGTAGTCACGAAGGACTAGTTCCGTTTACGGTATTTCAGAGGAAACACAACTAGCTAGTACACACCCATCATAACTCACGTTGCCAGGAATCACCCTAGATAGCGTTTAAGAAAAACTTTGAGACGGAGAGATCACAATCTCGAATAGCATGGGATCAAATTTATATACGCACGCTCTAAGGGGTGCCCCTCTCGGTCCCAACCGGAAACACCCATGCCCCGGACGGATGAAAGGCTTTAATCCAGGGCCATGGAACCTTGATCCCGGCCTCTCGATTTGGTGTGTACTAGGAAGTGGTTTGCAACTTACTAAGCCGTATCCCTTGCGGGAAACAGGTGGTAGTACGGAAGGGAAGACGGACGGGAATCTGACCGATTTATGTTGACACTGGGTCAACGATATGGCATAAGCCTGGCATGCTACAACACTGCCAACTTACCCATACTCATGCCAACTCATGGCCATGCAACAAGTTTCCAACAACTCATGGATTTACCGAGCTCATTTGCCTCAATGCTCACGAGATAAACTATCATCGAAATGCTCAGGAACGTACCATGATACAAAAATAATGCAAACATGCCCAGACACTCATCATATCAAATGTTCAAACTTTGCTTTCCTGGTTCGGAGTAGTCGGGGTCTAGCTCGGCGAAGTTCGCGGTTCCGTCACCTCCTTCGGTATCTACGGTACACAAAAATACACGCGCTAACGTAAATACCGTGGGGTACAGAAAGTTGATACAAATATTTTTCAAATAAATATGATAAAATACTAGACAAAAATTTTAAGAGGACAGAAAAAGAATCACTCTAAAATTCCTTTCTGTTAAAAAGTTATAAGTGTTTTAGTCCAAGGACTCATCTGTAATGAAACAGAAAACTTCCAGGGGGCTTTGCAGAAAAGTCCAGAAAAACGGTCCAGAGTGGAAACGTATTTGCCAAAGTACGCTTTCAGAAAACAATTCAAAGAAAACAAAAAGAGGCTGACGGGCGGGTCCCACCCGTCAGGTTTGAAATTTCAAACGAGGGAGTCGGGGCTCGTCGGCGCCCGAGAGCCGCGGTGCTCGCCGACGGCGATCCACGGCGAGGTAGGGAGATCGGAGAGTACCTCCGTGTTCAGTGTGCCATTCCGCGTCTGTGGGAGGTGGTGGTGGTCGCCGGTGAGTACCACGTCGGCGCCGATGCTTGCTCCGGCGGACGGCGATTCGGGTGGTCGTGGACCTCGTCGGAGAGAGCTGCGGAGGTGGAATTGAGGAGGGGGTTAGACTCGTGATAGCATGAGAGGGTATCTAACGAGGTTAGGGCGTCGGAGATGACCTCACCGGAGTGAATCGCGGTGGAGGCCGAGGCGGAAGGAAGCTGCCGGAGTCGAGGAAGAAGAGCTCCTCGTGGCCCATCCAGGGGCTTGGCGAGGACTAGAGAGGTGGTGGAGGGGTGCGGGGGCGAGAGCAAGCTCGGGGGGTGTTATTTATGGCCGGCCCGAGGCGGTTGCCGAGAACAGGGTTCTCCGTGAAGTTTACGCCTTGCAGGTGTTGATCGGGAGGGTTCAGAGGTTGAGCGCCGTGGGTCGTGGGTTCCTCGGTTCCGTTTAGGTGCTAAACGCGTGAGTTAGGTTGCTTAGGGGAGCTCGACGGAACGGGGCAGGCTGAGCCCGTCGGCGCGTGGAGCACGCTCTGTGCTTGTCGTGCCACGGCGACGGTGCTGCATGCGTGCGCTGGCAAGGAAATGGCCATGCGGGGCTACCAGGAGGTTTGCGCGGCGCTGAACGGCATTATGCCGCCGTTCTGCTCCCTGTCGGCCGCTACGGTGGTTCTGCCGCCGCAAGACACGCCGGTGTAGGAGGCCAGGGTGCCACCGACCCCAGGAACGCGCCAAGCACGCGTGTGAGGCTCCGGACAAGCAGGCTAGGCCGCGAGCAACGTGCCAAGTGCACTGTGAGCATGTGACTAAAATTCTGACGAAGATCAACACTAAATTCTGAACTTAACTGAAGATGAACAGAAACAGTGCATGCAAGGTGTTCGACAGAATGATCTAGGCATGTAGGGATTTTTCCGTGAGCTGGTTTTCGGTGGAGGGGCCTCTCATTTCATCTAGAGGCTGCCTGAATATTTGTGGAATTTTTGGAGAAGTGTAGATATGAATTTCACCAAATTTGGCAAATCTGGTCCAAATTTGCAGAGACTATAATTTGAAATTTTTGAATGTAAGAGGAGTGGATCTTGATTGATCTAGGTTGTGGGTACCAAGGACCATCCAGGGGAGTTGGTTTAAGGTCAAAACTCAAATGCATTTAGGTACTTGCTTTGCAAATTACCTAGGCTCAAAATAATAGACAGAAAAGGTTTGGGAGGAGAAACAATTGAAATAAAATTCAGAAAATGGTTGAGCTTGTTGAGACAGAATGTTTGGATTGCCCAAAGTGGGAGGAGAGATTTTTGGGAAGGTTTTACCATGTGGTGCATGGAAAAATCATGAATGGTTTCAAATATTGGAGAGGATGTGAAACCCCTAGAGTTTCTTTTTGAAAGGAAAATAAACTCCAAGGATTTTTCTTGAAATCTTGAGAAGAGGGCAATCAGAAGAAAAAAATTTAAAAACCAAACACCAGAGTTGAAGGAGATGTAAAAATAAAATATTTGCCAAAGGGAAAAAGCTTTTGAGAGAGATTTTTGGAAGTGTTTTGGAGACCTCCTTCAAATCCAACAAAATTTTGAAGAAAACCAAATGAATAATTTTGGAGTGTCACAACACCTACCCCCTTAGGAAAAATCTCGTCCCTGAGATTCCAGTTGATCCTCAAATAATTGTGGGTGCTCTGTCCGAAGGAAATCCTCTCTTTCCCAAGTGGCTTCACTCTCGGTGTGGTTGCTCCTTGAACTTTGAAGAACTTGATGGTTTTCTGTCAGTTCTCCTTTCAGACTCTTCCAAGATTTTTATCGGATGCTCCCGATAAGTAAGGTCTGGTTGCACGTCAATGTTTTTATGGGGTACTTGTTTCTCTGGGTTGCTTACGCACTTCCTCAATTGGGAGACGTGGAATACGTCGTGGATGTCGGATAACTCTTCGGGTAAGTCTAGCTGGTAGGCCACCGTGCCTCTTCGTGCTACTATGCAGAATGGTCCGATGAATCTTGGTGCTAGCTTCCCTTTTATCTTGAATCGATGTAGGCCTCTCATAGGGGATACTCGTAGGTACACAAATTCACCGGGTTCAAAATTGACTCCTCGATGCCTTTGATCGTAATAACTCTTTTGTCGGCTTTGGGCTGTCTTGAGTCGGTCCTTAATTACCTTGAATTTATCTTCAGACTCTTTGAGCAGGTCTGGGCCGAAGATATGACTGTCTCCGGTTTCCGACCAATTTAGCGGGGTACGACATCTTCGTCCGTACAGAGCTTCAAATTGTGCCATTTGCAGGCTGGACTGGTAGCTGTTGTTATATGCGAATTCTGCGAATGGTAAGCTCTCTTCCCAACTGGTCCCATAGGTGAAGACACATGCTCTCAGCATATCTTCTAGAATCTGGTTTACTCGCTCAGTCTTCCCATACATGCAGGGATGGTATGCACGATCTTGAATGCCAACCGAGTTCCCGAGCTTGTTGTAAGTGATCCCAAAATCGGAGACGAATTGAGTGCCTCGTCCGAGATTATTTTCTTTGGGACTCCATGTCAAAACGACACGGGAAAGGTAGAGCCTAGCAAGCTTCTGAGTGGTGTGTGTTGTCTTCAGGGGGATGAAGTGTGCTACTTTAGTCAGTCTATCAGTGATGACCCATATGGCATCATGTCCGTGTCGTGACCGAGGTAGTCCGACAATAAAATCCATTCCAATCTCGTCCCATTTCCACTCGGGTATCTTATTTGGTTGCAATAGCCCGGCCGGTTTCTGGTGCTCGGCCTTTATGCGTTGACAAGAGTCACAACATGCAATAAACGTGGCTATGTCTCTTTTTATACCATGGCACCAAAATGTTTCCTGAAGATCTTTGTACATTTTTGTTCCTCCGGCATGGATTGAATATGGAGCGGTGTGGCCTTCAGCCAGGATTTGCTGTTTAAGGTCATGGATATTTGCACGCATAAAGCCTATTTCCGTACCACAATATTCCTTGCTCATCAATAACGAATTCTGAGGCCTTTCCCAACTTCATCTTCCGTTTTATGCCTTCAATGTTGGGGTGTCCACGTTGAGCCTCTTTAACCTTCTCTATCAGGGTAGGCTGTAATTCTAAGTTCGACACACTGCCTTTGGTGACCACTATCAGATTGAGCTTTGCGAATTCCTGCTGGAATTCAGGTCTTAAGTTTGGCATGCTGTCGTTGTCCGGACTGGGGTTCCGACTCAGAGCATCGGCTACAACATTTGCTTTGCCTGGGTGGTAGTGGATTCCAACATCATAATCCTTTACTAATTCCAACCAGCATCGCTGCCGTAAATTCAGTTCTGGTTGTGTGAAAATATACTTGAGGCTTTTGTGGTCCATGTATATTTCACAACGATTACCAAGTAAGAAATTTCTCCATTCCTTGAGTGCATGAATAACTGCTGCTAATTCCAGGTCATGTGTAGGATAATTTTCCTCATGTTTGCGAAGTTTTCTGGAAACATATGCGACAACCTTGCCTTCTTGCATCAATACGCACCCGAGGCCCTTTCGAGATGCGTCACAAAATACCTCAAAAATTTAGTGTATATCTAGCACAATTAATCGGTGCCGTCGGTTTCCTCTTTAGTTCTTGGAAACTTTTCGCAAGCTTCCGTCCATTCAAACTTCCTGTCTTTCTTGAGTAGTTGCGTCATTGGCTTTGCTATGGTGGAGAATCCTTCAATAAATCTCCGGTAGTATCCTGCCATTCCCAAGAGACTTCGTACATCCGTCACGCTGGCTGGTGGCTTCCAGCCAAGTACGGCCTTGACTTTTTCCGGGTCTACGGCGATACCTTCTTGGGTCAGTACGTGGCCCAGAAAACCTACTTGCTTCAGCCAAAATTCACACTTGCTGAATTTAGCATACAACTGATGTTTCCTGAGTTCTCCTAGTACAATCCGGAGATGTTCAGCATGCTCTTCTGGTGTTTTGGAGTATACTAGAGTATCATCGATAAATACCACAACAAACTTATCCATAAACTTCACGAATACTTTGTTCATGAGGTGAACAAAATATGCGGGGGCGTTTGTTAATCCGAATGGCATTACGGTGAACTCATACAATCCGTATCTGGAGGTGAAAGCTGCCTTGGGAATATCTTCGGTTCGCACTTTCAGTTGATGGTATCCCGGTCTCAGGTCAATCTTTGAGAACACCTTGGCCTTAGCGAGTTGATCGAATAAATCATTTATTCGTGGCATCGGATATTTGTTCTTGATTGTGACCATGTTTAGCGCTCGATAGTCTATGCACAACCTCAGTGTTCCATCCTTCTTTTTGGCAAACAAAATTGGTGAACCCCAGGGTGAGGAACTGGCTCGAATGTATCCTTTTTCCAATAATTCCTTTGTTTGCTTCTTCAGTTCTACCAATTCTGATGGTGCCATCCTGTATGGTTTCTTGTATATGGGAGCGGTTCCGGGTGCTAGCTCAATGCTGGATTCTATCTCTCGATCTGGTGGCATGCCTCGTAGTTCTTCGGGGAATACATCTGGAAATTCACACACTACTGGAACCTTGCTCAATTCAGAAATATCCACCTTGTTCAATCTCGGTTGCCGGGATATTTTTCTTTCCTTGGCTGAAACTTTTATGGTCTTCCCGTGGTGATGGGTGAGAATTACGGTCCTGTTGAAGCAGTCAATAAAACCTTTGTTGGTGGTTAACCAATCCATCCCTAAGATGACATCCAGTCCTTTATTTTCCAACACGATAAGGTTTTCGTGAAACTTTAACCCTTCAAACTCGATAACCACACCCTGGCAATAATTTTGGGTAACTTTCTTAATTCCAGGGGACTTGACGATCATAGATTTTCTCAAGGGAAGCATCGAAAAATTATTTTGCAAAGCAAAACTTTTCAAAACGAATGAGTGAGAAGCTCCAGAATCAAACAAAACCATGGCAGGTATTGTGCTGACAGAAACGACGAGTCACGATATCCGGGGCATTTTGTGCTTCCTCTTTGGTCACGTGGTTCGGATGACCCTTCTGTGGTTGTTATTTGGGTTGAAATTATTGCGCTTTGGCGCCGGATTATTGCTTCCGTTGTTCGGCTTTGGGGTCGAGTTCCTTGGCTTGGGGCACTGCTTGGCATAGTGCCCTTCTTCTCCACAAGCGTAACAGGTAATGCCTGGGCGGTATGTGAACACCTTGTCCCTTGCATGGAAATTCTTGATTGGGCGTGAGACGCTTGTCGTGGGTTTGGGTGTCCAGTTTTTCTGAACATCTGTCTTCTTTGCGGTGGTTGCGGTGTGTTTAGTCTGGTCCCTCTTCCGCTTGCGGAAACCTTCTAAGCTGCGTCTCTCATTTTCCAAGGTAATGGCCTTATCCACCAGCGTATTAAAATCTGGAAAGGTGTGTACGACCAATTGGCATTTAAGCGCGGGTGTCAGACTGTCTAGGAATTTCTCCATCTTTTGTTTTTCGACATACGCTCCTCGTTGGCGTGAAGCGAGACAAAGAGGGTAACCTGACTGTTGTATTCTCGACACCATCATTGTTCTTTGCTTGAGGTCATCAAATTCTCTCTTTGATCTTCATAAGACTCTTAGGAATATGTGCCCCATTTAAAACCTTCTTTAAATTCCTCCCATGATATATTATTTTCGTTGGGGTGCATGTGTAGGAAATTTTCCCACCACGATGCGGCTGCTCCAGTGAGATAGTGCGGAGCATAAAGCACTTTCTCAAGATCTGAACACTGGGCAATAATTAATTTTCTCTCCATGTCTCGAAGCCAGTCCTCGGCTTCAAGAGGTTTGTCAGTGTGAGAAAATGTTTGGGGACGTGTCTTACGTAGCTCGATAATTTTGATTGCTGCCGTCATCGCCCACGGTGATTTCCCATATTGATGACTTGGTTCAAGATTTCTGATGTTGCTGCTGACTTTGTTCATAAAGACGGCACATTTGGGAAAGTGTCGTTTCACCGTCCCGCTGACTTGTCTGTCCTCGTGTGAAATTGTTGCACGGGGTGTGCCATAATTTTCCTCTGTCGGAGTTGGCATGGAGCGCGTCCAAGGACGAGACATAGTTCACTCTGGGGATATATTTTGAAACACTCATAAGAAAAGAAATTGAGCTGCAAAAATCAATAAATTCAAGAAGATGCAAAAAGTTGCAAATGCTCCAAGATTTTTCAAGAGAATACACGTTTGCACACGGAGAAGGACTGTCCATTACATATCTTACACGCAAGCAGTAATTATACAATATATCACTCAGGATATGCGTACATAATCCTGACATGTTATTTAGTCTAGTGCACTTCTCCAGATCCTACATGATGCGCAAACAAGCTACTTCTCACAACCTATTTACATATAAACATATCGTACAAGTCGGTACATCGCATGGCGGCTAAGCGTACTTAGTCGGAGATGGTAAGGATTTCCCTTGGCCTGCCAAGGGTGAGGCGTAGTGAGGCTCGGGACTCAACCTCCTCTTCGGAGATAGGCTCTAGACGAGAGGTGCTGCACGGAGTTGGTGGAGCAGGTGCCCTCTGTGGGACAACTCGAACCTGAGCGGGCACGAGGGGTGGTGCAGAACGAACCGGAGTAGGCGCAATGACGTGGTTGAACTCCTCCGTGGTAGGCAGGCGACGAGTAGCGGTGCGGGCAGTAGGAGCAAACGATGCTGATGACGAGACGAAAGTCAGTGGCGGTGCGGCGCGCAGGAGCTCCCTCCTGTTGGCGGCACAGCCATGGACTGAGTCTATGCGGGCAGCTACAAAGTCGTCCACCAGGTTGTCGAAGGCTGCCCCCAAAGCTCGGAGATACTCGATGAGCATCTCAAAAGCTTCGCCCCGTTCTCTTCTGGGGCAAGAGAACACGTAGTGGTAGGTATACGGCACGTGACATGGCAGGTAGCGGTAGCGACGAGTCTTCATCGAAGGAAGGATATCCCTGAGACGAGCTATCGCCTCACGGGCTTCCATCTGCAGCGCATGCTTCTCTGTGGGCATGGCTCTCGCCACGAACCGGTAACGCTCAACTCGCCTTCTCTTGAATTCCACCGCAGCTTGGTGCATGGTTAGACGGTCATTGACCTTGTGCTGAGAGAGAGAGAGAAGGCTGGCGACATCTGGCCCCATCGTGACTTGGACGATGAAGGAGAGAAGCTTGACGAACCCATCGGGCATGTTGGCGAACATCTGCGACTCGCAGTTGTTGCCAGCCATCTACAAAAGTAGGCAAAAATCCTGAGTAGTCAAATCATAAATTTATGCTGACTGTCAGAAATTGACTACATTTGTGAAAATAATAATTATGATAATAACCGATTAGCGATCACACCTAGTGGCTTCCTACAGTCAGCCTGGCTCTGGTACCAAGCTTGTCACAACCGGTTTTTCAATAAAAATATTTATTGAACAACCGACCTATGAAGTCCAATATGAGGAAAATCCTTCATACCGGTAGACAAAACTTTGATACAATAAGCCAGTAGCATTACAATATTACAGGGTCGGACTGAAGATGCCCAACCAATTATTACAATACGCCATTAATTATACATGATGGCGGATATGACACAATGGTGTGGGGTGGAAATACTACTGACTCGAGATATGAGTGGTTGGTGGAATAACACAGTGGGGTGGTTAATAAGTTCATCTTGCCTTTGGCGGCTCATCGAGCGTCGAGGTGAGGCTCAATGAATTTATTAGGGTGGCGGAAGCGGATATATCACAATGACTAATCCAGGGGTCACACGAGACTGACTGGGATTCCTCTAGGCGTCGACTCGCTATCGAATTCTTCATCCATGAGATCGCCTTCGTCAGCATCTGGCCAAATCAACAAGCCAGGTGAGTACTTTGAAAGTACTCGCAAGACAGTTCGGACAAAAGATATAACAAAAGAATGCATGAATGTGTCATGATTAATTTTAACAAGGCTCAATTTAATCAGTATAGCAAAGTAAATAAGAAAGGGAATCAGCGGTAGTCCGCACGAAAACCCAAAGAAGATAAACTCAAAACCGATCGAGTGTCTGAAGCGACGCCTAGAAGGGGTGAATAAATAAGTAAAACATGCCACAGTCGGGCGTCTGGGCGACACCTCATAAAGGGCTTATATTGAAATAAAATACATGCGTGCATGATGGACGTCGGAGCGACATCACAGAAAGTGCTTATAATAAAAGCAAATAATAACAATGCCGCAGTCGGACGTCTGAGCGACATCACAGAAAGGGCTTATAATGAAAATAAATAACAACAATGCCGCAGTCGGACGCCTGAGCGACATCGCAGAGAGGGCTTATAACGAAAATAAATAATAACAATGCCGCAGTCGGATGTCTGAGCGACATCGCAGAAAGGGCTTATAACGAAAATAAATAACATCAATGCCGCAGTCGGACGTCTGAGCGACATCACAGAAAGGGCTTATAACGAAAATAAATAACATCAATGCCGCAGTCGGACGTCTGAGCGACATCGCAGAAAGGGCTTATAATTCATTATTCATAACTGACAAGATATAGTGCTCACGGTAAATCTTCATCACAAGACAATAAACGGGTTAGTCCATACACCGGAAACAAACATTTAACACTCAAGTAGTTGTCGGGAGTCTCCGTCACCGAGACTGATATTTGACAGAATAAGGTGAACACGGTACTCGGACATGAATAAGATGGATTCAAGAATTTTGACTCTGCAGAGTTTGTACCAAAATTGTCCACAGCCAACGGATTTTCGTAGTCACGAAGGACTAGTTCCGTTTACGGTATTTCATAGGAAACACAACTAGCTAGTACACACCTATCATACCTCACTTTGCCAGGAATCACCCTAGACAGCGTTTAAGAAAAACTTTGAGACGGGGAGATCACAATCTCGAATAGCATGGGATCAAATTTATATCTGGCAGCGCTCTAAGGGTGCCCCTCTCGGTCCCAACCGGAAACACCCATGCCCCCTGACCGGATGAAAGGCTTTAATCCAGGGCCATGGAACCTTTATCCCGGCCTCCCGATTTGGTGTTTACCAGGAAGTGGTTTGCAACCTACTAAGTCGTATCCCTTGCGGGAAACAGGTGGTAGTACGGAAGGGAAGACGGACGGGAATCTGACCGATTTATGTTGACACTGGGTCAACGATATGGCGTAAGCCTCGCATGCTACAACACTGCCATCTTACCCATACTCATGCCAACTCATGGCCATGCAACAAGTTTCCAACAACTCATGGACTTACCGAGCTCATTTGCTTTAATGCTCACGAGATAAACTATCATCGAAATGCTCAGGAACGTACCATGATACAAAAATAATGCAAACATGCCCAGACAATCATCATATCAAAAGTTCAAACTTTGCTTGCCTGGTTCGGAGTAGTCGGGGTCTAGCTCGGCGAAGTTCGCGGTTCCGTCACCTCCTTCGGTATCTACGGTACACAAAAATACACGCGCTAACGTAAATACCGTGGGGTACAGAAAGTTGATCCAAATATTTTTCAAATAACTATGATAAAAAACTAGACAAAAATTTGAAGAGGACAGAAAAGAATCACTCAAAAATTCCTTTCTCATAAAAGTTAGAAGGGTTTTAGTCCAAGGACTCATCTGTAATGAAACAGAAAACTTCTAGGGGGCTTTGCAGAAAAGTCCACAAAAACGGTTCAGAGTGGAAGCGTATTTGCCAAAGTACGCTTTCAGAAAACGATTCAAAAAAACAAAAGAGAGGCTGATGGGCGGGTCCCACCCGTCAGGTTTGAAATTTCAAACGAGGGAGTCGGGGCTCGTCGGCGCCCGAGAGCCGCGGTGGTCGCCGGCGGCGATCCACGGCGAGGCAGGGAGATCGGAGAGTACCTCCGTGTTCAGGGCGCCATTCCACGTCTGTGGGAGGTGGTGGTGGTCGCCGGCGAGTACCATGTCGGCGGCGATGCTTGCTCCGGCGGACGACAATTCGGGTGGTCGTGGACCTCGTCGGAGAGAGCTGCGGAGGTGGAATTGAGGAGGGGGTTAGACTCGTGATAGCATGAGAGGGTATCTGACGAGGTTAGGGCGCCGGAGATGACCTCACCGGAGTGAATCGCGGTGGAGGCCGAGGCGGAAGGAAGCGGCCGGAGTCGAGGAAGAAGAGCTCCTCGTGGCCCTTCCAGGGGCTTGGCGAGGACTAGAGAGGTGGTGGAGGGGTGCGGGGGCGAGAGTAAGCTCGGGGGGTGCTATTTATAGCCGGCCCGAGGCGGTTGCCGAGAACGGGTTCTCCGTGAAGTTCTGATGGCGCAGGTGTTGATCGGGAGGGTTCGAGAGGTTGAGCGTCGCCGTGGGGTTCCCAGTTACATTTAGGTGCTAAACGCGGGTTAGGTTGCTTAGGGGGAGCTCGACGGAACGGGGCGGCGCGGGCCCGTCGCTGGCAGGGAGCACGCTCTGTGCTTGTCGTGCCACGGCGATGGTGCTGCATGCGTGCGCTGGCAGGGAAATGGCCACGCGGGGCTACCAGGAGGTTTTGGGCGGCGCTGAACGGCGTTATGCCGCCGTTTTGCTCCCTGTCGGCTGCTACGGTGGTTCTGCCGCCGCAAGACACGCCGGCGCAGGCGGCCAGGGTGCCACCGACGCCAGGAACGCGCCAAGCACGCGTGTGAGGCTCCGGACAAGCAGGCTAGGCCACGAGCAACATGCCAAGTGCGCTGTGAGCATGGGACTGAAATTACAGCGAAGATCGATTAATCAATTCTGAACTTAATCAAGATGAATGTAAACAAAGGTGCATGCAAGGTGTTCGACAGAATGATCTATGCATGTAGGGATTTTTCCTTGAGCTGGTTTTTGGAGGAGGGACCTCTCATTTCATCTAGTGGCTGCCTGAATATTTGTGGAATTTTTGGAGAAGTGTAGATATGAATTTCACCAAATTTGGCAAATCTGGTCCAAAATTGTAGAGACTATAATTTGAAATTTTTGAACAGAAGAGGAGTGGATCTTGATTGATCTAGGTTGTGGGTACCAAGGACCATCCAGGGGAGTTGGTTTAAGGTCAAAACTCAAATGCATTTAGGTACTTGCTTTGCAAATTACCTAGGCTCAAAATAATAGATGAAAAGGTTTGGGAGGAGAAACAATTGAAATAAAATTCAGAAAATGGTTGAGCTTGTTGAGACAGAATGTTTCGATTGCCCAAAGTGGGAGGAGAGATTTTTGGGAAGGTTTTACCATGTCGTTCATGGAAAGATCTTGAATGGTTTCAAATACTGGAGAGGATGTGAAACCCCTAGAGTTTCTTTTTGAAAGGAAAATAAACTCCAAGGATTTTTCTTGAAATCTTGAGAAGAGGGCAATCAGAAGAAAAAAATTTAAAAACCAAACACCAGAGTTGAAGGAGATGTAAAAATAAAATATTTGCCAAAGGGAAAAAGCTTTTGAGAGAGATTTTTGGAAGTGTTTTGGAGACCTCCTTCGAATCCAACAAAATTTTGAAGAAAACCAAAGGAATAAGTTTGGAGTGTCACAATGTACTACTTTAATAATCCTAAGAAAACCCCATTCAATTATGTAATGGGGGTAACGTTGGATCAACATGAATACTTTACGGATTATCGCTTGACACAAAAAGGGAAACTATTATGGGATCAAATTCATATATTGAAGTGGTATGCTCGGTGTCGGTGTCAAAACCGGCGGATCTCGGGTAGGGGGTCCCGAACTGTGCGTCTAGGCGGATGGTAACAGGAGACAAGGGACACGATGTTTTACCCAGATTCGGGCCCTCTTGATGGAGGTAAAACCCTACGTCCTGCTAGATTAATATTGATGATGTGTGTTACAAGAGTGGATCTACCACGAGATCAAAGAGGCTAAACCCTAGAAGCTAGCCTATGGTATGATTGTTGTTCGTCCTACGGACTAAAACCCTCCGGTTTATATAGACACCGAATAGGGTTAGGGTTACACAGAGTCGGTTACAATGGTAGGAGATCTACATATCCGTATCGCCAAGCTTGCCTTCCACGCCAAGGAAAGTCCTATCCGGACACGGGACGAAGTCTTCAATCTTATATCTTCATAGTCTTGGAGTCCAGCCGATGATGATAGTTCGGCTATCCGGACACTCCCTAGTCCGGAACTCCCTCAGTAGCCCCTGAACCAGGCTTCAATGACGATAAGTCCGGCGCGCATGTTGTCTTCGGCATTGCAAGGCGGGTTCTTCCTCCGAATAATTTATAGAAGATTGTGAACACCAGGATAGTGTCCGCTCGCAAAAATAAATTCCACATACCACCGAGAGAGAGAATAATATTACACAAGATCAATCTGGCGACGATTACGTGGCGGGACGCCGCGCCACTTCCAAGCCTTTACTCAAATTGTTTTTATTGTTCCACCTCGGCGCGTTTAGCGAAGCGGTTTCCTTGACACGTCTTGTCGAAGCAGAGATCGTGTTCCCCTTATTCCGGGATTCCCATTAATACGGACGTGGGTAACCCAACCGCGCCATTGATTGTGACGCTTGGGAGATAAGCGAGTTTTACCAGGCCGGTGGGGACACATGTTTTTGTCCGCCCATATAAGGGGATAAGGATCCACCCTTTCACCTGCGCCCTCTTCCTCCTTTGCTCATCCATTCCCATGCACTCGAGCTCCAGCGCCCAAGTCCGCACTATCCTCCTCAACCTTCTCCAACCATGTCGGGAGCGGGAGGCAGATGGATGGCCTCCTCCATCACGGAGGGGCACATCACAAGACTGCGGGACGCCGGATACTTGTCCGGCGATATCGTGCACAGGCTGCCCGACGCGGGGCAGCTCATTCCAACCCCCAGTTCCCATGAGAGGGTGGTATTTCTCCCACATTTCCTCCGCGGACTAGGTTTTCCACTTCACCCATTTGTCCGGGGGCTCATGTTCTACTACGGCCTGGACTTCCACGACCTAGCCCCGAATTTCGTCCTCAACGTCTCGGCGTTCATCGTCGTGTGCGAGGCCTTCCTCTGCATCCAGCCCCACTTCGGCTTGTGTCTCAAGACCTTCAGTGTCAAGCCGAAGGTTGTGAAGGGCAGCCAAGTAGAGTGCGGAGGCGCCATGGTCGGCAAGATGGCCAAAGTCCTATGGCTCGAGGGTGGTTCTACATCACCGAGCCACGAGACCCTGAATGGGCGGCGGCCCCCGAATTCAGATCTGGATTCCCCACACGGCTCTCGTCATGGAAAGAGACGGGCCTGAAGTGGGGGGATTCGGACGAGCTATCCGGACTCCAAACACGCGTCTGGAACCTGGTGGACAAGAATTGCAGGCTTGTCGACGTAATCCAGGTGATGCTCATCCGCCGGATTCTCCCATGCCAACAACGGGACTTCAATTTGTGGGAGTTCGATCCGGCACAGGACCGAACCTTGAGCCGGCTCTTCGATACCACGTATGAAGATGCCTGGAAGGTGCTGTTCAAGGGCGCCGAAGCCCCCGCATCCGCTAACAAAGATCGCGGATACAGCTCGCAGCGTCAAGCCGGTGAGGTAAGTTATTTTACCCTTTACGGGACTCTTTCTTCATAGATTGACTCTATGTGGGATCTAAAACTCCCTATTCTTCGACAGTGTCCGCTGAAGACGCGTCGACAGATTAACTATTCAGCTCCTTTGCCAGAAGACCCAGCGGACGCCCGATTGATGGGGATGCTGGCTCCGGCACCCCATGTGGTGCCGGAGAAGAAGGCCAAGAAGGAGGCCACGGGAACTCGAAGGAGCTCCCGACGCCAGGTGTTGTCGGATTCTCAAGCAGAATCTTCTCCTGAAGATGAGGAGGAAGAAGAAGAAGCTTCTCCCCCAGCGGGGGAGGAGAGGAAAAGGAAGGCCGCCTAATCGGGAGGCCGGAGGGTCCAAGAAGGGAAGAACCCTTCCTCCGGACTTCTCCACCAACGTCGACGACGACGAGGGGATTGGCCTACAAGGGCCAAGCCTCGGCGAGATTGTAAGTGTCCGGATACCCATGGCGTTTTATTATTGCGGAGTGTTCTCTAATGTCGAACAATCTTGCAGCCCGCCCAAAGGCGAGTTTGCCGATTCATCGAGCGGGTCCCTGGGCTCGTCGGAAATGGAGAGTACTTCGCTTCCGACCGCCTCCTCGCCTCATGCTGCGGACAACGCCGCGGCGGGGCCCCAAAGGGGGCTTGGTCCCGAGGAGGTGGCGTAGGAGGTGCCACAAGGAAACCCCCCGGACTCCAGGCACGTGGGGGGCAAGACCCCCAGGGGTTCTAAGGCCGACCCTTGTCCGGACACCATGCCGGAACCTTCAGCGGTTCCAGAGTCCGCCAAACGATCCCTTCGCAAGAAGGGTAAGACGCCGGTGTCCTTCGTCCAACCGGAGGCACCGGATAGCATCGGAGGCGCCACGGGCGCCTCCATCGAGGAGGAGCACCGCACTGTTATGAGTGCGGTGATCCGGACAGTTCGATCCGCCAAGAGCGGGCTGACCAAGCCTCGCATCAGTCTTCTAACAGGCTTTGAGGTAAGAAATTTCAATATATGTAAAATGGTACCGCATAGACGGTAGCCTCGATGCTCGGTTTGGTGTTAGGAAAGAAAAGCCGGACTGAGGATCTTTAGAAAGATAAACGCAGGAGTCATAAAAATATGTCAATATGGGATTGCAGGCTGTGCTGCTGACCTCCGCCGCACTGACTGCGGAGGTCAATAATTTGAAGAAAAACCTCGAGCGGTCCGAGAACGAGCTCGGTCATGCCAAGAAGCAGCTCGAGGCAAAAGAAGGTGAGTAATACCTTATGAAAATTGTACCTTCTGTAAAAGGATTTGGTTGCAAGAAAATGACAAGAATAACGTGGGTATTGTAGGGGCCACTAACGAGGTGGCGACCACGAAGGAGGCGGTGGCAGCGGCGAACGTACGCGGCCATGAACGCACCGAGCGAGAGAAGCAGGAGGCGCGGGCGGCGGCGGTACAGCAAGAGCTCCAGGATCTCGTGAAAAAACATGAGGACTTGGAGCGTGACTTGAAGACTCGAGAGTCTGAGCTTGCAACGGCTCTTGAGAGTGCCAAAGCCGCTAAGGCCGAAGCCTACAAGGCCCTCCAGGAGATTGAGGCGGTGAAGAAAATAGCAGCGGGTAAGGCATTTTCATGCAGAGTAAGCATGTGAGCGTTAATTACTGTTGCTTACCCGACCGGAGCTCTGTATGCGTTCGCAGATCTTCCTCGCAGCGTGTCCGATGCTGCTGCATTCTACCGGGCCGAGGAGGGAGCTCGACGGAGAAGGTCTTCTGGTCTCGGTATCTGAGGCCGGACATCCGGTGCTTAGCGACCAGTGAAGCAGCTGGTCGAGCTCCACAAGGCGGCCGAACAGGCCATGAAGGGCCTTATAGTTCGGCTGTGGCCTAAGGAGGCCATGCCTGGGAGCTACTTCGGCCTGGTGTGGCGACTGGTGGATGCGTGCCCGTGGGTTGAAGTTATCAAGAATTCCGCTTGTATCGAGGGTGCCCGTCGGGCCCTTGCCCGCGCAAAGGTGCACTGGGGGAAGATGGATGCCCAGAAGATTGTGACGAACCCGCCACCAGAGGGCAAGGAGCACCGCATGCCCGAGATGTATTATAAGAGTGTACTGAAGGGCGCCCACACTATTGCGGGTGAGTGCTCCAAAGATGTAATATTTGAGTAGACTCGCATTTTGTTATCCTGTGCGCTGAAAACTTAGTTCATATGCGCTAAGAAACGCTTGTTAATTTAAAATATTACCTTGTGTGTGGTTGTTTATCAAATCTGAGAGATGGCAAGTCGTCGGCTTCAGCCCCCATGCCACGAGTCTTTGGGGTGTTCGGGATAAACTTGAGCGCTCTTGTTCCCATTTTGGGTCCATCTAGGGAGGCGCTCAACACAATGTAACTGTGCAACCTGACTTATAATGCTTGAACACTCTCACTTAGCCATAGAATTCTATAATTTTAAATTTCGGCGAAGCCCCTAGTCTTTGGAAGGCCGAATTTGGGGCGCTATCCACGCCTTGGCCGGACAGTATCCGGCTCCTCGCTCTAGGCGGCATAAGTCTTTAAGAACTCGCAAAAAACCTCTCGAACAGCGATCGGTCTCTCGCCTCATCATGACGATCAGTTTTAGCTTTCTCCACTGAGGCGTTAACCCAGCCGAACTGGGGCGGAATCGCAGTGGTTCTCCCGGTGCCACCTTAACCGATATAACGGAACGTAGGGTACCAAAACACGGGAGCCGGGCAAACCCAACTATTGACCCAAGACATGATTTGGAGCCGATGCATATAGTGCTATAAGTTCGGGGTGCCGCACTTGTGAAAGTGTTCGGACTCATCACACCATAACGCGGGAAACATAAGCCCCTGGTGTATATTAGCCGTACCAAAGTGTACGGATGCAACATGTCGTAAATGAACATATGTGTGAAAAATAAATGCAATTATAAACGAAAAGGTGCTGCATTGTTTTATTCAATAAGTGTTGCTACGAATGCAAAATGATACAAATAGTGCGATAAGCAAGGTATGAGACTGTTAAACATGTCCCCCTCCAGGGGTAGGCTGCAGATTGGTGTATGAAAATGCTCGTAAAGGAGACCACCTGTATATTCGTTTGTAGCCTTTATCCTTCCCTGGCTGTTGCATCGTGAGTTCGGCAGGTCTGCTGCCGGACAGGGCTTCTGACGAACGGAGTCCTGTGGGTAAAAAGTAAAAGGTAAAAGAAAAGAAAAGGAACGACACACTTGAGAGCCCACAGTGCGGTTGAGCCGCGATCTGGGTTTATCGTGGTCGTGCCCTCTCCCCGTGCCCATGGTATCTTCGTGAGCGTAATGGTGTACGCGAAGGACCTGCTTTGACGTTTCGCGGGGGCTGGGGTTGGGGCCGCATCGCTCTGGCGATGCTCTGAGCGTGCTGTGTGGTCTTGTTGTAAGTTGCTCCGGGCGCGCTTGGCTGTGTCCGGCCGCTTAACGGTCGGACTCGAGAATTGCCTTAAGAGGCTGCATTGCACTTCTACCGCGAGAGCCGCTGTATGTTCGTCCGTGCGGAGAGAACGTTCAGTGTTTCCGTTGACCGTAATGACTCCTCGAGGGCCTGGCATCTTGAGCTTGAGGTATGCATAGTGCGGCACCGCGTTGAACTTTTGCAACGCTGCACGTCCCGAAAGCAAGGCATGATAGCCGCTGCGGAACGGGACTAGGTCGAAGATTAACTCCTCGCCCGGAAGTTATCCGGGATCCGAAGACCACTTCGATGTAATTGAGCCTATACAATTGGCTTCTACACCGTATGATGCCTTTAAAGGTCGCTTTGGTAGGTTTAATCCTTGAGGGTCTATGCCCATCTTGCGACCGTATCCCGGTAAAGCAGGTTCAGGCTGCTGCCGCCATCCATCCGGACTACGGTTAGGTGAAATCCATCGACGATTGGGTCTAAGACCGGCTGGCGAATCCACCATGGCGGATGCTGGTGGGGTGGTCCTTCCGGTCAAAAGTGATCGGCAGGAGGACCATGGATTGAACTGGGCAACCTGGCTCCATCGCCAGAGACATCCACGAGTGCACGCTTCCGCTCCTTTCGGGTATGTGCGTTGCGTATATCATGTTCACCGTCCGCACTGTGGGGAAACCCTTCATCTCTGTATTGTTCGGCGGTTGGGTCTCGTCCTCGCCATCGCTATGCAGCCCTTGTCATTGTTTTCGCAATTAACTTGCTCGCCTGCTTGAATACCCAACAATCCTTGTTGGTGTGGTTAGCTGGCTTTTCGAAGTCTTGTGTATCCGCACAAGCGGTCGAGTATTCGGTCCAAATTGGACGGACCCGGAGTAGTTCTTTTGAATGGCTTTTTCCGCTGACCGAGTTTAGAGCCTCTGAATCCGACATTGACTGATGTATCCTCGATATTGTCGCCGTTAACGCGGCGTTTGTTTTTGTTACGACGCGGCCTGCCATTTCGGTCCTTGAAGTCCGGACTGCCAGAATTTTTGCTGAGGTTGTTGCTGCGTGCTAGCTAGCTATCCTCACCTGCGCAGAAGCGGGTCATGAGTGATGTGAGGGCTGCCATGGATTTCGGCTTCTCCTGTCCTAGGTGCCGGGCAAGCCACTCGTCACGGATGTTATGCTTGAAGGCCGCGAGGGCCTCCGCATCCGGACAGTCGACGATTTGGTTTTTCTTGGTTAAGAACCGTGTCCGTAATTGTTCCGCCGATTCGATCTGCTGAATTATGTGGCTTAGGTCATCAGCGTTCGGTGGTCGCATTACATAAGTGCCACTGGAAGTTGTCGAGGAATGTGGCTTCTAGGTCCTCCCAGCTCCCAATTGACTCTGGGCAAGCTGTTGAGCCAATGTCGGGCTGGTCCTTTAAGCTTGAGGGGAGGTATTTGATGGCGTGAAGATCGTCACCGCGGGCCATGTGGATGTGAAGGAGATAGTCTTCAATCCAAACCGCGGGGTCTGTTGTGCCATCATAGGATTCAATATTGACGGGATTAAACCCTTCGGGGATTTGATGATCCATTACTTCGTCTGTGAAGCATAGTGGGTGTGCGGCGCCTCTCTACTGGGCGATATCACGACGGAGCTCAAAAGAGCTTGGTCTGTTTTGTTCGGCGCGGCCGGACTTACTGTGTCCGACGCGACGGTTGCCGTCACGTACCGTGGGGCGCCCACGTGATCCATAGATCGATCTTGATTGTCTTGCCTTGTCCTCCAATATATCTCGCAGGTCCGGAGCGTTCCCCTTTGGCCGTGTGCTTTTTGAGCGATGCCGGGGTACGGTTCTAGTGAAGGGCCTAGAGGCCTCTCTGTCGCGACCACGGGGTGGTCGGTCAGCCATATTGTCTCCTGGTGATGCGGGTTCGTAAGCCTCCTCCTCTAATCGGGGGAGCAGCTTGCGTTTAGGGTAGCTTTTGGAGGCGTTCGAGCTCATGCTCTTCGCCGCGAGGACTTCGTCCATCTGCCGGCAAGCAGATCTGATCAGCTCTAAGTTGTTGCTGCTTTTTCTTGAGGCTGTTTGCCGTGGCCATAAGCCTGCGCCTAAAACACTCTTGTTCGACGGGATTCTCGTGCACGCATTTAATTCATTGTCGCCGAGGCTTGCTTCATCTCCGGAGGGAGGCATATAATCCTCTACCTCTTCTTACGCCACTCTCGTGAGGGTTGGCGTCTCCATCTTCCTCGCTACCGGATCTTGCTAGAGTGGATTGTCTTCGCACCGTCCGGTGTATTGTTATCTCCGGTGCGGAATCTTCATTCTTCTGTGGCGGGAATTAGAGCGCGCCACGACGCCGGGCGCTTGGGTAGCTTCTTGGAGGGTCATCCTCCGTTGTTCCATCGCCGTTCCCATCTTTTGGGATGTCCACCATATATATGTCGTATGACGAGGTGGCCTTCCGGTGCCGTAGGCGCTGGGTCTTGGTCGTCTCCGGCATCGCCGCCCATACCGTCGATGTCTTGAGTCGTAGTCTAGCATGTCGGTTAGATCGTCGACAGCGGCTACCAAGTGGGTGGTGGGTGGGCGTTGAATTTCTTCGTCGTCCGCATCCCAACCTTCCTGACCGTAATCCGGCCAGGGCTCTCCGGATAAAGAGAGATACTTAAGTGAATTCAGGATGTCGCCAAAGGGCGATTGCTGAAAGATGTCCACGGCAGTGAACTCCATGACGGGCACCCAATCGGATTCGATTGGCAAGGGCGTGGAGGGTTCGGAGTCCGGAGAGGAGTCCGGCACCCTAGGGTCGAGGTCTTCGCAAAGGACAGGGATGGAGTTCGGCTCGATCGCCGTAGAGATTAAAACCCTCGAGGCGGTGTCCAACCACTCGTCCTTGATCGGGGAATCCGGCTCCGGATTAAGGGTCGGAGCGGATGCAGGTGCGGCCTCCAGGGCAATCGCTCGCTGCAGAGCTAGATCATGCCCATCGAGACAAGGCGGCGCTGCAGCTGCGGCTCGAATCCGTCGAAGATCAAGTCTCCGGGGATATCGGCCGTATAGTTTAAACTTTCGAATCTGACCTGACGGCCAGGGCGTAGCTTTCGATCTGCTCCAGATGGCCAAGCGAATTGGCTCGCAGTGCAAAGCCGTCGAACACGAAGATCTGTCCGGGGAGAAAAGTCTCACCCTGGACCGTGTCGTCGTTGATGATCAAAGGAGCCATCGAGCCTATCGGTGACGACACAGAGGAACTCTCAATGAAAGCACCAATGTCGGTGTCAAAACCAGCGGATCCCGGGTAGGGGGTCCCAAACTGTGCGTCTAGGCGGATGGTAACAGGAGACAAGGGACACGATGTTTTACCAGTGTTCGGGCCCTCTTGATGGAGGTAAAACCCTACGTCCTGCTAGATTAATATTGATGATGTGTGTTACAAGAGTGGATCTACCACGAGATCAAAGAGGCTAAACCCTCGAAGCTAGCCTATGGTATGATTGTTGTTCGTCCTACGGACTAAAACCATCCGGTTTATATAGACACCGGATAGGGTTAGGGTTACACAGAGTCGGTTACAATGGTAGGAGATCTACATATCCGTATCGCCAAGCTTGCCTTCCACGCCAAGGAAAGTCCTAGTCCGATGATGATGATAGTTCGGCTATCCGGACACCCCCTAGTCCGGAACTCCCTCACTCGGCAAGTATGCTTGAGTTATGATTATACTTTTTGCTCTAGGATGAAGGCTCCACACCTTCCCTTTTCATGAAAATTTAATGATAATAAAACCTTAGCTTCTTATGCTTATGGTATATATGATGACTATGATGTGGAACAAGTAGAAGAATTTGTTGCTTTTATGGGTGCTTATGAAACTGAATCTATGTTTAAAGAGTTTGAGGATTTTGATGATGTTGTTAATAGACCTGAAAATTTAGCTATCCTTAAATATTGTTATGAGAATTATGAATACAATTACGATATTAATGCACTTATTGAGAAAGTCTGCGTTGTCCAAGAAGAGACTAATATTTTGCGGGAATCTATGGAAGAAGAAATTGATGAAACTGTGAGCTCATTGGAAGAAAAAGATGAGGAGGAGAGCGAAGAACAAAAGGAGGAAGAGCGGATTAGCTACCCGTGCCCACCTTCTAATGAGAGTAACTCTTCAACTCATACATTGTTTAATTTCCCTTCGTGCTTACCGAAGGATGATTGCTATGATCCCGTTGACTCTTTTGAGATATCCCTTTTTGATGATGCTTGCTATGCTTGTGGCCAAGATGCCAATACGAATTACGCTTATGGAGATGAACTTGCTATAGTTCCTTATGTTAAACATGAAATTGTTGCTATTGCATCCACACTTGATAGTCCTATTATCTTTTTGAATTCTCCCGATTATACTATATCGGAGAAGTTTGCACTTATTAAGGATTATATTGATGGGTTGCCTTTTACCGTTGCACATGATGATTTTGATAGATATAATATGCATGTGCTTTCTGCTCCTACTTGCAATTATTATGAGAGAGGGACTATATCTCCACCTCTCTATGTTTCCCACACGATAAAATTGCAAGAAATTGTTTATACTATGCATTGGCCTTTACTATGTGTGCATGAATTGTTCTTTTATGACATGCCGATGCATAGGAGGAGAATTAGACTTCGTCATTGCTTGATATATGTTCCTTTGTGCTCACTACTCAATCACAAATCATTGCTAATTAAAATTGGCTTTGACATACCTTGGGATCCGGGTGGATTCACTACTTGAGCACTATATGCCTAGCTTAATGGCTTTAAAGAAAGTGCTGCCAGGGAGACAACCCGGAAGTTTTAGAGAGTCATTTATTTCTGTTGAGTGCTTTCATATAGTTTAAAAACAACAAAAATAAAGAGGGGAACCCAAAACTTTTCAAAAAGGAAAGTGAAAGTGAGAAAGACAAGCATTGTTGAAGTGGGAGAGCTCCTTGAACTTTGTTCATGCTCACGGCAACTTTATGAATCTTGATTACAAAAACTTTTCAACAAAAATAATTATCCCCTTGTACAATTACATTGTATTGTAAAAATAATGTGCCAAGGTTTGCCTTTACGATGTTTACAATACTTGTTGGTTTGTACGGTGCAGGACAGAAACTTTGGCTGTAGTGCGCGATTTTTATTTTTTTCTGGAACCTCAAATGGTTCTGATTCTTTTTGCACTGTCTTTCCGTACAATTTTTTTATTGTTTATAATTTTGGCAGAATTTTTCAAGTATCATAAGTATGGTGAATGTTCAGATTGTTACAGACTGCTCTGTTTTAGACAGATTCTGTTTTTTGATGCATAGTTTGCTTGTTTTGATGAAACTATCGATTTATATCAGTGGATTAAGCCATGAAAGAGTTATATTACAGTAGACACAATGAAAAAACAAAATATGAATTGGTTTTCAACAGTACTTAGAGTAGTAATTTGCTTTATTATACTAACGGATCTTACCGAGTTTTGTGTTGAAGTTTTGTGTGGATGAAGTGTTCGATGATCAAGGAGGTCTCGATGTGAGAAGAAGTAAGAGAGGCAAGAGTTCAAGCTTGGGGATGCCCGAGGCACCCCAAGTAAATATTCAAGGATACTCAAGCGTCTAAGCTTGGGGATGCCCCGGAAAGCATCCCCTCTTTCTTCAACAAGTATCGGTATGTTTTCGGATTCGTTTCGTCCGTGTGATATGTGCAGATCTTGGAGCGTCTTTTGCATTTAGTTTTCACTTTTCCTTTTATGCACCATGCTGGTGTGAGATAGTCCTAGGTTGATTTATAGAATTCTCATTGCACTTCACTTATATCTTTTGAGTATGGCTTTATAGAATGCTTCATGTGCTTCACTTATATCATTTGAAGTTTGGATTGCTGCTTCTCTTCACACGCATAACCGCCATTTGTAGAATGATCTTTTGCTTCACTTATATTTGTTAGAGCTTGGGCATATCTTTTGTAGAAATAATTGAACTCTCTTGCTTCACTTATATCTATTTAGAGAGATGACAGGAATTGGTGATTCACATGGTTAGTCATAAAATCCTACATAAAACTTGTAGATCACTGAATATGATATGTTTGATTCCCTGCAATAGTTTTGCGATATAAAGATGGTGATATTAGAGTCATGCTAGTGGGTAGTTGTGGATTGTAGAAATATTTGTGTTGAAGTTTGTGATTCCCGTAGCATGCACGTATGGTGAAACGTTATGTGATGAAGTCGGACCATGATTTATTTATTGATTGTCTTCCTTATGAGTGGCGGTCGGGGACGAGCGATGGTCTTTTCCTACCAATCTATCCCCCTAGGAGCATGCGCGTAGTACTTTGTTTCGATGACTAATAGATTTTTGAAATAAGTATGTGATTTCTTTATGACTAATGTTGAGTCCATGGATTATACGCACTCTCACCCTTCCACCATTGCTAGCCTCTCTAGTACCGCTCAACTCTCGCCGGTACCATAAACCCACCATATAACTTCCTCAAAACAGCCACCATACCTACCTATTATGGTATTTCCATAGCCATACCGAGATACATTGCCATGCAACTTCCATCATCATCATATACATGACTTGAGCATTCATTGTCATATTTCTTTGCATGATCGTAAGATAGCTAGCATGATATTTTCATGGCTTGTCTGTTTTTTATGTCATTGCTATGCTAGATTATTGCACATCCCGGTACACCGCCGGAGGCATTCATATAGAGTCATATCTTTGTTCTAGATATCGAGTTGTAATATTGAGTTGTAAGTAAATAAAAGTGTGATGATCATCATTATTAGAGCATTGCCCCAGTGAGGAAAGGATGATGGAGACTATGATTCCCCCATAAGTCGGGATGAGACTCCGGACTTTACAAAAAATAAAAGAGTCCAAAGAAGCCCAAATAAAAAAGAGGCCAAAGAAGCCCAACAAAAGAAATGAGAGAAAAAGAGAGAAGGGGCAATGTCACTATCCTTTTACCACACTTGTGCTTCAGAGTAGCACCATTTTCTTCATATAGAGAGTCTCTTGAGTTATCACTTTCATATACTAGTGGGAATTTTCATTATAGAACTTGGCTTGTATATTCTGAAGATGGGCTTCCTCAAACGCCCGAGGTCTTCATGAGCAAGCAAGTTGGATGCACACCCACTTAGTTTTCAGTCTGAGCTTTCATACATTTATAGCTCTTAGTGCATCCGTTGCATGGCAATCCCTACTCACTCACATTGATATCTATTGATGGGCATCTCCATAGCCCGTTGATACGCCTAGTTGATGTGAGCTTCTCCTTTTTGTCTTCTCCACACAACCTCCACCATCATATTCTATTCCACCTATAGTTCAATGTCCATGGCTCACGCTCATGTATTGCGTGAAAGTTGAAAAGGATTGAGAACGTCAAAAGTATGAACAATTGCTTGGCTTGTCATCGGGGTTGTGCATGATTTGAATATTTTGTGTGGTGAAGATGGAGCATAGCCAGACTATATGATTTTGTAGGGATAACTTTCTTTGGCCATGTTATTTTGAGAAGACATGATTGCTTTATTAGTAGGCTTGAAGTATTATAGTTTTTATGTCAAATGATAGACTATTGCTTTGAATCACTCGTATCTTAATATTCATACCATGAATAGACATATGATCAAGATTATGCTAGGTAGCATTCCACATCAAAATTTATCTTTTTTATATTTTACCTACTCGAGGACGAGCAGGAATTAAGCTTGGGGATGTTGATACGTCTCTGTCGTATCTATAATTTTTTATTGTTCCATGCCAATATTCTACAACTTCCATATACTTTTTGGCAACTTTTTATACTATTTTTGGGACTAACATATTGATCCAAAGACTCAAAGGTGCTAGTTCCTCATCATTGCATGTTTTTGGTTTCGCAGAATATCCATATCAAACGGAGTCCAAACGGGATAAAAACGGACGGAGCTTATTTTTGGAATATTTGGAAAATCTGGGAGAAAGATCAATGCGAAACGGTGTCCGAGGTGGCCACGAGGTAGGGGCCCACGCCCTCCCCAGGAGGGCATGCCCCCCACCCTCGTGGGCCACCCGTAAGGCAGTTGATGTTCTTCTTTGGCCACAAGAAAGCTAATTTTTGGTTAAAAATCACAGCGAAGGTTTCAAACAAATCGGAGTTACGGATCTCCATATATACCCGAAACGGTGAAAGGGCAGCAGAACAGAATGCAGAAACAGAGAGAGACAGAGAGACAGATCCAATCTCGGAGGGGCTCTCGCCCCTCCCACGGCATGGAGACCATGGACCAGAGGGGAAACCCTTCTCCCATCTAGGGAGGAGGTCAAGGAAGAAGAAGAAGGAGGGGGTAAGGGAGTCCTGGATTAGGGGGTGTCCGGATAGCCGAACTATCACCGTTGGCCGGACTCCTGGACTATGAAGATACAAGATTGAAGACTTCGTCCCGTGTCCGGATGGGACTTTCCTTGGCGTGGAAGGCAACCTTGGCGATACGGATATGTAGATCTCCTACCATTGTAACCGACTCTGTGTAACCCTAACCCTATTCGGTGCCTATATAAACCGGAGGGTTTTAGTCCGTAGGACGAACAACAATCATACCATAGGCTAGCCTCTAGGGTGTAGCCTCTCTAATCTCGTGGTAGATCCACTCTTGTACTACCCATATCATCAATATTAATCAAGCAGGAGTAGGGTTTTACCTCAATCGAGAGGGCCCGAACCTGGGTAAAAACATCGTGTCCCTTGTCGCATGTTACCATCCACCTGGACGCACAGTTCGGGACCCCCTACCCGAGATCCGCCGGTTTTGACACCGACATTGGTGCTTTCATTGAGAGTTCCTCTGTGATGTCGCTGTCAGGAAGGATGCCTCATCCCGTCTTTAAAGACGGCACCGTTGCTAAAGGAGCTTTGGCCACCGGCCAAACTCTCCGTCTAGGCGGTTTTCTTATGACCGCCTATTCGGCCGCCGCGCCGACGATGACTTCTCGGGTCATCGAAAGCAATCTCCATGTTAACTCGGAACTTGCCGAGCAGTTAGATCCGATGGAGCTGTCTTCCTTAAACGAGCTCTTGGATCGCATCGCCGCCCTGGGAGTCTCTACAGACTACGATCAGATTGGGCCTAAAACCGATCTTATAGAGATCAACTCTCCCCAGGCTACCCACCACGTTGATGTGGTAGAGGAACAATACGGCGACTCTTCTCCTACCTTAAGGACTAGCTATGTCCGGATTCCTGACCCCTCCATGCCGGATTCCCGCGGAGGGGAGGACACCACTCAAGCCCTGAACTTAAAGTCAGGCAACGGGCTAGATTCATTGGACAACCTCCAAGAACCCAAGCTTCCAAGTTCGGAAACTTCTTGGCCCCTAAGTCTTAGATCGGACGGGGTTCAAAATTTAATTCCACCCACCCACCCAAACATAAGCGATCTATCCCAAATCCGGCAAGAGCTCGGTGAAACAGCACATCATTACTGGGCCAGATTCCTCCTGGTTATGGACAGGATAAAGGATTGCCGTGAGGAGGACGCAATCTCATTCTTCTGCAATAATTGCACGGACAAGGGAACCCCAAACGCCATAAGTCGTCGTGAAATTACACGCTTCGCTGACTTGGCGTCCATAGTACGAAAGTATTGCGCGATGGAGAGCGCCTGGAAAACCAAAATCAAATTTTGGGATTATCTGCCCCCGATTACGACCCTAGTCCGAAATAAAAGGGTGCATCATCACCAGGCACCTGGGTTACATACCAAAAAGCAAAACCCCCCCAAAGGGCATGGAACCATACCGGAGGGATGGCTCAATGGACCTCGCAAAATTAATAGCACAGAGGGCGCCACTCCAACTCATAGCCTTAGAGCATGTTGGATACTTCGGCAGGTGGCCAAAAGTGGCGAAGAGCTCTTAGCTCCAGACCACCAGCCCAGCAAAGCACCGGACACGTAGCTTACCGAATCAGTTGCAACACAGATGGGAATGCATGCTACGAAAGACAGGGTCGAGTCTGATACATCAACCGTATTAGTACGGTATTAACAGTCTTCGATACTTTCGCATCAAATAATATGCGGGAACGAACACTCCGCAGCATTGCCGAAGTCTACCAGATAGCAACAATAAATCCATGAAGTGACACGGCTATTACCTTTAACGCCAGTGATTTAACCTAAATTCGAACAGCCCGAGCACCAGCCGCATTGGTCCTCAGTCCAATAGTGGACTTCGCTTTACCAAGGTACTCATGGACGGGCGGCAGCGGATTAAACCTCATCTGCGAGGTAACCCTTCGAAAAATGGAAATAGACTGGAGCCGCATTGAGCAAAGCCGCACAACCTTTAGAGGAATAATCCCCAGTCGGGAAGCATGCTGTACATGAAAGATCACACTGGATGTGGTGTTCGGCACGCCGAATAATTATAGGTCCGAGGA
The DNA here is from genome assembly GCA_021605145.1 of Aegilops bicornis. NCBI lineage: Eukaryota > Viridiplantae > Streptophyta > Magnoliopsida > Poales > Poaceae > Aegilops > Aegilops bicornis. Next base: position 231,584,783 of record CM038670.1, on the reverse strand, counting down.
GGTCACATTCCAAGTGGCCCCGTTTAGCAGCGGATACCACGCTCTATTAGGGCGAGAGGCATTCACAATTTTTCAAGCTATACCCCATTACGGGTACATGAAGCTCAAAATGCCGGACCCAACGGAATTATCACTCTCGCTAGTGACCCGGACATAGCGCTCGCCAAAAATAAAACAGCCGCACTTGCCCTTGAGGAACTATCCAAGCCCTAGCGGCAGAGGAACTCATCACAAGCGCTCCATGGTGAACAGGGACAATGTGATACTCGATAAGAGATCCAAGTCCACCTCTTTTAAACCAGCAGACGAAATAGTCAAATTCCAAGTCCATCCAACGGACCCTAAAAAAACGGCCTCCATCGGGGCACAATTAAACCCTGATGTGGACGCCGCACTACGAGAATTCCTACATGAAAATTGGGACATTTTTTCCTGGCACCCTTCAGACATGCCAGGAATCCCATGCCGGCTGGCCGAGCACGGCCTAAATATCCTAAAAGGATTCAAGCCAGTCAAACAAGATCTTCGGCGTTTCTCCGAACCCAAGAGACAGGCCATGGGAGAGGAGCTAGCCAAACTATTGGAGGCCGGATTCATCAGAGATATTAAACATCCGGACTGGCTAGCAAACCCGGTAATGGTACCAAAGAAGGAAAAATCCTGGCGCCTATGTGTCGATTTTAAGGACCTTAACAAGGCTTGCCCAAAGGATCCCTTCCCCCTCCCCCGCATCGATCAAATTATCGACACTACCGCAGGACACGATTCATTGTGTTTCCTTGACGCATACTCTGGCTACCACCAAATTAAGATGGCAGAGCCAGACCAAGCCGCAACAGCATTCATCACTCCATACGGCCCATTCTGATTCAACACAATGCCATTTGGGCTCAAAACGCCCGGCGCAACATATCAGCATGATTCAGACATGTCTGGCAAACCAGATCGGCAAAACAATGGAGGCATACGTAGACGATGTGGTCATCAAATCCAAGCATGTCGAAACCCTATTCGACGACTTGAGGCTCATATTCGATAATCTCCGAACATATGACATCAAGCTCAACCCGGAAAAATGTGTTTTCGGTATCACCGGAAAGCTCTTGGGCTTCATTGTATCTGGTAGAGGAATTGAAGCAAACCCAGCCAAGATCCGAGCTCTGTCACAACTGGATATTCCCAAAGACCTCAAACAAATACAAAAATTGACTGGATGCATGGCGGCTCTAAGACGCTTTATCTCCCGCTTAGGAGAAAAGGCATTACTCCTTTATCGCCTCCTCCGGCGCACCAAACACTTCGAGTGGACGGATGCTGCCACGGCTGGACTCTAAGAAATGAATGCCATATTGGCAACAAATCCGGTCCTGGCCGCGCCCAACATGGGCGAACCAATGCTATTATACATCGCAGCAACCCATCAAGTTGTAAGCGCGGTGCTTGTTGTCGAACGAGAAACGGATGAACACAAGTTCCCTCTCCAAAAACCAGTTTACTACGTGTCCACTGTCATAACTCCATGCAAGTCACGGTACCCGCATTATCAAAAGATAGCATACGCGGTGTTCATGGCATCCCGGAAGCTGCGACACTACTTCCAAGAGTGTTCGATAACAGTAGCCTCCTAAGTACCTCTTAATGACATTATAAAAAACCACGACGCAACGGGCCGGATTGCTAAATGGGCCATTGAGCTCCTTCTGCTCGACATAACCTACAAGCCACGGCGAGCTATAAAGTCGCAAGTTTTGGCTGACTTCATCGCCGAATGGACTGAAGCGAACTCCCTAAAGAGTACAGCGCATATTCCAACTGGATCATGCACTTCGACGGCTCCAAAATGTTGGCCGGCCTGGGGGCTGGCGTCGTTCTGACGTTCCCAACCGGAGATACAGTCCAATACGTACTTCAATAATGTACACGGACTCCAACAACGCAGCCGAATACGAGGCCCTTCTACATGGTCTTCGGATGGCAGTCTCCATGGGCATTCAACGCCTAGAGGTGCGCGGGGTTTCGAACCTCGCGATATCCCAAATAAATGGGGACTTTGATGCCAAGGATCCGAAAATGGCATCTTATCGCAATGCCGTCCTAAAAATGTCAGCTTTCGGTTTGAGGGGCTCGAATTTCACCATATAGCCCGGGATAACAACCAGCAGCAGACGTGTTGGCACGCATTGGCGCAAAGCGATGTCCGTCCCTCCCCGACATCTTCCTAGAGAGGCTTTTCAAGCCATCCGCATTATGGGAGGGAGAGTCCGGAAATAACAACCCGGACCCAACCACACTGCCCCACACCGAACATTCCGACATAGTTGGTGGTCCCGCCAACGAAATAACACCGTCGGCCCACGCAATAATGGCAGTCATTGCCCCGTGGAAAAAACCATTCCTAGCCTACCTAACTAGGCAGGAACTTCCCGAGGACCAAAACGAGGCCCACTGCATAGTGCGGCGGTCTAAAGCCTATAAGGTCCATGAGGGAGAGCTTTGTAAGAAAAGCACAACCGGAGTCCTTCAAAGGTGTATCTCCGAAGAGGAAGGGCGGAATCTCCTGGCTGAAATTCATGCCGGACTCGGTGGGCACCATGCCGCAACCCGGGCCCTTGTAGTCAAGGCCTTCCGTACTGGATTTTATTGGCCGACCTCCCAGGCAGATGCTCAGGACTTGGTCCAACGATGCGTTGGTTGCCAGCTCTTTGCTAATCAAAGCCACATGCCACCCACCGCCCTCAAAACTATACCCATCACCTGGCCCTTCATGGTCCGGGGCTTGACATGGTTGGACCCCTTAAAGGAGGAACCCACAAGCAAAAATACCTATTGGTCATGGTGGATAAATTCACCAAATGGATAGAGGCCAAGCCTGTAAAGACGGCTGAATCCGGACCGGTGATAGACTTCATATCAGGGGTAGTACACCGTTACGGCGTCCCCCATAGCATCATCACTGATAACGGCACGAACTTCACGGCAGACGAGGTCAAACTCTGATGCAGAAACATGGGCATCAAGCTTGACTACGCTTCAGTCTATCATCCCCAAACTAACGGTCAAGTCGAGCGAGCAAACGGTCTAATCATGAGCGGCATTAAACCCAGACTAGTGCGGTCCCTCAAGGAATCTAACACGCACTGGGTAGAGGAGTTCGACTCCGTACTCTGGGGGCTGCAGACCACGCCGAATCGCACTACCGGATTCACACCACTTTTTATGGTATACGGCGCAGAGGCAGTTTTGCCCTACGACATAATTCATGACTCACATCGCGTGCGCATGTACGAAGAAAGAGAAGCCGAGCTCAATCGGCGGGACAATTTGGACGCCTTGGAGGAGGAGCGCGACGTGGCAAAAGCTCGTCCCGCATTCTATCAACAGCAGGCTCGAAGATATCAAAGCAGGGAAGTACGGGCCAACGCTTACAATGTTGGCGAACTAGTTCTACGCCTGCCGGACAAGAAAAATGATAAACTCAAGCCCAAATGGGAGGGTCCCTTCATCATCGACCAAGTCCTCGACCGGGCGGAGCTGCACTGCCGGCGAACGCATCAGATAACCGACTCGAGCCGAACCCATGGAACGCAGCCCGTCTACGAAGATTCTACGCCTAGCGCCTGATTAGGAGTTCGTCTCTTTCCTCCGTCTATATTTTATACTTTAAGCTGTCTTTTATTTCTCTCCTTCTCCCTCCTTTTTTCCGAAGCCGTTAAAGGCTCGTTTGCGCACACACTTGACGCGCTATCCGCGCTCATTATACCTGGGGGCTTCTTTAACAGAAGCTTATTTATACGGGCTTTATGCCCAACACATGTGTCACACTTCTGCATGTACCTTTTATTCACCATTATATGCATCGATATGACTTAAGTTTTGGCCAAGCTGTGTTGCCTGGCTCCTGCTTACCCCTACGTTCCCGATTGTTCAGCTAGGTGGTAAAGGGAGCACCTCTGCGATTGTTACCGCCGAGTCAGCCGGGCGTGTACCTCAGACTGGGTGAAGCCGAAAGCTAGCATTCTTAAGGGAATATTTGGTCGGTGAACTAAAAGACGATTTTTATTTTTATTTATCTGCCCCCAGATGCTTTTTCGCTTTTTTCGCAGTGGGACATGCACTTTAGGGCAAGCCTCCCAGGGAAAGGAACCCCTAACGGAACTATTCTCCCTGGAAGATGTTTCTTACTAACCATGTAATATAACATAACTAGTTGGGCACTTGTCTGATAAAGCACTCATGACCCCGACGCCTGGTCTCCACGCATGCCCCGGTTTTTACATAACCGCGAGGGTATTCGGACACACTCCGGACTATTGGGTCCCGAGGTTGAAGCAAAAAGGTCCGCTACAACAAACGATCTACAATCCGGCTAGAAGGCATTTTACATGTCATTTTATATTACGTAGTCAAATTGACTGATTGTATTCCTCTTCAATGCCATCTAATAGGCTGTCTAGTTTACAGTCCTGCTGGGAATACTTTGCAGCCAACTCTACTTGGCCGTACACTAAGCTCACAGGGATCTCCTTCGTCCGGGCCCCACAGGTCCGACCTCGCCATGTGGTTTGGGTCCGCCGTGTGCAGCGTCTTCACCATGGCCTGTGCCTCCTGGCGCCTTTGACGACAGCCGATATCTTCCATAGTCAAGCGCAGCCATGCTCCCTGAAGCTTCTCTGCAAGCTCTCCAAGGCCTTCGGGCAGGGAGATAGATGGCCACAAGGCCTGGGCGATGCCTTTCATCACCTGCCGAAATCGTTCGTGCAATTGCAATAGCTCGGGAAGAAGGTCACCCGTAGAACCGGGCATTTCCTCTGCAGGACGACCCGTGAGCATACCTATAGACATAACTCTGTTAATCGACTTCCTCGCTGAACTCTTTTTCAAAGTTCGCTCAAGCACTTACTATAAATGCCGCGGCGAAGTCGCCGATTCTCCTTCACGGAGTCAGACAGCTGGGCACGAACATCCTTTAGTTCCTCACCCAGCTGGGTGTTGGCATCTTGGAGATTATTTTTCTCTTGCCTCACCCTTGTAAGCACATTCTCGCCGGCCTTCAACCGACGCAAGAGTTGTTGCTTGTCCGGATCTAGTCCGGCGCCATCTGCAATATTATTGTCAGATTTACACACACGCCGCACTTCACAAACTACTTATCTTTTGAAGCATATATTACCAGAGGGGGTCTCTGTGGCTCCCTCATGGCGGCTAGTGCGGCCTCAAGTTGGGCCTTGCATTCTTCAAGCTCCCGGGATAGTCGGGTTTTTTTTTGTAAGATCCTCAGATAACAAATGATCCTTAAATCAGTTATTCTAACTATTTTAAGTCTCGGGGGCTACTGGCATATATAACCGTCAAATTTCCTCACCCGTATGTCCTTTACATACTGCTCCGTGGCTCTGGCTAGACCATCTTGAGCAGCACGGAGGTGCGCATCTCCCGAATTGAAGGCATTCAATGCCTCTTGGGAGAAACATGCGTCACGAAGAACTGTCCGGCGGCGCCTGTGATTCATGTCACTCTCCACCTCGGAGTTGGTGGCGGACAATCTGTCGGCATCCTCTGTCGGAGGAGCATCCGACGCACGCCTCGTGCTCGCCTCCGCTTCTGGACCCGGCTTTGGAGCCTGGCTGGCGGAGGCTCGATTATAACCTCTCCGGACACAGTCCGGCGAGCGCTCTTTTTCCTGAAAAGAGCACCAGCATTAGTACGCCTTCCAGGAATCAATCATGGGAATATGGTGACGCGCCATACCGTTGCGGCGGCATTTTGATCCGGACCGCACTTCTTTTTAGCCTGCGGGGCCGTGCTGCCCCTTGTTGGCTAGCCGCCGCGGGCTCGGCCTCCTTCCTCGAAGGCACCCCCTGCAAAACACCATTGGTATACGGTGATCAAAAATAAGCACGGATGGGTCATTATCGTAGTATTGGGACCTCGGTCTACATACTGTGAGGCTGGAAGTATTCCGGGGTAATCGGCCGTAATGGCAACGAAGGCATTGTCGATGCTCAGTTGGTGAAATACCCCATCAATCAGCTCCACCAATATGTCCGAATCCTCTTGGGAGGCCGGATCGAGGAGCCGTTCCGGATCCTCGGGTTGTGGAGGCGGGCTGTTTATGTCTTTACGGCCTGGCGCAGTTCCTGCGTCAAAATCACGTAATGAGATACCTAACCATGGGAATACGGATCGGATGTGCAAAAAAGAAATGTCCGCTTACCCAGCTTCGAGGATTGTTCATAGAAAATCCGTTCAATGGACTAACGCGGAGAAAATCCTCTTCTTCTCCCTTGTACAGCATGGACAAGATCTTCACCAGATCGGTGACCGATCCCGGCACCTTACGGCCATGACGGGTGGCATCGTCCTCCCTGTTGAAATCCCACATGGGCTGACCCCTATACTGGAGTGGCTGCACCCCCCGCATAATACCTGTGGCCATGACGCCGATCATGGTCAGTCCGGAATGAGCTAACAATCTTATTCGTCTCGTCAGGTAAAGGACGTCCATGTCGTCTTCCCTCTGGGGGCTCCGCGGGCGCCAACTCAGGCGTTTCTTCAAAGGAGCATTGCTGAACTCCGAGAGACCAATCCGAACAGGATCCGGCAGCGGGACGTCTTCTATATAAAATCATTCTGAAGGCTAGTCTTCGGACGCCTTCTTCAGGGTTCCGGATAAATATCTGGTCCCGTCGATGCGCCACAGCTCGGCTCCGCCCACTTGATATATTGACCCCTCATGAGAATGGGGTACAAGGCAGAATAATCTCTTCCACAGCGCAAAATGAGCCTCGACGCCCAAGAACAGTTCGCAAAGGGCCACGAAGCCCGCGATGTGCCAAATGGAGGCAGGTGTAACGTGGTGCAACTGGAGGCCGTAGAACTCCAAGAGCCCCCGGAGAAACGGATGAATTGGAAATCCGAGTCCTCTTACTAGATAAGAGACAAAGCATACCCGCTCTGCTTTGGAGGGATCGGGGACACTTTCCGCCCTTATAGGTGGCGAGTCCGGCTCAAACCGGAACCATGCAGACCGGGGGAAGAAATCCCTTGGTTTGCAGTGTCACGAGCTCGCTATGCAGGACTGAGCATCTCTCCCAATTTCCAGGCTGAGGGCTGGGAGCGCGAGAGGAGGAGCCGCGTCGACTGTCCATGATGGAATGGATTTTTGTCAGAGGCGCTCCGATGAAAGCTCGCGAGGGAGGATGGTGTGACTCGGATCTAGATCCTCGTCCCTTTTATATACGGCTCATTTGCGCAGCTAGGGGGATAAGTATAAAAATACCCTGACTTTTCGCATTCATTCGACACGTGGAAGATGGCCATTATTGGGCGTGGAAGCCAAGGAGCGCAGCATTTATCAGAAGCCGGACACTATTCGACAAGTATATGGAATTTGGAGAAGAACCCGCCTCGCAATGCCGAAGACAATCCGCCGGACTCATCGCCATTGAAGCCTGGTTCGGGGGCTACTGAGGGAGTCCTGGATTAGGGGGTGTCCGGATAGCCGAACTATCACCGTTGGCCGGACTCCTGGACTATGAAGATACAAGATTGAAGACTTCGTCCCGTGTCCGGATGGGACATTCCTTGGCATGGAAGGCAAGCTTGGCAATACGGATATGTAGATCTCCTACCATTGTAACCGACTCTGTGTAACCCTAACCCTATTCGGTGCCTATATAAACCGGAGGGTTTTAGTCCCAGAGGATCTAACAAAAATCATACCATAGGCTAGCCTCTAGGGTTTAGCCTCTACGATCTCGTGGTAGATTCACTCTTGTACTACCCATATCATCAATATTAATCAAGCAGGAGTAGGGTTTTACCTCCATCGAGAGGGCCCGAACCTGGGTAAAAACATCGTGTCCCTTGTCTCCTGTTACCATCCGCCTAGACGCACAGTTCGGGACCCCCTACCTAAGATCCGCCGGTTTTGACACCGACAGGGGGGGCTCTCTCCCCCTTGCTTCCAGTGGCGCCGGCGTGCCACCGGGGGCCATCATCATCACCGCAATCTTCACCCAACAACTTCACCGCCATCATCACCAACTCTTCCCCCCTCTATGCAGCAGTGTAACCTCTCTCTTACCCGCTGTAATCTCTACTTAAACCTGGTGCTCAATGCTATATATTTATTTCCCAATGATGTATGGCTATCCTATGATGTTTGAGTAGATTCGTTTTGTCCTATGGGTTATTTGATGATCAAGATTGGTTTGAGTTGCATGTTTTATTATTGGTGCTGTCCTATTGTGCTCTCTTTGTCACGCAAGCGTGAGGGATCCCCGTTGTAGGGTTTGCAATATGTTCATGATTTGCTTATGCTGGGTGTATGGAGTGATGTGAAGCACAGACCCGAGTAAGTAGGTTGTTTGCGTATGGGATAAAGGGAACTTGATACTTTAATGCTATGGTTGGGTTTTACCTTAATGATCTTTAGTAGTTGCGGATGCTTGCTAGAGTTCCAAGCATAAGTGCATATGATCCAAGTAGAGAAAGTATGTTAGCTTATGCCTCTCCCTCAAATAAAATTGCAATAATGATTACCGGTCTAGTTATCGATTGCCTAGGGACAAATAACTTTCTCGTAACAAAAGGCTCTTTACTAAATATAATTTAGTTGTGTCTTTATCTAAACAGCCCCTACTTTTTTCGCGCTCTTTATTTTCTTGCAAGCCTATCCAAAAAACACCTACAAAGTACTTCTAGTTTCATACTTGTTCTAGGTAAAGCGAACGTCAAGCGTGCGTAGAGTTGTATCAGTGGTCGATAGAACTTGAGGGAATATTTGTTCTACCTTTAGCTCCTCGTTTGGTTCGACACTCTTACTTATCAAAAGAGGCTACAATTGATCCCCTATACTTGTGGGTTATCACGCACCCCCTATGCTTCACCGATGAGGTGCTGGGTCACGAATTTCCAGAGGGATTCAAACCCGTAAACATAGAGGCGTACGACGGAACGACAGACCCTGGGGTCTGGATTAAGGACTTTATCCTTCACATCCACAGGGCTCACGGAGATGATCTCCATGCCATCAAATACATGCCCCTCAAGTTGAAAGGACCAGCTCAAGATTTGGCTGAAAAGCCTCCCCGAAAACTCAATTGGAAATTGGGAAGATCTTGAGGAGGCTTTTAGGGCTAATTTTCAAGGGACCTATGTCCGAACACCGGATGCAGACGATTTAAGTCATATAATTCAATAGCTCGGAGAGTCAGCCCGAAAGCTTTAGAACAGATTCCTCACTAAGAAGAATCAAATTGTCGGCTGCCCAGATATCGAAGCCTTAGCGGCTTTCAAACAGAGTGTCCGGGACGAATGGCTCGCCAGACACCTCGGACAGGAAAAACCGAGGACAATGGCAGCCCTAACAAGCCTTATGACCCGTTTTTGCAACAGCCCGTAGCGGCACCAGCGACCCAGTCACACCCGAAGTCAGGGATGGCAATGGAAAACCGCGACGCAATAAAAGCAAGCATCAAAACAATGAAGACAGCCCAGACAACACGACGGTAAATGCCGGATTCAGGGGCTCTCGACCCGGTCAACGGAAAAAGCCATTTAAAGGTAGCAGAGATGGACCGTCCAGCCTAAACAAGATTCTAGACAGATTATGTCAGATTCACGGCACCTCCGACAAACCTGCAAATCACACCAACAGAGAATGCTGGGTCTTCAAGCAGGCCGGCAAGCTAAACGCCGAACACAGGGGGAGGGAGACACCAAGTACCCTTGGTCGGCCTGCCCGATCACTTTTGGTCGCAGGTATCACCCAACTAGTATCCATCATGGATGATCGGCTACCTTGGTGCTAGACCCAATAATTGACAGATACCATCTCACGCGAGTCCTTATGGACGGCGGCAGTAGTCTTAATCTGATATATCAGGACACCGTCCGCAAAATGGGGGTAGACCCGACAAGAATCGGCCAAAGCAATACTACCTTTAAAGGAGTAATACCAGGCCCAGAGGCCCGCTGCACGGGCTCTCTAGTACTAGAGGTTGTATTCGGTTCTCCCGACAACTTCTGAAGAGAAGAATTAACATTCGACATCGCTCCATTCCGAAGTGGCTATCACGCACTACTCGGAAGAATGGCCTTCGCTCGTTTTAATGCAGTACCGCATTACGCTTATCTTAAGCTTAAGATGCCCGGTCCACGTGGCATCATCATAGTTAGCGGAAACACAGAGCGTTCCTTACGTGCGGCAGAATGTATGGCGGCTCTAGCAGCCGAACACTGAACGACCTCTCCAACCAGAATAAATTATCGGTCGTCAAGACCGCGGACATGGCTAGACGAGTCCGGTGCACCACTAACTGTAACAGCTCAGATAAACCTGAGATTGGGTCGATGGATATACCCCCATAGGTGGTGCTAGGGGCTTCTCGCAATTAAAAAGGACTACAATTCGGCTTGACCTTATTTAGATTGCGTTTTAATGGTTCATTAAGAATAACCAATTTTTCGCACGAAGACTTTCACCCGAGTTTTTCTCTTTTACAGATGATCATCGTGCTACACCCTTCGAGGATACGGCACAACGGAGACACAAGCGCAGACATGCAGCAGTGCCCCGCTCAAAGATTTCTTTTTAGATTAAGACCCTGTGTAAACCTTTTTTACTGTTTCTTGTTGCTTCACACCCTCCGGATACTCAACACAGCCGAGAGGGATGCTCGTGTTATTGGCATTTCGTCACGTCAGACTAATGCACGTACCTGGAAATTCCGGGCTCATTATCGAGGGCGTTACTCAGCCCAGTACGTTGTAAAGTCCGAATACCTTAGGGAGTGTTGGCGTCGCGAGTTTGGCCTTATATGCATCAGCTCTGAATCATGTCTTTGGTCAATAGTTGGGTTTGCCTGGCTCCTGTGTTTTGCTTCCTTACATCCCGCTCTATCGGCTAAGGTGGCATCGGGAGAACTACTGCGATTGTGCCCTGGTTCATCTGGATGAGCACCTTAGTAGAGAAAGCCGAAAACTGACTATCATGATAAAGTGCGAGACTGGTCAACCGCTCGATGACTCAGCAGAATCTTCGCAATTCCTCCGCATTAACGAAGGGCCGGTTTCCCGGTCATGTATGTACGCGCACCGTATTCGGACGAGCGCGGAGGTACCAGGGGCTATATAGTAGCCCCACCACAAACTCCTATGGCTAAGTGAAAGTGTTAAAGCTATATAGTCTGATTGCCTTGTTCGCTGCGCTATCACCTCCTTAATGGACCAAGACGTTGGATCAAGTGTGAATACGCACTTTTCTGAACACCCCCGCGTTATATGCGTGGGGGCTGAAGACGACAACTGCAAACTTTCAGGTTATATACATACATAAACGGCCGCACAGGAGGCATCATAATACTTTCAGGCAAAAGTATAAACACAACCTTTATAATCCAAATAGCATTGTTTTTACAGTTGGGATACATGTCACTTGAACATGATACTCTTCGAGCACTAAGCCTCTATTAAACGAGCACCTTCTAGGATTTCTTCAAAATAGTGCTCGGTCGAGACCTGGCCTATGGCCGGATCCCGGTTTGCAATAGCGGTGGCCTCCATCTCTGCCCAGTATGTCTTAACACTGGCAAGAGCCATCTGCGCACCCTCTATGCACGCCGACCTCTTTACAACGTCGATACGCGGCACAACACCAAGGAATGGTTGCAATAAACCAAAATAACTATTTGGCCTTGGTCTCTCCACCCAAAGACAATCCACGACAGACCTCATGGAAAGTCCGGACAACCTATGGAGCTCAGCCCACTCGGCCATTTGTTCTTTTAACAGTAGCGGACGCGTAGGGGCACTGAACTGCGACCAGAACAACCTTTCCACTTCATGATCTTTTTGATCTTTGAAAAACTTCGATCGCATCAAGAAGACTCGTTGCCAAGTCCAAGTACGCGTCCGCAGCACTCCATAATTGATCCAGAGGGGCATACTTTGGATCTCTGAACTTCGTCCGCAACAAAAAGGGCTTCCCAGCCGTGATATCTCCGGCTTGACGGAGCTCCTCCTTCGTCGCTCTTATTTTAGAGCGGGTTTCCTTGGCTGCTTCCATGGCTTTCTTCAGGTCCGCCGCTTTCGCTTGGCTTTCCTTTTAAAGAAGCTCATACCAGCGGCGGCATCTTTCAGCTCAACAACTATCTTGGCTATTTTATCTTCGCTCTGGCGATGAGCAGCATGTTCGGCTCTTAACTCTTTGGCCGCCTTTAGGGCGGCCACATCACTTCTCCTGGCTTGTTCATTGGCTCGAGCAAGCTCCGCCCGAAGGATCTCCACGGCGGCAGCTCCATCTGCAGTCACAACATATTATAGATACTAGCATCATGCTCCTCTTAATATTTGTTGACCACCCAAAAATACATACCATGTGCCTCGTCAAGCCGCTTGTTCACAAGCGTGATGTCAGCATCTGCCACGTCAAGCTGCCGCCTCAGTTCGGCAAACTCAGCAGTCCGGCCAGCCACCGGACCCTCAGTCGCCTGCACATGAAAGCAGCATGATCATCACCTGGGACTATGATCCTCTGTTTGCCACCTCTGGACAGCAACCAGAGTCTCAGGGGCTACTATCTGTATAGGGCAGACCTAGCGTGTACGGTACCGTCAAAATATATATTGCTTTGCGTACCTCAAAGCCTCTTAGTAGGCTCGTAAAAGCTTCATGCAACCCACTTTGGGCGGATGAAATCCTCTCAACAACCGTACCCATTAAAGTACGATGCGCCTCTGAGATAGCCGCTTGCTCCAGAAGACCCATCAGTGCGTCCGGTTGTGCACCGGACAGCCCCGGACTGTTTTGTTGCTCTCCTTAGGAGCCGAACACTCCGGACTTCGGGTGGCCGAAGGGTTACCTTCTTGCCTTGGCGGATCAGGAGAAATCCTCCGTGACGACACCTCAGGGTCGTCCGCCCCATGAGGCAGGGAGACAGGGGGAGGCGTTTCGCTCTCCATCATCTCCGAAAGAAGATCCCCCGAAGACGAACTCTGTCGAGAAGGGCTAAGATCCGGACTGCAAGACATACGTCTCAGTTATTGTCCTCGGAGATAAAGCAGGATATATCTACCAAAAGTACTCTTGTTCACTTACAGCTTGGTGGAGGGCTGACCCCCTCGCGAGCACTGTACGGTAAGGATGCCCTCCAAGGCAGGGCCCCCTGGCAAAGGTTTCTTCCCTCGTTTGGAAACCCTCGTTTCCAAGTCTTCACAGGCGGTCCTTTTCATTCCTCGGGGAGAGGGGATTCTAGATTCTTCTCCCTGATTATCCTCCTTCGCGGAGACACTAATTCCCCCGGTTTGGATGAGTAATGAGGCCCGCTTTCGGCTTCTTTATTCCTCCCTTTATCTTCCCTTGATGGCACTTGATAAGGTGCGTGCTCAAGCATCCTGGCTAGTAAAGGATCCGGTGAGCCTTCGGGAAGGGGGGTCGAACACCTGATCATCTTCGCCTTTCTTATCCAGTCCTAGCCAAGAGCGATTTTTTCAGAATGATGTTGTGACAAATAAAAAGACAGCATGTTCGGCCGCAGAATTACTTACGTGGGTATCTGGATGGTTGTAGTTGAGACTCGCATCCTTGGAGGTGTCCGGACACTTTATTCGTGATCCGAAGAACAATTCATACATCTCTTCGAGCGTCATGCTGAAGAATTGCTGAATAGTTCACGGTTCTTCCGGGTTGAACTCCCACATACGGAGAGATCGACATTGGCATGGCAGGACCCGACGAACTAGCATGACTTGCATTACCTTGACAAGACTGACATCTCTCTTGTGGAGATCTCAGATGCGACTCTGCAATGTCGGTAGCGTCATTAATCGCCCCAGCCCAGCTGTTGTTGACCCATGACGCCAGGTTGTGGCGCTGGGGGCAGCTACCCGTTTAGTACTTCGGGGAGCTGTGATGTAAAACCACTCCCGCTGCCATAAGTTGGACATCTACGGGAAGGAAACCTTTGGCCATGCAGCATCGGCGCCTTTGCTTATTATGGCACCTCTACATTTTGCGTGTCGCCCATCGATCATCTTCGGCTTCACATTGAAGGTCTTGAGCCATAAGCCGAAGTGTGGGGTGATGCGGTGGAAGGCCTCACACACGACGATAAACGACGAGATATGAAGGATGGAATCTGGAGCTAGATCATGGAAATCGAGCCTGTAATAGAACATAAGCCCTCTAACAAAGGGATCAAGAGTAAAGCCTAGCCCTCGGAGGAAGTGGGAAACAAATACGACACTCTCGTTGCGTTCGGGAGTGGGGATGACCTGCCCTTGAGCAGGCAGCCTGTGCGAGATTTCGGCAGTCAGATACCTGGCTTCTCTTAGCTTCTTGATGTCCTCCTCTGTGACAGAGGAGGCCATCCACCGGCCTTGAAGGTTGGATCCGGACATGATTGAAGGTCTGAAGCACTTAGCATGAGCCTTGGGTATTGGAATTCGAGGTGGGGGAAGGGAAGGATCGAGCGCGAGAAGAAAAGGACAGGCCTTGGCCCCTTCATAAAGAGGGTGAATATCAAGCATCCTCCGCGTGGCCGTTTTGGAACTTGCCTAAAATCGAGGAGTCATACTAGCAAGCACGATTGGGTTACCCACGCCCGTATTGATGAGAATCCCGTGATAAGGGGAACACGATCTCTGCTTCGGCAAGACGTGCCAATAAAACAGCCTCGCAACACGTGCAGTGGCAGGCTAGGAAAAACGGTTTGTAATGGCCGTACCACGGCAGGATGTCACGTTATGAAAAGTTGTCAGCAGATCAGATTTGTCGAATATTATACTCTCTACGGTGGTATGTGGAATTTGTTTTGTAGAGCCGGACACGATCCTTGTGTTCAAAATCTTCTATGGAGTATTCGGAGGAGGAACCCGCCTTACAATGCCGAAGACAATCTGCCCGCCTGACTCATCGTCATTGAAGCCTGGTTCAGGGGCTACTGAGGGAGTCCAAGATTAGGGGGTCCTCAGACAGCTGGACTATGTACCTTGGCCGGACTGTTGGACTATGAAGATACAAGATTGAAGACTTCATCCCGTGTCCGGGTGGGACTCTCCTTTGCGTGGAAGGCAAGCTTGGCAATTCGGATATGTAGATCTCCTCCCTTGTAACCGAAGGTGTCTATATAAACCGGAGGGTTTAGTCCGTAGGACAACAACAATCATAATCATAGGCTAGCTTCTAGGGTTTAGCCTCTACGGTCTCGTGGTAGATCAACTCTTGTAATACTCATATCATCAAGATCAATCAAGCAGGAAGTAGGGTATTACCTCCATCGAGAGGGCCTGAACCTGGGTAAATATTGTGTCCCTCGCCTCCTGTTACCATCCTCCTGAGACGCATAGTTCGGGACCCCCTACCCGAGATCCGCCGGTTTTGACACCGACATTGATGCTTTCAATGGGAGTTCCATTGTGCCGTCATGATAAAGGCTTGATGGCTCCTTCGATCATCGGCAACGATGAGATATAGGGTGAGGTTTTTCTCCCCGGACAGATCTTCGTATTCGGCGGCTTCGTACTGCGGGCCAACTTGCTTGGCCATCTAGATCAGATCGAGAGCTACGCCCCTGGCTGTCAGGCCAGGTTTGGAAACTTAAACTATACTGCCGACATCCGCGGAGACTTGATCTTCGATGGATTCGAGCCCATGTCAGCGCTACCAAGACACCACGATTTAGCATGACTTAGCTCTGCCATCAGACAGTGTTCGGGAGATCACACCTGCGGCTACTCCGACCCTCAATCCGGAACAGATCACGCCATCCAAGGACGGGCGGATGGACCCCGCCACGGAGGTCGCACACTCGGCGGTGTTAGAGCCGAATACTGACTTCACCTCCTATGAGACCTGTGTTGCCGGACCCTTGGATTCGTCCCCGGCCACGGGCTCCGAACCGCCTGCGTCCGTGCCTATCGAATCTGATTGGGCACCGATCATGGAGTTTACCTCCGCGAATATTTTCCAGCACTCGCTCTTGGGCGACGTGCTACATTCATTAAGGTCTCTCTTCTTGTCAGGAGACCCTCGACCGAACTATGTCCGGCTCAAGTGGGAAGCGGACGACGAAGAAATGCGTTCCCCACCCACCACCCACTTAATAGCCATTGTCGACGATTTAACCGACATGCTTGATTTCGACTCCGAAGACATCGACGGTATGGACGACGATGCAGGAGAGGAACAGGAACCACCGCCCACAGGGCGCTGGACAGCCACTTCATCACACGATATATACATGGTGGATACACCCAAAGAAAACAATGACGAGGAACGGAAGGATGCAGCGAAGGATAATCCCCTCGAGAAGCAACCAAAGCGACGACGTAGGGGCCGCTCCAAATCCCGCCTCAGCAAAAACAGCAATAACAGCGCAAGAAAGAATAATACACGGTCGACTCCAAAGGAAACAACGACCACATGGACCCAGCGATGGAGCAAGATGCGCCAGCGGACGGCGAACATAGTACGGAGCCGCTGTCCGATCACGGTGACGACGAGGGTAAATCTCATCAGCCTGGCTCTGGAGAGGAGAAAAGTCCGGACGACGATGCACACATCATCCCGGAAAGGCACTTGGAACAAGAGAATCTCCATAGAAGGCTTATTGCCACCGCAAGGATCCTGAAGAAGCAGAAGCAAAGGCTTAAGGCCACGCAGAATACGCTCAACAGCAGATGGAAGAAAGTGCTTGACACTGAAGAAAAGTACGGTGGCAGTCGCCACAGAAAGAGCTATCCAAACCGCAAGCTGCTGCCTGAATTCGATGATGAGGCTTTAGAGCCCATACAGCCGAAAAATAAAACGGCCGATCAGCCGGATCAACCACCCCGTGGCCGCGACAGGGCGGCTAACGATGTCGCACATAAGTCAGCACACGATTTACGTGAGGACTTGCACCAAAAAGCCGGTATGACCAGGTCCATCTACAGATCTAGGAAGCGTGCTCCGGCACAGAATCATGGCCGACCAAACAACTATACTGACCGAATAACAGCTTGGAATCAAAACTGAACACTACAACCGTCCGAATGCCATGACACATCCAAATACAGGGGTGCCGCGCACCCCCTATGCTTCACCAATGAGGTGCTGGATCACGAATTTCCAGAGGGATTCAAACCCGTAAACATAGAAGCATACGATGGAACGACAGACCCTGGGGTCTGGATTGAGGACTTTATCCTTCACATCCACATGGCTCGCGGAGATGATCTCCACGCCATCAAATACCTGCTGGGAAACGTAGTAATTTCAAAAAAAATCCTACGCACACGCAAGATCATGGTGATGCATAGCAACGAGAGGGGAGAGTGTTGTCCACATACCCTCGTAGACCGAAAGCGGAAGCGTTAGCACAACGCGGTTGATGTAGTCGTACGTCTTCACGATCCGACCGATCAAGTACCGAACGCACGGCACCTCCGAGTTCAGCACACGTTCAGCCCGGTGACTTCCCTCGAACTCCGATCCAGCCGAGTGTTGAGGGAGAGTTTTGTCAGCACGACGGCGTGGTGACGATGATGATGTTCTACCGACGCAGGGCTTCGCCTAAGCACCGCTACAGTATTATCGAGGTGGACTATGGTGGAGGGGGGCACCGCACACGGCTAAAATATCAATAGATCAATTGTTGTGTTTCTAGGGTGCCCCCTGCCCCCGTATATAAAGGAGCAAGGGGGGGAGGCGGCCGGCCAGGAGAGGGCGCGCCAGGAAGAGTCCTACTCCCACCGGGAGTAGGACTCCCTCCCTTCCTTGTTGGATTAGGAGAAGGGGGAAAGAGGAGGAGGAGAAGAAGGAAAGGGGGGAGCCGCACCCCTCCTTGTCCAATTCAGACTTGGGGGGGGGGGGTGGATGGGCGCGGCTGCCCCTTGGCCGCCTCTACTCTTCCACCAATTGGGCCCATGAGGCCCAATAACCTCCGGGGGGTTCTGGTAACCCCCCCGGTACTCCGGTATATATCCGATAACCCCAGAAACCATTCCCGTGTCCGAATATAGTCATCCAATATATCAATATTCATCTCTCGACCATTTCGAGACTCCTCGTCATGCCCGTGATCACATTCGGGACTCTGAACTACCTTCGGTACATCAAAACATATAAACTCGTAATATAACTGTCATCGTAACTTTAAGTGTGCGGACCCTACGGGTTCGAGAACTATGTAGACATGACCGAGACACGTCTCCGGTCAATAACCAATAGCGGAACCTGGATACTCATATTGGCTCCCACATATTGTACGAAGATCTTTATCGGTCAAACCGCATAACAACATACATTGTTCCCTTTGTCATTGGTATGTTACTTGCCCGAGATTCGATCGTCGGTATCTCAATACCTAGTTCAATCTCGTTACCGACAAGTCTCTTTACTCGTTCTGTAATACATCATCCCGCAACTAACTCATTATTTGCAATGCTTGCAAGGCTTAAGTGATGTGCTTTACCGAGTGGGCCCTGAGATACTTCTCCGACAATCGGAGTGACAAATCCTAATCTTGGAATACACCAACCCAACAAGTACCTTCGGAGACACCTGTAGAGCACCTTTATAATCACCCAGTTACGTTGTGACGTTTGGTAGCACACAAAGTGTTCCTCCGGTAAACGGGAGTTGCATAATCTCATAGTCAATGGAACATGTATAAGTCATGAAGAAAGCAATAGCAGAATACTAAACGATCCTGTGCTAAGCTAACGGAATGGGTGAAGTCAATCACATCATTCTCCTAATGATGTGATCCCGTTAATCAAATGACAACTCATGTCAATGGCTAGGAAACATAACCATCTTTGATCAACAAGCTAGTCAAGTAGAGGCATACTAGTGACACTCTGTATGTCTATGTATTCACACATGTATCATGTTTCCGGTTAATACAATTTCTAGCATGAATAATAAACATTTATCATGACATAAGGAAATAAATAATAACTTCATTATTGCCTCTAGGGCATATTTCCTTCAGTCTGCCACTTGCACTAGATTCAATAATCTATATTACATAGTAATGATTCTAACACCCATGGAGCCTTGGTGCTGATCATGTTTTGCTCGTGGAAGAGGCTTAGTCAACGGGTCTGCAACATTCAGATCCGTATGTATCTTGCAACTTTCTATGTCTCCCACCTGGACTAGTTCCCGGATGGAATTGAAGCGTCTCTTGATGTGCTTGGTTCTCTTGTGAAATCTGGATTCCTTCGGCAAGGCAATTGCACCATTATTGTGACAAAAGATTTTCATTGGACCCGATGCACTAGATATGACACCTAGATCGGATATGAACTCCTTCATCTAGACTCCTTCATTTGCTGCTTCCGAAGCAGCTATGTACTCCGCTTCACACGTAGATCCCGCCATGACGCTTTGTTTAGAACTTCACCAACTGACAGCTCCATCGTTCAATGTAAACATGTATCCGGTTTGCTATTTAGAATCGTCAGGATCAGTGTCAAAGCTTGCATCAACGTAACCATTTACGATGAGCTCTTTGTCACCTCCATAAACGAGAAACAAATCCTTAGTCCTTTTCAGGTATTTCTGGATGTTCTTGACCACTGTCCAGTGATCCACTCCTGGATTACTTTGGTACTTCCCTGCTAAACTTATAGGAAGGCACACATCAGGTCTGGTACATAGCATTGCATACATGATAGAGCCTATGGCTGAAGCATAGGGAACATCTTTCGTCTTCTCTCTATCTTCTGCAGTGGTCGGGCATTGAGTCTTAGTCAACTTCACACCTTGTAACACAGGCAAGAACCCTTTCTTTTCTTGATCCATTTTGAACTTCTTCAAAACTTTGCTAAGGTATGTGCTTTGTGAAAGTCCAATTAAGCGTCTTAATCTATCTCTATAGATCTTGATGCCTAATATATAAGCAGCTTCACCGAGGTCTTTCATTGAAAAACTCTTATTCAAGTATCCCTTTATGCTATCCAGAAATTCTATATCATTTCCAATCAGCAATATGTCATCCACATATAATATCAGAAATGCTACATAGCTCCCACTCACTTTCTCGTAAATACAGGCTTCTCCAAAAGTCTGTATAAAACCAAATGCTACATAGCTCCCACTCATCCACATATAATACGATAAAAGAGAATTTCTGGAACCAAGATCTGCCAGAGAGGGGCATCTGGGTGGGCACAACCCACCAGGGCACGCCCCCCTCTCCTAGTGCGCCTAGGTGGGTTGTCCCCACCTGGTGGCCCCGCAGACCCTGAAACCAACGCTATAAAATCCTATTTTCAGAGAAAAAAATAAGGGAGAAAGAATTATCGCGATCCACGAGATGGAGCCGCCGCCAAGCCCTGTTCTTCCTCGGGAGGGCCGATCTAGAGTGCTTTGGGGCTCCGGAGAGGGGGATCTTCGTTCTTCGTCATCATCAACCCTTCTCCATCGCCAATTCCATGATGCTCCCCACCGGGAGTGACTAATTCCTTTGTGGGCTCGCTGGTCGGTGAGGAGTTGGATGAGATTCATCATGTAATCGAGTTATTTTTGTTAGGGCTTGATCCTAGTATCCACTATGTTCTTAGATTGATGTTGCTATGACTTTGTATGCTTAATGCGTGTCACTTTGGACCCGGGTGCCATGAACTCAGATCTTAACCGTTTATGTTATCATCATTATATCCATGTTCTAGATCTGATCTTGCAAGTTATAGTCACCTACTACGTGTTATGATCCGGCAACCCCGGAGTGACAACAACCGGGCCCACTCCCGGTGATGACCGTAGTTTGAGGAGTTCATGTATTCACTATGTGTTAATGCTTTGTTCCAGTTCTCTATTAAAAGGAGGCCTTAATATCCCTTTATTTCCAATATGGACACCACTGCCACGGGAGGGTAGGACAAAACATGACATGCAAGTTCTTTTAATAAAGCATGTATGACTATTTACGGAATACATGCCTACATTATATCGATGAACTGGAGCAAGTGCCGAATCGCCCTAGGTTATAACTATCACATGATGAATATCATCCAACAAGTCACCGATCCAATGCCTACGAAATTTTCCATATTGTTTCTGCTAAGTTACTACTGATATCATCATTGTTACACTTGCTACAAAATTACTACTATCACTGTTACTGTTACTATTGCAGCTGTCACTACTACCAAAACTATCAAACTACTTTGCTACTGATCACTTTGCTGCAGATAATTAATCTCTAGGTGTGGTTGAATTGACAACTCAGCTGCTAATACCTTCAAATATTCTTTGGCCCCCCTTGTGTCGAATCTATAAATTTGGGTTGAATACTCTACCCTCGAAAACTGTTGCGATCCCCTATACTTGTGGGCTATCAAGACCTTTTTCTGGCGCAGTTGCTGAGGAGCATAGCTATATTTGTTGAGTCACTTGGGATTATTATCAGTTTATCACTATGAAGAATCTGAAGGATTCTAAGACTAAGATATTTCCCTCAAGTACGAGGGGAGGTAAGAAACTGCCATCCAGTTCTTCTTTAGATTCAACTTCTGTTATGAGTAAACTTGCAACACCACCACATGCTATTAATTCTGATATGTTGCAAGTTATTGATGATACTACTTATACTATGAATGATGCTTATGATGATGCTAGTACCTTGCTTGATAATAATGATGTGCCACTTGCTGATTTTCTTGATAAACAAATTGCTAGAGTAATACAACATGATGTTGTTGAATCTGATGATGAACTTGAAACTGAAACTCATGAAACACCTGCTAGAACTAGCCCTCCTAGATATGAATTGCCTAAGGTACCGGGAGGTTATGTTATAGTGAAGAAACAACTAGAGATATTCTTGCTTGCAATGATAGAGATGATCTAGAGAAATTACTACACAAATATAAACAAAAATATCTGAATGCTAGAATGAAATGTGATCCTAAGTACTACTTCACCTATTTTTATTGATGATAAGGATTATGACTTCTCTGTTGACCCAGAGTTAATTACTTTGGTTGAATCTGATCCTTTCCATGGTTATGAAACTGAAACTGTTGTGGCTTGCCACTAAGTTGAATGATATAGCCACCCTTTTCACTCATGATGGGAAAATTCGCTACTATTTTATTCTCAAATTATTTCCTTTCCCATTAAACGGTGATGTTAAAGCTTGCTACAATACTCTTGCTCTTGGTTGTGTGCGTAGTCCCCAGGATATGATTTATTACTTCTACGAAAAATATTTTCCTGCTCATAAGAAACAAGCTGCCTTACAGAAATATTTCACTTTGTTCAAACTAAACAAGAGAGTCTCCCACAAGCTTGGGGAGGCTTTGCTGCCATTTAATGCTTTGCCTGATCATCCTCTTAAGAAAAATGAAATACTTGATATCTTCTATAATGGACGAACCGATGCTTCTAGGGACTTCCTAGATAGTTGTACTGGTTGTGTTTTCAGGGAACGAACTGTTGGACAAGCTGAAGAATTATTGAATAATATATTGAAAAACTATGATGATTTGGCTCTTCCTGAACCACCGCCTAAACCCAATTCAAGAAGAGGGGTATAGTATATCTCAGTCCCGAAGATATGCAAGAGGCAAAGAAATCTATGAAGGAAAAAGGTATTAAAGCTGAGGATGTTAAAAATTTACCTCCTATTCAAGAAATACATGGGTTTAGTACAGCGCCATTGCCTAAGGTGGTAGAGGTAAATTTTGTTATGAAGTTCAATGATAATGATAATCCTCACAATATGCATCCTAGTCAATGCCTTTATGAGTTTGAAAACTACATTAGAAAACAAGATCACATCAATGCAAATGTTATGATACAATTGACATATAATTCTGATATGATTGCTCGCTTGAGTGACTAGTTATTTAGAATATCAAATGATGTTAGTGGTGTCGGAAAGCATGCTTCTATGGTTCAAACTCAGTTAGAACAAGTTGCTAAATAACAAAGATATTTCCTTGATGAAATGAATAATAATATGCATGACTTTGTTGTTAGAGTTGCAACTAGAGGAGGTAAAATGACTTAGGAACCACTTTATCCTGAGGGACACCCTAAATGGATTGAACAAGGTTCACAAAGAAATAACACTAGTGCGACTAGTCCTTCTAAAAAGAAAAAGAAGAAGAAAAATGATAGGACTTTGCATACTTCAAGTGAACCTGAAATAGAAAAACCTCCTGATAATGATAATGAAATTATATCTCTGATGCTGAAACTCAATCTGGTAATGAACACCTAGTGATAATGAAGAGGTTCATGAAGACTCTCAACCCAATGAAAAAGAACCAGATAATGATGTTGAGATAGAACCACCTGTTGATCATGATAATTGATACGTCTCCAACGTATCTATAATTTATCATTCTTGGATGTTTTACAATCATTTTATAGCAACTTTATCTTATTTTTTGGGACTAACCTACTGACCGAGTGCCAGTTGTTGTTTTCTTGCTTGTCTTTTACATCGCAGGAAATCAATGTCAAACGGAGTCCAAATGCAACGAAACTGCACGGGGATTTTTTATGGGCTAAAAGACATCGATTGGGCTAGAGCTGCACCTGGGGGGTGCCCTGAGGGGGGAACAACCCACCAGGGCGCGTCACGCCGCGCCCAGGTGGGTTGTGCCCACCTCGGTGGCCTCCTGCACCCCTTCTTTGCACTAGAAATTCCCAAATATTCTAAAACCCTTCGGGGTAAACCTAGATCAGAAGTTCCGCCGCTGCAAGGCTCTGTGTCCACCGAAAACCAATCTAGACCCATTCTGGCACCCTGTCGGAGGGGGGAATCATCTCCGGTGGCCATCTTCATCATCCCGGCGGCCACCACGATGAGGAAGGAGTAGTCCACCCTCGGGGCTGAGGGTTCGTACCAGTAACTATGTGTTTAATCTCTCTCTCTCTCTCTCTCTCTCTCTCTCTCTCTCTCTCGTGATCTATATCATGGGCTCTGTTAATATAGTCGGACCATATGATGTTTCTGTCGGATTTTGGGTTCCGGCAAACCCTCTAGGTTCGAACTCTGGGGTGCACGCGGAGATATCACCCCCTACCTACCTTCACCTCGTCGCCTCGCAAGGATCTAAACTACCAAAAGAACAACACAAGAGACACAAGGTTTATACTGGTTCGGGCCACCATTGTGGTGTAACACCCTACTCCAGTGTGTGGTGTGGTGGATTGCCTCTTGAGCTGATGATGAACAATACAAGGAAGAACAGCCTCGCGAGGGTGAGGTGTTCTTGTGGCTAGGCTCTCGATCGGATGGGATCAAGCTAAGATGAGATGTCCAAATCCCCCCTCTCTATTGTGGTGGCTAGCTCTACTTATAGGCAGAGGCCCTGGGCCTCTTCCCAAATATTGAGCGGGAAGGGCGCCAACAATTGGCCATTTTGAAGGGGAACATCTAGTACACTTATCCTGACTAAAGTTGGTCCACGACTGTCAAAGGATCTGGTGGTGACGCCGTCTTGGGCTCCATGATGACCTCCTTCCTGCCGTTACGACGGTCTTGGTCTTGTTGCACCGAAACGGGTGCCTTTGCTTGATACTCTCGCATGCGCTTGCCCCCTTTGCACCAAAGAGGAAATGAGCACACTGCGTGGGCTGGCGCCCGCCTGGCGCCCTTGGTCGTCATGGCTTGCGTCATGGGCACCTCGTGAGGTACCCTGCCTTGATCTCTCCGCCTCCTCATGAGCCAGCCGACGAGGCCGTGCTCGAGGAAGCTTCTGTCGTCCGCCTCATGAGGCTTGGCCCCTCGCAAGGGTCTTGAGCTTGTGCCGATGAAGATGGGCCGTACTGGGCCACCCCTTGAGCCACGCCGCAGGCCGCAGGCAGGCAAGTCTGGGTACCCCCGTTCCCAGAACACCGACAGTAGCCCCCGGGCCCAAGGCGCGCCTGGACTTGGCTTAGCAGAGAAGCGAAGGGGCAAGTGCGAAGCGCCGCGGGCCCTAACAGCCTGCGGCCTCGGGCGCCGCGTGGCGGTTGATTGGACGTGGGCGTCCCTGTTCCCCCACGCCTCCTTATTTTGTGCCTAGCTAGGCGGACCCGTGGTTGCACACAGTCATCCCTCCTTTTGCCGCTTGATCGTCTCCTGCTCTTCCTCCTCTCGAGCTCATGTCTCCGCTTCCAATGCAATCTCGAATCCTCCCCTTTTTGTCGCCATGGCTCCAACGAAGAAGGGGAAAGGGAAGAAGTGTGTGCCTCCGCCCCGCTCGCCGTCGCCGACGGCTCCTGCTGTCGATCGGTCGATCATACTCAACCGAGAAGGCTTGGACAAGGTCAGCTCTGCCCTCGCCACTATCTTCAACAGTGCGGGAGGACGACGGTCCGCCAGCGCCTCACTTCTCCATTGACAGAATAGTCACCGAGGTCCGCATTTTGTCGACGCTCGTATGGACTGGTCCCCTTTTCCAATTTCTTCAACGATGTGCTTTCCCATTACCAGATCCATATGATGCATTTGGGTCCTGAATCCATTACTCTTCTTGCCGTTTTTGCCTTTGTCTGTGTGGCAATGACGGGCAGCCCTCCTTCAGTTGCCTTGCTGCGTCACTTCTTCTCTTTGCGCCTCATAGACCCCACCCAATGGTCGGGGTGCGTGAGCTTCATTGCCGCATCAGAAACAGCGGCTTCGGGGATTGATTTCAGCCTTCCACCGCCCGCGTCAGGGTTCCACGAGCGGTGGCTGTACGTGGATGTCGGGGTGCCCAGCCCTCGCCGAGCCAACATCGCCTGGCTGTCCCCAATTCAGCCGGGGCCAGAGACGCCACGAGCCCCCGCCTGCTCTCGTCTGCATCGCTCACAGCATTTGAGGGCGCCGGCGGACGGGCGCCCAAGGTGGTGAATGAGTTCCTCCTATGCCGCATTGCCCCGCTCCAGCGTCACTCCCGCCGGATGTGGGCCTTCGGCGGGTGTGAGGACCGCATGAGGCTCCAGGAGGAGGACCCGACCCCGAAGCGCTGAGGAAGGTTCTCTCGGTCCTGACTGGGGACCCTTCCCCGCAAAGATCTCGGCAAGGGGTGCTTTGCTGTACCTTTGCTCGAGCAGGGGTGACTTTGTGAAGCAGATGCCCAGCTTCGACGAATGGGGGCTGCGCCCCGCAGACCTCATGGGGTCTCGCGAGAACCCAGTGGTGGTGACTGCCCTTCTAGTCGCCCACGGTGGTCCTTCCTCGAGTGATGCAGCAGGGAGGCATGGGCCACCGGAGGCTGAGGGGGCCTCCGCCGAGATGACGACGCCAGGCGGCACTCCTGAGGTGGCAGCTCCTGAGGCCCGCACTGCTGCGACTAAAGGCGTTGAGCCGTGGCCCGCGGCTCCCGTGGCCGAGGCCCCTGAGGCCTCAGCTACCCTTCTTGGTGAGGCGACCGGCAGCGTGCGTCAGGACGACGCCCCTAACGCTGGTCATCTTGGTGCTTCTTCCTCGTCGCAAGTCGACCCTCACTGAACTCTGGGCCGCCTGCGTGGACTTCGAGGCTCTCCGGAAGAGAAGGGAGGCCTTGGGTGACGATTACCCTTGCCGCCTGTTGAAGCGTCGGAAGTATTTCGCCATTGATGAGTAAGCCTTCCCCATTCCTAGTTCCTTATTTTCCCGTTGCTTCGGCTGATCCTTGCTCCGCAGGGCCCTTCCTGCCGAGCTCACGGAGATGGCTGAGGAGCCATCCCCCCAGCCTTCGCTATCTCCACCGTCTTTGAACGCTCCGAGCTCAAGCAGAGCCCTTGTGGTGAGGCCTGTCGGAGAGGTGACCCATCCTGTGGCGCATCGTGGCTCTACGCACCTCGCGACCCTCCTTCGCGAGCCTTCTCGGGGCATAGCCAGCCTGCCTTGGGCTCCTCATCTGGTCGTGGATGGCGATTGGCTGAGGTCGGCCCTTCGTTCTTCGTTCGGGGACGAGCCAGCTCTAGGCCGGGCTTCTGGCGGGGCGTGCCCGGCCATCACGAGGGCGCCAGCCCCCAACCCCCTCCCCAGAGGGGGAGTGCTGATTCGTGCCCCCCCCCCCCGCACTTACTTGGGGCGGATGATGACGCAGAAGACGTGCTCGGGCGCGCCCGGGAGCGCCGTGCCCTTCGCCAAGGGTTTCTGCAGAGGGCGGCTGAAGAGGTGAGCCAGCTTGGCGTAGAGCTTGCTGACGAGGACACGCGCCTTGAAGCTGAGGGCCTGCGCCTAGCTGAAGAGGGGCACAAGCTGAAGGTGGCCGTTGCCCTCGCGCGCCACCAGCATGACCTTGAAAATGAGAAAGCCGAGGCGTTGCTGGCGGCCTCACGGGAGTCTGCCTCGGCCGCCGAGGAGGCCCGGAGGCTAACCGCCCGGCGTGAGGCGGCGGAGGAGCTGGCACGGGAGCTCCAGCCTGGAGCAATTCCTGGAGCAGCAGGTGGAGCTGCGTGAGACGGCCTCGCGTCGATGAAGGGGCTTCGACCAAAGGCGGAGCTCCGGAGACGCGAGGAGGCACTGACGCTGGAAGCTGCCGAGCGCGCCCGCGATCTTGAGCGGCTGGAGATGAGGGAGCGCTTGGTGACACATGCGGAGGAGGATGTCGCTGCGCGGGAGGCCCGAGTCCTGGAAGAGGTCGATCGCCGGGTGGCGACGGCCCGCTTGAACCTTGAGCGCGAGTTCGAGGAGAGGCTGGGGTTGATCAGGGCCGAAGCTGAAGGCAGGACTGCCGCCCTGAGGGCCAAGCTGGATGAAGTGACGCGGCGGGCCGACGCCTCCCGGGCCGCCCATGGCGTGGCACAGGAGGAGCTGACTTCCTCCCGCGCCGAGGCGCTTCTTCTGTGTCAGCGGGTGGACGCGGCTGAGGCTGTTGCGCGGCGGAACGAGGACGAGAGGCGCCAGCGGCAGATCCTGGAGCAT
Organism: Aegilops bicornis; assembly: GCA_021605145.1. Lineage (NCBI taxonomy): Eukaryota > Viridiplantae > Streptophyta > Magnoliopsida > Poales > Poaceae > Aegilops > Aegilops bicornis. Next base: position 231,556,954 of record CM038670.1, on the reverse strand, counting down.
GAGCATGGCCCTATGCCCCGCACGCTCAGGGAAAGAGCTAACACGGCCCTGGGCAACATCTGCGAGGCGGCCGTTGGCGAGCCTCACGCAGTTAACTATGCTGGTAACCTTCAGTTCTTCACTGATGTGGTGACGCAGCTGGAGGTGTGGTCAGGCAGAGCCAACAGGTTGGTGGAGGAGAGGAGCCGCGCCCTGCTGGGGCGTGCCTTTTCTCGCGTCTTCAGCCATCTTCTGGACATGGACCCCAACTTCGATTTTGATGCCGCCATCGCCCTAGTACCTCAGGTCGTCCGGGACGACCTGGCGCATTGGGTGGAAGACAACATGCATTCCCTCGTCAGGGCCTTTGCTACTGACGACGACGGCGTGGTCGTGGCCGCTGATGAAGGCGGCATGGTGAACGGCCCTGACGCCGCTGACGGCGACGCGGAGGGCGATGGCGAGGCCAGCGACGCCAGCGGCGATTCAGGAGGCGATCTTGAGGACACATTGGGGGATTTATCCGATTGACTGTGGTGCTGCCCTCGCTTTTATCCTCAAGAAGTAGAGTTCGGGCTTGGCCCTGAAGGTTGTAAGAGAATTTTGGGAGGGGGAGCCCCTTGTGTAAAAACTTGCAGTTAGCGTATTAGTAGACGCGATATCACCCGTACGCCTGCGCCAAGTGGCTGGCCTTGCGACGAGCTGGCTGACTTGTTTACCTTCAACCCGCGTGGGCCCCGAGATAGCCTACGGAGGGCTGTGGCGTTCCGTGTGCTCCCTGAATGGGCCCATTTAACTTGTGACGAGAACCTCCTGAGAGGGCGCGGTGACGGTGGTCTGGTCTGTGCGCATTCTAGGCCTGGCCCGGCTCGCGAGGGGCTCACGAGGGGAGGCAGCTGAGGCAGAGTGGTAACCAGAACGCGAGAGATTGCTCGAACGAAACTAAACACCCCTTCCCCGAACACACGCAGATCGCAAGCTCGAGTCCGACTTAAATCCAAAAAGGGGGAAAAGCGACAGCCAAGGAAAAAAGCAGAAAAAGCCGCGTCCGGCAACTAGTCTAGTCTTGGACGTCTTCTCACCAGCACGGAGCTAAGTGCTGCCACTGGGCGTGGGAGGGAGCCCTGTGGCCCGAGGTCGGCGCCTCGAGACTCGGGCGTGTACAGCCCCACTCATTATTACGTGAGAGTGTCACGGGCGGCGAAGCTTCACAGCACCGGGCCTTCTTCACAGTACCGCCTTGCTTCATATCGCCAGACGAGGGCCCCGCCTTGCGCCACACTCTAGTGCCACCGACGACGACCGGAAACCGAGGACGCCGCCGATGGGGTAGAGCGGTCGCCAGCGCTTCCCCCGACGACCACGGGTCCTCTGCCAGGGGTAGGCCCTGAGGAGCCTCCCCGGCAGAGGGCCTACCTCCTGAGGACGCCTTGCTCTGAACGCCACGGTGGTGATGCTAGATCTTGGCCCCTCTCCTGCAGCCCCCGGCGCCCTCCTCCTGAGGGGTAGGAAACTGCAGGAGTGGGGCAGCCGACCGCTGTGGCGACCTGTACCTCCTGCGATCCATGGTTAGCGTATGCCTGCTCCTGAGGAATTAGCGGTACCCGATAATTGTTGCTTCTAGCACGGCCGACGGGGCTTTCCCGGGGCTCCTGGAAGAGTCAGCTTCTGGTGCCTCGTCCCCCCAGCTTGGGCCGAGGAGCGAGCCATGTTCATCCTCCTGCGCGTGCCCTTGATCCATCATGTGGGGCACGTACTCTTCCGGGGCCACCATCCCGAATGCTGCACGGTAGTGCCCCATGTGCCACGCAGTCCTACTTGAGACGCCCACCTGGGGGTGGTAGCGTGGTGGCCCACTGAGGCCGTGGGTCGTGGTGAGTCCTTCTTCGGCCGGGCGGAGGCTGGCCGCTGCCGCCCGGGTCTTTGATGGCCTGGCTGGCGTTGGGGTGGCCTTGGAGTCCGCTTGGAGCTGCGCGGGCGTACGTGGGGCCTCCGCATGGGCCACCCTGGACCTGAGGTGGGAGTTGGGTGCAGAAGGGGTGAGCCCCCGATGCGGCGAAGCCCAGGAGCTCTGCCACCCGCTCCAGCAGCACGTCGCGACCGCCCTCCAGCAGCCTGCATTGCAGTAGCTCTCGGGCCACCATGAGCGCGGGCCTTGAGTTCGCCTGCTCCCGTCGGGTGTACGGTGTCGTGGGCGCGGCATGGTTGGAGGCCCTCGCCGCCCACCGCGCTTGCCGCGGCGTGAGAGTTGTCGTTACTCGATCGCCGCCGCTGGCGCAGCGCCTGGGACCGCAAGCTGCCTGGGTATGGGTCGCCTGGGCGAAGCGGTTCAGGTGGGCGGGCCAGCCGCCTGGGATCAGGGTTGCCCGCCTGGTCGCCGGACATGATGAAGATGATGCGACGGGGCGCGAAGCGGCAGAAGGCGGATTTTGGCGCACCCCTACCTTGCGTGCCAAATGTCGGATTTAGGGTTCCGGCAAACCCTCTAGGTTCGAACTCTGGGGTGCACGTGGAGATCTCACCCCCTACCTACCTGCACCTCGTCGCCTCGCAAGGATCTAAACTACCAAAAGAACAACACAAGAGACACAAGGTTTATACTGGTTCGGGCCACCATTGTTGTGTAACACCCTACTCCAGTGTGTGGTGTGGTGGATTGCCTCTTGGGCTGATGATGAACAATACAAGGAAGAACAGCCTCGCGAGGGTGAGGTGTTCTTGTGGCTAGGCTCTCGATTGGATGGGATCAAGCTAAGATGAGATGTCCGGATCCCCCCTCTCTATTGTGGTGGCTAGCTCTACTTATAGGCAGAGGCCCTGGGCCTCTTCCCAAATATTGAGCGGGAAGGGCGCCAACAATTGGCCATTTTGAAGGGGAACATCTAGTACACTTATCCTGACTAAAGTTGGTCCTCGCTTTGTCAAAGGCTCCGGTGGTGACGCGTCGGCTTGGGCTCCATGATGACCTCCTTACTGCCGCTATGACGGTCTTGGTCTTGTTGCAATCAAACAGGTGCCTTTGCTTGATACTCTACTTTGTGCTTGCCCCTTTGCACCAAAGAGGAAATGAGGACATCAAGACGGCTGGCGCGGCCTAAGCGCCTTTGGTCGTCATGGCTTGCGCCATGGGCACCTCGTGAGGTACCCCGCTTGATCTCTCCGGGCCTCATGAGCCAGCCCGACGAGGCTGCAGGCTCGAGGAAGCTTCCTGTCGTCCGCCTCAAGAAGGCTTGGCCCCTCGCGAGGGTCTTGAGTTTGTGCTGATGAAGATGGGCCGTACTGGGCCACCCCTTGAGCCACGCCGCAGGCCGCAGGCAGGCCAGTCTGGGTACCCCCGTTCCCAGAACGCCGACAGTTTCTCCCCTCTATGCTCTTGTTGTGATGAACTGAATCTTTACCCTTTGAAGTTTTGTCATGTTGAATTGAATATTCAGATTTGAGAACACATGATATATGTCTTGCGGTGTGAATACTTGAGGTGAGAATGAGGCATCATATTGATTCACTTGATATATGTTATGGCATTCAACTCGCGGATTCTCGCGGTGATATTGGGGTGATCTATGCATAGGGGTTGATGCACGTTTTTACGATCTTTTCTCCGATGGAAACTTTGGGGTCTCTTTGTAGTTCTTTGTGTGCATTGAGTATTATGAATATGAATTTGCTTTGGTGTTATTCTAGTACGAACTCTAGGATAGATCGAGCGGAAACAACAACTTTGTGTTATTTTAGTACGAACTCTTGAATAGATCGAACGGAAAGAATAGCTTTGAGGTGGCTTCGCAACCTACGAACAATTCCTATCTTTTGTTCTCCGCTAATAGGAACTCGGGAGTGATTCTTTAGTGTACTTTGATGGATAATCATATGATCCAACTATGTTAGCACTGTTGAGAGATTCCACTAGTGAAAGTACGGACCCTAGGCCTTTAAGCATTGCAACACCGTTTTTGCGCCCGTTTACTATTAGTTACCTTGCTGTTTTTATAATTTTAGATTACAAAAACCAATATCTACTATCCATATTACACTTTTATCACCATCTCTTCGCCAAACTAGTGCACCTATACAATTTGCCATTGTATTGCGTGTGTTGGGGACACAAGAGATTTCTTGTATTTGGTTGCAAGGTCATTTGAGAGAGACCATCTTCATCCTACACCTCTCACATATTGATAAACCTTAGGTCATCCACTTGAGGGAAAATTGCTACTGCCCTACAAAACTCTGCGCTTGGAGGCCCAACACGTGTCTACAAGAATAAAGTTACGTAGTAGACATCAAACTCTTTTCTGGCGCTGTTGTCGGGGAGGTGAGTGCTTGAAGGTATATCTTTAGATCTTGCAATTGAATCTTTTTAGTTTCTTGTTTTATCGCTAGTTTGCTTTTATAATAGAAAACTACAAAAAAAATGGAATTGAGGTTGCATCATATTATTGATCATCTTTATAATATCTTTCTTGAAAATGATGGATCGGAAAATTGTGCTCAATTGTTAGAAGAAGAAGTCAATAAAATGCTTTGCATAAATTATTTGAATGATGAGCATGATTGCAATGTCGTTAGTGTGTATTCTTTGAATATCCAAAATGCTAATGATTATTGCATAAGTCATGACAAAAATGTTTCTTATAAGCATGCCACTTTTTGCGGAATGAGTTGGGAGTGCCTTTGCACACCAAAAAGGGAAGATAGATTTTGCAAGAAGCATAAATATTTAGAAACGAAAAACTTGCAAGAGAGGCGAGATGATTGTGCTGAAAGATATATTTTTGTAGCCATCCTTGTGAACTTTGCAATGAACATGGTCATTTAAATCTCCAATGCAAATTCTTTCATGATCAAATCGTGTCCAAAAATTGTGATAACTTGATTACCCTTGAGCATCATACAGAGCTTAGTCTTCTTTTGGGGTATGGAGAAATGAGACGTATAACTAAGGGTATTCCAAAATTTAATCTCGAGAGATTTCTTGATTTTGATCTAGAGGAAATTTATATGTTTTGTGCGGTGAATTGCATTGAGAATCCTTATAGTGCCAACTATCTAAAGTCAAGAGAACAAATAGAATATGAAGAGAGTACTAATGAAAGGGAAAATATTTCCCAAAACCCTCCTAGTGTTTATTATGATGAATCAGGTAACGAGGAGGAGCTTCCTATCCAATCAATCTCTTCAAAAAAAGTTTGAAAAAATTAATTAAACCCACACATGATGTGGTGAAGAAGAAGAAAATAGGAAAGAAGAGAGGTAAAATGGTATCTCTCCCAAATAATGTTGCTCCCATCACCATCGTGCCTCATGAAAGTGAATCGAATATGTTGATGGAGGATGATGATATTGATGATGATTTTGTTATGCCTATTGCTTGTTGTGATGATTATGATTGGGAAGACAATGATATCCATTATGATATGGAAAATCTTTTTAGCACTTGCTTGTAAGAATATGATAATAATGCTTGCTATACGTGCTATTCATGCTATTGATAAGAATGATTGTGATGATATGCAAAACCACAAGCTTGGGGATGCTATGTTTGATGAGTATGATATGTTTGAAGATTTATTTACTGGAAATAATGCTTGTCCTAAACTTGGGAATGCTTTTCTCAATGAATATGATCCTTTGATTCCTTCTACTTTCGATAAGAAAATTTATTATGATGATAGCATGCCTCCTATTTATGATGATTACATTGATGAAAGTGGGTTTGGAAGAATGTCAACTCCAGGCAGTAGTGATCCCACTATTTTGGAGGGTGTTGAATCTTATTACAATATTGGTGAAAGTGGATTTGGAGAGGTCATGACTTTATTTAGTGATACATCCAATATTTTGGAAGAGATTTCAATTGATTATGACAATGAAGTTGCTATCTATGATGATTATTATGATGACATCTATGCCATAAAGAGTGATAAATCTTATATGCTTGTGCATCATGAAAAGAGTGTTGTATATGATAGTTATATTTTTGAATCCATTCATTATGCCTCTGAAAATTATTATGAGCGAGGAACTTATGCTCTTACATATCTCAATAATATCAAGTTTCTTCTCTATGCGTTGATTGTTTTGAAGTTGCACTTGTCTTGCCTTCCTATGCTAGTTGATTCTTGCTCCCATAAGTTGTTTGATCAAAATCCCTATGCATAGGAAGTGTGTTAGACCTAAACGTGCTAGTCATATGCTTCATGATGCTCTCTTTATGTTTCAATTCTCTTCTTTTATGTGAGCATCATTGAAATCATCATGCCTAGCTTAAAAGGCATAAAATAAAAGCGCTTGTTGGGAGACAACCCAACACTTTTACCTATTGTTTTTGCCTGTTCACATGATTAAGCTACTTTGGTAATCATGTTTTATTGCTTTTGTTTCAATAAAGTGCCAAGTAAAGCCTTTGGGATAGGCTTTACTATGCTTATTTTACAAGTCTACATATTGCTGTTTGAAAACAGAAAGTTTACCGCTGCTGCAAAAATTCCCTAGGAAAGTCAGTGTGACAAAATGTTGAAACTTTTTGCATAATAAGCTCTCATATATTATCTACAGTGTGGTAAATTTTCATAATGTTTGGAGTTGAATAAGTATTGATACTCTTGCATTCTTTACAGACTATACTATTTTGGCAGATTGCTGTTATGTTTGCATTGTTTGCATATGTTTGCTTGTTTAATGATTCTATTTGAGGATAGAAGTATTAAATATGCAGAGGCATTTAGTATGCAATGTTAAATAATAATTTTAGTGATTTGCTACAGTAGAGAATGATAAGGTTTTTGCATTGGTTTGCACTAACTTATCTCATGAGTTCTTGTTGAGTTTTGTGTGGATGAAGACTTTGAGATTTAGGAAAACCGTGATATGAGAGGAATTAAGGAGACACAAAAGCTCAAGCTTGGGGATGCCCAAGGCATCCCAAGATAATATTTCAAGAAGTCTCAAGCATCTAAGCTTCGGGATGCCCCGGTAGGCATCCCACATTTCTTCTTCAACAATTGTCGGTTAGTATCGGTTGAGCCTAAGTTTTTGCTTCTTCACATGAGTTGTGCTATTCTTGGAATGTCATTTTATTTTGCTTTTGCTTGATGTTTTAATAAAATACTTAGATCTGAAACTTTTAAATAAGAGAGAGACCTCACATAGCTATTTATTTACTTAACTACTTGCATGATCTTCACTTATATCTTTTTGGAGTAGTTTGTCATTTACTCTTGTGCTTCACTTATATCCTATGAGTAAATTGTTTAATAAATTGAATATCATGAAGTTGAAATTATATCATGCCTAGTGGTAGCTTTACGTTGGGATTAGAAAGTGAAATCTTTTGAGGCTTGACAATCACAATATTGGTCATACAAGCAATTCACGAATAATTAGTATAAGGAAGAGAACTTTCACATGAAAATACACTATCCTAGAAATCTTTTGTGATTGTGAGCCCCCATCAAAATATTATATGCCAAAATTGTGACATTGTACAAGGAAGACAATGTAATGAATTATGTTTGTTCATATTCACATAGAAGTTATATTGTCATAGATCCTTCAACATGTGGTGCTTTCCCCCAATCTTTGCTAGCCAAAAATTCCGCACCAAGTAGAGATACTACTTGTGCATCCAAAAACCCTTAAACCCAAATCTTATTTTCAAGAGTCCACCATACCTACCTATATGCGGTATTTCTATGCCGGTCTAAGCAAATTTGTATGTGCCATCTCTAATTTTCAAAAATAAATTTCTCTTTTGTGTGTTTGCATCGCATCATGAGGCGGTGACGGGTGGCCAATATTTTCCATGCTAGATGTGTTACTCTCACGATGAGTATTTATTCACTTGTCATTGCAGGAGAGTAAGGCAAAGGTATTAGGGATGCCCAGTCCCAAAATGAAAAATGAATTTACTTTATGTTGTCAAATAATAAATTCCTTGGAAAGTGTTGGTATGGAGGGAACCCATGGATATGGCTAGCCATGGAAAGTGAAAGTATGATGGAAAAAGAAATAAACTTCATTTTTTGTTTGGGAACCGCCTATGATATATCTAGCATGGAAAGTGTTGGGATCTCTAAGTCATTTTCGTTGGTGGGATGGATACACCTCTCAAAATGTTTTTATCTCTAAGTTTTTCGCTTTGAGCTTTGGCACCTCTGCAAATCCCTACTTCCCTCTGCGAAGGGCCTATCTTTTACTTTTATGTATTTACTTTTAGGCAAAGAGTCAAATTTTTTCTCTCTATTCCCCGTTTATTTTTCTCTTTTGGCAAGCATCATGTGGTGAGGAAAGATCTAGGCACATATGTCCAGTTGAATATGGGTAGCATGAGTTATTATTGTTGACATCACCCTCGAGGTGAATACGTTGGGAGGCAAAACAATAAGCCCCTATCTTTCTATGTGTCCGGTTGAAGCGTTTTGCTCTTGTGTATGCGGTGAGTGTTAGCAATCATAGAAGACTACATGATAGTTAAGTATGTGGAGCTCTTACTTAAACTCCATTGAATAAGTTGAATTGCAATTGCTTGGTGACTAAGAACATATGTTGTTAAGTTTCAAGAGAGTTCATTGTTTGAACCTTAACATGTGAATTGGTTGCCACTATAACATGAGAAGTTTTATAAGAAAGAATTGCTGTTATGATGCTTGGAAAATTGATTGAAATTATCATTGAACAAACTTATGCACTTTGCTAGCATTCACACTTCATAAATTATTTATTTTATCATTTACATACTCGAGGACGAGTAAGAACTAAGCTTAGGGATGCTGATACGTCTCCAACCTATCTATAATTTATGAAGTATTCATGCTGTTATTTTATCATTCTTGGATGTTTTACAATCATTTTATAGCAACTTTATATCATTTTTTGGACTAACCTATTGACCCAAAGGCTCAGTGCGATTGCTTTTTTTTTGCTTTTTTACATCGCGGGAAATCAATATCAAATGGAGTCCAAACGCAACGAAACTCCACGGGGATTTTTTATGGGCCAGAAGACATCCATTGGGCCAGAGCTGCACCTAGGGGTGCCTAGAGGGGGGCACAACAAACCAGGGCGCACCAGGCCCCCCTGGCGTGCCCAGGAGGGTTATGCCCACCTCGATGGCCTCCCGCACCCCTTCTTTGCACTATAAATTCCCAAATATTCTGAAACCCTTCGGGGTAAACCTAGATCAGAAGTTCTGCCGCCGCAAGGCTTTGTGTCCAAAAACCAATCTAGACTCGTTTCGGCACCCTGCCGGATGGGGAATCATCTCCGGTGGCCATCTTCATCATCCCGGCGGCCACCACGATGAGGAGGGAGTAGTCCACCCTCGGAGCTGAGGGTTTGTACCAGTATCTTTGTGTTTAATCTCTCTCTCTCTCTCGTGATCTATATCATGGGCTTTGTTAATATAGTCGAATCATATGACGTTTCTCCCCTCTATGCTCTTGTTGTGATGAACTGAATCTTTACCCTTTGAAGTTTTTTCATGTCAGATTGAATATTCAGATTTGAGAACACATGATATATGTCTTGTGGTGTGAATACTTGAAGTGACAATGAGGTATCATATTGATTCACTTGGTATATATTATGGCATTCAACTTGTTGATTCCTGCGGTGATATTTGGGTAATCTATGCATATGGGTTTATGCACATTTTTATTATCTTTTCTCCGACGGAAAATTTGGGGTCTCTTTGTAGTTCTTTGTGTGGATTGAGTATTATTAATATGAATTTGCTTCTTTGTTATTCTAGTACGAACTCTAGGATATATTGAACGGAAACAATAGCTTTGTGTTATTTTAGTACGAACTCTTGAATAGATCGAATGGAAAGAATAGGTTTGAGGTAGCTTCGCGCCCTACAAACAATTCCTATCTTTTGTTCTCCACTAATAGGAACTCGGGAGTGATTCTTTATTGTACTTTGAGGGATAATCATATGATCCAACTATGTTAGCACTATTGAGTGATTGCGCTAGTGAAAGTACGGACCCTAGGCCTCATTTTTAAGCATTGCGACACCGTTTTGTGCCCGTTTACTATTAGTTAATTACCTTGCTGTTTTTATAATTTCATATTACAAAAACCAATATCTACTATCCATATTACACTTTTATTACCATCTCTTCGCCAAACTAGTGCACCTATACAATTTGTCATTGTATTGGGTGTGTTGGGGACACAAGAGATTGCTTGTATTTGGTTGCAGGGTCCTCTGAGAGAGACCATATTCATCCTACACCTCTCATGGATTGATAAACCTTAGGTCATCCACTTGAGGGAAACTTGCTACTGTCCTACAAAACTCTGCGCTTGGAGGCCCAACACGTGTCTACAAGAATAAAGTTGCGTAGTAGACATCAATAACCCACAAGCTAAGAATAAAAGATATGACAAAAGAGACTTTGCTGCAAGAAAACATGGTAAAGGAAGAGAACCGTGGGTTCAAAAACCTATGCATTTTCCACCCAAGTCAACTAAAAAGAAAGATGATGAAGAATTTGAACGCTTTGGTGAGATGCTGAGGCCAGTGTTTTTGCGTACTCGCTTGACTGATATCTTGAAAATGCCTCCTAATGCAAAGTATATGAAAGACATCATCACAAATAAGAGAAAAATACCGAAACCTGAAATCTCCACTATGCTTGCTAATTATACTTTTAAGGATGGAGTACCTAAAAAACTTGGAGATCTGGGAATACCAACTATACCTTGCTCTATTAAAAAGAATTATGTGAAAAACTGCTTTGTGTGACTTCGGAGCTGGTGTTACTATTATGCCTTTCTCTTTATATAAAACACTTGACTTGAATAAACTCACACCTACTAAAATATCTTTGCAAATGGTTGACAAATCAACTACCATACATGTTGGAATCTGTGAGGATGTGCCCGTTGTTGTTGCTAATGTTACTATTTTGACTGACTTTGTTATACTTGAGATGCCCGAGGATGACAAGATGTCGATTATCCTTGGTAGACCCTTCTTGAATACTGCAGGGGCTGTTATTGATTGCAACAAAAGCAAGGTCACTTTTCATATCAATGGTAATGAGCATATGGTGCACTTCCCCAAGAAACAATTCCAAGTCAATGGCATTAATGTTATTGAAAAATCTCGGATAATCACTATTGGAAGTTTTAAAATACCTCTACCTACTGTCAAAAAGAAATATGAAATGCTTATTCTTAGGGAAATGCATATCCCCATTGAGGTAACTTAGTGATTTACGGAAGTTCTTCGGTTTCATGCTAATCAAAAGTGGTTGTTAATAAGACCTGATCAGCCTTATTAATGGATTATTTTTTAACGGTATGAAGTTGATGAATTTAGTAAGCACTACCTTTTGTCCTTACCTTTTGTTTTCTGTTTTTTATTAGTTAAATAAAATAAAATGCCATGTTTTCTCTGTTTTCTGAATTTTCCGTGCAATAAAAAATGACCCAAGAATAGAAGTTCTCAGAATGCCCTCAAAATTTATATTATTTTTTCTTGAATATTTCTGAATTTCTAGTGCAAATAATATCAGAGGGGGTGCACCAGGTGGGCACAACCCACTGGCTGCCAGACCCCAGCGCCGCCTGGTGGGTTTTGGTCCCCACGTGGGCCCCTCACTTACCTCTTCATCCCACATCATCACTTACCTCCAGAAAAAAATCTCCATTTCTCTCTCTCTCTCTCTCTCTCTCTCTCTCTCTCTCTCTCTCTCTCTCTCTCTCTCTCGTGTTCTTGAGCTCAAACCCATCGATTTCGATCTCTTTGCTCGAAGCTTCCTTTCCGAAACTGTTTCGGGGATTGTTGCTTGGTATGTGACTCCATCGTTTGTCCAATTAGTTTTTGCTTTAGTGGTTTATATTTTTAATAATTAGCTACTATTGGTGCTGCTATAGATGTAATTGCATGTTAAATTCTTAGTAGTTTGAATGCTTGCTATGGCCTCTATGTATCCCTATGAGTAGTTGGTATCAATTTTATGAAGTTTTGTTGAGAAATTTTATTGGGCTAATAAATTTCAGAATTTTGTTCATAGGAAAATCATGAATATCTTTAGGAAGTTTGGCTCCAAGAAAATCTCCAAGGGTGTTATTGGGGAGTCATCTGATAGTGATCTCCGTCCTCAGAGGTTAGCGGAAGTACGGCCGTGTGAATGGTCGCACACCCCGTTCCTGGAAGAGGCAGGAATCCTTCAGGAGTTCACACAATATGTTTCTAATGCCGGCTTCACCGACTTCATCGCAGATGAGTGTGACCAGCACCAAATCCTCACAAACATCTTTGTTCAACGTTTTACTTTCCTGCCTAGAAATAATCCTCCTGAAGTGAGCTTCTATTTATATGCTAAAAACCATCAGATACCACTTACTGAATTTTGTGATATATATGCTTGATCCCTTCTGATGGGACCTTAGCTAGCTAAGCCTAGGCCGGCTGGGTTTCAGGACTTTTATCGCACTTTAACAGTGGGAGATGAGAGAGGGGTGTCAGCCACCACAGCTGCTAGCATACACTTTCCTGTCGTGCATTATTTTGCTTTATTTGTTGCTAAGTGCTTGCTTGCTGGAAAGAAAGTAGGTGCGCTCAGCGCACCAGACTTTGTTGTTTTACACCGAGCACTAGAGGGCGAGAACACTCATAGCTTGGGATCTATTGTGGCCCGTCGCCTCCATCTTAATAAATCCCAGGGTGAAATACACAGTGGGATTTTTGCTACTCGTTTGGCGGCTCACTTCGAGGTTGAGATACGCCCTCTTAATTACCCTCTGACCAAGGTTTACCTAGACTGGGCAGCCATGGAACACCATCATTTTCTTGCACAAGATTATCATGAGGATATCATCGCCACTGAACGCCAAAGCTATCGCAGAAGCCGCAGTGAGGACCATCGGCAATGGGACGAGTGGATGCCCGCTCCTCAGCACCTCTACTACCCTCCAAGCTACTGATCGACTACCAAGTTAGGAAAAAAGCCTAAGCTTGGGGGAGTACGTGTTTCCACCGACTTTACATTCATGTTCACTTATTCCATTTGTCGGTGCACACACTTTCTCATTGTATCATCCATGCTTAGATTTATTTTCTTGCTTTCTTCTTGTATGTTTGAAAAACTTTAGAAAAACCAAAAGACATAGTCGTAGTTAATTTACTTTCTATGCATGCTTAGTAGTAGCATTAAAAAGGAAACCCAAAACGATTTCCTTTTTCTTCTTTTGCTTGTTGGGGGCTTTCCCGTGTAAATAATTTTCTCGTTTTTGCTTTTCCCTTTTATTTGCTTGTTCAAGAAAACCAAAAACTTCAAAAATATTTCAGTGTGTTTCTCTGAATTTCATTTCTTTTTATTCGAGTTGTACCAAGGAGAAGTCCACGATGAAAATGTTGAGTGGCTCTCATATGAATAATCGTTGAACTAATATAGAGCACATTTTACCTTGTCTTCTCCTGTTGAATAAAATGTCTTGCAGATTCCAGCTTAGTCCATGGCACTATTGCACTATTATTATTTTCATATCGTTCGGTCGTGAAAGTGAAAGGCAATAATGACGACATTCGATGAACTGGCCGTGGCAGAGAGAAATCGGTATGAACTCGACTTGTTATGTCTGTGTAAATATGTTTAACCTAGTATCCATGATTCAGCCAATTATGATTAAACATGTTTGCAATGACAATTAGAGATTATAGTTTCTCATGCCATGCATAAGTAGCTGGGAGTCGATAATGATTTATCTTGGATATCAACATTGCGTTAAAATGATTTTGATGTAGTATGATGATATGGTATCCTCCTCTGAATGTTCGAGTGGCTTGACTTGGCACATGTTCATGCATATAGTTGAATCAAAACCAACATAGCCTCTACGATATTTATGTTCATGGTGTTCATATCCTACTCATGTTAGTGCCCAATTTTACTTATGCATAATGCATGGTTATGATCGTTGTTGCTCCCTAGTTGGTCGCTTCTCAATCTAATTGCTAGCCTTCGCCTGTACTAAGTGGGAATTCTGCTTGTACATCAAAAACCTTGAACCCAAAAGTTATTCCACATGAGTCCACCATACCTACCTATATGCGGTATTACCCTGCCATCCTAAGGAAATTTGCATGTGCCACCTCTAAAAACTTCTAAAAACACATGTTTTGGGTGCCTGAATCATTCATGGAACGACAGGAGGTAGTCGGTATGTTCCATGCTAAGCGGGTTATTCTCAGGTCGAGTGTTTATTCACTCGCCATCGCACGAGAAAAGGGCGGTAATAGGGATGCCCAGTCCCAAACTGCAAAATACAAAAAGAGTTGATCGCTCTAATAATCAAACAAAAACTCCCAATGGAGTCAAAACCTTTACTTTTTATCGCTTGGGAACTGCCACTAGCTTGTTTAGCATGGGAGATATTGATAATTGATAGTCGTGAAGTAAATGAGAAGGGTGCATGTCTCAAAATAATCATTTACCTCTATTTTAAAAATCGAGCTCTAGCACCTCTGCAAATCACGGCTTCGCTCTGCGAAGGGATTATCTATTTACTTTTATGTTGTGTCACCACCTTCTAAAACAAGCGTCAGAAACTGAGGGAGCACAGCTGTCTCAGAAAGGGCTAGCGAGATACCACTATTGTCATAATATATCATGGTTGTTTTGACAACATGTTGCCATTTGAGATATCTTATTATTGCTCGCTAGCTGATTATGTCATTGATATGAGTCATTATAATCTTTAAGAGGTATTGAAGACATGGTTAGTTATAATGTTGGCTGAAAACCTGGGTGTTGTTTAAGCTTATTTATGCAAACAAGAGCAAAAAAGTTCGTAATTTTTTTCTTTTTCACTTTCAGTTTATCAACTGAATTGCTTGAGGACATGCAAAGGTTTGAGCTTGGGGGAGTTGGTACGTCTCCAACGTATCTACTTTTCCTAACGTTTTTCCTCTTCTTCTGGACTCTAATTTGCATGATTTGAATGAAACTAACCTCGGACTGACGTTGTTTTCAGCAGAACTACCATGGTCTTGTTTTGTGCAGAAATAAAAGTTCTCGGAATGGAAAGTAACTTTGTGAGGAATTTTTATACAATAAAATAGAATTTTTGGAGCCAAGACTTGCCAGAGAGGGGCACCTGGGTGGGCACAACCCACCAGGGCGCGCCCCCCTCTCCTCTAGCGCCCAGGTGGGTTGTCCCCACCTGGTGGCCCCGCAGACCATGAAACCAATGCTATAAAATCCTATTTTCGGAGAAATAATAAGGGAGAAAGAATTCTCGCGATCCACGAGATGGAGCTGCCGCCAAGCCCTGTTCTTCCTCGGGAAGGCAGATTTGGAGTCCGTTTGGGGCTCCGGAGAGGGGGGGTCTTCGTTCTTCGCCATCATCAACCCTTCTCCATCGCCAATTCCATGATGCTCCCCACCAGGAGTGAGTAATTCCTTCGTGGGCTCGCTGGTCGCTATCGAGTTGGATGAGATTCATCATGTAATCGAGTTAGTTTTGTTAGGACTTGATCACTAGTATCCACTATATTCTTAGATTGATGTTGCTATGCTTAATGCTTGTCACTTTGGGCCCGGGTGCCATGAACTCAGATCTGAAGCGTTTATGTTATCATCATTATATCCATGTTCTAGATCCAATCTTGCAAGTTATGGTCACCTACTACGTGTTAAGATCCGGCAACCCCGGAGTGACACAACCGGGCCCACTCCCGGTGATGACTGTAGTTTGAGGAGTTCATGTACTCACTATATGTTAATGCTTTGTTCCGGTTCTCTATTTAAAAGGAGGCCTTAATATCCCTTAGTTTCCAATATGGAACCCGCTGCCACGGGAGGGTAGGACAAAAGATGTCATGCAAGTTCTTTTAATAAAGCACGTATGACTATTTACGGAATACATGCCTACATTATATCGATGAACTGGAGCTAGTGCCGAATCACCCTAGGTTATAACTGTCACATGATGAATATCATCCAACAAGTCATTGATCCAATGCCTACGAACTTTTCCATATTGTTTTGCTAAGTTACTACTGATATCATCACTGTTACACTTGCTACAAAATTACTACTATCATTGTTACTATTACTATTGCTACTGTCACTACTATCAAAACTATCAAACTACTTTGCTACTGATCACTTTGCTGCAGATAATTAATCCCCAGGTGTAGTTCAATTGACAACTCAGCTGCTAATACCTTCAAATATTCTTTGTCTCCCCTTGTGTCGAATCTATAAATTTGGGTTGAATACTCTACCCTCAAAAACTGTTGCGATCCCCTATACTTGTGGGTTATCAGGCGCGTCGTCGAAGATCGAGTGAGAGGGGACAACAGACAACAACAACCTGGAAGTGGCCAAATATGTGTAGGAATAAAGGGTGTGATGTTTAAATACACAATGCATAACTTTGGTGGAACCTGCGTCGCAAACTTTAATGGCCACTTGGGATGACACGCTAAGGTCATAGCTAAGGTGCTTGCCCCACCCACACTTTGTGTCGGTGGGACGCATGCAGGTATTCATTATTTTGTCGGACATGCATGTCACCATGACCTACCATAAGATGTACCCGGTGAATCTATCGCTTGGCCAAATGACCACTATTTTTGTCGATCAAAAAGGGATAGAATAGACTGCCCAGGCTCATAGATAGGACCATCATAAAAACCGCATGATAGGGGCCACAAAACGAGCACCACCTGCATGCGGCCCAAAATGATGTACGTTGGAGGGGGTGATGTGTTTTAAATACCAAATAATATACAATTTTTATGTGGAGCCTTCCTCTTGATACAGATAACCCCCATGAAAGCTAGCTAGGTAATTAAGGATGACATACGTAGGGTGTCGGTCCAACCCACCAATTCAAGCGTGTGAGAGGGAATCCTGAGAATGCATGCGCTTGAACTTTGCTCGAACATGTCACTGTGACCCGCCCTAACATGAACCAGGAGGAATCTATTCTTGGCTAAACCCCCTCGTTGTCGGTCAAAGGGATGATATATAGACCCCAGGAGCCCACAAATATGCGTGTCGTATAAAACCGCACAAGGGAGACCGGGTCGATTAGAAGACCCCTATACCCTGCATGCGGCCCAAAAATATGTATGGGTGGTGTGTGATATGTTCAAATCCCCAATGCACAACTTCGATGGGGCACGAACTACATTACAAACCGAATATCGTACCCCCAGGAAGCCAGGTTGAAGACATACAATGTCGGTTCCCCAACTTCGAGGCGGCGGGGGGGGGGGGGGAGGGGGTATCCAATGCATGTGCTCAAACTGAATTTGGTCTAACATGCCACATAGAGCAACAGGAACCCATCATGGTCAAACACTTCTCATACGTTGGCTCAAAGAGTTAGATGAGGAACCCATCATGGTCAGACCTTTCTCGTACGTTGGGTCAAAGGGATAGATTGTGTGGACCCCAAGATCTTGATCATTCTCTGATTTTTTAAAACAAGAAATAAATAAAAAAAACATCATTCTACAAATTACCAAAATAAGGATCTCAAGGTTTATATAATCAACATGAGAGGTCACTACATACACATTTAGATGCTAAATGTCTGTAATGAATGTATCATGGCGCTTAAATGAAGCTTGAGATATGCAACTTTCCACCTGGTCTCACCCATCATTACACTGCTCCAGCCCCAGCACACTTAACTTATGCGTTCTATTAAACTCGGCTAGCGGGTGGAAAGCTGCCCCTTGCTGATAAGAATTGTGTCCTCGTCTTTAAGGTGTTTCCTACTGGTCACCGTGTGGGACCTACTCCCTACTATCACACACGCTTGTGCTTTTAGAAACTGTGTGCAATCTTTACATACTGAACCACTTCCATTTAAAATTACATTATTTTTTACCTAAAACAAGCCAGAAGAAGCAAAAGATTTGCCTTCTCATTAATTAACAACAAGATAGTTTCCCAGTTAATTGCGGAAAACCGCAGCTGGTGGGTGGCGGCGTTCTCCTGCTCTTGCATGGCACCGCTTTGACACTCTTGTTCTACCCTAGTGCTTGAGCGGGTCAATGTCTACACATGTGTTCGTCGCCCCCATGGAGCAGAGTAGAACAAGAGTGTCAAAGCGGTGCCATGCAGGTGCGATGTTGCCGCTCTTGCTCGGCAACGTACGGCCATTCTAGCTCTTCGGCCTGCTCTGACTCGTTCTCTTCACCGAGTAGGTTGATGACGACGGCGGTGCCTCGCCGGATTGGCACGCTTGGAATGTATACTGCAGTATGGTTGGTGTGTCGCCGCCTAACCTTCTATGTTCACTAGCATTGGCAGCGGGAAACCGATGGGAGCAGTGGCGGGAAACCGATTGGGGGAATGGCGAGAAACGATAGCGTGTTTCGATATATACCATCATTAATATGGAAACCTTAGGAAATAAGGAAGCGCGAGCTGGCACGACGCGTGCACATAGTGCTTACCCATGGGTGCCAGATGGTTGACCAGTACTGCTTTAAATAATCACAGTTCATTCGGCCTTTTTTATACATTATAATTGAGTTTCTAGGCATTA
Organism: Aegilops bicornis; assembly: GCA_021605145.1. Lineage (NCBI taxonomy): Eukaryota > Viridiplantae > Streptophyta > Magnoliopsida > Poales > Poaceae > Aegilops > Aegilops bicornis. The sequence goes on along the minus strand of CM038670.1, from coordinate 231,538,447 downwards.
ATTTAATGTGCATAATTCAACTTTGAACTACAAATACAAATTCCAGTGCACCTAAATGCCTAGAAAAATCACACATGTGTCCTTGGATGCATGTTTAGGTCTCATGCAAGGAATGAGAACGAATTACAACCGTCTCGGCGTCCTGACTCGGTTTCAAACATTGAGAATCTTGGTTTTTAAAACACCATAAATTCATAAATCACCCGAAAATAATGAAACTTGGCATGGTGTCACGACATGGCACATATATATCATGGTAAAAATTTGTCCAATTTGGGGGAAGCTTTATTACAAGTCTCTTACAAACCGAACCTTCTCGCAAGAACCTCGGGGTTGCGGTAGGGAACGTGTCCCCCTTGTGGGTGAAACGATAATCGCCGCCGCTTCTCGCCTTGTATTTTTTTCTACAAGCAACCTAGAAAAACAGGGGATTCGTGCTGAAATTTGAAATTATTCAAGGTTCATTTGGCCCTTTTATGCATGAATTGAGTTTTCTAGCCATTTAATGTCCATAATTAAAATATGAACTACAAATACATGCTCTAGTGCACAAAAATAGCTAGAAAAATCATACATCTGTCCTTGGGTGCATGTTGAGGTCCCATGCAAGGAATGGGAATGAATTATAACCATCTCGGTATCCTGGCTCAGCCTCAAACATTGACAATCTTGGTTTTTAAATCCCTGTAAATCCAAAACTCACCCAAAAATCATGAAACTTTGCATGATCTCATGACATGGCATATATACGTCGTGGTAAAATATTTTCCAATTTGGAAAAACTTTATTACAAGTCTCTTACAAACCGGAGCTTCTCACAAGAATCCTTGGGGTTCCAATAGGGAACATGTGCCACTTGTGGGCGAAACGATAATCGCCGCCGCTTCTCGCCTTTGTATTTTTTCTCTGCAGCAACATAGAACAACAGGAGATTCATGATGGGATTTGAAATTATTCAGAGTTTGTTTGCCTTTTTATACATTAATTGGGTTTTCTACGCATTTAATGTCCATAATTCAAATTTGAACTACAAGTACATGCTCCGGTGCTCCAAAATGGGTTGAAATCGTACATGTCCTTGGGTGCGTGTTTAGGTCCCATGTAAGGAATGGAAATGAATTACAAACGTCTCGGCGTCCTGCCTCGGTCTCAAACATTGAGAATCTTGGTTTTTAAATCTCCATAAATCCAAAAATCATACAAAATTCATAAACTTGGCATGGTTTCATGACATGGCACATATATGCCTTGGTAAAAAAATTGTCCAATTTGAGACAAGGCGCACACATTAATAGGCAACGTAGGTCTTTTGGAACAAATAGCTAACACGTTACTATCGCAAAACGTTGTATTTTTTTAACCATGGGTGTTGTTGTAATCATTTGCGTGTGTCCACACATTCCTATTTTTATTGGAGAGTATGAAGGAAATATGCCCTAGAGGCAATAATAAAGTTGTTATTTTATATTTCCTTATATCATGATAACTGTTTATTATCCATGCTAGAATGGTATGAACCAGAAACTTGATACATGTGTGGATACATAGACAAAACACCGTGTCCCTAGTAAGCCTCTACTAGACTAGCTCGTTAATCAAAGATGGTTGAATTTCCTAACCATGGACATGTTTTGTCATTTGATGAACGGGATCACATCATTAGGAGAATGATGTGATGGAAAAGACCCATCCGTTAGCTTAGCATGTTGATCGTTCAGCTTTATTGCTATTGCTTTCTTCATGTCAAATACATATTCCCTCGACTATGAGATTATGCAACTCCCGGATAGCAGAGGAATACCTTGTGTGCTATCAAACGTCACAATGTGACTGGGTGATTATAAATATGCTCTACAGGTATCTCCGAAGGTGTTTGTTGGGTTGGCATAGATCGAGATTAGGATTTGTCACTCCGACTATCGGAGAGGTATCTCTGGGCCCTCTCGGTAATGCACATCATAATAAAGCCTTGCAAGCCATGTGATTAATGAGTTAGTTGCGGGATGAAGCATTACGAAACGAGTAAAGAGACTTGCCGGTAACAAGATTGAAGTAGGTATGAGGATATCGATGATCGATTCTCGGGCAAGTAACATACCGATGACAAAGGGAATTACATATGTTGTCATTATGGTATGACCGATAAAGATCTTCGTAGAATATGTAGGAACCAATATGAGCATCCAGGTTCCGCTATTGGTTATTGACCGAAGATGTGTCTCGGTCATGTCTACATAGTTCTCGAACCCGTAGGGTCCGCACGCTTAACGTTCGATGATGATTTGTATTATGAGTTATGTGTTTTGGTGACTGTTGGGGATATTACTACTGGGTGTAAACCGGCCAGGACAGGCCGGGTTAACTTCATCAGTAGTTGAGTATGTTAAAGCACATGTAGGCAGATGAGGGCTCAAGGCCCATAGCCGGTTCAAGGCATGTAGCTGTAAACCGGCGTCGATATGTAACTTGTATTATAAGTTAGGAATAGTGGAGACCAAGACGGATACATCTATGAACTGGCATCGGGACTCTGTAAACCGACGGGCGCCACCCGTGTATATAAGGGGACGACCCGGCGGCGGTTCAGGACAATAGACAACAACTCGAGACTTAGGCGAAGCTTGTTTGCTCCCTAGTCATCAAAACCCCATCAATTCCATCACAACTAGACGTAGGCTTTTACCTTCATCGAAGGGGCCGAACTAGTATAAACTCTCTTGCGTCCCTGGGTCCGCTTTAACCCCTTCAAGCAAACCCGTAGCAATGGCTCCACGACTAAGTCCTTTCATGAGGACATCTGCCGTGACAAAACCACGACAGTTGGCGCCCACCGTGGGGCTATCGCATGATGGTTTCAAGTTCTAGGAGGGCAACTTCGAAGGACTCAAGGGCTACGCTGTGGGCCGGATGACCAAGAGTCGTCGCGGCAAGCTCTACATCGACTATGCAGGGTGGAGCCCCGAGGCCGGCTCAATTGAGTATGGGTACCGGGTCCCCTTTGGTGGCATACACGTCTTCATCGGCAAGATCGGTGAACCGGGCCCTGAGCCGGACATCTTCACCGACCTCGTCGAGACGGCTCAGCGTGCGCGATCTGCCCAGGTTAAACTGGCCGTGAAGCGTGCCTTTGTGGGAGTCATCCACGGAGGAGAATATGAGGATGGATCGGAATCTGGTGGCGAGACCGTCGTTTATTCCGGCGACGAGTCCTCAACCGGAGAAACCGAATCATTGTATCGGTTACAAGACGGCCGGATTGGGGGCTGCTCCAAATGGCGACAGTATTCCGGACCCCTCTGATCTGCCCAACCGGGTTGGAATATTCATGGCCGGTACACAGGCGGCAATCCACTCTTCGACCGCAGCACCAATGATCACCGGGTCAGCAGCGGCGACGGCTGCCGTGGCAGGAGGCCCTGTGCACCCGCCGGCTCAAGTTTTATCTGATCTGTTTGATGCGTTGGCTGTGCTTATGGCAGAGGCTAACCTGGCGGATCAGGATGCTCACAACGCAGAAATTGCGAAGGTGAGGGAACAGATCACTCAGGCCAAGGCTGACCTAGCAGCCGAGAACGCCAGGATGGTCGCAGAGCGGGCCACTTTGGATGCGCAGGCCTATAGGCTTATGCTGGATCAGACCGCGTCGCATGAAGTCCTGAAGAGGAAGCACCGATCCCGTTTGCCTCCGGTTTTCGACGCCAGAAATCTTTTTAACACCCAAGGAGCAGGAACTAGTAACCTGCCGGTGGTGAACCGGGCGAAAGTACCTAGGACGGGCGCGCCGGTTCAGCCTCGCCCGATGCATCCGCCTCGACAGAACAATATCGTGCCTCAGCCTGTCCCGACACCTCCGGGTCATTATTCTAATCCAATGGACAATCTTGTCCCCGCCGCTTCACGACCGGAGGCCATTCCGATTGAAGGTGATTCTCCGCAGGCGGTGGAGACGCACCGGGTTAAGGAGCTTCTTCGGAGAGCTTTGATTCAACAGGAAGCATATTCATACAGCCGTGACCGGATTCACTCCACCCCCCCCCCCCCCCGTCCAAGCCGGAGCTATAGCAGGCGTATGGATGAACCGGCGGTATCAAGTAATGCACGAAACCGTGAAGCGCCCCGTGGCAATAACCCGGCGGGTGGTATTGGTGATGCTCAGGAAGTGGTGGACCGGGCCCGGGCACACAGGGAGGCCGAGTTAGCGGCGTAGTATGAGGCTCGTCAGCTTACACCGGTACGTCCAACCACCTCGGTCGAGCCAGGGATTACTTCTAGTTCTTTGAGGGTGCCCTGTCTTGGCCCCGCTTTACATAATGTGCGCCTGCCCAAGGATTTCAAGGGCCCGCGCAAGGTGCCAAATTACACTGCCGATTTGTCTCCAGAAACATGGGTGGAGAGTTATGAGATGGCCATGGAGATGCTTGATGTGGATGATGCGGCGTGTGCAAAGTATTTCACCATGATGCTTGAAGGGATAGTTGTAGGACCTTGAAGTATGTCTAGAGGGGGGGTGATTAGACTACTTGACCAATAAAAACCTAACCTTTTCCCAATTTTAGACTTTGGTAGATTTTAGCTATTTTTGAACAAGTCAAGCAATCTTCACACCATTCAAGCAAGCATGCAAAGAGTATATTGGCAGCGGAAAATAAAGCATGCAACTTGCAAGAATGTAAAGGGAAGGGTTTGGAGGATTCAAACGCAATTGGAGACACAGATGTTTTTGTCGTGGTTCCCATAGGTGGTGCTATCGTACATCCACGTTGATGGAGACTTCAACCCACGTAGGGTAGCAGTTCTTGTGAGTCCATGGAGGGCTCCACCCACGAAGGGTCCACGAAGAAGCAACCTTGTCTATCCCACCATGGCCGTCGCCCACGAAGGACTTGCCTCACTAGCGGTAGATCTTCATGAAGTAGGCGATCTCCTTGCCCTTACAAACTCCTTAGTTCAACTCCACAATCTTGTCGGAGGCTCCCAAGTGACACCTAGCCAATCTAGGAGACACCACTCTCCCAGAAGTAACAAATGGTGTGTTGATGATGAACTCCTTGCTCTTGTGCTTCAAATGATAGTCTCCCCAACACTCAACTCTCTCTCTCAGGATTTGGATTTGGTGGAAAGAAGATTTGAGTGCAAAGCAACTTGGGAAGGCTAGAGATCAAGATTCATATGGTTGGAATGGAATATCTTGGCCTCAACACATGAGTAGGTGGTTCTCTCTCAGGCTGGTAAGTTGGAAGTGTAGGTTTGTTACGATGGCTCTCTCCACGAATGTAGAGGAGGTGGAGGGTATATATAGCCTCCACAGAAAATCTAACCGTTACACACAATTTACCAAACTCGGTGGGACCGAATTATCAAACTCGGTCGGACCGATTTAGTAAACCTAGTGACCGTTAGGGTTTTGATTGGACTGACATGTATCTCGGTAGGACCGATATGGTTAGGGTTAGGGCATAACGTAATCTCGGTGAGACCGATTACACAAACTTCGGTGAGACCGAATTTGGTAATTAGCTAACCAGAGAGTTGCTCGGAGTAAACTTCGGTGGGACCGATTTGCTCTTCGGTGAGACCAAAAAGTTACAAAGGAAAGCGAGAGTTTACATTGTAATCTCGGTGGGACCGATCGCTCACTTCGGTTAGACCGAAACTTTACGAAGGGAAATAGAGAGATTACAATCCCATCTCGGTGAGACCGAGATCCCTATCGGTGAAACCGATTTGCCTAGGGTTTGTGGCAGTGGCTATGACATTTGAACTCGGTGGCGCCGGATAGAAAGAATCGGTAGGGCCGAGTTTGACTTTGGGTTTAGGTCATATGTGGATGTGAGAAAGTAGTGGAGGGTTTTGGAGCATATCACTAAGCACATGGAGCAAGAGGCACATTAAGCAACACCTCATCCATTCTTGATAGTATTGGCTTTTCCTATAGACTCAATGTGATCTTGGATCAAATGTAGAGTCTTGAGCTTTTGAGCTTGAGTCAATCCTTTGTCCTTAATATTTTGAGGGATCCACTTTCATCATCCATGCCATGCCATTCATTGAGCTTTCCTGAAATATTCATCTTGGAATAGTATTAGCTCAATGAGCTATATGTTGTTATGAATTACCAAAACCACCTAGGGATAGTTGCACTTTCAATCTCCCCCTTTTTGGTAATTTGATGACAACATATAGATCAATGATTCGACAAATGATAATAAAATTGAAAAACATCGTCGCTTTGAGAAGTATGTGATAAGCAAGAGCTCCCCCTAAAGTTTTGCATATCTTAAGATTTGCTTTGACTCAATTCTTAGAGTTAAGCTCCCCCTAGATGTGAGATCCCCCCTTAGAGGGATAAACTAACCTTGGGTTTTGTCGATGATGACTTCATGTAGGTGTTGAAGATGTGGATGCTCAATGTTGATGTAGATCGTTTGGAGCAATCCTTTGGAGTGAGTTGCACTTTCAATACCTACATGGGTTAGTCCCACAAGGAACAAACAAGAATATCCATAGACATAGAGTGATGCACACACAAAATGATGTCCATGAAAACATTAGGTTACCTTGTCCCTTGCCTTACCAACATGAGGGTTTGTGACTCCTTGAACTAGTGCAAGATATGGAAGTTGATTGCACTTGTCCTTGCCGTAATGATATGAGTGAAAAATGTTGGCGGAGTCACCCTCAAGAACTCTCTAGTTCTTCTTCTTTGGGATCCATATCATCTTGATGGGAATCCTTGGTGTAGTAGTTGTACTTGATGAAGTAGAACTTGACGTAGTCTTGGGAACCCACTTGACCAAGGCCTTAGGTGCTTCTTCAAATGCATAAATTTCCTCTTGAAGCATGTCCTTGCCTTTGTTCTTGTGGTCTTGTGGTGGAAGATCATCTTGAGCTTGTGTTCCCTTGAAGGAAGTAGGATCATACTTCTCTTGTTGAGGAACAAACTTCGTCTTGGGGTATTGATCTTCTTCCCAATCAACTCCATTAGCATTGAACTTTCGTTCAAAGCCAACACCTTGATTCTTCCGGTGCCTTCCTTGCTTGCGTACAATTTCCTCAAATTGCTTACTCCCGGCAAGACTCTTGTATACACCTTTCTCTATAATTCCCTTCAATAAGCTGTTTTCTTGCTCAAGTGTGACTTGGCTAAGAGGATCATTAGTGGAATCAAGAGAACTACTAGAAGCAACAATATTGGATTTAGCATTATTATTGTTACTACTAGAGGAAGAATCTTTCTTGTTCTTGTTACTAGACTTGACTTGAGGCATGTAAGTAGATAAGAGTAAACGCTTGGCAATGTAAGAAGAACTTTTCTTACGAAGATCATCATTGATTGCTTTTAGGAACTCATGCTCTTGCTCAAGATTGAGCTTTTCAAAGCGTAACTTCTCATGAGCCCTTAAAAGTTCTCGATGATCTTCAAAGATAGTTTCATGAGCTAACTTAAGATTTTTTAGTTCTTTAGTTAGACGCTCTATTTTCTCCTTATCATTTTCATTCGTTTCAGCTTGATTAGCATGATTAATTGACGTTTCATCATAGTATTCATCACTAGAGTTGTCAACAAGTAAATCATCATCACCTAGCAAGTCATCTTCATCAACATCAAAATCAACATACTGGGGTGTGTTACCTTAGGACCTTTGGCCATGAAGCATCTACCAATTCCTTCATTTGGTGATTCAAATATGTCGTAGGAGTTGGTTAACACAAGTGCTAGACCGGCAACACCTTCATCTTGAGTGTATTCGGAGTCGGAGTGATAGCTTCTCTCGGAGTGATGGTCGGAGTCGGAGCCGGATACCCATTCACCAACATGAGCTTGATGTCTTAGTTTTGTGTAGCTCTTTGATGACTTGTCCTTCCTTTCTGAATCATTGCTTCTCCGTGAGGGTCTTCATTCATAACGATCATCTCTACTCCTTCTCTCTCTTGGTGGTGATTTTTCACTTCTACTTCTTCTCTTGGGATAATCTTCTCTTCTTTTGTAGGGTGCCGTACACTCATTGGAATAGTGTCCGGGTCCCCCACAATTGTAGCAATTGCGCTCTCGACTAGAAGATCTTTTGTCATTGTAGGACCTTGACTTAGAGCTTCTTTCTTTGCTTCTACTCTTGTAGAATTTGTTGAAGTTCTTCACCATTAAGCTCAATTCTTCATTGAAGGTTTGTTTCTCACTTGATGATGTGGGGGCTTCACATGAGGCTTTTAAGCACCACTCGACTTGTTGTGAAGTTCCTCCTTATCCTTGAGTGACATCTCATGAGCAACAATTCTTCCAATGACTTCCGTAAACTTGAGATCTTTGTAATTGGGCATCATTTGGATCAATGTGCACGGTATCATATTTTCCATCCAATGCTCTTAGGATCTTCTTGATGATGAATCTATCGGTCATCTCTTCACTTTCTAAGCCGGCAATCTCATTTGTGATAAGAGCAAGCCTAGAGTACATTTCAGCGACACCTTCACCATCCTTCATTTTGAACTTGTCAAGCTGACTTTGGAGCACATCCAACTTGGATTCCTTGACGGAGTTGCTACCTTCGTGCATATCAATCAAAGTATCCCAAATTTCCTTTGCATTCTCAAGACGGCTGATTTTGTTGAACTCCTCGGGGCACAATCCATTTAAGAGGATATCACAAGCTTGAGCGTTGTATTGCAACATCTTCAACTCTTACGCACTAGCTTCACAGTTCGGTTCTCTCCCATCAAAGAATTCACCTTGCAAGAGAATGCACACAATAGCCCAAACGGCGGGGTTATGTCCGAGAATATGCATTTTCATCTTATGCTTCCAACTAGCAAAATTAGTGCTATCAAAGTAAGGACCTCTACGATGATAATTTCCCTCGCTAGACGCCATACTCTCCTAGGTTGTGAAACCAAGGCTATGACCACCAAAAGCTTTGGAAATCAAAGCAAATGGAGACCAAAGCTCTAATACCACTTGTAGGACCTTGAAGTGTGTCTAGAGGGGGGGGGGTTGATTAGACTACTTGACCAATAAAAACCTAACCTTTTCCCAATTTTAGACTTTGGCAGATTTTAGCTATTTTTAAACAAGTCAAGCAATCTTCACACCGTTCAAGCAAGCATGCAAAGAGTATATTGGCAGCGGAAAATAAAGCATGCAACTTGCAAGAATGTAAAGGGAAGGGTTTGGAGGATTCAAACGCAATTGGAGACACGGATGTTTTTGTCGTGGTTCCGATAGGTGGTGCTATCGTACATCCACGTTGATGGAGACTTCAACCCACGTAGGAGTAGCAGTTCTTGTGAGTCCACGGAGGGCTCCACCCACGTAGGGTCCACGAAGAAGCAACCTTGTCTATCCCACCATGGTCGTCGCCCACGAAGGACTTGCCTCACTAGCGGTAGATCTTCACGAAGTAGGCGGTCTCCTTGCCCTTACAAACTCCTTGGTTCAACTCCACAATCTTGTCGGAGGCTCCCAAGTGACACCTAGCCAATCTAGGAGACACCACTCTCCAAGAAGTAAGAAATGGTGTGTTGATGACGAACTCCTTGCTCTTGTGCTTCAAATGATAGTCTCCCCAACACTCAACTCTCTCTCTCAGGATTTGGATTTGGTGGGAAGAAGATTTGAGTGGAAAGCAACTTGGGGAAGGCTAGAGATCAAGATTCATGTGGTTGGAATGGAATATCTTGGCCTCAACACATGAGTAGGTGGTTCTCTCTCGAGGCTGGTAAGTTGGAAGTGTAGGTTTGTTACGATGGCTCTCTCCACGAATGAAGAGGAGGTGGAGGGGTATATATAGCCTCCACACAAAATCTAACCGTTACACACAATTTACCAAACTCGGTGGGACCGAATTATCAAACTTCGGTCGGACCGATTTAGTAAACCTAGTGACCGTTAGGGTTTTGATTGGGGATCGACATGCATCTCGGTAGGACCGATATGGTTAGGGTTAGGGCATAACGTAATCTCGGTGAGAACGATTACATAAACTTCGGTGAGACTGAATTTGGTAATTAGCTAACGGAGAGTTGGTCGGAGTAAACTTCGGTGGGACCGATTTGCTCTTCGGTGAGACCGAAAAGTTATAAAAGGAAACAGAGAGTTTACATTGTAATCTCGGTGGGACCGATCGCTCACTTCGGTTAGACGAAGCGTTACAAAGAGAAACAGAGATTACAATCCCATCTCGGTGAGACCGAGATCCCTATCGGTGAAACCGATTTGCCTAGGGTTTGTGGCAGTGGCTATGACATTTGAACTCGGTGGCGCCGGATAGAATGAATCGGTAGGGCCGAGTTTGACTTTGGGTTTAGGTCATATGTGGATGTGAGAAAGTAGTGGAGGGTTTTGGAGCATATCACTAAGAACATGGAGCAAGAGGCTCATTAAGCAACACCTCATCCCTTCTTGATAGTATTGGCTTTTCCTATAGACTCAGTGTGATCTTGGATCACTAAAATGTAAAATGTAGAGTCTTGAGCTTTTGAGCTTGAGCCAATCCTTTGTCCTTAATATTTTGAGGGATCCACTTTCATCATCCATGCCATGCCATTCATTGAGCTTTCCTGAAATATTCATCTTGGAATAGTATTAGCTCAATGAGCTATATGTTGTTATGAATTACCAAAACCACCTAGGGATGGTTGCACTTTCAACAGCCCGTACTTGGTTAAAAAGCTTACCGGCCAACTCTATCAGTTCATGGGCCCAGTTGCGAGCCCGGTTTATCTAGAATTTCAAGGATACATGTAACCAGCCCATGTCGATAGTGGATTTAGCGGCCTGTTTCCAGGAGAAAGGAGAGTCAACAACCCGTTGGGTGCGGTGAGTCTCGGAAATTTTGCATTCATTAGACCGTATCAACGCTGATACCGCGGTTATAACCTTAGAAGGCAACTGTCGGTTTATGCCTCTGAAGTTGAAATTGGGACGGATGAAGCGCCATTGCAACGATATGGGGACCCTCATAGCTGCGTTAGTGAAGTATGCTGATTCTGACAGTACCAAGGATCCCGAGTCTGATGATGACAAGACAGAGAAGGGAAAGAAGAGCAGGAACTCCAAAGGGCAGCAACACAACACGACAGGTCATGGAAACGGAGGCAAGCGTAAAGCGGATAGCAGCATGGACTTTGTGGCTAATACCAGCGCCTTGCAGGACGGGGCCTGACGAAAGGGTAAACCGGGAATCCCGGAGCGCCAAATCCCAATCCGGACCGCCTGACCTATCTGTTAAACCAGCCCTGTCCAAAGCACGGGACGAAGGAGATGCCAGCGAACCACCTTTGGAAGGATTGCTACATTATGCAGGAGTTCAAGAATTCTAATGCTTTCCGATATGATCACGGGTCAGGGGGTGGCTCAGGATACGGATCCCAGGGGTTGGGTTACGGTGGAGGAAATTCTGGTTCAGGTTTCAATAGTAATCAGGGTGGACATAACAATCAAAGTAATCAGAACAGCCAGGGTGGTTACAACCAGCAGCAGCAGCAGTCGGGTTATCAGAGCAATCCGAAGCAGTTGAATAGCGGGCAATATCATGTCTTCACCACTAGCTTGGACAAGCGAGACCGGAAGCTTCACAAGCGAGCGGTGAATTCTGTTGAACCGGCCGTACCTCGTTATTTACGCTGGTCTGAACAGCCAATCGTATGGAGCAGAGAGGATCACCCTCCCCGGGTTGACAATCCGGGTCAGCTAGCGTTGGTGGTGGCACCTCAGGTGGGAGGTTATAAATTCACCAAGGTACTCATGGATGGGGGGATCAGCATTAATATCCTATACTATGAGACCTTCCGCCGTATGGGGCCAACAGACAAAAATCTTAAACCGTCCAATACAGTATTCCATGGTGTGGTACCTGGTAAGTCAGCATATCCTATTGGCAAGATAGCTCTGGAAGTGGCCTTTGGAGACGATCATGATTCCAGGTCATAGACAATGACTTTTGAGGTGGTGAAGATCCAGAGCCCTTATCACGCCCTATTTGGGCGCCCGGCTTATGCCAAGTTTATGGCACGACCTTGTTATGTTTATTTGCAGCTCAAGATGCCGGGTCACAAGGGAACAATAACTGTTCATGGAAGTCGCAAGATTGCTTTGGAGTGTGAAGAAGGTGATGCGGCCTATGCAGAGTCGGTTTGTGCCACGGAGGAGTTGAAATACTACAAGGATAATGTTGATCCGACAGACATGACTCCATTGAAGAAGCCAACTACAGAGCATGATCCGGCTCTAAAGTTCAAATCGGCAGCTGAGACTAAGCTTGTTGACTTCGTACCCGGCGATTCATCCAAGAAGTTCAGGATCAGTGCCAACTTGGATCCGAAATAGGAAAGCGCGCTCATCGAGTTCATCCGTGAGAATCGGGACATTTTTGCATGGAAGCCTTCTGACATGCCAGGTGTACCGGGGCAACTCGCTGAGCACACTCTTAATGTCGATCCCAAGTACAAACCGGTGAAATAGTTTCTCCGCCGATTTAACAAAGAAAGGCGCAAAGCTATTGGAGAGGAGGTGGCCAGGCTCTTACCGGCTGGTTTTATTGTTGAAGTTTTCCATCCTGAATGGCTGGCTAATCCGGTGCTGGTCCTTAAGAAAAACGGCACTTGGCGCATGTGCGTGGATTACACAGACCTTAACAAGGCTTGTCCAGCAGATCCTTTTGCCCTCCCCCGCATCGACCAGATTATTGATGCTACTGCGGGTTGTGAGCGTCTGAGTTTTTTGGATGCATATTCCGGTTATCATCAGATCAAGATGGCAGTTAAGGACCAGTAGAAGACGGCGTTCATAACTACCTTTGAGCCTTCTGCTATGTATCTATGCCCTTTGGGCTCAAGAGTGCCCAGGCAACTTATCAACAGTGTGTGCAGAATTGCCTTCATAAGCAAATCGGCCGTAATGTGCATGCCTATGTGGATGATATTGTGGTTAAGTCAAGGAAGAAGGAGACTCTGGTTGACTATTTGAAGGAAACCTTTGATAACCTGCGGACGTACAAGATGATGATCAACCTGGCCAGGTGTGTTTTTGGTGTACCGGCAAGCAAGTTATTGGGCTTTCTGGTATCCAACATGGGAATTGAGGCTAATCCGGAGAAGATCACAGCTATCACCTCCCTGGCTAAACCGAAGTGTATCAATGACGTTCAATGCTTGGCAGGCCGGATTGCCGCGTTGAGCCGGTTTATCAGCCGCCTTGGTGAGAAGGCGATCCCTTTGTATCAGATGCTGAAGAAAACAGATCAATTCGTTTGAAGTTCAGCTGCGGATAAAGCGTTTGAGGATTTAAAGCAGCAGCTAGCCAATCCGCTTGTTCTTGCCGCTCCGATTGACAAGGAACCATTGCTACTGTATGTGGCAGCTAATGCTCGTGCAGTCAGCGTAGCTATTGTGGTGGAGTGCAAAGAGGCGGGCAAGGAATATCCGGTTCAGCGTCCGGTTTACTATATCAGCGAGGTGCTTATTGAGTCCAAGAAAAGGTACCCGCATTGGCAGAAGCTGGTGTATGGAGTTTTCATGGCAAGTCGGAAGCTTAAGCAATACTTCCAGGGACATCCCATCACAGTGGTCAGCTCTGCTCCTTTGGGAGATATAATTCAGAACAGGGAGGCAACTGGCCGGATTGCCAAGTGGGCTATAGAGCTTGGGCCGCACGGACTGAAATACGTGCCTCGAACGGCGGTCAAATCTCAAGCACTTGTAGATTTCATCAATGATTGGACGGAACTACAAGCACCTGAAGAAAAGCCGGATCACACTTATTGGACTATTCATTTTGATGGGTCCAGGCAATTAGAGGGTTCGGGGGCTGGAGTCGTGTTAACTTCCCCACGAGGTGATAAGTTATGTTACGTTCTCCGCTTAATGTTCCCTTGTACTAACAATGCAGCTGAGTATGAAGCTTTACTCCATGGTCTCCGGATGGCTAAGGAGATGAATCTCAGCCGAGTTAAGTGCTTCGGTGACTCGGACCTGGTGGCCCAACAAGTGTCTGGCACTTGGGATTCCAAGGATCCGCTCATGGCAGCATATGTCGTGAGGTGGATATTGTTGCGGGTCAATTCAAAGGATATCAGGTGGATCACGTGGACATACGGAAGAACGAAGCGGCGAACGCTTTAAGCCGGTTGGGCTCTCTACGTAAACCGGTCCCGCCTAATGTCTTCTTGGATACTCTGCATAACCCGTTTGTCAAGCTCCCTGGTGAAGAGGATTTGGCTATTCCTGATCCTGAGGCTCAATTGGTGGCGGCTATTCATGTTATTCCGGATTGGATGGTTCCTTATCTTGCGTAATGAGCCGGGGTGAGTTACCAGAGGATGAGACTCTGGCCAGGCAGATAATCCGGTGATCCAAGTCCATGACTATTGTCAATGGTGAGTTTCATCATTGCAGTGTATCAGGGGCATTTCAACGTTGTGTGTCTCCTGAGGAAGGCTGTGAAATCTTGCGTGAAATCCACGAAGGTTATTGTGGTCACCACGCCGGCTCAAAGTCTTTGGTGGCTAAAGTGTTACTTCACGGCTTCTATTGGTTGACTGCTCATGCTGATGCGGAGGACCTGGTTAAGCGATGTGATGGCTGTCAGAAGTTCTCAAGACGCGCTCACGTGCCGGCTCAAGAATTGAGGATGATTCCAATTACTTGGCCATTTGCGACTTGGGGCTGGATATGGTCGGGCCTTTCAAAAGGTCCAAGGACAAGAAGACCCACCTTTTGGTGGCGGTTGACAAATTTACAAAGTGGGTGGACGCGGAGCCCGTTAGTAAGTGTGATGTAGCCACGGCGGTTCAATTCATCAAAAAGGTGATTTTCCGGTTTGGCTTTCCACACAGCATCATTACTGATAATCGTACCAACCTGTCCAAGGGTGCTATGAAGGAGTTACGTGAACGTGAGCACATCCGGCAGCGTTTCATCGCTGGCTCACCCGCAATCCAATGGCCAAGCAGAGAGGGCTAACCAAGAGATCTTACGAGGCATCAAACCCCGGCTTATGGTTCCTTTGCAGTGGACGCCGGGTTGTTGGGTTGAGGAGTTACCATCTGTATTATGGAGCATCAATACTACTCCCAACAGATCGACAGGATACGCACCGTTCTTCATGGTCTACGGAGCGGAGGCGGTTCTCCCCAGTGACATCCGTCATGATTCACCTCGTGTAGCAGCTTATGTTGAAGCGGACAACGAGGTAGCACGGCAAGATGCTTTGGACCTATTGGATGAGGAGCTTGACATCGCAGCTGCCCGTTCGGCGATTTACCAGCAGGATCTTCGTCGCTATCACAGTCTCCGAGTTAGAACCAGAACCTTTCAAGAAGGAGATTTGGTGCTTCGGCTCATCCAAGACCAGACTGATATGCACAAGCTATCCCCACCTTGGGATGGACCTTTTGTGGTCAGCAAGAATCTACACAACGGGTCATACTATCTGATCGATATTCGAGAGCATAAAGACTCATGTACATCAGAGGAGGAGACCAACAGGCCGTGGAACATAGCTCATCTTCGGCCTTACTATACTTGAGCCATAGGCTCTACTTATGTACATATTATGACAGTGTATATATTATGATCAATACAATAAACCGGAGCCTTAGCTAAAGCGGGGTCTCTGTTGTTTTTACATCATGTGTGGTTACACGGAGTTTTTGTCTTAAAGCGGCCTCCGGTTTACCCCTTGAGTTAGCTTTTTCAAAAAGCTTTATATCATGTCACTTGGGGGCTTGGTCGTGTCCGAACCAATGCAACACCTTTTGATAGGCGGAAGCCACAGAATCACTTGGGGACTTGGTCACGTCTAAACCAGTCACGCCTCTTGATCAGCCTAAGGCCATAGAATCACTTGGGGGCTTTGGTCGAACCCGAACCATCGCTACACCTCTTGATCGGCGTAAAGCCACTGCATCATTTGGGGACCTGGCTGACTTGAACCATAGCCACGCCTATTGGGGGCTTGGTCGTGTCCGACCATGGTAATACCACTTGATCGGCTCAACAGCCTCTTTTTGCAAATGATTTTATCTCCGTCTTTGCTTGAATTTTGTCTCTTTCGATGCATATTTGCTTTGTTGTGTTTTAAACCAACAATTATTAAACCGGTTCGACTGTCAGTTGACGGGACACGGTCCACTCTTAATCCGGAGACTCTTTGCCCGGTTTGATTTTTTGTTAACATCCTATTATGGAGTAACACCGGTGTTCTTCGTAACCCGGAACGGTTTACCTGGTAAACCGACCTTATATACACAGGAGATGATTTCTCCTCCAGCAGAGTGGGTTTATTAAAACTCCGCTTCAAGATTGGCACAGCCAACTTCATGCCCTATGATGGCAGGTATCATATATCTCTATCTTTGATCATATATCTAAGATATTATCTTTGATTTCATATACATAGATATTATGACCCGCCTAGTGATACAACCACGGCGGCGTTTTAAGCTTTTTTGCTACAGACACAAGTTTAAGATTGATGATTCAACAGAAGCATAAGTTGCAATAATTATGCATGAAGGAATATCAAAACCAAGTGTGGCAGCTAGCCTATTACAAGGCAACTCGGTGCCCAGATAAGATCATTGTTTTCTGCATAACATAAAGGAGCGGTAATTTCAACCGGCTTCCAGTTCATGCTTGGTCACCAGCTTGGCCTGATGGTTGCTGGTCATCTCGCGTCGCTTCAACCTCTGCTTCCCTACCCAACGGCTAGAAATCAACAATTGTCCAGTCAATTCCCGTTAATGCTTGAAAGATAGCTTCATCATTGATCAGCAATGACGGTTCAATGTCAGGAGCGTAGGTATGCTTACGGATTGGAGGTATAAGGTTCTCCGCTTCAAGAATTGGTGCAGCCACTCGTTTGTTTTGTCCATCATATTGAGCTTGATAGTGAGACAAATCTGCCTCTTCAACCAATTGACAAGCGGAGGCGCACTTAGGTTTATAGCTCGGAGATCCTCTGCGCTGAACTCTGTCCCGTCTTCCTTCAAGCTTGGGAAGCCCTGGGCCGCTTCAACAGGATCAAAATCCGGCACCCATGCTTTTGCCCGGATTAAGGCGTTTATAGCACCGGTTCTAGCAGCAGATTTCTTTAACTCTTCAACCCGGGCAGGAAGCATCGACAACCTTTTAATAGTGTCCTGGATCAAGGTGGGCGCCGGGTTGTTGTGAGAAGCAGTACAGATGATCCGTTGCGCACCAGTATACAGTTGTTCTATCAATGTATAGGCGGCTTTCAATTTCTTCCGCACATATGATCCCAAGTGACAATTACGCGTCCCTGTATCATTCAAAGGGTTAGTAAACCGGCAGTTACATGAGAAGGCCTCATTACTTCAGAAATCAAGAAGGCTTACCAAAGACAGTAGCGTCATGGCATGCACTTGCCGTTTTACACTGGTCAATTCATCCGCCACCGGTTTGAGTGCAGCCTCGGCTTTTTCTGCTTGTTGAATTAAAGCGGCTTTTTCAGTGGCCCAATCCACCCGCTCCTTGTTGAAACCCTCTTTAAGATTTTCCATGACACTTAAAGCGCTGGTTAATTCCTTTTTTGACTTAGAGGTTTCAGCTTGCTGGGACTTCAGATTTTCTTGCAGACCAGCGATTTGACTTTCTCTCTTGTTCAGATCAGCCTGCATACAAATAATCATTGGATAAAGATTGCGGTACAGAGTTGAAGTACCAACCACATAACAAGTTATGCCCTTGATACTTGGGAGCTAATGCATATTTGCTTTTCATCATACAATTTCTATATAAATCCCAAGCTCAATACAAATATTCAACTTGACACTTGGGGGCTAATGCCTATTTGCTCTGTCCTTTAGTAACACTGGATTTCTTACTGTATAAAGTCTCAGTTTAACTACATTAAGTTAAATCGGCCCTTCAGAGTTACATTCCCAAGGTACAGCGGCATTAAAATTCACATTGGAAAGTCCCGGTTTAAGTTGATATCTTAAAACCGTCACTTTGGGGCTATTGGAGTTGACAGATTGAAGTGTACAAGCAGATAGTCATATGGAAATTACCTCATATTTGTCCTTCTTCATATTTACCAGACCGGCTTCATAATCACGGCTGGTGTATAGCCGATTCAGATAGCCGGCATGAAGATCTTGGGTGTTCAGAGCGGCATAAGTGGCCAAATTGGCATTCCATTTGCCTTTGCCAAATGCAGCAAGTTCATCTTTGGCAGTGTGCTTAGATAAAGCGACAGGATTACCTGGCTCGGAACGACCAACGCCAGTAATAACAACATCATCATCTTTAGCTTCACCGGTCCGCACTGGGGTCGCCCGTTTATCAGTATGCTTTGATGAGGTTGTTGTTTTTTCAGTATGGACAGGACTTGTGGGTTGATTCAAAGGGCCTGTGGTATCAACATGTGCCTCTTCAGCAGTTGCATCATGATCTGGCGATGGTGGGTTGTTCAGCACATCATCACGGAGGTGTTCTTCAGGATCTGGTATTTTGTCCGGTTCAGGAGAGACATTTTCTTCTACCGCTTTGTCCAGACGAGCTTTCTTGCTTGGCCTAGGCTTGGCCCTGAAAGGAAGAAGGCGGATCAATCCAGTAAATGTTGAAAATAATATATCAAAAAACATTTTAAGGAATATGGCTCACCCAAGCACCGTTTTGAGTGGTGGAAGCTGGGTGGCTGATGACTCGCTGGAAGAAGAATGAGAAGTGCCCTGATAATCGGAATCAGATGGATTAAGAGGTTGGCGAAAACAACCCGCTTTAGGACAAGCATTGACAAAAGAGTTAGAGACCTCTGAACGGCGTTTCCGAACCGGACTGTTCGGTAAACCGACGGAGGTAACTACCTGGCCGCTGTGCCGGGTTGTGCGGCGAGCTTTATGATGTTGTGTCTTCATAAGAAATTTTGGGTCCAAATAAGCAAGAGGATGAGAAAATTTAACTTTCCGGTTTGCCCGACGGATTTTGAGTGAAGGCAAAGGGTTTGAATCAGAAGAAAGAGCGATTACCTCTACAACATCAGCGTGACTGACTTTGGCGTCGTCCTGGCAATAATCAATATCAATAAGGCATGTGAAAAATAAACCAAGTGAGTCAAGCTCTACCTCAAGGTCCGGGTTACCCACATCATCGTCAGCTGGTGGATCGGAGGATGCAGTGGTTCTCTTCCTGTTAGCTGGTTTCTTCACAACTCTGGTTTTGGGCCGGGTTGGTTTCTTCGGTTTCTCTTGTGGAGGCTTCTTGCTCCGAAATGGATCATCACCCTATTTGAAAGATATTAATGTCAACAAAGGGTGCTTGAACAATCAGATTTCATGAAAGCATAAGATATGAGTCTTACGGCTGGCGGCTTGTTAATGGCACAAAAGGGAGGGAGGCCGGTTTGAGCGCAAGCAGCTTACGGTTCATTTAATATCTTCTTCACAGCCTCAGTAACTTCGTCATCTGTCAGCTGAATATCAATGTGCTGTAGAGGGTCTTTTTCACCTCCGATGTATTCGCACATCAAACCGGAGCGCAAGCTTAAGGGCAATATACTCCAAGATATCCAACAGCAAGCAAGGTCAACTCCTGTCAACCCGTTAGCCATGAAGGTCCTGTGCTTGGATAATTGAGGAGCATATTTGCTTCCCTCCTTAGCAGTCAGTCTCTGGTGGAAGGGATGTGTGTTGCTTAGCCGCTCCAGACGGTAACCCGGCAAGGGATTTTCTCCATCAGGAGAGGTATCTTTGCAGTAAAACCATGTTTGATTCCACTCTTTGGGATGGCTGTGCAGTTTGGCGTGAGGGTAAGTGACCTCTTTCCTCTTTTGAATCGCCATACCACCTAACTCTGTATTGGGACCATCAGTAAATTCGGTGCGGTGGTTCAGATGGAAGCAATCTCTGAAAAATTCAACTGTGGGCTCCTCTTGAAAGTACACCTCACAGAGCACTTGGAAGTGACAGATGTTGGTTACGGAATTGGGGCCAATGTCTTGTGGACGCAGTTAGAAGTTGGCCAAGACATCCCGATAAAACTTTGAACCAGGCGGACTGAAGCCCCAGGCTAGATGGTCAGCAAAGAAAACAACCTCTCCATATTTGGGTTCTGGAGGGCATTCCGGGCCAGGGACCCTCCAGTGAACGACATCTTTTTTGCTTAAAGCGCCGGTTCGGACTAGGTTATTCGGTTGAGTCTTGGTCACTCAAGAAGGGACCCAGTTGCACTCCTACACTTGTTTGGCCATGGTGCAATCTACAAAGCAGTAATACCGGTTCAAGAATATGTTGGAAGGGTATACATTGATGCATTCATTGCTAAACCGGAAGCAGTTACTTACAAACCGGAGTTCTGCAAAGTGGCAATGTTTAGCTAAGGAATTCTGGCGGTTCAACAAGGGGACTAATGGTATATACCGAGTTGTCAATTTTTCTACAAAGTTAAACCGCCTGGTCTAAAACATTGAAGAGTTAAGATTGCAGATGAGTAGGTGTGCGAAAACAGGTTTCACAAAATTACATCACAGTTTTGGATCCGGAACATGTTCAGAAAAAGAGATAAATATTCAAGATCCAAAAGGGAGCAATACCGAATCAATAAGCAAGGATACAGGGAGATCTATGGCTTTGAGATGTGCAAGTGACGACAGATGATAAAAACTACTGCTCCGTAGAACAAAGATTTACAGACTTGTCTAAGATTTATCATATGAACAAGAAGCAAGCGATGAACGCTGAAGAACATGGAAACCCTAGAATAGATCTATGATGGGAAAGATAGAAGACTTACCAGAGCTGAGGAAGAAATGGAAGATCGTCGCGATGCTCTGGTATATTCAGGGTGATGCAGCAGCAAAGGTTGGTGCAGAAGTCGACGGCGGCGGCGGAGCTCCGAAGCTGGGCGACGTGAGGAAGACGAAGCAGAAGGGCGCGAACGGGAAAAAGAAATGACCCTTCGGTCTTATTTATAAAGAAAAGGACATGTGTCAGGCGCGAAAATCAAGGGGCCGCGGGTTTGGAAACGGAGTTGTCGCCTCGATTGTCGTAGATCTATTAAACAAAAAGGTATCGTGGATAGCTTTTATGACAGGTGACGTCACGCCGATTTACAACGACCAGAGAAGATGACATCATGGCGGTTCACCAAACTACACAAAGATGCTGAAGACGAAGTTTTTTGCTAAGGATTGACATGAACTTGTTCAAATCAATCTGGGGCCTAATGTTGGGGATATTACTAATAGGTGTAAACCGGCCAGGACAGTCCGACTTAACTTCGTCAGTAGTTGGGTATGTTAAAGCCCATGTAGGCAGATGAGGGCTCAAGGCCCATAGCCGGTTCAAGGCCTGTAGCCGTAAACCGGCGTCGATATGTAACTTGTATTATAAGTTAGGAATAGTGGAGACCGAGCCGGATACATCTATGAACCGGCATCGGGACTCTGTAAACCGACGGGCGCCACCCGTGTATATAAGGGGACGACCCGGTGGCGGTTCAGGACAACAGACAACAACTCGAGACTTAGGCGAAGCTTGTTTGCTCCCTAGTCATCGAAACCCCATCAATTCCATCACAACTAGACGTAGGCTTTTACCTTCATCGAAGGGGCCGAACTAGTATAAACTCTCTTGCGTCCCTGTGTCCGCTTTAACCCCTTCAAGCCAACCCGTAGCGATGGCTCCACGACTAAGTCCTTTCATGAGGACATCTGCTGTGACAAAACCACGACAGTGACCGAAGATTGTTCGGAGTCCCGGATCAGATCACGGACATGAAGAGGAGTCTCAAAAGTGTTGAGAGGTAAAGATTGATATATTGGAAGATGGTATTCGGACACCAGAGTGGTTTGAGTGTTTTTCGGAGTACCGAGGGGTTACCGGAAACCCTCGGGGAAGTATTGGGCCTACATGGGCCATAGGGGAGAGAGGAAGCAGCCCACAAGGGGTAGCCCCCCCCCCCCATGGGGAGTCCGAATAGGACTAGGGGAGGGGCGGCGCCCCCCTTTTCTTCTCCTCCTCCCTTTCCTTCCCCTTTCCCCCTCCGTAAGAAAGGAATGGGGGCCGAATAGGACTTGGAGTCCTATTCGGTTTCCCCCCATAGCGCGCCCCTAGGGCCGGGGGCCTCCTCCCCACCTCCTTTATATATGGGGGCAGGGGGGCACCCCAAAGCACATCAATTGATCTTAGACGTGTGTGGTGCCCCCTCCACAATTTACTCCTCCGGTCATAGCATCATAGTGCTTAGGCAAAGCCCTACGCGGATCACATCACCATCACCGTCACCACGCCGTAGTGCCGACGAAACTCTCCCTCGACACTTTTCTGGATCAAGAATTCGAGGGACGTCATCGAGGTGAACATGTGCTGAATTTGGAGGTTTCGTACGTTCGGTACTTGATCGGTTGGATCATGAAGATGTTCGACTACATCAACCGCGTTAACCTAACGCTTCCGATTTTCGGTCTATGAGGGTACGTGGACACACTCTCCCCTTCTCATTGCTATGCATCTCCTAGATAGATCTTGCGTGATCGTAGGAAAATTTTTGAAATTATATGCTACGTTCCCCAACAGTGGCATCCGAGCCAGGTCTATGCGTAGATGATATGCACGAGTAGAACACAAAGAGTTGTAGGTGATCATAGTCATACTGCTTACCACCACCGTCTTATTTTGATTTGGCGGTATTGTTGGATGAAGCGGCCCGGACAAACCTTACATGACCATGTTCATGAGACCTGTTCCACCGACAGACATGCAACTTGTTTTGCATAAAGGTGGCTGGTGGGTGTCTGTTTCTCCAACTTTAGTTGAATCTAATTTGACTACGGCCGGTCCTTGTTGAAGGTTAAAACAGAAACTTGACAAAACATCATTGTGGTTTTGATGCGTAGGTAAGAACGGTTCCTACTAGAAGCCCGTAGAAGCCACGTAAAACTTGCAACAACAAAGTAGAGGACATCTAACTTGTTTTTGCAGGGCATGTTGTGATGTGATACGGTTAAGACGTGATGTGATATACGTTGATGTATGAGATGATCATGTTTTGTAAAAGTTATCGGCAACTTGCAAGAGCCTTATGGTTTTTGCTTTATTGTATGAAATGCAATCGCCATGTAATTGCTTTACTTTATCACTATGCGTTAGCGATAGTTGTAGAAGCAACAGTAGGTGAGACGACAATGACGCTAGGATGGAGATCAAGGTGTCAAGCCGGCGACGATGGAGATCATGACGGTGCTTTGGAGATGGAGATCAAAGACACAAGATGATGATGGCCATATCATGTCACATATTTTGATTGCATGTGATGTTTATATTTTATGCATCTTATTTTGATTAGTACGACGGTAGCATTATAAGATGATCCCTCACTAAAATTTCAAGGTATAAGTGTTCTCCTTGAGTATGCACCGTTGCGATAGTTCGTCGTGCCGAGACACCACGTCATGATCGGGTGTGATAAGCTCTACGTTCACATACAACGGGTGCAAGACAGTTTTGCCCGTGCAGAATACTCGGGTTAAACTTGACGAGCCTAGCATGTACAGACATGGCCTCGGAACACTGGAGACCGAAAGGAGAAACGTGAATCATATAGTAGATATGATCAACATAGATATGTTCACCATTGAAAACTACTCCATCTCACGTGATGATCGGACATGGTTTAGTTGATATGGATCACGTGATCATTTAGATTACTTGAGGGATGTCTATCTAAGTGGGAGTTCTTAAGTAATATGATTAATTGAACTTAATTTCTCATGAACTTAGTCCTGATAGTATTTGCATATCTATGTTGTAGATCAATAGCCCGCGTATAGCTCCCCTGTTTTATTTTTTATATGTTCCTAGAGAAAAACAATGTTGAAAGATGATAGTAGCAATGATGTGGACTGGGTCCGTGATCTAAGGATTATCCTCATTGCTGCATAGAAAAATTATGTCCTTGATGCACCGCTGGGTAGCGGACCTATTGCGAGGCGGATCTGGGGCGTTATGAGCGTTTGACAAGCTCGGTATGATTACTACTTGATAGTTTAGTGTACCATGCTTCTGACTTAGAACTGGGACTTCAAAAATGTTTTGAACGCCATGGAGCATATGAGATGTTTCAAGAGCTGAAAATGATATTTTAGACTCATGCCCGTGTTAAGAGGTATGAGACCTCTGACAAGTACTTGCCTACAAGATGGAGGAGAAGAGCTCAGCTAGAGAGCATGTGCTCAGAATGTTTGGGTGCTACAATCGCTTGAATCAAGTGGGAGTTAATCTTCCAGATAAGATAGTGATTGACAGAGTTCTCTAGTCACTATCACCAAGTTACTAGAACTTACCGATGAACTATAATATGCAAGGGATAACGAAACCGATTCCCAAGCTCTTCACGATGCTGAAATCAGCGAAGATAGAAATCAAGAAATAGCATCAAGTGTGGATGGTTAACAAGACCACTAGTTTCAAGAAAAAGGGCAAGGGAAAGAAGGGGAACTTCAAAAAGAATGGCAAGCAAGTTGCCACTCCAATGAAGAAGACCAAGTGTGGACCTAAGCCTGAAACTGAGTGCTTCTACTGCAAAGGGACTAGTCACTGGAAGCGGAACTACCCCAAATACTTGGCGGATAAGAACGATGGCAAAGTGAACAAAGGTATATTTGATATACAGGTTATTGATGTGTACTTTACTAGTGTTCATAGTAGCCCCTGGGTATTTGATACCGGTTTAGTTGCTAAGATAGTAACCCAAAACAGGAGTTGCATAATGAATAGAGACTAGTGAAGAGCGAATTGATGATGTGTGTTGGAAGTGATTTCAAGGTTGATATGATCACCATCGCACACTCCCTCTGCCTTCGGGATTAGTGTTGAACCTAAAATAAATGTTATTTGGTGTTTGCGTTGAGCATGAATATGATTGGATCATGTTTACTGAAATACGGTTAATCATTTAAGTCAGAGAGTAATTGTTGTTCTGTTTACATGAATAAAACCTTCTATGGTCATACACCTGAGGTGAATGGTTTATTGAATCTCGATAGTAGTGATACACATATTCATAATATTGATGCCGAAAGATGCAAACTTGATAATGATAGTGCAACATATTTGTGGCACTGCCGTTCAGGTCATATTGGTGTAAAGTGCATGAAGAAACTCCATGCAGATGGACTTTTGGAATCACTTGATTATGAATCATTTAATACTTGCAAACCATGCCTCATGGGCAAGATGACTAAGACTCCGTTCTCCGGAACAATGGAGCGAGCCACTGACTTATTGGAAATAGTACATACCGATGTATGCGTTCCGATAAGTTTTGAGGCCCGCGGCGGGTATCGTTACTTTCTGACCTTCAAAGATGATTTGAGCAGATATGGGTATATCTACTTAATGAAACACAAGTCTGAAACATTTGAAAAGTTCAAAGAATTTCAGAATGAAGTGGAAAATCATCGTAACAAGAAAATATAGTTTCTATGATCTGATCGCGGAAGCGAATATTTGAGCTACGAGTTTGGCCTTCATTTAAAACAATGTGAAATAGTTTCACAACTCACGCCACCTGGAACACCACAACGTAATGGTGTGTCCAAACGTCGTTACCGTGCTTTATTAGATATGGTGCGATCTATGATGTCTCTTACCAATTTACCACTATCATTTTGGGGTTATGCATTAGACACAACTGCATTCACGTTAAATAGGGCACTGTCTAAATCCGTTGAGACGACACCGTATGAACTGTGGTTTGGCAAGAAACCTAAGCTGTCGTTTCTTAAATTCTGGGGTTGTGATGCTTATGTGAAAAAGCTTCAGCCTGATAAGCTCAAACCCAAATCGTAGAAGTGCATCTTCATAGGATACCCAAAACAAACTATTGGGTACACCTTCTATAACAGATCCGAAGGCAAGATAATTTGTTGCTAAGAATGGATCCTTTCTAGAGAAGGAGTTACTTTTGAAAGAAGTGAGTGAGAGGAAAGTAGAACTTGATGAGGTAATTGTACCTTCTCTTGAATTGGATAATAGGTCATCACAGAAAACCGTTCCCGTGATGCCTACACCAACTAGAGAGGAAGCTAATGATAGTGATCATGAAACTTCAGATCAAGTTACTACTGAACCTCGTTGGTCAATCAGAGCATGTTCCACACCAGAGTGGTATGGTAATCCTGTTCTGGAAGTCATGTTACTAGACCATGACGAACCTACGAACTATGAGGAAGCGATGATGAGCCTAGATTCCGATAAATGGCTTGAGGCCATGAAATCTGAGATAGGATCCATGTATGAGAACAAAGTGTGGATTTGGTGGGCTTGCCCGATGATCGTCAAGCCATTGAGAATCAATGGATCTTCAAGAGGAAGCGGACGATGATGGTAGTGTTACTATCTACAAAGCTCGACTTGTCGCAAAAGGTTTTCGACAAGTTCAAGGTGTTGACTACGATGAGATTTTCTCACTCATAGCGATGCTTAAGTCTATCTGAATCATGCTTCTCAATTGCCACATTTTATGAAATCTGGCAAATGGATGTCAAAACTGCATTCCTTAATGGATTTCTTAAAGAAGAGTTGTATGTGATGCAACCAAAAGGTTTTGTCGATCCTAAAGGTGCTAAAAAAGTGTGCGAACTCCAGCGATCCATCTGTGGACTGGTGCAAGCATCTCGGAGTTGGAAATTACACTTCGATAAGGTGATCAAAGCATATATATGGTTTTATACAGACTTATGGCGAAGCCTGTATTTACAAGAAAGTGAGTGGGAGCTCTATAGAATTTCTGATATTATATGTGGATGACATATTGTTGATTGGAAATGATATAGAATTTTTGGATAGCATAAAAGGATAATTGAATAAGAATTTTTCAATGAAAGACCTCGATGAAGCTACTTAAATTTTAGGCATCAAGATCTATAAGGATAGATCAAGATTCTTAATAGGACTTTCACAAAGCACATACCTTGACAAGATTTTGAAGAAGTTCAAAATGGATCACTCAAAGAAAGGGTTCTTGCCTGTGTTGCAAGGTGTGAAGTTGAGTAAGACTCAAAGCCCGACCACGGCAGAAGATAGAGAGAGAATGAATGTCATTCTCTATGCCTCAACCATAGGTTCTAAAAAATATGCCATGCGGTGTACCAGAACTATTGTATACCTTACCATGATTTTGGCAAGGGAGTACAGTAGTGATCTAGGAGTAGATCACTGGACAGCGGTAAAAATTATCCTTAGAGGACTAAGGAAATATTTCTCGGTTATGAAGGTGATAAAGAGTTCGTCGTAAAGAGTTACATCGACGCAAGCTTTGACACCGATCTGGATGACTCTAAGTCTCGATCTGGATACATATTGAAAGTGGGAGCATTTAGTAGCTCCGTGCAGAGCATTGTAGACATAGAAATTTGCAAAATACATACGGATCTGAATATGGTAGACCTGTTGGGGATATAACTACTGGGTATGAACCGCCCAGGAGAGGCTGGGTCATACCACCGGCGACTTATCAATGAAGATGGCGGCTCATACAAGCCCGTTGACGGCCCAAGATCCAGAGGTAACTTGAGGCCCAAGAGGATGAACCGCCATACATGTATAACTTGTATTGTAAGGCAATTTTAGTTACACACCGAGCCAGAAACGTTGCGTATGAGCCAGCCGGGACTCTGTAAGTCGCCGGGCGTTAACCTATGTATATAAAGGGATGACCTGCGGCGAGTTAAGGACAAGAAACAACAGATCGAGAACTAGGTCAAGTGTATTCGCTCCCTGGTAATCGAAACCAAAGCAATACAACCCCAACCTGGAGTGGGCCTTTACCTCCACCGCGAGGGGCCGAACCAGTATAAACTTGAAGAGGAAAGGGTGATGCAGCAGAGTAGAGTAAGTATTTCCCTCAGTTTTTGAGAACCAAGGTATCAATCCAGTAGGAGGCTACACGCAAGTCCCTCGGACCTACACAAAACAAATAGCTCAACGCAATCAACGCGATTAGGGGTTGTCAATCCCTTCACGGTCACTTACGAGAGTGAGATCTGATAGAGATGATAGATAATATTTTTGGTATTTTTTATATAAAGATGCAAGGTAAAATAAAAGGCAAAGTAAAAAAGCAAAGCAATAATAAAGTGATTGAAGATTGATATGATGAGAATAGACCCGGGGGCATAGATTTCACTACTGGCTTCTCTCAAGAGCATAAGTATTTCTACGGTGGGTGAACAAATTACTGTTGAGCAATTGACAGAATTG
Source organism: Aegilops bicornis (assembly GCA_021605145.1). Classification (NCBI taxonomy): domain Eukaryota; kingdom Viridiplantae; phylum Streptophyta; class Magnoliopsida; order Poales; family Poaceae; genus Aegilops; species Aegilops bicornis. The sequence continues at coordinate 231,510,230 of CM038670.1, read as the reverse complement.
AGCATAGTTATGAGAATATCTAGGTATGATCATGTATATATGCATGACGTCCAAGACAAGTAGACCGACTCCTGCCTGCATCTACTACGATTACTCCACTCATCGAACGCTATCCAGCATGCATCTAGAGTATAAAGTTGAAGAAAACAGAGTAACGCTTTAAGCAAGATGACATGATGTAGAGGGATAAATTCATGCAATATGATAAAAAAACCCATCTTGTTATCCTCGATGACAACAATACAATACGTGCCTTGCTGCCCCTACTGTCACTGGGAAAGGACACCGCAAGATTGAACCCAAAGCTAAGCACTTCTCCCATTGCAAGAAAAACCAATCTAGTAGGCCAAACCAAACTGATAGTTCGAAGAGACTTGCAAAGATAACCAATCATACATAAAAGAATTCACAGAAGATTCAAATATTGTTCATAGATAAACTTGATCATAAACACACAATTCATCGGTCTCAACAAACACACCGCAAAAAGAAGATTACATCGAATAGATCTCCACGAGAGAGGGGGAGAACATTGTATTGAGATCCAAAGAGAGAGAAGAAGCCATCTAGCTACTAACTATGGACCCGAAGGTCTGAGGTAAACTACTCAACTTCACCGGAGAGGCTATGGTGATGATGTAGAAGCCCTCCATGGTGGATTCCCCTTCGGTGAGCTCGAGCAGGACCCAAGATGGGATCTCACAGGTGCAGGAAGGTTGCGGCCGAGGAATTAGGTTTTTGGCTCCCTATCTGATCGTTTGGGGGTACGTAGGTATATATAGGAGGAAGGAGTACGTCGGTGGAGCAAAGGAGGGCCCACGAGGCAGGGGGCCCGCCCTCCACCCTTGTGGCCACCTCCCTCCTTTCTTGACGGAGGGTCCAAGTCTCCTGGATCATATTTGTTGAGAAAATCACGTTCCCGAAGGTTTCATTCCGTTTGGACTCCGTTTGATATTCCGTTTCTTCGAAACACTTGAAATAGGCAAAAAACAGCAATTACAATTTGGGCCTCCGGTTAATAGGTTAGTCCCAAAAGTAATATAAAAGTGGAAAATAAAGCCCAATATGGTCCAAAACAGTAGATAATATAGCATGGAGCAATCAAAAATTATAGATATGTTGGAGACGTATCAGGCATCCCCAAGCTTAATTCCTGCTCGTCCTCGAGTAGGTAAATGATAAAAAAATAATTTTTGATGCGGAGTGATACTTGGCATAATGTAATTCTTCTTAATTGTGGCATGAATATTCAGATCCGAAAGATTCAAGAGAAAAGTTCATATTGACATAAAAATAATAATACATCAAGCATACTAACTAAGCAATTATGTCTTCTCAAAATAACATGGCCAAAGAAAGTCCATCCCTACAAAATCATATAGTTTAGTCATGCTCCATTTTCATCACACAAGAATGCTCTCATCATGCACAACCCGATGACAAGCCAAGCAATTGTTTCATACTTTAGTAATCTCAAACTTATAAACTTTCACGCAATATATGAGCGCGAGCCATGGACATAGCACTATAGGTGGAATAGAATATGATGATGGGGGTTATGTGGAGAAGAAAAAAAAAGAGAAGATCTCACATCAACGAGGCTAATCAATGGGCTATGGAGATGCCCATCCATTGATGTTCAGGCAAGGAGTAGGGATTGCCATGCAACGAATGCACTAGAGCTATAAATGTATGAAAGCTCAACAAAAGGAACTAAGTGGGTGTGTATCCAACTTGCTTGCTCATGAAGACCTAGGGCACTTGAGGAGGCCCATTGTTGGAATATACAAGCCAAGTTCTATAATGAAAAATTCTCACTAGTATATGAAAGTGACAAAATAAGAGACTCTCTATCATGAAGATTATGGTGCTACTTTGAAGCACAAGTGTGGCAAAGGATAGTAGCATTGTCCCTTCTGTCTTTTTCTCTCATTTTTTGGGGCCTTCATTTTTTATGGCCTTTCTATTATTTTTATTCCTTACTTGGAACAATGCTCTAGAAAATGGTGATCATCACACTTCTATTTATTTACAACTCAATGATTACAACTCGATACTAGAACAAAGTAAGACTCTATATGAATGCCTCCGTGATGTGCGGGATATGCAATGAACCAAGAGTGACATGTATGAAAGAATTATGAACGGTGGCTTTGCCACAAATACTATGTCAACTACATGATCATGCTAAGCAATATGACAATGATGAATGTGTCATGATGAACAGAATGGTGGAAAGTTGCATGGCAATATATCTCGGAATGGCTATGGAAATGCCATAATAGGTAGGTATGGTGGCTGTTTTGAGGAAGATATAAGGAGGTTTATGTGTGAAGGAGTGTATCATATCACGGGGTTTGGATGCACCGGCGAAGTTTGCACCATCTCTCAATGTGAGAAAGGGCAATGCACGGTACCGAAGAGGCTAGCAATGATGGAAGGGTGAGAGTGTGTATAATCCATGGACTCAACATTAGTCATAAAGAACTCACATACTTATTGCAAAAATCTACAAGTCATCAAACCCAAAGCACTACGCACATGCTCCTAGGGGGATAGATTGGTAGGAAAAGACCATCGCTCGTCCCGGACCGCCACCCATAAGGAGGACAATCAAATAACACCTCATGTTTCAATTTTTTTACATAACGTTTACCATACGTGCATGCTACGGGACTCGCAAACTTCAACACAAGCATTTCTCAAATTCACAACTACTCAACTAGCACGACTTTGATATTATCATCTCCATATCTCAAAACAATTATCAAGCATCAAACTTTTCTTAGTATTCAACGCACTCAAAAGAAGGTTTTTACTATTTTCATATACCTAGCATATTAAGATATTTAAGCAAATTACCATGATATTTAAGACTCTCAAAATAATCTAAGTGAAGCATGAGAGATCAATAGTTTCTATAAAGCAAATCCACCACCGTGCTCTAAAAAGATATAAGTGAAGCACTAGAGCAAAACTATAAAGCTCAAAAGATATAAGTGAAGCACATAAAGTATTCTAACAAATTCAAATTAATGTGTGGCTCTCTCAAAAGGTGTGTACAGCAAGGATGATTGTGGTAAACTAAAAATCAAAGACTCAAATCATACAAGACGCTCCAAGCAAAACACATATCATGTGGTGAATAAAAATATAGCTCCAAGTAAAGTTACCGAGGGAAGTAGACGAAAGAGGTGATGCCTTCCGGGTCATCCCCAAGCTTTGACTTTTTGGTGTCCTTAGTTTATCTTGGGGTGACATGGGAATCCCCAAGCTTAGGCTCTTGCCACTCCTTGTTCCATAATCCATCAAAATATTTCCCCCAAAACTTGAAAACTTCACAACACAAAACTCAACAGAAATCTCGTAAGCTCCGTTAGCGAAAGAAAACAAAAGACCACTTCAAGGTACTGTAATGAACTCATTCTTTATTTATATTGGTGTTACAACTACTGTATTCCAACTTCTCTATGGTTTATAAACTATTTTACTAGCCATAGATTCATCAAAATAAGCAAACAACACACAAAAAACAGAATCTGTCAAAAACAGAACAGTCTGTAGTAATCTGTAACTAACGCAAACTTCTGGAACTCCAAAAAAACATAAAAAATAGGACGACCTAGGAAATTTGTTTATTGATCAGAAGCAATTGGATTCACTATTTTATCACGTTCTGGTGATTTTTAACAATTGTTTTCGTGAACAGAAAGTTTCTGGAAATTACAGCAAGATCAAATAACTATCATCCAAGAAGATCCTATAGGTTTAACTTGGCACAAACACTAATTAAAACATAAAACCACATATAAAAAGAAGGTAGATGGATTATTTATTCCTAAACAGAAATAAAAAGCAAAAAACTAAAATAAAAATTGGGTTGCCTCCCAACAAGCGCTATCGTTTAACGCCTCTAACTAGGCATAAAAGCAAGGATAGATCTAGGTATTGCCATATTTGGTAGGCAATCCATAAGTAGCTCCCATAATAGATTCATATGGTAGTTTTATTTTCTTTCTTATGGGAAGTGTTCCATGCCTTTATTTAATGGAAATCGGAATCTAATATTCCCTTCCTTCATATCAATAATTGCACCAATCGTTCTAAGGAAAGGTCTACCAAGAATAATAGGGCAAGAAGGATTGCAATCTATATCAAGAACGATAAAATCTACGGGCACATAATTCCTATTTGCAACAATAATAACATAATTAATTATTCCCATAGGTTTCTTAATAGTGGAATACGCAAGGTGCAAGTTTAGAGAGCAATCATCAAAATCACGGAAATCTAGCAAATCGCACAAAGTTTTGGGAATAGTGGAGACACTAGCACCCAAATCACATAAAGCATAAAATTCATGATCCTTAATATTAATTTTAATAGTTGGTTCCCACTCATCATAAAGTTTTCTAGGGATAGAAACTTCCAACTCAAGTTTTTCTTCATAAGATTGCATCAAGGCATCAACGATATGTTTAGTAAACGCTTTATTTTGACTATAAGCATGAGGAGAATTTAGCACAGATTGCAACAAGGAAATACAATCAATTAAAGAGCAACTTTCATAACTAAATTCCTTGAAATCCAATATAGTGGGTTTAGCAACATCTAGGGTTTTATTCTTTTCCATCCAACTTTTATCAATTTCATCATCGAGATCTAAAAACTCTGAATTTTTGGAACGCCTTCTCGGTAAAGGTGGATCATATTCAGTCTCATCAAGATTCATACTTCAAAACAAAGATTTAATAGGGGACACATCAATAACTTTCAGATCTTCATCTTGATTTTCATAGGAATTGGAAGAACACGCTTTAATAAAGGCATCTTTAAGTATACGCATCCTAGCGGTTCTTTCCTTGCACTCATCAATGGAAATTCTCATGGCTTTGAGAGACTCATTGATATCATGCTTAGGAGGAAAATAGATCTAAGCTTTCAAGAATCAACCTCAAGAGAAATTCTATCGACGTTCCTAGCCAATTCATCAACTTTAAGCAATTTCTCTTCAAGCAAAGCATTGAAATTCTTTTGCGAATTCATAAACTCTTTAACACTAGTCTCAAATTCAGAGGGCATCTTATTAAAATTTCCATAGGAGTTGATGTAGGAATTTTCCGTAATTATTAGAAGGATTACTAGGATAAGGCCTAGGATTAAAGTTCCCTCTATACACGTTGTTACCAAAATTATTCCTACCAACAAAATTCACATCCATAGATTCATTATTATTATCAATCAAAGTAGACAAAGGCATATCATTAGGATCAGAAGAAACACTTTTAGTAGAAAATAATTTCATAAGTTCATCCATCTTTCCACTCAAAACATTAATTTCTTCTATCACATGCACTTTTTTATTAGTAGATCTTTCAATGTGCCATTGAGAATAATTAACCATAATATTATCTAGGAGTTTAGTAGCATCTCCTAAAGTGATTTCCATAAAAGTGCCTCCGGCCAAATCTAAAAGATTTCTAGAAGCAAAATTCAATCCAAAGATAAATTTTTGTACAATCATCCATAAATTCAAACCATGAGTAGGGCAATTACGTATCATTAATTTCATTCTCTCCCAAGCTTGTGCAACATGTTCATGATCAAGTTTCTTAAAATTCATAATATCGTTTCTAAGAGAGATGATCTTAGCGGGAGGAAAATACTTAGAGATAAAAGCATCTTTGCACTTATTCCACGAATCAATACTATTTTTAGGCAAAGACGAAAACCAAGCTTTAGCACGATCTCTAAGCGAAAAAGGAAATAGCTTCAGTTTAACAATATCATTATCGACATCTTTCTTCTTTTGCATATTACATAAATCAACGAAGCTATTTAGATGAGTAGCGGCATCTTCACTAGGAAGGCCGGCGAATTGATCTTTCATAACAAGATTCAACAAAGCAGTATTGATTTCACAAGATTTAGTATTGGAAAGAGGAGCAATCGGAGTGCTAAGGAAATCATTATTGTTGGTATTGGTAAAGTCACACAATTTGGTATTATCTTGAGCCATCGTGACAAGCAAGCAATCCAACACACGAGCAAAAAAGGCAAGCGGATAAAAAGGCAAGCGGAAAAGAGAGGGCGAATAAAGCGGCAAGGGTGAAGTGGGGAGAGGAAAGCGAGAGGCAAATGGTCAAATAATGTAATGCGAGAGATAAGGGATTGTGATGGGTACTTGGTATGTTGACTTTTGCGTAGACTCCCCGGCAATGGCGCCAGAAATCTTCATGCTACCTCTTGAGCACTGCGTTGGATTTCCTTGAAGAGGAAAGGGTGATGCAACAGAGTAGAGTAAGTATTTCCCTTAGTTTTTGAGAACCAAGGTATCAATCCAGTAGGAGGCTACACGCAAGTCCCTCGTACCTACACAAAACAAATAGCTCAACGCAACCAACGTGATTAGGGGTTGTCAATCCCTTCACGGTCACTTACGAGAGTGAGATCTGATAGAGATGATAGATAATATTTTTGCTATTTTTGATATAAAGATGCAAGGTAAAATAAAAGGCAAAGTAAAAAAAGCAAAGCAATAATAAAGTGATTGAAGATTGATATGATCAGAATAGACCCGGGGGCCATAGATTTCACTAGTGGCTTCTCTCAAGAGCATAAGTATTTCTACGGTGGTTGAACAAATTACTGTTGAGCAACTGACAGAATTGAGCATAGTTATGAGAATATCTAGGTATGATCATGTATATAGGCATCACGTCCGAGACAAGTAGACCGACTCCTGCCTGCATCTACTACTATTACTCCACAATTCATATGTCTCAACAAACACACCGCAAAAAGAAGATTACATCGAATAGATCTCCACGAGAGAGGGGGAGAACATTGTATTGAGATCCAAAAAGAGAGAAGAAGCCATCTAGCTACTAACTATGGACCCGAAGGTCTGAGGTAAACTACTCACACTTCATCGGAGAGGCTATGGTGAGGATGTAGAAGCCCTTCGTGGTGGATTCCCCTTCCTGCGGAGCTCCGGAACAGGCCCCGAGATGGGATCTCCTGGGTACAGAAGGTTGCGGCGGTGGAATTAGATTTTTGGCTCCCTATCTGATCGTTTGGGGGTACATAGGTATATATAGGAGGAAGGAGTACGTCGGTGGAGCAAAGGGGGGCCCACGAGGCAGGGGGCGCGCCCTCCACCCTCGTCGCCACCTCCCTCCTTTCTTGACGGAGGGTCCAAGTCTCCTGGATCATATTTGTTGAGAAAATCACGTTCCCGAAGGTTTCATTCCGTTTGGACTCCGTTTGATATTCCGTTTCTTCGAAACACTGAAATAGGCAAAAAAACAACAATTCTGGGCTGGGCCTCCGGTTAATAGGTTAGTCCCAAAAGTAATATAAAAGTGGAAAATAAAGCCCAATCTGGACCGAAACAGTAGATAATATAGCATGGAGCAATACAAAATTATAGATACATTGGAGACGTATCAAAACTCTCTGTGTCCTTTGTCCCGTTTAATCCCTTTAAGCTAACCTAGTTGCGATGGCTCCACGACTAAGTCCATCCACTAGGACATCAGCTGTGTTAAGTCCACAACAGTTGGCGCCCACCGTGGGGCTAACACGTTACTATCGCAAACAGTTGTATTTTTTGAACCGTGGGTGTTGCTGTAACCATTTGCCTGTGACCACACATTCCTATTTTTATTGGAGAGTATGAAGAAAATATGCCCTAGCGGCAATTATGAAGTTGTTATTTTATATTTCCTTATATCATGATCAATGTTTATTATCCATGTTAGAGTTGTATTAACCGGAAACTTGATACATGTGTGGATGCATACACAAAACACCGTGTTCCTAGTAAGCCTCTACTAGACTAGCTTGTTAATCAAAGATGGTTGAGTTTCCTAACCATAGACATGTGTTGTCATCTGATGAACGGGGTCACATCATTAGGAGAATGATGTGATGGACAAGACCCATCTGTTAGCTTAGCATGTTGATCGTTCGATTTTATTGCTATTGCTTTCTTCATGTCAAATACTTATTCCTTCGACTATGATATTATGCAACTCCCGGATATAGGAGGAATACCTTGTGTGCTATCAAACGTCACAACGTAACTGGGTGATTACAAAGATGCTCTACAGGTATCTCTGAAGGTGTTTGTTGGGTTGGCATAGATCAAGATTAGGATTTGTCACTCCAAGTATCGGAGAGGTATCTCTCGGCTCTCTCGGTAATGCACATCATAATAAAGCCTTGCAAGCAACGTGACTAATGATTTAGTTGCGGGATGATGCATTACGGAACGAGTAAAAAGAGACTTGCCAGTAACGAGATTAAACTAGGTATGAGGATACCGACGATCGACTTGGGCAAGTAACATACCGATGACAAAAGGAATTACGTATGTTGTCGTTATGATTTGACCGATAAAGATCTTCGTAGAATATGTAGGAACCAATATGAGCATCCAGGTTCCGCTGTTCGTTATTGACCATAGATGTGTCTCGGTCATGTCTACATAGTTTTCTCGAACCCGTAGGATCCGCACGCTTAATGTTCGATGATGATTTGTATTATGAGTTATGTGTTTTGGTGACCAAAGATTGTTCGGAGTCCCAGATAAGATCACGGACATGATGAGGAGTCTCGAAATGGTCGAGAGGTAAAGATTGATATGTTGGAAGATGGTATTCGGACACCGGAATGGTCTCGGAGTGGTTCAGGTATTTTTTGGAGTACCGAGGGGTTATGGGAACCCCCCGGGGAAGTATTGGGCCTACATGGGCTATAGGGGAGACAGGAGGCAGCCCACAAGGGGTCCCCCCTCCCCATGAGGAGTCCGAATAGGACTAGGGGAGGGGGCAGCACCCCCCTTTTCTTCTCCTCCTCCCTCTCCTTCCCCCTTCCCCTCCGTAAGAAAGGAAGGGGGCCGAATAGGACTTGGAGTCCTATTCGGCTTCCCCCCATGGCGTGCCCCTAGGCTCGGCGGCCTCCTCCCCTCCTCCTTTATATACGGGGGCAGGGGGCACCCCAAAGCACATTAATTGTTCTTAGCCGTGTGCGGTGCCCTCCTCCATAGTTTACTCCTTCGGTCATAGCGTCATAGTGCTTAGGCGAAGCCCTGTGCGGATCACATCACCATTACCATCACCACGTCATCATGCTGACGAAACTCTCCCTTGACACTTTGCTGGATCAACAGTTCGAGGGAGGTCATCAAGACGAATGTGTGCTGAACTCGGAGGTGTTGTACGTTCGGTACTTGATCGGTTAGATCGTGAAGACGTCCGACTACATCAAGCGCGTTAACCTAACGCTTCCGCTTTTGGTCTACGAGGGTACGTGGACACACTCTCCCCTTCTCGTTGCTATGCATCCCCTAGATAGATCTTGCGTGATCGTAGGAATTTTTTTGAAATTGCATGCTACGTTCCCCAATAGAGTACTACCTCGGTGCTGGTTTTTTGGTTCTCTTTGTATTTTGTGCCAAAATTTAACCATAGTCGGTGGCGTGCGTGCAACTGTTTGATTAGACGGGACGAGCGCGAGAAGTCCGCCTTGCAGATGAAACATCCCAATTTTCAATTTGGATGTTAATCATTAGGTTCATCATATGCATCCATGCTCTTTGCATTTTTATTTGGTTTATTTGGCCATTTTTTATCCTAGAGACCTTAAGCAACTCAAGTACCATTTGATAGAGTTGGAGGTCTTCATAAAATCCATTTTTGAATTTTTTTCAAAATTAGTAAATTGGATCAAGAGATTTTTATTTGAAATTATTTTTCCGACTATTTCAAAAATAAAAATAGAAATAGAGAGAAGATAATATGAATTCTTCAAAACAGAGGAAATAACGGAATATTATTTTTAAATAAAAATAGATTTTATTTGATTTTTATTTGAGTTTTTATTCGAGTAAATTAGGGAAAATTGCATTTTTTAAAATTTGCATTTTGTCCCAAAAAATAGTTCATGTTGTCCTAAATATTAGTAGAGGACCGTGAAAAATGTTTTTTGGATTTTATGATTTTTATTTATTTTAATTTTTGATTTTTCCGTTTCAGCAAAATTATTTAAAAAAATGCACGTGACTCAACCGGGCCGGCCCAGCCGAGCCTGACCTTGGCCCAGCAGGCCTCCACCGCCTTCCTCGCGCCGCGCAGCCGTGTCGCCGCTGGACTCCGGAGGAGTCCGAGCAAGCCTAGCCCCTCGCCGCCTTACCCCTCCTCCAAGTCGGACGGGGCCGCCGCCTCGCCCTCCCGCTTTTATAAGGCTGGGACCCGACCCCCTCGACCTCCTCACAACCGCCGCCACCCCTAGCTGCTGTTGCCGCCCTCCGCCGTCGTCGCCCGGGCCGCGCCACGCCGCCCCGCGTCGCCGGAGCGTCGCCCCGCCGCCGCCGGATCTCGCCGTTGACCCCGCCGCCGCATCGACCAGTAAAAAAACCGCTCGGTTTTCTTTGGTTCTTTCGGTTTCTTTGTTGTTGTTCGGTTTATTTCGTTCAGATCGGTTTTAGTTTTAGTTCGTTATTTAACGAACGTTCACCCGTAAGTTTCTTATAACGAACAATTTCGTTCGTTTAGTCCTGATAGCGAACGTTCGTTCTGTAGATTTTCTTTTTCTGTTTATTTTCGTCTAGGGACCTATCCGTAATTACATTTATCACAGATTAGTCCCTGATTTTCAAACCTTCGCTACTTTTTACTCGTTTGTCCAAATCCAGTGAAACCAATGCCAAAATCTTCATCTTGTTCCCCTTTGTCCAGATAATCAAATTGAATATGGTTTTGACAATTTAAAATTTGGTTTCAAGCAGATTTGAATTTGAACTTCTTTTGATCGTAGTTTGAGTTTCGTAACTCCGATTCGATTGATTCTTTTTGCAAATCGAAGCTTTTCACTTGAACTTTCAGTTTAGACCTTTTCTTTTGGGTTTTACCTTTGCATCTTATGCTTGAGTGCTTATGTATGCTATTGTTTGTTCATGATAGAGTTTCCGGAGTGCGAGGCTTGCTACTAATAATCTCTAGGGTTTTCCGATCGTCAGCAAGGCAAGTAACACTTTGATCATATACCTTTATTACCTAGTTTTTATGCATTAGTTTCAACTCTCAAACACTGCATGGCTAAGATTTGATAACATGAGGGTACTGGGAAGTAGTTGATGAGGTAGGAACCTATTGTCTTATTTTCAAACCCTAGGACTTACTACGTTATGCTTATACTGCTAGATATGCTCGTAGACGTGGATTGGTTTGAGTGATTCAGGAAAGATGCGAGAGTTATTATTAAAGGTTTAACTTAAGGTGGCTACTTTAATACACATCTGGGTGGATTGGTTGCGGGCACCTAGGGATATACCAGTGTTGTCCAAGGAGATCTCGGGGAACCCGTGTGATCATCCTATGGTTTGCCAACCAGGCTCAAAGGGATCATAATGTTATTCATGCTGGAAGCTTCTGTGTGCAGCCACAAGCCATTATGGGCTCTGGCATAGTTGAGTATGTTGTGTGACCTCTTTCAGCGATAGACTAGCAGATGTAGGGGATGTAGGTGGTACTGTCTACCCATCATAAAGAGTTAATGCTTCTGAAAGACTGTGTCTCGGTCATCCGTTTCTCAAACATCATGTAGTGCGAGGAATTCAACAGAGGAGATCGAGTCTTGTGGAGAAAAGTGCGCAAACCTCTGCAGAGTGTGTAAACTAATCATGGTTAGTCGTGTCCCCGGTTATGGACATCTTGAGTATCTGGTACTGAATTATTATGTTGATCTCATCACTCTATTTAATTAATTTGTCGGGTTATTAACTTTTAATTTGGGATTGAGTGGGGGTTACTGATACGTCTCCAACGTATCTATAATTTTTGATTGCTCCATGCTATATTATCTACTGTTTTGGACTATATTGGGCTTTATTTTCCACTTTTATATTATTTTTGGGACTAACCTATTAACCGGAGGCCCAGCCCGAAATTGCTTTGCTTTTTGCCTATTTCGGTGTTTTGAAAAAGCGGAATATCAAACGGAGTCCAAACAGAAAAATCCTTTTGGAACGTGATTTTCTTCGAATATGACCCAGGAGACTTGGAGCCTACGCCAACGCATCGGAGAGGCGGTCACGAGGGTGGAGGGTGCCCCCCTAGGGCGCGCCCCCCTGCCTCGTGGGCCCACCGAAGCTCCACCGACGTACTTCTTCCTCCTATATATATCCACGTACCCCCAAACGAACAGAATAGGAGCCAAAAACCTAATTCCACCGCCGCAACTTTCTGTATCCACGAGATCCCATCTTGGGGCCTGTTCCGGAGCTCCGCCGGAGAGGGCCATCATCACAGAGGGCTTCTACATCATCATAGCCTCTCCGATGAAGTGTGAGTAGTTTACCTCAGACCTTCGGGTCCATAGTTATTAGCTAGATGGCTTCTTCTCTCTTTTTGGATCTCAATACAATATTCTCCCCTCTCTTGTGGAGATCTATTCGATGTAATCTTCTTCTTTTTTGCGGTGTGTTTGTTGAGACCAGATGAATTGTGGGTTTATGATCAAGTCTATCTATAAATAATATTTGAATCTTCTCTGAATTGTTTTATGTATGATTGGTTATCTTTGCAAGTCTCTTCGAATTATCCGTTTGGTTTGGCCAACTAGATTGGTAGTTCTTGCCATGGGAGAAGTGCTTAGCTTTGGGTTCGATCTTGCGGCGTCCTTTCAAAGGATGTGAGAAGGGGCAGCAAGGCACGTATTGTATCGTTGCCATCTAGGATAACAAGATGGGGTTTATTTCATATTGCATGAATTTATATCTCTACATCATGTCATTTTGCTTAAAGCGTTACTCTGTTTTTAACTTAAGGTACGAGGGACTTGCGCGTGGCCTCCTACTGGATTGATACCTTGGTTCTCAAAAACTGAGGGAAATACTTACGTTACTCTGCTGCATCATCCTTTCCTCTTCGGGGAAATCCAACGCATGCTCAAGAGGTAGCAAGACGAATTTCTGGCGCCGTTGCCGAGGAGTCTACGCAAAAGGTCAACATACCAAGTACCCATCACAATCCCTATCTCCCGCATTACATTAGTTTCCATTTGCCTCTCATTTTCCTCTCCCCCACTTCACCCTTGCCATTTTATTCGCCCTCTCTTTCCCATCTCATTCTCCTTCTCTTTCTTCGTTTGCCTTTTTCTTGCTTGCCTTTTGTTTGCTCGTGTGTTGGATTGGTTGTTTGTCGCGATGGCTCAAGATACCACTAAATTGTGTGACTTCACCAATACCAACAATAATGATTTCCTTAGCACTCCGATTGCTCCTCTTGCCAATACTGAATCTTGTGAAATCAATACTGATTTGTAGAATCTTGTTATGAAAGATCAATTCGCCGGCCTTCCTAGTGAAGATGCCGCTACTCATCTGAATAGCTTCGTTGATTTATGTGATATGCAAAAGAAAAAAGATGTCGACAATGATGTTGTTAAATTGAAGCTATTTCCTTTTTCGCTTAGAGATCGTGCTAAAGCTTGGTTTTCGTCTTTGCCTAAAAGTAGTATTGATTCTTGGAACAAGTGCAAAGATGCTTTTATCTCTAAGTATTTTCCTCCCGCTAAAACCATCTCTCTTAGAAACGACATTATGAATTTTAAGCAACTTGATCATGAACATGTTGCACAAGCTTGGGAGAGAATGAAATTAATGATACGTAATTGCCCTACTCATTGTTTGAACTTATGGATGATTATACAAAATTTTATGCCGGATTGAATTTTTCTTCTAGAAATCTTTTAGATTCGGCCGCGGGAGGCACTTTTATGGAAATCACTTTAGGAGATGCTACTAAACTCCTAGATAATATTATGGTTAATTATTCGCAATGGCACACTGAAAGATCTTCTAATAAAAAAGTGCATGCGATAAAAGAGATCAATGTTTTGAGTGGAAAGATGAATGAACTTATGAAATTATTTGCTACTAAGAGTGTTTCTTCTGATCCTAATGATATGCCTTTCTCTACTTTGATTGAGAATAATAATGAATCTATGGATGTGAATTTTGTTGGTAGGAATAATTTTGGTAACAACGCGTATAGAGGGAATTTTAATCCTAGGCCTTATCCTAGTAATCCTTCTAATAACTATGGAAATTCCTACAACAACGCTTATGGAAAATATAATAAGATGCCCTATGAATTTGAGAATAGTGTTAAAGAGTTTATGAATTCACAAAAGAATTTCAATGCTTTGCTTGAGGAGAAATTACTTAAAGTTGATGATTTGGCTAGGAACGTCGGTAGAATTTCTCTTGAGGTTGATTCTTTAAAGCTTAGATCTATTCCTCCTAAGCATGATATCAATGAGTCTCTCAAAGCCATGAGAATTTCCATTGATGAGTGCAAGGAAAGAACCGCTAGGATGCGTGCTACAAAAGATGCCTTTATTAAAGCGTGTTCTTCCAATTCCTATGAAAATCAATATGAAGATCTAAAAGTTATTGATGTGTCCCCTATCAAATCTTTGTTTTGCAATATGAATCTTGATGAAACTGAATATGATCTTCCTTTACCTAGAAGGCGTTCTAAAAATTCGCAGTATTTAGATCTTTATGATGAAATTGATGAAAGTGGGATTGAAAGAAATAAAAATCTAGATGTTGCTAAACCCACTATATTGGATTTCAAGGAATTTAGTTATGAAAGTTGCTCTTTAATTGATTGTATTTCCTTGTTGCAATCCGTGCTAAATTCTCCGTATGCTTATAGTCCAAAGAAAGCCTTTACCGAACATATTGTTGATGCCTTGATGCAATCTTATGAAGAAAAAGTTGAGTTGAAAGTTTCTATCCCTAGAAAACTCTATGATGAGTGGGAACCTACTATTAAAATTAAAATTAAAGATCATGAGTTTTATGCTTTGTGTAATTTGGGTGCTCGCGTCTCCACTATCCCCAAAACTTTGTGTGATTTACTAGACTTCCATGATTTTGATGATTGCTCTCTAAACTTGCATCTTGCGGATTCCTCTATTAAGAAACCTGTGGGAAGGATTAATGATGTTCTTATTGTTGCAAATAGGAATTATGTGCCCGTAGATTTCATTGTTCTTGATATAGATTTCAATCTTTCTTGCCCTATTATTCTTGGTAGACCTTTCCTTAGAATGGTTGGTGCGATTATTGATATGAAGGAAGGGTGTCGGTGTAGGAACGACACCTATGGGATCACAAGAATCCCTACTACGGTTGCGGGGCGCGGGGGTCGTAAGAAGAGCGGATCACACAGATAGCACACGATCTCTTTATCCAGGTTCGGGCCGCGGGGATGCGTAAAACCATACTCCTGGTTTGGTGGTTTGTTTATCTGTGTTCTTGAGCTAGCAAAGGGGCGTGAGGAGCTCCAAAAAGCCGAATCCTCTTCCTGGTCGCCTTGGGCCTCCTTTTATAGGGAAAGGGGTTGCCACAGTGGCACACACGAGGTGGAAAGGGTACAGTGGTGCGAGTTTATCCCTTGCATTACATGACAGGGTGCCATTAATGCGTCTTGCTTAGGTGTCCTTGCTTTATCGGGGACGGGGGGAGAGCCCTGTCTCGTCCGTCTCCGCTCCCTCTCGTGTTGACACGCGCCCTGGCCAGCGGTGCCCGCGGTGCCATGTAGGCAGGCAGGCAGCTGAGGTGGCGCAATGGTGGGTCTCCACGAAGATCTGCTTGCCGCCACGCAGGTTCCTGCCCAACTGGTCGGGTCGGCAACTGCATGCGAGTGGCGGTGAAGGTTTGATTGGCGTGGGCCCGATGGTGGCCCTACGGGTGCCCTTGGCAAGGGCCTCATCGTAGCCCCGGCAAGGGTCTTGCCGGGGACCCCGGCAAGAGTCTTGCCGTGGCGCCTGCTGTCATCCCCGGCAGGGCTCTTGCCGGGGGCCTTGTGGTCCTCCTTGGCTGGGATCCCGCCAAGGGTCGTCGTCTTCTATAGTGTGTATCTTATCTTAAATGTCTTCACAAAGATCTGGATGCCACCACGGGGATGTCTCCCGAATCCTTGCCCCATGGGGGCAGTGGACTCAAGGGTGATTCGCTCTGTAGGTGTGGGGCGAGCTGCCCCGGCAAGGGTCTTGCCGGGTTTGCTAAAACTGCCCCCCGACAAGGATCTTGCCGGGGGAGTCCGCTCCGTCCCCTTTGCTCTTTGTGGTCTTGGTCTTGGCGTTGTTTTGTTCCTCTTGGGCTTTGGCCTTACCTTGGCTCACCTCCCTTGCCTTGCTCAGTGTGGCGGTGTCCGTGGCTCAGACTGCCTGCACAGCTTATAGGGGTACAAAAAGCATACCCCTCTTTTGTACACCGACAGAGCCCCGGGCCTGGGCCACACGTAAGCGCAATCGCGTCGTTGGGCTAGGCCCAAAACGGTGTCTTGAGCAGGCGGGGTAGTTTTACCGCATGTAAGTCTTTTTCAAGACGCTGCGCTTCCCGTTCCTCCCGCGCGTGGCTCTGCGTGGGGAGGCGTGCGTGACATGGGCGGCATGCGTGGGGCTGAGCTCTGCGCGCATGTGTCACGTCATAGTAAAAGGGGGCGGTTCGCGCCTTCCCCATAAGCGGAGGGAGGCGTGGAGGCGCGGCTGAGGGAGTCCTGGACTAGGGGGTGTCCGGTAGCCGAACTATCATCTTTGGCCGGACTCCTGGAGTATGAAGATACAAGATTGAAGACTTCGTCCCGTGTCCGGATGGGACTTTCCTTGGCGTGGAAGGCAAGCTTGGCGATACGGATATGTAGATCTCCTACCATTGTAACCGACTCTGTGTAACCCGAACCCTATTCGGTGTCTATATAAACCGAAGGGTTTTAGTCCGTGGGGACGAACAACAATCATACCATAGGCTAGCTTCTAGGGTTTAGCCTCTCGATCTCGTGGTAGATCTACTCTTGTACTACCCATATCATCAATATTAATCAAGCAGGAGTAGGGTATTACCTCCATCGAGAGAGCCCGAACCTGGGTAAAAACATCGTGTCCCTTGTCTCCTGTTACCATCCGCCTAGACGCACAGTTCGGGACCCCCTACCCGAGATCCGCCGGTTTTGACACCGACATTGGTGCTCACCTATAGGCCCGATGGCTCCTTCAATCATCAGCAACGACGCAGTCCAGGGTGAGACTTTTCTCCCCGTACGGATCTTCGTATCCGACGGCTTTGCACCACGGGCCAATTCGCTTGGCCATCTGCAGCAGATCGAAAGCTACGGCCCTGGCCATCAGGTCAGGTTTGGAAGTTTAAACTACATGGCCGACATCCGCGGAGACTCGATCTTCGACGGATTCGAGCCGCAGCCAAGCGCGCTGCACTATCTCGATGGGCATGATCTAACTCTGCCGCCGAACAGTGTCCTGGAGGCCCCACTAGTGTCCGCTCCGACCATTGATTCGGAGCCGATCTCGCCGATCGAGGATGGTTGGTTCGACACCACCTCGGGGGCTGAAATCTCTACGGCGATTGAGCCGAACACCATCCCTGTCCTTTGCAAAGCTCGTGACTCCTAGGTGCCGGACTCCTTTCCGGACTCCGAAACTCCCGCGCCCCTGCCAGTCGAATCCGACTCGGTGCCAGTTATGGAGTTCACTGCCGCGGACATCTTTCAGCACTCGCCCTTTGACGATATCCTGAACTCACTAAAGTCTCTCTCTTTGTCAGGAGAGCCCTGGCCGGACTACGGTCAGGAAGGTTGGGATGCGGACGACGAAGAAATTCAACGCCCACCCACCGCCAACTTTGTAGCCATTGTCAAAAGCTTAAACGACGTGCTCGATTTCGACTCCGAAGACATCGACGGTACGGACGACGATGTAGGAGACAACCATGAACCAGCACCTATAGGATACTGGACAACCACCTCATCCATGATGTATACATGGTGGATACACCTAAAGGAAGTGACGACGAGGAACAATGGGACACTACGAATGATAAATCCCTCGCAAAGCAGTCAAAACGGCAACGTAAACGCCGCACCAAGTCCCGGCTCGACAAAGACCCAGCCATAGAGCAGGGCGAACCGGTGGACGACGAACATGCTATCGAGCAACCGTCCGAACAGGACAACTTGGATAAACAACACGTCCCCGGCGAAGATAACAGTCCGGATGATCTCACGCCGGACAAATTGTTGGAGCAGAAGAACCTCCACAAAAGGCTCGTCGCGACTGCGCGTAGCCTGAAAAAGCAGAAGCGGAAGCTCAAAACAGCGGAAGATGCACTCGTAATCAGATGGAGCAAAGTACTCAAAACCATTAGACAAATCTGGCGGCGATCGCCGAACAAAGAGCTACCCAAAGAGAAAACTACTGCCCGAATTTGATGAGGAGGCCGTAGAGCCCCCACAATCAAAAAGCAAGAAGGCCACCCGGTCAGATGGATGACCCCACGGCAAGCAGAGAGCGGCAAATGGCGCCGCACACAAGCCGGCGCGCGATCCGCATAAGGATTCACACCGAAAGGATGGCCCAGTTAGGTCCATCTATGGGCCGAGAAAGCAAGCTCTTCAAAGCAATGCAACACGCCAAATATCCGAACATCACGGCACACCCAAATATAGGGGTGCCGCACACCCCCTATGTTTCACCGATGAGGTGCTGGATCACAAATTCCTAGCGGGGGATTCAAACCCGTAAACATAGAGGCATACGACGGGACAACAGACCATGGAGTCTGGATTGAGGATTACATCCTCCACATACACATGGCTAGAGGAGATGATCTGCACGCCATAAAATACTTACCCCTCAAGCTCAAAGGGCCAGCCTAGCATTGGCTCAAAAGCCTCCCTGAAAATACCATTGGAAGTTGGGAAGAGCTCGAGGATGCTTTTCGGTCAAATTTTCAAGGGACTTATGTCCGTCCTCCGGATGCAGACGATTTAAGTCATATAACTCAACAACCCGGAGAGTCAGCCCGCAAATTCTGGAACAGGTTCCTCACCAAAAAGAACCAAATAGTCGATTGTCCGGACGCCGAAGCCTTAGCAGCTTTCAAACACAACGTCCGAGACGAATGGCTCGCCAGACACCTCGGCCAGGAGAAACCGAGAACCATGGATGCATTAACAAGCCTCATGACCCGCTTTTGCGGGAGAGGATAGTTGGCTGGCAAGATGCGCATCAGCGACCCAAGTACATCCAAGTAAGGGATGGAAATGGAAAACCACGACGCAAGCAAGGACCAGCGCCAGATTAAGGGAATGGTCCAAAGAGCGGCGATCAACACCGGATTCAAAAGCTCACGGCAGAACATTAAAAATTGCCCTTAAGGACAATAGCGATGAGCTATCCAACTTAAACAAAATCTTGGACAAGATATGCCAAATCCACGATACTCCGGGAATCCTGCAAACCATACCCACGAGAGATTGTTGGGTCTTCAAGCGATCCGCAGACTCAACGCCGAACACAAGGGGCTCGACACACCAAGTGAGGATGATGACGAGCACCACAAGCGAGCCCGGAAAACAAAAGAATTTCCCACAAGAGGTCAAAACAGTAAACTTACTTCAAGTAACAAAAGGGGAAAACAGAGCGGCACCCATTGAATTACGCGCCGCACAATCTACCCCAGCGGAGTCCCAACACTGGTTGTCAAAACCAATCACCTTCGACCATCAGGACTCTCCGAAAGTATCCGGAACACAGGATGGACTGCCTTGATATTGGATCCCATAATTGACGGATTCCAATTTACACAAGTCCTCATGGACGGCGGCAGTGACATAAACCTGATATATCAGGACACAATCCACAGGATGGGGATAGACCCAACCAAAATTAGCCATAGCAACACTTCCTTTAAAGGAATAATGCCAGGCACATATGCCCATTGTATGGGCTCCCTAACATTAGAAGTTATGTTCGGTTCATCCGACAACTTCCGTCGCGAAAAGTTAGTCTTCCATGTCGCCCCATTTAAAAGTAGCCATCAAGCACTATTGGGACGCGAAGCTTTCGCCCGCTTTAACGCAATACCGCATTATGCATCTCTTACACTTAAAATGCCCGGTCCACGCGGCATCATCTCATTAAAAGGGAGTATTAAGTGTTACTCGAGCACGGAAGAATGCGAGGCTGCCTTGACAGCCCCACACCAATCTGGCTCCGCTAACCAAAGCACCTGAATAGGTTATTCGAACCCTGGACACGGCTAGACGAGTCCGGCGCCTACTAGCGGCATACCCCGCATAAGGGCTGCGCATGTACAACAAGAGACAATAAAGCTCAATTTTATTCACTTTTGAATCGTACTCTGCTTATTTAATATAAAGTACATTTTACATACGATCGTTTTCTTTTCAACTAAGTTCCTCTCTTTTACAGATGAACAACGTGCTACACCCGTCGAGGATACGGCACAACGGAGACACAGGCGCAGACGTGCGATGAGGGATCCGCTGCAAGGATTCTTTTCAGATTAAGACCTGCGTAAACCTTTTTCTTGTCTCTTGTTGATACACATCCCCTGGTTTCTAGCTATAACCAAGGAGGAGGCTGGCGTTTTGGCATCGGCCGCACCAGAATTTTTGCACGTACCTAGACACCAGGGGCTTAGGGCATTATTCTGCCCGTTTTTATAAAGACCGAATACCTTAGGGAGTGTTCGGCGTCTCGAGTTAGGCCTTATATGCATCAGCTCCGAATCATGTCTTTGGTCAAATGTTGGGTTTGCCCGGCTCCTGTGTTTTGCTGCCTTACGTTCCGTTCTATCGGCTAACGCGGCACAAGGAGAACTACTGCGATTGTGCCCAGGTTCATCCGTGCGAGCACCTCAGTAGAGAAAGCCGAAAACTGACTGTCATGATATAGAGAGAGACTGGTCAACAACTCGATGACTCACCGGAATGTTTAGAATTCCTCCGATTAACGAAGGACCGTTTCGGTCGTGCACAGACGCACCCCAAATTCGGGAGAGTGCGGTGCCCCCAGGGGCTATATAGTAGCCCCACCCTCGAACTCCTATGGCTAAGTGAAAGTGATAAAGCATTATAGTACGGTTGCCTAGTTTGCTATGCTACCACCTCCTTAATAGGACCAAGACGTTGGATTAAGTGTGAAAAAGTGCCTTCTTTGCAAACACCTCCGCACTATGTGCGTGGGGGCCGAAGCCGAAGACTGCCATCTTTTAGGTTATATATACATATACATCAACGGCCGCACATGGAGTAGTTTACTACTTGAACGCACAAGTATAAAAAAGCTCTTATATTATATTGAAACGTTGCTTCATAAGTTATACATGTCATTCAAACATAACATCCTTCGAGCACTGCGTCTCTATTAAACGAGCGCCCGGAAGAACTTCCTCAAAATAGTGCTCGGCAGGTATTCGGCTTCTGTCCGAATCTTGGGATGCAACATCGGTGGCCTTCATCTCCCCCCAGTATGTCTTGACACGGGCAAGAGCCATCCGCGCTCCCTCTACGCATGTTGACCGCTTCATTGCATCGATATGCGGCACCGCACCAAGGAACTGTTGCATCAAGCCAAAATAACTCTTCGGCTTGGGGCTTTTTGGCCACAAATGAGTCACGACAGCCTTCATGGCAACTCCGGACAACCTATTCAGCTCGGCCCATTCGGCCAACCGATCGGCTAACGGAAGAGGATGCTCTGGACTATGGAACTGCGACCAAAATAGCTCTTCCCTTCTGTGCTCCTTCTGGCCTCGGAAGTGCTCGATCGCGTCCGTGGCACTCGCTGCTAAATCCAGATAAGCATCCTCCGAAATCCACAACCGGTCCAACTGAGCATACTTCGGACCCGTGAACTTCCTCTGCAGCAGAAAAGGCTTTCCAGCAGCAACATCCACAACCTGACGCAGCTCCTCCTTTGCAGCTCTCATTGCGGAGCGGGCATCCTTGGCTTCGGCGGTGGCCTTTTTCAGGTCCTCTTGCTCCGCTTGACGTTCTTTTTCAAGAACCCCGCAGCGGTCGGTAGCATTCTTCAACTTTACGGCCATTTCGGCCATTTCCTCTTTAACCCGGCAAAGGAGCAGCCCGTTCGGCTTTTAGCTCTTCGGCCGCCCTTAAAGCGGCCGCATTTCTATTTCGGGCTTGCTCTTTAGCTCGGGCGACTTCCGCCCGCAGCTCCTCCACAGCAGCGGCACCACCTGCATTAAGCATACAAGTAGTAAGGTACGGGCGTCAAGCTCCCTTACCAGGCGTCTACGAAGAAGTTGCATACCTTGTGACTCGTCAAACCGCTTATTGACAAGCGCGATGTCCGCATCTGCCTCGTCAAGTTGCCGCTTTAGTTCGGCAAATTCCTCAGTCCGGCTGGCCACCGGACGCCCCACCACCTATTTAGGAGCGACGATATATTATAACTGAGATTATGATCCTCGGCACGCTGTCAATTTTGACAACATACCGAGTCTCAGGGGCTACTATCTATATGTAGGCGCATTCTATATGCATAACTGCCGGAAGGTACATCATTTTGCATTACCTCAAACCCGTCGCCAAGCTTCGACGGCCTCATGCAATCCGCTCTCGGCGGATGCAATTCTTTCACTCACTGTACCCATTAGCGCCACGGTGATCTTACGAGACAACCGCCGCCCGAGCAGATCCTTGGCTCCTCCGACCAAGACGCCCGGTTGGCGCCGGACCTTCCGACCCCGCCAGACTCGGGGAAACCCTCCGCGACCACACCTCAGGGTCGTCCGCCTCGCATGAAGGTGCGACAGGTGGAGGCGTTTCGCTCTCCATCATCTCCGGAAGAAGATCCCCTGAAGACGAGCTCTGCTGAGAAGGGCTAAGATCCGAACTACAAGGTACAATTTCGGTTATCTTTAGAAATAAATACAGGGATGTTCTTTATTCACAGGACCCCTTCTTTTTACTTACGGCTCGCTGGAGGGCTGATCCCCTTGGGGAAATAGTGTGGCTGGGGTACTTCCCAGCGCCAGACTTTCTGACGAAGATTTCTTTCCCCTCTTTGAAGCCTTGACCTACGGATCTTCCGAAGCTGTCCTCTTCTCTCCTTGGAGGGCGGGACTTTTGATCCCTCCTTCCTCGAAAGCCTCCTTCATGGAGGCAGTTGCTTCCACGCTCCCCCCTTCGCCTTCTTCAAAAGGCGCGACCTTCAGCATCTTGGTCAGCACGGGATCCGGCGTGGTCTCTGGGAGGGGAGCCAGACACCTTATCAACTTTGCCTTCGCTATCCACTCATGTTCAAGAAACAGCTCCTTTAAGGGCAAGTTTATGATAAATGAACGGACAGCCTGTCCGATGCAGGACTACTTACTTGAGTATCACAGGCGATTGTAGCTTAGTCCTGCGTCTTCAGTCAGGTCTGGACACTTCTCTTGTGATCCGAAGAACAGTTTATACATCTCCACGGGCGTCGTACCCATAAAATGTTGGAGAGCTCGTGGTCCCTCCGGATTAAATTCCCACAGACGGAGGGGGCGTTTGCAGGCGAAGGTGCGAATCAACATAACCTGCGCCCACTGCGACCAGATTGATCTCTCTTTCTTGGAGGTCTCGAATACGGCCACCTGTGAGTAACGTCCTTGGACGGCCCCAGTCGAGCCCCGGTTAACCCATGATGCCGGCCCTGTGGTGGACCTAAGCGGAAGGCGGGTGGCGCCACCCATTTGGTGCCCCTGGGAGCGGTGATATAAAACCACTCCCGTTGCCACAAACCAAGCTCCTCTTGAAAAGAGCCCTCGGGCCACGGAGCATCAGCACACTTGCTTATGACCGCCTCCACACTCTGCTTGTTGCCCCTCGATCATCTTCGGCTCCACCTTGAAGGTCTTGAGCCACAATCCAAAGTGAGGGGTAATATGGAGGAAGGCCTCACATACGACAATGAATGATGAGATATGGAGGATGGACTCCAGATTCAAGTCATGGAAATCCAGCCCATAATAAAACATGAGCCCTCGCACAAAGGGATCCGTCGGGAAGCCTAAACCCCGAAGGAAGTGAGACACAAAAACCACGCTCTCGCCGGGCTCGGGAGTGGGAATGACCTTCCCTGGAGCAGGCAGCCTATGCGAAATTCCGCCGGTTAGATACCTGGCGTCTCGCAGCTTTAGCACATCTTCTTCTGTGACGAAAGAAGACATCCATCGGCCGAGCTGGTCGGAGCCGGACATCGTCGAAGGTCCGAAGCGCCTAAATCTGAAGCTTTGGGTGTTAGAACTCGAAGCGCGAGGCGAACTCGATGGAGGGTGTAAAAAAGAAGAGGGTCTTGGTCTCATTAAAAAGAGGTTGAATACCGAGAGCCCTCCCCGTGGTCGATTGGGACTCGCCTTCGATAGAGGAGGCGTGCCAACGGGCACGGTTGGGTTACCCACGTCCGTATTGATGAGAAACTCGGAATAAGGGGGCACGATCTCCGCTTTGATAAGACGTGCCAAGGAAACCGCCTCGCTAAATGCGCTGAGGTGGGACAGTAAAAAAATGATTCGTATAAAAGCTTGGTCGTGGTGTGATGTCACCCCGCGGAATACGTCAGCATATCTGTGCAAAAAATATTCTCTCTACGGTGGTATGTGGAACTTGTTTTGCAGAGCCGGACACTATCCTTGTGTTCAAAACCTTCTATGAAGTATTCAGAGGAGGAACCCGCCTTGCAATGCCGAAGACAATATGCGCGCCGGACTCGTCGTCATTGAAGCCTGGTTCAGGGGCTACTGAGGGAGTCCTGGACTAGGGGGTGTCCGGATAGCCGACATATCATCTTTGGCCGGACTCCTGGACTATGAAGATACAAGATTGAAGACTTCGTCCCATGTCCGTATGGGACTTTCCTTGGCGTGGAAGGCAAGCTTGGCGATACGGATATGTAGATCTCCTACCATTGTAACCGACTCTGTGTAACCCTAACCCTATTCGGTGTCTATATAATCCGAAGGGTTTTAGTCCGTAGGACGAACAACAATCATACCATAGGCTAGCTTCTAGGGTTTAGCCTCTCTGATCTCGTGGTAGATCTACTCTTGTACTAGCCATATCATCAATATTAATCAAGCATGAGTAGGGTATTACCTCCATCGAGAGGGCCCGAACCTGGTTAAAAACAACGTGTCCCTTGTCTCCTGTTACCATCCGCCTAGACGCACAGTTCGGGACCCCCTACCCGAGATCCGCCGGTTTTGACACCGACATTGGTGCTTTCATTGAGAGTTCTTCTGTGTTGTCACCTATAGGCCCGATGGCTCCTTCAATCATCAGCAACGACGCAGTCCAGGGTGAGACTTTTCTCCCCGGATGGATCTTCGTATCCGGTGGCTTTTCACCGGGGCCAATTCGCTTGGCCATCTGGAGCAGATCGAAAGCTACGCCCCTGGCCATCAGGTCAGTTGGAAGTTTAAACTACACGGCCGACATCCGCGGAGACTTGATCTTCGACAGATTCGAGCCGCAGCCAAGCGCGCCGCACTATCTCGATGGGCATGATCTAACTCTGCCGCCGAACAGTGTCCTGGAGGCCGCACTAGTGTCCGTTCCGGCCATTGATTCGGAGCCGATCTCGCCGATTGAGGATGGTTGGTTGGACACCACCTCGGGGGCTGAAATCTCTACGGCGATTGAGCCGAACACCATCCCTGTCCTTTGCAAAGCTCGTGACTCCCAGGTGCCGGACTCCTTTCCGGACTCAAACTCCAGCGCCCTGCCGGTCGAATCCGGTGGGCGCCCGATTATGGAGTTCACCGCCACGGACATCTTTTCAAAGACTTTTCGCCCTTTGGCGATATCCTGAACTCACTAAAGTCTCTCTCTTTGTCAGGAGAGCCCTGGCCGGACTACGGTCAGGAAGGTTGGGATGCGGACGACGAAGAAATTCAATGCCCACCCACCGCCCACGTTGTAGCCACTGTCGAAAGCTTAAACGACGTGCTCGATTTCGACTCCGAAGACATCGATGGTACGGACGATGATGTAGGAGACAACCATGAACCAGCACCTATAGGATACTAGACAACCACCTCATCCCATGATGTATACATGGTGGATACACCTAAAGGAAGTGACGACGAGGAACAATGGGACACTACGAAGGATAAATCCCTCGAAAAGCAGTCAAAACGGCAACGTATACGCCGCACCAAGTCCCGCCTCGACAAAGACCCAGCCATAGAGCAGGGCGAACCGGTGGACGACGAACATGCTATCGAGCAACTGTCCGAACAGGACAACTTGGATAAACAACACGTCCCCGGCGAAGATAACTGTCCGGACGATCTCACGCCGGACAAATTGTTGAAGCAGGGAAGAGGAGAACTGGGTGGCGCGCCGGTCCCGCCTCCGCCAGTAGTTCCTCCTCCCACGGAGGGCCATGTTGGCGATGATCCTTGCGAGTTCTTTGTCAGGCTGCGCCGGCCACCTCGTCATCGTCTCCGTCTCCCGACTCCATTCGCGAGCGAGATGGAGCTGGATCCGCCGGAGTCATTGCGGTTGCACATGAGGGGCTGTTGGATCAGTGGTACGCGAGTTCACGTCGACTTTCCAGCCCCTCACGTGATGTACCTTGGTCGAGGGCGGAAGACGTTTGCTCACATCCATCGCTTGACGGCGGGGCTCACTCTCCATTTCAAGCTGATGGAGGGCGGCCTCCTCTCCGTCAAGGTCTTCGGGTGCTTCGGGACTCGGGCAAGGTGCTACGTGGAGAGCTCTTCTGATAGCGAAGGCTCCTCCTCGAGCGGGAGTGGCGAGGAGGACAGCGGCAGCGACGATGAGGGTAGCAGGCGGCAGGATGACGGGTCCGACTAGGTGTCGGGCGCCGCTCCGTGCGGCACCGGCGATCCCATCATCCGTGTCGCCGGCTTCCTGAACTTCTCGGGGTCGTCTCCTTGGGTGGCTGGCGTTGGGAGGCTGCGGAAGAGGAAGAGGGCGGGCGGCAAGGCCGTCAAATCAGAGCATGCGGGCACCGACGCCTTCGACGCGTGCTGACGTTCCGCCGCCTCGTCTTCGAGCTCTGCTTCCAGAGCCGCCATCACCATCCAGCCTTCGGACGGCCACCGAGATGTTCTCTTGGTGTCTTCTGCCAGTTCGTCCCTCTTTTATTTTTCGTCCTCAAGCGATCCGGCAAGGATATCTGTGAGTCCTAAGAACCAAAGAAGACAAAAGGACGGCAAAGAGACGCACACTCGACCTCTAAGCTAGGGGTTAGTCGCTGTTGAGCACTATCAACCCTAACCAAGGAAGAGACTCGACCTAGCATGCATGCTATAACCCGGGCGCCCGGCGCTTCATTTATTTATGCTCGTGGTCTGCGCTTTGGCTTTGTACAGAAGGGTTACATGCATCATCGGCAATGCTTGTACAAAAGGTGGCTTGCCGGGGCCCGACGAGCCGCCTTTACGGGTAAAATTTGCGAAGATGCTTGATGTTCCAGGAGTTACTCACCGGAACAGCATCTTCGGTCTCCAGGCGGACTGCGCCGGGCCTGGTGACTCGTATTACCCGATAAGGGCCTTCCCACTTTGGCGTCAACTTGTTGGAATTCTTGGCTGATTGAACGCGCCGAAGGACAAGGTCGCCTTCCTCAAGGCTTCGGGTACGAACCTTGCGGCTATGGTAGCGGTGCAAGGCTTGCTGGTAGTGTGCTGCTCTCACAGTCGCCCGAAGACGATCTTCCTCAAGGAGCACTGCGTCATCTTGCCGCAGTTGCTCTTGCTCGAGCTCGTCATAAGCGAGCACTCGAGGTGACCCATATATGAGTTCAGTGGGGAGAACTGCTTTTGCCCCGTATACCAGGGCCAAAGGCGTCTGGCCGGTGGCTCGATTTGGCGTCTTCCTGATCAACCAAAGAACCGCCGGCAACTCATCGATCCAGCGCCTTCCACTCTTGTGCAGCCTGTCAAAGGTCTTGGTCCTTAATCCTCGCAGTACTTCAGCATTTGCCCTCTCAGGTTGACCATTGCTTCGCGGGTGAGCAACGAAGCGAAAGCAGACTCTGCTGCAGAGGTCTTGGGTATATTGCATGAAGGTGCGGCTTGTGAACTGTGTGCCGTTGTCGATGATAACCTGTTGGAGTACGCCAAAAGCGGCACACTAGTCCCTTGAAGAACTTGACGGCTGACTGATCTGTGACCTTCCTCACTGCCTCCACCTCCGGCCACTTTGTGAACTTGTCGATGGCAACGTAAAGTACTCAAAGCCCCCGGCGGCGCGGGGGAAAGGGCCCAGTATGTCGAGCCCCCAGACCGAGAAGGGCCGGGAGAGAGGAATGGTTTGAAGGGCTTGAGCTGGCTGATGAAGCTTCTTTGAATGGAACTGACACGCTTCACACCTGGTGACTAGTGTCGTCGCATCCTGGAGGGCGGTGGGCCAGAAGAAGCCTTGCCGGAATGCCTTGCCGGCAAGGGCCCTTGACCCAATGTGGGATCAACATATGCCTCCGTGTATCTCTACCAACAGCTCTAGTCCTTCCTCTCAAGGGATACACTTCAATTTCACACCGCTCGCCTCTTTACATGCATGTGACGCCATCGAATTTAACCGGGTACATGATAGAGCGATGGGCTACTTTTTCCGCTTCTTCCTGCTCCTCAGGAAGTTCCCTTGTTTGGAGGAATCGGACGGTATGCTGTGCCCATGCCGGAGCCTGGGGCTCGACGGCGAGGGCTAAAGGCATTTCCTCCGCTACAGGAGCGGCTGTCTCGACGGCAAAAGCTTGACGCTCCGCCGGAGCCAGCCGTTCCGTGGCGGGCTCAGTATCCCTGGCAACATCCTTGTCGGCGGCTCCAGGGAGCTCGGCGGGAAAGTACTTGCCGGGCCCTGATTTCCTTCTCTTATTCTGCTCTGTTGATGGATCAACAGATGGCTGAAATCGGTGAAGCACAAAAGGTACCTGGTTCCACAGGTAGTTTGAGGGCAGCGTTTTCACAGTGTAATCGGCGATATCATTCTCCGCTCGGGAACGTGTTCAGCTTTGTATACCGTCGAACGCTCTTCCAGCTTTCTCACTTCATCGGCGTAGGCCTTCATCAACGGGCTCGTAATCCTTGTTGACTTGCTTGACGACAAGCTGCGAGTCTCCCCGACGATGAGTTTCTGATTCCGAGGTCCGCCGCGATCCTAAGACCGGCAAGCAGCCCTTCAGACTTTCTTTGTATTGTTTGTCGACACCTCCTCGGGAAGTGCATCCGGATCACGACTTGAGGTGCTCTCCGGTGGGCGCGACAAGCAGTACGCCTGCCCGGGCGCCCTGTAAGGAGAAAGCTCCATCAAAGTACATGATCCAATCACAACTTGCCTCCTTGCCGGGGAGAGCAGTCTCCTGGACTTCTTCGTCAGGCGTTGCGGTCCATTCTGCAATGAACTCCGCTAGGACTCGGCTCTGAATCGTCGAAGTACTTTCAAACTTGAGGCCAAAGCTGGACAGCTCCAGTGCCCATTACACAATTCTTCCCGTTGCATCTGGATTGTGCAATATCCGTTGCAGAGGGAAGCGAGTGACGACCGTGATCTCGTGCGCCTGGAAGTAGTGACACAGCTTCCTCGAGGCCATAAGGAGGCCGAAGAGCAGTTTCTGCACGCCGGAGTACCTTGATCTAGCCCCTGCAGGAGGGAACTGACAAAGTAGACCGGGTGCTGCATCATTTTCTTCTTCGGCAGGACACCAACTGGCTGTGTCGTCTCTGCATTGGTGGTGTCGGGCTCCGCCGCTGCCATCTCCTCATCGTCAACCTCTCTCTGCGCCACCAGTGCGACGCTGACCACTTGGTCCGTTGCTGCTAGCCTGGGCGCAACTAGTATTGGCGCGGAAGAGAGGTATTTCTTCAAATCTTGTAATGCTGCTTCGGCTTCTGGCGTCCACTCCATTGGGCCCGCCTTTTTCAGGATCTTGAAAAAGGGAAGGGCGTGCTCGGCAGACTTGGAAATGAACCTGCCCATGGCGGTGACGCAACCAGCAAGCCGACGCACATCCTTGATTTGCTTGGGTGCTTCAATCTGCTCTATAGCTTTGATTTTGTCCGGATTGGCCTCTATCCCACGCTGTGACACCAAGAACCCGAGAAGCTTGCCGGACGGGACGCCAAAGACACACTTCTCAGGGTTCAGCTTGAGATTGATCTTGCGCAGGTTTGCAAATGTTTCTTGCAAATCTGGTATGAGGGTTGCCCTGTCCTTGGTTTTGACCACTATGTCATCCATGTAAGCTTCCATATTTCTATGGAGCTGGGGTTCAAAACCAATCTGGACCGCCCTTGCAAACGTCGAACCAGCACTCTTCAACCCGAAAGGCATCCGCATGAAATAATACGTACCACATGGGGTGATGAATGTTGTCTTCTCTTCGTCTTCCCTTGTCATGAAGATCTGGTGATAGCCGGAGTAGGCGTCAAGGAATGACAACAGATCACACCCAGCCGTGGAGTCAACAATCTGATCGATGCGCGGCAACGGGAAGGGGTCTTTAGGACAAGCCTTATTGATATCTGTGTAATCAATACACAGCCTCCACTTCCCATTTGCCTTGCGCACCACGACCGGATTGGCCAACCACGTTGGATGGAGCACTCCTCTTACCAAACCCGCTGCTTCCAGTTTACGGATCTCTTCCATGATGAACTCTTGTCGTTCCAATGCTTGCTTTCCGACCTTCTGCTTGACGGGCCGCGCATGAGGGTAGACAGCAAGGTGGTGCTCAATCACTTCCCTGGGAACACCGGGGATGTCGGAAGCTTGCCATGCAAACACATCAACATTCGCCCGCAGGAAGGTGACAAGCGCGTCTTCCTATTTGCCGTCAAGGGTGGAGCTTATGGTAAAAGCTCCTCCCGTGCCGTCCTCATTGACAGAAACCTTCTTGGTTCCCGGCGGTATGGTCCTGGGCTTCTTCTTTCCTCCGGCGGAGCTCTCTAGCATGTCCTCGACGACAGCGCTACACTCCTAAGAGGTGCGCTTGCCGGAGTGGGTGTCCGAGGTCTCATCGGTCTTCTTATTCGTCTCTCCCGGGATCCCAGCGGCAGGAGCAAGTGCCCTAGCGGCGGCAGCTGCTGCAACTGCTTGCTGGTATAATTGGTCAGCGCAGATCAGCACATCTTTCTTGTCGGAGGGGATGGTGATGATCGTCACAGGTCCCGACATCTTCAGGGTGTAGTAGGCGTAGTGTGACGCCGCCATGAACTTGGCCAGCGCTGGGCGGCCAAGGATCCCGTTGTAACGCAAGGGGATCTTGGCCACATCAAACACGACCCTCTCCGTCCTAAAGTTCAGGTCGCTTCCAAAAGTCACGGGCAGCGTGACCTTTCCCTTGGGTTGGCTTCTTCCCGGGTTGACCCCCTGAAACGTGCCCGTCTCTTCGAGGTCTCCATCAGGAATCTGCAGTTTCTCGATCACGGCAGCGAGACCAGAGTTCGCACCAGCCCGCCATCGACTAGCATCTTCGTCACCTTGAGGTTGCGTATTGTTGGTGAAACCAACAACGGCAAGCACCCGACCGCGGTAGTGCGATCAGGGTGATCCTCAGTGTCAAAAATGATAGGTGTGCTGGACCACTTCAGCGGCCTTTGGGCATCAAATGACGGCTCTGCTGTAATCTCTCGCGCCTAATCGCTTTAAGCCGGGCGGTGAGAAGTATGCAGCGGCGCCGCCGTCGACGACATGGCTTCGTAGCTACGAAACTCTTGGTCGCCGGATTCGTCCTCTTCGTGATCGCCGTCTTACGGCTTTTCATCACGGCCCGGCGGGCCCTCCTGTTGCTTATCCTTGCCGCGATGGCCCGCCTGGCCGTCATGCTTCTTGCCGGACCCCTCAGCACCGTCTGGGCCCTTCTCCTTGTCCCGCCTCTCATATTCAGCCCTCTGCTTCTCAGCGAGGAGCTCAACCTGTCGGCAGTCCTGGAGAGCATGGCCTTTGGTGCGATGGATCTTGCAGTATCGCTTGTCGGAGTTTCCTGGCCTCTCGGCAGCCACCAAGGCCCGGTAGGCGACACATCCGGCAACCTCCTTGCCGGGGTCGTCTGCCTTGGTTTTCTTGGTGGAGCCGGTGTCATCAGATCCCTCGACGGCAAGTACGGCTTTTCCTTTGCGCTTCCTGTTACGGCGCCGGCCTTTCTTCGCCGGGGCGGCAATATCCTCATCTGAGGAGTCGGTTTCCACGTCGGCGTCTTCGCCGGGGTACTTCCTTCCCTCTTCAGCCCGGGCACATTTGTCAGCAAGAACATAAAGTTCCGCCACATCTCTTACCTTGTTCATTGCCAGCTCTTCGCGCATCTTGCGACACGCACGTTCGATGGAACGCTACCGATGATGGTGGCAGGGTGAACATCAGGGATATTGTATTGTACCCGGCTGAACCTCTGAATATACTTGCGGAGACTCTCGCCTCCCTTCTGGGGAATGACGTGCAGGTCGCTTGCTTGGCCATGGGCTTGGTGGCCTCCAGTAAAGGCGCCCACAAACTCATGGCACAAATCCGACCAGGAGGAAATAGAGTCTACCGGCAAGTGCATCAACCACGACATGGCGTTGGGTTTAAGAGCCAACGGGAAGTAATTCGCAAGCACCTTATCGTCGCGGGCTCCGGCAGCTTGCATCAGCGATGGTGTAGACGCCGGAGGAACTCAGACGGTGGGTCTTGCCACTTGTACTTTTGCCCACGCCGGGTTTGAAGGTGCGATGAGTGGGCCATCGGAACTGCCGCAGCTCACGGGTAAAGCCGGACAGCCTACCTCGTAAGGTAGGCCTCTGTGGCTCCCGGTGCCGGGTGGCTCACAGCAGGCCCTGCTCGCCAGTCCGATTGGTGGCGCGCTCCGCGCCAGTGCTCGATAGTGGTTCGAGCGTCTTCATGTTCTCGTTCCCGAAGAACTTGGCGCTGGTCACGGTGGGCCCATGGGTCGGACGATGCTACGGAGATCTCGTCGCCTGTAATGTCGCGATGGGCTGGCGCTCGCGGTACCGGGCGAGGAGGAGGCGAGTGCACCGTGGTTGCGGCGCCACCGGCTCTCCCGCCACTGGTGCGTGGGACTCCGTCGGAACGTCGACCCGTGGGCTCCGCCGGACTTGGTTCATCTTTGTTGGCCACCACAACAAGGCTCCGGATAGTGGCTCTCCATTCTTCGAGTTTCCCCGTGGTGGGAGGAAAATCGAGGAGCAACTGCGCGCGCGACAGGGCTTCTGCTGGCGTTGGTGGGAGTGAAACCTGCACGGATCCCGACACGCTTCGACTTCTGACCATGTCAGAAGGAGCTTTATCACGATCCCGCGGTCGCATGCCACCCTCACCAGTGCCTCGGCGAGCGGGCAGGTCTTCTAAATCCCGGGAATGGTGCTCGGGGCTCTTTCCGCGGCGACGCCCGGGGTCCTCGGCGTAATTACGCCGTTCGTCGTGCGCCGCTTGAGAAGAGCGCGCCGTCGGCACCGGCGTGGGAGTCTATGAAGCCCTCGCGTCGCCTGCGGGAGGGGTGGCAGCGATCTTGGAAGGACCCGCGCCACCCGCGGAGGGCCTGGCTCCGTCTTTGGATTTAGCGGCGTGCGGCCCATTACCAGGCGCACGAACATCGCCGCCTCCCAAACTTCGGCTGCTAGGACGGTGTTGGTGTTTGCGAACAGCGCCCCGGGTCCTTTCTGTGACCGGTCCGCTGCTCGCCCGCGTCGGGACGGGATGTCCGGTTTCCGATGGGCCAACCGCACCGTCGTCTTCTTCTTGGGCGCCATGACGATGAAGAAGCGTCGAACTAACTGCTAGAGCCGATTCTCACCATCGCGCTTCTACCGGGCGCGCCAAAGATGTCGGTGCAGAACGACACCTATGGGATCACAAGAATCCCTACTACGGTTGCCAGGTATGCGGGGTCGAAGAAGAGTGGATCAAACAGATAGCACACGGTCTCTTTATCCGTGTTCAGCCGCTGGGATGCGTAAAACCCTACTCCTGGTTTGGTGGTTTGTTTATCTGTGTTCTTGAGCTAGCAAAGGGGCGTGAGGAGCTCCAAAGCGAATCCTCCTCCTGGTCGCCTTGGGCCTCCTTTTATAGGGAAAGGGGTTGCCACAAGTGGCACATGTGAGGTGGAAATGGTATAGTGGTGCGAAGTTTATCCTCGCATTACATGACAGGTGCCATTAATGCATCTTGCTTAGGTGTCCTTGCTTTATCGGGACGGGGAGAGCCCTATCTCGTCTGTCGCCGCTCCTCTCAGGTCGACATCGCCGCTGCCAGCAGTGCTCAGCGGTGCCATGTAGGCAGGCAGCGGTGAGGTGGCGCAATGGTGGGTCTCCACGAAGATCTGCTTGCCGCCACGCAGGTTCCTCGCCTAACCGGGTCGGGTCGGCAATCGCATGCGAGTGGCGGTGAAGGTTTGATTGGCGTGGGCCGATGGTGGCCCTACGGGTGCCCTTGGCAAGGGCTCATCGTAGCCCCGCAAGGGTCTTGCCGGGACCCCGCAAGAGTCTTGCCGTGGCGCCACTGTCATCCCCGGGCAGCTCTTGCCGGGGCCTTATGGTCCTCCTTGGCTGGGATCCCGCCAAGGGTCGTCGTCTTCTATAGTGTGTATCTGATCTTAAATGTCTTCACAAAGATCTGCATGCCACCACGGGGATGTCTCCTGAATCCTTGCCCCATGGGGGAAGTGGACTCAAGGGTGATTCGCTCTGTAGGTGTGGGGCGAGCTGCCCCGGCAAGGGTCTTGCCGGGTTTGCTAAAACTGCCCCCGGCAAGGATCTTGCCGGGGGAGTCCGCTCCGTCCCCTTTGCTCTTTGTGTTCTTGGTCTTGGCGTTGTTCTGTTCGTCTTGGGATTTGGCCTTACCTTGGCTCACCTCCCTTGCCTTGCTTAGTGTGGCGGTGTCCGTGGCTCACACTGCCCTTGCACAGTTATAGGGGTACAAAAAAGCATACCCCTCTTTTTGTACACCGACGAAGGGAATATTAGATTCCAATTTCCATTAAAAAGGGCATGGAACACTTTCCAAGAAAGAAAATAAAATTGCCATATGAAACAATCATGAGAGCCACTTACGGATTGCCTTCCAAAGATGGCAATACCTAGATCTATCCTCGCTTTTATGCCTAGCTAGGGACGTTAAACGATAGCGCTTGTTGGGAGGCAACCCAATTTTATTTTTAGTTTTTTATGTTTTTCTTATGTTAGGGAATAAATAACCCATCTACCTTCTGTTTGGATGTGGTTTTGTGTTTTAATTAGTGTTTGTGCCAAGCTAGACCTATTGGATCTTCTTGGATGATAGTTATTTGATCTTGCTGTAATTTCCAGAAACTTTGCGTTCAGTGCCCGAATTGTTAAAACTCATCAGGACGTGATAAAATACTGATTCCAATTGCTTCTGATCAATAAACAAATTTTCTAGGTCTTCTAATTTTGGTAGAATTTTTTGGGTTCGAGAAGTTTGCGTTAGTTACAGATTACTACAGACTGTTCTGTTTTTGACAGATTCTGTTTTTCGTGTGTTGTTTGCTTATTTTGATGAATCTATGGTTAGTAAAATATGTTATGATCCATAGAGAAGTTGGAATACAGTAGGTTTAATACCAGTATAAATAAAGAATGAGTTCATTACTGTACTTTGAAGTGGTCTTTTGTTTTGTTTCTCTAACGGAGCTCACGAGATTTCTGTTGAGTTTTGTGTTGTGAAGTTTTCAAGTTTTGGGTGAATTCTTTTGATGGATTATGGAACAAGGAGTGGCAAGAGCCTAAGCTTGGGGATGCCCATGGAGCACCCAAGATAATCCAAGGACACCAAAAATTCAAAGCTTGGGGATGCCCCGGAAGGCATCCCCTCTTTCGTCCACTTCCATCGGTAATTTACTTGGAGCTATATTTTTATTCACCAACAAGATATGTGTTTTGCTTGGAGCGTCTTGTATTATTTGTGTGTTTGTTTGTTAGTGTGCCACAATCATCCTTGCTGTACACACCTTTTGAGAGAGCCATACATGAATTAGAATTTGCTAGAATACTCTATGTGCTTCACTTATATCTTTTGAGCTATGTAGTTTTGCTCTATGTGTTTCACTTATATCTTTTGAGCATTATAATTTTGCTCTATGTGCTTCACTTAGATCTTTTACAGCACGGTGGTGGTTTTTTTAAAGAAACTATTGATCTCTCATGCTTCGCTTAGATTATTTTGAGAGTCTTAATAGCATGGTAATTTGCTTAATAATAACATGCTTGGTATTCAAGATTTGTGAATTTTTCTTTTGAGTGCGTTGAATACTAAGAGAAGATTGAAGCATGATAATTGTTTTGAGATATGGAGGTGATAATATTAGAGTCATGCTAGTTGAGTAGTTGTGAATTTAAAGGATACTTGTGTTAAAGTTTGTGATTCCCGTAGCATGCACGTATGGTGAACCGTTATGTGATGAAGTCGGAGCATGCTTTATTTATTTATTGTCTTCCTTATGAGTGGCGGCCGGGGACGAGCGATGGTATTTTCCTACCAATCCTTCCCCCTAGGAGCATGCGCGTAATAATTTGCTTTGATAACTTCTAGATTTTTGCAATAAGTATATGAGTTCTTTATGACTAATGTTGAGTCCATGGATTATACGCACTTATTCCCATCCTTCCACCATTGCTAGCCTCTCTAATACCGCACACCTTTCGCCGGTATCATACACCCACCATATACCTTCCTCAAAACAGCCACCATACCTACCTATCATGGCATTTCCATAGCCATTCCGAGATATATTGCCATGCAACTTTCCACCGCTTTCGCTTATTATGACACGCTCCATCATTGTCATATTGCTAGCATGATCATGTAGTTGAAATCGTATTCGTGGCAAAGCCACCGCTCATAATTCTTTCATACATGTCGCCTCTTGATTCATTGCATATCCCGCACATCACCGGAGGCATTCATATAGAGTCATATTTGTTCTAAGTATCGAGTTGTAATTGTTGAGTTGTAAGAAAAATAAAAGTGTGATGATCATTATTTTTAGAGCATTGTCCCAAGTGAGGGAAGGATGATGGAGACTATGATTCCCCCATAAGTCGGGATGAGACTCCGGACGAAAAAAAGAGAAAAAAAAGAAAAAAAGAGGCCATAAAAAAAGAAAAGGCCCAATATATATATATAATGAGAGATAAAGAGAGAAATGACAATGCTACTATCCTTTTACCACACTTGTGCTTCAAAGTAGCACCATGATCTTCATTATAGAGAGTCTCTCGTTATGTCACTTTCATAAACTAGTTGGAATTTTTCATTATAGAACTTGGCTTGTATATTCCAATGATGGGCCTCCTCAAAATTGCCCTAGGTCTTCGTGAGCAAGCGAGTTGGATGCACACCCACTTAGTTTCTTTTGATGAGCTTTCATATACTTATAGCTCTAGTGCATCCGTTGCATGGCAATCCCTACTCACTCACATTGATATCTATTGATGGGCATCTCCATAGCCCGTTGATACACCTAGTTGATGTGAGACTATCTTCCCCTCTTTTTGTCTTCTCCACAACCACCATTGCATTCCACCTATAAGTGCTATATCCATGGCTCACGCTCATGTATTGCGTGAAGATCGAAAAAGTTTTGAAAAAGTTAGAGTATGAAACAATTGCTTGGCTTGTCATCGGGGTTGTGCATGATTTAAATACTTTGTGTGGTGAAGATAGAGCATAGCCAGACTATATGATTTTGTAGGGATAACTTTCTTTGGCCATGTTATTTTGAGAAGACATAATTGCTTTATTAGTATGCTTGAAGTATTATTATTCTTTACGTCAATATGAACTTTTGTCTTGAACCGTTCGAATCTTAATATTCATACCACAATTAAGAAATTTTGCATTGAAATTATGCCAAGTAGCACTCCGCATAAAAAATTCTCTTTTTATCATTTACCTACTCGAGGACGAGCAGGAATTAAGCTTGGGGATGCCTGATACGTCTCCAACGTATCTATAATTTCTGATTGATCCATGCTATATTATCTACTGTTTTGGACTATATTGGGCTTTATTTTCCATTTTTATATTATTTTTGGGACTAACCTATTAACCGGAGACCCAGCCCAGAATTGCTGTTTTTTGCCTATTTCAGTGTTTCGAAGAAACGGAGTCCAAACAGAAAAATCCTTTTCGGAACGTGATTTTCTTCCCGAATATGACCCAGGAGACTTGGACCTACGCCAAGGCATCGGAGAGGCGATCACGATGGTGGAGGGCGCCTCACCTGTATGCGCGCTTCTACCTCGTGGGCCCACCAAGCTCCACCGACGCATTTCTTCCTCCTATATATATCCACGCACTTCAAACGTAATGTAACAGGAGCCAAAAACCTAATTCCACCGCCGCAACTTTCTGTATCCATGAGATCCCATCTTGGGGCCTGTTCTAGAGCTCCGCCAGAGAGGGCCGTCATCACGGAGGGCTTCTACATCATCATAGCCTCTCAGATGAAGTGTGAGTAGTTTACCTCAGACCTTCGGGTCCATAGTTATTAGCTAGATGGCTTCTTCTCTCTTTTTGGATCTCAATACAATGTTCTCCCCCTCTCTTGTGGAGACCTATTCGATGTAATCTTCTTCTTTTTGCGGTGTGTTTGTTGAGACCGATGAATTGTGGGTTTATGATCAAGTCTATCTATGAATAATATTTGAATCTTCTCTGAATTCTTTTATGTATGATTGGTTATCTTTGCAAGTCTCTTCGAATTATCCGTTTAGTTTGGCCAACTAGATTGGTAGTTCTTGCCATGGGAGAAGTGCTTAGCTATGGGTTCGATCTTGCGGTGTCCTTTCCCAGTGACTGAAGGGGCAGCAAGGCACGTATTGTATCGTTGCCATCGAGGATAACAAGATGGGGTTTATTTCATATTGCATGAATATATCTCTCTACATCATGTCATCTTGCTTAAGGCGTTACTCTGTTTTTAACTTAATACTCTAGATGCATGCTGGATAGCGGTCGATGAGTGGAGTAATAGTAGTAGATGCAGAATCGTTTCGATCTACTTGTCACGGACCTGATGCCTATATACATGATCATGCCTAGATATTCTCAAAACTATGCTCAATTTTGTCAATTGCTCAACATTAATTTGTTCACCCACCGTAGAATACTTATGCTCTCGAGAGAAGCCACCAGTGAAACCTATGGCCCCCGGGTCTATTCTCATTATATCAATCTCCATCACTTTTATTTTGCTTTGCTTTTTACTTTGCCTTTTACTTTTCACTTTGCATCTCTATACCAAAAATACCAAAAATATTATCTATCGGATCTCACTTTCGTAAGTGACCGTGAAGGGATTGACAACCCCTAATCGCGTTGGTTGCGTTGAGCTCTTTGTGTTGTGTAGGTACGAAGAACTTGCGCGTGGCCTCCTACTGGATTGATACCTTGGTTCTCAAAAACTGAGGGAAATACTTACGCTACTCTGCTCCATCATCCTTTCCTCTTCGGGGAAATCCAACACAAGATCAAGAGGTAGCAGTTACCTTCTCAATGTTTTCAACAAACTATGTAGTTAAATAAATTATATTCCTCTGTTGTAGGGAAAAACTAGCTTTATGCAAAAATGATAACCATAGAGCCTCCACCAGCCATATATGCATGTAATGATAGTTGTTATTCTATTCATTGCTCTATAGTGTTATTTTGCCAGCATATTCCATGTGCTGACCTACACAGGCTGCAACGTATCATGTTGCAGAATTTTCAGACGAAGAGTAAGGTGTGCTAGGTCGTTGTCATGCACTCAGTATAGTCGTGGAGTTGGATGAACTCATTTACCTTCGAAGCTTCCGCAGTTATCTTATTTAGATGGCCTTCAGCCGTATTAATGTAATAAGTTCTCTTTTTGAGACTCTCAAAGTAATAAGTGTGTGATTGAACTCTGTTATAAAACCACGAGTATTGTGTGTGTCAGCAATACCGATCCAGGGATGACACTTATGCACAGAGACTTGACCTTCTGAGGTCGGGTCGCTACAAGATGGTATCAGAGCACATGCTGACTGTAGGACGCGACCACTAGGATAAGCCACGGGATACTCTTCTCTACGCATTCCTGACTCTTCTCCATTTTCCACTCTATAGATGGCAGACCCAAGGAACAAGTTCACTCAACCGGATGACGAGACACCTTTTGGACGACACTTGAAGGAAGTCACTAGGTACCTGAGCATCGGCATACCAAGCTTCACCGGAACCTACACCGCCACTCTACCTAAAGAAGAGCGTTGGATGATTTGAGTTCATGTTCCAGGAAGGACGTTCACGCCAGTTACCGAGCCCATAGAGTTTTCCTTTGATGCACCAACCTGGATTCTAGGAAAGAGCATGGCCGCCCACATCGCCATGGGACGCATTGGCGAGGTATACAATAGGGATGTTAAGGACACCATCTACCAGATATGTGGACACCGAGGTGAGCAATGGGAGATGATCTGCACCAGGAAGGATAGTTCCATTGCAGCCTACATCCAGGAGTTAAATCAGCACATTCATCGTCAGGAGAACCAAATGTGTGCCGACATGATAGACATAAAGAAGGTGATTACGAGGAGCATGGAGCTAGAAGAGTAACTCAAGTCTACACGTGATGGATATGAAGAAGAAATTGCATTACTACTGGAGAAGAATGAAGACCTGAAGAAGAAGCTAGGAATATTCATGGGAGATCCTGAACCTGAAGAGGACAACCATCCAGAAGACTACATCATAATAGATTTACACCGACGCCAATTTGACAAAGGATGATGATTACGAAGACGAAGCTGGAGCAGATATCATGGAGTCATCCACCGATCAAAATTTCTAGTTGACCACCATATTATCATTAGTATTTCCCCATGTATATAGTAATAGTCCAAGCAGTTTGTAACGGTAGTCTAGATCGATTGTATGATGTTGTTTGAATTGAGTGGTGTGAAATGAATGTGTTTGCCTCATGTGCATTTGGGTAGTGATCTCTCTTTAGACCTCACTCTATTATGTTCTCACCCCTCTAAACATATCAGATGCCTCCGAGACGTGACCCTGGATTTGTCTTCCCACCGGAGCTCACTCAGTTGATCCAACAGCAGAATGCCTTGATGTAGTTGCTAGTTCAGAACCAAGGCAACAACAACAACAACCCACCGCCACCACCTCTAGTGGACAACTTAGCCCGTTTTCTGTTGAATCCGTCGGTGTTCTCTAGTAGCACTGAGCCGATTGTTGCTGACGACTGGCTCCGCAAGATTGGAAGGGAGCTGACCACCACAGGTTGCACAGATGCAAAGAAGGTGCGCTTTGCCGCGCATCAACTAGATGGACCCGCAGCCTCATGGTGGGAGAATTACACTGCCACTTTCCACGTGGCCAATGTCACTTGGGATCAGTTTCAGCAAGCATTCCGCACTGCACATGTCTCAACTGGAGCCATGAGTATGAAGAAGCATGGGTTTTGCAACTTGCGCCAGGGGAACCGTACTGTGGCGCAGTACGTGGATGAGTTCAACAAGTTAGCTCGTTATGCCCCAAATGATGTGGCCACAGATGCCACAAAGCAGGAGAAGTTTATGGAGGGGCTGAATGATGAGCTGAGTATGCAGTTGATGGTGGCAACATTCGCCAACTACCAGGAATTGGTAGATAGGGCCCTCATGATTGAAGGCAAGCAGCAGCAGATTGAGAACCGCAAACGGAAGTATGGACGAGGGAAGTACAACTCTAGAGCTCAGCAGAAGCCTCGTTTTACCCCGAACTCGGGAGGACATACCCATCATAACCATGGAGGCCATAGTCACAATGGAGGAAGTTCACATAACCATAGTGGCCCCAAGAATGGAAATGGGAATGGAGGAAGCAAAGATCGAGCTGCTCCACCTCAAAGCAACACCCGCCAAGCAGGATCTGAGTCACGTTACCTATTTCAAGTGCGGGAAGACTGGACATTACGCCAATGAATTCCCTAAGAAAAAGAATGGCAATGGAAATGGAAGCTCTGGTAGGAAGCCCAATCCCTTCACCAGAGGTCAGGTGAACCACATCAACATGGAGGAAGTTGAGGAGCAGCCTGACGCAGTGATTGGTAAGTTTTTGATTAAGTCATTTACCGCTCTCGTTCTTTTTGACACTGGTGCACCGCATTCACACATATCAAGGGGATTCATGGACAAGTTTAAATTGCCAACCTTAGCCCTTAGATCACCCATGTTAGTAAGCTCGCCAGGAGCGGAATATATGGCCAGCCGATGGTGTGATCGGTTACCATTAGCCATTGGTAGCCATGTTTTTCCCTCGGACCTAATAATTTTGGAGTCATAAGAATTAGATATAATACTAGGTATGGATTGGATATCGAAGTATGGAGGAAACATCGACTGTGTTAGTAAGTCGGTACTACTCACCACCCCTGAGAGAAAATGGATCAAGTATGTATCTAGGCATGCGCCAAGGAGGACTCAAGTGAATTCACTTTCGGGAGTTGTTCAAGAAGAATTGCCAATTGTGAAGGATTATCCCGACATATTCCCGGAGGAACTACCAGGTATGCCACCAGATCGAGATATAGAATTTTTGATAGAGCGGTTGCCAGGCACCGGGCCAATATCGAAGAGACTGTATCGGATGCCCGCAAATGATCTGGAGGAAATTAAGAAGCAGATTAAGGAGTTATTGGAGAAAGGTTATATTCGACCAAGTTCATCACCGTGGGGAGCCCCGGTGCTCTTAGTTGAGAAGAAGGATGGATCTTTGAGAATGGTTGTTGATTATCGCGCATTGAATGAAGTGACGATCAAGAACAAGTACCCACTACCGATGATCAACGATTTGTTTGACCAGCTGCAGGGAGCCAAAATATTCTCCAAGATCGATCTTCGATCGGGATACCACGAGCTGAAGATCCGAGAACAGGATATACCTAAGACATCTTTTACCACAAAGTATGGGCTATATGAGTACACGGTCATGTCTTTTGGATTGACTAACGCCCCTGCCTATTTTATGAGTATGATGAATAAGGTGTTCATGGAGTTCTTTGGTAAGTTTGTTGTGGTGTTCATTCATGATATATTGGTGTACTCGAAGAATGACAAAGAACACAAGGAACACTTGCGGTTAGTTCTCGAGAAGCTCAGGGAATATCATCTATATGCCAAGTTCAGCAAATGTGAGTTTTGGTTGAAAGAAGTTGGTTTTCTTGGACATCTTATATTAGGAGAAGGTATAACAGTAGACCCTACCAAGGTTCAGTCTGTCACTGAGTGGTTGGCACCCACCTTAGTTGGAGAGATACGCAGTTTTCTTGGACTCGCAGGATATTACCGGAGATTCGTTGAGAATTTTTCCAAGATTGCGAAACCCATGGCAGAGTTATTGATGAAGGACACCAAGTTAGCAGCCGTAGTGCATGCGCTCAAGACCTGGAGACATTATCTTATTGGAAACCATTGTGATGTTTACACGGATCATAAGAGCTTGAAGTATATTTTCACGCAGAAGGAGTTGAATCTCAGGCAAAGGAGATGGTTGGAGCTCAT
Organism: Aegilops bicornis; assembly: GCA_021605145.1. NCBI lineage: Eukaryota > Viridiplantae > Streptophyta > Magnoliopsida > Poales > Poaceae > Aegilops > Aegilops bicornis. The sequence continues at coordinate 231,466,828 of CM038670.1, read as the reverse complement.
AAAGGATTATGATATGAAGTTGCACTATCACCCGTGAAAGGCCAATGTCGTAGCAAACGCTTTAAGTCATAAGAGTTATGTCCATACTCTCTTAACCGGAGGATTACCGCAGGAGTTGGCCGACGATCTTAAGGAACTTCGTTTGGAGATAGTTTCAAGAGATTTTGTTGCAGCTTTGGAAGTTCAGTCCACGTTATTGGGAAAGATTCGAGAAGCCCAGAAGATTGATAAGGAGATTGCAGAGATAAAGGAGAAGATGAGTAAAGGAAAAGCCAAATGTTTTCGTGAGGACGAACACGAAACTTTATGGTTTGAGGATCGTATTTATGTGCCCAATGACCCACAGATCAGGAAGTTAATACTTCAAGAAGCTCATGACTCGCCATACTCGATTCACCCCGGAAACACCAAGATCTATTTGGATTTGAAGAAATGTTTCTGGTGGACAGGTATGAAGAAGGATATTGCCGAGTATGTAGCGGTATGTGATGTATGTCAGTGAGTTAAAGCAGAACACCAGAAGCCAGCAGGGTGTGGCACCCCGGCTTAGAGCGACCGGTTTACCATGCATTGCCAGCACAGAGACCATGTCTTCTCGCAACACACAACATCTTGGTACAGAAAACAACCGCTTTATTGATGCTAGAGGAACAGAGTTTATATTACAACAAATTGTCGAGGCTAAGCAAAGACACCAAAAGCGGCTGAACAATATGTATATTATTTAGTGAACATAAAGGGGCCTCGATCAGAACAACTACGTGGCAGCAGAATAACATCGTAGCGGAAGCTCCATATCACAAGGACACCGATGTGGACATGATCTAGACTCGAGTAGCGCTCCTCTCCAACGAGACTTTCCTGAAATCTGGCATGACACGCTAGGTCAGTACATCGAATGCACTTGCAAGCTCACAACAGGCATAATCAAAATGGCAAACAATATCATGATACTTAACCAATTATTAATAATGCAACACTATATGTCAAACATACTGTGATCATGCTCGAACGTCCCTCGGGACAACTTACCACCGTGATCATTCTCGGATCACAAACAAGCCACCAACATGGTCTTAAGAAGAGTAACTCGTGATCCTTACGGTGATCACAACCACGACCAATATCTGGTCCCGAATATCTTGATGGCCTTTCTACCATCCTCAACAATGCAAAGTTCATAGCTTAGTGTGCAAATTTTATTAAACGTTGACTCATGGTGGGACCTACTACGAGGTGTCCGTGACCGTGGACTCGGCTATCGATAGATTATACACTCTACAGAGGTAGCACACTGTACGCACACCACGGAACTCATGGCCTCTCACTCCCATTCGGGTGGACCAACGGCATTCCGACGAAACCCTTCCATTGCCATGACACTCTCCCGGCTACTCCGACCCAATCCCCAACGGGCTAGTCCTGGGTGGCCCCATGTCTACCAAAGACACACCGACCACCGTCGTGGCCAAAACGATCCCACTCGGGGACCCGGTACCATAATCTCAACAACGGGCACACAAGGTAATGCCTTCTTACCGGGCCAGGGTAAGCACGACGTAACCTTCCCTAGTTGGAGGCACTGACCAGAGGCAATGTCAATGGACCAAATCAAGGCCTTCCCACAAAGGCAAATGTGGTTGCACTGGGAAAAACTCGATTCAGCGGCACCATGACCCAGTCAACGGTATATTCAAGTTGAGTTATATTCAGGTTCAACTTAAAATCAAAATGACTGGTATGCCATGAAATGGAAAACTACACATGCATCACTTAATAACGAAAATGACCGATGTCATCCATATTCACACTAATCATAAACATAAACATCTCATATTACTTGGCTGATCAAGATAACCCACATATTAACCAAAATATTTTGCAGCAAGTTTTATTATTTTCTCATGCAAGAACGTAACCCCAATTAATTTCTCATATGAATAACTAAGATTTTACCACACACAAATCCTAATTTCTTTACCAACCAAGTGAGGTTCAAACATTTTGTAAGTCAAGTAAAATGACTAAACAAGTACTTAACAGAATATTTTCTAGAAATTTTTTATCATTTTATTTATGCAAGAACATAACTTTAAATAATTAATAACATGCATAACAAAAATTATTTCTATCATCACCACAAATAGATCCTAGCTTTGCTTCACCAACTAAGCTAGTTTCCACATTCGTAAATCAAGCATATTAACTAGAAAACACTTAATGTAATATAAATAACACAATAGTTATTTAAATGCATGGATTAATCATTTCATTCAAGTAAGAAAATCATAAATATTGAAATGACACCATGAAAATGTTGTTGTGGCTTGCCTTAGTGCAGATGAGGTTCACAATCCTTCTGGTGATCCTCAAGACAAGCCTCACCCTCTGAAAATAATTTTAAACACAAAAAGAAAGTATCAAGAACACTTCTGAAAATCACCAGAAATTCTAAACAGCTCAAAAAAATCTCATCTTTGGTGAGTTGCTAGATTTCTTTGCAAAGAACAAGATGCAAAAAAGAATCAATTCATTTGGACTTATGGTTGAGGAGTTATGGCTGTTTGAAGTGTTCTGTAAATTCAAATAAATTTGAATAAAAATAAACAGGCTGGGGGGTGATGTCTGATACGTCTCCAACGTATCTATAATTTTTGATTGCTCCATGCTACTTTATCTATTGTTTTGGACTATATTGGGCTTTATTTTCCACTTTTATATTATTTTTGCGACTAACCTATTAACCGAAGGCCCAGCCCAGAATTGTTGTTTTTTGCCTATTTCAGTGTTCCGAAGAAATGAAATATCAAACGGAGTCCAAACGGAATGAAACCTTCGGGAACATGATTTTCTCACCGAACGTGATCCATGAGACTTGGACCCTACTCCAAGCAGTGCCAGAGGCGGTCACGAGGGTGGAGGGCGCCCCCCCGAGCATGCCCCCCTACCTCGTGGGCCCCCTGACGCTCCACCGATGTACTCCTTCCTCCTATATATACCTACGTATCCCCAAAGGATCAGAAGGAGAGCCAAAAACCTAATTCCACCGCCGCAACCTTCTGTATCCGCGAGATCCCATCTTGGGGCCTGTTCCGGATCTCCGCCGCAGAGGGCATCCACCACAGAGGCCTTTCAACACCATAGCCTCTCCGATGAAGTGTGAGTAGTTTACTTCAGACCTTCGGGTCCATAGCTAGTAGCTAGATTGCTTCTTCTCTCTTTTTGGATCTCAATAAAATGTTCTCCCCCTCTCTTGTGGAGATCTATTCGATGTAATCTTCCTTTTTGCGGTGTGTTTGTTGAGAGCGATGAATTGTGGGTTTATGATCCAGCTTATCTATGAATAGTATTTGAATCTTCTCTGAATTCTTTTATGTATGATTGAGTTATCTTTGCAAGTCTCTTCGAATTATACGTTTGGTTTGGCCAACTAGATTGGTAGTTCTTGCAATGGGAGAAGTGCTTAGCTTTGGGTTCGATCTTGCGGTGTCCTTACCCAAAGGATGTAAAGGGTTGCAAGGCACGTATTGTATTGTTGCCATCGAGGATAACAAGATGGGTTTTTATCATATTGCATGAATTTATCCCTCTACATCATGTCATCTTGCTTAGGCGTTACTCTGTTTTTAACTTAATACTCTAGATGCATGCTGGATAGCGGTCGATGAGTGGAGTAATAGTAGTAGATGCAGAATCGTTTCGATCTACTTGTCTCAGACGTGATGCCTATACATGATCATACCTAGATAACCTCATAATTATTCGCTCTTCTATCAATTGCTCAACAGTAATTTGTTCACCCACCATAGAATACTTATGCTCTTGAGAGAAGCCACTAGTGAAACCTGTGGCCCCCGGGTCTATTCTCATCATATCAATCTCCATTACTTTATTACTTGCTTTGTTTTTACGTTGCCTTTTACTTTTTACTTTGCATCTCTATATCAAAAATACCAAAAAAATATTATTTATCATCTCTATTAGATCTCACCCTCGTAAGTGACCGTGAAGGGATTGACAACCCCTAACCGCGTTGGTTGCGAGTAGCTATCATTTTGTGTAGGTACGAGGGACTCGTACGTGATCTCCCATCGGATTGATACCTTGGTTCTCAAAAACTGAGGGAAATACTTAGGCTACTTTTATCGCTTCATCCTCTCCTTTTCGGGAAATCCAATGCAGTGCTCAAGAGGTAGCAAGAAGAATTTCGGCGCCGCTGTCGGGAGTCCGCGCGAAAGTCAACATACCAAGTACCCATCACAATCCCTATCTCTCGCATTACATTATTTGCCATTTTCCTCTCGTTTTCCTCTCCCCCACTTCACCCTTGCCGTTTTATTCGCCCTCTCTTTCCCAATCTCCTCCTCTTTTTCCCGTTTGCCTTTTTCTCGCCAGATCTATTGTTTGCTTGTGTTACCATGTGCCTTCTATTTGCTTGCATCTTTGCTTGCTAAAAATCTATTGATATGGATCCACTTAAAGTGTTCTACTTGGATCATCTTCGATCCTTATGCGCCAGGTCAAAAACCCCAACTAGCCTAGTTGATGGAAATCTTTAGATGAGCATGCTCATTTTAAAGGCCACCGTTTGTCCAAAAAGGGAAACTCTTATGGAGTCAAATAAACAGATTACATCGTGTTATGCTTGGAATCTTTGTGAAATTTATGATTTTACTTGTTGCTCTAAGAACCCTAAAAACACCTTCCTTACCTATGTGAGTTTAATGAAAATGAAATCTTATCTTCTTATGCAAAGGGTGTTTATAGTTACTATGATATCGAACAAATTGAAGAATTTGTTGCTTTTAAGGGTGCTTATGAAGTTGCTTCTTTGATTGAAAAGTATGATATTACTCTCATTTAATCTGAAAATTTTGACATACTTAAATATTGCTATGAAAACTATGCTCATAATGTCTGTGTCAAAGAATTTATTAAGAGAATGACCGTTGCTTTGGAAGGAAATAATGATATGCATGAATCTATAGATAATGATGATTCTGATGATTTGATTGAAATATCCCTTGATGAACATGATGCTTGCTATTCTTGTGGCCATGATGCCAATATTTATGAAGATGAATTTGCTATAGTTCCTTATGTTAAACATGAGATCGTTGCTATTGCACCCATACTTGGTAGTTCCTTCGATAAAAAGCATGATTGCAATGATTTTACTGTAGATTCTCTTGATGTCAATTGTGCTAATAATATGCAAAACCCTAAGCTTGGGGATGCTGGTTTTGCTATCACTACTACTTCTTGCAATGATCATGATTGGGGTGATTCTTCTTATGATCTTGAAAATTTATTTAAGCCCCATGATGCATATGAGATCGATAATAGTGTTTGCAATAATATTGAAAGTGGATTTGGAAGAGTGTCAACTTTAGATCCCACATATTTGGAGAATGTTCTATCTTATGGTATTTTTGATAAAAGTGGGTTTGGAGAGGTCATGACTTTAGTTTATGTTAATCCCACTATTTTGGAAGAGTGCCAACTTCGCATGCATGTGGATCGTGTTGAGAATATGTTATGTGATAGCTAATTTTTGAATTTGCCTACGATCCTACATGTAATTATTATGAGAGAGGAAAATATGGTTGTAGAAATTTTTATCTTACTAAATTACCTCTCGTCATGTTGAGATTGCTATCGTCTCTTTGTTCTTCCTTACATATGCTAATTCTTGCTTGCTATGATAATTTGTTTGCTTATAAACTGCATATGCATAGGAAGTATGTTAGACTTAGATGTGTTTGTCATGTGTTTTATGATGCTCTCTTTGTGCTTCAATTCTTGTCTTTCATGTGAGCATCATTAAAATTATCAATGCCTAGCTAGGGGCGTTAAACGATAGCCCTTGTTGGGAGGCAGCCCAATTTTATTTTTAGTTTTTTTGCTTTTGCTTCTGTTTAGGAATAAATAATCAATCTAGCCTCTGGTTAGATGTGGTTTTATGTTTTAATTAGTGTTTGTGCCAAGTGAGACCTATTGGATCTTCTTGGATGATAGTTATTTGATCTTGAAATTTCCAAAAACTTTGCGCTCAGTGCCCGAATTGTTAAAAATCACCAGAACGTGATAAAATACTGATTCCAATTTCTCCTGATCAGTAAACAAATTTTCCAGGTCTTCTAATTTTGGTAGAAGTTTTTGAGTTCCAGAAGTTTGCGTTAGTTACAGATTACTACAGACTATTCTGTTTTTGACAGATTCTGTTTTGTGTGTGTTGTTTGCTTATTTTGATGCATCTATGGCTAATAATTAGTTTATAATCCATAGACAAGTTGGAATACAGTAGGTTTACCACCAATATAAATAAATAATGAGTTCACTACAGTACCTTAAAGTAGTCTTTTGTGTTCTTTCTCTAACGGAGCTCACAAGATATCTATTGAGTTTTGTGTTGTGAAGTTTTCAAGTTTTGGGTGAATTCTTTTGATGGACTATGGAACAAGGAGTGGCAAGAGCCTAAGCTTGGGGATGCCCATGGCACCCCCAAGATAATCCAAGGACACCAAAAAGTCAAAGCTTGGGGATGCCCCGGAAGGCATCCCCTCTTTTGTCTACTTCCATCGGTAATTTACTTGGAGCTATATTTTTATTCACCACATGTTATGTGTTTTGCTTGGAGCGTCTTGTATTATTTGTGTATTTGATTATTAGATTACCACAATCATCCTTGCTATACACACCTTTTGAGAGAGCCATACATGATTTGGAGTTTGCTAGAATACTCTATGTGCTTCACTTATATCTTTTGAGCTTGATAGTTTTTGCTCATAGTGCTTCACTTATATCTTTTGAGCGTGATAATTTTTGCTCTAGTGCTTCACTTAGATCTTTTAGAGCACGGTGGTGGATTTGTTTTAAAGAAACTATTGATCTCTCATGCTTCACTTAGATTATTTTGAGAGTCGTTAATAGCATGGTAATTTGCTTAATGTTAATATACTTGGTGTGCAAGATATGTGAAACTTTCTTTTGAGTGCATTGAATACTAAGATAAGTTTGATGCTTGATGATTGTTTTGAGATATGGAGGTGATAATATCAAAGTCATGCTAGGTGGGTGATTATTAATTTGAGAAATACTTGTGTTGAAGTTTGCAAGTCCCATAGCATGCACGTATGGTTAAAGTTGTGTAACAAATTTGAAACATGAAGTGTACCTGGCTTGTGCATCCTTATGAGTGGCGGTCGGGGACGAGCGATGGTCTTTTCCTACCAATCTATTCCCCTAGGAGCATGCGCGTAGTACTTGATTTTGATGGCTGCTAAATTTTTGCAATAAGTATATGAGTTCTTTTGACTAATGTTGAGTCCATGGACTATACGCACTCTCACCTTTCTGCCTTTGCTAGCCTCTTTGGTACCGTGCATTGCCCTTTCTCACCTTGATAGTTAGTGCAAACTTCGCCGGTGCATCCAAACCCCGTGATACGATACGCTCTATCACACATAAACCTCCTTATATCTTCCTCAAAACAGCCACCATACCTACCTATCATGGCATTTCCATAGCCATTCCGAGATATATTGCCATGCAACTTCCACCATCGTCATCACGACATACATTACTTTTGTCACATTGCCATTGCATGATCATGTAGTTGACATCGTATTTGTGGCAAAGCCACCATGCATTATTTTTCATACATGTCACTCTTGATTCATTGCACCATCCAAGACATCACGGAGGCATCCATATAGAGTCATATTTTGTTCTAAGTTTCGAGTTGTAATCCTTATGTTGTAATCAATAGAAGTGTGATGATCATCATTATTAGAGCATTTCCCAATGAAAAAAGAGAAAGGCCAAAAGAAAAAAAAGAAAGGCCCAAATATATATATATATATATATATATATATATATATATATATATATATAAAGGGCAATGCTACTATCTCTTTTTCCACACTTGTGCTTCAAAGTAGCACCTTGTTCTTCATGTAGTGAGTCTCATATATTGTGCTTCAAAGTAGCACCTTATTCCTCATATAGTGAGTCTCATAAAGTTGTCCTTTTTATACTAGTGGGAATTTTTCATTATAGAACTTGGCTTGTATATTCCTACGATGGGCTTCCTCAAATGCCCTAGGTCTTCATGAGCAAGCAAGTTGGATGCACACCCACTAGTTTTCTTTTGTCGAGCATTCATAGCTCTAGTGCATCCGTTGCATGGCAATCCCTACTCCTCATGTTGACATCAATTGATGGGCATCCCCATAGCCCATTGATTAGCCTCGTCAATGTGAGACTTTCTCCTTTTTTGTCTTCTCCACACAATCCCCATCATCATATTCTATTCCACCCATAGTTCTATATCCATGGCTCACGCTCATGTATTGCGTGAAGGTTGAAAAAGTTTGAGATTATTTAAGTATGAAACAATTGCTTGGCTTGTCATCGGGGGTATAGAAGTTAGGAACATCTTTGTGTGACGAAAATGAAGCATAGCCTAACCATATGATTTTGTAGGGATAAACTTTCTTTCGCCATGTTATTTTGAGAAGACATGATTGCTTTGATTAGTATGCTTGAAGTATTATTATTTTTGTGTCAATATGAACTTTTGTCTTGAATCTTTCAGATCTGAATATTCAAATCACAATTAAGAAGATTTACACTGAAATTATGCCAAAGTATCACTCCGCATCAAAAATTCTTTTTTTATCATTTACCTACTCGAGGACGAGCAGGAATTAAGCTTGGGGATGCCTGATACGTCTCCAACGTATCTATAATTTTTATTGCTCCATGCTACTTTATCTATTGTTTTGGACTATATTGGGCTTTATTTTCCACTTTTACATTATTTTTGGGACTAACCTATTAACCGGAGGCCCAAATTTAGAATTGCTGTTTTTTGCCTATTTCAGTGTTTCAAGAAACGGAATATCAAACGGAGTCCAAACGGAATGAAACCTTCTGAACGTGATTTTCGCATTTAACGTGATCCAGAGACTTGGACCCTACTCCAAGCAAAGGCAGAGGCGGTCACAAGGGTGGAGGGCCCCCGGGCGCACCCTACCTCATGGGCCCCCGACGCCCACCGACGCATTCTTCCTCCTATATATACCTACGTATCCCCAAACGATCGAAGGAGAGCCAAAACCTAATTCCACCGCCGCAACCTTCTCAGATCCGCGAGATCCCATCTTGGGGCCTATTTCGAGTTCACGGAGAGGGCATCCACCACGGAGGGCTTCTACATCAACACCATAGCCTCTCCGATGAAGTGTGAGTAGTTTACTTCAGACCTTCGGGTCCATAGCTAGTAGCTAGATGGCTTCTTCTCTTTTTGGATCTCAATACAATGTTCTCCCCCTCTCTTGTGGAGATCTATTCGATGTAATCTTCCTTTTTGTGGTGTGTTTGTTGAGATCGATGAATTGTGGGTTTATGATCCAGCTTATCTATGAATAATATTTGAATCTTTTCTGAATTCTTTTATGTATGATTGAGTTATCTTTTCAAGTCTCTTCGAATTGTCCGTTTGGTTTGGCCAACTAGATTGGTAGTTCTTGCAATGGGAGAAGTGCTTAGCTTTGGGTTCGATCTTGCGGTGTCCTTACCCAAAGGATGTAAAGGGTTGCAAGGCACATATTGTATTGTTGCCATCGAGGATAACAAGATGGGGTTTTTATCATATTGCATGAATTTATCCCTCTACATCATGTCATCTTGCTTAAGGTGTTACTCTGTTTTTAACTTAATACTCTAGATGCATGCTGGATAGCGGTCGATGAGTGGAGTAATAGTAGTAGATGCAAAATCGTTTCGATCTACTTGTCTCGGACGTTATGCCTATATACATGATCATACCTAGATAACCTCATAATTATTCGCTCTTCTATCAATTGCTCAACAGTAATTTGTTCACCCACCGTAGAATACTTATGCTCTTGAGAGAAGCCACTAGTGAAACCTATGGCCCCCGGGTCTATTCTCATCATATCAATCTCCATTACTTTATTACTTGCTTTGTTTTTACTTTGCCTTTTACTTTTTACTTCGCATCTCTATATCAAAAATACCAAAAAAATATTATTTATCATCTCTATCAGATCTCACCCTCGTAGGTGACCGTGAAGGGATTGACAACCCCTAATCGCGTTGGTTGCGAGTAGCTATCGTTTTGTGTAGGTACAATGGACTCGTGCGTGATCTCCTACTGGATTGATACCTTGGTTCTCAAAAACTGAGGGAAATAGTTACACTACTTTACCTCATCATCCTCTCCTCTTCGGGGAAATCCAACGCAGTGCTCAAGAGGTAGCTACGTCGAAGGCGTAAAGCCCAGGGGCGCCACCACTGCACTGGCCTGCAAGGCCAGAGCAGTGGCTGACTAGCGGGCCCCGCTAGTCAGGTTAGGAGGTGGGGGAGAAGGAAACTGAGAGGGAGTCGCAGCTCCGCCGGAGCTCTCGCCGGCGACGAGGACTCCTTGGCAAAACGAGAGGGAGGGATGGCAAGAGGGGGTTGAGGCGCACCTGCCCGTACTCGTACCGTAGCTAGGGGCGGTCGGACAGCGTCGGAATCAACCTCGCAAGCGGGGTCAGAACACGTTGGTCGCCGGAGATGAAGAAGACTGCGAGTAGAGGCAACTCCAGGGGCTCCAGAGGGGCGGAGCAGGTTCACTGTAGAGGGGCGGAGGCCCTGCAAGGGTCGCCCTGGCCTAGGAGGGGTTGGAGCTACCGTGGCGACCAGAGGGGATTGCCGGCGAGCTCGAGCTCGGGGACGGCGGCCCGAGGCCTGCCCGGCCGGGCTACGACTTCCTACTCGCTTGTTGGGTGTGTGGGAGTGCTGGATGTTGCTCGAGGAGGCTGGGGGCGGCTCCATTTATAGGTGAGCGGCGAGGGGGTTTCAGGCTCTGCCGGTGGACACCTTTCCACGGCGCCCGGCGAGGAGCGGCGTCAGTGAGAGGGGAAGAAGGCGACGCAGCTCACGCGGCAACTGTTGGCGGAAGGAGACGAGCACAGGAACGAGGAGATGGCGACGAGCACAGTGCGCACCGCACTGTTGGGTTGGCCGGACCATACCCGTGCTCGCTACGGCGAGCTCCGGCGTCGGCGAGCGCCAGAGGGGAGTTAACGGAGTTGAGATGAAGATGGTGGTGAAGTTTGGCGCGCTATGGCAGTCGGGAAAGCGAGCAAGCGCGAAACAGAGTGCTCTGCGGCACTCGGAGCGCGTCGACACGCATGCCAGCACCCCTAGACGAACGCGGTCACCGCATGGACTATGACATCAGGTCGACCTAAGCCTAAACTTCATGTCTGGCGTGTTGTTCGTGGTAGTTTGAGATGTTACTACGCTTTGATTTGGATCCAGGTGCAGTAGAGAAGTTTTTACACGCCAGGTAAGTTTCTGGTCAGTAACTTTGAGAGTTTACTGAGGTCAAATGGCTGGGAGTTAGAGGCTGTCCTTTGGAGGTTAGCCAAGAGTTACTAAGGTGAAAACGCACAAGAAAACCCAGGCACAATGGAGCAAGTAAAACGGTAGTTGCTGTAGAAACCACCATTTTTGTCCAGAATAGAAAATATTTTCTGTAGCAAAAATATTCCAAAAAGTGATGAAATATTTTTGCTCAGGAAGGTGCCCTAGGGTTCAAAGAATATTTTTGAATTATCTCAGATTTTTCTGGGCCATAAAAATTAGGGTTGCTTTGGAGCATACCGATCCGGCTAGGGTTTTTGAGAGAAAATGAATATTTTTCATTTAAGAAAAATATTCCAAAGATTATTTTGGGATGGATCAAGGGGAATGATGATCGAGAGGAAATGGAGCACTTGGGTGAAAGCCAAGAGTACCCAAGTGTTTAAGTCCATATGAAAAGATTCAAAACTCCAAGTTTCAAATTTAATCCAAATAAAAATCAAGCAAATGAGAGAGGGCAAAAACCAGTTGTCACAAACCTCCCCACTTAGAATGAATCTCGCCCCTCGAGATTCAAGTTGTTTGGGAAAACCACTGGATAATGTGATCAGAGAAATTCTTCCCACTCCCAAGTTGATTCTCGACTGCAGGTGATGCTTCCACCGAACTTTGTAAAATTTCCTTACTTTATCGCGAGTGACCCTTTCCATCTGATCCAAAATTCTGAACGGTCTCTCTTCATAAGTTAAATCATTTGCCAACTCTACCTCAGCCATAGCAGTCCTTTTCTCAGGCGGGGATATGCATCGTCCCAATTGTGAAACATGAAACACGTTGTGCACGTTTGCCAACTCAGCGGGTAGTTCTAATTGATACGCAACAGTACCTACTCGAGACATAACTAGGAATGGACCAATAAATCTGGGGGCCAACTTTCCACGAGTCTGAAATCTCTTAACTCCTTTCATAGGTGTGACTCGGAGGTATACGTGCTCTCTGGGTTCAAAACCTATCTGTCGGTGCTTTGCCTCATAATAACTTTTCTGTCGAGATTTGGCCAATTGCAATCTGTCTCTGATTTCCTTAACTTGTTTCTCAGCTTCCATCATGAGATCTGTTCCAAAGATACGACTATCTCCAGTTTGAGACCAATTTAAAGGAGTGCGGCACTTACGGCCATACAGAGCTTCATATGGTGACATTTTCAGACTGGTCTGGAAGCTGTTGTTATAGGAAAACTCGGCATATGGCAAACAGTCTTCCCATTTGGGTCCTTGGGCTAAAGCACAGGCTCGCAACATATCTTCGAGTATTTGATTTACCCTTTATGTCTGTCCATCCGTCTGAGGATGATAAGCAGTACTATATTTCAGTGATGTCCCCAAGGCTTGATGGAGGTGTGACCAAAAAGCGGAGGTAAACAGGGAACCTCGGTCGAAAGTGATAGTTCGGGGTACTCCATGCAGACTGACTATTCTAGATACATACAGTTGTGCAAGTTGATCTGCCCTGTATCTGGTGCTGATTGGACTGAAGTGAGCGACCTTGGTTAGGGTGTCCACTATAACCCAGATTGCATCATTGCCTCGCTGAGTCTTAGACAATCCCATAATAAAATCCATACAAACGTCAACCCATTTCCATTGTGAAACCGGCAGCGGTTGGAGGAGTCCGACTGGCTTTTGATGCTCTGCCTTCACCTTGTTGCATATGTCGCAACAGGCTACAAAATAGGCAATGTCTTTCTTCATTCCATCCCACCAGAATATTTGTCTAAGGTCCTCATACATTTTCGCATTCTCCCGGTGAATGGAATATGAGGATTCGTGTGCTTCTGACAGAATTTTCTTCCTTAAATCCGGTTGATTGGGTACACAAATCCGTCCACGAAATCGGAGGGTACCGAATTTGTCCTTGAAGAAATCTGGGGTCTGTTCTACCATCTGGCCATGGGCACGTCTTTGCAGCTTGGTGTCACCGGCCGGGCCTTTGCGGATCTCTATCTCAAGTGTGGTCAGTAACTTCCAAAGTATTAGCGAGGCCGGCATCCACTATGACCAAGTTGAGTCGAGCGATCTCCTCTTGGAGTTCAGGCTGCAAGGATCTCAATATGACATTTAAGTCGACGGCTGAATGAGTGCATCGGCAACTACGTTGGCCTTGCCCGGGTGGTAATTTATTCCAAGGTCATAGTCCTTGACCAACTCTAGCCATCTTCGCTGATGGAGGTTTAAATCTGGCTGAGTGAAGATGTATTTGAGACTCTTGTGGTCGGTAAAAATTTGGCACCGTTTTCCAATGAGGTAGTGTCTCCAAATTTTTAATGCATGAACCACCGCAGCCAATTCCAAATCATGAGTAGGATAATTTCCCTCATGGGGTCGTAGCTGTCGCGATGCATATGATACTACCTTGCTGTCTTGCATAAGTACGCAACCAATACCTTGCCTGGAGGCATCACAATACACATCAAAACTGCGGTAAATGTCTGGAAGAGTCAATACAGGTGCGGAGTATCTTTAACTCATTAAAACTTTTCTCACAGTCCTCTGTCCATTCAAACTTATTATCCTTTTTGAGCAGCTCCATCATGGGTTTAGCAATCTTGGAAAACCCTTCAGACGGTAATATCCAGCCAATCCGAGAAAACTACGGATCTGCGTCACAGTCGTGGGCGGCACCCAATCGAACACATCCTTTACTTTGCTCGGGTCGACGGCTATACCTTCGGCGGATAGTACATGTCCGAGAAACCCAACTTGCTTGAGCCAAAATTTGCATTTACTGAATTTGGCGTATAGCTGATGGTCGCAGAGTCCTTGTAGCACTGCTCGGAGGTGATCCTTGTGCTCTTCTTCACCCTTGGAGTAAATGAGGATGTCATCGATGAAGACTACCACGAATTTGTCGAGGAAGTCCATGAATACTTTGTTCATCATATGCATGAAGAAAGCAGGGCATTGGTGAGACCAAAGGACATCACGATATATTCAGAAAGACCGCATCGAGTAGTGAATGCGATCTTAGGAATATCCTCCTTTTAATCTTGAGCTGATGATATCCAAATTCAGAATCGATCTTAGAGAATACTTTAGCCCTAATCGAGCTGATCAAACAGATCATCAATCCTTGGCAGCGGATATTTATTTTTGATAGTGACCTCATTCACCGGGCGGTAATTCACGATTACACGGAGACTTCCATCCTTTTGTCCACGAAAATAGCAGGTGATCCCCATGGTGAAGAGCCGACGAATATATCCTTTCTCAGAGCAATTCATCAAGCTGTTTCTTTAGCTCCACCGATTCTCGATGAGGGCATCCAGTAATACTTCTTGTATAACGGTGCGCCTCGCACAAGATCTATTGCAAATTCCAGCCCGATCCGGTGGCATGCCCGGCAGTTCTTCCGAAATACATCGTGGTACTCACCGACCACATGAATAAATTCCAATTCAGCCACCATGTGCAAACCAATTCTTGCTTGGGTATATTCTTGCGAGCATAGAATTTGATAGTCTCGCCCATTCAGACCGGGTCAAAGTGACTTCTAAGTTGCGCAGTTTACGCAAACTTGATATTTGGTCAACCAATTCATACCCAATATAATATCCAACTTTTCAGACTCAATGATTATCAGAGAGGTTGGAAAGTAGACTTCGTTGATATTGATTTCCAGATCACGGCAGACCAGATTGCTCTTGATTATACATCCCGGGGTTTGTACCAGCATATTTTTTCCCAAAAGCATGCAAGGAAAGTTGTTTTGGGCAGTAAAACTCTGAGAAATAAAAGAATGGGAAGCCCCAGAGTCAAATAAAATTACGCAGGTATGTTCATTAACAGAAAACATACCAATGACGACTTCTGGCTTCTCTAGGGCTTCATCGGCGGAGATATGATGCACGTGCCCAGTGAAGTTTTGCTGGATTTTCCATGACTCCATAAAGTTGACTTGTGGTCTGATTAGGGCATTCGCCTTGTTGTTCTTGGGGCACTGTCTTGCATAATGTCCGTTCTGCCCACAATTAAAGAAAGAATTATTGCGCTGACGCTCTTCATGTATTGGGTTGGTCACGACATTCTTGACTTGAGTGGTGGTCTTGTTAACATTCTACTGCCAATTTGGCTTGTATTCCACCTGAGTCTGCTACCAGGTACGAGCCTTTTGCACTGGTTGCCCATCCTTCTTTGGCTCAAACTTATGCTTGTTGTCGTTGTTAACAGGCCTATTATCTGCTATAAACTTGTGCTCCCGTTGGTGGTGGAGGTGGTGGCTGAACGTACGGCTCGGGAGAATGTCCTTCCTGTCGTGTGGAACGACAAACAGGAGTTCCCTCACGAACGTTGCTACTGCTGCCTCCCCGCGTCATCCCATTGTGGATTTTTTCCAAGACAATGCAATCGAGATGAGAAACATCCAAGAATAAAATTGGGGAAAGCCAACAACAAATCCCGGAAGAAAACAAAAGAGCGAAGAAAATACGGCGAATATGGAAGTGCTAGTTATCGACTAGAGGGGGGGGGGGGTGAATAGGCGATTTTTATGAAAGTCTTCTAAACGTGGAAGTTTCGAAGACAAACAATATAATTGACCTAACTGATATGCAGCGGAAGATAAACTACAACAAGAAAACCATAGTCAAGTATGCAGTAATGTGAAAGTACAAAGACTAACAGCAGCTTAGTAGTAAGGATCAGGATGGAAGACAGTATGAAGCCAGACAACTATGGTAGTCAAGCAATGAAGTCAAACAGATATAACAAACGGGCAATGACTTCACGAAGACAAACTCTAAGTAAAGGAAGGGAGAGGATAGAACCAGTCACTTGTTGAAGACATAGGATTTGTTGGACTGGCCCAGCTTGTCGTGACAACTGTACGTCTGGTTAGGGAGGCTGAGATTTAACTCAGAAGACCGTGTCTTCAACTTATTCCCCTTGAGCTAAGGACATACAGTCCTCGCCCAATCACTCTGGAAAGTCTTCAAGGTAGAATTCCAAACCTTCACAGACTTTGTTCACCGGCGATCCATAATGACTCTTGGATGCTCAGAACGCGACGCCTAACCGGCTGGAGGATTCACAGTCCTCAAGTGTAATAAGTCTTCAGGTCACGCAGACACAAAGACTTCAGTGATGCCTAACACTCTTTGGCTCTGGGTGTTTGGGCTTTGTCCTCGCAAGGATTTCTCTCTCTCAAAGGCTTCGAGGTGGGTTGCTTTCAAACGACAAAAGCCGTGTACTAAATCTGAGCAGCCACCAATTTATGGTGTAGGGGGTGGGCTATTTATAGCCACTAGGCAACCCGACCTGATATGTCCGAAATGACCCTGGGTCACTAAGGAACCGGCACGTGTTCCAACAAATGATTTCAAACACACACGACAACTTTACTTGGGCTACAAGCAAAGCTGACTCATCCAGCTATGGATAAGATTTGCTCTCATTGTCTTCACTCGAAGACATAGGATTTGGGTTGAGCATCACTTCAGTCATTCTGACTTTGTTCACTTGGACCCCACTTAACAGTACGGTGGTTCCTATGACTCAACAAAGAAGAAACATGAAACAACGAAACGAGACAGTCTTCGCGCTCCATAGTCTTCACTCAATGTCTTCTCTTGTCATAGTCTTCAATATGAATACCTTCAGATACCACCATTGTCTTCAATGTCTTCATACATTTTTAGGGGTCATCTCCTACAGTGTAAACCGAATCAATGAGGGACACTACCGTGTTATCCTGCAATTCTCACAAACACATTAGTCCCTCAACCAAATTTGTCGTCAATACTCCAAAACCAATTAGGGGTGGCACTAGATGCACTTACAATCTCCCCTTTTGGTGATTGATGACAAACCGTTGAAGTTTTCAACGGGATAAAATATGTGAAATTGTAAAGGATAGGTATTGTCTTCATAAGTGGCAAGGGCTCCCTCAAGATGTGCATATAAGTAATTTGCTTTTGGAATGCAAATGCACATGGCAGGTTGTACTTGTGGAGATCCTCTTCAACTTATGAAGATAATTCATCATAAATGAAATGATATAACTAAGAGAATGACATGCATAATGAAAAATGGACGTCTGCAGAATGATCTTAGTGCGTAATATATCATCGCATTACGCGGAATTTATCATCGCATCACGTAAAGGCAAATAAGTAGCGTATTTACCATCGAGTTTAAGTGTTACAACTCAAGGAACCAAATGTATCAAAAGCGAGAGTTGTGAACACTTGGAAAACTATAAAGCAACCGCCCATATGAACCCGCTTGAAGACTATCAAACTCATATGCTTCTCCCCCTTTTGTCAGTAAGGACCAAAAAGGTTTGAAGACATAGAGCGTCTACTTGCTTTCATCAGGAGAAGGTGAAGCAACAGGGTTATCGTTGTTGTTTGGCGGTGTAGGCGAACTTGGTGCTGTGTCGATGCATGCAGAAGTAGGGGGCGGTGAAGTACCATCGGCTTCATCATCGATCACTCTGGCATTCACAGTTTCCGCGGAGGAAGAATAGTCAGAGTCTTCAAGGGTTGGAGTTCGACGTAGGATAGTATTCCATGGAGGAGTGGAGTCAAACTTGAATCTTTCAGTGAAGCCATCGTCTTGAAGATCTGCTTCAAAGATCGAAAGCGATGTCAAACTCTTCCATGATCGATTTACGTGTCTCGTGGAGTGACAAAAGCATTCTTGGTGGCAAGATTTTAAATGCGATTGACGTCCACCAAGAGGCTTTGCATCTGTCGCTTGAGCCAATAGTGATGCTTATCTTGTTTCTGATGCAGTGCCACAAGAAGTTCCCGGTCATTGAGGACACGAGAGCGCTTCCGAGGCCTTTGGGCTATTGTGCTCTCAGTAGCTTCAGTTTGCGCACGGTGAGGCATACGAGTGTTTCCAGCCATTGGATAGACACGAGATACTGCTTGGATGCCTTCAATGGGTTGAGAGAAGCTGTGGTGATCTGCATTTTGAAGACAAAGTGGCGCTTAAGGTGCTCAGGTATATGGCTTCAATCGACATACCAACCTCGGGTAGAAAGATCGATGATTGCAGCAAGAGGGCTGATAGTTGATAGCAGAGTGTAGCTTCATGAGGCGATGACCCATGGAGCATAGAATTTCGTGCCAAAAAGGTCGAGAACCAGATGCAGCCAGCTGTTGGATGAAGAATTCTTGTGTATTGAAGTCGATGCCATTGAGGATGTAAAAGACCAATGTCTTCATGGCTCCTTCAAGTTTTGCAGATGACGAATGCCCTTTGATAGGCCATAGAGTTCACCGATGATGTGATATATTGTGCGAGGCAGATACTCAAGGTCATCAACAAAGAACTCCGCTGGGTATTCAGCGTCGGTGGCAAAGGCTTCATCATGCTCAACATCTCACTCATGTTGGGCTCGCTTATGGAAGATGCTCTCCAAAGGCATTGCGGTGGAGTTGACAATTAGGTTCGAATAGCTCTCCGGGAGTGGGTAGGCCTGTAAGCTCAATGACGCCAAGAGCTTTGGCTTCATGATGAACATTTCCGGTCATCCACTCGAGAACCCATGTCTTCGTATTCTCTGTAGTAGCCGTGGAATGTGGAGGGTAGCATAGAATTGAAGCAAAAGTTCCTCATTCCAATGTTCTTTGTCCGTCACAAAGTCGAAAGGCACTGCATCACGAAAAGCAGTCAAGTGCTTCTTCTAAGCATGGCAGTCCCGCAATGGTTTCAAAGGTCGAGGCGCATATGAGGGAAAATGCGCCTTGATCATACGTAACGCAGGAGTAATAGCTTCACTGTTGATAGCTCCGTAAACGATCTGATGAGATTCTTGGCCTTGAGTAGGGGTTCTTTGCTCTGTCAAAGAAAGTGTTGTGGGCTTTGAAGCCATTTGCATTGAGGGACCCTGGAGAGGTGGCAGTACCTGGGAACCTTGGCAGTCTTGCCTTTGGTTTCTGGACCAAAGGCCTATGCCCAACATGATATTCAAAGTGAGGAATAGAGGCATGAGGCGGAGGGACTGTAATGTGCCATCTCGACAAAGGACTAACTGACCATAGTTGTAGGCTTGCTCAATTGTGTAGGGCCTTGGTATGAACAGAGCAAAGGGCAACAACAAGGGCTTCAAGTTGCACAACAAGGGCTTCAGGTTGCTCAACAGGGGCTTCAGGAGCAGTTGTATCATTGGCTTCGGGCATATTGGTTGGTGCAGGCTCCACATTGGCTTCAGCCATGACTACGTCATTGGCTTCATTTGTGTTGGTGGTGGCAGCCTCAAGATTTTCAACCTCCACTTGATGAGTTGGATGGTCGGGCACTGTCACGTTCACTTCAGGAACAGCTTCTTCTGCAATGGGGGGAGTAGGGACACGTTCTTGTACTGGGTTGTCATCGGCTGATGCAGCCGGATTATCTTCAGCAGCTTTGGCTTCGGACTGGAGACATTCACAGCTTGGAGTGGCTTCGAAACACTTGACGTGCAACAGATTGGTGGTGCACTTCTCCTTCCGAACGCTTCGAAAGAGGGACTTGTGGCCTTGGTCCTTTGGCGAAGCTGCGGAATGTCAAGGCGACGCCTTTGGAGATGGAGTTGGCTGGGCCTCAAGGTATTCCTCTTCTTCTTGGACAGGTGGTGTGACTTGTTCTTGTTGGGGAGTACACGGGGAGTCTTGTTGTTGTGGGTGATCAGCCCATGATGCATCCTGAGCAATTGGCGTCAGAGGACGACCAATGTTGATGAGTTCACTGTTCGTGGGAACAGGCGATGATACCAGGTTGTGTTCGATCTGAGGAAGAACGTCATCATCTTCAAAGCATTGTCATGGTGACTAATGTCTTCAGCAGTTGATGGGATCAATCACTGGAATGTCTTCAGCCTTCGTGAGCCTCTGTGGAAGGTGCTCATGAACTATCATTCGTCATTCTTGGTGTTCAGATGCACGTCGAACCACTGAGATAGGTTCAACAACTAAGGGCTCTGTGGAAGCAGCCCGATTCTTCTTGGTTTTGCGCTTCTTCTTGGAGGGAGCAACATCAGAGGCTTCAGGATTTTTCCTTTTTCTCGCTTCAGCCTCGGCTGCCCTCATCTTCTTCCGTTCAGAAGCGGTTGATCTGACCTTTGGCTTCGAGCCAGTCATGCTGCTTGGGAAGACTATGCGAGGTTGTTCTTGCCTTGATGGTGCAAATTTTGACTGGCTTGGTGGCTTCTTCTTCTTTGCAGCCATTCTCGGGGTCAATGCCAGACGGCCAAGAGCCTTATGCTTTCAAATTTCCTCATTGTAGGCTAGTACACACTTGTCGCCTAAGCTCTTCATGCGCTCACGAGAGCCTTTAGCTTCATCACGCTTCTTGTGAAAGTCTTCTTTGAGCTCGTGTAGCATGGTCTTGAAGTTCTTGACATCTTGCACGCTGAGCTTTGCCACATGCTTTTTGCACTGAGCCTTCTCATAGTCGATCTTGTGCTTCAGTTCAACTAGACGCTGAGCGAGAGCTAGCTCAGAAGCAATGGCGCCATTGAAGGAGACGCTGAAGCCAATGGGAAGTTGCAGATCGTCAAAGCTGAGATTGGGGTTGTCAAACCACTCATCAATGAAGTGATGGATGATTTCCACATCAAAGAGAGGCAAATCATTGAAGATCTCTACTTCTTCCTTGCTCTTGATCAGTTGCTCAAGAGCATCATCTGCAAGATCTTCATCGCTGGATAGATCAATGTGCTCTTCTCGCAGAATGGCAGCAGGAGTCAATGTCCCATCGTAATGTCCGACGATTTTCTTTTTCTTCTCCGCCTTCTTGGAGATGCGTGATTGATCTTCGCATCGCATAATCGCCTTCGTGGAGGTGCAAGGCTGCTGGCTTCGCACGTGAAGCTTTTGGAGGAGCAAATGATCTTGAAGCCTTAGCCTTGTTTAGCTTCGCAGCTTTGGAGTAGGAGCTGGGCTTCATCGATGTCGGTGTCATCGCTGTAATGATCCACTTGGGCACCTTGGACCGCGATGTGAGTGATGAGGCCATCAAGGTTGTAGAAAGGATCGATGACATTGGGTTCTGCATCACGTGAGCCGTTAGCACGGGGAGTAGAGGGACCAGGGTTGAAGTCTAATCCCAATGACTTCTTGTTTTCCTTGGCCGATGCCTTTGCGTGCTGGAAATTTCGCTTGAAGAGATTATCGTGACGACACCAGAGCAATGAAGTTGGATCGGCATTTTCAGGCTGAGGTCCACGAACCATATAAGGATAGAAACCTTGTGCAATAGCTTCAGCTCTGTTCTTGGGTGGAAGGCCTCGAAAGAGAATATCACCCCAAGGACTTTTGATAGCATTCTTCTCAGCGTATTCCTGGGTCACAAACTTGTATTTGAACCATTATTCAGCCTAATATCGTCGAATCCATTGGATTCGTGGTTCTATACCGATTGTAAGTCTCTTCAGGATCTGTCTTGTAAAGCTCTGCGAGGTCATCAGGTAAATCTTTTGATGTTCCCTCACGATGCTGTCTGCCACCCTTCCTTACTGATTTCTTTGTAGCCATGAACTTCAAACTGAATGGCTTCAATATGTTCAAAGGCTTCAAGAGCTTTCGCTTGCTGGACAAACAGGAACTGGCATTGGGAGAGTTAATGTGATGTTGTAAGAATTCTGCAAACGAATGCAGACTATGAGAACCAAGGGATTCTCCCACGGACATGTACCGTGACAAAGATTAGAGATGCGAGGGAAGGGGAAGAGGTCCTATGCATTCTCAGAAGATTTTGAAGATAAATCAGTTTGAAGACATTAACCTCATGATGCGAAGACATTCACTTATTCGTTGAGAGTTGGTTCCAGATTTGTACGAATCCGTGAATAGGTACAAGTGAGGAATCTAACTAGATATGAAGCTTAAGTGAATATACTAGGCAGTATGAGATGCGCATGAATAGATCTAATAAAGTGTATAGGTAGAAACCAACTTTGGCAAACAGGATGAATCTTTGAGGATCAAAAAGATGGTAAAAATAGAGTTATATTTACCACACGAAGAACTGCTAGATGGGATGAGTAGGAGACCGAGCAGTTCAATCCACCATGCCCTAACTTGGCGATGGAGGACAGCTACGGCGGCGACGGAGAAGACGGTGTTCGCGACCGGCGTGAGGACGGCGTCGGAGAAGTTGCGGCAGCTAAGCGCTTCGTCGCCGGCGTCGTCGCGAGCTAGCGGTGGCGCTAGGGTTTTGACGAGGTGGAGAGGTGGAAGAAGGGTTTCTTTACAGCAGGGGACAAGTATTTATAAGGAGGTGTGCGGCACATCACAATTACTCAGTGTTCTCGGCGGTTCACATCTCGAGGGGTACGTGGCAAGCATGCAACATACCGGAGCTGTCCCCATCGCTCCCACGCCTCCGTGTTTGTCGGATGGTCGTTCCGGATTCTCCAGATTTCAAACAATAATGATGGATCATTTAAAACAGACTCAATGTTTGTCTCTGTGTCTTCTGCTGACAAGGACGCAAAGAAGACATTTGACAGTTTCAATAGAATGCATACGATTTGGACAGATAGAGTTTGAGATAGAAAGCATAGAGAGATTAGGGTCCGATCACATTCACTTAGTTCAAAAGATTCAACTTGGAAGACATAGCTATAAGTGAATGTCAGAGAGGATGTAACACTAGTATATATATATATATATATATATATATATATATATATATATATATATACATATATATATCAGAAAGCAATCAAATCTTTGAAGACAAACCAAATGTGAAGACATAGCTAAAATAACGCCATGAGTAAAACACTTCAAACAGAGAAATTTGGTGGTGGCGTTACCCACCGTATAGGAAGTATTAGACCCAGACACGATGCACAATTATCGTGGCGCTCCGAGGTTAAATTCCATGTTAATGTATTCACACTCAGAATGTAAGTCTTCATTGATTGAAGATATACTTTACTTCGTGTGTTGCACATCTAAGTCATCAACATGCATAAGTGTTAGGATGTGTGCCTCGATCACGTGACATTTGAGGATTCCAAGATATTTAGCTCACACCGTAACTTGCAAAACCTTTTCTCATCCAAGGGCTTTGTGAAGATATCCGCCAGCTTTCTTCAAAGTGTTGACGTGAATGATGTCAATATCTTTCTTCATGACATGATCTCTGAGAAAGTGATGACGAATTTCAATGTGCTTTGTCTTCGAGTGTTGGACTGGATTGTTGGCAATCTTGATGGCGCTTTCGTTGTCGCAGAAAAGAGGTACTTGTTTCAGATTGATGCCATAGTCCTTGAGAGTTTGCTTCATCCATAGAAGCTGAGTGTAGCAAGATCCAAAGAAGAATGTATTGAGATTCAAAGTAGCTTGAGAGTGATACGCTTACGCTTCTTTGAAGACCAATGACAAGTGATCGTGCTGTAAAGTGACATGTGCCTGATGTAGACTTGCGATCCACCTTGTCACCAAAGATAATCAACATCCGAGAATCCAACCAAATCAAATTTCGAGCCCTTTGGATACCATAATCCGAGCTTTGGGGTGTGAGCCAAATATCAAGAATTCGCTTCACGACTAAGTACGCGATTCCTTTGGTGCCGCTTGGAATCGAGCACACATACAAACACTAAGCATAATATCCGCCTAGATGCACATAGGTAAAGTAAGGAACCAATCATGGAGCGATATACCTTTTGATCAAATTCTTTACCATTGTCGCCGGGACCCAGATGGTGTTTGGCCGGCATTGGCGTCTGGTAACCTTTTGCAATCTTGCATTCCAAACTTCTTCGCATAATCTTTGAGGTATTTTTTGAGATATGAAGATGCCATTCCTTTGTCGATTTAATTTGAAGACCAAGGAAGAACTTCAGCTCACCCATCATGGACATCCGACATCGCTCTTGCATCATGTATCCAAACTCGTCACTATACTTCCGGTTGGTGCAGTCAAGATAATGTCATCCACATATATTTGGCACACAAACAGTTCACCATCATATGTCTTCGTGAAGAGTGTTGGATCGAGGGATCCAGGTTTGAAGCCTTTGCTCTTCGTGAAGTCTTTGATCAGATCATACCAAGCGCGAGGAGCTTGTTTGAGGCCATATCTGATGCTTTGTTTAGCTTGTACACCATATCGTGATGTTTTGGATCTTCAAAGCCGTGTGGTTGAGCGACGATACTTCTTCTTCAATCTTGCCGTTGAGAAATGCACTCTTCACATCCATTTGATATAGCAAGATGTTGTGGTGGTTAGCGAGGCTAGCAATATGCTAATAGCTTCAAGCCCAGCCATAGGAGCAAATGTTTCATCAAGTCAATTCCTTCAACTTGAGTATATCCTTGAGCCACAAGTCGTGCTTTGTTTCCTCGATTTACTTGACCATGCTCATCTTGCTTGTTTCGATATATCCATTTTGTACCAATAATGTTATGCTTATGAGGGTCGTGACGCTTGACAAGTTCCCAAACATTGTTCAGCTTGAATTGTTGAAGTTCTTCTTGCATAGCTTGTATCCATTCAGGTTCCATAAAGGCTTCACTACTTTCTTGGGTTATGATATTGATACAAAGAAAAGTGTCCACGTAAATTTGCTAACTGTGGTTGCTCTTGAGCGAGTAAGTGGACCAGTGCATTGATGCTATCAATTATCTTCTCAATTTGTACTTCATTTGCGACTCGAGGATGAATTGGACGAAGACTTTGCTCTTGCTGATCATTGTCATCATTGGGAGGATTATCTTCAGACTGAGCATTGTCTTCATGATGGTTAGGTACAGAAATGATAAGTTCCTCTTTAGGCTGTGCTTCAGAAGGCATGATTTCTCCAGTTCCCATCATCTTGATAGATTCGTTGGGCGGAGCTTCATCTAGTGTACTTGGTGATCTCTTTGTGAACCATTGGTTTCATCAAATCGCACGTCCACAGCTTCGACGATTTTGTAGAGATAGAGATTGAAGACTACAGAAGAGTGTGAGTCCTTTCAGAATCGAGCATGAAGCCTTCGTGAGCTTTAGGTGCAAATTTTGACTTGTGATGGGAATCCTTGATCCAAAGCACCTAGCTCCAAATACTCAAGTAGGCGACATTTGGCTTCTTGCCAAGAAGGAGCTCATAGGATGTTTTGTTCGAAGCTTATGGATGTAAACACGGTTGATGACATGACATGTCAGTATCAATAGCTTCGTGCCGTAACTTTCTTGGTGTCTTGTACTCGTCGAGCATTGTTCGAGCCATCTCAATGAGGGTTCTGTTCTTGCGCTCTACGATGCCATTTTTGCTGACGTGTGTATGGAGCAGAGAACTCATGAGTGATTCCCATTGTATCCAGATAAAGATAGTGTCCGGTGTTCTTGAACTCAGTGTCGTTGTCACTTCTGATATGCTTGATCTTGATGCCATAATTGGTCATGGCTCGATTGGCGGTTGTCTGAAGACATCTTGCACTCCAGTCTTGTAGAGAATTATGTGCACCCATGTATATCTTGAGTAGTCATCAACAATGACGAAGCCATAGAGACAAGCAGTTGTTGTGAGGGTAGAGTAGTGAGTAGGGCCAAATAAGTCCATGTGTAACAGCTCGAAGGGTTGAGATGTCGTCATGATTGTCTTCGAGGGTGCTTTGCCCTAGTCATCTTTCCAAATTTCGCAGGCACCACACAGATGATCCTTCTTGAACTTGACACCTTCGATGCCAATGACATGCTTCTTTTTGGCGAGTGTGTGTAAGTTCCTCATGCCAAGATGGCCCGACCTCCGATGCGAGCCAAGATTGAAGCTTTTGCGGAAGACATACGGCAAGTCATGGACCTGCTGAGAAATCTACCATGTATAGATCATCTTTCCGATACCCTTCAAAGACTAGAGACTTGTCAGATTCCATTAGTACAAGGCAACGATATTTTCCGAATATCACAATCATCTTCAAGTCACAAAGCATTGAGACAGACATTAAGTTGAAACCAAGGGATTGAACAAGCATCACTTTATCCATGTGTTGATCCTTTGAGATTGCAACTCTACCTAGACCCAATACCTTGGTTTTACCAGTGTCAGCAAATGTGATATGACTCTTGTCTGATGGACGTAAGGTTGAGTCCATGAGAAGACTTCGATCACCAGTCATATGATTAGTGCATCCGCTGTCCATAATCCATTCTGAAGCATGAGGTGTCATACCCTATAGTACAGTTAGGGGGATAGGATTCACCAAGAGCATTGTGAAGCATAAACATTTGATGGGCAAGTGGATTATTGAAGCTCAAATCAAGATTAGGACTGATAGGATGAATGGCAAACAATTCAGGAACAAAATACATAGTGAGACCATTTGGGCATTTAATCTTGCGCCCTACAAGATGTTTTAGGTCCCTAGCAATATCATCAGACGCCTTTGATTTTCGGCTGGAGACCCTTTCCTGCAAAAGAAAGTTAATTCTTCTTAACCACCCACATTTTCAGGGGTGGCTTAGAAGCAATGAGTCTAAGTGCAGCATCTGAGAACTTCGGCTTTGAAGCCCTAGCAAATAGCCTTGTAGGAGATGAACGATACTCATATGAATAAGCAGAAAAGTTCTTAGTTCTATGAACATAGCGGTTTGAAGACACACGCTCATATTCATAACTTTGAGTATGGTTTCCCTGCAAAACATTGGCGTTAGGGTGACTCAGGTGAGTCCTCTATTTGTTTGAAGCCTTTGGACCATATGACGCCTTAGGTCTAGGGTTTGTCTTCATCCCAGGTGGTGTCATGATCACATTCACTGACTTCAAGACAACTTTTGGGAACCCAGATCTTCTTCATAGGTGGTCCATTCCTGTAGTTAGTACCAATATACCTGGCAAACACTTCACCATTCTGATTTTTGAACAATTTATAGTTTGAATCAAAGGATTCATCAATGATAATGGGATTAGCACAGGTAAAGCCAGATAAGGTGGATGGATCCACTGAAGGTCCCTTTGCAGCAACCCATGTGGTTTTGGGATACCGCCAGGGCTTCCAAAGAGGAACCATCAACGTTAATTTACCTCTCGAACCCAACACCCTCTTTCCTAGGGTTTCGGTTCAGAATCCGCTTTTGAGGACATCGCAAAGTGTCTGATGTCCTTTCAGACTTTTATACGTCCCTGTTTCAAGCAATGTCTTCAACCTAGCATTTTCATCAGCAATAGCAGTGGTATCCTCCGAAGAGGGGTTAGTTACCACATCAGTAGATGAAGACAATGCAATAGTAGCAGCAGTTGAACATTCAGCAACAGAGGTAGCGATATCACGCTCAAGGCATTTTAGACATGGTGGTTCAAATCCATCCCGAGCGGAACTGATGCATTGAGCTAAGTGACTCATTCTCTTTTTGAAGATCTTCATGAGCCGCTCTCAATTTCTCAAGCTCTTGCTTCCTTTGAAGATAATCATATGAGAGCTTTTCATGAGTGGTTGAGAGCGATTCATGACGACTTTCAAGTTCTTGGTACTTAGCATGAAGATTTTTTATGTCTTCAACTAAGGATCGTGGAACGTGTCATTTCCGCGTCCAATGTGTCATCGCTTTTATCTAACAATTTTGAGTATGTTCCATAGCTTTTTGTTGTTCATTGCAATTTTAGCAAGTGTTTTGTAGTTGGGCTTGGATTCACAATCAGAGTCATCTTCACTTGATGTTTGAAAGTAAGCATCACGTGATTTTACCTTGGCACCACGTGCCATGAAGCAGTAGGTGGGAGCAGGGTCATCCATGTCATCAGCTTCAGCGTTGGTGTGGAAGTCATTGTCTTCAGTGTTGAAGATGGACTTGGCAACATAGGCTGTGGCTAGAGCCAGACTTGCAACGCCAGGGTCGGACTCCTCTCCAGACTCCACTTCCTCCTCCTCAGAAGCAGAGTCCTCCTCTGAAAACATTTCCTTGCCAACAAGAGCACGAGCCTTGCCAGATGAGCTCTTTTATGAGATGAAGATTTTGATGAGGACTTGGAAGAAGACTTTGAAGATTTCTTCTTCTTCTTGTCATCAGAATCATGTTCCTTGCTCTTCTTCTTCTTCTTCTCATTATCCCATTATGGACACTCAGATATATAGTGTCCAGGTTTCTTGCACTTGTGACATGTTCTCTTCTTGTGGTCATGAGTGGAAGCTTCATCATTTCTTGAGCTAGATCGTGAAGACTTTCTGAAGCCTTTCTTCTTAGTGAACTTCGGAACTTCTTCACAAGCAAAGCAAGTTCCTTTCCAATGTCTTCGTGGATCATCGTAACTACATCAGATTCTTCTTCGATGAGGAAACAACTTTTGCCTTCAAAGCGCGAGTTCGTCCCATAGTTGGGACCATAGATATCTCTTTTCTCGTAAAGTCGGAACTCATGTGTGTTGAGCCTCTCAAGTATATCGATGATCGAGTGTCTTGAAGTCGTGGCATTCTTGTATCATGAGAGCAAGGGTGTCAAAGGAGCTGTCAAGTGATCTCAATAGTGTCTTGACGATTTCATGCTTGGTAATCTCGGTGGGCATACCGAGAGCACGAAGCTCATTTGTGATGTCGGTGAGACGATCAAACGTGAGCTGGACATTTTCATTGTCGCTTCTCTTGAAGCGGTTGAAGGGTTGCAAAGAACATCGATCCTTTGATCTCTCCGGTTGAGACGCCTTCGTTGACCTTGGATAGCCAGTCCTGCACTAGCTTCGACGCTTTCCAGAGCACTCACATGGCCATACTTTCCTTTGGTCGATGACCATAGATAATGTTCTTGGCGCTTGAGTCCAGCTTGAATGAACTTCTTGACATCAAATAGGGTGACACCTTCACCAGCTTTTGGGAACGCCGTTCTTGACGACATACCGTAGGTCGACATCAATGGCTTCAAGATGCATGCGCATCTTATTCTTCCAAGAGGGATATTCAGTTCCATCGAACACGGGCAAGCAAAGGAGACTTTGATTATCCCTGCAGTCGACATAGCTAAAACTCCAGGTGGTTAAACCGAATCACACAGAACAAGGGAGTACCTTGCTCTAATACCAATTGAAAGTGCTAGTTATCGACTAGAGGGGGGCTGAATAGGCGATTTTTTATGAAAGTCTTCTAAACGTGGAAGTTTCGAAGACAAACAATAGAATTGACCTAATTGATATGCAGCGGAAGATAAACTACAACAAGCAAACCATAGTCAAGTATGCAGTAATGTGAAAATACAAAGACTAACAGCAGCTTAGTAGTAAGGATCAGGATGGAAGATAGTATGAAGCCAGACAACTATGGTAGTCAAGCAATGAAGTCAAACAGATATGACAAACAGGCAATGACTTCATGAAGACAAACTCTAAGTAAAGGAAGGGAGAGGATAGAACCAATCACTTGTTGAAGACATAGGATTTGTTGGACTGGGCCCAGCTTGTCGTGGACAACCAGACGTCGGGTTAGGGAGGCTAAGATTTAACCTCGTAAGACCGTGTCTTCACCTTATTCCCCTTGAGCTAAGGACACCCAGTCCTCGCCCAATCACTCTGGAAAGTCTTCAAGGTAGACTTCCAAACCTCCACAGACTTCGTTCACCGGCGATCCACAATGACTCTTGGATGCTCAGAACGCGACGCCTAACCGGCTGGAGGATTCACAGTCCTCAAGTGTAATAAGTCTTCGTGTCACGCAGACACAAAGACTTCAAAGTGATGCCTAACACTCTTTGGCTCTGGGTGTTTGGGCTTTGTCCTCGCAAGGATTTCTCTCTCAAAGGCTTCGAGGTGGGTTGCTTTCAAACGGCAAAAGCCGTGTACTAACTTCCGAGCAGCCACCAATTTATGGTGTAGGGGTGGGCTATTTATAGCCACTAGGCAACCCGACCTGATATGTCCGAAATGACCTCGGTCACTAAGGAACCGACACGTGTTCCAACGGCCAGATTTCAAACACACACGACAACTTTACTTGGGCTACAAGCAAAGCCGACTCATCCAAATTTATGGATAAGATTTGCTCTCATTGTCTTCACTTTCGAAGACATAGGATTTGGGTTGAGCATCACTTCACCATTACGACTTTGTTCACTTGGACCCCACTTAACAGTACGGTGGTTCCTATGACTCAACAAAGAAGAAACATGAAACAATGAAACGACACAGTCTTCGCGCTCCATAGTCTTCACTCAATGTCTTCTCTTGTCATAGTCTTCAATATGAATACCTTCATATACCACCATTGTCTTCAATGTCTTCATACATTTTAGGGTCATCTCCGGTAGGTAAACCGAATCAATGAGGGACACTACCTGTGTTATCCTGCAATTCTCACAAACACATTAGTCCCTCAACCAAATTTGTCGTCAATACTCCAAAACCAACTAGGGGTGGCACTAGATGCACTTACAGAATAAAGTCCCAACATAATTATACATAGACTCATACATGAAAGATAAACAACATGCCATGTTCAACTACTCTCATACATGCAACGAAACATCATGACTCGTACGACTACATCCATACATCATCCAGACGACTGCGAATACTCAAAGATACAACTGCTCTGCTGGTGCTGCGGTGTCCTCCCCTGAAGCAGTCTCGGATCCTGAACTGACGTGGTTAACAGAAACCTCCGGGTTAAAGGTAACACAATGGCGCTGCCTCGAGGGCTCTCCCTTAGGGGCAGGGGTAGGATGAAGCATCGGGGCTATAGGAGTAGCGAGAAGTGAAACCCACTCGGTAGGAGTACTAAGAGGATTCACGGCCGAGACGCCTGTGCTACTCGGAGGAGTAACCGGCGAAATAGGGGAACTAGAACTGGCTGGGATATAAGGGGTAAATCCCAGAGAAGATGGAGTAGTGGTGTAGGACCTTGAAGTATGTCTAGAGGGGGGTGATTAGACTACTTGACCAATTAAAAACTTAGCCTTTTCCCCGCTTTAGAGTTTGGCAGATTTTAGCTATCTTAGGACAAGTCAAGCAATCATCACACAATTCAAGCAAGCATGCAAAGAGTATATTGGCAGCGGAAATTAAAGCATGCAACTTGCAAGAAAGTAAACGGAAGGGTTTGGAGGATTCAAACGCAATTGGAGACACGGATGTTTTTGGCGTGGTTGCGATAGGTGGTGCTATCGTACCTCCACGTTGATGGAGACTTCAACCCACGAAGGGTAACGGTTGTGCGAGTCCACGGAGGGCTCCACCCACGAAGGGTCCACGAAGTAGCAACCTTATCTATCCCACCATGGCCGTCGCCCACGAAGGACTTGCCTCACTAGCGGTAGATCTTCATGAAGTAGGCGATCTCCTTGCCCTTACAAACTCCTTGGTTCAACTCCACAATCTTGTCGGAGGCTCCCAAGTGACACGTAGCCAATCTAGGAGACACCACTCTCCAAGAAGTAACAAGTGGTGTGTTGATGATGAACTCCTTGCTCTTGTGCTTCAAATGATAGTCTCCCCAACACTCAACTCTCTCTCATAGGATATGGATCTAGTGGAAAGAAGATTTGAGTGGAAAGCAACTTGGGGAAGGCTAGAGATCAAGATTCATATGGTAGGAATGGAATATCTTGGCCTCAGAAATGGTAAGTTGGAAGTGTAGGTTTGTTCTGATGGCTCTCTCCACGAATGAAGAGGAGGTGGAGGGGTATATATAGCCTCCACACAAAATCTAACCGTTACACACAATTTACCAATCTCGGTGGGACCGAATCAACAAACTCGGTCGACCGATTTTAGTAAACCTAGTGACCGTTAGGGTTTTCTTGGTGGATCGACATGCATCTCGGTAGGACCGATATGATTAGGGTTAGCGATAATGTAATCTCGGTGAGACCGATTACACAAACTTCGGTGAGACCGATTTTGGTAATTAGCTAACCAGAGAGTTGGTCAGGTAAACTCGGTGGGACCGATTTGCTCTTTTCGGTAAGACAGAAATGTTACAAAAGGGAAACAGAGAGTTTACATTGCAATCCCGGTGGGACCGATCCGCTCTTTCGGTGAGATCGATAAGTTACGAAAAGGAAACAGAGAGATTACAATCCCATCTCGGTGAGACCGAGGTCCCTATCGGTAGAACCGATTTGCCTAGGGTTTGTGGCAGTGGCTATGACATATGAAATCGGTGGTGCCGGATTGGAAGAATCGGTGAGACCAATTTTGGCTTTAGGTTTAGGTCATAGGTGGATGTGAGAAAGTAGCTGAGGGTTTTGGAGCATATCATTAAGCACATGATGCAAGAGGCTCATTAAGCAACACCTCATCCCTCCTTGATAGTATTGGCTTTTCCTATAGACTCAATGTGATCTTGAATCACTAAAATATAAAAATGAAGAGTCTTGAGCTTTTGAGCTTGAGCCAATCCTTTGTCAATAGCATTTTGAGGGATCCACTTTCATCATCCATGCCATGCCATTCATTGAGCTTTCCTGAAATGTTCATCTTGGAATAGCATTAGCTCAATGAGCTATATGTTGTTATGAATTACCAAAACCACCTAGGGATAGTTGCACTTTCAATCTCCCCCTTTTTGGTAATTGATGGCAGCATATAGATCAAAGTTTCGACAAATGATAATAAGATTAAAAAACATCGTCGCTTTGAGAAGTATGTGATAAGCAAGAGCTCCCCCTAAATTTGTGCATAGATTATGATTTGCTTTGGACTGCAAATGCACAAGGAATTAGGCTCATGGGTTACTCTTCCATGTCACATACATCTTGGTGGAGCGCTCAAAATGATCTGAAATGAATACATGCACTCATCACCAAGCACAGTGAATGATCAGATAGGATAGATAATATAATATCATCAAACATGCATAAGTGTAGCTTATGATCAAACACATGATCATCAATGTCTCACAAACATAGTATATCAAGCAACCAAAAGCAAACAAGTTTAAAAACCGAAACCACCAAATCAAGAGAGAATAAAAGCAACACACTCTCTCTCGAAGCCTATGATCTATACATTTTTCTCCCCCTTTGGCAACAAGTTACCAAAAAGTTCATAGAAAATGCATAGTGCTAGATCGACTCTCAGGCTTGATCTTGGTGGTGGAGTCCGGATAACGCCGAGGACCTAAAGCTTCAGCTTGAAGTAGATGGAGCTGGAGCTGATGTAGGTGCCGGAGCTGGTAGCACCGAGGTTGTAGCTGGTGCAGATGAAGTTGCTCTTGTGTCGTGAACTGGCACAGCAGATGACCTCCGGGCTCTAGGCACTCGGCAAATGCATCGCTTGTTGTTTTTCCTTCCTCTCCTGCATGTCATCTTGTAGTTCCTCCACCGCAGACTCAATCTCGCCATTTTCACATCTAAGTTATAGAACTTTTGTTCTATGATTCTTTCCAGGCTCTCCTGGTTTTGAGTGAGGGTGGCCAATCCCTTCTCAATCCTCAGGGTTGATGCTATTAAGTATCCGAGCCGCTCCTGCTTGTTCTTCAAGAAATACTCAGATGCCTCCTCTTGAGTTGGCATCCCGCAGCCTTCTCCTTCCTTGCCTTCTCCTTCTTCTCTTGTGCTTGAACCGACGATGGATCATTCTCATTCATGACAACCTCGGTCCTCAAAGTCTGGATAAATTGGAAAATGTTCCTTATCCAATAGATATTTGCCCGTGCCCATCTTTGAGTTAATCAACTCGGATCTCGAGGGGCATATCCACAACTTCTTTTCTCGATCACCGCAGTCCTCTTAATGGTTTCAACCATAAGGCTCATGACTTTGAATTTACGTGGCACATCAAACAAATGCAACATGTTGATTGCATGCCCTCTGATCATGTTGTGGTCACCAGACTTTGGCAGTAGGGTATGCCTTAAGATGGTATTGATAGTAGGCAGCCCTGACAAAAGAAAGTGGACTGGTCCAAAAGAGAAAGTCTCTAGGGCTTCGTCTAGGATCTCCTTGTATATGTGTGTCATGGTATTGTGTCCCATTTTCTTATTTGCATATACCTCAAGATCATCTTCATTCTCCTTTGGGGCATTTATCAGCTTTGCCCACTCCTCAACAGTTGACTGGTACCTTGTACCTTCAGACATCCACACTATCCTTCCGTCTTGATAAAAGTGTGCTATGGAGTAGAACTGCATGATAAGTTCATCGTTCCAGTTGGTGAGCTTTTGCCCAACAAAGTCTGCAACTCCAACAGCAACAAAACTATCTTGCACTCCAGGATAGTGCTCTACATTTTCCTTCACGTAGGTCCAGTCGACCCACCTCATATCACACACTACGGGCTTCTTATCCAGCAGAACAGTCTCATAAAAGTACTGTTGTTCCTTGGTGTGGAACCTGTAGTCCACAGCAGTTCTTCTTTTGTGGCATATGGATCTGTCATCCTCCATAGCCTCAACCCATTGTCTCTTCTGCTCTTCATATCCTCAGCCACAGGATGGGCATCATTGTGGTCTGGTATCTTTGGCTTGAGCTTCCTCCAAACTTGTCCTTCTTCATCTTCTTGTTCTGCAACCTCAGGCACTTGGGCCTTGTTCTTCTCAGTAGCTGGAATACTCCTGGTATTCCTCTTTGGTGCAGACTTGGCCTTGGGGGCAGCTTTGGGTGCTTCCTTGGGCTTAGATGTGGCAGCCCATGATCTTATAGCATCACCCATAAGCTTGGGTGCCTTTGGTGCTGGTGCAGCTGTCTCTTCTTCCTCTTCCATCATGGAAGGCTTCCCAATAACTCGACTATGGTCTTCTTGACCCTCTCTTTCCTTTTCTTCCCTTCAAAGAAGAAATGGCTCTTTGGGATCAGGATTTTCAGGAATTTGAGTTGATGCTCTGACTTTTGGCATTGGTGTCCTCTTGGCAGGAATCTTCTTATTGAGTCCAGGCTTTGAGCTATGTGCTGAGCCATACTCCTTTTTGAGCACAACCTTCTTGGAGGTAGCTTCCTCCTCTTCTGCCCTATAATCCTCATCTTCAGAATCTGAGGTTTTCTTCTTCCTTTGCCTGGTGGCAGCTTTAGGCAGATTGCTTGGGGTGCTCCTGCTGCCTTCATCTGAAGAGCAGGAGGGACTAGTGCCCTCACTCATGTTCACTTGTTCCTCTGACCTGTTCTGACTGTCACTCTGGTCTGACATGCTGAATGCTGACCCTGTGAAGAGTTATAGATGAGGTAGAGTGGATGAGCATCACAAAATTCAGAGATTTTTGCAAAAGAATGACTCAAAAATTCAGTTTTAGTTTTCCACAGAAAGCATTTTGGATCAACCGATTTTCAAACTCGGTGATACCAAAGCAGTTTTGGAACCTAAACTGATGAACTCGGTTGGACCGAGTCACAGTTTGGTGGCACCAAGACTGCTAGGGTTTCACAAAGTCCTAAAATCGGTCACACCGATTAGTAATTCTCGGTCAGACCGAGTCTCACTAGTGCAATGGCATAGGCCAAATCGGTGGAACCGAGTTTTTCAACTCGGTGGGTCCGAGATGGTTTCGGCGGAAACCTAACCCTAAATTTTGAAATCAAAACTATTCTAAGGATTGCATTGATTGGATAGGAGTGTTTCAATCGTGGCAAGAATCAATAAGAACACAATGTGCTGAGAATCGGACGAGGAAAGCACAGTGATCGAGTCCATACCCTAGTTCGGCGGAGACTCGCCACGGCGGCAACGACGGGGTTGATTTCCGCTGACGGCGACGGAGACCAGCGATGACAGGCTGGCGACGAGGAGACGATCCGGAGACCACGGAGGCAGAGCGAGCTATTGCGCGGGCGAAGAGGTTCGAAGAAATTTCCAAATTTTTGCCCGTGACTATATATAGCCCGACCCTGTCGGTGTGACCGAGTGGAACAACTCGGTGGCACCGAGATGAAAAACTGTGTACAGTTATTGCAACTCGGTGTGACCGAAGAGTTCAAATCGGTTGCACCGAGATTGAAAACCTAGATCGACTAAGTGATCTCGGTAAGACCGAAATGGAGGAATCGGTCAGACCGAAAATCACAAAGAAGTTTTGGAAGTTTAAGTCTATGACGAATAGGGGACTCCGAGTGCTCCTCACACACAGTGGTTCGAATCTGACTTGATCAAATTTTGTGATGTAGCATGAACAGAGTTTGAGACGAGAAAAGCATAGATAGCTAAAGAAGGTTCTTAGGCATTCTTGTCCATCCACTTGGCCAAAGAAAAAGAAGCCAATCAATCAATACAACAAGTGGATGTCCTTGAATGAGTAAAGTATGCAACCAACATGCTCACACAATAAGATGGCAAATGAAATATGTGACAAAGCATGCACAACCAATTCTAGCATCTATCAAGCAATTGGCGATGACTAGGTCATCTATATATGAGTATATTGACTTAGGAGTCAAATGATAGACATTTGATCATAGGTCATACTCATCGTTTAAGCTCAAGTGGGGTTACCACTTTTTCATAAAGCATTTATGTGTTCGCATCATTAGAGTTGCTTTGACTCAATTCTTAAAGTTAAGCTCCCCCTAGATGTGAGATCCCCCCTTAGAGGGATGAACTAACCTTGGGTTTTGTCGATGATGTCTTCATGTAGGTGTTGAAGATGTGGATGCTCAATGTTGATGTAGATCTTTTGGTGCAATCCTTTGGAGCGTGTTGCACTTTCAATACCTACATGGGTTAGTCCCACAAGGAACAAACAAGTATATCCATAGACATAGAGTGATGCACACACAAAATGATGTCCATGAAATCATTAGGTTACCTTGTCCCTTGCCTTACCAACATGAGGGTTTGTAACTCCTTGAACTAGTGCAAGATATGGAAGTTGATTGCACCTGTCCTTGCCATAATGATATGAGTGAAATATGTTGGCGGAGTCACCCTCAAGAACTCTCTAGTTCTTCTTCTTCTGGATCCACATCATCTTTATGGGAATCCTTGGAGTTGTAGTTGTACTTGATGAGGTAGAAATTGACGTAGTCTTGGGAATCCACTTGACCGAGACCTTAGGTGCTTCTTCAAATGCATCAATCTCTTCTTGAAGCTTGTCCTTGCCTTTGTTCTTGTGGTCTTGTGGTGGAAGATCATCTTGTGCCTCTGTTCCCTTGAAGTAAGTAGGATCATACTTCTCTTGTTGAGGAACAAACTTCGTCTTGGGGTATTGATCTTCTTCCCACTCAACTCCATTGGCATTGAACTTTCGTTCAAAACCAACACCTTGATTCTTCCGGTGCCTTCCTTGCTTGTGTACAATTTCCTAGAATTGCTTACTCCCGACGAGGCTCTTGTATACACCTTTCTCTATAATTCCCTTCAATAAGCTATTTTCTTGCTCAAGTGTAACTTGGCTAAGAGAATCATTAGTGGAATCAAGAGAACTACTAGAAGCAACAATATTGGATTTAGCATTGTTATTGTTACTACTAGAAGAAGAATCTTTCTTGTTCTTGTTACTAGACTTGACTTGAGGCATGTAAGTAGATAAGAGTAAACGCTTGGCAATGTAAGAAGAACTTTTCTTACGAAGATCATCATTGATTGCTTTTAGGAACTCATGCTCTTGCTCAAGATTGAGCTTTTCAAAGCGTAACTTCTCATGAGCCCTTAAAAGTTCTCGATGATCTTCAAAGATAGTTTCATGAGCTAACTTAAGATTGTTTAGTTCTTTAGTTAGACGCTCTATTTTCTCCTTATCATTTTCATTCGTTTCAGCTTGATTAGCATGATTAATTGACGTTTCATCATAGTATTCATCACTAGAGTTGTCAACAAGTAAATCATCATCACCTAGCAAGTCATCTTCATCAACATCAAAATCAACATACTCGGGGTGTGTTACCTTAGGACCTTTGGACATGAAGCATCTACCAATTCCTTCATTTGGTGATTCAAATATGTCGTAGGAGTTGGTTAACACAAGTGCTAGACCGGCAACACCTTCATCTTGAGTGTATTCGGAGTCGGAGTGATAGCTTCTCTCGGAGTGATGGTCGGAGTCGGAGCCGGATACCCATTCACCAACATGAGCTTGATGTATTCGTTTTGTGTAGCTCTTTGATGACTTGTCCTTTCTTTCCGAATCCTTGCTTCTCCGTGAAGATCTTCGTTCATAACGATCATCTCTACTCCTTCTCTCTCTTGGTGGTGATTCTTCTCTTCTACTTCTTCTTTTTGGAGAGTCTTCTCTTCTTTTGTAGGGCGTCGTACACTCATTGGAATAGTGTCCAGGTCTCCCACAATTTTAGCAATTTCGCTCTCGACTAGACGATCTTTTGTCATTGTAAGACCTTGACTTGGAGCTTCTTTCTTTGCTTCTACTCTTGTAGAATTTGTTGAAGTTCTTCACCATTAAGCTCAATTCTTCATTGAAGGTTTGTTTATCACTTTCGATGATGTGGGGGCTTCACTTGAGGCTTTGTAAGCACCACTTGACTTGTTGTGAAGTTCCTCCTTATCCTTGAGTGACATCTCATGAGCAACAATTCTTCCAATGACTTCCGTTGGCTTGAGATCTTTGTAGTTTGGCATCATTTGAATCAATGTGCACACGGTATCATACTTTCCATCCAATGCTCTTAGGATCTTCTTGATGATGAATCTATCGGTCATCTCTTCACTCCCTAAGCCGGCAATTTCATTTGTGATAAGTGCAAGCCTAGAGTACATTTCTGACACCTTCACCATCCTTCATTTTGAACTTGTCAAGCTGACTTTGGAGCACATCCAACTTGGATTCCTTGACGGATTCGGTACCTTCATGCAAAGCAATCAAAGTACCCCAAATTTCCTTTGCATTCTCAAGACGGCTGATTTTGTTGAATTCTTCTGGGCACAATCCGTTGAAAAAGATATCACAAGCTTGAGCGTTGTATTGCAACATCTTCAATTCTTCCGCATTAGCTTCACGGTTCGGCTCTCTCCCATCAAAGAATTCACCTTGCAAGCCAATACAAATAATTGCCCAAACAACGGGGTTATGTCCGAGAATATGCATTTTCATCTTATGCTTCCAACTAGCAAAATTACTACCATCAAAGTAAGGACCTCTATGGTGATAATTTCCCTCGCTAGACGCCATACTCTCCTAGGTTGTGAAACCACGGCTATGACCACCAAAAGCTATGTAAATCAAAGCAAATGGAGACCAAGGCTCTGATACCACTTGTAGGACCTTGAAGTATGTCTAGAGGGGGGGTGATTAGACTACTTGACCAATTAAAAACTTAGCCTTTTCCCAGTTTTAGAGTTTGGTAGATTTTAGCTATCTTAGGACAAGTCAAGCAATCATCACATAATTCAAGCAAGCATGCAAAGAGTATATTGGCAGCGGAAATTAAAGCATGCAACTTGCAAGAAAGTAAAGGGAAGGGTTTGGAGGATTCAAATGCAACTGGAGACACGGATGTTTTTGGCGTGGTTCCGATAGGTGGTGCTATCGTACCTCCACGTCGATGGAGACTTCAACCCACGAAGGGTAACGCTTGCGCGAGTCCACCGAGGGCTCCACCCATGAAGTGTCCACGAAGTAGCAACCTTGTCTATCCCACCATGGCCGTCGCCCACGAAGGACTTGCCTCACTAGCGGTAATCTTCACGAAGTAGGCGATCTCCTTGCCCTTACAAACTCCTTGGTTCAACTCCACAATCTCGTCGGAGGCTCCCAAGTGACACCTAGACAATCTAGGAGACACCACTCTCCAAGAAGTAACAAATGGTGTGTTGATGATGAACTCCTTGCTCTTGTGCTTCAAATGATAGTCTCCCCAACACTCAACTCTCTCTCATAGGATAAGGATCTGGTGGAAAGAAGATTTGAGTGGAAAGCAACTTGGGGAAGGCTAGAGATCAAGATTCATATGGTAGGAATGGAATATCTTGGCCTCAACACATGAGTAGGTGTTTCTCTCTCAGAAATGGTAAGTTGGAAGTGTAGGTTTGTTCTGATGGCTCTCTCCACGAATAAAGAGGAGGTGGAGGGGTATATATAGCCTCCACACAAAATCTAACCGTTACACACAATTTACCAATCTCGGTGGGACCGAATCAACAAACTCGGTCAGACCAATTTTAGTAAACCTTGTGACCGTTAGGGTTTTCGGTGGGACTGACATGCATCTCGGTAGGACCGATATGATTAGGGTTAGCGCATAATGTAATCTCGGTGAGACCGATTACACAAACTCGGTGAGACCGATTTTGGTAATTAGCTAACCAGAGAGTTGGTCAGGTAAACTCGGTGAGACCGATTTGCTCTTTTCGGTGAGATCAAAATGTTACAAAAGGGAAACAGGGAGTTTACATTGCAATCTCGGTGGGACCGATCCGCTCTTTCGGTGAGACCGAAAAGTTACGAAAAGGAAACAGAGAGATTACAATCCCATCTCGGTGAGACCGAGATCCCTATCGGTAGAACCGATTTGCCTAGGGTTTGTGGCAGTGGCTATGACATATGAAATCGGTGGCGCCGGATTGGAAGAATCGGTGAGACCGATTTTGGCTTTAGGTTTAGGTCATATGTGGATGTGAGAAAGTAGCTGAGGGTTTTGGAGCATATCACTAAGCACATGAAGCAAGAGGCTCATTAAGCAACACCTCATCCCTCCTTGATAGTATTGGCTTTTCCTATAGACTCAGTGTGATCTTGAATCACTAAAATATAAAAATGAAGAGTCTTGAGCTTTTGAGCTTGAGCCAATCCTTTGTCAATAGAATTTTGAGGTATCCACTTTCATCATCCATGCCATGCCATTCATTGAGCTTTCCTGAAATTTTCATCTTGGAATAGCATTAGCTCAATGAGCTATATGTTGTTATGAATTACCAAAACCACCTAGGGATAGTTGCACTTTCAAGTGGCAGATCTAGTAGTGACTAAAGCAGCGGCTAAAGCAGTACGGGCACGAGTCAGCTCTCGAGCCAGCTCGTGGATCATAAGATAGCTAGCAGTGACATAACGAGCAAGGTGGCTAGCAACGCTATCAGACTCTGGATCAATGGTAGGGAAACGGACAGGACCGTTGTCGTGCAGAGATGGGTAGTAATAGAAACCTGGGTGGTTCTGCATTCGGACCTCGTTGTAGCAAAGCTCGACAGGGACCTCGAATGCAGCAAACTGGACAGCCTGAGAAGTGGTGGAGGCGTATCCGCTCCGAGAAGTACGAGTGTAAGAGCTGGAATCAGAACTAGTGCGCAGAGTGACCACTTCGTGATACTCATACACTGAATCAGCTAGATGCTCCCGGTACACACGATAGACTGGGTCGTCTCCGAGAGGGTATAGCCGACGCCACACGTTGCGAAGGAGGTGTGGTGACGTGTACGGCATCAGCTGCAACTGGCATGGATACGGCACTGGAGCCATCTACTCCCACAACCATT
The DNA here is from genome assembly GCA_021605145.1 of Aegilops bicornis. Classification (NCBI taxonomy): domain Eukaryota; kingdom Viridiplantae; phylum Streptophyta; class Magnoliopsida; order Poales; family Poaceae; genus Aegilops; species Aegilops bicornis. The sequence goes on along the minus strand of CM038670.1, from coordinate 231,425,197 downwards.
AGCAGGTTAGCATAAAAATTTATAAGCCAAATGCATGCAATGCAACAACCAACAAAAATTACTACCGGCACTCAACTTAAACTCATATCTAACGTCCAGTTAACACGTCGTAGTCTAGCGTGGCCTACAGCCAGTGCGGCTCAGATACCAAGCGTTGTGGCACCACGGCTCAGAGCGACCGGTTTACCATGCATTGCCAGCCTAGAGACCATGTCTTCTGGCAACACACAACATCTTGGTACAGAAAACAACCGCTTTATTGATGCTAGCAGAACAGAGTTTATATTACAACAGCTGTCAAGGCCAAGGAGCACACCCGGTGCGGCTGAACAACATGTACATTATTTAGTGAACATAAAGGGGCCTCGATTAGAACAACTACGTGGCAGGAGAATAACGTCGTAGCGGAAGCTCCATATCACAGGGACACCGATGTTGACACGATCTAGACTCGAGCAGCGCTCCTCTCCAATGAGACTTTCCTGAAATCTGGCATGACACGCCAGGTCACTACATTGAATGCACTTCCAAGCTCACAACATGCATAATCATAATGGCTAACTATATCATGATACTTAACCAATTATTAATAATGCAACACTACATGTCAAACATGGTGTGATCATGCTCGAACGTCCCTCGGGACAACTTACCAACCGTGATCATTCTCGGATCACAAACAAGCCACCAACATGGTCTTAACAAGAGTAACACGTGATCCTTACAGCGATCACAACCACGACCAATATCTGGTCCCGAATATCTCGATGGCCTTTCTGCCATCCTCAACAATGCAAAGGTCATAGCTTAGTGTGCAAATTTTATTAAACGTTGACTCATGGTGGGACCTACTACGAGGTGTCTGTGACCGTGGACTCGGCTATCGATAGATTATACACTCTACAGAGGTAGCACACTATACCCACACCACGGAACCCATGGCCTCGCACTCCCATTCGGGTGGACCAACGCCATTCTGACGAAACCCTTCCATTGCCATGACACTCTCCCGACCACTCCGACCCAATCCCCAATGGGCTAGTCCTGGGTGGCCCTGTGTCTACCAAAGACACACTGACCACCGTCGTGGCCAAAACGATCCCACTCGGGGACCCGGTACCATAATCTCAACAACGGGCACACAAGGTTATGCCTTCTTACCGGGCCAGGGTAAGCACGACGTAACCTTCCCTAGTTGGAGGCACCAACCAGAGGCAATGTCAATGGACCGAATCAAGGCCTTCCCACAAAGGCAAATGTGGTTGCACCGGGAAAAACTCGATTCAGTGGCACCATGACCCAGTCAACGGTATATTCAAGTTGAGTTATATTCAGGTTCAACTTAAAATGAAAATGACCGATGTCATAGCATGCCATGAAATGCAAAACTACACATGCATCACTTAATAACGAAAATGACCGATGTCATCCATATTCTCACTGAGCATAAACATCAACAACTCATATTACTTTGCTGATCAAGATAACCCACATATTAACCAAAATATTTTGCAGCAAGTTTTATTATTTTTCTCATCCAGGAACGTAACCCCGATTAATTTCTCATATAAATAACAAAGATTTTACCACACACAAAACCTAATTTCTTTACCAACCAAGTGAGGTTCAAACACTCTGTAAGTCAAGTAAAATGACTAAACAAGTACTTAATAGAATATTTTCTAGCAATTTTTTATCATTTTATTTATGCAAGAACATAATTTTAAATAATTAATAACATGCATAACAAAAATTATTTCTATCATCACCACAAATAGATCCTAGCTTTGCGTCACCAACTAAGCTAGTTTCCACATTATGTAAATCAAGCATATTAACTACTAAACACTTAACATAATATAAATAACACAATAGTTATTTAAATGCATGGATTAATCATTTCATTCAAGTAAAAAAATCATAAATATTGAACTGACACCATGAAAATGTTGATGTGGCTTGCCTTAGTGCAGAGGAGGTTCACAAGCCTTCTGGTGATCCTCAAGACAAGCCTCACCCTCTGAAAATAATTTTAAACGCAAAAAGAAAATATCAAGTACACTTCTGAAAATCACCAGAAATTCTAAACAGCTCAGAAAAATCTCATCTTTGGTGAGTTGCTAGATTTCTTTGCAAAGAACAAGATGCAAAAACAATCAATTCATTTGGACTTATGGTTGAGGAGTTATGGCTGTTTGAAGTGTTCTGTAAATTCAAATGAATTTGAATAAAAATAAACAGGCTGGGGGTGATGTCGAAGGCGTAAAGCCCAGGGGCGCCACCACCCGTACCTGACTAGCGGGCCCCGCTAGTCAGGTTAGGAGGAGGGGGAGAAGGAAACAGAGGGAGTCACAGCTCCGCCGGAGCTCTCGCCGGGGACGAGGACTCCTTGGCCAAAACGAGAGGGAGGGATGGCAAGAGGGGGTTGAGGCGCACCTGCCCGTAACCGTAGCGTAGCTAGGGGCGGTCGGACGGCGTCGGTATCAACCTCGCAAGCGGAGGCTGAACACGGTGGTCGCTGGAGATGAAGAATACGGCGAGAAGAGGCAACTCCAGGGGCTTCAGAGGGGCGGAACAGCTTCACCGGAGAGGGGCGGAGGCCCTGGAAGGGTCGCCCTGGCCTGGGAGGTGCTGGAGCTACCGCGGCGACTAGAGGGGATCGCCGGCGAGCTCGATCTCGGGGATGGCGGCCCAAGGCTTGCCCGGCCGGGCTACGGCTTCCTACTCTCTTGTGGGGTGTGTGGGAGTGCTGGATGGTGCTTGAGGAGGCTGGGGGCAGCTCCATTTATAGGCGAGCAACGCAGGGTATAGTGCTTTGCCAGTGGACACCCGTCCACGACGCCCGGCGAGATCACAACCTCGAATAGCATGGGATCAAATTTATATACGCGCGCTCTAAGGGGTGCCCCCCTCTCAGTCCCAACCGGAAACACCCATGCCCCCTGACCGGATGACTGGCTTTAATCCAGGGCCATGGAACCCTCATCACGGCCTCTCTAGTTGGTGTGTACCAGGAAAGATGTTTGCAACTTACTAAGCCATATCCCTTGCGGAAAACATGTGGTAGTACAGGAAGGAAAAAACGGATGGAAGCGTGACTTGATTCATGATGACACTGGAGTCAGAATAGTCTGGCATAAGACTGGCATGCTTCAACACTGCCATCTTACCCACTCTCATGCCAACACATGGTCATGCAAACTCATATCCAACAACATATGGATTTTCGAAGCTCACTTGCCTCAACTTTGCATGTAATATACACTTATCGAAATGCTCGTAAACATGCTATGAAACTACTCAATGCAAACATGCCAAAGACACTCATCATATCAAAAGTTCAAACATGCTTGCCTGGTTCGGAGTAGTCGGAGTCTAACTTGGTGAAGTTCGTGGTTCCGTCACCTCCTCCGGTATCTACGGTATAAGAAAATACGTACTAACGTAAATACCGTGAGTGCACAAAACATGTGTTCCAAATATTTTACAAATAAATATGATAAAAAACTAGACAGAAAAATAAAGAGGACAAAAAAAGAATCAATCAAAAATCATTTTCTGTTTAAAAGTTATAAAGGTTTTAGTCCAGGGACTCATCTGTAATGAAACAGAAAGTTTCAGGGTCACTTATAAAACATGTAAAACGCCTCGCTAAAAAAACCCATCAACCGCAAAGGAAGACGATTTCGCCCAAGGCGTTTTCAGAAAACGGTTCAAAAAAAGGAAAGACTGACGAGGGGTCCCACCCGTCAGGTTTGAATTTTCAAACGGGGAGAGACAGAGCGCGTCGGCGCCCGAGAGCTGCGGTGGTCAAAGGCGGCGATCCACGGCGAGTTAGGATGATCGGAGGGTACCTACGTGATCAGCGTGCCCTTCCGCGTCTGTGGGTGGTGGAGGTGGTCGTCAGCGAGCACCACGTCCACGTCGGCCCTTGCTCCGGCGGACGGCGGCTCGGGTGAAGTTGGATCTCGTCGGGGAGGGCTGCGGAGGTTAAATTGGAGCTTGGGTTAGAGAACTGGGTGCATGAGAAGACTACTGACGTGGTTTGGGAGGCGGGGATGGCCTCACCTGAGTGGATCGAGCTGGTGGCCGAGGCGGATCGGGGCGGCCGGATCCGGGGGAGGAGACCTCCTCGAGGTCCTCTTGGTGGCTTGGCGGGGTTCTGGTGAGGTGTAGTTGTGGTGCGTGCTCGAGAACGAGCTCGGGACCTCTTTTTATAGGTGATCCGAGGTGGTGGCCGCGAACGGGGGATCTCCGGCGATGGTTACGACGGCGCAGTGTTTGGTCGGGTAGTTTAGGGGGTTGGGCATCAACGTGGAGGTCCACGGGTTCCATTTAGATGCTAACCTAGGTTGGATTAGGCGCGCTTGGGTGGTTTCGACAGAACGGAGCTGTGCGGGCCCGTCGGCGGCAGAGGGCGCGCCCTGTGCTTGCCGGACCACGGCGACGGTGTTGCGGCGTGCGCTGGCACGCAGGAGGCCACACGGAGGCCTCGGGTGCGTTGGGCGGCGCCGGACGGCGTAGAGAGCTGGCGCTAGCACCCGTTGGCCGCCATGGGTGGCTCTGCCACCACAGAAGCTGCCGGCGTCGGCGAGGCTCGCCGCCACCGACACCTGCGCCCGTCCAAGAGAGCGTGCGGTGCTCTGGTTAACAAGGAGAGGCTATGCGCAACGCGCCAGAGCAAGTGCTGGTGATCGATGACAAGTCCTCGATTTAAAAACGACATCGACTCATGCGAAACTCTGAATTCTGAAAGAGTACAGAACAAAGGCTGCCAAGTGTTTGATGAAATGATTTAGGCAAGAGAAAAATTTATCCGGGGCTGATCTTTGGTGTGGTGGCCTCTCAAAGCACCTAGGGGTTGCCTGATATTTGGTGGAATTTTTGGAGAGAAGGAAATATGAATTTCACCAAAAATGATGAATCTGGTCCAAACTTGCAGTGGTTGAAACTTGAAAATTTTGAAAAGAGGAAGAGTGGACCTTGATGGTTCTAGGTTGGGGGTGCTAGGGACTATCCAGAGGAGTTGGTTTGAGATCAAAACTCAACGGAAATCAGGTACTTCCTTTGTAAATCATCTAGGCTTAAAATAATGGACATAATTGTTTTTTGGGAAAAAATAAACAAAATAAAATTCAAAAATGGGTTGAACCTGTTGGAACAGAATGTTTGGGTTGCCCCAAAGTGGAGGGAGGGGTTTTGGGAGAATTTACCACATGAGCCATGGTAAAACAATGGATGGTTTCAAAACAAAAGAATAGCCCCAAAACCCATAGGGTTTCTTTTTTAAAAGAAAATAAATTCCAAAAATATATTTGAGATGGGTAAAATTAGAAGGAAGGTTTTTAATAACCAAACACCAGGGTTGAAGAAGATACAAAAATAAAATCCTTGCCATGGGGGAAATTTTGAGAAGGAGGGGTTTTTGGAGAGATTTAAATGACCTCCTTCAAATCAAACAAAGTTTTTGTTGAAAACTAAGTAAAAAATTTTGGAGTGTCACAACACCTACCCCCTTAGGAAAAATCTCGTCCCCGAGATTTCAGCTGATCCTCAAATAAGTGTGGGTGCTCTGTCCGAAGAAAATCCTCTCTTTCCCAAGTTGCTTCATTCTCGGTGTGATTGCTCCACTGAACTCTGAAAAACTTGATGGTTTTCTGTCGGGTCCTCCTTTCAGACTCTTCCAATATTTTTATTGGAAGTTCCCGATAGGTGAGATCTAGTTGCACGTCAATGTCTTCATGGGATACTTGCTTCTCTGGGTTGCTCACGCACTTCCTCAATTGTGAGACGTGGAACACGTCGTGGACGTCGGATAATTCTTCGGGTAAGTCTAGCTGGTAGGCTACCATGCCTCTTCGTGCCACTATACAGAAGGGTCTGATGAATCTTGGTGCTAGCTTTCCCTTAACCTTGAATCGTTGCAGGCCCCTCATAGGAGATACTCGTAGGTACACATACTCACCAGGTTCAAAACTGACTCCCCGATGCTTTTGATCGTAATAACTCTTCTGTCGACTTTGAGCTGTCTTGAGTCGATCCCTAATTATCTTAACTTTCTCCTCGGCCTCTTTGAGCATGTCCGGGCCGAAGATATGGCTGTCTCCGGTTTCGACCAATTTAGCGAGTACGACATCTTCGCCTGACAGAGCTTCAAATGGTGCCATTTGCAGCTGGCTTGGTAGCTGTTGTTGTATGCGAACTCCGCATATGGCAAGCTTTCTTCCCAACTGGTTCCATAGGTGAGGACACATGCTCTCAGCATGTCTTCTAGAATTTGGTTTACGCGTTCAGTTTGTCCATCAGTCTAGGGGTGGTATGCGGTTCTAAACGCCAGTTGAGTTCCCAGAGCTTGTTGTAATTGATCCCAAAATCGGGAGACGAATTGAGTGCCTCTGTCTGATATTATAGTCTTTGGAACTCCATGCAAGCAGATTATACGGGAAATATAAAGCCTGGCAAGCTTCTGAGTGGTTTGGGTTGTCTTCACGAGGATGAAGTGTGCCACCTTAGTCAGTCTATCTGTGATGACCCATATGGCATCATTCTCGTGTCATGACCGAGGTAGTCCAACAATAAAATCCATTCCAATCTCGTCCCATTTCCACTCGGGTATCTTATTTGGTTTTAATAGTCCGGCCGGTTTCTGGTGCTCGGCCTTGATGCGTTGACATGAGTCACAACATGCAATGAACGTGGCTATGTCCCTTTTTATACCGTGCCACAATTTTTTTCCTGAAGGTCCTTGTACATTTTTGTTCCTCCAAGATGGATTGAATACGGAGCGGTGTGGCCTTCAGCTAGAATTTGCTGTTTAAGGTCCTCGATATTTGGTACGCAAAGCCTATCTCTGTACCACAATATTCCCTGCTCGTCGATGACGAATTCTGAGGCCTTGCCCAAACTCACTTTCCCTTTTATGCCTTCAATGCTGGGGTGCCCTTGCTGAGCCTCCTTAATCTTTTCTATCAGGGTAGGCTGTATTTCTAAATTCGACACACTGCCTTCGGTGACCATTAGCAAGTTGAGTTTAGCAAACTCCTGCCAAAATTCAGGTCTCAGGCTTGGTAGGTTGTCGTTGTCCGAGCTAGGGTTCCGACTAAGAGCATCCGCCACTACATTTGCTTTTCCTGGATGGTAGTGGATTCCAACATCATAATCCTTCACTAATTCCAACCAGCGTCATTGCCGTAAATTGAGTTCCGGTTGTGTGAAAATATACTTGAGGCTCTTATGGTCTGTGTATATTTCACAACGATTTCCAAGTAGAAAGTGTCTCCACTCTTTGAGTGCATGGATGACTGCTGCCAACTCCAAGTCATGAGTAGGATAATTTTCTTCATGCTTGCGAAGTTGCCTAGAAACATACGCGACTACCTTGCCTTCTTGCATTAATATGCATCTGAGGCCCTTCCGGGATGCGTCACAATACACCTCAAAATTCTTGTGTATGTCTGGCACAATTAATACTGGTGCTGTCGTTAATTTCCTTTTTAGTTCTTGGAAACTTTTCTCGCAAGCTTCAGTCCATTCAAACTTCTTATCCTTCTTGAGTAACTCCGTCATTGGCTTTGCTATGGTGGAGAATCCTTCAATAAATCTTCGGTAGTATCCTGCCATTCTAAGAAACTTCAGACGTCTTCTTACTGGCTGGAGGTTTCCAGCCAAGTACGGCCTTGACCTTTTCCGGGTCTACGGAAATACCTTCTTGTGTCAGTACGTGGCCCAGAAAACCTACCTGTCTTAGCCAAAATTCACATTTGCTGAACTTGGCGTACAATTGATGTTCCCTTAGTTCTCCTAGTACAATTCTGAGATGTTCAGCGTGCTCTTCTGGTGTCTTGCAGTATATCAGAATATCATCGATGAATACCACAACAAACTTGTCCATAAACTTCATAAATACCTTGTTCATGAGGTGAACAAAATATGCGGGCGTTTGTTAATCCAAACGGCATTACTGTGAACTCATACAGTCCGTATCTGGAGGTGAAGGCTGTCTTGGGGATATCTTCTGTTCGTACTTTTAATTGATGGTATCCCGACCTTAAGTCAATTTTTGAGAAGACCTTGGTCTGAGCGAGCTAGTCAAATAAATCATTTATCCATGGCATCGGGTATTTGTTCTTGATTGTGACCATGTTAAGTGCTCGATAGTCTATACACAATCTCAGTGTCCCATCCTTTTTCTTGGCAAATAAAATTGGTGAACCCCAAGGTGAGGAGCTGGCTCAGATATATCCTTTGTCCGGTAATTCTTTTATTTGCTTCTTCAATTCTACCAACTCGGATGGTGCCATTCTGTATGGTTTCTTGTAAATGGGGCGGTTCCGGTGCTAGCTCAATGCTGAATTCTATCTCTCGATGCGGTGGCATGCCCGGTAGTTCTTCGGAAATACGCCCGAAACTCACACACTACTGGGACTTTGCTTAACTCAGAAATGTCCACCTTGTTCAACCTCGATTGCCGAGATATTTGTCTCTCTTTGGCTGAAACTTTTATTGTCTTCCCGTGATGGTGGGTGAGAATTACGGTCCGGTTGAAGCAGTCAATAAATCCTTTGTTGGTGGTTAACCAATCCATCCCTAGGATGACATCCAGTCCTTTATTTTCCAATACAATAAGGTTGGCGTGAAAATTCAATCCTTCAAACTCAATAACCACACTTTGGCGGTAACTCCGAGTAACTTGCTTAATCCTGTGGGACTTGATGATCATGGATTTTCCAAGGGAAGCATCGAAAAATCATTTTGCAAAGCAAATCTCTTGAAATGAACAGTGAGAAGCTCCGTAATCAAACAAAACCGTGGTAGGTATTGTGTTGATGTGGAACGCACCGAGTCACGATATCCGGGCATTTTGTGCTTCTTCTCTGGTCACGTGGTTCAGATGACCCTTCCTGTGGTTGTTATTGGGGTTGAAGTTGTTTCGCTTGGGCGCTGAATTATTGCCACCGTTGTTCGGCTTTGGGGTCGAGTTTCTTGGCTTGGGGCACTGCTTGGCATAGTGCCCTTCTTCTCCACAAGCGTAGCAAGTAACGCCTAGGCGATATGTGAACTCCTTGTCCCTTGCATGGAAATTCTTGATTGGGTGTGAAACATTTGTCGTGGGTTTGTGTGTCCCACCTTTCTGAAAATCCGTCTTGCTCCGGTGGTTGAGAGCAAGAGTGGTCTGGTCCCTCTTGCGCTTGCGAAAATCCTCCAAGCTGCGTCGCTCATTTTCCAAGGTAATAGACTTATCCACCAGTGTTTTGAAATCTGGGAAGGTGTGCACGACCAGCTGGCATTTAAGCGAGTGAGACCGGCCCGTGAATTTTTCCATCTTCTTGCTTTGGGTCATACGCTCTTCGTTGGCGTGGCGAGACAATAGAGTAAATCGACTGTTCTGTTACATCACACCGTCATGGTCCTCTCGCTTGAGGTCATCAAACTCCCTCTTCTTGATCTTCATAATACTTTTTGGAATGTGCGCCCGTGAAAACCTTCTTTGAACTCCTCCTGTGTTATATCATTTTCGTTGGGGTGCATGTGTAGGAAATTTTCCCACCATGATGCAGCCGCCCAAAGGAGATAGTGCGGCGCATATAGTACTTTCTCACGGTCTGAACACTGTGCAATAATTAATTTTCTTTCCATGTCTCGAAGCTAATCCTCGGCCTCAAGAGGTTTGTCAGTATGAGAAAATGTTGGGGGACGCGTCTTTTGTAGCTCAGACAATTTGGATTGCTGTTGATACGGTCCACGGTGATTTCCCATATTGATGACTTGGTTCATCATTTCCTGATGTTGTTGCTGACTCTGTTCATAAAGGCGGCATACTTGTGAAAATGATGTTTCACTGCCTTGTTGACTTGACTGCCCCTGTGTGAAATTGTTGCTTGTTTGTGTGGCATAATTTTCTTCTGGCGGGTTTGGCATGGAGCGAGTCCAAGGACGAGACATTTTCCACTCTGGGGATATATTTTGTAAAACTCATAAGAAAAGAAATTGAGTCGCAAAAATCAATAAATTTATAAAGACGAATTTTTTTAAATGCTCCAAGATTTTTTAAGAGAATAATTGATTGCGCATGGAGAAGGACTGCTCAGTACATATCTTACACACAAGCAGTAATTATACAATACACCACTCAGGATATGCGTACACATTCCTGACATGTTATTTAGGCTAGTGCCCTTCTCCCAGTTCCTAGATGATGCGCAAACAAGCTACTTCTCACAACCTATGTACATATAAACATATCGTACAAGCCGGTACATTGCATGGCAGCTAAGCGCACTCAGTCGGAGATGGTAAGGATCTCCCTTGGCCTGCCGAGGGTGAGGCCAGTGAGGTGGGGACTCAACCTCCTCCTCGCTAATAGGCTCCAGACGTGAAGTGCTGCGCTGAGTCGATGGAGCGGGCGCCATAGGTGGAGCAACATGGACTGGAGTGGGCGCAATAGGTGGTGCAGTACAGACTGAAGTGGGCGCAATGACTTGGTTGAACTCCTCAGTGGTAGGCAGGCGACGAGCGGTAGCGAGAATGGTAGGTGAATAAGATGCCGAGGACGAGACGAAAGTCAGTGGTGGCGCGGTGTGTAGGAGCTCCCTCCTGTTGGCGGCACAGCCATGGACTGAGTCCATGCGGGCAGCCACAAGGTCGTCCACAAGGTTGTCGAAGGCTGCCTCCAGAGCCTGGAGGTACTCGATAAGCATCTCAATAGCCTCAGCCCGCTCTCCTCTGGGGCAAACGAATGCATAGTGACAGGTGTATGGCACGTGGAATGGAAGGTAGCGGTAGCGACGAGTCTTCATCAAAGGAAGAATATCTCGGAGATGAGCTATCGCCTCACGGGCGGCCATCTGCGTAGCATGCCTCTCCGTAGGCATGGCTCTCCCCAAGAACCTGAAGCGGCGTAACTCAACACACCCTCCCTTGAATTGCACCGGCTTTGGTGCATATCTGACTGTCGTTGATCTTGTGCTGGTAGAGTGTGAATACTGGGCGCACTGATGGCCCAATCGCGATCTTGACGATGTAGGAGAGGAGCTTGACGAACCCCTCAGGCACGTTGTCGAATACCTGTGACTCACAGTCGTTGCCAGCCATCTACAAAAGTAGGCAAAAATTCTAAATGGTCGGATCATAAATTTATGCTGAATGTCAGAAAATGACTACATTTGCAAAATTTTGAAAATAGCATTATTATGCTAGTAACCGATTAGCGATCGCACCTAGTGGCTTCCTACAGTCAGCCTGGCTCTGATACCAAGTTTGTCACGACCGGTTTTTCAATAAAATACTTATTGAGAAATCGATCTTTTAGATTCTAGTATAGGAAGAATTCTCCTTACTGGTAGACAAAATACTTGATACAGAAGTCCAGTAGCATTAAATATATTACAGGGTTGAGCTGAGATTGCTCAACAATTTATTACAAACACGCCAATATTGTACATAAGGGCAGCTATGACACAGGGGTGTGGTGGCATACTACTGACTCGAGATAAAAGTGGTGGTGGATATATCACAGTGGAGTGGTTAACATGACTCCTAAACTGGTAGCTCATCAAGCGTCGAGGTGAGGCTCGATGCATTTATTCGGGTAGTGGAAGCGGATATAATACAAGTGCCCAAATCCAGGATCGCACGGGACTGACTGGGACTCCTCTAGGCGTCGGACTCGCTATCGAACTCTTCATCCATGAGATCGTCTTCGTCAACATCTGGCCAAATCAACAAGCAAGGTGAGTACTTTGAATGTACTCGCAAGACAGTTCGGACATAAGATATAACAAATGCAAGCATAAATGCGCCATGAGCAAATAACAATGCACACTCAAATAATAAACTATTGCACGACATGATAAGTAAAAAGGAAGTCGGGCGGTAGTCCTCCCGATATCCCAACAAAATAACTGAAAACCGATCGGGTGTCTGGAGCGACGCCTCGAAGGGTAAACAAATAAATTATCATGCCGCAGTCGAGCGTCTAAGCGACACCACATAAAGGGCTTATATTGAAAATTAGATAACAAGATTGCCACAGTCGGACGTCTGAGCGACATCACATAAAAGGCTTTTATTGAAAGTAAATAACATGCGTGCCACAGTCGGACGTTGGAGCGACATCGCAGAAAGGGCTTATATTGAAAGTAAATAACAGGCGTGCCACAGTCGGACGTCTAAGCGACATCGCAGAAAGGGCTTATATTGAAAGTAAATAACAAGCGTGCCACAGTCGGACGTCTGAGCGACATCGCAGAAAGGGCTTATAGTGAAAGTAAATAACAAGCGTGCCGCGATCGGACGTCTGAGTGACATCGCAGAAGGGCTTATATTTCATTATTCATATCGATAAATTCACGAAGATATAACACTCACAGAAATATTCAACACATAATAATAAACGGGTTAGTCCATCCACAGGAATAATCATTTAGCCGGACTTAACACTCATGTGGTTCACGAGTTTTGTCACGAGACCGACAATCGGCAAGATAAGTTGAACCCAGTACTTGGACATGGATAAGATGATTCAAAGGATTTTTGACTCTGCAGAGTTTGTACTAATTATCCACAACCAACGGATTTCCGTAGTCACGAAGGACTAGTTCCGTTTACGGTATTTCGGTAGAAATATATCTAACCAGTACACACCCATCCCACCTCACGATGCCAGGAATCACCCTAGACAACGTTCAAGAAAAACTTTGAGACGGGGAGATCACAACCTCGAATAGCATGGGATCAAATTTATATACGCGCACTCTAAGGGGTGCCCCCCTCTTGGTCCTAACCGGAAACACCCATGCCCCTGACGGATGACTGGCTTTAATCCAGGGCCATGGAACCCTCATCACGGCCTCTCTATTTGGTGTGTACCAGGAAAGAGGTTTGCAACTTACTAAGCCATATCCCTTGCGGAAAACATGTGGTAGTACAGGAAGGGAAAAACGGATGGAAGCGTGACTTGATTCATGATGACACTGGAGTCAGAATAGTCTGGCATAAGACTGGCATGCTTCAACACTGCCATCTTACCCACTCTCATGCCAACACATGGTCATGGAAACTCATATCCAACAACATATGGATTTTCGAAGCTCACTTGCCTCAACTTTGCATGTAATATACACTTATCGAAATGCTCGTAAACATGCTATGAAACTACTCAATGGAAACATGCCAAAGACACTCATCATATCAAAAGTTCAAACATGCTTGCCTGGTTCGGAGTAGTCGGAGTCTAGCTTGGTGAAGTTCGCGGTTCCGTCACCTCCTCCGGTATCTACGGTATAAGAAAATACGTACTAATGTAAATACCATGAGTGCACAAAAAAAGTGTTCCAAATATTTTTCAAATAAATATGATAAAAAACTAGACAGAAAAGTAAAGATGACAGAAAAAGAATCAATCACAAATCATTTTCTGTTTAAAAGTTATAAAGGTTTTAGTCCAGGGACTCATCTGTAATGAAACAGAAAGTTTCCAGGGGTCAGCTTATAAAAACAGAAAACGCTTGGGTTAAAAACCCGTCAACTGCAAAGGAAGACGTATTCTGCCCGAAGGCGTTTTTAGAAAACGGTTCAAAAAAAAGAAAAGACTGACGAGGGGTCCCACCCGTCAGGTTTGAATTTTCAAACGGGGAGAGACAGAGCGCGTCGGCGCCCGAGAGTTGCGGTGGTCACCGGCGGCGATCCACGACGAGTTAGGAGGATCGGAGGGTACCTACGTGATCAGCATGCCCTTCCGCGTCTGTGGGTGGTGGAGGTGGTCGTCGGCGAGCACCACGTCGACGGCGGCACTTGCTCCGGCGGACGGCGGCTCGGGTGAAGTTGGATCTCGTCGGGGAGGGCTGCGGAGGTTAAATTGGAGCTTGGGTTAGAGAACTGGGTGCATGAGAAGACTACTGACGTGGTTTGGGAGGCGGGGGTGGCCTCACCTGAGTGGATCGAGCTGGTGGCCTAGGCGGATCGGGGCGGCCGGAGTCGGGGGAGGAGACCTCCTCGAGGTCCTCTTGGTGGCTTGGCGGCGTTCTGGTGAGCTGTAGTGGTGGTGCATGTTCGAGAACAAGCTCGGGGCCTCTTTTTATAGGTGATCCGAGGCGGTGGCCGTGAACGAGGGATCTCCGGCGATGGTTACGGCGGCGCAGTGTTTTGTCGGGTAGTTTAGGGGGTTGGGCATCAATGTGGAGGTCCACGGTTTCCATTTAGATGCTAACCTAGGTTGGATTAGGCGCGCTTGGGTGGTTTCGACAGAACGGAGCTGCGCGGGCCTGTCGGCGGCAGAGGGCCCGCCCTGTGCTTGCCGGGCCACGGCGATGGTGCTGCAGCATGCGCTGGCATGCAGGAGGCCACGCGGAGGCCTCGGGTGCGTTGGGCGGCGCCGGACGGTGTAGAGCTGGCGCTAGCTCCCGTTGGCCGCCACGGGTGGCTCTGCCACCGCAGAAGCTGCCGGCATCAGCGAGGCTCGCCGCCACCGACACCTGCGCCCGTCCAAGAGAGCGTGCGGTGCTCTGGTTAAGAAGGAGAGGCCGTGCGCAACGCGCCAGAGCGAGTGCTGGTGATCGATGACAAGTCCCTGACGAAAAACGACACTGACTACTGTCTGAAACTCTGAATTTACTGAAAGAGTACAGGAACAGTGCCGGCCAAGTGTTTGATGAAATGATTTAGGCAAGAGAAAAATTTATCCGGGGCTGATCTTTGGTGTGGTGGCCTCTCAAAGCACCTAGGGGTTGCCTGATTTTTGGTGGAATTTTTGGAGAGAAGGAAATATGAATTTCACCAAAAATGATGAATCTGGTCCAAACTTGCAGTGGTTGAAACTTGAAAATTTTATAAAGAGGAAGAGTGGATCTTGATGGATCTAGGTTGGGGGTGCTAGGGACTATCCAGAGGAGTTGGTTTGAGATCAAAACTCAAAGGAAATCAGGTACTTCCTTTGTAAATCATCTAGGCTTAAAATAATGGACATAATTGTTTTGGGGGAAAAATAAACGAAATAAAATTCAAAAATGGGTTGAACCTGTTGGAACAGAATGTTTGGGTTACCCCAAAGTGGAGGGAGGGGTTTTGGGAGAATTTACCACATGAGGCATGGTAAAACAATGGATGGTTTCAAAACAAAAGAATAGCCCCAAAACCCACAGGGTTTCTTTTTTAAAAGAAAATAAATTCCAAAAGTATATTTGAGATGGGTAAAATCAGAAAGAAGGTTTTTAATAACCAAACACCAGGGTTGAAGAAGATACAAAAATAACATCCTTGCCATGGGGGAAATTTTGAGAAGGAGGGGTTTTTGGTGAGATTTAAATGAACTCCTTCAAATCAAACAAAGTTTTTGTTGAATACTAAGTAAAAAAAATTGGAGTATCACAAAAGAAGGTGACGCAGCTCACGCGGCAACTGTTGGCGGACGGAGACGAGCACAGGAACGAGGAGAAGGTGACGAGCATAGTGCGCGCACTGACGCTGGGTTGGCGGGTGGGTCCGTGCTCGCTGGGCGAAGCCCGGCGCCAAATACCGAGGGGAGTTAAGGGAGTTGAGACGAAGATGGTGGCGAAGTTTGGCGCACTACAGCAGTCGGGGAAGCGAGAACGCTGAACAGAAAGGCGCTCAGCACTTCAGAGCGTGTCGACACGCATGCCAAAGACTTCGGACGAACGCGGTCACCACGTGGACTATGACATCAGGCCGAGCTAAGCCTAAACTTCATGTCTGGCATGTTGTTCGTGGTAGTTTGAGATGTTACCACGCTTTGGTTTGGATCTAGGTGTAGTAGAGAAGTTTTTACACGCCAGGTAAGTTTCTGGTCAGTAACTTTGAGAGGTTACTGAGGTCAAATGGCTGGGAGTTAAAGGATGTGCTTTGGAGGTTAGCCAAGAGTTACTAAGGTGAAAATGTACAAGAAAACCCAGGCACAATGGAGCAAGTAAAATGGTAGTTGCTGTAGAAACCACCATTTCTGCCCAGAACAGAAAATATTTTCTGTAGCAAAAATATTCCAAAAAGTGATGAAATATTTTTGCTCAGGAAGGTGCCCTAGGGTTCAAAGAATATTTGTGAATTATCTCAGTTTTTTCTGGGCCATAAAAATTAGGGTTGCTTTGGAGCATACTTATCTGGCTAGGGTTTTTGAGAGAAAATGAATATTTTTCATTTAAGAAAAATATTCCAAAGATTATTTTGGGATGGATCAGAAGGGAATGATGATCAGAGAGGGAAATGGAGCACATGGGTGAAAGCCAAGAGTACCCAAGTGTTTAAGTCCATATGAAAAGATTCAAAAACTCCAAGTTTCAAATTTAATCCAAATAAAAATCAAGCAAATGAGAGAGGGCAAAAAACCAGGCTGTCACACAGGGTTACTACAGCCTATGCCGATACCCGAATGGAAGTGGCATAAACTTCGCATTGATTTCATCACCGAATTACCCAGGACAAGATCAGGATACGACTCCATCTGGGTAGTAGTAGATCGCTTGACCAAAGTGGCTCACTTTATCCCCGTGAAAACCACTTATACGAGTGCGAAGTTGGCCAAGATATACATGACCAGGATCGTATGTCTGCATGGAGTTCCGAGGACCATCGTATAAGATA
This sequence comes from Aegilops bicornis, assembly GCA_021605145.1. Taxonomy (NCBI): domain Eukaryota; kingdom Viridiplantae; phylum Streptophyta; class Magnoliopsida; order Poales; family Poaceae; genus Aegilops; species Aegilops bicornis. The sequence continues at coordinate 231,408,607 of CM038670.1, read as the reverse complement.
GAGGAACACAGTTTACTTCGAAGTTTTGGAATCAGTTACACCAGACTTTGGGTACGAGGCTAGAGTTCAAGTCTGACCTTTCATGCATAGAGCAGATGGATGCACCGAGAGAGTCAATCAGATTCTGGAGGACATGTTGAGAGCTTGTGCGCTAGATTATGGATCTAGTTGGGATGATAATTTGCCCTACGCGGAGTTCTCATACAACACAGCTACCAGGCTAGTTTGAAGATGGCCCCTTTTGAAGCCTTATATGGAAGGAGGTGCAGGTCACAATTGATGTGGGATGAAGTTGGAGACCGTCAGTTGTTTGGACGAGATTTAATCAAAGAGTCTGAAGAGAAGGTTAAGTTGATTCATGATAGACTGAAGGTAGCTCAGTCCAGGCAGAAGAGTTATGTCGATACTAAACGCAAGGAGGTAGTCTATGAGATCGGAGACAGAGCATATCTTCGTGTGTCACCACTTCGAGGAGTTAAACAATTTGGAGTCAAGTTTAAGTTATCCCCAAGATTTGTAGGACCATATCGAGTTCTGGAACGTATGGGAGAAGCGGCCTTCAAGTTGGAGTTACCCGAAGGTTTATCAGGAGTTCATGATGTGTTTCACGTTTCCCAGTTGAAGAAGTGCCATGCAGAGATGGCCGATATTCCTCTGAGAGATCTGATTGCCCACGGAAGCAATTCAGTTGGAGAGTGACCTAACCTATGAGGAGAAACCTGTCAAGATTCTCGAGTTTGCTAGCCGAGTTACACGCAGCAAGGTCATCAAATTTTGCAAAGCTGAGTGGAGCCACCATACCAAGGAAGAAACCACCTGGGAGCGAGAAGAAGACCTACGGAAAGACCACCCACACCTGTTTTCTAGCCAACCCAAATCTCGAGGGTGAGATTCATCTTAAGAGGGGTAGGTTTGTAACATCCCAATTTTCAATTTGGATGTTAATCATTAGGTCATCATATGCATCCATGCTCTTTGCATTTGTATTTGGTTTATTTGGCCATTTTTTATCCTAGAGACCTTAAGCAACTCTAGGACCATTTGAGATAGTCGGAGGTTTTCATCAAATCCATTTTTGATTTTTTTTCAAAATTGGTAAACTGGATTAAGAGATTTTTATTTGAAATTATTTTTCCAATTATTTCAAAAATAAAAATAAAAAATGAGAGAAGATAATATGACTTCTTCAAAACAGAGAAAATAATGGAAATTTATTTTTTTAAAATAAAAATATATTTTATTTGAGATTTTATTCGAGTAAATTAGGGAAAATTGCATTTTAAAAAATTGCATTTTAGCCTAGAAAAATGTTCATGTTGTCCTAAATATTAGTAGAGGACCGTGAAAATTGTTTTTGAGATTTTAGGATTTTTATTTATTTTATTTTTAGATTTTTCCGTTTCAGCGAAATTATTAAAACAAAATCACATGACCCAACTGGCCGGCCAAGCTGGCCTTGGCCCAAAGAAAGCCGCCATCGCCTTCCTCAAGGCCAGCCCGCCGAACTCCGCAGGAGTCCGAGAACGCCCCGCCCCTCGTCGCCCGACCACTCCTCCAAGTCGGACATGGCCGCTGCCTCGCCCTGCCGCCTTTATAAGGTCGGGACCCGACCCCCTCGACCTCCTCACAACCGCAGCCCCCACCGCTAGAAGCCGCCACCACCCCTAGAAATCATTTGCTGGCTGCTGGCTTCTTCTTGCCGCCTCACCGTCGCCCATCGCTCGCTCCGCCGCCCAGCGTCATTGTCTCCCGCCGTCGCGGAGCCTCGCCCGCTTGGCTGCGGATCTCGACGTTGACCCCGCCGCCGTGTTTACCAGTAAAAAAACAGCTCGGTTTTCTCCGGTTCTTTCGTTTTTTTTGTTGTTGTTTAGCTTATCTCGTTTAGATCGGTTTTAGTTGTAGTTCGTTATTTAACGAACGTTCACCCGTTAGTTTCTTATAACAAACAATTTCGTTTGTTTAGTCCTGATAGCGAACATTCGTTCCGTAGACTTTTCTTTTTCTGTTTATTTTCGTTGAGGGACCTATTCGTAATTACTTTTATCACAAATTAGTCCCTGATTTTCAAACCTTCGTTACTTTTTGCTTGTTTGTCCAAATCCAGTGAAACCAACGCCAAAATCTTCATCTTGTTCCCCTTTGTCCAGATAATCAACTTGAACATGGTTTTGACAATTTAAAATTTGATTTCAAGCAGATTTGCATTTGAACTTTTTTTGATCGTAGTTTGAGTTTCGTAACTCCGTTTCGATTGATTCTTTTTGCAAATCGAAGCTCTTCACTTGACATTTCAGTTTAGATCTTTTATTTTGATTAACTTTGCATCTTATGCTTGAGTGATTATGCGAGGCTTGCTACTACGAATCTCTAGGGTTTTCCGGTCGTTAGCAAGGCAAGTAACACTTTGATCATATCCCTTTATTACCCAGTTTTTATGCATTAGTTTCAACCATCAAACACTGCATGGTTAGGATTTGATAACATGAGGGTACTGGGAAGTAGTTGATGAGGTAGGAACCTATTGTGTTATTTTCAAACCCTGGGACTTACACGTTATGCTTATACTGTTATGCTATACTCGTAGACGTGGATTGGTTTGAGTGATTAATGAAAGATGCGAGAGTTATTATTAATGGTTTAACTTAAGGTGGCTACTTTAATACACATCTGGGTGGATTGGTTGCGGGCACCTATGGATATACCAGTGTTGTCCAAGGAGATCCCGGGGAACCCGTGTGATCATCCTATGGTTTGCCACCTAGGCTCAAAGGGATCATAATGTTATACATGCTCGAAACTTCCATGTGTAGCCACATGCCATTATGGGCTCTGACATAGTTGAGTATGTTGTGTGACCTCTTTCAGTGGTAGACTAACAGATGTAGGGGATGTAGGTGGTACTGTCTACCCATCATAAAGAGTTAATGCTTACGAAAGGCGTGCACTCTGCGGGGATATCGCTAACGCGACACTACGATCAGAGACCCTTTGCCGAAACTGTGTGCGATGCAATAATCGCAAACGATGGTGTAAAAAACCATTCAAACTGTCTGCGATAAGGCAGAACAATAGAAACATGCATCCATAACAATGTGTGTGCGATGCAGGACACACAGTTAATCCATTCGAACTATTTTCTATGAGGTAGAACAACAGAAACGGGCAGCCATATCAATGTGTGTGCGATATACGGCATACGGTTAACTCGGACGAACTGTTTTCGATTAGGGAACACAACAGAAACGGTTCAACTTGACAAGATGTGTGTGATATGTAGCATACAGTTCACATGGATGAACTATTTGCGATGAGCCAAAAGAACACAAACGAGTCATGTAAACAAGATGTGTGTGTTACATGGCAAACAGCTGACTCGGATGAACTGTTTGTGATGAGAAATTACAACACAGACGGTCAATCTGATTACTGCCGTAATGCGATTCTGTGTGTACAAAAAACTTTGAAAAATGCAAGCTAGTTGCTTGCGGTGGCTAGGAGTATCGCACACGATGCGTCTACTGTTACTCGTGTGTGATGATTAGTATGTTACACATACGTTTCCTTATGTTAACATGTGTGTGAATTTTCAATATGGATGATTAATATGCAAATGCCTTACGGACATCGGCACACGCTTAAACTCAATGAACTGCGTATGCGATACTAATACTTTCCATGAAAGTTTATGAACTTGGGTAACAGCATTTGAGTAACATATGTATAGTGGTTACACTATTGACAAAAGGAGGATCTTCATAACACGGTTTTGACAACCATATGGTCCATATCTACATGCTTAACATATTAACAACTATCACATTTTAAGAGGCTAAGGGCTAACAACCATATGGTCCATATCTACATACTTAACATATGTAGTAACAGAGATAGCACATTTTAAGAGGCTGAGGACCAACAACCACAACTATCCACTGGAAGCAGCTTGATCACGGCGACTCGGCATCTCGTCAATGAAAAAGAAGAGCCCTCCTGTGCCTTGGTAGAGCAGGAGTAGAATAGTGTCTCCAATTTTCCAATATGGACGCATTTCCACGAGAAGCGAGAACTTGTTAATTTGAATGGTTCCATTTTTGTGGGAAATGTAGTACCTTGCTACAGGGGGAAATCGATCCAGAAATTGCTACAGGGGGCAATTTCTGTTGACATGTAGAATAAAAAACAATTGTAACATATCATTGAAGATAGTTTATGCGCATCAACATTAAAATAAGACTTTTTACCAGCGCTTTATGCACACAGTTGGTCTTGTTCAGTGTGTGCACCATAGGTCTAATTAATCCCATCCAAAATCCAGCGTTCATACGCTCTGCTATCTCTGTCAGATTATCAACAAAGTTTATGACATGCTTCAAGTCCTTCTAGTGAAATTTGGTACGCTTAGTAACATACAGATCATTCACTATGCATCCAACATATCCTGCTTAAAAGGTGGAAAGGTATTGTTTATTCAAAACATGGCAGAAGAATATATAGTGTGCATAAATTGGTAAATAGAATTTGTTACTACCTAGGAACGGAGTCAGAATATGATATCACAATTGGTTGCTTAAATAGTGATCAATTGGTTGCTTAAATAGTAATATGGAAGCAAGGAGAAAGTTGAAAGGACACTAACCTCGATCAGACTTTGATCAGCTGATGACGTTGGGGAGGTAAACATCCATGTTAATTAGACCAGGTTGTGGTGCACGCACTAGAATTTTATTGTCAGCTTTCAGTTCATAACACTTAGACATTTTTCTCCAAAGGTGCGCATTAAAATAGGAGTGACCATCTTTATCAAGTTTTACGCTAACCGTCATTGTAAATCCATGTTGCGTTGTCAATATGACATCCTGGGAATCATCAGCAAAGTAAAGCCCAAGATTTCCTTCCACTCTTGTTCTTGCAAAGCAAGGGATGTACTGCTTCAAATGAAAATTAAGATCGTACATTACATATATTGAAATAACATAGCAAGATGCAAGTATGGGAGTAACTGATAGACCATATCCATATATATATATAGATATATATATATATATATATATATATATATATAGAGAGAGAGAGAGAGAGAGAGAGAGAGAGAGAGATGAAAGCAAAGTACAAAAATATAGAATTAAAAATAGATAATGTAACAAAGATTTGATGCAAATATATAGATAATGTAGCAACAGACGGTATATGTTCACAAATTTAGGCCATGCCGACCATGGTAGGTTGAGATTGAACGTACCGAGCGCTCCCTGAAGTCATCCGGAATGGTGAGATAGAACTTCGTTTCCGACTGGCCACGACCATAGTTGCTCGATTTGTGCTCGCACTGTGGACACATCAATGAACACCCACGAATCAGCTAGAACAAAAATGATTCCACGGTGATTTCCGCCGGTTGATTAACAACAACGGACAGCCTGCGATAAGAGATGAGTGAATATTTTGCTAATTAAGTTGATTACCTTCTCAATGAGAAAAATCTCCGGCCCAATCCCGCAGAAAACCCTAGTCGACCAAATTCGAGAATGTTGGTGCAGATAGGCGGCAGAAAGAGGTGGAGGCGAAATCCGGTGCCGTTTGGAGCGCGACCTACGCCCGCCGCCAACAGCCGTCGAGCTTAGGGTGCAGAATTGCGGAGGAGTCCGCGGCGAGTGAGTGGGGACGAAGTGGGTGAGGGTTTTCTGTTCCTTTTGCTTGTGTGAGTGGACACACACGGTTCGCAGAGGCGACGTAGATGAATCGTGTGTGTTAGTAAATCACCGAGATTGAATAGGAATCCAAATTTCCTTTGTCCTTCATCCATGAGTTTTTTTTCTACGATGAACATAAACCCTGCTAATCACCGTGTTCAAATTTGACACTTTTCCGGGTTCATTTACAAAATTTAGGGGATTATGTGCATTTTGTAGGCATTAATGCACGTAATTCAAATTTAAACAATTGGTGCATGAAACGGTGCACAAGAACGGTCTGGAAAAAAAATACTCGTGGTATTTAGTAATTTCTCAAGCCTTTTACAAGGAATGGGCAGAGATTTCAATGGAATGCGTGCCAATAGTCAACCACAAACGCGTCATTTACTTGGTTATCAACTATAGAACAATGAAATATGTGCTTCAAAAACATGACGACTGGCCTGGTGCCATGGTATGGCCTCACCATGCCCTGGTTAAAAGCTGAGAAGGTTTGATTTATGTCGTCATGCACGCCCTTCATAAATCGAACCATCACCGAGGAAGTTCAATGCTTTCGAGAGGGAAATCACCAAGATTAAAGGGGAATCCAAATTTCTGTCCTAGTTTGTCATTTAGTTTTTTTTCCAATGATCAACATACCGCCTTAAATGAAACATGCTCAAATTTGACATTTTTCCGAACTCATTTACCATATTTAGGGGATTATGTGCATTTTCTAGGCATTAATTATGCACATAATTCAAATTCGAACAATCGGAGCATGCACAAGAACGGTCTGGAAAACCATGCTCGTGCTATTTAGTACATTCTCATGCCTTTTCCAAGGAATAAGGGATAGATATTTCATTGAAATGTGTGGCAATAGTCAACCACAAATGTTTGTTTGTTGGGTTTTCAACTATAGAAAAAATGAAATAAATGCTTAAAAACATGACGCCTGGCATGGTGCCATGGTATGACCTCACCATGCACTGGTAAAAATTTGAGAAGGTTTGGCTTATGTCGTCATGCACGCCCTTCATAAATCGAACCATCACCATGGAAGTTCAATGCTTTCAAGAGGGAAATCACCAAGATTGAAGGGGAATCCAAATTTCCGTCCTAGTTTGTCATTCAGTTTTTTTTTGCAACGATCAACATACCCCCTCAAATGCAACGTGTTCAAATTTGACATTTTTCCAGACTCATTTACCATATTTAGGGGATTATGTGCATTTTCTAGGCATTAATGGACATAATTCAAATTCGAACAATCGGTGCATGAAAAGGTGCACAAGAACGGTCTGGAAAACCATGCTCGTGTTATTTAGCACATTCTCATGCCTTTTACAAGGAATGGGCAGATATTTCAAGGAAATGTGTGGCAATAGTCAACCATAAACGCGTCGTTTACTCGGCTAACAACTATATAAAAAATGAAACACATAGTTGGAAAACATTACGCCTGGCATGGTGCCATGGTATGGCCTCACCATGCCCTCGTAAAAATTGGAGAATGTTTTCCTTATGTCATGATGCTCGCCTTTCATAAAACAAACCATCATCCGAGGAAGTTTCATGGTTTCGGGGGGGAAATCACCAAGATTGAAGGGGAGGTCCAAATTTCCTTTGTCCTTTGTCCATGAGTTTTTTTCTATGATGAGCATACAACCTGCAAATCACCATGTTCAAATAGGGCACTTTTCCAGGTTCATTTGTCATATTTATGCGATTATGTGCATTTCCTAGGCATTAATGCACATAATTCAAGTTCAAACAATCGGTGCATGAAAGGGTCCACAAGAACGGCCTGGAAAACCATGCTCGTGCCATTTAGTAAATTCTCATGCCTTTTACAAGGAATAATGGATAGATATTTCGTTGAAATGTGTGGCAATAGTCAACCACAAATGTTTGTTTGTTGGGTTTTCAAATATAGAAAAAATGAAATAAATGCTTAAAAACATGACGCCTGGCATGGTGCCATGGTATGACCTCACACCATGCCCTGGTAAAATTTTGAGAAGGTTTGGCTTATGTCATCATGCACGCCCTTTATAAATCGAACAATCACCGAGGAAGTTCTATGCTTTCGAGAGGGAAAATACACAAGATTGAAGGGGAATCCAAATTTCCGTCCTAGTTTGTCGTTCAATTTTTTTGCAACGATCAACATACCGCCTCAAATGCAACGTGTTCAAATTTGACATTTTTCCGGGCTCATTTACCATATTTAGGGGATTATGTGCATTTTCTAGGCATTAATGGACATAATTCAAATTCAAACAATCGGTGCATGAAAAGGGGCACAAGAACGGTCTGGAAAACCATGCTCGTGTTATTTAGCACATTCTCATGCCTTTTACAAGGAATGAGCAGATATTTCAAGGAAATGTGTTGCAATAGTCAACCATAAACGCGTCGTTTGCTCGGTTAACAACTATAAAAAAAATGAAACACATGGTTGGAAAACATGACGCCTGGCGTGGTACCATGGTATGGCCTCAGCATGCCCTGGTAAAAATTGGAGAATGTTTTCCTTATGTCGTGATGCGCGCCTTTCATAAATCGAACCATCACCAAGGAAATTTCATGGTTTCAAGGGGGAAATCACCAAGATTGAAGGGGGTCCAAATTTCCTTTGTCCTTTGTCCACGAGTTTTTTTTTCTACGATGAACATACAACCTGCAAATCACCGTGTTCAAATTTGGAACTTTTCCGGGTTCATTTGCCATATTTAGGGGATTATGTGCATTTTCTAGGCATTAATGCGCATAATTCAAGTTCAAACAATCGATGCAGGAAAGGGTCCACAAGAACGGCCTAGAAAACCATGCTCGTGCAATTTATTAAATTCTCATGCCTATTACAAGGAATGGACAGATATTTCGATGAAATGTGTGGCAATAGTCAACCACAAATGTTTGTTTGTTGGGTTTTCAACTATATAAAAAATGAAAAAAATGCTTAAAAAACATGATGTCTGGCATGTTTCCATGGTATGACCTCACCATGCCCTGGTAAAAATTTGAGAAGGTTTGGCTTATGTCATCATGCACGCCCTTCATAAATCGAACCATCACCGAGGAAGTTCCATGCTTTCGAAAGGGAAATCCTCAAGATTGAAGGGAATCCAAATTTTCTTTGTTCTACGCCTCGAGTTTTTTTTCTACGAATTTAACATACGCCCTGCAAATCACCGTGTTCAAATTTGGCATTTTCCGGGCTCATTTACCATATTTAGGGGATTATGTGCATTTTCTAGGCATTTAGCGCATATAAATCCAATCCAGCTACAGGTGCACGGGTGTGATGTGAGGGACGTCGATTGCCATTCGATCGCGGTGCATCCAACAGTGCACACGCGTGATCCGTGTGGTTGGGGTTCCAGCCAATCATAACGCAACACACAATAGGCTCAGTGCACACTGTTTCCGGAAGCGACAGAGATGAACCGTGTGCGATAATGAACGAGCAAAATTGTAAGGGAAGCCAAATTTCTGTTGTCGTTTGTGGTTAAGCTTTTGAATACCACCGCACTGTACGGCTGCCCGGCCCCTCCGTCCTAGAGCTCTCTCCAGGCGTCGTCCATGGCATCGCGGTGCAAAGGAACTGGTAAGGAAGCGATGGCATCCCGCCGCGTCGCGTTCCTCGCCGATCGTGACCGCACACATGGTAAGGAAGCGATGGTATCTCGCCGCGCCGAGTTCATCGCCGCCGCCGGCCAGACAGTTACATGGCGGACTTTGAGGCTGCCATGGCTGAATGGGTGGTGGATCGAGAGGCGGCCAAAGCCGCACAGAAGGAGCGGAAAAGGCAGAAAGCAGTCAAGAAAAGAGAGTCCCGCCGCCGCAAGAAAAAAGAGGTCACACACCGTGGTGAGGAGAGCTTGGCGGAGATCGAAGCACGGTGGGCTGCCGCCTACAAGGCCGGGAAGGAGAACGCCGGCGTCTGGCCAGTATGCCCTGATGGCAGCATGTGAGAAATAGTTTAAGTTTGTAGTATTAGAGCAAATTACCAGTAGTACTTTAAGTTTGTAGTATTAACGTACAATGTTGGTAAGAGCATCCTTTGAGGGCTTTGAGCGTTGATTAGCATGTGTGCCCGTGTGCGTTTTTTTGCGTTAATCATTAGAAGATCACAAAACACACGGTTTCTATGCCGTACCGGTCTGCGTTTTTTGCGTTAATGACCCATAAGTCAGTTACCTGTGCGATATTTTCAAATAAACCAGGTGTACCGTAGACCGAGAAAAATCAAGTACACGTGTACATTTTCTTGGAGACGGGATCTGCCAACTTTCTTTTTTCTCGCACACGAGTATTTTTCGCGCTTCGTCTGTGTTGTGTGTTTCCCCCGCCCAAGTTTTAAGTTTCGCACCAAAATTTTCATTAGGCGCGTGATTTCAGAATTTATTCCTCAACCACATCCCCCTCCCCTCAGTATCCCCCTCCCCTGCCTCGCGCCTCCCCCTACCGGCGTCTCAAACTGCCGCCGCCGCAACCACAACTTCAACCACATCTACGTTCTGCTCGGATCCAGTCAGGTAACCCATTGATCTCTATCACGTCCCCGGCCTGATTTCTTAAATGGCGCCTGCGAAACATCCTCATGCCTCCAAATCCCCCCTCCCCGCCAGGAGCTGATGGCGGTCCATGGCGCGATGGCCGCTGTGCATGTTGACCCGGAGGAACACCTCGCCTCCGCCGCCGCCGCCGATGCAGGCTCTGGCCCAGATGAAGCCCCCAGCGACTACCCCCAAGGCATAACAGGTAAGATCTGAGCAGCTAAATCTTACCAATACCACTTGCAACAGTTATGATTCATACGGTTGATGTATTAAGCATGTTCATGGCTTGTTTATTTCAGTAGTACACACTGTGTGATGTTCAAATATTTCCGTGTCCAGCTCAATTTCACCAATACCAACAATAAACTTACAATAGATGACTCAGGATATCACTAGAGATGCTGCCCATTTTCTATTTTTAGTGGATGCTAACCCTGTTGCACTTAGCATGCCTGTCCATGTACTTACGCAGGGTCATAACGGCCGATGCTTTTGTTTGCCATCGAGGTAAGCTGCATCCCATGTCTTACAGTATTTCACATAATTTGTGCAATTGCAGTTTAACTTCTACCATTTACTAGTTGCCTGTAGGTACACATGTCAGTGGCACTGATCCAGGCTTCGACCCGGTGGAACAGCTCGCCTCCGCCGTCGCTGACTTTGGGCGAGCTCGCCAAGGCAAGTGCCCCAGCAACTACCTCTCAGGACTTACCAAGTATGTACTCACCAGTTCAATCTTACCAATACCAGTTGCAATTAATGGCTATGTTCTGTACGGTAGGTGTATTAAGCATGTTCTAGTAAATATGCCTAACACATTTTTGCTACTTTTCCTACCTTTTTATAGAGATCTGGGCCATTCTCTCGCTTCCGGCAAAGACTCGCCTTTGTGATGTTTAACTATGCCAATTGCATTTTTATCAGTATACTGGTTTCAATGTCTATTAAGCCTGTTGCAATTAACAGTTGAATCCATGTTTAAACAATTGTATTTCAATGGCTACAAACTTACAAAACAAGAATTAGGATGATGTTAAGCCTGTTGCAGTTAACAGTTGTATCCATTTTTTAATCTGTCCATTTGTTACCATGCTACTCTCCGCAATGACGATATACTAGTGATGCTGCCCTATTTGCTATTTTTGGTGGATGCTAACCCTGTTGTACTTAACATGCTTTTCCATGTACTTACGCAGGGTCATAACGTCCGATGATGTTGTTTGCTGTCAAGGTGAGCTGCATCCCATGTCTTACGGTATTGAAAGCACAAGTGCTCCCTAGGTAGTTTTGGTAACTAATGTCAACATATCTCTTGTTGGACTAACACTTTTACCTAGTATGTTTCAGATAAGTTCAACAATGAAGTGGCATGGACTAGAGGATGTGGAACCCCTTCAAGATGCTAAGGACAAAAGGATTGGCTCAAGCTCAAAGCTCAAGACTCTACATTTTCTATTTTAGTGATCCAAGATCACATTGAGTCTATAGGAAAAGCCAATACTATCAAGGAGGGATGAGGTCTTGCTTAATAAGGCTCTTGCTCAAAATGCTTAGTGATATGCTCCAAAGCCCTCAACTACTTTCTCACATCCACATATGACCTAAACCAAAAGTCAAACTCGGCCCCACCCATTCTTTCTATCCGGCACCACCGAGTTCAGATGTCATAGCCACTGCCACAAAACCTAGGCAAATCGGTCTCACCGATAAGGATCTCGGTCTCACCGAGATGGGATTGCAATCTCTCTGTATGGATCTATTACCAAAATCGGTCTCACCGAGTTTGCGTAATCGGTCCTACCGAGATTGCAATGTAAACTCTCTGTTTCCCTTTCGTAACATTTCGGTCTTACCAAAATGAGTGAATCGATCCCACCGAGTTTACCTGACCAACTCTCCGGTTAGCTTATTACCAAAATCGGTCTCACCAAGTTTGTGTAATTGATCTCTCCGAGATTACGTTATGCCCTAACCCTAACCATATCATTCCTACCTAGTTGCATGTCGGTCCCACCGAAAATCCTAACGGTCACTAGATTTGTTGAATCGGTCCGACCGAGTTTATCAATTCGGTCCCACCGAGATTGGCAAGTTGTGTGTAACGGTTAGATTTTGTGTGGAGGCTATATATACCCCTCCACCTCCTCTTCATTCGTAGAGAGATCCATCGTAATCTAACCTACACTTCCAACTTACATTTTCTCGAGAGAGAACCACCTACACTTGTGTTGAGGCCAAGATATTCCATTCCTACCATATGAATCTTGATCTCTAGCCTTCCCCAAGTTGCTTTCCACTCAAATCTTCTTTCCACCAAATCCATATCCTATGAGAGAGAGAGAGAGTTGAGTGTTTGGGAGACTATCATTTGAAGCACAAGAGCAAGGAGTTCATCATCAACACACCATTTATTACTTCTTGGAGAGTGGTGTCTTCTAGATTGGCTAGGTATCACTTGGGAGCCTCCGACAAGATTGTGGAATTGAACCAAGGAGTTTGTAAGGGCAAGGAGATCGCCTACTTCGTGAAGATCTATCGCTAGTGAGGGAAGTCCTTCGTGGGTGACGGCCATGGTGGGATAGACAAGGTTGCTTCTTCGTGGACCCTTCGTGGGTGGAGCCGTCCGTGGACTCGCGCAACCGTTACCCTTTGTGGGTTGAAGTCTCCATCAATGTAGATGTACGATAGCACCACCTATCGGAACCACGTCTCAAAAATCTCTGTGTCTCCAAATTGCGTTTGCACACTCCAAACCCTTCCCTTTACATTCTTGCAAGTTGCATGCTTTACTTTCCGCTGCTCATATACTCTTTGCATGCTTGCTTGATATGTATTGTGTTTGTTAAACTTGTGCCAAAACTCCACTTCAACTTAAAGAAATTTAAAAATGCAACTTTTGGTACTTAGTGTCTAATCACCCCCCTCTAGGCACCTATTTTCGATCCTTTCAATTGGTACCGGAGCATTGGTCTCCATTTCCTTGGTTTAAACACCTTTGGAGGAAGATGGATGTGTCTACTTTGGGGAGTCTTAGACATAGAGTGCCTATTCTTGATGGAGAATATTTTCATGAGTGGAAAAATGAAATGCTTGAGATTTTAAATGAATATCATTTGAACAAGTACATTACTAGCCCTTGTGCACCTCATATTGATCCCTTGCATCCCACACCCGAAGAGGATATTGACATGATTCACAATCTTAGAACTATCATTCTTATCATAAGAGGATTGCCCAAAAATTTGATTGCTAGTTTGCCTACTCTTGATTGTGCCTATACTATATGGAGATTTCTTGAGGAAGGATTTCCAGATTATTCCTTGAAAAATTTAGACGAAATTCTCCATAAGTATATTGCCTTGAGTAAGATGAATTCTAGTGATCCTAGCTTTGGTGATTTTCTATTTGAGCTTACCAATCTCATGCGTGCCATAGGAAATGTTGGGATCATTAGCAATACCATTTCCGAAGCTATTAGAAACTATAAAGACAATCATAGAAATGATCATTTGTCTAATGAATTACCCTCTCTAGGAATTGATCAATCACAAGATGATGTTGAACATGGATACTATGATGAGGATGATGATAGTGACTATGATCTTGATGATGCAATGAGACACTTTGGTCTTATGGCATACCTTCGCAGCTACATGGTCGGAGGAAAGGAATGGGTCCTTGATAGTGGATGTACTGATCATATGAACGGAGATAAAGATATGTTCCATGAGCTTGCTGAAAATGACGGCCCTTGAAAATATGTCACTTTTGGTGATAACTCAAAGGGTAAGGTGGTTGGCCTCGGTAAGGTGGCCATCTCACATGATAGCTCCATACAAAATGTCATGCTCGTTGAATCTCTTGGGTACAATTTACTTTCAGTTTCTAGACTTGCTGATTTCGGTTTCAATATCCTATTCATCAAGTAGATTGCCAAGTGTTTCAGAGAGACAATCGTAAAATGGTCTTTATCAGAGCACGAGGTGATCTTCACATTGTTGATTTCACTAAAAAGGCTCAACCTAGAACTTGCTTAATTGCTAAATCTTCTAAGGGTTGGCTGTGGCATAGAAGGCTAGGTCATGTGGGTATGCAAAATCTTGATAAGCTTATTAAAGGTGATCATATCCTTGGAGTAAAAGATGTCATATTTGACAAGGATAGACTTTGTAGTGCTTGTCTGGCAGGGAAACAAGTTGGAGGAAGTCATCGCGCGAAGAACATCATGACCACGAGAAGACCACTCGAGCTACTTCACATGGATCTCTTTGGTCCAAATGCCTACAAGAGTCTTGGTGGTAACTCATTTGGACTAGTCATAGTTGATGATTTTTCAAGATTTACGTGGGTGTTCTTTCTTGATGACAAATCGCAGGTCCAAAAGATCTTCAAAAACTTCGCTAGGAAGGCCCAAAATCAATTTGACGCGAAGATCAAGAAGGTTCAAAGCGACAACGGAACGGAGTTCAAGAACGCAAATGTGGATACCTTTCTTGACGAAGAAGGGATTTCACATGAGTTCTCGGCTACGTACACACCTCAACAAAATGGAGTTGTTGAGAGGAAGAACCGGACTCTTATTGAGATGGCAAGAACGATGCTTGATGAGTACAAGACTCCAAAAAACTTTTGGGCGGAAGCGGTTGAGACAGCTTGTCATGCAACAAATTGCTTGTATCTTCACAAGCTACTCGGCAAGATGGCATACGAGCTCCTCACCGGTAACAAACCCCAGGTTGGATACTTCCGAGTATTTGGCTCAAAATGCTACATTCTTGATAAGCATCATCGTTCTAAATTTGCTCCTAAATCTCATGATGGTTTCCTACTTGGTTATGGCTCAAACTCTCACACTTACCGTGTCTACAACAATTTCACCCGAAAGGTTGAAGAGACGGTAGATGTGAAGTTTGATGAATCTAACGGCTCGCAAGTAGAGAAATTGCCAATTGATGTAGGAGACAGAGACCCTTCGGAAGCAATCCAAGACTTGTCTATTGGCAAGATTCGTCCAACGGAGTTGAAGGAGAGTACCTCGTCCGTCCAAGTGGAAGCTTCTACCTCACGACAAGGTGAACCAAGAATTGATATGGAAGCATCCACAAGTGGGACACACCAAGACAAAGAAAATGAGGAAGCACACCAAGATGAACATCAACAACCTCCTTCTACACCACGACAACAGAATGACAACATCAACAATGAAGAAGGCCAAGAAGAAGAACAAGATGAAGAAGATGTTCCACCCCGAGCCAAGCAAAAGCTCCCACGAGTTCGAGCAAGAATCGCCAAAGATCATCCCGTCGAGCAAATCTACAATGATATCTAAACCGAGAGAATCACTCGCTCTAAAACTCCTTTAGCTAACTTTTGTGAACATTACTCATTCATCTCTAGCATTGAACCTATGAAGGTTGAAGAATCATTGGAAGATCCGGATTGGATAAACGCTATGCATGAAGAGCTACACAACTTTGAGAGAAATCAAGTATGGACATTGGTCGAGAAGCCCGACAACAACCACAACATCATTGGTACCAAATGGGTGTTTCGCAACAAGCAAGATGAAGATGGTCAACTCATCCGCAAAAAAGCATGCCTAGTCGCCCAAGGCTACACTCAAGTCGAAGGTATGGACTATGGTGAGACATATGCTCCCGTTGCTAGACTTGAGTCCATTCGCATCCTACTTTCTTATGCTAATCACCATGATATCACCTTGTACCAAATGGACATTAAAAGTGCTTTTCTAAATGGTGAAATTGAGGAGGAAGTTTATGTTAAGCAACCTCCCGGCTTTGTCAATCCTAAGAAACCTAATCATATCTACAAACTTCACAAAGCTCTTTATGGTCTTAAACAAGCTCCTAGAGCGTGGTATAAATGCTTGACCAAGTTCCTTATTGAAAAAGGCTTTGAAATTGGAAAAATATATTCTACTCTTTTTACTAAAAGGGTTAATGGAGAACTATTTGTGTGCCAAATTTATGTCGATGATATTATATTTGGATAAACTAACCCTCATTTTAGTGAAAAGTTCGGAAAGCTAATGTCGGAGAAGTTTGAGATGTCGATGATGAGTGAACTCAAATTCTTTCTTGGTTTGCAAATCAAGCAAACTAAGAAAGGTACCTTTGTCTCTCAAACAAAGTACACCAAGGACTTATTCAAGAAGTTCAATATGCAAGAATGCAAAGGTATGACTACACCCATGCCTATTAGTGGACATCTTGATTTGACCAAAGATGGTGAACCGGTTGATCAAAAAGTTTACCGCTCTATGATTGGTTCATTGCTATATCTATGTGCCTCTCATCCCGATATTATGCTAAGTGTGTGCATGTGTGCACGATATCAAGCTGCACCTAAAGAATGTCATCTTAAGGCTGTGAAAAGGATATTGAGATACTTAATACATACACCAAATTTTGGCATTTGGTATCCTAAGAGGTCTTCCTTTGATCTTGTTGGCTACTCCGATTCGGACTATGCCGGAGACAAGGTTGATAGAAAGTCCACTTCGGATACTTGTCAATTTCTTGGTAGATCTTTTGTGTCTTGGTCCTCCAAGAAACAAAACTCGGTATCCTTATCCACCGCCGAAGCGGAATACATTGCCGCTAGTTCATGTTGTGCTCAATTACTTTGGATGACCCAAACTCTTAAAGATTATGGGATATATGTGAAACATGTTCCATTGTTGTGTGACAATGAAAGTGTTGTTAAGATTGCTCACAATCCCGTGCAACATTTTTGAACTAAACATATTGAAGTTCGTCATCATTTTATTCGAGACCATGTTGCCAAAGGGGACATTAATCTTAAGCATGTTTGCACCGATAAGCAATTAGCGGATATATTTACCAAACCGCTTGATGAGAAAGTCTTTTGCCGTTTGAGAGGTGATACGTCCATTTTGCATCATGCTTTTATATCGATATTTATTGCATTATGGGCTGTTATTTCACGTTATGTCACAATACTTATGGCTATTCTCTCTTATTTTACAAGGTTTACATAAGGAGGGAGAATGCAAATTTGGAATTCTGGGCTGGAAAAGGAGCAAATATTAGAGACCTATTCTGCGCAACTCCAAAAGTCCTGAAACTCCACGGAACATCTTAAAATAAATAAAGAAAAATCCTCGCCAAAGATGAAGGCCAGGGGGCCCACACCCTGCTCACGAGGGTGGGGGCGCCCCCCCTTAGGGCGCGCCCCCTACCTCGTGGGCCCCCTGGTGGCTCTCCGACGCCCATCTTCTCCTATATGAAGTCTTTCGATGAGAAAAAAATAAGAAGGAATTTTTCGGGACGAAACTCCGCCGCCACGAGGCGGAACCTTGGCGGAACCAATCTAGAGCTCCGGCAGAGCTGTTCTGCCGGGGATACTTTCTCCCGGAGGGGAAATCATCACCAACGTCATCACCAACGCCTCCTCTCATCGGGAGAGGGCAATCTCCATCAACATCTTCACCAGCACCATCTCATCTCCAAACCCTAGTTCATCTCTTGTATCCAATTCTTGTCTCCAAGTCCGGGATTGGTGCTAGTAGGTTGCTAGTAGTGTTGATTACTCCTTGTAGTTGATGCTAGTTGGCTTATTTGGTGGAAGATTATATGTTCATATCCTTTATGCATATTATTACACCTATGATTATGAACATGAATATGCTTTGTGAGTAGTTACGTTTGTTCCTGAGGACAAGGGAGAAGTCTTGCTATTAGTAGTCATGTGAATTTGGTATTCGTTCGATATTTTGATGAGATGTATAGTGTCTACCCTCTAGTGGTGTTATGTGAACGTCGACTACATAACACTTCACCATTATTTGGGCCTAGAGGAAAGCATTGGGACTGACAGAAGCTTAAACCCTAGTTTACGCGTTGCTTCGTAAGGGGCTGATTTGGACCCACTTGTTTCATGCTATGGTTAGGTTTACCTTAATACTTTTGTTGTAGTTGCGGATGCTTGCAATAGAGGTTAATCATAAGTGGGATGCTTGTTCAAGTAAGAACAGCACCCAAGCACCGGTCCACCCACATATCAAATTATCAAAGTACCGAACACGAATAATTTGAACGTGATGAAAACTAGCTTGACAATATTCCCATGTGTCCTCGGCAGCGTTTTTCCTATTATAAGAGTTTGTTCCGGCTTGTCCTTTGCTACAAAAAGTATTGGGCACCTTGCTGCACCTTATTTACTTTTGTTACTTGTTGCTCGTTAAATTTACCTTATCACAAAACTATCTGTTACCACTTATTTCAGTACTTGCAGAGAATACCTTGCTGAAAACCGCTTATCATTTCCTTATGCTCCTCGTTGGGTTCGACACTCTTACTTATCGAAAGGACTATGATAGATCCCCGATACTTGTGGGTCATCAAGACTCTTTTCTGGCGCCGTTGCCGGGGAGTGTAGCGCCTTTGGTAGCTGGAATTTGGTAAGAAAAATTTATATAGTGTGCTGAAATTTACTATCACTTGTTACTATGGAAAGTAATTCTCTGTGGGGCTTGTTCGGGGTATCTTCACCCCGTCCAGTAGAGCAAAGAGTTGCTCCTCAACCTACTGAACCTATTGAAAATGAAACTCCTTTTGAATTTCCTTCGGGTATGATGGAAAAACTGCTAGCTAATCCTCTTACAGGAGATGGAACAAAACATCATGATGAGCACTTAATATATGTGGATGAAGTTTGTGGATTGTTTAAGCTTGCAGGTATACCCGATGATGTTGCTAAGAAGAAGGTCTTCCCTTTATCTTTGAAGGGAGATGCATTGACATGGTATAGGCTATGTGATGATACGAGATCATTGAACTATAAAAGATTCAAATTGGAATTTCATCAAAAGTATTATCCTATGCATCTTGTTCATCGTGATCACAATTATATATATATAATTTCTAGCCTCGCGAAGGAGAAAGCATCGCTCAAGCTTGGGGGAGGCTTAAATCAATGTTATATTCATGCCCCAATCATTGGTTTTCAAGGGAAACAATTATTCAAAATTTGTATGCTCGGGTTTCTGAAAACAATCGCACCATGCTCGATACTTCTTGTGTTGGCTCTTTTATGATGAAGACTATTGAATTCAAATGGAACTTATTGGATAGAATTAAACGCAACTCTGAAGATTGGGACCTCGACGAAGGTAAGGAGTCAGGTATGACACCTAAGTTTGATTGTGTTAAATCTTTTATGGATACCGATATTTTCCGTAAGTTCAGCACTAAATATGGACTTGACTCTGAGATAGTAGCTTCTTTCTGTGAATCTTTTGCTACTTAAGTGGTTTAAATATCATCCTCCCATAGAAGTAAAAGTAGCTGCACCTATTAAAGTTGAAGAAAAGACTGTCACTTATAATGATCCTATTGTTCCTACTTCTTATGTTGAGAGACCACCTTTCCCTGTTAGAATAAAGGATCATGCTAAAGCTTCAACTGTTATTCGTAAAAGCAATATTAGAACTTATACACCTCCTGAGAAAGTTAAAGTAGAACCTAATATTGCTATTGTTAAAGATCTCTTGTCTGATAATATTGATGGGCATGTTATTCATTTCAACGGTGAAACTTCTAGAATTGCTAAACCTTGTGCTAAAGATAAACATAGAACTGTGGTAGGCGTGCCTGTTATTTATGTTAAAATAGGAGATCATTGTTATCATGGTTTATGTAATATGGGTGCTAGTGATAGTGTTATACCTTATGACTTGTATAAAGAGATCAAGCATGAAATTGCACCTGCTGAGTTAGAAGAAATTGATGTCACAATTAAACTCGCCAATAGAGATACTATTTCACCAGTGGGAATTGTTAGAGATGTTGAAGTCTTGTGTGGAAAAACCAAATATCCCGCTGATTTTCTTGTTCATAGTTCCCCACAAGATAGCTTTTGTCCCATTATATTTGGTAGACCCTTCTTGAACACTGTTAATGCTAGGATAGATTGTGAAAAGAATGTTGTTACTATTGGCTTGGATGATATGATTCATGAGTTTAATTTCTCTAAATTTAGTAAACAACATCGTGGGGAAGAATTTCCTAGTAAGGATGAAATTATTGGTCTTGCTTCTATTGTTGCATTACCTCCTAGTGATCCTTTAGACCACTATTTGCTAGACCATGAAAATGATATGTTCATGAATGAAAGAAGGGAAATAGATGAAGTATTCTTTAAATAGGAACCTATTCTGCAACACAATTTGCATGTTGAAATTTTAGGGGATCCTCCTCCACCCAAGGGTGATCCCGTGTTTGAGCTTAAACCGTTGCCTGATAATCTTAAATATGCTTATCTTGATGAAAAGAAGATATATCATGTTATTATTAGTGCTAACCTTTCAGAGCATGAGGAAGAAAGATTATTGAAAATTCTGAAGAAGCATCGTGCAGCTATTGGATATACTCTTGATGATCTTAAGGGCATTAGTCCCACTCTATGTCAACATAAAATAAATTTGGAAGCAGATGCCAAACCAGTTCGTGATCCTCAAAGACGTCTGAATCCTAAATTGAAAGAATTGGTAAGAAAGGAAATACTAAAGCTTCTGGAGGCAGGTATAATTTATCCCGTTGCTGATAGTCAGTGGGTGTCGGTGTCAAAACCGGCGGATCTCGGGTAGGGGGTCCCGAACTGTGCGTCTAGGCGGATGGTAACAGGAGACAAGGGACACGATGTTTTTACCCAGGTTCAGGCCCTCTCGATGGAGGTAAAACCCTACTCCTGCTTGATTAATATTGATAATATGGGTACTACAAGAGTAGATCTACCACGAGATCAGAGAGGCTAAACCCTAGAAGCTAGCCTATGGTATGATTGTTGTTCGTCCTACGGACTAAAACCCTCCGGTTTATATAGGCACCGAATAGGGTTAGGGTTACACAGAGTCGGTTACGATGGTAGGAGATCTACATATCCGTATCGCTGTGCTTGCCTTCCACGCCAAGGAAAGTCCCATCCGGACACGGGACGAAGTCTTCAATCTTGTATCTTCATAGTCCAGGAGTCCAGCCGAAGGCTATAGTCCGGCTATCCGGACACCCCCTAATCCAGGACTCCCTCAGTAGCCCCTGAACCAGGCTTCAATGACGACGGGTCCGGCGCGCATATTGTCTTCGGCATTGCAAAGCGGGTTCCTCCTCCGAATACTTCATAGAAGATATTGAACACAAGGATAGTGTCCGGCTCTGCAAAATAAGTTCCACATACCACCGTAGAGAGAAAAATATTTACACAAGTTCAATCACGACGTATTCCGCAGCTGCGTGACATCACACCACGGCCAAGCCTTTATTCGAATCGTTTCTTTGTCAACCTCGGTAGCGTTTAGCGAGGCGGTTTCCTTGGCATGTCTTGTCAAAGCAGAGATCGTGTCCCCTTATTCCTGGATTCTCATCAATACGGGCATGGGTAACCCAACGGTGCCCGTTGGCACGCCTCCTCTATCGAAGGCGGGTCACGAACGGTCACGGGGAGGGCTCCTGGTATTCAACCTCTTTATAAAGAGACCAAGGCCCCGCTCCTTTTTCTCAATCTCCATCGAATCCGCCCCTCGCTTCAAGTTCCAACACCCAAAGCTCCAGATTCAGGCGCTTCGGACCTTCGATGATGTCCGGCTCCGACCTCCAAGGCCGGTGGATGCCTTCCTCCGTCACGGAAGAAGACGTCCTAAAGCTAAGAGATTCCAGGTATCTAACCAGCGAAATCTCGCATAGGGTGCATGTTCAAGGGCAGGTTATTCCCACACCCAAGCCCGGTGAAAGCGTGGTGTTCATGTCTCACTTCCTTCGGGGACTAAGTTTCCCGACGGACCCCTTCGTGAGGGGGCTCATGTTCTATTACGGGCTGGAATTTCACGACTTGGATCTGGAGACCATCCTCCACATCTCATCGTTCATCGTCGTGTGTGAAGCCTTCCTCCGCATTACCCCACCCTTCAGATTATGGCTCAAGACCTTCAAGGTGGAGCCGAAGATGATCAAGGGGCAACAGCAGAAAAGCGGAGGGGCTGTTATAAGAAAGAATGCTGACGCTTCATGGCCCGAGGGCTCTTTTCAAGAGGAGCTCAGCCTATGGCAACAAGAGTGGTTTTATATCACAGCTCCCAGGGGCACCAAATGGGTGGCGCCACCTGCCTTTTGCTCGGGTCCTCCACCGCGGCTGGCGTCATGGGTCAATAAAGGGCTTGACTGGGGGCCGTCCAAAGACGTGCCCCTGTTGCAGGGCCGTATTCGAGACCTCCTGGAGAGAGAGATCAATCTGGTTGTAGTAGCGCAGGTCATGCTGATTCGCCGCATCCTGCCCTACAAACGTCGCTCCCTCCGCCTGTGGGAGTTCAATCCGGAGGGACCACGAGCTCTTCAACATTTTATGGGTGCAACACCCGTGGAGATGTACAAACTGTTCTTCGGATCACAAGCAATGTGTCCGGACTTGACCGAGGACGCAGGTCTGAGCTGCTATCGCCCGGATGCTCAAGTAAGTAGTCCCGTACCCGGACACGTTATCCATATATTTATCATAAACTTGCCCTTAAAAGAGGTGTCCCTTACACATGAGTGGATAGCAAAAGCAAAACTGATCAGGTGTCCGGCCCCCCTCCCTGAGACCACGCTGGATCCCGTTGAGGGAGTCCTGGATTAGGGGGTGTCCGGATAGCCGAACTATCACCGTTGGCCGGACTCCTGGACTATGAAGATACAAGATTGAAGACTTCGTCCCGTGTCCAGATGGGACTTTCCTTGGCGTGGAAGGCAAGCTTGGCGATACGATATGTAGATCCCCTATCATTGTAACCGACTCTGTGTAACCCTAACCCTATCCGGTGTCTATATAAACCGGAGGGTTTTAGTCCGTAGGACGAACAACAATCATACCATAGGCTAGCTTCTAGGGTTTAGCCTCTATGATCTCGTGGTAGATCCACTCTTGTACTACCCATATCATCAATATTAATCAAGCAGAGTAGGGTTTTACCTCCATCGAGAGGGCCCGAACCCGGGTAAAAACATCGTGTCCCTTGTCTCCTGTTACCATCCGCCTAGACGCACAGTTCGGGACCCCCTACCCGAGATCCGCCGGTTTTGACACCGACATTGGTGCTTTCATTGAGAGCTCCTCTGTGTCGTCATCCTTAGGCCCGATGGCTCGATCGATCATCAACAATGACGCGGTCCAGGGTGATAATTTTCTCCCCGGACAGATCTTCGTATTCGGCGGCTTTGCACTGCGGGCCAAATTCACTTAGCCATCTGGAGCAGATCGAAAGCTACGCCCCTGGCCATCAGGTCAGATTTGGGAGTTTGAACTACACGGCCGACATCCGCGGAGACTTGATCTTCGACGGATTCGAGCCACAACCAAGCGCGCCGCACTGTCTCGACAGGCACGGTCTAGCTCTGCCGCCGAACAGTGCCCTGGAGGCCGCACCAGCGTCCGCTCCGACCCTTAGCTCGGAGCCTACTCCGCCGATCAAGGACGAGTGGTTGGACACCGCCTCGGGAGCTACGATCTCTACGGCAATTGAGCAGAACTCCATCCATGTCCTTTGCGAAGACCGTGACTCCAAGGTGCCGGACTCCTCTCCGGACTCCGAACCCTTCGCGCCCCTGCCAATAGAGTCCAATTGGGCGCCGGTTATGGAGTTCACTGCCGGGGACATCTTTCAGCACTCGCCCTTTGGCGACATCCTGAATTCACTAAAGTCTCTCTCTTTATCAGGAGAGCCCTGGCCGGACTACGGTCAGGAAGGTTGGGATGCGGACGACGAAGAAATTCAACGCCCACCCATCGCCCACTTTGTAGCCACTGTCGAAAAGCTTAAACGAAGTGCTCGATTTCGACTCAAGACATCGACGGTATGGACGACGATGTAGGAGACAACCATGAACCAGCACCTATAGGATCTTTGGACAGCCACCTCATCCCACGATGTATACATGGTGGATACACCTAAAGGAAGTGACGACGAGGAACAACGGGACACTCTGAAGGATAAATCCCTCGAAAAGCAGTCAAAACGGCAACGTAAACGCCGCACCAAGTCCCGCCGACAAAGACGGCAGCCACCAGACCCAGCCTAGAGCAGGGCAAACCGGTGGACGATTTAACATGCTATCGAGCAACCGTCTCAACAGGACAACTTGGATAAACAACCCGTCCTCGGCGAAGATAACGATTCGAGACGGTCTCACGCCGGGACAAATTGTTGGAGCAGAAGAACCTCCACAAAAGGCTCGTCGCCACTTGTGTATAGCCCGAAAAAGCGAAGCGGAAGCTCAAAACAGCGGAAGATGCACTTTCGAATCAGATGGAGCAAAGTACTCAACACCACAGAGAAATACGGTGACAGTCGCCAAACAAAGAGCTACCCGATGCGCAAATTACTGCCCGAATTCGATGAGGAGGCCGTAGAGCCCCCGCAATCAAAGAACAAAGATGCCGCCCGGTCGGATAGACGACCACATGGCAAACATGGAGCGGCAAGTGGCGCTGCACACAAGCCGGCACGCGATCCGCATAAGGATTCGCATCAAAAGGATGGCCCAGTTAGGTCCATCTATGGGCCGAGAAAGCAGGCTCTTCCAAGCAATGCAACACGCCAAATATCCGAACATCACGGCACACCCAAGTATAGGGGTGCCGCACACCCCTCGTGTTTCACCGATGAGGTGCTTTGGATCACGCAATTCCCAGCCGATTCAAACCCGTAAACATAGAGGCATACGACGGAACAATGACCACTGAGTGCGGATTGAGGATTACATCCTCCACATACACATGGCTAGAGGAGATGATCTCCACGCCATAAAATACTTACCCCTCAAGCTCAAAGGGCCAGCCCGCATTGGCTCAAAAGCCTCCCTGAAAATACCATTAGAAGTTGGGAAGAGCTCGAGGATGCTTTTCGGCAAACTTTCAAGGGACTTATGTCCGTCCTCCGGATGCGCATTTATTTAATTCACATAACTCAACAACCCGGAGAGTCAGCCCAAGAATTGAACAGGTTCCTCATCGAAAGAACCAAATAGTCGATTGTCCGGACGCCAAGCCTTAACAGCTTTCAAACACAACGTCCGAGACGAATGGCTTCACAGACACCTCGGCCAGAGAAGCCGAGAACAATGGATGCATTAACAAGCCTCATGACCCGCTTTTGCTGGAGAGGATAGTTGGTCGGCAAGATGCGTTACCGGCGACCCAAGTACATCCGAAGTCAGGGATGGAAATGGAAAACCACGACGCAGCAAGGACCAGCGCCGGACAAAGGGAAACAGCCCAAAGAGCACGGCAGTCAACGCCGGATTCAGAAGCTCCCGGCAGAATCATAAAAAACTGCCCCTCAAGGACAACAGCGACGAGCTATCCAACCTAAACAAAATCTTGGACAAAATATGCCAAATCCACAAGACTCCGGAAGCACGCAAACCATACCCACAGAGATTGTTGGGTCTTCAAGCAGTCCGACAAACTCAATGCCGAACACAAGGGGCTCAACACACCAAGCGAGGACGATGACGAACCCCACAAGTAGAGCACCGGAAAACAAAAGAATTTCCCACAAAAAGTCAAAACAGTGAACTCACTTCAAGTGACAAAGGGAAAACAGAGCGACGCCCATAGAAACACGCTACCGCACGGTCTATCCCAGCAGAGTCCCAACGATGGTTGTCAAAACCAATCACCTTCGAACATCAGGACTATTCCGGAAGTATCCGGAACGCAGGATGGACTGCCTTGATATTAGATCCTATAATCGACGGACTCCAATTTACACAAGTCCTAATGGGCGGAGGTAGCGATCTAAACCTGCTATATCAGGATACAATCCGCAAAATGGGGATAGACCCAACCAAAATTCGCCATAGCAACACCTCCTTCAAAGGGGTAATGCGAGGCCTATATGCCCGTTGTACGGGCTCCCTACTGCTAGAACTTGTGCTCGGGTCATCCGACAACTTCCGCCGTGAAAATTTAACCTTCCACATCGCCCCATTCGAAAGTAGCTATCAAGCACTACTGGGACGTGAAGCTTTCGCCCGCTTTAACGCAATACCGCATTATGCATCTCTTACATTTAAAATGCCCGGTCCATGCGGCATCATCTCATTAAAAGGGAGTATCAAGTGTTACTCGAGCACGGAAGAACGTGAGACTGCCTTGACAGCCCCACACTAATCCGGCTCCGCTAATCAAAGCACCAGAATAGGTCATTCGAACCCGTACATGGCTAGACGAGTCCGGCGCAAACATATAAACGCCTACTAGCGTCATACCCCCGTACAAGGGGCTGCACGCATGTACAACAAGAGACAATAAAGCTCAATTTTATTCACTTTTCAAACCGTACTCTGTTTATTTAATATAAAGAACATTCTTCAGACGATCTTTTTTTTCTTTTCAACTAAGTTCTTCTCTTTACAGATGAACACTGCGTACACCCGGCCCGTGAGACGGCAAGACAACGGAGACACAGCGCAGACGTGCGGAGGGACCTGTTGCAAGGATTCTTTTCAGATTAAGACCCTGCGTAAACCTTTTTTACTGTCTCTTGTTGATACACATCCCCCGGTTTCTTTCTATAACCGAGGAGGAGGCTGGCGTTTTGGCATCGGCCGCACCCGAATTTTTGCGCGTACCTGGACACCAGGGGCTTAGGGCATTATTTTGCCCGTTTTCATAAAGACCGAATACCTTAGGGAGTGTTCGGCATCTCGAGTTAGGCCTTATATGCATCAGCTCCGAATCATGTCTTTGGTCAAATGTTGGGTTTGCCCGGCTCCTATGTTTTGCTGCCTTATGTTCCGTTCTATCGGCTAACGCGGCACCAGGAGAACTACTCCGATTGTGCCCCGGTTCGGCCAGTGAGCACCTCGAGAGAAAGCCGAAACCGACCGTCATGATATAGCGTGAGACTGGTCAACCACTTTCGATGACCCACCGGAATGTTTAGAATTCCCCGCATTAACGAAGGACCGTTTCGGTCAGTACATACGCGCCCGAATTCGGGAGAGCGCGGTGCCCCTAGGGGCTATATAGTAGCCCCACCATCGAACTCCTATGGCTAAGTGAAAGTGATAAAGCATTATAGTCCGGTTGCCTAGTTTGCTACGCTATCACCTCCTTACGAGGACCAAGACGTTGGATTAAGTGTGAAAATCGCCTTTTGCAAACACCCCGCACTATGTGCGTGGGGGCTGAAGTCAAGACTGCCATCTTTCAAAGTTATATACACATATACATCAACGATCAAGACAGAGGTGTTTTAATACTTGAACACACAAGTATAAAAAGCTCTTATATTATATTGAAACATTGTTTTCACAAATCATACATGTCATTAAAACATAATATCCTTCGAGCATCGCGTCTCTATTAAACGAAGCGCCTGCAGACTTCCTCAAAATAGTGCTCGGCAGTACTGCTTCTGCCCGAATCTTGGGATGCAACGTCGGTGGCCTTCATCTCCGCCAAGATGTCTTGACACGGGCAAGAGCCATCCGCGCACCCTCTATGCATGATGACCGCTTCATTGCATCGATATGCGGCACCGCACCAAGGAACTGTTGCACCAAGCCAAAATAACTCTTCGGCTCGGGCCTTTTCGGCCACAAATGAGTCACGACAGCTTCATGGCAAGTCCGGACAACCTATTCAGCTCAGCCCATTCGGCCAAACGATCGGTTAATGAAAGTGGGCGCCCGGACTATGGGCTGCGACCAAAAAGCTCTTCCATTCCGTGATCCTTTTGACCTCGGAAGTGTTCGCGTCTGCGGACTTTTCGCCGCCAAGTCCAGATAAGCATCCTCCGCACCCCACAACCGGTCCAATTGAGCGTACCTAGGATCCCTGAATTTCCTCCATAGCGAAAGGGATTTCGGCCGCAATATCTCCGCCGACGTAGCTCCTCCTTCATAGCTCTCATCATAGAGCGAGTATCCTTAACCTCGGTGGCGGCCTTTTCCAGTCCTCTTGTTTCGCTCGATCTTCTTTTTCAAGAAGCTCGCAACGGTCGATAGCATTTTTCAATTTCACGGCCATCTCGGCCATTTCTTTCTTGTTTCGGCAAAGGAGCAGCCTGTTCGGCTTTTAGCTTTGCGGCCGCCTTTAAGGCAGCCGCATCACTTTTTCTGGCTTGCTCCTTGGCTCGGGCGAGCTCCGCCCGAAGGCTCTCCATAGCAGCGGCACCATATGCATTAAGCATACATGTTGTAAGGCATGGGCGTCAAGCTCCCTTACAAGGTGTCCGCGGAGCAGTTGCATACCTTGTGACTCATCAAGCCGCTTATTAACAAGCATGATGTCCGCATCCGCCACGTCAAGTTGCCGCTTCAATTCGGCAAATTCATCAGCCCGGCTAGCCACCGGACGCTTCGCCACCTACATAGGAAGAGCGCATATTATACCCGCGGTTATGATCCTCGGCGCGCCGTCATTTTTGACACCGCACCAAGTCTCAGGGGCTAATTTCTATATAGGGGGCATTTTGTATGCAAAACTGTCAGAAGGTACATCATTTTGCGTACCTCAAAACCCGTCAGTAAACTTACGATGGCTTCATGCAATCCTCTCTCAGCGGATGAAATCCTTTCAATCATCGTACCCATTAACTTATGATGATCTTCCGAGATAGATGCTCGCCCGAGCAGATCCTTCAGCTCCTCCGACCGTACACCCGTTGGTGCCGGACTCGTCTGGTGGCCTTTTTCGAAGGCCAGACACGGAGGGCTTTGAGGGGACATACGGCTGCCTTCTGGCCCCGCCGGATTCGGAGAAACCCTCCGCGAAGACACCTCAGGGTCGTCCACCTCGTATAACGGTACGGCAGGCGGAGGCGTTTCGCTCTCCATCATCTCCGGACCAAGATCCCCTGAAGACGAGCTCTGCTGTGAAGGGCTGAGATCCAAACTACAAGGTAAACTTTCGATTACCTTCAGAAATAAAACGGGGATGTCTCTTTTTTTTTAAAACGCCCCCCTTACTTACGGCTCGATGGAGGGCTGATCTCCTTGGGGAAATAGTGCAGTCGGGGCATCTCCCGCCGCAGGACCCTCTGGTGAAGATTTCTTCCCCCGCTTTGAGGCTTTGGTCTCCGGATCTTCAGAAGCGGTCCTCTTCTCCCCTTGGAGGGAGGGTTTCTCGATCCCCCCTTTCTTGATAGCCTCCTTCACGGAGGTAGTAGTTCCCTTGTTCCCCCATTTGCCTTCTTCAAAAGGCGCAACCTCTAGCATCTTGGTTAATACAGGATCCGGCGTGGTCTCAGGGAGGGGGGCCGGACACCTGATCAGTTTTGCTTTTGATATCCACTCCTGTTCAAAGGATAGCTCTTTTAAGGGCAAGTGTATGATAAATATGCGGATAACATGTCCGGGTACAGGACTACTTACTTGAGTATCCGGGTGATTGCAGCTCAGACCTGCGTCCTCGATTAAGTCCGGACACATTGCTTGTGATCCGAAGAACAGTTGGAACATCTCCACGGGCGTTACGCCCATAAAATGTTGGAGAGCTCGTGGTCCCTCTGGATTAAACTCCCACAAAGTGAGGGGGGCGATGTTTGCAGGACAAGGTGCGACGAATCAGCATGACCTGCGCTACTACGACCAGATTGATCTCTCTCTCTCGGAGGTCTCGAATACGGCCCTGCAACAGAGGTACATCCTTGGACGGTCCCAAGTCGAGCCCTTTATTGACCCATGACACCCGCCGCAGTGGAGGACCCGAGCAGAAGGCAGGTGGCGCCGCCCATTTGGTTCCCCTGGGAGCGGTGATATAAAACCACTCCTGTTGCCATAAATTGAGCTCCTCTTGAAAAGAGCCCTCGGGCCATGGAGCGTCCGCATTCTTGCTTATAACAGCCCCTCCAAGACTCTGCCTCGATGCCCTTGATCATCTTCGCTCCACTTTGAAGGTCTTGAGCCACAATCCGAAGTGAGGGGTAATGCGGAGGAAGGCTTCACATACGACAATGAACGACGAGATGTGGAGGATGGACTCGGATCCAAGTCATGGAATTCCAGCCCATAATAAAACATGAGCCCCCTCACAAAGGGGTCCGTCGGGAATCCTAAACCCCGAAGGAAGTGAGACACGAATACCATGCTCTCACCAGGCTCGGGAGTGGGAATAACCTGCCCTTGGGCAGGCAGCTATGCGAAATTTCGCCGGTTAGATACATGGCGTCTCTCAGCTTTAGCACATCTTCTTCCGTGACGGAGGAAGACATCCACCGGCCATGCAGGTCGGAGCCGTACATCGTTGAATGTCCGAAGCACCTAAATCTGGAGCTTTGGGTGTTGGAACTCGAGGCGAGGGGTGGATTCGATTGAGATTGAAAGAAAGGAGCGGGCCTTGGTCTCGTTATAAAGAGGTTGAATACCAAGAGCCCTCCCTGTGACCGTTCGGGACTCGCCTTCGATGGAGGAGGCGTGCCAACGGGCACGATTGGGTTACCCACGCCCATATTGATGGGAATCCCGGAATAAGGGGGCACGATCTCCGCTTTGATAAGACATGCCAAGGGAACCGCCTCGCTAAACGCACTGAGGTGGAACAGTAAAAACAATTCGTATAAAGGCCTGGCCGTGGTGTGATGTCACGCCGCGAAATACGTCAGCAGATCTGTGCAAAGGTTATTCTCTCAACGGTGGTATGTGGAACTTGTTTTGCAGAGCCGGACACTATCCATGTGTTCAAAATCTTCTATGAAGTATTCGGAGGAGGAACCCGCCTTGCAATGCCGAAGACAATAGGAGCGCCGGATTCGTCATCATTGAAGCCTGGTTCAGGGGCTACTGAGGGAGTCCTGGATTAGGGGGTGTCCGGATAGCCGAACTATCACCGTTGGCCGGACTCCTGTACTATGAAGATACAAGATTGAAGACTTCGTCCCCGTGTCCGGATGGGACTTTCCTTGGCGTGGAAGGCAAGCTTGGCGACACGGATATGTAGATCCCCTACCATTGTAACCGACTCGGTAACCCTAACCCTATCTCGGTGTCTATATAAACCGGAGAGTTTTAGTCCAGAGGACGAACAACAATCATACCATAGGCTAGCTTCTAGGGTTTAGCCTCTACGATCTCGTGGTAGATCCACTCTTGTACTACCCATATCATCAATATTAATCAAGAAGGAGTAGGGTTTTACCTCCATCGAGAGGGCCCGGACCTGGGTAAAAACATCGTGTCCCTTGTCTCCTGTTACCATCCGCCTAGACGCACAGTTCGGGACCCCCTACCCGAGATTCGCCGGTTTTGACACCAACACCCGTGTTAACCAAGATGCTGGAGGCTGTGCCTTTAGAAGAAGGCGAAGGGGGGAACAAGGAAGCTACTGTCTCTGCGAAGGAGGTTATCAAGCAAGGAGGGATCGAGAATCCCTCCATCCAAGGGGAGAAGAGGACCGCCTCTGAAGATCCGGAGACCAAGGCCTCAAAGCGCGGGAAGAAATCCTCGCTAGAGGGTCCTGCGCCGGAAGATGCTCCGGCCGCATTATTTCCCCAAGGAGATCAGCCCTCCCGCGAGCCGTAAGTAGAGAGGGGAGTTTTTTCTGAAATAAGAGACATCCCTGTTTTATCTGTAAAGATGACCGAAATTTTACCTTGTAGTTCGGATCTCAGCCCTTCTCAGCAGAGCTCTTCTTCAGGGGATCTTCGTCCGGAGATGATGGAGAGCGGAACGCCTCCCCCTGCCGTACCGCATAGCAAGGCGGATGATCCTAAGGTGTCGTCGCGGAGGGTTTCCTCGAATCCGGCAGGGGTGGAGGGCGGTCGTAGGGCCCCCCAGAGCCCTCCGTGTCCGGCCTTCGGAAAAGGCCATCAGACGAGTCCGGCACCTCCTGGTGCACGGTCGGAGGAGTTGGAGGGTCTGCTCGGGCGAGTGTCTACCTCAGAGGATCACCGTGCATTGATGGGTACGATGATTGAAAAGATTTCGTCCGCGGAAAGCGGGTTGTACGAGGCCACCAGGAGTTTACTGACGGGTTTTGAGGTACGTGCAATTATGTACCTTTTGACGGTTCCGCCTATATAAGATGCGCCCCGTGTAGATAGTAGCCCCTGAGACTCGGTGCGTTGTCAAAAATGACAGCGTGCCGAGGATCATATTCCCAGATATAATATGTCGTCCTTCCTATGTAGGTGGCGGGGCGTCCAGTGGCTAGCCGGACTGATGAATTTGCCGAACTAAAGCGGCAACTTGACGTGGCGGATGCCGACATCGCGCTTGTCAACAAGCGGCTGGACGAGTCACAAGGTATGCAGTTTCTCCGCGAACACCTAGTAAGGGAGCTTGATGCCCGTGCCTTACAACATGTGTCTTGATGCAGATGGTGCCGCTGCCATGGAGAATCTTCGGGCGGAGCTTGCCCGAGCCAAGGAGCAGGCCAGGAAAAGTGATGCGGCTGCCTTAAAGGCGCAATCAAGAGCTAAAAGCGAACAGGCTGCTCATCGCCGAAGCAAGAAGGAAATGGCCGAGATGGCCGTGAAGTTGAAGAATGCTACCGACCGCTGCGAGCTTCTTGAAAAGAAGGTCGGCGGAGCAAGAGGACCTGAAGAAGGCCACCACCGAGGCCAAGGATGCTCGCTGGCGATGAGAGCTATGAAGGAGGAGCTACGCCAGCCGAGATATCGCGGCCGGAAAGCCCTTTACGCTGCGTAGGAAGTTCACGGATCCTAAATATGCTCAGTTGGACCGGCTGTGGAGTAGTGCGGATGCTTATCTGGACTTGGCGGCGAGTGCCGCGGACGCGGCCGAACACTTCGGAGATCAAAAGGATCACGAGATGGAAGAGCTTTTTTGGTCGCAGTTCCGTAGTCCAGAGCGTCCACTTCCATTAACCGATCGTTTGGCCGAATGGGCGGAGCTGAATAGGTTGTCCGGACTTGCCATGAAGAATGTCGTGACTCATTTGTGGCCGAAAAGGCCCGAGCCGAAGAGTTATTTTGGCCTGGTGCAACAGTTCCTTGGGGTGGTGCCGCATATCAAAGCAATGAGGCG
The DNA here is from genome assembly GCA_021605145.1 of Aegilops bicornis. Taxonomy (NCBI): domain Eukaryota; kingdom Viridiplantae; phylum Streptophyta; class Magnoliopsida; order Poales; family Poaceae; genus Aegilops; species Aegilops bicornis. The sequence goes on along the minus strand of CM038670.1, from coordinate 231,375,355 downwards.
GTCAGCATGCATAGAGGGTGCGCGGATGGCTCTTTCCCGTGTCAAGACATACTGGGCGGAGATGAAGGCCACCGATGTTGCATCCCAAGATTCGGACGGAAGCCGAGTACCTATCGAGCACTATTTTCAAGAAGTTCTTCAGGGCGCTCGTTTAATAGAGACGCAGTGCTCGAAGGATATTATGTTTGAATAACATGTATTATTGTGAAACAATGTTTCAATGGAATATAAAAGCTTTTTATACTTGTGCTTTCAAGAATTAAAAATACCTCCTGTGCGGCCATTAATGTATATGTGTATATAACCTGAAAGATGGCAGTCTTTGGCTTCATTTCACGCATATAATGTGGGGGTGTTTGCAGAAAACGCATTTTCACACTTTATCCAACGTCTTGGTCCTACAAAGGAGGTGATAGCGCAGCTAACTTGGCAACCGGACTATAATGCTTTATCACTTTCACTTAGCCATAGGAGTTCGACAGTGGGGCTACTATATAGCCCCTAGGGGCACCGCGCTCACCCGAATTCGGGGCGCCAGATGTGCTGGCGGATAACGGCCCTTCGTCAATGCAGAGGAATTCTAAAGATTCCAGCGGGTCATCGAAAGTGGTTGACCAGTCTCATGCTATATCATGATGATCGGTTTCGGCTTTCTCTACTGAGGTGCTCACCTGGCCGAACCGGGGCACAATCGCAGTAGTTCTCCTGGTGCCGCATTAGCCGATAGAGCGGAACGTAAGGCAGCAAAACACAGGAGCTGGGCAAACCCAACATTTGACCAAAGACATGATTCAGAGCTGATGCATATAAGGCCTAACTCGAGACGCCGAACACTCCCTAAGGCATTCGGTCTTTATGAAAACGGGTCGAACAATCGCCCTTGGTAAAAAGCCCCTGGTGTCCAGGTACGCACGAAATTCTGACGTGGCCTATGCCAAAATGCCAGCCTCCTCCTTGGTTATAGTAATAAACCGGGGGATGTGTATCAACAAGAGACAGTAAAAAAGGTTTACGCAGGGTCTTAATCTGAAAAGAATCCTTGCAACGGGTCCCTCATCGCGTCTGCGCTGTGTCTCCGTTGTGCCATATCCTCGACGGGTGTAGCACGGTGTTCATCTCAGAAAAGAGAGGAACTTAGTTGAAAAAGATCGTGCGAAAATGTAATGCTATATATTAAATAAACAAAGTACAATTCAAAGAATGAACAAAATTGAGTTTTATTGTCTCTTGTTGTGGATGCGCGGAGCCCCTTGTATGTTTACGCCGGACTCGTCCAGCCGTGTCCGGGGTCTGGACGACATGTCTAAGTGCTTGTATTGTTGAAGCCGGTTTATTATGGGGCTGTCAAGGCATCCGCACAATTTTCCGGACTCGAGGAACCCTCGATGTTTCCCTTTAATGAGATGATGCCGCGTGGACCGGGCATTTTAAGTGTAAGAGATGCATAATGCGGTATTGCGTTAAAGCGGGGGAAAGCTTCATGTCCTAATAGTGCTTGATAGCTACTTGTAAATGGGGCGAGGTGGAAGGTTAACTTTTCGCGGCGGAAGTTGTCGGGAGAGCCGAACACAACTTCTAGCAGTAGAGAGCCCATACAATGGGCATATGGGCCTGGCATTACCCCTTGAAAGGAAGTGTTGCTATGGCGAAATTTGGTTGGGTCTATCCCCATATTGCGGATTGTGTCCTGATATAGCAGGTTTAGATCACTACCGCCGTCCATTAGGACTTGTGAAAATTGGAGTCCGCCAATTATCGGATCTAATATCAAGTCAGTCCAACCTGCATTCTGTATACTTCTAGAATAATCTCGATGGTCAAAGGTGATTGGTCTGAACAACCAGTGGCCGGACTCCTCCGGGATAGGCCGTATGGCACGTACCTCTATGGGTGCCGCTCTATTTTTCCCTTTTGTCACGTGAAGTGAGTTCACTGTTTTGATTTCTTGTGGGAAATTCTTTTGTTTTCCGGTGCTCTGCTTTTGGGGTTCGTCATCGTCCTCGCTTGGTGTGTCGAGCCCTTGTGTTCGGTGTTGAGTTTGCGGACTGCTTGAAGACCCAACAATCTCTGTGGGTGTGGTTTGCAGGCTTCCCGAGTAATTGTGGATTTGGCATATCTTGTCCAAGATTTTATTTAAGTTAGATAGCTCGTCCCTGTTATCCTTAAAGGGCAGCTTTTTATGATTCTGCCGAGAGCTTTTGAATCCGGCGTTGACTGCCGTGCTCTTCAGGCTGTTTCCCTTGGTCCGACGCTGGTCCTTGCTACGTCGTGGTTTCCCGTTTCCATCCCTGACTTCGGATGTACTTGGATCGCTGGTGCTGCATCTTGCTAGCCAGCTATCCTCTCCCGTGCAAAAGCGGGTCATGGGGCTTGTTAATGCGGCCATTGTTCTTGGCTTTTCTTGTCCGAGGTGTCTGGCGAGCCATTCGTCTCGGACGTTGTGTTTGAAAGCTGCTAAGGCTTGGCGATGCAGGCGATCGACTATTTGGTTCTTTTAGTAAGGAATCTGTTCCAAAATTTCCGGGCTGACTCTCCGGGTTGTTGAGCTATGTGACTTAAATCGTCGGCATCCGGAGGTCGGACATAGGTCCCTTGAAAATTTGCCCGAAAGGCATCCTCGAGCTCTTCCCAACTTCCAATGGTGTTTTTGGGAAGGCTTTTACGCCAATGCCGGGCTGGCCCTTTTGAGCTTGAGGGGTAAGTATTTTATGGCGTGGAGATCATCTCCTCTAGCCATGTGTATATGGAGGATGTAATCCTCGATCCGCATGCAGGTCATTGTTTCGTCGTATGACTCTATGTTTACGGGCTTGAATCCCGCTGGAAATTCATGATCCAGCACCTCATCGGTGAAACATAGGGGGTGTGCGACACCCCTATATTTAGGTGTACCGTGATGTTCGGATACTTGATGTGTTGCCTTGCTTACTAGAGCTTGCTTTCTTGGCCCGTAGATAGATCTAACTGGGCCATCTTTTTGATGCGAATCCTTGTGCGGATCGTGTGCCAGCTTGTGTGCGTTGCCATTTTCCGCTCTCTGTTTGCCATGGGGTCGTCCATCCGACCGGGTGGCCTCCTTGTTTTTTGATTGTGGGGGCTCTACGGCCTCCTCATCAAATTCGGGCAGTAGTTTTCGCTTTGGGTAGCTCTTTGTTCGGCGACTGTCGCCGTATTTGTCTGCGGTGTTGAGTACTTTGCTCCATCTGATTCTGAGTGCATCTTCCGCTGTTTTGAGCTTCCGCTTCTGCTTTTTCAGGCTACATGCTGTAGCGACGAGCCTTTTGTGGAGGTTCGTCTGCTCCAGCAACTTGTCCGGCGTGAGTTCGTCCGGACTGTTATCTTCGTCGGGGACGGGTTGTTTATCTAGATTGTCCTGTTCGGACGGTTGCTCGATAGCATGTTCATCGTCCACCGGTTCACCCTGCTCTATAGCTGGGTCTGTATGGCTGTTGTTTTTGTCGAGGTGGGACTTTGAGCGGCGCTTACGTCGCCGTTTTGACTGATTTTCGATGGAGCGATCCTGCATAGCGTCCCGTTGTTCCTCCTCGTCGCTTCCTTTAGGTGTGTCCACCATGTATACATCGTGAGATGAGGTGGTTCTCCAGTGCCCTATAGGCACTGGTTCATGCTCCTCCCCTACATTGTCGTCCATACCGTCGATGTCTTCGGAGTCGAAGTCGAGCATGTCGGTTAAATCATCGACAGTGGCTATGAAGTGGGTGGTGGGTGGGCTTTGAGTTTCTTCGTCATCCGCATCCCAACCTTCCTGACCATAATCCGGCCAGGGCTCTCCTGATAAGGAGAGAGACTTTATTGAATTCAGGATATCGCCAAAGGGCGAGTGCTGAAAGATGTCCGCGGCAGTGAATTCCATGATCGGCGCTCAATCGGATTCGATTAGCAGGGGCGCGGAGGGCTCGGAGTCCGGAGAGGAGTCAGGCGCCTTGGACTCAAGCTTCGCAAAGGACGGGGTAGGTGTACGGCTCAATCACCGTAGAGATTGCAGCCCCCGAGGCGGTGTCCAGCCACCCGTCCTCGATCGGCGCGGTCGGCTCCGAGCTAAAGGTCGGAGCGGACTCTGGCGCGGCCTCCAGGACACTGTCCGGCGATAGAGATAGATCATGCCCCTCGTGATAGTGCAGCGCGCTTGGCTGTGGCTCGAACCCGTCGAAGATCAAGTCTCCGCGGATGTCAGCCGTGTAGTTCAAACTTCCAAATCTGACCTGATGGCCAGGGGCGTAGCTTTCAATCTGCACTAGATGGCCAAGTGAATTGGCCCGCAGTGCAAAGCCGCCGAATACAAAAATCTATCCGGGGAGAAAGGTCTCACCCTGGAGTGCATCGTTGTTGATGATCGGAGGAGCCATCGGGCCTAAAGATGACGACACGGAGGAACTCTCAATGAAAGCACCAATGTCGGTGTCAAAACCGGCGGATCTCGGGTAGGGGGTCCTGAATCGTATGCGTCTAGGCAGATGGTAACAGGAGACAAGGGACACGATGTTTTTACCCAGGTTCGGGACCTCTCGATGGAGGTAAAACACTACTCCTGCTTGATTAATATTGATAATATGGGTAGTACAAGAGTAGATCTACCACGAGATCAGAGAGGCTAAACCCTAGAAGCTAGCCTATGGTATGATGGTTGTTCGTCCTACGGACTAAAACCCTCCGGTTTATATAGGCACTAAATAGGGTTAGGGTTACACAGAGTCGGTTACAATGGTAGGAGATCTACATATCCGTATCGCCAAGCTTGCCTTCCACGCCAAGGAAAGTCCCATCCGGACACGGGACGAAGTCTTCAATCTTGTATCTTCATAGTCCAGGAGTCCGGCCGAAGGCTATAGTCCGGCTATCTGGACACCCCCTAATCCAGGACTCCCTCAGTGGGTAAGTCCTGCCCATTGTGTCCCTAAGAAGGGAGGTATTACTGTTGTTCCTAATGATAAGGATGATTTGATCCCACAAAGAATTATCATAGGTTATAGGATGGTTATTGATTTGCAAAAATTAAATAAGGCTACTAAGAAAGATCATTACCCCTTACCTTTTATTGATCAAATGCTAGAAAGATTATGCAAACATACACATTATTGCTTCCTAGATGGTTATGCTGGTTTCTCTCAAATACCGTGGTCGGATAAAGATCAATCAAAGACTACTTTTACATGCCCTTTTGGTACTTTTGCTTATAGGCGTATGCCTTTTGGTTTATGTAATGCACCTGCTACCTTTCAAAGATGCATGATGGCTATATTCTCGACTTTTGTGAAAAGATTTGTGAGGTTTTCATGGATGACTTTTCCATCTATGGTTCCTCTTTTGATGATTGCTTGAGTAATCTTGATCGAGTTTTGCAGAGATGTGAAGAAACTAATCTTGTCTTGAATTGGGAAAAGTGCCACTTTATGTTAATGAAGGTATTGTCTTGGGGCACAAAGTTTCTGAAAGAGGTATTGAAATTGATAAAGCCAAGGTTGATGCTATTAAAAAGATGCCATGTCCCAAGGACATCAAAGGTATAAGAAGTTTCCTTGGTCACGCCGGATTTTTTAGGAGGTTCATTAAGGACTTCTCAAAAATTTCTCGGCCTCTAACTAATTTATTGCAAAAAGATATACCATTTGTCTTTGATGATGATTGTGTAGAAGCATTTGAAATACTTAAGAAAGCATTAGTCTCTGCACCTATTGTTCAGCCACCTGATTGGAATTTACCTTTTGAAATTATGTGTGATGCTAGTGATTATGCTGTAGGTGCTGTTCTAGGGCAAAGAGTTGATAAGAAATTAAATGTTATCCATTATGCTAGTAAGACTCGAGACAATGCTCAAAGAACTTATGCTACTACTGAAAAAGAACTTTTACTAGTTGTATTTGCTTGTGATAAGTTCAGACCCTATATTGTTGATTCTAAAGTAACTATTCACACTGATCATGCTGCTATTAAATATCTTATGGAAAAGGAAGATGCTAAACCTAGACTTATTAGATGGGTTCTCTTGCTACAAGAATTTGATTTGCATATTGTTGATAGGAAGGGAGCTGAGAACCCCGTTGCAGACAACCTGTCTAGGCTAGAAAATGTTCTTGATGACCCACTACCTATTGATGATAGCTTTCCTGATGAACAATTAAATGTTATAAGTACTTCTCGTAGTACTCCTTGGTATGCTGATTATGCTAATTATATTGTTGCTAAATTTATACCACCTAGTTTCACATACCAACAAAAGAAAAAGTTCTTCTATGCTTTGAGACATTACTTTTGGGATGACCCACATCTTTATAAAGAAGGAGTAGATGGTGTTATTAGACGTTGTGTACCTGAGCATGAACATGAACAGATCCTACGAAAGTGCCACTCCGAAGCTTATGGAGAACACCATGGGGGAGATAGAACTGCACATAAGGTATTGCAACCCGGTTTTTATTGGCCTACTCTCTTCAAGGATGCCCGTAAGTTTGTCTTGTCTTGTGATGAATGTCAAAGAATTGGTAATATTAGTAGACGTTAGGAAATGCCTATGAACTATTCACTTGTTATTGAACCATTTGATGTTTGGGGCTTTGATTATATGGGACCTTTTCCTGCCTCTAATGGATACACACATATTTTAGTTGTTGTTGATTACGTTACTATGTGGGTAGAAGCTATTCCAACTAGTAGTGCTGATCATAATACTTCTATTAAGATGCTTAAGGAAGTTATTTTTCCGAGGTTTGGAGTCCCTAGATATTTAATGACTGATGGTGGTTCACATTTTATTCATGGTGCTTTTAAGTAAAATGCTTGCTAAATATGATGTTAATCATAGAATTGCATCTCCTTATCACCCACAGTCTAGTGGTCAAGTAGAATTGAGCAAATGAGAGCTCAAATTAATTTTGCAAAAGACTGTTAATAGGTCTAGAAAGAATTGGTCCAAGAAACTTGATGATGCACTATGGGCTTATAGAACTGCATACAAAAATCCTATGGGTATGTCTCCGTATAAAATGGTTTACCGAAAAGCATGTCACTTACCTCTCGAACTAGAACATAAGGCATATTGGGCTATTAAAGAGCTCAACTATGATTTCAAACTTGCCGGTGAGAAGAGGTTATTTGATATTAGCTCACTTGATGAATGGAGAACCCAAGCTTATGAAAATGCTAAGTTGTTTAAGGAAAAAGTTAAAAGATGGCATGATCAAAGGATACAAAAGCGTGAGTTTAATGTAGGTGATTATGTATTGCTATACAACTCCCGTTTAAGATTTTTTGCAGGAAAACTTCTCTCCAAATGGTAATGCCCCTATGTTATCGAGGTGGTTTATCGTTCCGGTGCCATAAAAATTGACAACTTCGAAGGCGGTAAACGGTCAAAGAATCAAACACTATATCTCAGGTAATCCCATAAATGTTGAAACCAATATTATTGAAACCGTAACCCCGGAGGAATACATAAGAGACACTTTTCAGACTGTTTCAGACTCCGAAAAGGAATAGGTATGTGGTACGGTAAGTAAACCGACTCCAAAACAATTTTTAAGGCAATATTTCTCCGTTTTGGAATATTTAGAAAAATAGAAAAATAAGTAGCAGTCCGAGAAGGACACGAGGGCCCCACGAGGGTGGTGGGCGCACCCCCCTACCTCGTGAGCACCTCGTGTGCCCTCCGGACTCCGTTTTCTTGCACGATACGTATTTTGGTCGGTAATAATTCATTATATATTCTCCCGAAGGTTTTGACTCCCGTATCACGCAAATCTCCTATGTTCTTGTTTCGAGCTATTTTTCTGACAGATCTAGATTATCATGACGGCCCCAAGTGCTTCCAAGGACAAGTTCTTCGAGAAGGTCATCAACCCTTACCTCGCGGAGGAGCTGCGACACCCTCAAACCATTGGGTTGCGTGATGGGTTGCTGCACATCCGCAATGAAGAGGGACCAAAGGGGACCGGAAGCGTGGAGACGAGGCTCGAAGCAGTGGAGCAACAAGTTTTCAAGTGCCAAGGGATGGTGGAACATGGACTCAACTCCAACCACATGATGATCGTTGAGTTCACTAGCAACCACAAGTTGGATGCTGACAACATCGGGGAGGCCATCTTCAAGCTTCACGAGAAGATCGAGCACCTCCAAGTCCAAATCTATGACCTGCAAAACCAAAACTGTGAGTATGAATATAGATTCAAAAGGATGAGTTTGGCTGCAGATTTGAGGATTCCGAAGACTCGATCATCCTTCTATGATGGTGAACCTATGCCTTGGAAGATGCACGCAAAGCCCGCATCACCGACACCACCACCACCTTCTTCACCGACAAAGGAGACATAATCACATGGGTATGGGCACTCCCCTTGGCAACTGCCAAGCTTGGGGGGGGGGGTGCCCCGGTATCGTATCACAAACACATCTCCTACCTTTACCGTTTTTCTTAGTTCGATCCTATTAGTAGTATCTTGATCTAGTAGAATAAAGTTATGGCATGATCTAGTTTTGAGTTTTGCTTTATGATCTCGCTATGTAATCAAGTCCGTGAGCTATATATATAATAAAGATTAGTGTTGAGTCAAGGGCTTGATTATTTTGCCATGATCTTGGGTGAATAAAAGAAAAGAATAAAAAGAAACAAAGAGTTCATATTGATCTTATTGAAAGTAATGACTTCACATTGAAAGAGTATGATGATTAAAAGTTGTTGGGAGTTGGCAGACATAGCTTTGGTCATCGTTGCAATTAATAGGAAGTAATAAGGAAAGAGAGGTTTCACATACAGATATATTATCATTGACATCTTTTATGATTGGGAGCACTCATTAAAATATGACATGCTAAAGAGTTGATGTTGGACAAGGAAGACAACATAATGAGTTATGTTTTCTTATATCTGAGATAAAGTATGTTGTCATGGATCCTCTAACGTGTTGAGCTTGCCTTTCCCCCTCATTCTATCCAAATTCTCAGCACCAAGTAGAAATACTACTTGTGCTTCCAAATACCCTTAAACCAGTTTTGCCATGAGAGTCCACCATATCTACCTATGGATTGAGTAAGATCCTTCAAGTAAGTTGTCATCGGTGCAAAGCAATAAAAATTGCTCTAAAAATGTATGATTGATTGGTGTGGGAGAAATAAGCTTTATACGATCTTGTGATGTGGAAGTAATAAAAGCGATGGACTGCATAATAAAGGTTCATATCACAAGGGGAAATATAAAGTGACGTTCATTCGCATTGAGATTTTATGCATCCAGCCATAAAAGCGCATGGCAACCTCTGCTTCCCTCTGCGAAGGGCCTATCTTTTATTATTATCTTCTACCTTATGCAAGTGTCACAGTGATCTTCACCTTTCCTTTTTCATTTTATCCTTTGGCAAGCCCAGCATGTTGGAAAGAACATGATATATATATATATATATATCTAATTGGATGTAGGGGAGCATGAATTATTATTGTTGACATTACCCTTGAGGTAAAAGGTTGTGGGGCAAAACTATAAGCCCCTATCTTTCTCTGTGTCCGATTACTACTAGGGAAAAGCCTAGCAGCAGCGCGGGTTTTAGGCCTATCAGTAGCGCGGGCAGGAGCGCTACTGATAAGGCGCTTCTGACTAAAGCTTAGCGATGGCTGGCGCTGGACCTGCTGCTGCTAAAATGATCTAGTAGTAGCGCTTCTCTGAGCAGCTTTGGTAATTAGTAGTAGCGCTCCTCCTTGCCCGCTCTACTACTATTATTTAGTATTTTATTTCTTTTTTATTTCATGTTGTATTTCATACACCTTTACATAATTTTTCATACAACAGGAATTTAGAGACTGTTTTTACATCATAATGAGTAGGTGAAACAACCGTGGACTAGTTTCAAGTGGATGGACATCCACTTGAAACTAATCTGTGGTTCTTTCACCCAATGATATAATAAATATCATATCATTAACAACTTATCATCATAATACATCATTGTCATATAACACCTCATCAAGATCATCATTTTCATCAATGAGACATCACATAGCAAATTGGTCACTAGTCGTAATCACAAGTACTCCTCATCAACAACTCTACCTCATAGGACCTACTACATTCTCTTAGGACCTACTATATTCTCTAAGGTAAAATAGCAAAAAACAAGATAGCCCCTGACTCTCCATTATGGAGAATGGAGATTATCCTGTCTCCAATTCTTGCCTATCGCAATGTTACTTCCAAGAACCTCCTTGCGAATGTCCAAACATTTTTCCATTCTTTGATTAGCATGTGTTCACGGTTTTAGAAATCCGATATGCACAGGTGAGATCCGTACGATGACCTGGCTGTATGTTCAGAACTTCAAGGCGACCATTGTAATACATCAGATGAGGCACACAATCCATCGGGATTTTCTGTTGAAAAACATAGTAATAACCTAAATTAGATCATTATTTTTCGAGAAAATCCAGGCCTCTCGATATTTCCTACATATTCTAGCACAAGTCATGCCAGAATTCACGGAAAAATCCGGCATGACCTTTGCTAAAAAGGACATATCGGCGCCTGAAATTCTTGAACGGAAATTAATCAACACTCCGCACAACATAGGCCACTCGGAGGTGTAAACTGAACATGAACGGCCACTTGGGCAACCACATATCCTATTTGAGCAACAAAAGATATACATGGATATTTGGCTGGTCTCACCTCGATGTCGGAGGGGGTCGGTGACGGGGACGACGGCAGGGATGATGGAGGGGCTCCTTGATTTCTGTAAAAGCAAAAAACGTATAAGTTATCACTAATACATCCCGAATAATTGCTTAAACTAAAAAGTAACAACAAATATGACATGTTCAACTAGTTTTATTAATCCAACTAGTTCTTACTAAATATAAACTTACTATAAATAGAATATGTGGTTCAACTAGTTATATTAATTATCTTACTAAAAAACTAGTTCTTTCTAAAAATAAAGTAGTTCAACTAGTTATATTAATTATTTTACTAAAAATACATTAGTTCTATTAATTCAACTAGTTCAACTAGTTCAACTAGTTTATTAATTTACTTACTAAACTAGTTCAACTACAACTAAAGTAGTTCAACTACAACTACTATTAATCATACTGCCCTAGTTAACTAGTACCATCACTACTAGTAATATGAAAAAACATTTGAAAATATCTTATATATAATCCTAACACTAAATAAACTAGTTTTATTAACTACTTACTAAATAAACTAGTGCTATTAAGCACTTACTATAAATAAACTAGTTCTATTAAGCACTTACCAAATAAACTAGTTACATTAAGTACCTAATATAAATAAACTAGTTATATTAATCACTTACTAAATAAACTATTTTCTATTAAACACTTGCTAAAAATTCTACGACCCTAGTTCTACCCTAAATTTTCTTACTTCTATTTTATTCAAAACACCTACGATTTGCAAGAACATAGACAAGGGAGGGAGGGAGGAGAGAGGAGGGGGAGCGGGCGTGGAGGAGGAGGAGGAGGGAGGCGATGGGAGGAGGGCTGCCGGCAAAGGAGGGAGGAGGGGCGGCCAGGCGTGAGGGAGGAGGGCACGGTGGGAGGAGGAGGGAGGAGGCGCGGTGGGAGGAGGAGGCCTGAAGGAGGGAGTACCTCGGTGGCGGATGGAGGATGGCGGCGGGACGATGGTGAGGTCGAGGCCGGTGCGGTGAGGTCGAGAGCGGAGGGTGGGGAGGCGGCGGCGACGGTGAGGTCGAGAGCGGCAGTGAGGCGGCGGTGAGGTTGAGGGCAGCCTCGGGCGTGGCGGTGAGGGCAGGCTCGGGCTCGGACGTGGCGATAGAGGAGTAGGGGAATAGGGAGGAGGACTTAGTGAAATTTTCAGTGGGGTTAATTCAAACTAGCGATGGCGCACTTTAGGAACCGCTATAGCTAAAGTAGCTATAAGCGCATTTCTTAAAAAAACGCCATTGCTAAGTCTAAGCACGCATCAAAAATACATTGGCCATCAATGATCTTTTGTGTACAATCTGAATTGTCAATATGAGTCCACTCCGGTAGGAACTGGAGAGGACTCATATTGCGCCTAAATTCTACACATAGAGTTCAGTGAAGACCAACTGGTTGTGATAGTTTCGAACTAACATATTTAAGGTGGTAAACACCACATTACGGAGCGAGGTGGGACTAAACTTGTGGGCTGATCATAGCGATGGCGATTTTCTTAGAAGCTGTGCTTGCTAACTTCTATAGCGATGGCGGCGGTTCGGTGTAGGCGCTCTTGCTATAACTAGCTGGGTTGCGAGGTCATGGAAATTAGAGCAGTAGCGCGGTTTGGCGTGGAAGCGCTACTGCTATTTTCCTTTCAGCAGCGCGTTTTGCTATCACGTGCTGCTGCTAAATAGCAGTAGCGTTGTATTTTGAGGAGCGCCGCGGGTAAGATTATGTGTATAGGCTTTTCCCTAGTAGTGGATTAAGACTCCGTAACCACAAGTATTGCGTGAGTGTTAGCTATGAAGGACTAGATGATAGTTGAGTATGTGGACTTGATTTTAAGCTCTGACATAGACTCTTTCCGATGTTATGATAAATTGCAATTGCTTCAATGACTGAGATTATAGTTTCTTTGGTTCTCAATAAGGTTTCTGATTCATACTTTTGCATTGTGAATAGATCATCACTTGAACATAAGTAATCATATGACAAAATCTATATATGTTGTTGTTATGAGAATAATAATGATCCCTTCATGTCCGTATTTTATTTTTATCGACGCCTCTACCTCTAAACATGAGGACATATTTATTGTCATCGGCTTTTCGCTTGAGGACAAGCGAAGTCTAAGCTTGGGAGAGTTGATACGTCCAATTTGCATCATGTTTTTATATCGATATTTATTGCATTATGGGCTGTTATTTCACGTTATGTCACAATACTTATGGCTATTCTCTCTTATTTTACAAGGTTTACATAAGGAGGGAGGATGCCGGCAGCTGGAATTCTAGGCTGGAAAAGGAGCAAATATTAGAGACCTATTCTGCGCAACTCAAAAGTCCTGAAACTCCACGGAACATCTTAGGATAAATAAAGAAAAATCCTCGCCAAAGATGAAGGCCAGGGGGCCCACACCCTGCTCACGAGGGTGGGCCCCCCCTTAGGGCGCGCCCCCCTACCTCGTAGGCCCCCTGGTGGCTCTCCGACGCCCATCTTCTCCTATATGAAGTCTTTCGATGAGAAAAAAATAAGAAGGAATTTTTTGGGACGAAACTCCGCCGCCACGAGGCGGAACCTTGGCGGAACCAATCTAGAGCTCCCGCAGAGCTGTTCTACCAGGGATACTTCCCTCCGGGAGGGGAAAAGCATCACCATCGTCATCACCAACGCTCCTTTCATCGGGAGAGGGCAATCTCCATCAACATCTTCACCAGCACTATCTCATCTTCAAACCCTAGTTCATCTCTTGTATCCAATTCTTGTCTCCAAGTCCGGGACTGGTGCTAGTAGGTTGCTAGTAGTGTTGATTACTCCTTGTAGTTGATGCTAGTTGGTTTATTTGGTGGAAGATCATATGTTCAGATCCTTTATGCATATTATTACCCCTCCGATTATGAACATGAATATGCTTTGTGAGTAGTTACGTTTGTTCTGGGGACAAGGGAGAAGTCTTGCTATTAGTAGTCATGTGAATTTGGTATTAGATTCGATATTTTGATGAGATGTATGTTGTCTAGCCTCTAGTGGTGTTATGTGAACGTCGACTACATAACACTTCACCATTATTTGGGCCTAGAGGAAGGCCTTGGGAAGTAATAAGTAGATGATGGGTTGCTAGAGTGACAGAAGCTTAAACCCTAGTTTATGCGTTGCTTAAGTAAGGGCTGATTTGACCCACTTGTTTCATGCTATGGTTAGGTTTACCTTAATATTTTTGTTGTAGTTGCGGATGCTTGCAATAGAGGTTAATCATAAGTGGGATGCTTGTTCAAGTAAGAACAGCACCCAAGCACCGGTCCACCCACATATCAAATTATCAAAGTACCGAACGCGAATCATATGAACATGATGAAAACTAGCTTGACGATATTCCCATGTGTCCTCGGGAGCGCTTTTGCTATTATAAGAGGTTGTTCCGGCTTTTCCTTTGCTACAAAAAGGATTGGGCCACCTTGCTGCACCTTATTTACTTTTGTTACTTGTTGCTTGTTACAATTTACCTTATCACAAAACTATCTGTTACCACTTATTTCAGTACTTGCAGAGAATACCTTGCTGAAAACCGCTCCTCGTTGGGTTCGACACTCTTAATTATTGAAAGGACTACGATAGATCCCCTATACTTGTGGTTCATCAAGAGGTGAATTGAACATCATTGATGCTTCAAACTTGGAGTAGGAACTCCATTTGGATACATGCAAGGCATGAGTCTTTGCCTAATCCTTGATATTTCTTTCATGATGCCATCTATATGTCTTGGATACTTTTGCACCCTTGCATGCTATCTAACCCTTGTAGGTACTTGGATGCATCTAAATCCATGAGATTGCAACTCACTCACATCTTGAGCAATTTCTATATCACCAAGTCTCTACACAATGGTGGATGAAGACAAGGATGCACGCAACCATTCAAACATATCCTATGACAAATTCTATGTTGAGTTCCATGATTTTCATTTTGGATACACAAGTGCTCTTCCTTGCAAAAACTAACCCATGTAGGTAGATGAACTCAAACTCCAAGTGGCGCTCCCAACTCTTGATGAGCTACATCAACCTTGAGCAACCCACACAAGTTCAACTACATGATCAAGATCAACACCACCACCCAAGGTATGTTATTCCATCTTAGAGAAGCTTTACTCCAAGTCATGAGTCAAAGCAACTCGACAAGATGTGAATACATCAAAAAGCTTAAACGAAAAATGGTAACCCCATTTTGAGCTTAAACAATGAGTATGACCTATAATCAAGTGATCTCACTTGACTCCTTAGTCAATATACTCTAACATAGGTGACTTTGTCGCCGACCAATTCAAGATGAAGTTCTCTTGTGTTCTTTTCTGTGCTCTTGCATTTGTCTCATGCATATTTGTTTCCCTCTTTAAAAAAAATCATCTAGACTCCTTTTTTAGTTTCTTCTCTTTTATTTTCTGTTCTGCATTCCTTGCATCCAATTCATTGCAAATCTTTCAGTTAATTCCTTGCAAATCCTTGTGAGATCTTACTTGTCTAGTGAGCTGAGGTGACAAGTGTTTTCTCTGCGATGAATTCGGTCTCACCGGTCTGATGCTTTCAGTCCAACCGAATCCTCTCGGTACAACCGAACCATACAACTCGGTGTCACCGATTTCACTATAGGAAAGACCTCTTGCCACTTGTTTACGCATTCTTTTTATCCAGCTCCACTCAATGAATCTTGTCCTCGACCCGGCATCCCATTCAACTTCTTTGCTTTGATCTGTGACTCAAGGACCAAACCCATCATGACAAAAATCCAGAAGAACCCTTCTTGGAAATTGATATCAAAGGGGGAGAGAGAGATCACATCAAAGCTTAACCATATCTATAGGGGGAGAGAATACTCAAGGGAAGAAAGAGTAATATTCAAGGACCCGAGATGCTTGGTGTTCAAGAGGAGAGAAGTCACATGTCTTCAAGAGGGGAAAGACATGTTCATATTTTCTCGTTTGCATTAGCTCTATTTATTTCCTTTAAGCTTTGATTTTGCTCTAATTGTCTGTTCCCTATCTTCTCCCAGTATCCCATGCTAGATTCAGGGGGAGCAAGACATCTAAGGGAGGGAAATCCTTGAATTTATTGCACATCTTTACCTTTGGGGACATGTCTATATCCAATGTGGTACTTAGTACTCACTCTACATGTCATCCCAGTCTTGGTACTCTTGTGGTTTCTTTTGTTTGCTCTGGCCAGTAGGTGTATCTGTGTTATCTAACCTTGTTTACGCAGGTTCATCCCATCCTAAGCCAACTCAAGACCACAAGGTAAGTATATGCATCACAGTCATGTGTATGAGAAATTCTTGTTGATGTACATACTGTTTGCAAGAAGGACTCATGAGCATGAAGGTCTTGTCGGCGTTAAGGGAGCAGGGGTCTCGAGCTTCCACTGCGGCTGCGGCGTGGCTCAAAGGAGGCCCAGGACGGCCCATCTTCATCAACGCAAACTCAAGACCCTCGCGAGGGGCCAAGCCTCGCGGGGCGGATGACCAAGAGCTTCCACAGGCGCGGCCTCGTCAGGCTGGCTCATGAGGAGGCGGAGAGCTCAAGGCGGGGTACCTCGCGAGGTGCTCGTGACGCAAGCCATGACGACCAAGGGCGCCCGGTCGAGGCGCCAGCCAGCATGGCGTCCTCCTTTCTGTTTGGTGCAAAGGGGCAAGCGCGAGCAAGAGCATCAAGCAAAGGCATCCGTTTGATTGCAACAAGACCAAGACCAGCCCCAACGGCTGGAATGCGATCATCGTGGAGCCCAAGCAAAGGCGTCATCACCAAAGCCTTTGGCAGGCGAGGACCAACTTTAGTCAGGATAAGTGTACCCGCTGTTCCCCTTCAAAATGGCCAATTGTTGGCGCCCTTCCCACTCAATATTTGGGAAGAGGCCCAGGGCCTTCGTCTATATAAGTAGAGCTAGCCACCATAGGAGGGAGGACGAAGGATCCAGCATTCGGAATCCAGAGGACGAAGGATCCAGCATTCGGAATCCAGAGAGAGAGAGAGAAACCCGCTCCTTAGGCTAGAGCCACGGGATACCACCTAGCAGTTCATCACACCCACCAAGAACAGACCCTCGCGAGGCTGTTCTTCACTGTACTATTCTTCATCAGCCCCAGAGGCAATCCACACACCACAAACTAGAGTAGGGTATTACACCACAACGGTGGCCCGAACTAGTATAAATCTTGCGTCTCTTGTGTTGTTCTTGTTAGTAGTTTAGGTCCCTCCGATTGGCGAGTGCGAGACGGTGGAGGTTGGATCTCCGCGCGCGAGTTCGAACCTTAAGGGTCTGCGGAACCCGTAATCCGACATTTGGCGCGCCCGTAGGTAAAGTGCCGGAATCTGCCTTTCGTCGCCTCGTTCTTCCCCGACCACCGCAACCATGTCTGACGCTCGTCGGGCTCGCGCCGAGCACCGAGCCGCCCTCACTTCCCACGTCGCCCAGACGGCTCCCGTCGGTGGACGTCCTCGTCGTTCCCCGTCACTGCTGTCAACGCCGCCACCGCCCGGGCGGAACGAGCAACAAGCGTCGCCCCAAAGACTCCGTCCATGAGGCGGGCCGGCCGCACCGCCACGCCTTCGCTCACCCCCGCTGGTTCTTCGTCGCGCGCGCCCCGTGTCGTGGGAACAACTCCGACAGTAAGAGAGGGGTAGGATAATGGAGCATGATCTATCGAGATGCATATGGGTGACACGGTGGTTTTAGCGAGTTCGGGCCTCTCACGGTGAAGATAACAACCCTAGGTCTCGTGCTCCGGAGAGGCTTTGTTTTATCTGAGTATATATCCGGAGATTACAATGTGTGTGTGAGAGAGAGGAACCGATCCCCATGCCTGAGCTAAGTCCTGAGACTAATGGTGAAAAGAGAGAGAGGTTGAAGAAAAGAAACCCCCTAGTCTAGTGGTGGGGGTGGCTTATATAGAGTGCGCCACCCCCTCACCTCCTATGTTACAAAGTGGAGTATCAATGCCATAATACCTGGCCACTACAAAACCGTTATGCTGACTATTGGTCTTCGCATATTCGAGTGAGTTACCTGGCCGAGTGGAATGATCTCGTCGAGCGAGTGCCGTCCTCCGAGTGGTTGTTGCCGTCCGAGAGACTTTCAGGTTGCGGTACATCTGGATGGCGATCAGGCCCAGGGGCCCAGTACAAAGTGTACGATGTCCATGGGTAGGGTCTCTAGGTCAGGCCTGTTACCCTACCCCTAATACATGTCCTCGTCATTAGCCCCCGAATCGGTCGAGGTTGAGCGGGTCGAGTCGAGGTGAAATCCCAGATGAGTCGAGTGCTACAGAGGCACTAATGAACTTCCTTTGGTCACCCGGCGGTCTTATCTTCGCTTGTTGCCTTGACGAATTCCAGTCTGCGTGGTGCCCGAGTGAAATGAGCTCAAACGGGTCCGCGGAGGAGCGTTGAACTCACCTTATAGAGTGATTTGGAGCTGGTCCTGCATCGAGTAACTGGTTACTCGGAATTTCTTCATGCTTGGAACGTGTCTTTTTTTTGTTGTTTGGTCGTCACTCGGACCGGGCGGACCGTTCCGAGTGGATACCATTCCAGTGGGGGCACGCTGAGTGCACCCACTGGGTGTAGTCCCCGAGACTGCCGTCGACTGCGGGCAGTCGGCGGGAGTCTTAGAGCCTGTCTTTTTTGTTGTTGTTTGGCCGTCACTCGGACCGATCGGACAGTTTCGAGTGGATACCAACAGTCGACGGGAGTCTTAGAGCCTGGCTTTTTGTTGTTGTTTATCACTTGGACTGGTCAGGCCGTACCGAGTGGAGATTACTCCAGTGGGGGCACGCTGAGTGCACCCACTGGGTGTAGTCCCCGAGACCACCATCGATCGCGGCAGCCGTGGGGTGCGAGAGAACTAAAAATCTTCTTAGCTGCATCTTGATCGAACTTGTTCTTCTCTGACTCGGAGGTCGGGTGATTTTGGAGCTGGTTTTGCATCGAGCAAAATGTTTCTTTCTGAGTTCTCTTTCAGTGGGGGCACGCTGAGTGCACCCACTGGGTGTAGTCCCCGAGCCTCTGTCGGACTAGATGAGCCTGGCAGAGGGTTTAAGTCTCCTGGTAAACCGAGTGGTGACGAGGCGATGGTGACAGTCGACCTTCGTCTACTTGTGATGCAGCTCCTTGAGTTAGAGGTTTGCTCTTGTCTCAGTCAGATTTTGGCTACTTAGGCGAGTCCTTGGACTGCAGCTAAGCCTCCGAGTGGGAGGATCGCTCACCACTCGGTAGGATTTTTCAAACTTAGGCGAGTATTAGACTGCAGCTAAGCCTCCGAGTGGGAGGATCGCTCACCACTCGGTAGGATTTTTCAAACTTAGGCGAGTACTGGACTGCAGCTAAGCCCCCGAGTGGGAGGATCGCTCACCACTCGGTAGGATTTTTCAAAATTAGGCGAGTATTGGACTGCAGCTAAGCCTCCGAGTGAGAGGCAGACTCACCACTCGGTAGGATTTTTCCAACTTAGGCGAAACAGATTCGCAGCTAAGCCCTCGAGTGAGAGGCAGGCTTATCACTCGGTAGGATTTCTTGAACGTAGGCGAAACAGATTCGCGGCTAAGTCACCCACTGGGGGATTTTGGTCACAAGTATAAGCAACAACAATTATTTCAGAAAAAACTGTTAAAATCTGTGTGTTGATGAGGTGACCCACCGATGGCGTCTGTGGGCGGCCGAGTGGTTATGAGGTGACCAACCGATGGCGGCAGCAGGCGGCCAAGTGGTTATGAGGTGACCAACCTATGGCGACGCGCGGGGCGGCCGAGTGGTTATGAGGTGACCAACCAATGGCGACGCGCGGGGCGGACGAGTGGTTATGAGGTGACCAACTGATGGCGACGTGCGGGGCGGCCAACTGGTTATGAGGTGACCAACCTATGGCGGCGACGCCAAGGGCGGCCGAGTGGTTATGAGGTGACCAACCTATGGCGGCAGCAGGCGGCCGAGTGGTTATGAGGTGACCAACCCGATGGCGACGCAGCGGGCGGCCGAAAGTGGTTATGAGGTGACCAACCGATGGCGACGCAGCTGGGCGGCCGAAAGTGGTTATGAGGTGACCAACCGATGGCGGCAGCGGGCGGCCGAGTGGTTATGAGGTGACCAACCTATGGCGACGTGCAGGGCGGCCGAGTGGTTATGAGGTGACCAACCTATTGCGACGCGCGGGGCGGCCGAGTGGTTATGAGGTGACCAACCGATGGCGGCGCGTGGGGCAGCCGAGTGGTTATGAGGTGACCAACCTATGGCGACGCGCGGGGCGGCCCAGTGGTTATGAGGTGACCAACCTATGGCGACGCTGGGCGGCCGAGTGGTTATGAGGTGACCAACCTATGGCGGCCAGCGGGGCATCCGAGTGGTTATGAGGTGACCAACCTATGGCGGCAGCGGGCGGCCGAGTGGTTATGAGGTGACCAACCGATGGCGGCAGCGCGGCGGCCGAAAGTGGTTATGAGGTGACCAACCGATGGGGACCTGGGCGGCCGAGTGGTTATGAGGTGACCAACCTATGGCGATGCGCAGGGCGGCCGAGTGGTTATGAGGTGACCAACCGATGGCGACGCGCGGGGCGGCCGAGTGGTTATGAGGTGACCAACCGATGGCGACGCGCGGTCAGTGGTTATGAGGTGACCAACCTATGACGGCGGGCGGCCGAGTGGTTATGAGGTGATTTAACCGATGACGACAGCTGGGCGGCCGAGTGGTTATGAGGTGACCAACCTATGACGACGCGCGGGGCGGCCGAGTGGTGATGAGGTGACCAACCGATGGCGACGCGCGGGGCAGCCGAGTGATGATGATGTGTGTCGCGGAGTGACGATGTGCGGGGCGTCCGAGTGAAGTAGATGAATCCCGTGAAGTGATGAGGCGCGGGGGGTCCTAGTGAAGTAGACGCGTCCCACGGAGTTGTGTCCAACAGAGCGTCCACGCGCAGGGCGGCCGTTGGACAGGTTGATGAATCCCGCGAAGTGATGAGGCGCGGGGCGTCCTAGTGAAGTAGACGCGTCCCACGGAGTCGTGTCCAACGGAGCGGCGATGCGCAGGGCGGCCGTTGGACAGGTTGATGAATCCCGCGAAGTGATGAGGTGCGGGGCATCCTAGTGAAGTAGACGCGTCCCACGGAGTCGTGTCCAATGGAGCGGCGACGTGCAGGGTGGCCGTTGGACAGGTTGATGAAGTCGCGAACATCCGAATGACAACGACGCGCGGGTACTTGAGTGCCAGCAGACTGCCCGAGTGGACCATTGTTCCAGTGTGCTTTAGTCTCGTCTGAGTAAAACCGCCGTGTACTGGAACTGGCGTGTGTAGTCGTTGCCGTGTGTCCGTTCAGTCGATGCCGGAAGGAGGTGTTCCCCTGGGGCTGTCATCGAGCCGCAGGTGCCCGCGCGATGTGCCAGCTAATCGATGCCGGAGGGAGGACCACCGAGTGCCTGAAGCTGTCCGGGAGCGCAATGCATCCGAGTGGATTCTCCCGAGTAACCGGGTCGTTCTCCCGAGTCTATCTCCGTTTAGCCCCGATTATGGAGGGAGGAGTCGCTTGATGCCGGAAGGAAGAGCTACTCGGCACCAGAGGGAGGAGGCGATCGGGGCCGGGTAAAGAGCTGCTCGGCGTCAGAGGGAGAAACCGTCGAGCATTCGTGCTGTGTGTTATTTGCTTCCGTTCGAAAGATCTATCGTATGACCCTGCGAGTTTGCAAGTAAAGCCACGGTTAAAATGCTGTGTGGTTATACCTGCATGCATGCATGCGTGCGTCCATTAATTGGTGCAGAAATAGCGGAAGTAAAGCGCTCTTTTGCCGCTGTAATCAGGTAACCGTCGCTGGAAATCCCCACTAATTGGCCGCTTAATGAGACGGTCAGTTAACTCCTCGGAAGGTTTATGAGGTCCACGTCCTGAACCTGTACGCGCATGCATGAGGCTTTAATTAGTGGCAGTTAAGCAAGAGTTAAGGCCGTTCATGCATGTAAGCAAGTTTCCCTTTCCCACGGCCATTTATCCTATGCATGCAGGAAATAAATGGAAAGGAATAAAAGTTAGAAGGAAAGTGAAAGATGGGGCGCAGAACTCCCTTGTCGGCCATGGCAGCGGCGGTTTTAGCACGGATCCATCGCGAGAGGTGGCGCGATGAATCGAGTGCGGGCGGCGTCTTCTGCGAGGCGCGTGGCGGAACTGATCGGAGACGTGGACAGCCCGGCGTTGGTGCGCGTCCGCCCGTGCATCCGGTAGCGTAAATGCGTCGTCTTGGCGGCGGTTCACGAGGGACGCCCATAGCGTGCCGTGTCGTGGCACCGCGGAGAGGTGGCTGCGCCATGAACTGCGCGCGACGTCATAGTGACCACAACCGGCGCCCGTCTTTGCCAGGATGGGTATCGGCGCTTTGTGATCGTTGCAGCCGGCTGACAGTCGGGTTGAAGTCGATTGAGAAGAGGAAGCAGGAGGTGCAGTCCGGCGGGCTGGCGGCCGCGCGTGAGGACAGATGGCCACGACTCTTGGTGCACCGTGTTGATGCCCTGTTTCCTTCCTCGTCTCTTCTCTGATTTATTCATGCATGGGTGTGTCTGATCCTGCAGGAGGAAAAGACAAACTCATTCTTAGACAATGTATTGTAAAGAGATTAGATCGAATGGATACTTCCCTGGTCCTTTTGTTTGTGCAAATGGCGCGATGACCAGAGAGCGGCCAATCTCTCTGGCGATAGTAGTTGATTCTCTGTTGAAGATTGGAGAAAAAACCATTTGCATCATGGCTCGAAAGACGCCATGCCCCAAGGTGGGCGCCAACTGTCGTGGGAACAAATCCGACAGTAAGAGAGGGGTAGGATAATGGAGCATGATCTATCGAGATGCATATGGGTGACACGGTGGTTTTAGCGAGTTCGGGCCTCTCATGGTGGAGATAACAACCCTACGTCTCGTGCTCCGGAGAGGCTTTGTTTTATCTGAGTATATATCCGGAGATTACAATGTGTGTGAGAGAGAGAGGAACCGATCCCCATGCCTGAGCTAAGTCCTGAGACTAATGGTGAAAAGAGAGAGAGGTTGAAGCAAAGAACCCCCCTAGTCTAGTGGTGGGGGTGGCTTATATAGAGTGCGCCACCCCCTCACCTCCTATGTTACAAAGTGGAGTATCAATGCCATAATACCTGGCCACTACAAAACCGTTATGCTGACTATTGGTCTTTGCATATTCGAGTGAGTTACCTGGCCGAGTGGAATGAGATTGTCGAGTGGAGTGCCGTCCTCCGAGTGGTTGTTGCCGTCCGAGTGACTTTCAGGTTGCGGTACATCTGGACGGCGATCAGGCCCAGGGGCCCAGTACAAAGTGTACGATGTCCATGGGTAGGGTCTCTAGGTCAGGCCTGTTACCCTACCCCTAATACATGTCCTCGTCACCCCGCGCGGCCATGGAGGCCCGAGCTTCACTCATCGCGGCCAACGAGCTCCTGCGCTACCGCCCCGTCGACGACGTCTACGAAAAATGGCTCGACCGCGTCGCCGAGCTCGTTCAAGACTGCGGAGGCGACCCAGCGCCATCCGTCTCGCTGCACCGCACCCGCCCATGGCGATGAAACTCGAGGCGCCTCGGCCGCCTCCTCCTCAAGACGGCGCCTGGCCCCAAAGGCGCTGCCCTGGGCGAAACCTGCTCGTTCCAGCGCCGGGCTGCAAGAGCAGAGCTGCCAAGAAGTTCCTCGCCCGCAAGAAGCTGCCTGAGCGCTCCCCGCTCTAGCACGTCAAGACCCTGCGCTGCCCCCAGCCGCGGCGCAGGGAGGCCTGCAAGACCCAACTCCCTGCCGTCCGAGGCCCCCCGCGGCCACGGCAGGCTGCCGCGCCTTCACCACCGAGCTGCGCGGCGTCGCGTGGCCCGCCAAGTTCTAGCCAGACCTGCCCCCACGCTACGACGGCACGGCTAACCCTACGGAGTTCCTCCAGCTCTACGAGCCGGGCATCGAGGCTGCCAACGGAGATGAAAAGGTCATGGCGAACTGGTTTCCCATGGCGCTCAAGTACAGAGCCCGCACCTGGCTCCTGAATCTGGCCCTGTGCACGATCTCTTCTGGCCGAGATGCGCACCCGCTTCATCGCCAACTTCCAAGGTACTCGCGACCGGCCACCTGCCGTGAGCGACATGCGCCGGATCAAGCAGCTGTGGGAAACCCCGCAAAAGTACATCCGGTGCTTCAACAACGCCGCCTCAAGATCCCGAGGTAACGGAGGAAGCCATCATCTACTGCCTTCTCCGACGGGCGTGCGCGACGTCAAGATGAAGGAGGAGCTGGCGATGCATGAAGATCTGTGCACCTCTGGAGCTGTTCAACTTGGCGACCAAGTGCGCGCCAGGCTGAGGAGGGCGCCTCTCCCTCCTCGAGCTGCTGCCGCGGATCCCGAAGAGAAGAAGTCCAAGGCCAAGGACGTAAAGCGCAAGGGGGCTGTCGTGCTCGCGGCCGAACCAGACACCAAGCGGGGCAGAGATCAGCCCGAGTCTTCCAAGGGCAGCCGGTACTGCATGTACCACGACCTCCACACCCACAACACCAATGAATGTCAAGAGCTCGGCGTCTGGCGAGGAAGGGTCGGCAGACGCCCTGAGCGCAACGACCGGTGCTACGGCCGAGGAGGAGGAAAAAATGCAGGACGCTGGGGAGACCGCGGCCCGCGCCAAGGGTGGCGCGACCAACCTCGCGAGGACCGCTGGCAAGACCCACCTCGCGAGGGGGGTTGGAGGGATCAGCCTCGTGAGGATCGTCCGTAAGGGAACGCGGGCCTCCCTCACCGCCGCCACCAAGGAGAATCGAAGACCGTCATCGGGGCCGAGGGGCTGGGGCTTCTAGGAAGCGCGGCGATCGCTTTGCATCCTGGGCGGAGCTCAAGCCCCAGCCTCTCACCGCATCTTCATGCAGTTCGCCCGTGAAGTGAATGCAGTCCTCCCCAAGCTCGAGTCCACGCGCCCTCTCAGGTGGTCGGCGTGCGCCATCACGTTCAGCTCAGCGGATCAGCTCAAGTGCGCAGCCACAGCCGGAGTTCTCCCAATGCTTTGCTCCCCATCGACGGCGGAGCAGGGCTCAACGTCCTGTCCGTGGAGACATTCAACAATCTTCAAGTGCCCTACAGTCAGCTTCAGCCAACCAAGCCCTTCTCCGGAGTCACCGACGGCTCCACGGTCCCGATCGGGCAGGTCCGCCTTCCTGTCACCTTCGGGGCCCGCGACAACTACCACACCGAGCTCATCGACTTCGACGTCGCCCACATTCGCTGCCGTACAACACCATCCTCGAGTACCCAGTAGCTGGCCAAGTTCATGGTCAGAACTCCACCATGGCTACAACATCCTCAAGATGCCAGAAGCGGCGGGGTCATCACGGTGCCCCTGTGAAGAGAGATGCGATGTGCTCCTGGAGCGAGCTTTTCAGGCCGCGTCGCTGGAAGACCCAGACCACAGCAGCAGGGCGCCTCCCGAGGCAGCACCCAAGAAGAAGAAGACATCGACCGGCTCGGCTCATCAAGAGACAGGCCCCTCAGGGCCCGCACCGGGCTAGGGGGAGCCTCCTTCCGTCGCATAGGAAAGCGCGCCCGGCGCCCTCCTCAGGCAGGGCTCGGGGGCTCTCCCCTGGAGGGCCACCGACCTCGCCAAGGTCTCGAGGGAGGCGCTTGGGCACCACGTGGAGGCGTGTTTCGAAGCACGTTTCCCGCAAGCAGGAGCAAGACCAGGAGGACAGAACCCCCGAGAGTTCATCAGCAAGGCCATTCAGGAGTTACAGGAGTCAAGGGTCATGAGGGGCAGCCGCCGCCTACCCGCTGTGGCCTCCCATCCAGGCGAGGATGGTGGGCTACGCTTCTGCATCGACATACCAGGGCTCAACCGAGCCGCATCTCAAGAGCGCCTCTGGCCCTCGCGAGTGGGACGTTGCGAGGGTCCGCCGCCTGACTACGTGACGCATGCCTTATGGCCTGCCAAACGCGGATGTTGCACACAAGCGTCTCATGAGGACCATCCTGGAGGCTCAAGAGGTCAGGCACGCCGCAGCCCTGGCGGAGATGGAGATGGCCCGTGAGGGGCCGCCAGTGCCTCCGGAGCCTCCCGAGGCCCCTGAGCCTGGGGGCTCGTGAGGATCGGCTCCCGCAGCCCACCGAGTCTGCTACATCAACAACCCTTCATCCCCAACATCACCAAGTGACATATTGAAGTTTTATTTCCGGCTGGGAGAGCCTTCAGGGCCGCATTATTCCCAGGCCGCGTGGGTCCGTCCCTGCGGCATGTATCCCTTTTATTTCATGTCTTTAGCTTATCCTGTTGGGGGCGCCCCTCGGGCTGCATCATCCCCAAGCCGCTCGGGCCAGTCCCAGCGGCATGTATCCTTCATGCGTTTTCCTTAGGATTATGCTCTCGCTCCACCATGCTTGTTATTTGGTGCCTTCTCACGGTGGCGAAATCTTGCGCGTTAAAGGGGGTGCCTGAGCATCGCGACTCAGGGCTCCTACCGGCTCTCCGGCCCTCACCCTCTGGTCTTGTCCATGGCATCGCGACCTGGCTTGCCAGCGATGGTAGAGACCAGCCTGAGAGCCGGGACCCGAGGACGTAGAGTTTCCTCATCCAATCCAACTTGCGCGTTAAAGGGGGGGTGCCTGAGCATCGCTACTCAGGGCTCCTACCGGCTCTCCGGCCCTCACCCTCTGGTCTTGTCCATGGCATCGCGACCTGGCTTGCCAGCGACGGTAGAGACCAGCCCGAGAGCCGGGACCCGAGGACGTAGAGTTGCGTCATCTAACCTAGCTTGTGCGTTAAAGGGAGGGGTGCCTGAGCATCACGACTCAGGGCTCCTACCGGCTGTCCAGCCCTCACCCTCTGGTCTTGTCCATGGCATCGCGACCTGGCTTGCCAGCGACGGCAGAGACCAGCCCGAGAGCCGGGACCCGAAGACGCAGTGCACCGGCATCTGGCCAATTTTGCAGGAACACACTCGAAGATAAGGCCCAGGGCCAGGCGCAACCCGCCTTGAGGTAGGGCCTCGTGAGTCCCGCGCTGGCTCACGAGTGCCCCGGAACACCTCGCGAGGCCTCTCGCGCCACTCCAAAGCAACTAACGGCAGGACTAACGATCGACCCGGCGAGCTCTTGTTCCCTTTGTGGTGAACCTGCAGGGTCCCTCCGAGGAGCACGGAACGACCTCGCCACGCAATCTCTCGCCGGCCAGTGCACGGACCTGGCGCCGCGCCAGGAAGCATCGCCCTAACCCTCGAGATAAGTCACCCTCCGGACACACTAGTCATCACAACACCATCCCCACACTCAATGCAACTCCGTGTTAGCAACATCGCTCTCCTTTCTCACTGAATGATAGCTGCTTGAGCGCCAAGGGGGACCCCTGAGCATCGCGACTCAGAGGCTCTTACCGGACCTCGGGCCGCTCACCTCCTGGCCTTGACCACGGCATCGCGACGGCATACCAGCGACGGCTGAAGCCGCCTTTGGGATCGGGACCTGTCGTGAGAGCACCAAGCCCTCACGAGGTCTGAAAGGAAGAAACTGAGCTAGAACGGAATGAGCATCCCGCGTTGCCTCATAACAAGGATCACATTGACAAACGAAGCTACAAATATCTTACAAGCCCCCACGGGGTACATTCTTGGCTCCTCGCAGGAACAAAAGACGCGAATCCTAAGGAGTCCTATCTCTGGGGACCACCGCAGCAGACGCCATCATCGATAGTGGGCCACCCGGTCCGGAGCCAACCCCATCCGGACCCGAGGCGGCGACGGCTCGACGAGCCCGCCTCGCCCGGAGCGGGCGCAGGCTCGGGGGCTCGAAGCTGTCGCCACTCGTCTCCGGCGTCGCGAAGAGCTCAGCGGAGTCGCTGGGTCCTCCGACGCCTGCGTCGCCTGAGGAGCTGCCAAGGGAGCGGGCGGTTGGCCTCTGTCTCACCACAGCAGGACCCCGACCACCTCTCCCGGGGCAGCACTCCAGCCGACGACCCTCCGTGTCGAAGAGCTTGAAGGACATCGCCGAAGCACCATCGTACTCCAGGTGGATCGTGAGGGCGCCCCTCGCCCTGCAGACCCGGGCGACCTCGTCCCAGCCTCGAGTCATGAAGACCTCGCCCGGGGCAACTACCGCAACCTCTGCCCCGGTCGCGAGGGTGCCGCAGCCGGCGTGCTGCAGCCAGAGTCCCAGGGGCTCCTTCACGGGACGGCAGGCGAAGAAAGAAGGAAGACGAATCCAAGACTTGGGAGGCGCGGCGACGCGAAGCACGAACTCCCGGCAGGAGCCCTCGGCGTGAACTCCAGGGGGGAAGACGCACACCTTCGTGACCCGCCGGCGTCGTCGACGGCGCCGCTCGTGGCGCCCGGCGTCACCTCCTTCGGGGCCACCAATCTGCGCGTACAAGGGAAGAGGAAACCCTGGTGGCGGCTGCACGCACCAGGGCACGGGCGCCTCACAAGGCGCTCCTGCCCTGACACCAGAGAGCAAGCCGCTTCTTTGAGGGGAGCGGGTCAGGATCCTCTCGAGGAGCCTTTCCCTTTTCTTCCCTGGAGAACCGGCGGATCGGAGCCATGGCAACCAGACAAGACGAGGAAGAGGAGAAGAAGAAGGATGGGCCTGGAAGGGCGCACGCCGTTCCGTACTTATAGCCGGCGGAGGCCAACCGTCGACCTCCACGATCACCAGTCATCATACCCAGCTCTGCATGCAAGGACCTGTCGAATCCGGGCGGTTACCGAGGCGTCGTGGGGATGCAGTGCGCCCACGTCCAATCAACCGCCACGCGACGCCCAAGGCCGCAGGCTGTTATGGCCCACAACGCTTCGCACTTGCCCTTTCGCCTCTCTGCACGGCCAAGTCCGGGCGCGTCGTGGCCCGGGGCTCTTGTCGGGCGTTTCGGGAACGGGGTCCCAGACTTGCTCGCTGCGGCTGCGGCGTGGCTCAAAGGAGGCCCAGACGGCCCATCTTCATCAACGCAAACTCAAGACCCTCGCGAGGGGCCAAGCCTCATGGCGGGCGACCAAGAGCTTCCTCAGCGACCTCGTCAGTGGCCGGCTCATGAGGAGGCGGAGAGCTCAAGGCGGGGTACCTCGCGAGGTGCCCGTGGACGCAAGCCATGACGACCAAGGGCGCCCGATCGGGCGCCCGCCAGCTGGCGTCCTCCTTTCCTCTTTGGTGCAAAGGGGCAAGCGCAGCAAGAGCATCAAGCAAAGGCATCCGTTTCGGTGCAACAAGACCAAGACCAGCCCCAACGGCTGGAATGCGATCATCATGGAGCCCAAGCAAAGGCGTCATCACGAGCCTTTGGCGGCGAGGACCAACTTTAGTCGGGATAAGTGTACCCGCTGTTCCCCTTCAAATGGCTAATTGTTGGCGCCCTTCCCACTCAATATTTGGGAAGAGGCCCAGGGCCTTCGTCTATATAAGTAGAGCTAGCCACCATAGGAGGGAGGACGAAGGATCCAGCATTCAGAATCCAGAGGACGAAGGATCCAGCATTCGGAATCCAGAGAGAGAAACCCGCTCCTCGGGCTAGAGCGACGGGATACCACCTAGCAGTTCATCACACCCACCAAGAACAGACCCTCGCGAGGCTGTTCTTCCCCATCTTATTCTTCGTCAGCCCAGAGGCAATCCACACACCACAAACTAGAGTAGGGTATTACACCACAACGGTGGCCCGAACTAGTATAAATCTTGTGTCTCTTGTGTTGTTCTTGTTAGTAGTTTAGGTCCCTGCGATTCGGCGAGGTACGAGACGGTGGAGGGTTGGATCTCCGCGCACACCCCATAGTTCGAACCTTAAGGGTCTGCCGGAACCCGTAATCCGACAGGTACATTTCTCATATTCACATCATTTTCTCTGATGCATATAGCCAAGATACATGTAACACATTGCTTACTCTGTCATGTTTATGCATTCACATGCTCCTATATTCCATATTCACATGATTGCATACATGTAGGGGGAGCCTATGCATGTTACATGTCTTTCCAAAGCTTTACTTACTATTCTCTATTTCTTTATCTAAAATCTTTGATGTATGTTGTCATCAATTACCAAAAAGGGGGAGATTCAAAGCACAAGTGCTTCCTAGGTGGTTTTGGTAATTAATGTCAACATATCTCTTGTTGGACTAACACTTTTACCTAGTATGTTTCAAACAAGTTCAACAATGAAGTGGCATGGACTAGAGGATGTGGAACCCCTTCAAGATGCTAAGGACAAAAGGATTGGCTCACGCCCAAAGCTCAAGACTCTACATTTTCTATTTTAGTGATCCAAGATCACATTGAGTCTATAGAAAAGGCCAATACTATCAAGGAGGGATGAGGTGTTGCTTAATGAGGCTCTTGCTCAAAATGCTTAGTGATATGCTCCAAAGCCCTCAACTACTTTCTCACATCCACATATGACCTAAACCAAAAGTCAAACTCGGCCCCACCGATTCTTTCTATCGGGCGCCACCGAGTTCAGATGTCATAGCCACTGCCACAAACCCTAGGCAAATCGGTCTCACCGATAGGGATCTCGGTCTCACCGAGATGGGATTGCAATCTCTCTTTATGGATCTATTGCCAAAATCAGTCTCACCGAGTTTGCGTAATCGGTCCTACCGAGATTGCAATGTAAACTCTCTATTTCCCTTTCGTAACATTTGGTCTCACCGAAATGAGCGAATCGGTCCCACCGAGTTTACCTGACCAACTCTCTGGTTAGCTTATTACCAAAATCGGTCTCACCGAGTTTGTGTAGTTGGTCTCACCGAGATTATGTTATGCCCTAACCCTAACCATATCGGTCCTACCTAGTTGCATGTCGGTCCCACCGAAAATCCTAATGGTCACTAGATTTGCTGAATCGGTCCGACCGAGTTTATCAATTCAGTCCCACCGAGATTGGCAAGTTGTGTGTAATGGTTAGATTTTGTGTGGAGGCTATATATACCCCTCCACCTCCTCTTCATTCGTAGAGAGAGCCATCAGAACGAACCTACACTTCCAACTTACATTTTCTGAGAGAGAACCACCTACACTTGTGTTGAGGCCAAGATATTCCATTCCTACCATATGAATCTTGATCTCTAGCCTTCCCCAAGTTGCTTTCCACTCAAATCTTCTTTCCACCAAATCCATATCCTATGAGAGAGAGTTAAGTGTTGGGGAGACTATCATTTGAAGCACAAGAGCAAGGAGTTCATCATCAACACACCATTTGTTACTTCTTGGAGAGTGGTGTTTCCTAGATTGGCTAGGTGTCTCTTGGGAGCCTCCGACAAGATTGTGGAGTTGAACCAGGGAGTTTGTAAGGGCAAGGAGATCACCTACTTCGTGAAGATCTACCGCTAGTGAGGCAAGTCCTTCGTGGGCGACGACCATGGTGGGATAGACAAGGTTGCTTCTTCGTGGACACTTCATGGGTGGAGCCCTCCGTGGACTCACAAGAACTGCTACCCTTCGTGGGTTGAAGTCTCCATCAACGTGGACGTACGATAGCACCACCGAACCACGTCTCAAAAATCTCCGTGTCTCCAAATTGCGTTTGCACACTCCAAACCCTTACCTTTACATTCTTGCAAGTTGCTTGCTTTGCTTTCCGCTGCTCATATACTCTTTGCATGCTTGCTTGATATGTATTGTGTTTGTTAAACTTGTGCCAAAACTCCACTTCAACTTAAAGAAATTAAAAACTGCAACTTTTGGTACTTAGTGTCTAATCACCCCCCCCCCTCTAGACACCTCTTCTCGATCCTTTCAGGTATTTCACATCATTTGTGCAATTGCAGTTTAACTTCTACCATTTACTGGTTGCCTTTAGGTACACATGTCAGTGGCACTGATCCACGCTTCAACCCAGAGGAACAGCTCGCCTTCGCCGCCACTGACTTTGGGCGGGCTCTAGCCAAGATGAAGTGCTCCAGCAACTACCTCTCAGGAGTTACCAAGTATGTACCCACCAGTTCGATCTTACCAATACCAATTGCAATTAATGGCTATGTTTTGTATTGTCGATGTATTAAGCATGTTGTAGTAAACATGCCTAACATGTTTGAGCTATTTTCCCTACCTTTTTATAGACAACTGGGCCATTATCTGCTCTGGCAGCACCTGCCATGTGATGTTTAACTCTGCCAATTGCATTTTTATCAAGACCGGTTTTAATGGCCATTAAGCTGTTGCAATTAACAGTTGTATCAATTTTAAAGAGTTGTATTTCAATGGCTACAAACTTACAAAACATGAATTAGGATGTTGTTAAGCCTGTTGCAATTAACAGTTGTATCCATTTTTAATCCGTCCCTTTGCTACCGTGCTACTCTTTGAAATGAAGATATCACTACGAGATGCTTTGCCGTTTATTACCATTTGCTATTTTTGGTGGATGTTAACCCTGTTGTAGTTAACATTGGCTTTTCATGTACTTACACAGGGCTACAATGGGCGATGTTGTTGTTTGCCGTCGAGGTTAGCTGCATCCCATGTCTTATACACCATCTATTCCTAAATATAAGTATTTTTAGAGATTCCAATATAGACTACATAAGGAGCAAAATGAGTGAATCTAGATTCTAATCTAAACTATATCTATAATTCTATATACATCCGTATGTAGTTCATATTGAAATCTCAAAAAAAAAACACTTGTACTTAGGAACATAAGTAGTTGTATTTTACATCATTTGTGCAATCTCAGTTTAGCTTCTAACATTTACTGGTTGCTTGTAGGTACATATATGGGGGATACTGATCCACGCTTCGATCCCTTTTGCGTATGGGGCAATGAGATATTCATGAACAAGCGTCAAGTGAGAAAACTAAGAAAGATTGTTAGGCGAAAGAAACGGGTGATTGGAATTTAGCTCTTTATTTACACTTTGTCGAAGACAACAGTGAACTTTAGGATGGTAAGTAATGTGTTGCCTTTCCCCCCTACCCACAACAAGTTACTCTAGACCCCAGTATCTAATATTTTTCTCTTTTCAGTGGTTTCCGAAGCTATTTACTGATGATTACCTTGCAAACTACATGACCGGAGTGGAGGCAACTAAGGTTAAAGTATATAATTCATGCTACCATGATAATGCTCTAGAAGTCTTCCTGAAGGCGGCGAAGGATGGGCGGGTGATCATCACAAGGGGTTGGACAAAAGTGGTTCGTGCCTATGGCATGCAGGAAGGCACATTATGGGCATTCCACTTCTTCAACACCGTCGGCAGTCAAAATGATTTACACTTGTCTCTTCACCTTTACCGCCTTTAAATATTGTGGTTCATCATAGTTAATTGCTGCCTGATCCTATAATTACTGAACATATTGTACTCGCAATTTTATTTATGGATTCGTTGTTGAACCATTGTGCTGAGAATTTGAATTGCATGTTTCGTATTTTAAAATTTACAATTAGAATAATAAATTACAGGCAAAAATAAAAATAGGACAAACGTTCATGGACCTTTGCAAACGGTTCTAGCAGTAAAAGCGCTTGCGATGGAGAGCCCAATGCCACACATTTTTCTATATCAAATCGTGTGTGATGTAGTTAATGAAAGCAAACAGTTAACCAAGGCAGAGCGTGTGTGATAGTTACACCTTTCACACACGAGCATATATATAAAACCGTGTGGGATGTACATCCGAACGAAAACGTTTTCCCTGGGTTGACTATTTGGGATGTACATAAGAACGGAGAGATATTCCTTGGATTGACTGTGTGTGATATACATACGAACGGAAATATTTTTCTGGGATTCACCGTGTGGGATGTACATACCTATGGAAACAATTTTCTCGGATTACCGTGTGGGATGTACATACCTACGGAAATAATTTTCTCAGATTACCGTGTGGGATGTACATACCTACAGAAATGATTGGGTTTCGATGCCTCGCCCGATCGCACACGGCCCCAGCCTGGGTCCCAGGAGGGCATATCCCCGACGATTTCCGGTTCGTGTTGGAAGGACACCCTATCGCACACACTCACTTGGCGACGGTTCCAAATGCCGTCCCAGAAAGGGGTAAAAAACCGTTTGTTTAGGACCGACGCGTACCAGTGGTGTCTAGGTCATCCGTTTCTCAAACATCATATAGTGCGAGAAATTCAACGGAGGACATTGAGTCTTGTGGGAAAAAGTGCGTAAACCTCTGCAGAGTGTATAAACTAATCATGGTTAGCCGTGTCCCCGGTTATGGACATCTTGATTATCTGGTACTAGAATTATTATGTTGATCTCATCACTCTATTTAATTAATTTGTCGGGTTAGTAACTTTTAATTTGGGATTGAGTTGGGAAAAACTAGCTAAATAAAATATATTCCTTTGTTGTAGGGAAAAACTAGCTTTATGCAAAAATGATAACCATATAGCCTCCACCAGCCATATATGCATGTAGTGATAGCTGTTATTCTATTCATTGCTCTATAGTGTTGTTTTGCCAGCATATTCCATGTGTTGACCTACACAGGCTGCAACATATCATGTTGCAGAATTTTCAGACGAAGAGTAAGGTGCGCTAGGTTGTTGTCATGCACTCGGTATTGCCGTGGAGTTGGATGGACTCATTTACCTTCGAAGCTTCCGCAATTATCTTATTTAGATGGCCTTCAGCCATATTATTGTAATAAGTTCTCTTTTTGAGACTCTCGATGTAATAAGTGTGTGATTGAACTCTGTTATAAAACCTCGAGTACTGTGTGTCAGCAATACCGATCCAGGGATGACACTTATGTACAGAGACTTGACCTTCTGAGGTCGGGTCGCTACAAGATGGTATCAGAGCACATGCTGACTGTAGGACGCGACCACTAGGATAAGTCACGGGATACTCTTCTCTACTCATTTCTAACTCTTCTCCATTTTCCACTCTATAGATGGCAGATCCAAGGAACAAGTTCACTCAACCGAATGACGAGACACCTTTTGGACGACACTTGAAGGAAGTCACTAGGTACCTGAGCATCGGCATACCAAGCTTCACTGGAATCTACACCGCCACTCTACCTGAAGAAGAGCGTTGGATGATTCGAGTTCATGTTCTAGGAAGGACGTTCACGCCAGTTACAGAGCCCATAGAGTTTTCCTTTGATGCACCAACCTGGAGTCTAGGAAAGAGCATGACCGCCCACATCGCCATGGGACGCATTGGCGAGGTATACAATAGGGATCTTAAGGACACCATCTACCAGATATGTGGACGCCGAGGTGAGCAATGGGAGATGATCTGCACCAGGAAGGATAGGTCCATTGAAGCCTACATCCATGAGTTAAATCAGCACATTCATCGTCAGGAGAACCAAATGTGTGCCGACATGATAGACATGAAGAAGGTGATTACCAGGAGCATGGAGCTAGAAGATGAACTCAAGTCTACACGCGATGGATATGAAGAAGAAATTGCATTACTACTAGAGAAGAATGAAGACCTGAAGAAGAAGCTAGGAATATTCATGGGAGATCCTGAACCTGAAGAGGACAACCATCCAGAAGACTACATCATAATAGATGACACCGACGCCGACCCCGACAGTGATGATGATTACGAAGACGAAGCTGGAGCAGATATCATGGAGTCATCCACTGATCAAAATTTCTAGTCGACCACCATATTATCATTAGTATTTCCCTATGTATATAGTAATAGTCTGAGCAGTTTGTAACGATAGTTTAGATCGATTGTATAATCTTGTTTGAATTGAGTGGTGTGAAATGAATGTGTTTGTCTCATGTGCATATGGGTAGTGATCTCTCTTTAGACCTCACTCTACTCTGTTCTCACCCCTCTAAACCTATCAGATGCCTCCGAGACGTGACCCCGGATTTGTCTTCCCACCGGAGCTCACTCAGTTGATTTAACAGCAGAATGCCTTGATGTAGTTGCTAGTTCAGAATCAAGGCAACAACAACAACAACCCACCACCACCACCTCTAGTGGACAACGGAGGAGATTGAGTCTTGTGGGAAAAAGTGTGCAAACCTCTGCAGAGTGTATAAACTAATCATGGTTAGTCGTGTCCCCGGTTATGGACATCTTGAGTATCTGGTACTTGAATTATTATGTTGATCTCATCACTCTATTTAATTAATTTATCGGGTTATTAACTTTTAATTTGGGATTGAGTTGGGAAAAACTAGTTAAATAAAATATATTCCTTTGTTGTAGGGAAAAACTAGCTTTATGCAAAAAATGTTAACCATAGAGCCTCCACCAGCCATATATGCATGTAGTGATAGTTGTTATTCTATTCATTGCTCTATAGTGTTATTTTGCCAGCATATTCCATGTGCTGACCTACACAGGTTGCAACGTATCATGTTACAGAATTTTCAGACGAAGAGTAAGGTGCGCTAGGTCGTTGTCATGCACTCAGTATTGTCTTGGAGTTGGATTGACTCATTTACCTTTAAAGCTTCTGTAGTTATCTTATTTAGATGGCCTTCAGCCATATTATTGTAATAAGTTCTCTTTTTGAGACTCTCGATGTAATAAGTGTGTGATTGAACTATGTTATAAAACCTCTAGTACTGTGTGTGTCAGCAATACAGATCCAGGGATGACACTTATGCATAGAGACTTGACCGTCTGATGTCGGGTCGCTACAGCAGGCTCGAGGGGACGCATGCGGGTTGTCCGTCGCGTAGGCTCGACAGGAAGCGTGAGACCGGTCCACCAAACAGGCTCGACGGACGCGTGCATGCTGTCCACCGCACAGGCGCGACGGGACACGTGCGAGCAGTCCGTCGTGCATGCTCACCAGGACACATGCGAGCAGTCCGTCATGCATGCTCACCGGGAAGCGAGCTCTTTGACCTCCATCCACCCACCGCCCGCCTCGCTCACAACTTCTCCATTAATTGCTGTTGACCGTTATTTAACATGTGGCTAAAGCACCTGGACGGAGGGTGTTTGCTTGTGATCCATGGCCCCGCTCAACGTTTAGCATTTCCTTCGTTCGTGCCTCACTGAGAACCTGATTTTAGCCAGTTTTCAACTTGTATTCCGAATAATTTAAAATGTCACATGCAGCGACGGATAATACGACAATAAATTTATAATGTCAACGGATAATGCGACGACAAGTTTACAATAGTGTGGATAATAATTTTCTTACATATTCTGAATAATTTAAAATGCCACATGAGGCAATACCCAAAACACACAGGGGCAAGAGAAGAAGAAAATCGCAGACAACTATCTGGGTCGCTGCTGTCTCTGACTAGTTTTTCTAGTTGTCATGAAACTAAGAAAATGATTGTTTCCAAGTCCCCGGCCGGTCACAATGGGATGTATAGTATTGTAGCTTAGTATCATAGTCGTCTCATTTGTTGACATACATGCCATATATTAGTATACTATTTAATATGACCCATTATTATATCATCATACTCAGTCATCTCTTTTCTTATTTAATAGTGTGACATCTCAGCAAAAATGTCTAAGAGCAAGTTCAATAGTGCACTTATAGCCCGCTTCCATGGCACTTTTGCCTACGTGGAGGAGAGAGATGTAAAAAAAGTAAGGGGAAGTGGGCTCTCATACAAGAGCCTAGCTATAGACACATTTCTATGTAAATGCAATAAACGTGAAGAAACAGATCGAGAGAAGATGAAAAAAAAGTGTTAATGTAATAGCCAACCTTATAGCCCATATTATTGCATGAGTGCATATAGATGATGACTATAGATAACATGACGATTCCTTAGGCTAGTCATAGTGGGGAGTAACTTAGACTAGTTTCATGCATATGACACTAGCCTATGTTACTGCGTTCATAATGCAAAGTAACAAAGAAGTGGTAACATAAATGATTGCATTTATTAACTTGTAGACTCATTTATTCTTGGAAAACGCTATGTTACAGTAACACATTATGTTACTCTAAGCACCTTTCTCCTCATTAACTACTTGCCACATAAGTACATTTACATTGGGGTGCGTTATGTTACTAGTTATGTTACTCCACTATGACCAGCCTTATAGCCATCAGCTGACTATATTAACCATGCTCTAATTGGCATGCATGATACAGTACTACCTACTCCAACTAAAACATCAAAGTTTGTGGCTGGAATCATCCAACTGGAACATGAAAGTTCGTGAGAGTATAAAACTGGTGATAGCTATTCATTAGATGACCATTAAAGTGGACCATGAAATAACTACTTATCTCTTAATCAGCTGAGCTATACACACCCATGTATATATAACCTCCGGATAACAGTATATTGCGGCGTTTCAGCCTCTATGTGCATCGCTTGATGCAAAGGCCGGCATTATCCTCCTCCTTTTCGGAAAACAACAATATTTCAATGTAATTTATAAATGAGCTCGATCAGACCGATAGTACCGCCGAACATAGCCTATTTTTGCTTGGATCCAAAGATAGAAAAAGACGCGCGATTGACCGGTGCACAAAGCTTATTCAACAGCATCAACAAAAGGGTCGGTAATGGTTGTGGTTGCAGGAGGAGGAGGAGAGAGGATTCGACTGAGGAAAAACAAGCCCTCGCTTCGCGTGCTGGGCGACCTGAGGAAAACCCTAGCCGCCACCCCTTGAGTCTCCTCCTCCTCTCCCCCTCCTCGCCGTCGTCCATAACGCCGCCGGGCAAAGCCTGGCCGGCTGGGCGGCGGCGGGCTTTCCCCATCAAGCTTCCGCCTTGGCCGGGCGGGATGGATCTGTGAGGAACGCCGGGCGAACATGGGGTTCGGCGATGCGGCGGGCGGGTCTCCTATCGGCGTCGTGCGCGGCACGGCGGTGGTGACCTGCGTGTCGTGAGGTGGTGGCTGCGTTGGCCTGACCGGTGGTCGCGGGTGCCGCCGGATCCAGATCGGATCCATCTGGATCCTTTCTTCGGACTCCGTCGGCCCCCGCGGGGTTCTTCTCGATCTACAAGGAGTTCTTCTCGATCCTCCTTTCTGGTGGGTTGAGCCCCATGGCTCTTTCATCTTCGCGGGTTTCGGATCGTGGCTTGCCGGATCCTGAGTACACGGAGGTTTGGTGGCATAGGATGGGGACCGGAGGAAACTTTGGTCGGCGTTGTTCGGCCCGGCATCGGCGACGTCACTTGACGCTGCTATTCTTCCCGGAGGCGAAGTCGAGGTCCTCTATCCACCCCGAACCCCTCCCGGACGGAAGTCCAAAATTCAGTCTGGATTGGGTCATGGCGGCGCCTGCGCTGGCCGTATCCTCCATGGAGGCGCCGTCTTGGGAGGAACTGCTGTTCGGGGGAGAGATGTTGTGGATGGTGGGCTCCGAGTAGCTCCAGCAGTGGCGATGGTGTGGAGGTTGCCAGGTGGTGCGGCGTTGTATCTACCGCGTCATTGACGACGAGTGGTGGCGGCATGGTGCAGCTGCATATCGACGACGGATGCGGCCGGATGGACGAGCGCAGGATGGTCGAGCTGTCTGGCGCCATGGTGGCGTCGACGGCAGGCCTGGCAAGGTCTGTGCGTCAGTACCTGCTCTGGAGATGGATCGGTGGAAGAAGGCAGCGTGTTCGGCGCGGCATCGGCGACGTCACTTGACGCTGTTACCCTTCCTGGAGGCGAAGCTGAGGTCCCCCCTATCCACCCCCGAACCTCTCCCGGACGAAAGTCCAAAATTCAGTCTGGATTGGGCGGCGGCGGCATCCTGCACGTCGTATCCTCCATGGAGGCGCCGTCTTGGGAGGAACTGTTGTCCGGGGGAGAGATGTTGTGGATGGTGGGCTCCGAGTAGCTCGGCGATGGCGATGGTGTGGAGGTTGCACGGTGGTGCGACGTTGTATCTACCGCGTCATTGACGACGCAGTGGTGGCGGTATGGTGCAGCTGCATATCGACGACGGATGCGGCCGGATGGACGAGCGCAGGATGGTCGTATGCCCGGGCGCCATGGTGGCGCTGACGGCAGTTCGGCAAGGTATGGCGTCGATACCTACTCTCGAGATGGATCGGTGGAAGAAGGCGCGGCAGCCTCGGTGGAGGCGCCGGACCGGGCGGTGACCCGTCTGGTATGTGGCTAGGATGGGGCATCCGGCATTAGATGTTAGGATTTGGTGCGATGTCTGTTTGGTATTAGGCTCGGACATTCGGCACTACTGCATCAAGGGGTAGGGGTAGCGACAGATGTTGCCTAGATGATGGCTTCAGGCTTACTGATGTATTCCCTCCGTTCCTAAATAATTGTCTTTCTAGAGATTTCAACAAGTGACTACATACGGAGCAAAATGAGTGAATCTACACTTTAAAACATGTCTACATACATTCGTATGTTGTAGTCCATTTGAGATGGCTAAAAAGATAAATATTTGAGAACAGAAAAAATACTACTTTATAAGGTCTTTTATGCTTAATAATTAATAAAATAGTCGTATGCATTGTCCAGATGCAGATGCCGTGGGTGCATCCTCCTTTTCTAAAAAAAACAACCAAAGGATCGGCCGGGGCGATCGACGCACGCAGCACGGAACTAACTAATCATCAATCAAAGAAAGCCGATGGAGGAGGCCGGCAAAGATACGCCACAGACGCCTACGGGCCCGCCTTTCTTTCGTCGAGGTGACATCCACCCATCATACCATACCATCGGCCGCTGGCGGTGGCGCGCGGGAAGACACGCGTAGGTACGTATCGTCATCCCCCACTCACTAGCAGTAGCAGCGCATACAAACCCTCGCCGTCACATCGCCATGTATTGCTGTCGTCGTTGGAAAATCAATCCAGAGTTCCAGACCAGGTGGTGCGCGCTTCCCGGACCGTGGCGCTGGCGCACCGGCGCACACGCACGCACGAAGGACGGGTAATAACAGGGACGGACACGCCGGGAGCGCGAGGACAGGACAAAGCCGGCCGGCTTGGTACTGCTGCTCCTCGCCATTGGGCAACCCACTTCCGATGAGACCGCCACCTCAGTCGGTGTGCGCCCACCTCTCCTGACTGTAGCTGGCGAGCGGCCAGCCATGATGGCATGATGAGCCCAGCCGGCCGGCCGGGGGGGTTCTCCCTAGGGTAGGGGAGGGGAGGACGAGACAGAAAGCAGCGCGGGCGAAAGCCTGCTCCCGCGCGCCTTTGCGCGCCAGAAGCCGTCGTAGTACGTCCTGCATGCGACGTCCTAGGTAGGATAGGAGCCTAGGCGCGCACCGGGTGGCAGAGGGCGAAAGGGAGGGGGGCCATGGCGCCAAGTGTCGAGCCCCGGCTGGCTCGGCGCGGCCGATTCTCCCGGCATCTCGCGCGGCATCTTGAATCTCTTGGGCCGGCGAGTGGGCATCGCTCGTATCGGCGAGCGACAGCTGATCCATCGATCGGTCGGCCCAGACGCCTTCCCTGTGCTAGCAAGAGTAGCAAGCTTCGGCCCCGGGACCCCCCCGGCCTGCGGCTCCTGCTGCGTTCAGCACGTGAGGACATCCAGCAGCAGCAGGGTTCCCCCCCAGGTGATGAGATGAACCAAACCGAGCCTTTTTCTCTCTTTCCGACGGACCTATCTATCCCAACAGTGATCGCTGTCGACGGCTTGCCGGCTGCGAGCCCCACCCGCCCCACGGGAGAGACACTTTAGCCCTCGCCGGACCAACAGGAGATCCCCACTGCTCCGCCCGTCCATGACTTGTCAAGCATGCATGCACACCACCACCACCACCACCACCACATCCAACTCAAATCATCAGATAGATGGGCTGGCAGGCGAGTTGATCAACTGTCGATCTCTCACTCACCTACTGTTAGACTGTATAGCTTCTGTATTTACATGTGTATACTGTAACGTTGTATACCACCTTATTATATATATGTGATAGGCCACCGCTAGAGGGTTGTGCCGGTTCCCCCAAAACCTATTGTCTTCCATGGTATCACGCTAGGTTACGTACGCTTCCGCCTAAAACCCTAAACCGTCACCACCGCCGCCGCCGCCGCCGCCGCCTTGCCCTACGGCTGCATCG
Source organism: Aegilops bicornis (assembly GCA_021605145.1). Classification (NCBI taxonomy): domain Eukaryota; kingdom Viridiplantae; phylum Streptophyta; class Magnoliopsida; order Poales; family Poaceae; genus Aegilops; species Aegilops bicornis. Next base: position 231,333,771 of record CM038670.1, on the reverse strand, counting down.
CCACCATGTCGTGCGCTGCTGCGTCTGGTTCCACCGCCGCCGGGTTTCTGCCGGCCTCCCTCGCGGCGCTCCTATCGCGGCCGTTGGACGCCGCCTCCCTGCAGGCGCCGATCGGGACGCTGAGCGTGGGCTCCCTGTTCGCGCTCCCACCGGCCGCCTCCTCGCTGGCTGGCGCTATGCAGTCCACCGCCGCCGCCCGTCAACGCGCTCGCCGCGCCCTCTGCAACAGCGCGCTGGTGGCGGAGGATGCCGTGATGGCGGGCTTCGGCGTCAACCGCGCCGCCGCGCTTCGCCATCGCGCGGTTGCCCCTCCGACTGTCTCCACGGTGGTTGCACCTCAGCCAGTCTCCTCGATGGGATCGCAGCCGCCGCCGCCGTTCCACTTCGGCCATCTCATCACCATTAAGTTGTCGTCGGACAACTGCATCTTCTGGCGCGCGCAAGTTCTTCCGCTCCTTGGGAGTCATTACCTGCTTGGCTATGTCGACGGCTCTTTCCCTTGCCCTCCTGCGCTGGTCGACAGCGTGCACGGTCCGGTTTATAATCCGGCTCACCGTGTTTGGACAGGGCAGAGACCAGCGAACCTCTCCTTCATCCGAGGTCGCCTTCTCCGCCGTTGCCGGTCTTGTTATCTTCGCCAAGACGTCCCATGAGGCGTGGACTATTCTTGAGCGCTCGTTTGCGGCATAGTCGCAGGCTCGTGTATCTGCGCTCCGTCGTCAACTTGGAGAGTGTCAGAAGCTTGACTCCACCGCCATCGAAGTTCTACAACAAGGTCAAGGGCCTCGCCGACACGTTGGCCTCCATTGGACAGCCCCTCAACGACTCCGAGTTCAACTCGTTTATTGTCAATGGTCTTGATGAGGAGTATGACGCCTTAGTTGAGATCATCAACGAGCGGGGCAACTCGACACCCATGCTGGCACACGAGGTTTTTTCCCGCCTCCTTCTCACTGAGCAACGGGTCGAGACGCGCCGATCCAGGGGCAACGGCTCCCTCTCGGCCAACGCCGCCACCAAGGGTGGCCGCTCTTCTTCATCATCCCGGGCTCCTTTGGGGCAGCCACCACCGCCCACCTCGCCCCCTCCCATCGCGACATTACCGGGGCTGGGCGGTCCGCGGTGTGTCGCCTTTGTGGTCGCGATGGGCACCGGGCCTCGAAGTGTCACAGCGCTTCCAAATGAGTTTCCTTGGTCTCGGCAATGACGGCAAGGATACACGCAACTTTGCTCGTCAGGTCGCCATGGCTGATCATCCGCCACCGCAGAAGCAACAGGGACACATTCAGTCCTACTCCATCGATCCCCACTGGTACATGGACTCTGGGGCGACAGAGCACCTGACAAGCGAGATGGGGAAGCTTCACACTCGTGAACCCTATCATGGCTCCGACAAGATCCACACCGCCAATGGAGCAGGTATGCACATCTCTCATATTGGTCAAGCATCACTTCTCACTAGACATGCCAATAGGAGTCTTCAACTTCGCAACGTTCTTCGAGTTCCATCTGTGACACGTAATCTTCTTTCAGTTCCTAAACTCACACGTGATAATAATGTGCTTTGTGAATTTCACCCTTTTGATCTTTTTATTAAGGATAGGGGCACGAGGGATTTCTTAGTGGGCGGCTTTGCCAGGGCCTCTATCATCTGGAGCATCCTGGCGTCGCTCGCGTCTTCAGTGGAGTTCGGGTATCTCCGTCACAGTGGCATGCTCGTCTTGGTCACCCGGCCACACCTATTGTCCGACATGTTTTGCGTCGTCATGAGCTTCCTAGTGTGTCTAGCAATAAAGATGTAGCAGTGTGTGATGCTTGTCAGCAGGGGAAGAGTCATCAACTTCCTTTTTCAGAGTCCAGTCGTGAGGTGAAACATCCTTTAGAACTTGTGTTTTCAGATGTATGGGGTCCTGCTCAGACTTCTGTCAGTGGTCATAATTATTATATCAGTTTCGTTGATGCTTACAGTCGCTTTACCTGGCTTTATCTTATTAAACATAAATCTGATGTGTTTGACATTTTTGTTCAGTTCCAAAAACATGTTGAACGCCTTCTCAAGCACAAAATTGTTCAAGTTCAGTCGGACTGGGGCGGCGAGTATCGCAACCTCAACTCCTTCTTTCGATCGCTTGGGATCGCTCACCGTTTAGCATGTCCACATACACATCAGCAGAATGGTTCAGTAGAACGTAAGCATCGTCACATTGTTGAAGCCGGTCTGACTCTTTTGGCCCATGCATCCGTTCCGCTTCGGTTTTGGAGTGATGCTTTCACCACTGCATGTTTTCTCATCAATCATACTCCCACTTGTGTTTTAAACATGAAGACTCCCATTGAAGTTCTCCTTAATGAACAACCGGACTACACCTTTCTCAAGGTGTTTGGGTGTGCTTGCTGGCCCCATCTACGTCCATATAACAAGCGCAAGCTCGAGTTTCGTTTCAAGAAGTGTGTTTTTCTTGGTTATAGCTCTCTTCATAAAGGATACAAATATCTTCATGTGCCTACTAATCGTGTCTACATCTCTCGGGATGTCGTGTTTGATGAACATGTTTTTCCCTTTGCCAAACTCCCTGTGTCTACTGCCGAACCACCAACCATGCATTCATCCTCTGTTGCTTCTGACCAATTTGATGATGTTGCATATTCTCCTATGTTGTTGCCTAACCATGGTGCAGGCACTGGTCGTGGGGCTCGTTTGGAGATCTTAGAGGCGCCATTGCCTCCTTCATCGTCATTGCTATTCTCGTCGGCACCTTCTGCTGTGCATGATGAGCACATGGCGCCCTTGCATGGCCTCGGTTCCCGTGCCCATGCACGGTTGATCGCTGTCCCGGTCGGGTCGCCTCTGGCTTCTGAGCTGGCGTCGCCACCGTCGCGCCCATGACCGATCGGACCCGGCCTCACCGGCCCCCGTCTCGCCCAGGGCGTCTGGGCCGTCGTCACCAGGGCTGGCCTCGCCCGCCCTCGTCTCGCCCAGGGCGTCTTGGCCGTCGTCACCGGAGCTGGCCTCGCCCACGCTCGGTTCGCCCATGGCCTGAGCCCACTTGTCATCGGGCCGGCAGCCGCCATGCAGCCTGGAGCCGTCCGGTCTAGGCTCTCCTGAGGCGACGTCTGACTCTCCGTCAACCGTGACGTCTCCATCGCCCTCGACTTCGCCGGCTCTTGCTGCTGCTCTACGTCCACATACGTGCAGCCGGAGTGGCATTTTTCAGCATAAGCAACGTCACGATGGAACAGTTGCCTGGTTAGCTGCGTGCATGTCTGCTGCTCTTGCAGATCCATCCTCTGAGCCACGCACGTATCAAGCTGCTATGTGCATTCCTCATTGGAGAGAGGCCATGGAGCAGGAGTATCAAGCTCTCATTCGCAATCAGACGTGGACTCTTGTTCCTCCACCATCACAGGTTAATGTCATTGATTCTAAATGGGTTTTCAAAGTGAAGAGGCATTCTGATGGGTCCATTGAGTGCTACAAAGCTCGTCTGGTTGCTCGTGGTTTTCGACAGCGTTTTGGTCTTGACTATGAAGACACCTTCAGATCCCAAAGGTGTCAAGCCTACTACCATCAGGCTTCTTCTCTCTCTTGCCGTTACTCGAGGTTGGTTTCTCCGTCGCCTTGATGTTCAAAATGCCTTCCTTCATGGTGTGTTGGAGGAGGAGGTCTATATGCGCCACCTCCGGGTTTCTCTGATCCGAATCGCCCTGATCATCTCTGTCGTCTGTCAAAGGCACTTTATGGTCTGAAGCAGGCTCCTCGTGCTTGGCATGCTCGTCTTGCAATGGCTCTTCGTGCTCATGGTTTTGCATCATCAACTGCTGTCTCCTCACTGTTTCTTCTACAACGGCCTGAGGTTACTATGTACTTGTTGGTCTATGTAGATGATATCATTTTGGCCAGCTCCTCTCAGTCGGCTGCTACTGCGCTTGTTCGATCGCTTGGTGCTGATTTTGCGGTCAAGGACCTTGGGAAGCTTCATTACTTTCTTGGTGTGGAGGTTACTTCTCGGGCTGATGGTCTTGTTATGACGCAGAAGAAGTACTCTCTGGATTTGTTGCAGCGAGCTGGGATGCTTAAGTGCAAACCAACGACTACACCCATGTCTACCACTGACAAGCTCACTGCAGTTGATGGTGTGCTTCTATCTTCTTCAGAGTACAGGAGTATTGTTGGTGGTCTTCAGTACTTGACGATCACACGACCGGACATTTCCTTTGTTGTTAACCGAGTTTGCCAGTATCTGCAGTCACCCCGTCATACTCATTGGTCTGCTGTTAAACGTATTTTGCGCTACATTCGGTTCACGGTGGCTCATGGATTGCATATTCGGCCGTCCGACTCTGGTTGTCTTTCAAAGATATTCTCGATGCAGATTAATGGCAATCCAGATGACAAGCGATCCACGGGGGTTATGTTGTATTCTTCGCTCTAACCTGATTGCCCGAGTGCTCGGAAACAGGCCACCGTCTCGCTTAGCGATCGAGGCTGAGTATAAAGTCGTGGCCAATGCCACTTCGGAGATTATCTGAGTGCAGTCTTTGCTTCAGGAGTTGGGTATATCCCAATCACAGCCTCCTGTCCTTTGGTGTGATAACATCGGTGCTACATACCTTTCTGCAAATCCGGTATTCCATGCCCGAACGAAACACATTGAAGTTGACTATCACTTTGTGCGTGAACGTGTCTCTCAGAAGCAACTACAGATCAAGTTTATTTCTTTCAAGGATCAACTTGCTGACATCTTCACCAAGTCATTGCCTTTACCACAGTTTGAGACTTGCAGGCGCAATCTTACCCTTCTAGATTCTTTAGGAAGTGGCTAAGATTGAGGGAGGGTGTTAGACTGTATAGCTTCTGTATTTACATGTGTATACTATAACGTTGTATACCACCTCATTATATATATATGTGATAGGCCACTCCTAGAGGGTTGTGCCGGTTCCCCCAAAACCTATTGTCTTACACCCACTGAGGCCGAACCTTCCTCAGATGGAAGCACAGCTTGCTATCGTAGAGTGAACTCACATGCACTTGTTGGCACTTGCAGCATCTTCTCAAAAAAGAAAATAGAAAAGGAGCATGACTCCCGGGCCTCCGTATCTGGACGATGCAAGAGAGCTTCTCATTACGGTATGCGTAGTGCACTAGCGTGAGTCAGCAGGGCGAAACTATGTGAGGTCAGCAGGCTTACGAGAAAGATTCATGCAGATGGATATTTTCTGTTGCAAATGATCGGTGCGTGCATGTGACCTAGCTTTGTGACAATAAATTCGATGGGCAGGCGCCATTTCTGTCAAGTACTCCATCCACATGGGAATGCGCAGGCTCCTTCCTTAGCCACCGTACGTTTCTCTGGATCGATCCATGTAAATCCGGATTTGCTGAACAAGCTAGACGGACAGCCAGCTAGCGCCCACTGAATCCCCGTCGTGTGCGGATGCGCCAATAATAGTGGACGATCGACCGGCCGGTGTTGGAGTAAGTATGCATGCGATCATCGTGATCCAGAGAAGATTTATCACTTCGTTGCTGTGGCAACGGACACGGAATGGTGGCATCGTCACTTTTGGTGATGGGGATAAAATTCCGGTGTAAAAAGAAGATTCCGACTCCCGAGTTCGTTGTCCAGGAGCAAAGGATCTTTCGGCTAACGAAACGAGCGATGGAACGTGTTAATTCATGGAGTGGAACAGGGGATCTAATGCCCTTCTACTTCTGCCTTCTACTTCTGGATGGACAGTATGGCTATCTCGTGGACACGTTTGGACCGGGGACTTCTGGTTGATGTTGATGAGAGACATTATTCCGATTTCCGTGTAGAATGATTCCAGAATGTTGTCGTCCCAAGCGATTTTTCCAGTTTACAGAAACAAGGGTATTTTGGATGGTCCTCTAATTTGCAGAGGCAGATGCGGTTGCATTCACACTACTAGCTCTCAATAATATATGGGTGTAAGAGCATCTCCACTCGTTCAGCCCCCCAGCGCACCCGACGATTATGGTTTGGCACAAACGTCGGCGCTTTTTTGGCCCTCAAGGGCTGGGGCGATCCAATTCCTAGCCATGCCCCCAGGTTTTGGCCCCAAGACGCGTATAAATTCAAACATAACATTTCTCGTTACCCAAAAAAAACGCCACCAGTTCGGCGATTAACGGCTGCTACAAAGTTCGGCGATCACCAGGCCACAGTTCGGTGATCAATCATACTCGGAAGTTCGGCGTTCAAAAGGAAGGACACGTAGGCAATGCATCAAACGACGGCGTGCTCCTCCGACGTCGAACTGGCGGGCGTAGGCGTGCTCGAGTTGGTCGGCATCGGCGTGGCTTCTGTGCTGGGCGTCGTGGCGCCATCATCACTCAGGCTTGGTGGCTGCGTTGGGGTCGGCGTGGGAGTTGGCGCGGTCGTCGACGGCTTCTGGTTCAAGATGAGGCCGCGCTGCACCAAGTACCACGCCTTGACTTGCTCGTCCATCGTCGACATGTCCGCCCCCATCAAGAATGTCAGGTCAGTGTTCTTTTTCTTCGCGGTGACGTTGGTCTGGAGTAGGTCGAGCTTGACGGTGCTATTCGTCATCAACGCCGACCACCGCGCCTCGCACTACTAGGAAAAGGACTATAGATGGTATGGACACTAATGGCGCACCTGGTGTGTGGTGCGCCATTAGTAGTTTTAAAAAAAAATAAAAAAAAATTGTTAGTAATGGCGCACCATGGGATAGTGTGCCATTACTAGTTAACATAGTAATGGCGCACCACACCCACCGTGCGCCATTAGTAGTTTTGAAAAAAAATGTTAGTAATGGCGCACCATTACTGGTGCGCCATTACTAACTTTTTATTTTTTATTATTTTTTTCAAAACTACTAATGGCGCATCACACACCAGGTGAGCCATTAGTAATATATTTAGCACCAGGGTTACTAATGCCGCACCTGATGTGTGGTGCGCCATTAGTAACCCTGTTGCTAAATGCACACCCCCCCCCCATCGCGTTTTCAGTTTAAAAAAAATAAAAAAATGATGAAAATGTCAAAAAAATAAAAAAATAAGTTTACCATGTGATATGTGGTCTGGTTGTTGGGAAAATTTACAAATATGGATTTCGACTTTATTTGCAAAATCTTTCTGGAATTTAGTAAAATGGGCATAACTTTTGCATACGAACTCGGATTAAAAAGTTTTTTATATGAAAAATCATCTACTCGAAAAGTTACATCCGAATTGAACTGGGAGAACCCAGTTCAACATCTCCAAAATCCCTAAAATCCTAACAGAACGAAAGATACGGGGCTTTTAAGATCTAGAGGGGGAAAATGAAAAAAAAAATCAAACTTACTAGTGACCGGGAATTGGTTTTAAAAAAAATTAGCAAATGGTGCGCCACTAGTAACAGAAAAAAAATGGTGCGCCACTAGTAACAGAAAAAAAATTGTTTAAAAAAAACCTTTTTTGGAAAAAAAATCAAAATATGATACGTAATATGACCGGAAAGTTTGAAATATTTTTTCAAAATTTCATCATACTCATGAACATGAACAAAGTTCTAGACATCAACAAGGTTTAATAGGATTGATATGATAAATATATCAACAAGTGCCTGTGAAGTGAGCTGGTGTTGGGGTTGGATAGAACTGTGAAGTTAAGCATGCTCGGGCTGGAGTAGTGTGAGGATGGGTGACCTTCCGGGAAGTTTGACCACAGAGTGTGATTTGACTTGAGATTAAGCATATTCACCCGATATTAAGCCATAGTGACCCGAGATTAAGAAAAAAACGAGAAAACACCAGATACTAATGGCGCATCAGTGGTGCGCCATTAGTAAAAAATTCTAATGGCGTGGTGCTAGTGGCGCACCTGTAGTGCGCCATTAGTAGGCAAAACAGGTGCGGCACTAGTAGGCCTTTTCCTAGTAGTGTCGGATTTCTCTTCCCTCTGGGCGGCGTGGTTCTTGGTGTCGGCGATGCGCTGCTCGATGGACGCGTGCAGTCGCTCGGTAGCCGGTGCAGCGTCCTTCGTCGTCTTGGCTCGTTTGTTGCCGTCAGGGCGCCCATCCGCCGCCCTCGGCGTGGGCGCGTCCGGCTTGTACGTCTCCTTGGCCTTGGCGAGGGTGCGCCGGACATCCACCCACTTCTCGCACTTCTCGATCCAAGTGAACACGTGGAGGTACTTGAACTCTTGGTCGATGTTGCTGTCCTAGCGGTACATGGTGAACATCTGAACCATCTGCGTCGAAGAACAAGTGTCGGCGACGTACACAGTGAAAAGAAGCGAGAGCCGGCGTCTGTGCATACCTGAGCCTCGACGTCGGCGCCGCTTTCCGGGCGGGCCGCGATCTCCTCGACGATCCCATGACACTTGTTGCGGGCCGTTTGGATGATCACCCAATGGTTCAACATGGCCTTCGAGCAGCGTTGCATGTGGATGGTGGCGAAGTAGGGGTCGACCAGCTTGCGCTCATCGAACGCCGACTTGATGTGCGTCCAGTACATGTCGGCGTTCTGGTTCGTGCCAGTAATAGGGTCGAGGCAGACGGTCTTCCATGCTTCGGCAAGGCACTCGTTGATAACCCACAAGTGTAGGGGATCGCAACAGCTTTCGAGGGTAGAGTATTCAACCCAAATTTATTGATTCGACACAAGGGGAGCCAAAGGATATTCTCAAGTATTAGCAGTTGAGTTGTCAATTCAACCACACCGGATAACTTAATATCTGCAGCAAAGTATTTAGTAGCAAAGTAATATGATAGTAGTGGTAACGGTAACAAAAGAGTAATGAAAGCAAAAGTAATATTTTTGGTGTTTTGTAGTGATTGTAACAATAGCAACGGAAAGTAAATAAGCGAGAACCAAGATATGGAAAGCTCAGAGGCATTGGATCGATGATGGATAATTATGCGGATGCGGTTCATCATGTAATGATCATAACATAGGGTGACATGTAACTAGCTCCAAATCATCAATGTATTGTAGGCATGTATTCCGAATATAGTCATACGTGCTTATGGAAAATAACTTGCATGACATCTTTTGTCCTACCCTCCCGTGGCAGCGGGGTCCTAATGGAAACTAAGGGATATTAAGGCCTCCTTTTAATAGAGAACCAGAACAAAGCATTAGCACATAGTGAATACATGAACTCCTCAAACTATGGTCATCATCGGGAGTGGTCCCGATTATTGTCACCTCGGGGTTGCCGGATCATAACACATAGTAGGTGACTATAGACTTGCAAGATAGGATCACGAACTCACATATATTCATGAAAACATAATAGGTTCAGATCTGAAATCATGGCACTCGGGCTCTAGTGACAAGCATTAAGCATAGCAAAGTCATAGCAACATCAATCTCAGAACATAGTGGATACTAGGAATCAAACCCTAACAAAACTAACTCGATTACATGATAGATCTCATCCAACCCATCACCGTCCAGCAAACCTACGATGGAATTACTCACGTACGGCGGTGAGCATCATGAAATTGGTGATGGAGGATGGTTGATGATGACGACGGCGATGAATCCCCCTCTCCGGAGCCCCGAACGGACTCCAGATCAGCCCTCCCGAGAGGTTTTAGGGCTTGGCGGCGGCTCCGTATCGTAAAACGCGATGATTTCTTCTCCTTTATTTTTTCTCCCCGAAAGAAAATATATAGAGTTGGAGTTGGCGTCGGAGGAGCTCCAGGGGGCCCACGAGGTAGAGGCGCGCCTGGGGCGCCCACCCCGGTGAACACGTGTGGGCCCCCGGGTCTTCATCTTTGGCAAGGATTTTTATTATTTTAACTAGATGTTCCGTGGAGTTTCGTGTCATTCCGAGAACTTTTGTTTTACGCACATAAAACAACATCATTTCAATTCTCTGAAAACAGCGTCGATGCAGGTTAGTTCCATTCAAATCATGCAAGTTAGAGTCCAAAACAAGGGCAAAAGTGTTTGGAAAAGTAGAATCTGACGGAGACGTATCAACTCCCCTAAGATTAAACCTTTGCTTGTCCTCAAGCAATTCAGTTGATAAACCGAAAGAAGAAGAAAACTTTTACAAACTCGCTTTGCTCTTGTTGTTGTAAATAGGTAAAGCCGGCATTCAAGTTTTCAAAGAAAGATTATAACTAACCACATCTCGCAATAATTCTTAGGTCTCATGTTTACTCATATCAATGGCATAATCAACTAGCGAGTCATAATAATAAATCTCGGATGACAACACTTTCTCAAAACAATCATAATATGATATAACAAGATGGTATCTCGCTAGCCCTTTCTGAGACCGCAAAACATAAATACAGAGCACCTTTAAAGATCAAGGATTGACTAGACATTGTAATTCATGGTAAAATAGATCCAATCATAGTCATATCCAATATAGATTAACAGTAATGAATGCAAATGACAGCTGTGCTCTCCAGCTAGTGCTTTTTAATAAGAGGGTGATGACTCAACATAAAAGTAAATAGATAGGCCCTTCGCAGAGGGAAGCAGGGATTTGTAGAGGTGCCAGAGCTCGGTTTTGAAATAAAGGTAAATAATATTTTGAGTGGTATACTTTCATTGTCAACATAACAACTAAGAGATGGCGATATCTTCCATGCCACACATATTATAGGCGGTTCCAAACAGAATGGTAAGTTTATACTCTCCCTCCACCAACAAGCATCAATCCATGGCTTGCTCGAAACAACGAGTGCCTCCAACAAACATCAGGTCCCCGGGGGAGTTTTGTTTGCAATTAATTTTGATTTAGTTTGCATAAAGCATGGGACTGGGCATCCCGGTGACCAGCCATTTTCTCGTGAGTGAGGAGCGGATTCCACTCCTCTTGAGAATAACCCGCCTAACATGGAAGATAAGGGCAGCCCTAGTTGATACATGAGCTACTCGAGCATACAAAACAGAATGTTTATTTGAAGGTTTAGAGTTTGGCACATACAAATTTACTTGGAACAGCAGGTAGATACCGCATATAGGAAGGTATAGTGGACTCATCTGGAATAACTTTGGGGTTTAAGGGATTGGATGCACAAGCAGTATTCCCGCTTAGTACAAGTGAAGTCTAGCAAAAGACTGGGAAGCGACCAACTAGAGAGCGACAACAGTCATGAACATGCATTAAAATTAATAAACATTGGATGCAAGCATGAGTAGGATATAATCCACCATGAACATAAATATCGTGAAAGCTATGTTGATTTGTTTCAACTACATGCGTGAACATGTGCCAAGTCAAGTCACTTAAATCATTCAAAGCAGGATACCACCCCACTATACCGCATCACAACCATTTTAATAGCATGTTGGCACGCAAGGTAAACCATTATAACTCATAGCTAATCAAGCATGGCACGAGCAACTATGATCTCTAATTGTCAATGCAAACATGTTTATTTATAGTAGGCTGAATCAGGAACGATGAACTCATCATATTTACAAAAACAAGAGAGGTCGAGTTCATACCAACTTTTCTCATCTCAGTCAGTCCATCATATATCATCATTATTGCCTTTCACTTGCACGACCGAACGATGTGAATAATAATAAGAGTGCACGTGCATTGGACTAAGCTGGAATCTGTGAGCATTCAAGAAATGGAGAAGACAAGGCAATATGGGCTCTTGGTTAAATCAACAATAATGCATATAAGAGCCACTTCAAAAATTTAATCAGGGTCTTCTCCTATCGACCCCCAAAGAAAAGAAAAGAAATAAAACTATTTACATGGGAAAGATCCCAACAAGCAAAAGAAGAATGATACGTCTCCAACGTATCTATAATTTTTGATTGCTACATGCTATATTATCTACTGTTTTAGGCAATATTGGGCTTTATTATCCACTTTTATATTATTTTTGGGACTAGCCTATTAACCGGAGGCCCAGCCCAGATTTGTTGTTTTATGCCTATTTCAGTGTTTCGAGGAAAAGGAATATCAAACGGAGTCCAAACGGAATAAACCTTTCTGGAACGTGATTTTCTTCCCGATTATGACCCAGGAGACTTGGACTCTACGTCAGAAGATACGGGAGCTGCCCACGAGGGTGGGGGGCGCGCCCCCCTGCCTCGTGGGGCCCCTGAAGCTCCACCGACGTACCCCTTGCACCCATATATACCTACGTATCGTAAAACTTCCAGAACAGAAGATAGATCGGGAGTTCCGCCGCCGCAAGCCTCTGTAGCTACCAAAAACCTCTCGGGGCCCTTTTCCGGCACCGTGCCGGAGGGGGGAACCCTCACCGGTGTCCATCTTCATCATCCCGGCACTCTCCATGACGAGGAGGGAGTAGTTCACCCATGGGGCTGAGGGTACGTACCAGTAGCTATGTGTTTGATCTCTCTCTCTCTCTCTCTCTCTCTCTCTCTCTCTCTCTCTCTCTCTCGTGTTCTTGATTTGGCACGATCTTGATGTATCGCGAGCTTTGCTATTATAGTTGGATCTTATGTTTCTTCTCCCCCTCTTCTCTCTTGTAATGGATTGAGTTTCCCCTTTGAAGTTATGTTATCGAATTGAGTCTTTAAAGATTTGAGAACACTTGATGTATGTCTTGCCGTGATTATCTGAAGTGACAATGGGATATCATGTGCCACTTGATGTATGTTTTGGTGACCAACTTGCGGGTTCCGCCCATGAATCTATGCATAGGGGTTGGCACACGTTTTCGTCGTGATTCTCCGGTAGAAACTTTGGGGCACTCTTTGAGGTTCTATGTGTTGGTTTGAGTAGATGAATTGAGATTGTGTGATGCATATCGTATAATCATACCCACGGATACTTGAGGTGACATTGGAGTCTAGGTGACATTAGGGTTTTGGTTGATTTGTGTCTTAAGGTGTTATTCTAGTACGAACTCTAGGGTTGTTTGTGACACTTATAGGAATAGCCCAACGGATTGATTGGAAAGAATAAATTTGAGGTGGTTTCGTACCCTACCATAATCTCTTCGCTTGTTCTCCGCTATTAGTACTTTGGAGTGACTCTTTGTTGCATGTTGAGGGATAGTTATATGATCCAATTATGTTATTATTGTTGGGAGAACTTGCACTAGTGAAAGTATGAACCCTAGGCCTTGTTTCCTATCATTGCAATACCGTTTATGCTCACTTTTACCGCTTGTTACCTTGCTGTTTTTATATTTTCAGTTTACAAAAACCTATATCTACCATCCATATTGCACTTGTATCACCATCTCTTCGCCGAACTAGTGCACCTATACAATTTACCATTGTATTGGGTGTGTTGGGGACACAAGAGACTCTTTGTTATTTGGTTGCAGGGTTGCTTGAGAGAGACCATCTTCATCCTACGCCTCCTATAGATTGATAAACCTTAGGTCATCCACTTGAGGGAAATTTGCTACTGTCCTACAAACCTGTGCACTTGCAGGCCCAACAACGTCTACAAGGAGAAGGTTGAGTAGTAGACATCAAGCTCTTTTCTGGCGTCGTTGCCGGGGAGGTGAGTGCTTGAAGGTATATCTTTAGATCTTGCAATCGAATCTTTTTGTTTCTTGTTTTAGCACTAGTTAGTCTATAAAAGAAAATTACCAAAAAAATGGAATTGAGTTTGTCTCATACGCTTCACCTTTTTAATATCTTTCGTGAGTATGATGGAAAGGATAATTGTGCTCAAGTACTAGAAGAAGAAATCTCTAAAATGTTTGGAACTAAATATTTGAATGATGAGCATGATTGCAATGTTGTTAGTATGAATTCCTTGAATATCCATGATGTTAATGATATGCAAAGCCACAAGCTTGGGGAAGCTATGTTTGATGAAGATGATATTTTTTGTCCCCCAAGCTTTGATGAGCAAATTTATTATGATGAAAGCATGCCTCCTATCTATGATGATTATTGTGATGACATGTATGCTATAAAGAATAATGATAATCATGCAACTTGTCATCTTGATCTTAATTTTCAATCACATGATAGTTGTTTTGTTGAGTTTGCTCCCACTATTCCGAATGAGAATAAATTTGCTTATGTGGAGAGTAGGAAAATTTCTATGCTTGTAGATCATGAAAAGAATGTTTTAGATGCTGGTTATATTGTTGAATTCATTCATGATGCTACTAAAAATTATTATGAGTGAGGAACATATGCTTGTAGGAATTGCAATAATATCAAGTTTCCTCTCTATGTGCTTAAAGTCTTGAAGTTATGCTTGTTCTACCTTCCTATGCAAGTTGATTATTGTTCCCATAAGTTGTTTGATCACAAAATCCCTATGCATAGTAAGTGGGTTAGACTTAAATGTGCTAGTCATATTCTTCATGATGCTCTCTTTATGTTTCAATTCTTATCTTTTATGTGAGCATCATTGAAATCGTCATGCCTAGCTAGGGGCGTTAAACGATAGCGCTTGTTGGGAGGCAACCCAAATTTATTTTAGTTTCTTGCTTTTTGGTTATGTTTAGGAATAAATAATCCATCTAGCTTCTTTTTAGATGTGGTTTTATGTTTTAATTAGTGTTTGTGCCAAGTAGAACCTTTGGGAAGACTTGGGTGAAGTCTTTATGATCATGCTGTAAAAAACAGAAACTTTAGCGCTCACGAGATTAGCTAGAACTTTTTACTGGAGAGTGCTATTTAGTTGATTCTTTTTGCAGATGATTACTAGACAAATTCCTCAGGTCCAACAATTTATTTTAGAATTTTTGGAGTTCCATAAGTTTGCTTTAGTTACAGATTACTACAGACTGTTCTGTTTTTGACAGATTCTGTTTTTCGTGTGTTGTTTGCTTATTTTGATGACTATATGGCTAGTAAAATAGCTTATAAACCAGAGAGAAGTTGGAATACAGTAGTTTTAACACCAATATAAATAAATAATGAGTTCATTACGGTACCTTTAAGTGGTGGTTTGTCTTCTTTCGCTAACGGAGCTCACGAGTTTTCTGTTAAGTTTTGTGTTGTGAAGTTTTCAAGTTTTGGGTAAGGATTCGATGGACTATGGAATAAGGAGTGGCAAGAGCTTAAGCTTGGGGATGCCCAAGGCACCCCAAGGTAATATTCAAGGATAACCAAGCGTCTAAGCTTGGGGATGCCCCGGGTGGCATCCCCTCTTTCGTCTTCGTTCATCGGTAACTTTACTTGGACCTATATTTTTATTCACCACATGATATGTGTTTTGCTTGGAGCGTCATTTTATTTTCTTTAGATTTGCTTGCTGTTTGAATAAAGTACCAAGATCTGAAATTATTAATTGGGAGAGTCTTCATATAGTTGCATAATTATCCGACTACTCATCGAGTTCTTCACTTATATCTTTCGGAGTAGTTTTGTTATTGCTCTAGTACTTCACTTATATCTTTTAGAGCATGGTGGTAGTTTTATTTTGAAGAAATAGATGAACTCTCATGCTTCACTTATATTATTTTGAGAGTCTTAAATAGCATGGTAATTCGCTTAAATAATCATAATATGCTAAGCATACAAGATTTGTAAGAATTCTTATGAGTGTGTTGAATACTAAGAGAAGTTTGATGCTTGATGATTGTTTTGAGATATGGAGGTAGTGATATCAAAGTTGTGCTAGTTGAGTAGTTTTGAATTTGAGAAATGCTTGTGTTGAAGTTTGCAAGTCCCGTAGCATGCACGTATGGTAAACGTTATGTAACAAATTTGAAACATGAGGTGTTATTTGATTATCCTCCTTATGAGTGGCGGTCGGGGACGGCGATGGTCTTTTCCTACCAATCTATCCCCCTAGGAGCATGCGCGTAGTGCTTTGGTTTTTGATGGCTTGTAGATTTTTGCAATAAGTATGTGAGTTCTTTATGACTAATGTTTAGTCCATGGATTATACGCACTCTCACCCTTCCATCATTGCTAGCCTCTTCGGTACCGTGCATTGCCCTTTCTCACATCGAGAGTTGGTGCAAACTTCGTCGGTGCATCCAAACCCCGTGATATGATACGCTCTTTCACACATAAACCTCCTTATATCTTCCTCAAAACAGCCACCATACCTACCTATTATGGCATTTCCATAGCCATTCCGAGATATATTGCCATGCAACTTTCCACCATCCAGTTTATCATGACACATCCATCATTGTCATATTGCTAGCATGATCATGTAGTTGACATAGTATTTGTGGCAAAGCCACCGTTCATAATTCTTTCATACTTGTCACTCTTGATTCATTGCATATCCCGGTACACCGCCGGAAGCATTCATATAGAGTCATACTTTGTTCTAGTATCGAGTTGTAATCATTGAGTTGTAAATAAATAGAAGTGTGATGATCATCATTCAATAGAGCATTGTCCCAAAAAAAGAGAAAGGCCAAAAAAAGGCCCAAAAAAAGAAAAAAAAGAAAAAAAAGAAAAAAATAAAGGGGCAATGCTACTATCCTTTTTCCACACTTGTGCTTCAAAGTAGCACCATGATATAGCGAGTCTCATATATTGTGCTTCAAAGTAGCACCATGTTCTTCATATAGAGAGTCTCATATGTTGTCACTTTCATATACTAGTGGGAATTTTTCATTATAGAACTTGGCTTGTATATTCCAACGATGGGCCTCCTCAAGTGCCCTAGGTCTTCGTGAGCAAGCAAGTTGGATGCACACCCACTTAGTTTATTTTGTTGAGCTTTCATACATTTATAGGTCTAGTGCATCCGTTGCATGGCAATCCCTACTCCTCGCATTAACATCAATCGATGGGCATCTCCATAGCTCATTGATTAGCCTCGTTGATGTGAGATCTTCTCCTTTTTTGTCTTCTCCACATAACCCCCCATCATCATATTCTATTCCACCCATAGTGCTATATCCATGGCTCATGCTCATGTATTGCGTGAAGGTTTATGAGTTTGAGATTATTAAAGTATGAAACAATTGCTTGTCTTGTCATCGGGGTTGTGCATGATGAGAGCATTCTTGTGTGACGAAAATGGAGCATGACTAAACTATATGATTTTGTAGGGATGAACTTTCTTTGGCCATGTTATTTTGAGATGACATAATTGCTTAGTTAGTATGCTTGAAGTATTATTACTTTTATGTCAATATGAACTTTTGTCTTGAATCTTGCGGATCTGAATATTCATATCACAAGTAAGAAGAATTACATTGAAATTATGCCAAATAGCATTCCACATCAAAAGTTATCTTTTTTATCATTTACCTACTCGAGGACGAGCAGGAATTAAGCTTGGGGATGCTTGATACGTCTCCAACGTATCTATAATTTTTGATTGCTCCATGCTATATTATCTACTGTTTTAGGCAATATTGGGCTTTATTATCAACTTTTATATTATTTTTGGGACTAACCTATTAACCGGAGGCCCGGCCTAGATTTGTTGTTTTATGCCTATTTCAGTGTTTCGAGGAAAAGGAATATCAAACGGAATCCAAATGGAATTAACCTTTCTGGAATGTGATTTTCTTCCCGATTATGACCCAGGAGACTTGGACTCTACGTCAGAAGATACGGGAGCTGCCCACGAGGGTGGGGCGCGCCACCCCCTAGGCGCGCCCCTGCCTCGTGGGGCCCTCAAGCTCCACCGACGCACTTTGCACCCATATATACCTACGTATCGTAAAACTTCCGAGCAGAAGATAGATCGGGAGTTCCGCCGCCGCAAGCCTCTGTAGCCACCAAAAACCTCTCGGGACCCTGTTCCGGCACCCTTCCGGAGGAGGGAATCCTCACAAGTGGCCATCTTCATCATCCCGACGCTCTCCATGACGAGGAGGGAGTAGTTCACCCTCGGGGCTGAGGGTATGTACCAGTAGCTATGTGTTTGATCTCTCTCTCTCTCTCTCTCTCTCTCTCTCTCTCTCTCTCGTATTCTTGATTTGGCACGATCTTGATGTATCGCGAGCTTTGCTATTATAGTTGGATCTTATGTTTCTTCTCCCCCTCTTCTCTCTTGTAATGGAATGATTTTCCCCTTTTAAATTATGTTATCGGATTGAGTCTTTAAAGATTTGAGAACACTTGATGGATGTCTTGCCGTGATTATGTGAGGTGACAATGGGATATCATGTGCCACTTGATGTATGTTTTGGTGACCAACTTGCGGGTTCCGCCCATGAACCTATGCATAGGGGTTGGCACACGTTTTTGTCGTGATTCTCCGGTAGAAACTTTGGGGCACTCTTTGAGGTTCTATGTGTTGGTTTGAGTAGATGAATTGAAATTGTGTGATGCATATCGTATAATCATACCCACGGATACTTGAGGTGACATTGGAGTATCTAGGTGACATTAGGGTTTTGGTTGATTTGTGTCTTAAGGTGTTATTCTAGTACGAACTCTAGGGCTGTTTGTGACACTTATAGGAATAGCCCAACGGATTGATTGGAAAGAATAACTTTGAGGTGGTTTCAGTACCCTACCATAATCTCTTCGCTTGTTCTCCGCTATTAGTGACTTTGGAGTGACTCTTTGTTGCATGTTGAGGGATATTTATATGATCCAATTATGTTATTATTGTTGGGAGAACTTGCACTAGTGAAAGTATGAACCCTAGGCCTTGTTTCCTATCATTGCAATACCGTTTACACTCACTTTTACCGCTTGTTACCTTGCTGTTTTTATATTTTCAGTTTACAAAAACCTATATCTACCATCCATATTGCACTTGTATCACCATCTCTTCGCCGAACTAGTGCACCTATACAATTTACCATTGTATTGGGTGTGTTGGGGACACAAGAGACTCTTTGTTATTTGGTTGCAGGGTTGCTTGAGAGAGACCATCTTCATCCTACACCTCCTACGGATTGATAAACCTTAGGTAATCCACTTGAGGGAAATTTGCTACTGTCCTACAAACCTGTGCACTTGGAGGCCCAACAACGTCTACAAGGAGAAGGTTGAGTAGTAGACATCAAAGAACAGGAAATATTTTTGGGTTTTCTTTTTAATTATTACTACTACAGCAAGAAAAGTAAACTAACTAAAAGCTATTACTAATTTTTTTGGTTTTTCTTAAAGTTTATTAAACACACAAGAAGAAAGCAGGAAAAATAAAGTAAACTAGCATGGATATTACAATGAAAGAGTATGAGCACTGACATCTAGCAATGAGTGTGTGTAAACATAAATGTAATGTCGGTGGGAAATATGTACTCCCCCAAGCTTAGGCTTTTGGCCTAAGTTGGTTTATTGCCAGGGATGGCCTAGCGGATACCCGTAGGTGTAGCTGGGTTCATACTGTGATGCAGCGGCTATCGCCTCCTGAACTGCATCGTGGCGGCGGGCTGCCTCCGCCCTCCTCTCGTACTCATTTGCCTCCTCTCTGGTAACATATCTTCCGTTTGCCTGATAATCAAAGAAGGCAGGAGCAGGGAGAGTAATACGGACAACACGCCGTTTGTCAAAGATTAGTCGATAATGGAGAGGTGATTCATTCCTCTCGACAAACTGATCGTGGACCATAGAATTAAAGTCTAAATAAGTAGGAGGCAACTCGATATCATCCTCACGAATGTCCACATTAAGAAAATAAGCTAAGCGGGTTGCATAAATTCCTCCAAACAAATCTTCATTAAATCTATTATGATGCAACCTACGTGCAACAATGGCTCCCATATTATAAGATTGGTCCCCTAACACAGCACTCCTAAGAATACTGAGGTCGGGTACACACATATGACATGCTTCATCTTTAGCATTTATGCACCTACCTATGAAGAAAGCAAAATAATGTATAGCAGGAAAGTGAATGCTCCCTATGGTAGCTTGTGCTATATCTCTAGATTCCCCTACGGTTATACCAACAAGAAAGTTTCTAAATTCAGATTTACGGGGATCACTAATACTACCCCATTGTGGAAGTTTGCAAGCGAAGTAAAATCCTCTAAGTCCATGGTATAAGATTTTTCATAAAGATCAAACATGACTGTTGGAGAATTACGTGAAGATGAAAATTCAAACCTCCTCACAAATGAGCTAGTGAGTTGATGGTACTGGGGGCATTTGTCTACCTCAAAGCTCACAAGATCGGCGTTACACAAATATGCGTTAAATTCTTCTTTGATTCCCGCTCGATCCATAAAATTTTCTGAAGGCCATTCACAGGGCCGCACGAGAGCGTCTCTTGGTGGTTCCTCGTCAGCATCACGTATTGCAAGCCTAGGTCCTTGCTTCCTTGAAGAACCACCTTGGAAACATTTTCCTAAACATATTTCTTCCTCTGAAAAATTTCTGAAATTTTTAGTAACTTCAAACAAAAGTGAACCAAGCTCAATAAAATTGATAGCAACTACTCCTACAAGTGCCTATAGCCTATATCATGCATTAGAACTACTTGGAACCATATAAATTTGACATGCAAGCTCAAGAACATGGTCACCTATGCAGCACAAATTTGCAAAGAATAAAGCACTAGAACAAAAACTAATTGGACCAATGGAGGAGTCACATACCAAGGAACAATCTCCCAAGCAGTTTTGTGAGAGGTGCTTTGAGCAAGGAGATCGAAAATCGCAGCAAAGTGAGCTAGAACTCGTGCTTGAGCTAGATATTCGTGTTTGTGGGAGGAAGAAGAACTGTATGGGTGCAGGAATAAGTGGAGGAGGGCCACCGTGGGCCCATGAGGCAGGGGGCGCGCCCTGGGGGGTAGGGCGCGCCCTCCACCCTCGTGGCCAGGTGGCAGCTCCCCCCGCGGTGTTTTCAGTACCATAAATCCTCAAATATTCCCGAAAAAATCATATTAAATTGGCATGGCATTTGGAGGACTTTTATTTTCGGGGTATTTTTATATTGCACGGATAAATCAGAAAACAGACAGAAAAATACTATTTTTACCTTATTTCAACTAAATAACAGAAAGTATAAAGAGGGTACAGAAGGTTGTGCTTCTAGTTTCATCCATCTCATGCTCATCAAAAGGAGTCCACTAAGAAGGTTGATCAGGTCTTGTTAATAAACTCATTCCGAATAATCATGAAGCTGGAGAAATTTCGAATAACACTAAGTTACCTCAACGGGGATATGCACATCCCCTATAATAAGAATATCATATTTCTTCTTGACAGTAGGGAAGAGGAAATTCAAAACCTCCAAATATAATCGATAGAATTTTTCCAATAGAGTTGATCTTGTGGACCTGAGGTTGTTTCCTCGTAAAGTGTACCGTATGCTCATTACCATTAACATGAAAAGTGACATTGCCTTTGTTGCAATCAATAACAGCCCCTGCAGTATTCAAAAAGGTCTTCCAAGAATAATAGACATATTATCGCCCTCGAATATCAAGAATAACAAAGTCCGTTAAAATAGTAACGCTTTGCAACCACAACAGGCACATCCTCACAAATACCGGCGGTGTATAGCAGTTGATTTATCAGCCATTTGCAAAGATATTTCAAGAGGT
Source organism: Aegilops bicornis (assembly GCA_021605145.1). Lineage (NCBI taxonomy): Eukaryota > Viridiplantae > Streptophyta > Magnoliopsida > Poales > Poaceae > Aegilops > Aegilops bicornis. The sequence continues at coordinate 231,312,437 of CM038670.1, read as the reverse complement.
GTCAACATATTCAAGTCAAGTCTATGATATAAGGAGAGAGGCATAACACTAACACCGCTCCGAGATCACATAAAGCGCTTTTAACATAGTTTCTTTTAATGGAGCATGGTATAGTGGGTACTCTGGATCTCCTAGTTTCTTAGGTATTCCACCGTTAAAAGTATAATTAGCAAGCATGGTGGAAATTTCAGCTTCCGGTATCTTTCTCTTATTTGTAACAATATCCTTCATATACTTAGCATAAGGATTCATTTTGAGCATATCAGTTAATCGCATACGTAAAAAGATAGGTCTAATCATTTCAGCAAAGCGCTCAAAATCCTCGTCATCCTTTTTCTTGAATGGTTTGGGAGGAAAAGGCATGGGTTTCTGAACCCAAGGTTCCCTTTCTTTACCATGTTTCCTAGCAACGAAATCTCTCTTATCATAACGTTGATTCTTTGATTGTGGGTTATCAAGATCAACAGCAGGTTCAATTTCTACATCATTATCATTACTAGGTTGAGCATCATCATCATCATTAACATTTTCATTAGGTTCATGTTCATTACCAGATTGTGTTTCAGCATCAGACATAGAGATATCATTTGGATTCTCAGGTGGTTCAACAATAGGTTCACTAGAAGTTGGCAAAGTCCTATCATTTTTCTTTTTCTTCCTTTTAGAAGAACTAGGTGCATCAGTATTATTTCTCTGAGAATCTTGCTCAATTCTCTTAGGGTGGCCTTGAGGATACAAAGGTTCTGAGTCATTCTACCAGTTCTAGTAGCCACTCTAACAAAGATAATCATTTTTCTTACTATTCATTTCATCAAGCAATTCTTTTTGAGCCTTAAGTACTTATTCTACTTGAGTGGTAACCATAGAAGCATGTTTGCTAACAAGTTTTAGTTCACCTCTAATATTAGCCATATAATCACCCAAATGTTTAATCATATAAGCATTTTGTTTTAATTGTCTACCAAAATAAGCATTGAAGTCTTCTTGCTTAAACATAAAGTTATCAAACTCATCCCAACACTGACTAGCAATTTTAGTAGGAGGGACTTCAGCTCTATCATATCTATAGAGAGAATTTACCTTTACTACCTGTGTCGGGTTATCGGGATCAGGAGGTTCTTCAATAGGTAAAGGTAATGGATTAAGATCATATGTTTCTTCAACAGGCGGTAAATTAAGACCATGTATTTCTTCAATAGGAGGTAAATTCTTAACATCTTCAGCTTTAATACCTTTTTCTTTCATAGATTTATTTGCCTCTTGCATATCTTCAGGACTGAGAAATAGAACACCTCTCTTCTTCGGAGTTGGTTTAGGAATAGGCTCAGTAATTGGAGCAGGAGCTGGCTCAGGAGGTGCCCAATTATTTTCATTTGTCAACATATTATTCAATAGAATTTCAGCTTCATCCGGTGTTCTTTCCCTGAAAAGAGAACCAGCACAACTATCCAGGTAATCTCTAGAAGCATCGGTTAGTCCATTATAAAAGATATCAAGTATTTCATTTTTCTTAAGAGGATGATCAGGCAAAGCATTAAGTAACTTGAGAAGCCTCCCCAAGCTTGTGGGAGACTCTCTTCTTCAATTTGCACAAAGTTGTATATTTCCTTTAAGGCAGCTTGTTTCCTATGAGCAGGGAAATATTTAGCAGAGAAGTAATAAATCATATCCTGGGGACTACGCACACAACCAGGATCAAGAGAATTCAACCATATCTTAGCATCACCCTTTAATATGAACGGAAATATTTGAAGGATATAAAAGTAGCGAGATCTCTCATCATTAGTGAACAGGGTGGCTATATCATTTAATTTAGTAAGATGTGCCACAACAGTTTTAGATTCATAGCCATGAAAAGGATCAGATTAAACCAAAGTAATTATATCAGGATCAACAAAGAATTCATAATCCTTATCGGGAACACAAATAGTTGAAGTAGCAAAAGTAGGGTCAGGCCTCATTTTATCTCTAAGAGATTATTTACTCCATTTAATTAATAGCCTCTTGAGTTCACGGCTATCCCTGCAAGCTAAAATAGCTGCAAAAGCTTCCATATCAAAAACATAACCCTCAGGAATAACAGGCCTATCTTCATCATCACTTTCATCAATATAATCAGATTCAATAATTTCTTTCTCTCTAGCCCTAGCAATTTGTTCATCAAGAAATTCGCTAAGTGGCACAGTAGTATCTGGCATAGAAGTAGTTTCATCATAAGTATCATGCATAGCAGAAGTGGCATCATCAATAACATGCGACATATCAGAACGAATAGCAGAAGCAGGTTTAGGTGTCGCAAGGTTACTCATAACAGTAGGTGAATCAAGTGCAGAGCTAGATGGCAGTTCCTTACCTCCCCTCGTAGTTGAGGGATAAATTGTTGTCTTAGCATCTTTCAAGTTCTTCATAGTGTCCAGCAGATATAAATCCCAAGTGACTCAAAGAATAGAGCTATGCTCAAGAACGGCGCCAGAAATTAGTCTTGATAACCCACAAGTGTAGGGGATCGTAACAGCTTTCGAGGGTAGAGTATTCAACCCAAATTTATTGATTCGACAAAAGGGGAGCCAAAGGATATTCTCAAGTATTAGCAGTTGAGTTGTCAATTCAACCACACCTGGATAACTTAATATCTGCAGCAAAGTATTTAGTAGCAAAGTAATATGATAGTAGTGGTAACGGTAACAAAAGAGTAATGAAAGCAAAAGTAATTTTTTTGGTGTTTTGTAGTGATTGTAACAATAGCAACGGGAAAGTAAATAAGCGAGAACCAATATATGGAAAGCTCGTAGGCATTGGGTCGGTGATGGATAATTATGCCGGATGCGGTTCATCATGTAACAGTCATAACATAGGGTGACACAGAACTAGCTCCAATTCATCAATATAATGTAGGCATGTATTCCGAATATAGTCATACGTGCTTATGGAAAATAACTTGCATGACATCTTTTGTCCTACCCTCCCATAGCAGCGGGGTCCTAATGGAAACTAAGGGATATTAAGGCCTCCTTTTAATAGAGAACCGGAACAAAGCATTAGCACATAGTGAATACATGAACTCCTCAAACTATGGTCATCACCGGGAGTGGTCCCGATTATTGTCACCTCGGGGTTTCCGGATCATAACACATAGTAGGTGACTATAGACTTGCAAGATAGGATCAAGAACTCACATATATTCATGAAAATATAATAGGTTCAGATCTGAAATCATGGCACTCGGGCCCTAGTGACAAGCATTAAGCATAGAAAAGTCATAGCAACATCAATCTCATAACTTAGTGGATACTAGGGATCAAACCCTAACAAAACTAACTTGATTACATGATAGATCTCATCCAACCCATCACCATCCAGCAAGCCTGCGATGGAATTACTCACGCACGGCGGTGAGCATCATGAAATTGGTGATGGAGGATGGTTGATGATGACGACGGCGACGAATCCCCCTCTCCGGAGCCCCGAACGGACTCTAGATCAGCCCTCCCGAGAGGTTTTAGGGCTTGGCGGCGGCTCCGTATCGTAAAACACGATGATTTCTTCTCCTTTATTTTTTTTCTCCCCGAAAGAAAATATATAGAGTTGGAGTTGGCGTCGGAGGAGCTCCAGGGGGCCTACGAGGTAGGGGGCGCGCCCCCCACTCTCGTGGACAGGGTGTGGGCCCCCTGGTCTTCATCTTTGGCAAGGATTTTTTATTATTTTTAACTAGATGTTCCGTGGAGTTTCAGGTCATTCCGAGAACTTTTGTTTTCTGCACATAAAACAACATCATGGCAATTTTGCTGAAAACAGCGTCAGTCCGGGTTAGTTCCGTTCAAATCATGCAAGTTAGAGTCCAAAATAAGGGCAAAAGTGTTTGGAAAAGTAGATACGAAAGAGACGTATCACTCGTCTTGTTTGAACGTCCACTTGACGCGCGGCTCGCCCGTCCTGGCCCCCCGCTTCTTCTTTTTCCCTTTCCTCGCCGGCGCAAGCGCCGACTCCTCCTCCTCCTCACCATAGTCGAGCTCGTCGTCCATGTGGCCGGCGAGGTCCATTGTATCGTCTTGCGCCTGGAACCCGGGGGAGACGACGGCGGCGACCGAGCCGCTCGTGATGATCTCGTCCATGTAGCCTTCCTCACGTCGGGGTTGTCGAAATGTGACGACGAAGCTTGCGAGAAGGGCAGGGCGCCACGGCCCAGAGGCGGCGTCGAGGAGACTGCGTACGCTGGCGGCGAGTAGGTGTACGGGGGGTAATGGACGCCGGCGAACACGGGTGAGGGCGTGCGCTGGTCGGGGTTCAGACCGGAGGGTGAGGCGTGTTGGCCATGCGGAAAGGTGATGTTGGGGTTGAATCCACCATGCGCGTCGCCGTCACAGAGCTGTGCGAGGGTGCGCACTTCGTGCGGGCGACCGCGAAGTCGGCCGGGCGACCCGACGCTCATTGCCTGTGCAGCTTGCGGTGCCATGGCCGCCGGGCGGATTCATCATTCCCGCGCGAGACGCCTCTGCCTGCTTTGCCGCCGCCGCCGCGTCCCGGGCCCTCTTGGCGTTGAGCCTGTTCCGCCAGTTGGTGGTGACAGCCTCTCGGTGCTGAACCTCCGCGCTCCAGTCGGCGTTTGACATGCCCGGTGGTTTTGCCGACGGCGCCCACGGCTTCCTCTGCTTCGGCTGGGTGGCATCGGCAACGGCAGCGGCGTGAGGGGCCGAGTACTTCTTCGGCGGCATGGCGGGATGGCGGGGAGAGGGAGGAGAATGGCGGGAGAAGAGTAGCAGAAGGGGGGAAATGGAGGAAAATGGAGGGGGAAAGTGGGGGATCGGCGGGAAAAGGCATGTCTCTCGCCGATAAAGCAAGGTCCTGAGGATGCGATTGGGCCGATTTTTGGCCAGCGCTAAAAAAAGGCCTTGGGGGCATGTTGGGGGACGAGTGGAGATGCTCTAAGACTGATGATATATTTCACTACAGACACATCACCACTGGAACAATGATCCATGCAGACTCCTCACACTTAAGAAAAAAAAATCCTCCACCTTGTTGAAACATATAAGATGTCAATCCAGATATTTGATACCCCAAAGACTCCAACAAAACTAACTTGTGAGCTGATCTTGCTGTATAGAATCCACCTATCACACAACGCATCATGTTTCGATGCAGCTAGCTCTGCTTCCGTTTCCCTTTTCAAATTTGAGTGAACTCTCGCCCCTTCATATTTTACATGAAATGTCAAGTTCCAAGCCTGGAGATGTTAAAGGGCCCCTTTTAATTTAATTTCGACTATAAAATCCAATTGCCTGTTTTTTTTAAAGGGAATCCGGTGCGCTGCTTTGTGTTTCAGCCAGCTAGCCCATTGATTGCAGGCTCATTCGTAAAAACTAAAAGGATAGTAGGCTCTACTGGGCTCTCAGTAATTCGGCTTTGCTATAAGAAAGAAGGACCTGGATGTGCATAACCTTTTGCCTTTTCTTTTTTATCTCTTTACTTCTCTATTTCCTTTTCCTACATTTTATTTTTTTCTGTATTATTTCTTTTTTTCATGTATATATTTTTCTTCAATAAAGGTAAATCATTTTTATGGAAACCAGATGGTATTCTTTTAACAATGTAATTTTCTATGCGTTAAATATTTTTCCAATTCAGGTTGAACATTTCCGAAATACAGCTTGATTTATTTCCAATAACGTTAATTGTTTTAATACACAATCAATGTTCTTCAAAAAATAGTTGAATATTTAAATACAATAGATTTTTTAAAAATGTTGAAAAAATTTAATGCATGGTCAATATTCAAAAAATGATATTTGTATTAATTATGAGAAATAAACGTTTTTACTCATACATTGTCTAATATTCGCATTAAATGTTTTTCAAAAAATCATAAACAAATAGATGAACATTTTTCATAAATGCGTGAAAAACTTTTCAGATAACATGCAAAAAGATTATGACGTGCTAATTATTTTTCAAATATGTGGTGATCATTTTTTAAGCACGTCATTATCATTTTTGCAGAACACACAGTGATTTGTTTTGTAAATATACAAAATTTACAAGTATGAAATATTTTTCCAAATATTATTATTAAAACATTTCTGAAATAAGAGAAAAAACATAATGAAACTTTTGGAAGTAAAAAGTCAAAATAAACTCACGTGTGCATGTGGAGGCTTGCCGGGAGACTCTTCCACATGCCGATACCGTCGTGTGCTGGGCCAGATCTATCTACGCGAGCGCGTGAGCGCTCACGCTAGGCTTTTAGAAGGCTAGTGGTAGTAAAAAGAAGGCTAGTGGTAGTAAATAGCAGAAACACGGCGGGGAGCTCCTAACCGGCGCGCGTAGCGCGGGTTTGCCTCCTGTCGCCCACTACAAATTGAACTGGGTCAGGCACATTAAATACTTTCGTCCCTCCTCTACGCCTCGCTAGTTATCTGCTCAGTTTTTTTTTTCTCAAATCAGATGGCCGGCGCGCCGTGACCCGTTGATCCAAGACTCTGGTCGTTAACCGTTGACTTCTAAAAGATCATAGGTTCAAAAAATCTTCACCAATTTATTTATTTGCTGCAAATTTAAGAAAACTGCCCGAATTTGAAAAAAATTCATGGATTTTTAAAATTTCACGAATTGAAAAAATTTCATTGATTGAAATAAATCATTATTTTCTTTCAAAAGTCACCAAATTTAAGAAAAAACTTTGAAATTTCAAAAAAGTTCACTAATTTAGGAAAAAAGTTCATAGAATTTGCAAAAGATACGTCAAGTAAATATCATTGATTTTAAATAAAAATCAGTATTGTTCGAAACAAATATGATTAATTTTTAAAAATCGCTGGTTGTGTAAAAAATTATCAATTTTCTAAAAAAACTTCACAAATCTCAAACGAAACTGTGCAAATTTGAAAATTATTTGTGGTTTTCATAACAAATCTTGAAATTTTAAATAGGAAACTTAGAAATGGAAAAGAAAATGAAAAAGAAAAGAAAAATGAAAAAACGAAAAAGAAAAAAGAAACAAAAGTAAAATAACGAACAGAAACCATGAGAAAAACCCACTAAAACCAATCCCACAAGACCGGTGGGAACCTTCTATGAAGTTCCCAAAACCGGTGGGTGGGCCGGCAGCCCACTTGGAGTAGATAAGAGAGAGGGGGGGGGGGGGGGGTGCTCGCTACCAAATACACTATACTAGGCGATTAAGGCACCAAATAGGACTCAGCGGGTGCTATGTATCGCTTATAACGATCACACCCCTCCCTAATCGCTCGCAGCGATTGCTCCGACCGCCTACAACACTTGACTATGGGCTAGCCCATTATAGCAATAGAGCTAAAGATCAACTCTTCGACCTTCCTGTAGTGTTTTTTCTGGCGTTTCTTCAAATGTTCGAGCTTTCTTTCGTTTTCAAATTTATGGATAATTTTGAAATTAATGACCTTTTTACATATTCATGAAAAAATTTCACTGGGCAATCGGCAAATCTCGTCCGCTGAACAATTTTCAAATTCGTGAAGTTTTTCACTGATTGTAAAAACTTTATGAAGATCTTTCGCGGAAAATTTTTTAAATTGGCAAAAACAATCAACCAACAATTTTTCAAAATCTCGTTCAGTGAAAATTCTTCACTTAAGCTTTTTTAAATACGTGAAAAAAATTCAAAATCCATCAAACTTTTTCCAATTTCACGAACATTTTTTGCTTCACAATTTTCAAAATCCTGAAGTTCTCATGAATTTGAAAAAAATCATGAAGATTTTTCACCAAACAAATTTTCAATATTGTTCACTGAAATTTTTTAAAATTCATGGATAATTTTCAAATTCACAAAACATTTTTCAAGAATCTCATTCAATGAAAAAATATCAATTTTCCGAAAAGTTTAACTGAACATTTTTAACATTTTTTAAAAGCGAACGAATTTTGTAATTTTAACTATTTTGAACAATTCTAGAAATTTGTGATTTTTTGTCAAAAAAGAGAAGAAAACAAAAGAAAAAGGATGCGTAAAATTGAAAATATATAAAGAAAGGAAATGTATTAAACCAAAAAGGAAACATTATAAACCTGTAAAGAAGGCAACTGAAAAGAAAGAAAAACAGCTAGAAAGCTTCCCGAAGAAACTTCCGAAATCTTCCTGAAACAGTTCCCAACGAAAATGTTTGTATTCCCTCCATAAACTAATATAAGAGCGTTTAGATTACTACTTTAGTGATCTAAATGCTTTTATATTAGTTTACAGAGGGAGTACCAGTTAAATGAGCCAGCTCGCTGTGAACGCACGTATGCGATCGGACGCTTAGCGCTTGCAGCGGGCAATACACAAAATTTGTGGTATCACAGAGCGATCAATAGGATCTTCGACCTGTAGTGGGCTTGGAATAATTTGGCCTGGAGGTCCTGACCTATGAGAAAGATGAGTCTGGATGAACATGAAAGTCTCCGGGGGGGCGGGGGGCATCAATGCATTAGGTTCACAGAAAATCCCTAAAAACAAATAAGGTTCATAGAAAAAAGATGCACAAGGTTCACAATTCACACTGTTAGAATAATCCGAGACGCATGTCAATCAACGAAGGATCAAGCAATCACACGGGACACGACATCAGAATTTGTTAACGAAAATCACCGACATGGCTACATCCCCAGGGCATTACTATGGGCGCTCCTTTCCGTTCATACCACTACAATACCACACCCCGGTCACCCGAGAGCCGGCACACGCCGCTGACTCCCCTTGCATGCATGTGCTATTATGTTGGCATATGCTACATCATGTGTCTACCCTCACATTATATAAGAGTAACATGATACAAGAGTCCTACTAGAGTCCTACAAGAGTCCTACTGGTGCTCCATCCTCTATACGAATTTTAAATTTCAAAAATACTAGAAAATTTTAAAAAATATCTGAAATCTTGGGATATCAGACTTGGGTGCCCAATCTACTCCCTTGTGAAGTTTCGTCAAAAAATAACAAGAAATGTATCTGCGATGAAGAAAATACAATCCTACCTACGATCCATCTAAGCAGTTTTTTTGTACACATAGGAAATCTTTGTCCTTTTTGTTACTGATACATTTCCTGGTATTTGTTGACGAAATTTCACATGCATGTAGATTGGGCATCTGGGTTTGATATTTGCGTGGTCTTAGTTTTTTTCTTTCAAAATTCCCTTTTTTTAAGAGTAAAATGCATCATAGGTCCTAGAACTATTGAAGGTGTGTCAGTTTAGTCCTATAACTTTGAAACTATAGTTTTTGGTCCTCAAACTATTGAAGGTGTTTCAGTTTAGCCCTATAACTTCGAAAATGCAGTTTTGGGTCCCAAAAATATTGGAGGTGTGTCAGTTTAGTTCTATTACTTCAAAACTACAACTTTGGATGCCAAAACTAGAGTATTTGACAAAAAACTACCACATTTCACGTATCCGTCCCACAGAACTACCACATTTTCAAAACTGACCAAAAACTCCAGATTAGTGTTGATTTCATGACAAAAAACTACCAAGTTCACTTGATGACAGATTTAACCGTTTTAACCGCCTTTCTAACAGGGCTGGCCCACCGGTCAGGACGGCGGCTGCTAACGGCGCTCGCCCGCCGCCCGTTAGCCAGGCGCGTCGGTCGGACCCGGTCACGTCGCGGGAGGAGATCGAGATGAGGGACCCGGAAGTGCCCTCGCTGGTGAGGCTGCCGGAGCACGTGGTGCTGGAGATCCTCGCGCGCGTGCCCGGCGTCGCCGACCTCTTCTGCTGTGACTGCAGGCCGGCGCGACCTCGCCACCCGTCCTTCCCGACGCCTTGTGGCCGGAGGGCGCGTGCCACTTCTCCTCCTCGCCGGGGCGCGGCGCCTCGGCGGGAAGGGCCGCCGGGCTCCGGCTTCGTCTGGCCGGGGTCGATTGGCCCCGCCGCCTCGGCTTTCGTCCTCGGCGCCGCCGACCTCGTGCGTGGCTAGCAGGCGGCAAAGCGCCGTTAGCCATTAGCACGGCCGCCATCCTGACCGGTGGGCCAGCCCTGTCAGATTCACTTTTAAAACGGTTAAATCTGTCATCAAGTAAACTTGGTAGTTTTTTATCACGAAATCAGCACTAATCTGGAGTTTTTGGTTAGTTTTCAAAATATGATAGTTCTAGACGAATACGTGAAATGTGGTAGTTTTTTGTGAAATACTCCCAAGACTAAGTAAGTTTGTTAAGCTTGCATGGCCAACATCTATGGTGCATTTTTTTTCAAATGAGCCATTTATATGTGTTTACTTTTCTAAAAGTGGTCCATACGCTTCCACGACGCAGTGTGTGTTGCAACCTGGACATACACCACCTGCATGGCCATGAGCTATAGGGCAGCCTCGCTGAGAGGTTTGGTGTCAAACCCAATATGCGACCCTATCCAAAAGGAACTCGACGGTCCCCCCAAGGATAGACCCGCATATTGAAACGCTTTTGCAAGGTGGATATCATTACATCAACATTACATAATAGTGGGGATACATAAATAAGGCACAAATGCCACAAGAATACATCACAATATATACAAGATCAACATCCGACTACGGATGAAACATAAACAAACTCAAACGACATCCACCTCGCTAGCCCAGGGCTGCCGACTGGAACCTATCCCCGATCGAAGAAGAAGCGTAAGAAGAACTCCAATACAAGCAAACATCGCTCTCGCGTCATGATCATCGCAAACCTGTACCTGCAACTGGTGGTGTAGTAATCTGTGAGCCACGAGGACTCAGCAATCCCATTACCATGGGTAGCAAGACTAGCAAAGCTTAATGGGAAAGAAAGGGGTAAAGTGGTGAGGTTGCAGCAGCGACTAAGCATAATATGGTGGCTAACATACGCAAATGAGAGCGAGAAGAGAAACAAAGGAACGGTCGTCAACTAGTAATGATCAAGAAGTGATCACGAACTCCTACTTACGCCAAACATAACCCAGAAACCGTGTTCTCCTCTCGATCAACCCCGAAAAGAGACACTCATGGTTACGCACACGGTTGATGTATTTTAGAAGAGTTTGCTTCAAGTTTACTACAACCGGATATTAACAAATTCCCATCTCGCCACATAACCGCTGCACGGCTCTCGAAAGTTTATACCCTGCAGGGTGTCCCAACTTAGCCCATGATAAGCTCTCGCGATCAACGAAGAATATTCCTTCTCCCGGGAAGACCCGATCAGTCTCGAATCCGGCTACAAGACATTTCGACAAAGAATAAAACAAGACCAGCAAAGCCGCCCGATCGCCGACAATCCCGATAGGAGCTGCACATATCTCGTTCTCGTGGCAACACCGGATGAGACATCCTACGAGTAAAACCAAACCTCAAGTTGCCCCAAGGTGGCCCATGATCTACTCGGTTCGGGCCAACACTTAGACAAGCATTGGCCCGGGGCTGAATAAAGATGACCCTTGGGTTAATTACTCCCAAGGGAAATATAGGTGGTGGTGAGGCAAATGGTAAAACCAAGGTTGGGCCTTCTTTGGAGGAGTCTTATTCAAAGCGAATCGTCAAGGGGGTCCCATAAATCACCCGACCGCGTTAGGGACGCAAAATCCGGGAACATAACACCGATATGACGGAAACTAGGGCGGCAAGAGTGGAACAAAACACCAGGCATAAGGCCAAGCCTTCCACCCTTTACCAAGTATATAGATGCATTAATAAAATAAGATATATTGTGATATCCCAACAAGTAAACATGTTCCAACAAGGAACAATATCTCCATGTTCCAACAAGGAACAAACTTCCTCTTCACCTGCAACTAACAACGCTTATAAGAGGGCCGAGCAAAAGCGGTAACATAGCCAAACAACGGTTTGCATAGGAAAGGTGTCAAAGGTTAGAGGCTGACATGGCAATTTGGGATGGCTTGATAAACAGGTAATAGGTAGCGCAGCATAGCGATAGAACGAAGCAACTAGCATAGCAATGATAGTAGTGAGATCCGGGGTAGCGGTCATCTTGCCTGAAATCCCGCTAGGAAGAAGAACGAGTCCATGAAGAAGACGAACGGATGAAGCCGAACCAAGCGTAGACGAATGAATCCTCACGATCGCAACGGAACGGGAACTAACAAGAAGAAGCACACAACATAGTAAACACACCACACATAAACAAGACATGAAGCACAATCAAGCATGATGCATGACACGGCTACATGAAGCTACTCATGGCAAGGGATGATGCGAACAAGAGCAACACATCAAGGCAAGTTTAAATGAGGCCGGAAACAACATAGAACAATTCCGGTAAGTCCTCATATGCAAATTTCGAAATTGGTCCAGATCTGAATAACTCTATGCTGCAAAATACATGGTCTAGAAGATATGAGCAAAACAAGATAAGCATGGCATTGATGCAAAATACATGCAAACATCAAGCAAACACCTCAAAACAAGGATGCAACATGATAATATGAATCTACATGCAAAATCAAGCAAGTTTCATATAGAGCACTCTCAAAACGGAGCAACGGTTCAACACATACACCCTATACAAGTCATAGCAACAATCTGTCCAAAACAGCAACTAGGCATATTGCAAGCACCAAAACGACAAGCTACAGCATCTTAACATGATAACAAAAGACATAGGCATGATGTACAGGTAAAGCATTACAAAACATGAACACTGAACTATCTCCAGAAATCACTAGAACATGCTCAAAATAACATGGCAAAATTGCAAATAATAACAGTTTCAGGCATTGGCAGAAATAACATCAGGTTGCAATGTTTAGAGCTATCAAACAACATGTTACAGGAAATTAACATGGCAAACAAAGGCATGGCATGAATCTACTCAAAGCATAGAACAAAAGTACTTTACTGACCATAAGCCAAAAAGGATCATAAAATATGATGGCACCCATGTAAACATGGAAAGTTATATTATAGATTCAAACATGGCAGGAACAACGATAAGTAGGCATGTTGGTGAGCTTGAACCACTCACTACAGAGCAATACATGGCATAGCAAGGCAACCAACAGTAATAAGACATGGCATAGAAGCTATACATGGCAATAACAACATCATAGCATGCAAGGATCAACTACAAAAACCTTGGCAAAATTGAATAACATGTAAACAACCTGCCAGGAAACATTTTATAGCAAAAGTAGAGCTCGATTGACTCAAGCTATGGCACTCCATAATTGCAAAAAAGGGCATGGATGGATAGAGAATAACCATATGTTCAGAACATCCTTAGTGAAGTATCTCCAAATATGCATGGATCTCTCGGTAGCATCAAGTTAACATGGCAACAAAATATAACAGAAACTGCCAGGAAAACAGCAACAGCAAGTACCCTACTTAACAAGCTTGATGCACTCACTACACAACTCACAAAAATACATGGCAAGCACCCCTGGAAAGATGGAATGGCATATTACAAAACACATGTAGGACTCAAGTTCATAGGATGCACACATCAATAATGGCAAAAATGACAAAAGTGCATGTACTGATAAGAATCTGAAACTAACATCACATAGCACTCTTCCAAACAGAATTTCGTGCATCAAGATGAGCTCAAATGAAAATGATGCAATGAGATGAAATGATCTACTCTTCGGGGTGAACAATTTGACATATTATACGCACGAAACGGAACTACGGATGCAGAGATACGATGCGATAAACATGACAAGATAATGTCACAGATTCGGGGACTTAGGCGAAATATCACCTCGGGGAAAAACTGGACGAGGCGATCCGGGACGGGGCGTTGGGATCGGGGCTTGGTGGATCTCGTCCAGATCCGGGGCGACGGGTCCGGCGGCTCCGGCGAGAGCTCCGGCGAGGGCTCCGGCCGGAGTTGGAGGCGAGGGCAACGGAGGCGGCGGCAGCGAGGCGGAAGCGAGGCGCTGGCTCGGCCGGGCGACGAGGCGCTGGAACCACGGGCGTCGGGCGGAGGGGCTCGCCGGTCTCCTCTGGCGGGAGGCGGGCGACGGGCGGCGCCGGATGGGTGAGGAGGCGGCGACGAGGAGGCGGAGGCGGCCTGCCGGGCGGCGGAAATGACACGGCCGGGCTGCAACCTGGCACGCTACGCCGGAGGCGCGGGCGCGGCCGGGCGGCGCTTGAGGCTCGCGCGGGCGGACGGGCGGCGGCGGAAGCCGGGCTGGCGGCGAGGGTTCAAGGGCGATGGTCAGCCGCCATGGGAGAGAGAGAGAAGCGGCGGGTGAGGTGGCGGCGTGGGAGTGGCTAGCGGCGGTGGCGGGTGACGTGGCAGGCCGTGATTGGCCGGAGTGAGGTGGCCGGCGGACATGTCCGTGCTGGCGGACGTGTCCGTGCTGGCGATGAAGATGGCTAGGGTTAGGGTGGATTTGACCGCGAATTTCGGAGGGGAGGACATATTTATAGGTAGAGGGAGCTAGGAGAGTCCAAATGAGGTGCGGTTTTCGGCCACGCGATCGTGATCGAACGACCGAGAGCATGGAGGGGAGTTAGATGGGTTTTGGGCCACTTTGGAAGGGGTGTTGGGCTGCAAACAAAAGAGGCTTTTGCGGTTACCCGGTTAACCGTTGGAGTACCAAACGACCTCCAAATGGAACGAAACTTGACAGACGGTCTACCGGTGCTATACCAAGGCCGCTTGACAAACCTCGGTCCATTCCGAGACCGTTTAACACCCGCACACGAAAAGAGGTAAAAGAGGGCGCCGGGAGACATAGGAGTGCCGGATTGCAAAACGGACAACGGGGAAATGCTCGGATGCATGAGACGAACACGTATGCAAAATGAAACGCGCGTGATGACATGATATGAAATGCAGATGATGACATGGCAAAGAGAGACACGCAAGCACATGACATGGCAGCGACGGCGAATAACTGACGGACACCTGGCGCATCGAATCCGGGGCGTTACATTTGGCGCGGCCAATGGAGAGACCCCGATCCAGTCGACATGGAGGACGACATCCCTCTACCTCGACGCGGCCGCCGGGAAATCCTGGGCCAATCAGGATGGAAGACACAATCTCTCTCTATCTCTCTCTCTCTCTCCCTCTCTCTCCCTCTCTCTCTCATGACATCGTCGTTGCCCTACACCCTTCCCGTAGAGCTCGTCGTGCAGGTTGTTGCTTGGGTAGGAGCATGACCACAAGTGGGGAATTGTCACTGCTATCAGACGATGCAGATAAGTGTGTAGAAACCGCAAAGCTGACGCAAACGTCGGCGAGAGCGACGCAGCTCCAGCAGCAGCCACAGGTGGGTAGCCATTGGACGTTGTGCGACGTGTCATTCTCCTACTACGGGGTGAGGCCGAGATGACCGGTCTACTCTCCTTGCTGGAGCTCAAGCCATCATGCCATTGCTGGCATGCAGTTTCGAAGTTATAGGACTAAACCGACACACCTGCAATTGTTTTAGAACCTAAAACTACAGTTTTGAAGATATAGGACTGAACCGACACACCTCCAATAATTTTAGGACCAAAAAATGCAGTTTTAAAGTTATAGACTGAACTGGCACACCTCCAATAGTCTTAGACCTACGATGCATTTTACTCTTTTTATAACTAAATGTTCATATAGGGGGCGGAGCACCCAGATGCAGATCCTCTTGCACTGCTCCATACCCTATCTTCACAAAATACTGCTCAGAACATAATATTCAACACAATTCCTACACACACGAGGCTTTGCTAGAACGCAGTCGTGAAAGCAAAACTGAGTTTGCTATAATGACAGGTCAAAAAAATTGCTATGATTTCCCGCAAAAAAATTTGCTATAATGTTGATGATAACACCATGGTATGTACAGGTTTAAGAATTCTGGCGCCGGCGCAGCCGTGTAGGGTGTCCATGCATCGTTGTCCGAAATGGACAGGCTAAACCACCGATAAAACACATCATTACCAGGTTTTATTTGCTGGCGATGTTAATTATTTATACACTGCCCAGATTGGCAGCTCAGTTTTTGTTTGGTTCAGAGATAGTGTTTTTGATCGGCAACGCAGAGTCAGGCTGTCTGTATTCTGCTCTGTCGACTACGCACGTCTCCAGTTTTCAATTGCTGGAAAGATACTTCGTGTTGGGCTGTGATCTCCACAACTATCAGCTCTGTTCCACGTTTTTCCGGTAGAACATGTCGTTAGGTTTCAGTAGCTGACACCATTGGTCTAAGAAATATATCCATCCTCACTTATTCAGATCATCTAACAAATGCTCCATCGTTCTTTCAGGTAGCTGATTGATCAGTCTGTTGTTGTTGGTCATTTGATTAGTCTGTTGGAGCAATGTGCCAAAAAAAAAATTCTCAAATACGCACGAGTGTGCGTATCATCTTATATAGAAGAAGAAGGGGGGGGGAAGAATCCCAGCCACCGTTGATGTTACAAAGATTTAAAAGCTACATAACATCACATCAGCACACAGCGCGGCCGACAGTCCACCTGCGCAACAACTAACCCGACTACTCGCTGCTTGCCCACCCTGCTAGAAGCTGAAGCGTGCTGTCCACTTCACCTTTCAACAGGCCCGCGTGCTGCCAAGCTCTACCCTCCATGACAGCCGCCTAACGACCACCTCTAGTGATGGAGAGGCGCCATCGAAGACAACCGCATTCCGGTGTTTCCAAAGCTCCCAAAGGCCGAGAGTAAGAAGCGCCCTCAACTCCTTGGCTTGTGCATGCTCGACGTTCTTGCAACACACCACTCCTTGAGGGTGTCTTGTGTAGTTGGTGTCCACTGCGGTTTCCCAAGGGCTGAGCACAGGGTTCTCCAGATAGTCCTGGCGAACACACACGTTAGAAGAATGTGGTCTATGGTTTCCTCCTCTTGGTTACAAAATGGGCATGCATCACGGTGCGGAGGAGGCCGTCGGCCAGTCGATCCGAAGTCCAACATCTGTTCCTCATGGCCAGCCAGGTGAAGAAGCGACACTTGAGAGGTGCCCTAGATCTCCAGCAAAAGTCCGTCGTAGGCGCCACCTCCCTACCAGCAAACTGTGCAGCGTAAGTGGAACGAACCGAGAATTGGCGTTCGGTTACCAAGCCCAAACTATGGAGTCGTGGATGTGTTCCTCGAGCTGTATCCCTTGCAATCTCTGCCAGTCTCGAGGTACTCCATGAGAGTTTCGTAAGCCATGTCGGGGCCGATATCGCGAGTCCAAGACCCTAGCGTGATGGCCTCAGAACTGTCTGTGTGTCCTTTACTCGCTTCCTTACTCTATCATATATGCCGGTGCAAACTCACGAATCCTCGCGCCATGTAGCCAGCGGTCTTCCCAAAAGAGGGCATCTTTGCCATTCCCTACTGTCACCTTGGTGGCTGCTGCAACCACCGCAAGAGAATCCTTGGGGAGGGCAAACTTGAACTCTGCCCAAGGACGATCCCGGTCCACACGATGCAACCAAGCCCAACGAGCTTGCATTGCAACATTTAGCCACCTAAGGCTCGGTATACCTGTGCCTCCTGCCCAGCGTGGTGTGCACACCTCCTCCCAAGCCACAGAGCAGTGCCCTCCATTAGCTTGAGCTTTGCCACACCATAGGAACCCTCTGATTATCTTGTTCATGGCCGCTATCATCTTGATGGGTAGGTCCAGCGCAATCATCGCGTCTGAGGGATCGAGCATAGCCGAGAGGACCAGATCGAGTCTGCGCCACTTTTGGGTAGGGTCGCCGCCTTCCAGGTGGGCAGACGAGTTGCCAGCGTCTCCACCAATCCGCTTAGTTGTGCCGCTGAGGGTTTCTTCAGACATAGGGGGAGGCCTAGGTATTTGCATGAGAATGATCCAATACTGCATCCCAGGATACCTTCCACGCGCGCCACCTCATCCTCCGAGCATCGTATGGGCATGGCCGAGGTTTTTTGCATACTTACCCGGAGGCCAGACGCCATGCCATACATGTGCCAAAATTCAACAGGCTTTGCCATTAGAGGCGGTTCAATTATGCAACTGATCTTGACGTCTTGGAACAATAGGAATAACTTAATTAGCAGCCGTTGAATTAACAGTATCATGCTTGTCTCAGCGGTCGTACGTGTCCCGGAAGAAACATCAAGAAACCTTAGTTAAGAAGTACTGGCCGGAAAGCAACTAAGATGCGGACATTCAGTCGGTGGGAAAAATATTCCTGTATATACGACTGAGTGACTGAGATGAATTGTTTGAAATGTAGTTTGCGTATCTTGAATGGAATTTAGTCCGGATAGTCAAACACGTTATTCATATGCCATGACCATGTGTGAATGCTCTTTCGTGAGCAATGTTGTTCCTACGTGTATTTTTTTAAAAGATCTTAACGTACAAGTTCTATCTAAACGGTTAGCTAAAGTAATGGATCTTACAATCTAAAAATAAACCACTTGCGTAGAGTTTTTGTAGGATTTTTATGTAGGAATAGGATGTTTCATGTTTTCTACTCATTCGGTCTTCAAATCATTTTAGAAATGAAAACTTACTAGCATTAAACATGAAATAATTTAGATTTGCCACATATAATTGAAGTCGGTAAATCCATGTAATAAGTCATTCCATCGGAGGAGCGACTGTGTCGATTGGTGATCGTGCTCTTCGCAGAAGTTGGAGCAACCTTTCATCATCACGTTTACGCCAGCGGGGATTTGGAGTGTACATGTGTGGTAGTACTGGCATGGGTTTATTTGAACTATTTGCCAGCTACTGCAAACAAGCGAAGCCAGGGTCATGAGCTCACTGAGGGGTGATGATGATGGCATTGCATTTGTATTGACATATGTGGTTTCCTATAGTGTGTGTTCGAGTTTGGTTTTTCCGTGCCATCATGGCCAAGTGTAGTTTTCATTCGGTTTTCCTTATTAACGAGGCAACTCATTTTGTTGTATAAATGATTGGTAGAACTCTCACTTGCTTTGGTAAAAAAGAAGGTGTGGCTACGCAAGTTGTGTCTAGCGTGACCTGGTGAGTGGTGTGTGTCCGTAGTTGCATCGCTCTCAGACCTACCCAATACGGTATGCTAGTGGATGGGGTTGGGTTCGCAACGATTCTTGTGCCTATTGTGACCTAGTCTAAGACCGTATGTGTCTGGCACATTCTCACTAGATCAATCTCATGGCCGGGTGGAACACTTCGGACAAAATCCTTGTCCGAACGAGAGTCGATGCTAATTAAGATGGGACTTGGACATCATCTCCTCCTTGGAGGCGTTATTGAAGAGGTGTTTTATCCCTTCCGTTGGACGATGGCCGGTCAAGGTCCAAGGCATTTTGTGGTGGCTACTAGGGTAGCCATGTCTATTCACCCGACATGGTGTGCAGTTCTTTGGACAAAGTTTTGGCCCGATGAGCATTGGTGCCGATGAAGAAGGCACCAATGTCCGTCATTTTCCTCCCACGAGGTGTTGTCGAAGATCTACATCTCCACACTACTCCTCAAAAACATATTTTTGCCTGGCAGATGAGACTTCTAGGAGCACTGGTGCCTTCACCGGATAGGGTGCCGATTTATCATGTATATTTTTCTTGGATGTATCTCGAGCCTCATTTAGCCAGGTTGTGTTTCAACGCCAACATGATTTTCAATTGTTGTCCTCTAATCATAGATGGAACTAGGAATCAATAAAGTGGGGGAGGGCAAACGCAAACTACCAATCACCAGAGGGCCAAGCACATTATTTTGTTTTTTTGCTACCCACACCATCACCGCATCTAATCAACTATGGTTGGATGATTTTAGCCCTAGTTTCCCTCATAGATCGCGCCAGACTTTCTAATCAACCAATAGGAGCTCATTGTTGTCAAGAAGATGTTCTTCGATACCTCTATGGTCTTATTCCTTTCTCGTAAGCTTAAGTTAGAAAAACTACTTTTAGATTATTATTCTCTTTGGGGAAAATAGTTTTTTTGGCAATCTTCGGGGAAAATAGTTGTTAGATGGGTGCATGCGTTGATGTCCAAATTGGCAAGACAGATAAATAAAGAGAAATGAAAAGAAGATGTTCGAGGTCGTCGACTCCTCCGTGGGAAACCAACTGAACACTGTGGTAAGATCGTCTAGCACGTGCCTTTGACTAGCGGCCATACGGCACGATCTGATCAGCGATGGGCCAACGCTAAGCTTGATAGTTTCGGCTCCCGAATCTTGGATCACCCTTTTGAGTAGTCAGCAGCGTGTTCTTTTCTTAACTGGAGTAGTCAGCACTCAGCAGCTTGATTCTGGGCCATTCCGTGCCGTTTCTTTCTGGACCCCGATGGCTTTGTTTCTTTCTCCCGCGCCTCAATTTTCCACGGTGGCTCCGGCCACTAGACTCGTGCCGGTGTACATCAACACGGACACATTTGTCCGGAGCTGGTTTAAGTTCAGTGTTTCCTTCAGTTCAGAAAGGCGTACCCAGAAAAGGACCACGCAGAAAGAGGTGAAAAACAGCATAGAAAATGACGCTGTCGCGGTTACGTTACGTAATTGAGTGAGGCCTTATCGGACTTACCGTGCGTGCGGCTCGTACACACTACACAGGCTCCAAGCAAAGCAAGAAGAAACGTTGGCGCACTGACTTGTAGTACGGCGTACAATATAATCTCCGTCGATCTCTCGTGGCCGACTAGCCGGCCGGCGATGTTGTCACGCCGGTGTTGCATTCACATCCACACCGCATGCACTCGCAATCCATCCACATGTTCCAAACACTCTTACAGTTGACCTGTTGACTCTCTTGCACTGGTAGACTAGGTGAAAATGAAGTGTTCAGAAAGAGCCAAGTAGAAGGAAATTCTAACGTGCCTTTGTCAGGGAGAAACTTCAGCCTCGAAAAAGAAATGGAAACTATTGTGCACGTGAAAAGTAACTATCAGTGATCGGATGGTTATGAGAACGGTGGTATCCCAGCCCATTAGAGTTTAAATTCTAAACTTGACATTGATGCTTGCATTATTCTTGAATTTATTTCAAACTTTCGGTGATGTTTATTCAGTGAGAGGAGACGTTCTTATCAACTGCAAGGACGTCTGTTGTGACTTCGTAAAATCACAAGATGCTATATTGGCTCGGTCTCATCGAGGTGATCATAAGAGTAAGGTATACGTGCATGTGTTTATAAGAATGAGAGCATGCTCATGTATATAAGCGACTTCGATTGTAGTGTCTTAAAAGAAAGTATACATAAAGTAATGCACCTTTCCATGCGTGTAGTAAAGATCATGCAGGCGTGCAGTGCCGCCATACGTAACGTAGTGGATCTTTTTCATACGTGCAATTTTCCACATGATACACAAACTCGTCGTCACGCCGAGGTGTGACGAACCGCCCATGCAGACTTATAACTTATCGTGATCCTAATCGACGACCACCTTAATAAATTCACTTGGCCGCAAACGTGCGGCGCGTTGTATTGTCTTTGTGCATAATCGTACCGACGGGGCGCCACGTCGAGCCCACTCGCGGCAGGGCAGCCTCGTCGAACCCGCAGTCCAACGGTCATAGCACGGCGCTGCTGGTAGACCTGAACCACAGGCCACTCGCACGTATACTACAGTTCATCTCGCTTAAACTGGCAAAAGGTATGGGCAGCAGGTCGAGGGACGACCAGCTCATGAACAGATCTCCAACCGGATCGCCATAATTCGGAGTGGTCAAAGAGATGTACGCCGCAGCGCGGCGACAGCGACCGCGGCCTGCCGCTCTCTTGCGGTGGGTCGTCGAGCGTGGTGCGCCCGGGTCAAAGTCTCTGAAATCCTGGAAGAGAAATGAGGCTCACCGAGCGCGGCTCTCGCTGGATGGAGAGAGACCCGGGCCATTGCCTTGACTCGGAGGCGGCCTGAGCTCTGCAGCCTGCACCGCGAGGTTGCTGGAGCGACCGCGGCCACGCGACGGAATCGGGATGGGACCGCGCCGAGGGCGACGTCGTTTTGGTTTTGGGGCCCTATTCGGTTCTACCGAGCCAACGAGGACAAAGTCTACGCGCGTGATGCCGACCTTCTGGCCATGGATGGGCAGCTCATGCATATATGATAAGTATATCTGTGCCTGCCTGCTGCTTGTAGCTTATAGCCAGCTGCTTGCTGGTTTCGGTTGGCTGATTCGTGCCTGGTGCGTACATACATAGCTGTCCGATCCGATCCGCTGCATGTTTTCGACCAGCTAGCTAGTGTGGTACTACCTTCTTCTTCTTGGTTTATAAGTTCTCTTTGTATTTTATGTCAAATTTTTAACTAAAAATTTAACTAACAAAATATTAATGCATACCACCAAAAATTATATTGTTAGATTCATGTTTAAACATACTTTTTAATTATATTATTTTTAGATATGCACTAACATTTTGTTTGTTAAATTTAAAGTCAAAATTTAACACATAATACAAAGAGACTAATAAACCATGATATGCTAGACGCTAGGCCAGCTCGCAGCTCGGCTAGTGAAGATCTGTAGCTGAGTGCGTCCTGTACTACTCTACACAAATCTCATATCAGGCGACTCTCTCAAGAAAAAAAGACGAAAACACTAAAGCCCACATGTGTGGGGGTCTGGCAACTCGCCCACACCTATGGATCCTCGTCCAACCAATTTTGCACGAATCTTGGCATGTTCTAGCAGTTTTTGTATGCCATATAGGACTAAGCTGGTGTGTGGGCATTCATCCGGTCACCCACACGTCCTTTTTCACCACACGGGGGACTGGTGTGTGGGCGTTTAGCAATTCGCCCACACACACCAGTTTTCATGCACGCAGAGGGGGATGGTGTGTGGGCGTTTATCACTTCGCCCACACGCCCGTCTCCTCGCCCACACCCAAAGCTGGCGGTTGCCATGTGTATCTACAGGGTACATGGCAACTGCCCTATCATGCACGTAAGCAGATGGCAACTCTTTCTCTTTACATGGTAACTGCCCTAGCGTGCTTGTGAGCACATGACAACTCTCTCTTTTACTCGAACATGTTTTTTTTGCCATGCCTTTTTTGTAGTGCTACATGGCAACTGGTAGTGTTAGTGGATGGCAACTCCTAAAGTTTTGAAATCATGGCAACTGCAGTAGACCAGATCATACATGGCAACTGCAGTTGAGCAACCATGGCAACTGTAGTTGTCCGACATGGCAACCGAAGTTCAGCGACATGGCAACTACAGTTAAACGAATATGGACGAGGGTCTGGACCATGGCAACTGCGGGACGCGCGGTGACTGTTACGCGGGGCGTGCGGGACCATGAGGTACGAGGCTTGATGTACGGAGTGTGTGGGCGTTATCTATTTCGCCCACACGGACGCGTGTGAGAGGGATCGGGAGGAAAAAAAAGGGTATGTGGGCATTACTTGTTTTGCCCACACGTAGGTGTGTGGGCTGTTGCTGTTATGCACCACACAAAATATGTGGACAAACTTTCTAACACCCACATGTGTGGCACTTATCGACGTCTAAAAAAGAACCCTTATCAGGTGATATGTCCAAAACGAATTGTGATTGCAAATTTGCAATCGCTTCCACACGGACGCGGCAGAGGAGCTTCCCTGGTCACGCCACGACTTCACGGTAGACGAGGTTTAACTTCTTCCCGGCCGTCGATGAAGCAGAAAATTATAATTTATACCAAAGTTGTATTAAAATACTTTGCGTGGTATACTGCAAACTTTGCCCTGCACATATCAAAAACTAATAACTATCCTGCCTCACGGGTCGCTTAGGGCGACTCCGGAGGCGCCGCCGCCGGGACCTTAGAAGGCCCTTCCCTAGCTTCCCGTTCACCACGCCGCCGTCGGAGGACGCCGTCCCACAGCGGACGGCGGCGGCGGGGCATGTCCGCTTGTCCTTTTGCTTTTTCTAGTCTGATGGTCTTCCGATCTGGTCGCTGTCGTTCTACATCCCAGGCATGCCGATCTGGCTGCGGCTATCCTACCTGGGCGGCATCGCGATCTGGTCGCCAATAGCCTCCGGATCTGGCAGGACGCCGGCCTTTGGATTTGCAATCGTCTCCGTGAATCGGGTACGTCGAGCAAGATGCGTTCGGCAAGATCTCTCAAGTCCACGCCTCGTGCATGCCAAGCAACCAACGCATCTGCCAATACTGGACTGGATGTATGTTGCTCCACTACCAGGGTCATGCACATGCGCATGCATGTTGTGCCTGGGCTGAGCACAAGAGCGTGGAGAAGATCAGCGACCGGCTAGCCTGCCGGCGCATCACACCTCGGTAATGACACCGGGCACTGCAGGGTGTGCTATTGGTGATCCTCTTCCGTGGTTCGGCGCCTCCTGATCGACGTACAAACTAACTAGTCTCGGGTGTGGTGCCACCGCTTGGGAGTGCTACATGCCGAGGTGACATTATTTCTCCGATCTTCCCTGTCAGATATTTAAACGGGTTGGCCTATGTCGCCCCTTGATATCTACTTCCTCCATCCCAAAATTCTTGTCTTAAATTTATCTAGATATGGAAGTATCTAACACTAATACGTGAATAGATACATCTGTATGTAGACAAATCTAAGATAAGAATTTTGGGACGGAGGGAGTACATCGGAAAGACTCTGGTAGCGCGCGCTCACATTATCAGCCAACACGGTTTCGAGAGGGTGTGGCGTGAAGTTTTGCTTTCTAATCGGAGTCATGGGACATGTCTAGGTTAAGATTCCCAAGGCATCGATGGAGGCGGAGGAAGTCATGGCGGATGCGATTGGAGATCTTGAAGCGCCGACGGCAAGGTGTATCGGATGCGATGAAGACTGCATGCTACGCGTTTGATGACTTGCAATGGCGGCCTCGACAAGTGGGGGCGGCAGCACAGGAGGATTGCAACTTTGGTGGTACTCCTTGAGTACCGAGTCTCAATTTCCAGGGTGAAAACCCAAGGTCTGACCTTTATTGGTTGTACCTGGCAATGGCCTTGTTGAAGGCATTGTTTTTGGGTGATTTCAGACTTTCTCCAGGGTGAAAGCTCAAGATCTTCGATTAGGCAACGATAACGCTTATGCGTTGTTTCCTTCTTTGAGGCGTTGCTTTTGGAGAACCTCTTTGTAATCCGGATGTTGTCTTCGGTGGTGGTTAGAGTGCTGTTGTTGCTAGTGATTGATCACCGTGACAGGATTTTTTTTGTTCTTTTTATTTTCTTTTTGGCTGTGTGTATCCTGGATGCCTATAGACATCTTGTTGGATGCCTATAGACATCTTGTTGGTACAGAGGCCGGGTGTAATTGGTATCTTCGCGATATTAATATATTCCCTTTATAAAAAAAACCTGCAAACTTTGCATCGTGTCCTGCCGACTTCCACAAGATTCGGCGGTACAAATCTGCATGTTAGAGCATCTACACTCTGGCGTGCCCCGAACCCGATTCATATTCCTAGGTGGGCCGCCCGATCACTGGCCGGTCATGAATTTCGCCCCAGACAGGCTCCTTAAACGGGCCTTAAATGCTCGGGCTAACCGACACCCCTCATATGCAGCCTAAATATGAGACAGATATGGGGCCCTGGGCGTTCATCCATGTTTGACCCGACTGCCCGACCCCACAGCAAATTGCATCAAATCGATCAAACCCTTCCTCCTCCCCTTTGCCGCCCTCCAACCTTTCCCGCGCCCGAGCCCTCGCCGTCCGCCACCTTGCTCCCCATCGCCCCTCCCCGGCCCCGATCCGCCGCCGTAGATGTCGTCCAGCCCGTCCCCGACTACCGCGACGAAGACGTAATCCGCCTCGTCCGTCGGCGTCCCTTCCAGGGCTCAGTCGTGCAAGGCGGAGAACGTCGCCTGGAAGATGCGGCGACGCCGATAGCGAGAGAGGGAGGCAGCGGCGCCGCAGGGAGGTGTGGACACGGGCGAGCAGCTGTCTCCCCTGACGTGCCCGGAACCCTGCACCCCTTTCATTTGAGTGTCGACGCGGATTACCTCGTCCGACCACGCTGGGATAGATGAGGATTCGACGGCTGGCTGGGCCATTCCGGAGAGCTTTCCGCCCACGTGGATGCCCGGGTGGACGTATGTGACTCGCCGCATCTTGTTTGCGCTCGGATGAGCACGGGCACCAACGACGTCCAGGCTGCCCTCGACATGTTCGACGGCAAGAGACGATACTTTTTGCCCTTGTCCGATCAAAGTTGCATTGCATAGACCACTAGTTCATTTCAAACATGATGAATGCTTGCAAACCATGATCATCAGGAGGCGTTCATGTTGAACATGATCAATGAGAATGAAGGTCCGACCCTAATGGACTGCCAATTGAGGGGCACCGCATTTGAAGTTGGGACATCCGATCCCAATCTGAGCAAGAAGAAGAAGGAGGGCAAGACGGCGAAGACAAGATGTCTGACATTACTATGAGGACATTTTGTTGGTCAAAGCTTGGTTGAATACTGAAGTAAATATGCCCTAGAAGCAATAATAAAGTTATTATTTTATATTTCCTTACTAGGACATATGCCCGTGCGTTGCGACGGAAGAAGGAAATGACACGTCCCTAATTGCTAAGATGTAAGGGACATCATCGTCCGTCTACCTTCATCCGGGTCAAATTTTCACGGCCTAAGCTTCATCCTGGTCAAATTTTTACAGCCTAAGAGAATGCATTATTTAGAACCAGGATTGGCCAGGTCGAGGAACTATGTCATATTTCCACAGCCTAAGAGATTGCATTGTTTAGACCTCTCTGGAGGAAACATATGTTTCAATAAACTAGGATTGGCCTGGTTAAGGAACTATGTCCCAGCTCATGACGACTTGTAGAAAGAGTACTATACATCCGTTTTTCCACAACCTAGAACGAAAAATCTTGGTAGCAAAGGAAAATGTCTTGAGGAATGAGGAAGACCACATGTCTCTATCTAAATAGCATAGTTTGTAGTACAACAAACAAACCAGCACCAGCTGGCTTAACTGTACCTTCAAATCAAGACCTAGTTTAATCTGACTAGGCCAAAATAATCAGTCAATTCATGGAACATATATAGTCAATTTTCTATATGGAAACATAAAGTTAGATTGTCCACTCAAGATCAAATAGTGCAGTTTCAGAGGACTGTCCAATCTACATAAATCGTGACCACATTTTCTACATTTCCTAACTAAAACAACATTGTCTGACAATTGGCTTAGGCATACTATAATACAAATTGCAAAGTGCTGATAAGTGTTGACCTGTCGTTGGTTTTTAACGACGATATAAATTTACTTGAGTGTTAAGAAAATTTCAGTCATAAGGATAGCTCCAACCAACAACCAAAAAAGTAGTCTCGTTGGTTATAAACATCCAGCAGTCCAAAAGAGGTGTCGGCTCCAAAGGAGCAGTACCGAACATTGTTGGGAAACGTACTAATTTAAAAAAATTCTACGCACACGCAAGATCATGGTGATGCATAGCAACGAGAGGGGAGAGTGTTTTCCACGTACCCTCGTAGACCGAAAGCGGAAGCGTTAGCACAACGTGGTTGATGTAGTTGTACGTCTTCATGATCCGACCGATCAAGTACCGAACGCACGGCACCTCCGAGTTCAACACACGTTCAGCCCGATGACGTCCCTCGAACTCCGATCCAGCCGAGTGTTGAGGGAGAGTTTCGTCAGCACGACAACGTGGTGACGATGATGATGTTCTACCGACGCAGAGCTTCGCCTAAGCACTGCTACAGTATTATCGAGGTGGACTATGGTGGAGGGGGGCGCCGCACACGGCTAAAAGATCAAACGATCAATTGGTGTGTCTCTAGGGTGCCCCCCTGCCCTTGTATATAAAGGAGCAACGGGGGAGGCCGGCCGGCCCTCTATGGCGCGACAGGAGGAGGAGTCCGGCCCTCTATGGTGCGCCAGGAGGAGGAGTCCTCCTCCTAGTAGGAGTAGGACTCCCCTCTTTCCTACTCCTACTAGGAGGGGGAAAGGAAGGGGAGAGGAGAAGGGGGGCGCCCCTCTCCTAGTCCAATTCGGACCAGAGGGGGAGGGGCGCGCGGCCTGCCCTAGGCTAGCCCTCTCTCTCTCTCTCCACTAAGGCCCATAAGGCCCATTACTTCTCCCGGGGGGTTTCGGTAACCCTCTAGCACTCCGGTTTTCTCCGAAATCACCCGGAACACTTCCGGTGTCCGAATATAGTCGTCCAATATATCGATCTTTATGTCTCGACCATTTCGAGACTCCTCGTCATGTCCATGATCACATTAGGGACTCCGAACAACCTTCGGTACATCAAAACATATAAACTCATAATATAACTGTCATCGAAACGTTAAGCGTATGGACCCTACGGGTTCGAGAACTATGTAGACATGACCGAGACACGTCTCGGTCAATAACCAATAGCGTAACCTGGATGCTCATATTGGCTCCTACATATTCTACGAAGATCTTTATCGGTCGACCGCATAACAACATCGTTGTTCCCTTTGTCATCGGTATGTTACTTGCCGAGATTCGATCGTCGGTATCTCAATACCTAGTTCAATCTCGTTATCGCAAGTCTCTTTACTCGCTCCGTAATACATCATCCCGCAACTAACTCATTAGTTGCAATGCTTGCAAGGCTTAAGTGATGTGCATTACCGAGAGGGCCCAGAGATACCTCTCCGACAATCGGAGTGACAAATCCTAATCTCGAAATACGCCAACCCAACAAGTACCTTCGGAGACACCTGAGAGCACCTTTATAATCACCTAGTTACGTTGTGACGTTTGGTAGCACACAAAGTGTTCCTCCGATAAACGGGAGTTGCATAATCTCATAGTCATAGGAACATGTATAAGTCATGAAGAAAGCAATAGCAACATAATAAACGATCGTATGCTAAGCTAAAGGAATGGGTCATGTCAATCACATCATTCTTCTAATGATGTGATCCCGTTAATCAAATGACAACTCATGTCTATGGCTAGGAAACATAACCATCTTTGATCAACGAGCTAGTCAAGTAGAGGCATACTAGTGACAATCTGTTTGTCTATGTATTCACACATGTATTATGTTTCCGGCTAATACAATTCTAGCATGAATAATAAACATTTATCATGATATAAGGAAATAAATAATAACTTTATTATTGCCTCTAGGGCATATTTCCTTGAGTCTCCCACTTGCACTAGAGTCAATAATCTAGATTACATAGTAATGATCCTAACACCCATGGAGTCTTGGTGCTGATCATGTTTTGCTCGTGGAAGAGGCTTAGTCAATGGGTCTGCAACATTCAGATCCGTATGTATCTTGCAAATTTCTATGTCTCCCACCTGGACTAAATCCCGGATGGAATTGAAGCGTCTCTTGATGTGCTTGGTTCTCTTGTGAAATCTGGATTCCTTCGCCAAGGCAATTGCACCAGTATTGTCACAAAAGATTTTCATTGGACCCGATGCACTAGGTATGACACCTAGATCGAATATGAACTCCTTCATCCAGACTCCTTCATTTGCTGCTTCCGAAGCAGCTATGTACTCCGCTTCACACGTAGATCCCGCCACGACGCTTTGTTTAGAACTGCACCAACTGACAGCTCCACCGTTCAATGTAAACACGTATCCGGTTTGTGATTTAGAATCATCCGGATCAATGTCAAAGCTTGCATCAATGTAACCTTTTACGATGAGCTCTTTGTCACCTCCATAAACAAGAAACATATCCTTAGTCCTTTTCAGGTATTTTAGGATGTTCTTGACCGTGGTCCAGTGATCCACTCCTGAATTACTTTGGTACCTCCCTGCTAGACTTATAGCAATGCACACATCAGGTCTGGTACACATCATTGCATACATGATAGAGCCTATGGCTGAAGCATAGGGAACATTTTTCATTTTATCTCTATCTTCTGCAGTGGTCAGGCATTGAGTCTGGCTCAACTTCACACCTTGCAACACAGGCAAGAACCCTTTCCTTGCTTGATCCATTTTGAACTTTTTCAAAACTTTGTCAAGGTATGTGCTTTGTGGAAGTCCAATTAAGCGTCTTGATCTATCTCTATAGATCTTAATGCCCAATATATAAGCAGCTTCACCGAGGTCTTTCATTGCAAAACTCTTATTCAAGTATCCCTTTATGCTATCTACAAATTCTATATCATTTCCAATCAACAATATGTCATCCACATATAATATTAGAAATGCTACAGAGCTCCCACTCACTTTCTTGTAAATACAGGCTTCTCCAAAAGTCTCAGACAAAACCAAATGCTTTGATCACACTATCAAAGCGTTTATTCCAACTCCGAGAGGCTTGCACCGATCCATAAATGGATCGCTGGAGCTTACACACTTTGTTAGCTCCCTTTGGATCGACAAAACCTTCCGGTTGCATCATATACAACTCTTCTTCCAGAAATCCATTCAGGAATGTAGTTTTGACATCCATCTGCCATATTTCATAATCATAAAATGCGGTAATTGCTAACATGATTCGGACAGACTTAAGCATCGCTACGGGTGAGAAGGTCTCGTTGTAGTCAATCCCTTGAACTTGTCGAAAACCCTTCGCAACAAGTCGAGCTTTGTAGATAGTAACATTACCGTCAACGTCAGTCTTCACCGAGGTCTTTCATTGCAAAACTCTTATTCAAGTATCCCTTTATGCTATCTAGAAATTCTATATCATTTCCAATCAACAATATGTCATCCACATATAATATTAGAAATGCTACAGAGCTCCCACTCACTTTCTTGTAAATACAAAGCTTCTCCAAAAGTCTCATACAAAACCAAATGCTTTGATCACACTATCAAAGCGTTTATTCCAACTCCGAGAGGCTTGCACCAGTCCATAAATGGATCGCTGGAGCTTACACTTTGTTAGCTCCTTTGGATCGACAAAACCTTCCGGTTGCATCATATACAACTCTTCTTCCAGAAATCCATTCAGGAATGTAGTTTTGACATCCATCTGCCATATTTCATAATCATAAAATGCGGTAATTGCTAACATGATTCGGACAGACTTAAGCATCGCTACGGGTGAGAAGGTCTCATTGTAGTCAATCCCTTGAACTTGTCGAAAACCCTTCGCAACAAGTCGAGCTTTGTAGATAGTAACATTACCGTCAACGTCAGTCTTCTTCTTAAAGATCCATTTATTCTCAATTGCTTGCCGATCATCGGGCAAGTCAACCAAAGTCCACACTTTGTTCTCATACATGGATCCCATCTCAGATTTCATGGCCTCAAGCCATTTTGCGGAATCTGGGCTCACCATCGCTTCTCCATAGTTCGTAGGTTCATCATGGTCTAGCAACATGACTTCCAGAACAGGATTACCGTACCACTCTGGTGCGGATATTACTCTAGTTGATCAACGAGGTTCAGTAACAACTTGATCTGAAGTTCCATGATCATCATCATTAACTTCCTCACTAATTGGTATAGACGTCACAGGAACCGGTTTCTATGATGAACTACTTTCCAATAAGGGAGCAGGTACGGTTACCTCATCAAGTTCTACTTTCCTCCCACTCACTTCTTTCGAGAGAAACTCCTTCTCTAGAAAGGATCCATTCTTAGCAATGAATGTCTTGCCTTCGGATTTGTGATAGAAGGTGTACCCAACGGTCTCCTTTGGGTATCCTATGAAGACACATTTTTCCAATTTGGGTTCGAGCTTATCAGGTTGAAGCTTTTTCACATAAGCATCGCAGCCCCAAACTTTCAGAAACGACAACTTTGTTTCTTGCCAAACCACAGTTCATAAGGCGTCGTCTCAACGGATTTTGATGGTGCCCTATTTAACGTGAATGCGGCCGTCTCTAAAGCATAACCCCAGAACGATAGCAGTAAATTAGTAAGAGACATCATAGATCACACCATATCTAGTAAAGTACGATTACGACGTTCGGACACACCATTACGCTGTGGTGTTCCAGGTGGCGTGAGTTGCGAAACTATTCCGCATTGTTTCAAATGTAGACCAAACTCGTAACTCAAATATTCTCCTCCACGATCAGATCGTAGAAACTTTATTTTTTTTACGATGATTTTCAACTTCACTCTAAAATTCTTTGAACTTTTCAAATGTTTCAGACTTATGCTTCATTAAGTAGATATACCCATATCTGCTTAAATCATCTGCGAAGGTGAGAAAATAACGATACCCGCCACGAGCCTCAACATTCATCGGACCACATACATCTGTATGTATGATTTCCAACAAATCTGTTGCTCTCTCCATAGTTCCGGAGAACGACGTTTTAGTCATCTTGCCCATGAGGCACGGTTCGCAAGTACCAAGTGATTCATAATCAAGTGGTTCCAAAAGTCCATCAGTATGGAGTTTCTTCATGAGCTTTACAATCGATATGACCTAAACGGCATGGCACAAATAAGTTACACTATCATTATCAACTCGCAACTTTTGGCTTCAACATTATG
The DNA here is from genome assembly GCA_021605145.1 of Aegilops bicornis. Taxonomy (NCBI): domain Eukaryota; kingdom Viridiplantae; phylum Streptophyta; class Magnoliopsida; order Poales; family Poaceae; genus Aegilops; species Aegilops bicornis. Next base: position 231,280,202 of record CM038670.1, on the reverse strand, counting down.
AATATGTGTATCACTACGATCGAGATTCATCAAAATAGACCACTCTTCAAGGGTGCATGACCATAAAAGATATTACTCATATAAATAGAACAACCATTATTCTCTGATTTAAATGAATAACCGTCTCGCAACAAACAAGATCCAGATATAATGTTCATGCTCAACGCTGGCACCAAATAACAATTATTTAGGTCTAAAACTAATCCCAAAGGTAGATGTAGAGGTAGCGTGCCAACCGCGATCACATCGACTTTGGAACCATTTCCCACGCGCATCGTCACCTCGTCCTTGGCCAGTGTTCGCTTAATCTGTAGTCCCTGTTTCGTGTTGCAAATATTAGCAATGTAACCAAGATCAAATACCAGTGCTCTGCGAGCTCTAGTAAGGTACACATCAATAACATGTATATCACATATACCTTTGTTCACCTTGCCATCCTTCTTATCCGCCAAATACTTGGGGCAGTTCCGCTTCCAAAGGACTGACCGCTTATAAAGAGAAGCACTGGGCCAGGCTTAGGTCCAGACTTGGGTTTCTTCTCCTGAGCAGCAACTTGTTTGCTGTTCTTCTTGAAGTTCCCCTTCTTCTTCCCTTTACCCTTCTTGAAACTGGTGGTCTTATTGACCATCAACACTTGATGCTCCTTCTTGATTTCTACCTCCGCAACCTTTAGCATTGCGAAGAGCTCGGGAATTGTCTTATCCATCCCTTGCATATTATAGTTCAGCACGAAGCTCTTGTAGCTTGGTGGCAGTGATTGGAGAATTCTGTCAATGACGCTATCATCCGGAAGATTAACTCCCAATTGAATCAAGTGATTATATACCCAGACATCTTGAGTATATGCTCCTTGTGAACTATTCTCCTCCATCTTGCAGTCAGTAGAACTTATTGGAGACTTCATATCTCTCAATCCGGGTATTTGCTTGAAATATTAACTTCAACTCCTGGAACATCTCATATGCTCCATGACGTTCAAAACGTCATTGAAGTCCCGGTTCTAAGCCGTAAAGAATGGCACATTGAACTATCGAGTAGTCATCAGCTTTGCTCTGCCAGACGTTCTTAATGTCGTTAGTTGCATCAGCAGCAGGCCTGGCACCTAGCGATGCTTCCAGGACGTAATTCTTCTGTGCAGCAATGAGGATAATCCTCAAGTTACGGACCCAGTCCGTGTAATTGCTACCATCATCTTTCAACTTTGCTTTCTCAAGGAACGCATTAAAATTCAACGGAACAACAAAGACGGGACATCTATCTACAATCAACATAGACAAGCAAGATACTATCAGGTACTAAGTTCATGATAAATTTAAGTTCAATTAATCATATTATTTAAGAACTCCCACTTAGAAAGACATCCCTCTAATCTTTTAAGTGATCACATGATCCAAATCAACTAAACCATAACCAATCATCACGTGAAATGGAGTAGTTTTCAATGGTGAACATCACTATGTTGATTATATCTACTATATGATTCACGCTCTACCTTTCGGTCTCAGTGTTCCGAGGCCATATCTGCATATGCTAGGCTCGTCATGTTTAACCTGAGTATTCTGCGTGTGCAAAACTGGCTTGCACCCGTTGTAGATGGACGTAGAGCTTATCACACCCGATCATCAAGTGGTGTCCGGGCACATTTAACTTTGGCAACGGTGCGTACTCAGGAGAACACTTTTATCTTGAAATTTAGTGAGGGATCATCTTATAATGCTACCACAATCAAAGCAAGATAAGATGCATAAAAGATAAACATCACATGCAATCAATATAAGTGATATGATATGGCCATCATCATCTTGTGCTTGTGATCTCCATCTCAAGCACCTCCATGATCACCATCGTCACCGGTAGCGACACCTTGATCTCCATCGTAGCATCGCTGTTGCCGTCGCCAATCTTAAGCTTCTACGACTATCTCTACCGCTTAGTGATAAAGTAAAGCATTACAGGGCTATTGCATTGCATACAATAAAGCGACAACCATATGGCTCCTGCCAGTTGCCGATAACTCGGTTACAAAACATGATCATCTCATACAATAAAATTTAGCATCATGTCTTGACCACATCACATCACAACATGCCCCGCAAAAACAAGTTAGACGTCCTCTACTTTGTTGTTGCATGTTTTACGTGGCTGCTACGGGCTTAGCAAGAACCGTTCTTACCTACGCATCAAAACCACAACGATAGTTTGTCAAGTTGGTGTTGTTTTAACCTTCGCAAGGACCAGGCATAGGCACACTCGGTTCAACTAAAGTTGGAGAAAATGACACCCGCCAGCCACCTGTGTGCGAAGCACGTCGGTAGAACCAGTTTCGCGTAAGCGTACGCGTAATGTTGGTCCGGGCCGCTTCATCCAACAATACCGCGGAACCAAAGTATGACATGCTGGTAAGCAGTATGACTTATATTGCCCACAACTCACTTGTGTTCTACACGTGCATATGACATCTACGCATAAAACCAGGCTCGGATGCCACTGTTGGGGAACGTAGTAATTTCAAAATTTTCCTACGCACACGCAAGATCATGGTGATGCATAGCAATGATAGGGGAGAGTGTTGTCCATGTACCCTCGTAGACCGAAAGCGGAAGCGTTAGCACAACGCGGTTGATGTAGTCGTACGTCTTCATGATCCGACCGATCAAGCATCAACACACGGCACCTCCGAGTTCGACACGCTCAGCCCGATGACATCCCTCGAACTCCGATCCAGCCGAGTGTTGAGGGAGAGTTTCACAAGACGACAGCGTGCAGGACGATGATGATGTTCTACCGACGCAGGGCTTCGCCTAAGAACCGCTACAGTATTATCGAGGTGGACTATGGTGGAGGGGGGCACCACACACGGCTAAAAGATCAAACGATCAATTGTTGTGTCTCTAGGATGCCCCCCTGCCCTTGTATATAAAGGAGCAAGGGGGGAGGCCGGCCGGCCCTCTATGGCGCGCCAGGAGGAGGAGTCCTCCTCCTAGTAGGAGTAGGACTCCCCTCATTCCAACACCTACTAGGAGGGGGAAAGGAAGGGGGAGAGGAGAAGGAAAGGGGCGCCGCCTCTCCTCGCCCAATTCGGACCAGAGGGGGAGGGCCGCGCGGCCTGCCCTAGGCTAGCCCTCTCTCTTGATACGTCTCCGTCGTATCTACTTTTCCAAACACGTTTGCCCTTGTTTTGAACTCTAACTTGTATGATTTGAATGGAACTAACCCGGATTGACGCTGTTTTCAGCAGAATTGCCATGGTGTTGTTTTTTGTGCAGAAAACAAAAGTTCTCGGAATGACTTGAAACTCCACGGAACACCTTAGAAAAAATAATAAAAAATCCTTGCCAAAGATGAAGACCAGGGGTCCACACCCTGCTCATGAGGGTGGGGGGCGCGCCCTCCCCCCTGGGCGCGCCGCCCTACCTCGTGGGCCCCCTGGTGGCCCTCCGACGCCAACTCCAACTCCATATATTGGCTTTCAGGGAGAAACAAATCAGAGAGAAAGTTTCATCGCGTTTTACGATACAGAGCCGCCGCCAAGCCCTAATCTCTTTCGGGAGGGCTGATCTGGAGTCCGCTCGGGCTCCGGAGAGGGGATTCGTCGCCGTCGTCATCATCAACCATCCCGCATCACCAATTTCATGATGCTCACCGGCTGTGCGTGAGTAATTGCATCGTGAGGCTTGCTGGACGGTGATGGGTTGGATGAGATTTATCATGTAATCGAGTTAGTTTTGTTAGGGTTTGATCCCTAGTATCCACTATGTTCTGAGATTGATGTTGCTATGACTTTGCTATGCTTGATGCTTGTCACTAGGGCCCGAGTGCCATGATTTCACATATGAACCTATTATGTTTTCATGAATATATGTGTGTTCTTGATCCTATCTTGCAATTCTATAGTCACCTACTATGTGTTATGATCTGGCAACCCCGAAGTGACAATAATCGGTACCACTCCCGGTGATGACCATACTTTGAGGAGTTCATGTATTCACTATGTGCTAATGCTTTGTTCTGGTTCTCTATTAAAAGGAGGCCTTAATATCCCTTAGTTTCCAATAGGACCCCGCTGCCACGGGAGGGTAGGACAAAAGATGTCATGCAAGTTCTTTTCCATAAGCACGTATGACTATTTATGGAATACATGCCTACATTACATTGATGAACTGGAGCTAGTTTTGTGTCACCCTGTGTTGTAACTGTTACATGACGAACCACATCCGACATAATTATCCATCACTGATCCGGTGCCTACGAGTTTTCCATATACTGGTTTACGCTTATTTACTTTTCCGTTGCTACTGTTACAATCACTACAAAATACCAAAAACATTACTTTTGTTGTCTTTACTTTTGTTACCGTTACCACCTATCATATTACTTTGCTACTAAACACTTTGCTGCAGATATTAAGTTTCCAGGTGTGGTTGAATTGACAACTCAGCTGCTAATACTTGAGAATATTCTTTGGCTCCCCTTGTGTCATATCAATAAATCTGGGTTGAATACTCTACCCTCGAAAACTGTTGCGATCCCCTATACTTGTGGGTTATCAAGACCTTTTTAAAGGCGCCCGTTTGTCGGGGAGCATAGCTCTATTCTTTGAGTCACTTGGGATTTATATCCGCTGGACACTATGAAGAACTTGAAAGACGCTTAAGACAACAATTTATCCCTCAACTACGAGGGGAGGTAAGGAAGCGCCATCTAGCTCGCACTTGATTCACCTTCATTATGAGTAAGCTAGCGACACCTAAACCTGCTTTTGCTATGAATTCTGATATGTCGCATGTTATTGATGATGCCACTTCTGCTATGCATGACACTTATGATGAAACTACTTCTATGCTTGATACCACTGTGCCCCTTGGTGAATTTCTAGATGAACAAATTTCTAGGTCTAGAGAAAGAGAAATTATTGAAACTGAACACGATGATGTTAGTAATGATGATAATATGCCTGTTATTCCTGAGGGTTATCTTTTTAATGCTGAATCTACTGCAGTTGTTCTTGCTTGCCAGGATAGACTTGAACTTAAGAGGTTGCTAGTTAAATGGAGTAAAGAATCTTTTAGAGATAGGATGAGACCTGATCCTGCTTTTGCAACTTCACCTATCTGTGTTTCCGATCAGGATTATTATGATTTTTCTGTTGATCCAGATATAATTACTTTGGTTGAGTCTGGTCCTTTTTATGGCTATGAATCTGAAACTGTTGTGGCACATCTAACTAAGTTAAATGATATAGCTGCCCTGTTTACTAATAATGAGAGATCGCGCTACCTTTATTTACTCAAAATATTTCCGTTCTCATTAAAGTGTGATGCTAAGATATGGTTTAATTCTCTTGATCCTGGTTGTGCGCAAAGTCCCTGTGATATGATTTATTACTTTTTGCTAAATATTTCCTGCTCATAAGAAACAAGCTGCTTTGAGGGATATATATAATTTTGTGCAAATTGAAGAAGAGAGTCTCCCACAAGCTTGGGGAGGCTTCTCAAGTTACTTAATGCTTTGCCCGATCATCCTCTTAAGAAACACGAAATACTTGATATCTTTTATAATGGACTAACCGATGCTTCCAGAGATTACCCGAATAGTTGTGCTGGTTCTCTTTTCAGGGAAAGAACACCGGATGACGCTGAAATTCTATTGAATAATATGTTGGCAAATGAAAATAATTGGGCACCTCCCGAGCCACCTCCTGAGCCAATTACGGAGCCTATTCCTAAACCAACTCCGAAGAAGAGAGGTGTTCTATTTCTCAGTCCTGAAGATATGCAAGAGGCAAAGAAATCTATGAAAAAAGGTATTAAAGCTGAAGATGTTAAGAATTTACCTCCTATTGAAGAAATACATGGTCTTGATTTATCACTTTCTTTGAAGAAGTGTATGATCTCAATTATTTATTCATCAAGAACCTCGATCCCGATATCCCGACACGTAGTAAAGGTAAATTCTCTCTATAGATATGATAAAGCTGAAGTACCTCCTACTAAAATTGCTAGTCGCTGCTTGGATGAGTTTGATAACTTTATGTTTAAGCAAGATGACTTTAATGCTTATTTTGGTAGACAATTGAAACAGAATACCTTTATGATTAAACGCTTGAGTGATTATATGGCCAATATTAGAGGTGAACTTAAACTTGTTAGCAAACATGCTTCTATGGTTAGCACTCAAGTAGAACAAGTACTTAAAGCTCAGAAAGAAGTGCTTGATGAAATGAATAGTAAGAAAAATGATTATGCTGTTAGAGTGGCTACTAGAACTGGTATAATGACTCAGGAACCTTTGTATCGTGAAGGCCACCCTAAGAGAATCGAGCAAGATTCTCAGAGAAATAATATTGATATGCCTAGTTCTTCTAAAAGGAAGAAAAAGAAAAATGATAGAACTGCAAACTTCTAGTGAACCCGTTGTTGAACCACCGATAATCCAAATGATATCTCTATGTACGATCTTTGAAACACAACCAGGTAATGAACATGAACCTAGTGAAAATGTTAATGATGATGTTCATGATGATGCTCAACCTAGTAATGATAATGAAGTAGAAGTTGAACCTGCTGTTGATCTTGATAACCCACAATCCAAGAATCAATGTTATGATAAAAGAGACTTTGTTGCTAGGAAACATGGTAAAGAAAGAGAACCATGGGTTCAGAAACCCATGCATTTTCCTCCGAAACCATCCAAGAAAAAGGATGATGAGGATTTTGAGCGCTTTGCTGAAATGATTAGACCCATATTTTTGCGTATGCGATTAACTGATGTGCTCAAAACAAATCCTTATGCTAAGTATATGAAGGATATCATTACAAATAAGAGAAAGATACCGGAAGCTGAAATTTCCATCGTGCTTGCTAATTATACTTTTAAGGGTGGAATACCAAAGAAACTTGGAGATCCAGGAGTACCTACTATACCATGCTCCATTAAAAGAAATTATGTTAAACCTGCTTTATGTGATCTTGGAGCTGGTGTTAGTGTTATGCCTCTCTCTTTATATCGTAGACTTGACTTGAATAAGTTGACACCTACTGAAATATCTTTGCAAATGGCTGATAAATCTACTGCTATACCTGCCGAATTTGTGAGGATGTGCCTGTTGTGGTTGCAAACATTACTATTTTAACGGACTTTGTTATTCTTGATATTCACGAGGATGATAGTATGCCTATTATTCTTGGAAGAACTTTCCTTAATACTGCAGTGGCTGTTATTGATTGAAACAAAGGCAATGTCACTTTTCATGTTAATGGTAATGAGCACACGGTACACTTTCCGAGGAAACAAACTCAAGTTTATAGTATCAACTCTATTGGAAAAATTCCATCGATTATATTTGGAGGTTTTGAATTTCCTCTCCCTACAGTCAAGAAGAAATATGATATACTTATTATTGGGGATGTCCATATCCCCGTTGAGGTAACATAGTGTTATTCGAAATTTCTCCAGTTCCATGATTATCGGAATGAGTTTCTTAACAAGACTTGATCAACCTTGTTAGTGGATTCTTTTTGATGAGAATGAGACGTATGAAACTAGAAGCACAACCTTCTGTACCCTCTTTATATTTTCTGTTACTTAGTAGAAATAAAGTAAAATAGTATTTTTCTGTCTGTCTCCCGACTTATCCGTGCAATATAAAAATATCCCAAAAATAAAAGTCCCCATAATGCCATGCCAATTTAATATGATTTTTCGGGAATATTTGAGGATTTACTGTGCAAAAATTACCATGGGCGGAGCTGCCACCTGGCCACGAGGGTGGAGGGCACGCCCTACCCCCTGGGCGCGCCCCCCTGCCTCGTGGGCCCATGGTGGCCCTCCTCCACTTATCCCTGCACCCATCTTCTTCCTCTGTCTCACACAAACCCGAAAAACAAACTCAAGCATGAGTTCCAGCTGCTGTGATTTTCGATCTCCTTGCTCAAAGCACCTCTCGCAAAACTGCTCGGGGAGATTGTTCCTTGGTATGTGACTCCTCCATTGGTCCAATTAGTTTTTTTTCTTGTGCTCTATTCATTGCAAATTTGTGCTGCATAGTTGACCATGTTCTTGAGCTTGCATGTCAAATTTATATGGTTCCAAGTAATTCTAATGCTTGATATATGCTCTAGGCACTTGTATGAGTAGTTGCTATCAGTTTTATTGAAGTTGGTTCATTTTTGTTTGAAGTTACTAAAAATTTTAGAATTATTTTTCAGAGAAAACAATATGCTTAGGAATATTTTCCAAGGTGGTTCTTCAAGGAAGCAAGGTCCCAGGCTTGCAATGCGTGATGGTGACGAGGAACCACCAAGAGACGCTCTCGTGAGGCCCTGTGAATGGCCTTCGGAAAATTTTATGAATCAAGTGGGAACTAAAGAAGAATTCTACGATATTTGCGTAATGCCGGTCTTGAGGACTTTGAAGCTGATAAATGCCCCAAAGATCGTGATCTCACAAGTTCATTTGTGGGGAGGTTTGAGTTTTCATCTTCGCGTAATTCTCCTTCACCATGTTTGACCTTTATGACAAATCTTATACCATGGACTTAGAGGATTTCACTTTTGCATGCAAACTTCCATCTTGGGGTAGTATCGAGGATCCCCTAAATCTGAATATAGAGACTTTCTTGCTAGAATAACTGTGGGGAATCTAGAGATATAGCGCAGGCCACTATAGGGAGCATTCACTTTCTCGCTATACATTATTTTGCTCTCTTCATTGGTAGATGCATAAATGCTAAGGATGAAGCATGTCACATGTCTGCCCCTGATCTCAGCATTCTCAGAAGTGTTGTGTTAGGGGACCAATCTTATCATATGGGAGCCATTGTAGCTCGTAGGTTGCATAATAATAGACATAACGGAGATTTCTTTGGAGGAATTTATGCAGCCCGCTTAGCTAATTTTCTTGATGTAGACATTCGTGAGGATGATATGGAGTTACCTCCTTCTTATTTAGATCTTGATTCTATGTTTTCCCACCAGTTCATTGAGAGGACTGGACCACCTTTCCAGTATCGACTAATCTTTAACAAACGGCATGTTGTCCGTGTTACTCTTCCTGCTCCTGCCTTCTTTGATTTTCAGACGAGAGGAAAATATATTATTACTAGAGAGGAGGCAGATGAGTACGAGAGGAGAGTGGAGGCAGCTCGACACCATGTCTTTGCTCAGGAGGCGGTAGCTTGTTGCATCACAAGACGACCCAGCTACACCTACGGGTATCGGCCAGGCTATCCTCGGCAATAGACCAACATAGGCCAAAAGCCTAAGCTTGGGGGAGTACGTATTTCTCACCGACATTACATTTATGCTCACACACACTCATTGCTAGATGTCGGTGCTCATACTCTTTCACTGTAATATCCATGCTAGTTTATTTTCTTTTTCTAGCTTTCTTCTTGTGTGTTTGATAAACCTTAAGAAAAACAAAAAAAATTAGTAGTAGTTTATTTTTCCTGTTGTAGTAGTAATAATTAAAAAGAAAACCCAAAAACATTTCCCGTTCTTCTTTTGCTTGTTGGGAGCTTTCCCGTGTAAATACTTTTTATTTTTTCTTTTCCTTTCTTTGGGGGTCGAGAAGACCATATTGAAAATGCTTAGTGGCTCTCATATGCATGATCGTTTATTTAACTTAGAGCCCATATTACTTGTCTTCTCTCTTGAGTTCAATGCTTGCAGATTCCAGCTTAGTCCAATGCACGTGCACTCTTATTATTATTCACACCGTTCGGTCGTGCAAGTGAAAGGCAATAATGATGATATATGATGGACTTATTGGGATGAGAAAAGCTGGTATGAACTCGACCTCTCTTGTTTTTGTAAATATGATGATTCATCGTTCTGATTCAGCTATTATGAAGTAAACATATTTGCAATGACATTTAGAGATTATAGTTGCTTGTGCCATGCTTGATTAGCTATGAGTTATAATGGTTTACCTTGCGTGCCAACATGCTATTGAGATGATTATGATGTGGTATGATAGGATGGTATCCTCCTTTGAATGAATTGAGTGACTAGACTTGGCACATGTTCATGCATGTAGTTGAATCAAATCAACATAGCCTTCATGATATTTATGTTCATGGTGGATTATATCCTACTCATGCTTATATTCGGTGTAAATTAATTTTAATGCATGTTTACGACTGTTGTCGCTCTCTCAGTTGGTCGCTTCCCAGTCTTTTGCTAGCCTTCACCTGTACTAAGTGGGAATACTGCGTGTGCATCCAAACTCCTTAAACCCCAAAGTTGTTCCATATGAGTCCAGCATACCTTCCTATATGCGGTATCTACCTGCCGTTCCAAGTAAATTTGTATGTGCCAAACTCCAAACCTTCAAATGAAATTCTGTTTTGTATGCTCGAGCAGCTCATGTGCAACTAGGGCTGCCTATATCTTCCATGCTAGGTGGGTTATTCTCAAGAGGAGTGGACTCCGCTCCTCATTCACGAGAAAGGGCCGATAACCGGGATGCCCAGTCCCATGATCCAAAAAGATCAAAGCAAATCAAAATAATTAAACAAAACTCCCCTTGGGACCTGTTGAATGTTGAAGGCACTCGTTGTTTCGAGCAAGCCATGGATTGATGCTTGTGGAGGAGGGGGAGTATAAACCTTTACCATTCTGTTTGGGAACTGCCTATAATGCATGTAGTATGGAAGATATAGCCATCTCATAGTTGTTATGCTGATAAAGGAAAGTATACCGCTCAAAATATAATTTATCTCTATTTCAAAATTGAGCTCTGGCACCTCTACAAATCCTCGCTTCCCTCTGCGAAGGGCCTATCTATTTACTTTTATGTTGAGTCATCACCCTTCTTATTAAAAAGCACTCATTGGAGAGTACACTATCGTTTGCATTCATCATAATTGGTTTATGTTGGGTATGACTTGACTGGATCTCTTTTACCATGAATTACAATGTTTAGTCAGTCCTTGATCTTTAAAGGTGCTCTGCATTTATGTTTTGCGGTCTTAGAAAGGGCTAGCGAGATACCATTTCGTTATATTATGTTATGATTATTTTAAGAAAGTGTTGTCATCCGAGTTTTCTTATTATGGCTCGCTAGCTGATTATATTATTGATATGAGTAATTGTGAGACCTACGTGTTATTGTGAGTATGGTTAGTTCATAATATTTGCTGAAACTTGAATGCTGGCTTTTCATGTTTACAACAACAAGAGCAAACTGTGTTTGTAAAAGTTTTTCTTTTTCTCTTTCAGTTTGTCAACTGAATTGCTTGAGGACAAGCAAGGGTTTAAGCTTGGGGGAGTTGATACGTCTCCGTCAGATTCTACTTTTCCAAACACTTTTGCCCTTGTTTTGGACTCTAACTTGTATGACTTGAATGGAACTAACTTGGATCGACGCTGTTTCAAAGCAGAATTGCCATGGTGTTGTTTTATGTGAGAAAAACAAAAGTTCTTTAATGACCTGAAACTCCACGGAACACCTTAGAAAAATAATAAAAATCATCGCCAAAGATGAAGACCAGGGGGTCCACACCACCTTTCATGAGGGTGGGGCGCACCTCCCGGTGTGGCCCTACCTCGTGGGCCCCCTGGTGGCCCTCCGACGCCAACTCCAACTCCATATATTGGCTTTCGGGGAGAAAAAAATCAGAGAGAAAGTTTCATCGCGTTTTACACACAGAGCCGCTGCCAAGCCCTAATCTCTCTCGGGAGGGCTGATCTGGAGTCCGTTCGGGGCTCCGGAGAGGGGGATTCATCGCCGTCGTCATCATCAACCATCCTCCATCACAAATTTCATGATGCTCACCGCCGTGCATGAGTAATTGCATCGTAGGCTTGCTGGACGGTGATGGGCTGGATGAGATTTATCATGTAATTGAGTTAGTTTTGTTAGGGTTTGATCCCTAGTATCCACTATGTTCTGAGATTGATGTTGCTATGACTTTGCTATGCTTAATGCTTGTCACTAGGGCCCGAGTGCCATGATTTCAGATCTGAACCTATTATGTTTTCATGAATATATGTGTGTTCTTGATCCTATCTTGCAAGTCTATAGTCACCTACTATTGTTGGAAATATGCCCTAGAGGCAATAATAAAAAGACTATTATTATATTTCCTTGTTCGTGATAATTGTCTTTTATTCATGCTATAATTGTATTATCCGGAAATCGTAATACACGTGTGAATACATAGACTACTATATGTCCCTAGTGAGCCTCTAGTTGACTAGCTCGTTGAACAATAGATAGTCATGGTTTCCTGCTATGGACATTGGATGTCATTGATAACGGGATCACATCATTAGGAGAATGATGTGATGGACAAGACCCAATCCTAAGCATAGCACAAGATCGTGTAGTTCGTTCTGCTAGAGCTTTTCCAATGTCAAGTATCTTTTCCTTATACCATGAGATCGTGTAACTCCCGGATACCGTAGGAGTGCTTTGGGTGTACCAAGCGTCACAACGAATCGGGTGACTATAAAGGTGCACTACAAGTATCTCCGAAAGTGTCTGTTGGGTTAACATGGATCGAGATCGGATTTGTCACTCCAGACACGGAGAGGTATCATCGGGCCCACTCGGTAATGCATCATCATAATGAGCTCAAAGTGACCAAGTGTTTGGTCACGGGATCATGCATTACGGTACGAGTAAAGTGACTTGCCGGTAACAAGATTGAACGAGGTATTGGGATACCGACGATCGAATCTCGGGCAAGTAACATACCGATTGACAAAGGGAATTGTATACGGGGTTGCTTGAATCCTCGACATCGTGGTTCATCCAATGAGATCATTGAGGAGCATGTGGGAGCCAACATGGGTATCCCGATCCCGCTGTTGGTTATTGACCGGAGAGCCGTCTCGGTCATGTCTACATATCTCCCGAACCCGTAGGGTCTACACACTTAAGGTTCAAAGGACGCTTAGGGTTGTATGAATATGAGTATGCAGCAAACCGAAAGTTGTCTCGAGTCCGGATGAGATCCCGGACGTCACGAGGAGTTTCGGAATGGTCCGGAGGTAAAGAATTATATATGGGAAGTCAAGTTTCGGCCATCGGGAAAGTTTCGGGGGTCACCGGTATTGTACCGGGACCACCGGAAGGGTCCCGGGGGTCAACCGGGTGGGGCCACCTATCCCGGAGGGCCCCATGGGCTGAATTGGGAGGGAACCAGCCTGGTGGGCTGGTGCGCCTTGGGCCCCTCTGCGCCTAGGGTTGGGAACCCCAGGGGGGCGCCCACTGCCTTGGGGGCACTCCACCCCTTGGCCGCCGCCCCTAGGAGATCCCATCTCCTAGGGCCGGCGCCCCCCCTTGGAGACCCTATATATAGAGGGGTGAAGGGAGGGCAGCCGCAACCTTGCACTTGGCGCCTCCCTTCCCCCTTGCTACACCTCCTCCTCCCGTAGTCGCTTGGCGAAGCCTCGGAACTTCTGCTGCATCCACCACCACGCCGTCGTGCTGCTGGATCTTCATCAACCTCTCCCTGCTCCTTGCTGGATCAAGGCGTGGGAGACGTCATCTGCTCCGTACGTGTGTTGAACGTGGAGGTGATGTCCGTTCGACACTTGGTCATCGGTGATTTGGATCACGACAAGTACGACTCCCTCAACCCCGTTCACTTGAATGCTTCCGCTCGCGATCTACAAAGGCATGTAGATGCACTCCTATCACTCGTTGCTAGATGAACTCATAGATGGATCTTGGTGAAACCGTAGGAATTTTTTTTATTTTTTGCAACGTTCCCCAACAGTGAGCTAGGTCTATGCGTAGTTCTCTATTGCACGAGTAGAACACAAATCTGTTGTGGGCGTAGATGTTGTCAACTTTCTTACCGTTACTAGTCTTATTTTGCTTCAGCGGTATTGTGGGATGAAGTGGTCCGGACCGACCTTACACGTACGCTTACGTGAGACAGGTTCCACCGACTGACATGCACTAGTTGCATAAGGTGGCTAGCGGGTGTCCTGCTCTCCCACTTTAGTTGGAGCGGATTCAAGAAAAGGGTCCTTATGAAGGGTAAATAGAAGTTGACAAATCACGTTGTGGTTTTTCGTAGGTAAGAAAACGTTCTTGCTAGAACCCTATTGCAGCCACGTAAAAGATGCAACAACAATTAGAGGACGTCTAACTTGTTTTTGCAGCAATTGCCATGTGATGTGATATGGCCAAAAGTTGTGATGAATGATGAATGATATATTGTGATGTATGCGATCATGTTCTTGTAATAGGAATCACGACTTGCATGTCGATGAGTATGACAACCGGCAGGAGCCATAGGAGTTGTCTTAATTTTTGTATGACCTGCGTGTCATTGATTCAATGCCATGTAATTACTTTGCTTTATTGCTAAACCGTTAGCTATAGTAGTAGAAGTAATAGTTGGCGAGCAACTTCATGGAGACACGATGATGGAGATCATGATGATGGAGATCATGGTGTCATGCCGGTGACAAGCTGATCATGGAGCCCCGAAGATGGAGATCAAAGTAGCTATATGATATTGGCCATATCATGTCACTACTATATAATTGCATGTGATGTTTATTATGTTTATGCATCTTGTTTACTTAGATCGACGGTAGTAAATAAGATGATCCCTTATAATAATTTCAAGAAAGTGTTCTCCCTAAGCGTGCACCGTTGCTATAAAGTTAAATGCGTCTCAAGCACCACGTGATGATCGGGTGTGATAGAGTCCTACGTTCACATACAACGGGTGTAAGAAAGTTTTACACATGCAAAACACTTAGGTTAACTTGACAACCCTAGCATGTATGCATACATGGCCTCGAACACAAGAGACCGAAAGGTCGAACATGAGTCATATGGAAGATACGATCAACATGGAGATGTTCACCGACGATGACTAGTCCGTCTCACGTGATGATCGGACACGGCCTAGTCGACTCGGATCATGTAACACTTAGATGACTAGAGGGATGTCAAATCTGAGTGGGAGTTCATTAAATAATTTGATTAGATGAACTTAATTATCATGAACATTAGTCTAAAATCTTTGCAAAATGTCTTGTAGATCAAATGGCCAACGCTCATGTCACCATGAAATTCAACGCGTTCCTAGAGAAAAACCAAGCTGAAAGATGATGGCAGCAACTATTCGGATCGGGTCCGGAACACGAGGATCATCCTCATAGCTGCCAAGAAAGCATATGTCCTAGAAGCACCGCTAGGTGAAGCACCCATCCCAGAGAACCAAGACGTTATGAACGCTTGGCAATCGCGTGTAGATGATTACTCCCTCGTTCAGTGCGGCATGCTTTACAACTTAGAACCGGGGCTCCAAAAGCGTTTTGAGCAACACGGAGCATATGAGATGTTCGAGGAGCTGAAAATGGTTTTCCAAGCTCATGCCCGGGTCGAGAGATATGAAGTCTCCGACAAGTTCTATAGTTGTAAGATGGAGGAAAATAGTTCTGTCAGTGAGCAAATACTCAAAATGTCTGGGTTGCACAACCGCCTGTCCAGTGGACATTAACCTCCTGGACGAGGCGGTCATTGACAGAATCCTTCGCCGCTCCCACCGAGCTACAAGAGCTTTGTGATGAACTACAATATGCAGGGGATGGTGAAAACTATTCCTGAAGTATTTTCAATGCTGAAGTCAGCAGAGGTAGAAATCCAGAAAGAACATCATGTGTTGATGGTCAATAAAACCACTAAGTTCAAGAAGGGCAAGGGTAAGAAGAACTTCAAGAAGGACGGCAAGGATGTTGCCGCGCCCGGTAAGCCAGTTGTCAGGAAGAAGTCAAAGAATGGACCCAAGCCTGAGACTGAGTGCTTTTATTGCAAAGGCAAGGGTCACTGGAAGCGGAACTGCCCCAAATACTTAGCACACAAGAAGGACGGCAACACTAAAGGTATATTTGATATACATGTAATTGATGTGTACCTTATCAGTACTCGTAGTAACTCCTGGGTATTTGATACCGGTGCCGTTGCTCATATATGTAAATCACAGCAGGAGCTGCGGAATAAGCGGAGACTGGCGAAGGACGAGGTGACGATGAGCGTCGGGAATGGTTCCAAGGTCGATGTGATCGCCGTCAGCACGCTACCTCTACATTTACCCTCACGGGATTAGTTTTAAACCTCAATAATTGTTATTTAGTGCCAAGTTTGAGCATGAACATTGTATCAGGGATCTCGTTTAATACGAGATGGCTACTCATTTAAATCCGAGAATAATGGTTGTTCTATTTATATGAGAGATATGTTTTATGGTCATGCTCCGATGGTCAATGGTTTATTCTTAATGAATCTCGAGCGTGAAGTTACACATATTCATAGTGTGAATACCAAAAGATGTAAAGTTGATAACGATAGTCCCAAATACTTGTGGCACTGCCGCCTTGGTCACATTGGTGTCAAGCGCATGAAGAAGCTCCATGCCGATGGACTTTTAGAGTCTCTTGATTATGAATCATTTGACACATGCGAACCATGCTACATGGGCAAAATGACCAAGACTCCGTTCTCCGGAACAATGGAGCGAGAAACCAACTTATTGGAAATCATACATACCGATGTGTGCGGTCCAACGAGCGTTGAGGCTCGCGGAGGATATTGTTATGTTCTCACTCTCACTGATGACTTGAGTAGATATGGGTATGTCTACTTGATGAAACACAAGTCTGAGACCTTTGAAAAGTTCAAGGAATTTCAGAATGAGGTGGAGAATCAACGTGACAGAAAAATAAAGTTCTTACGATCAGATCGTGGAGGAGAATATTTAAGTCATGAATTTGGTACACACTTAAGGAAATGTGGAATCGTTTCACAACTCACGCCGCTGGAACACCTCAGTAACGGTGTGCCCGAGCGTAATGTCGCACTCTATTGGATATGGTGCGATCTATGATGTCTCTTCTTGATTTACCGCTATCATTTTGGGGATACACTATAGAGACAGACTACATTCACTTTAAATAGGGCCTTTGTCTAAATCCGTTGAGACGACACCGTATGAATTATGGTTTGGGAAGAAACCTAAGCTGTCGTTTCTAGAAGTTTGGGGATGCGATGCTTATGTCAAGAAACTTCAACTGAAAAGCTCGAACCCAAGTCGGAAAATGCGTCTTCATAGGATACCCTAAGGAAACCATTGGGTATACCTTCTACCTTAGATCCGAAGGCAAGATCTTTGTTGCCAAGAATGGATCCTTTCGAAAAAGAGTTTCTCTCAAAAGGAGTAAGTGGGAGGAAAGTAGAACTTCGATGAAGTACTACCTCTTGAACCGGAAAGTAGTGAAGCTCAGGAAAATGTTCTGTGGTGCCTACACCGATCGGAGAGGAAATTAATTATAATGATCAAGGTACTTGGATCAAGTTGCTCTTGAACTTCAGAGGTCCACAAGGACACGTTCCACACCAGAGTGGTATGGCAACCCTGTCCCGGAAATCATGTTGTTAGACAACGGTGAACCTTGAACTATGAAGAAGCGATGGTGGGCCCAGATTCCAACAAATGGCTTGAAGCCATGCAATCCGAGATAGGATCCATGTATGAAAACAAAGTATGGACTTTGACAGACTTGCCCGATGATCGGCGAGCGATAGAAAACAAATGGATCTTTAAGAAGAAGACGGACGCGGATGGTAATGTTACCATCTATAAAGCTCGACTTGTCGCGAAAGGTTATCGGCAAGTTCAAGGGGTTGACTACGATGAGACTTTCTCTCCCGTAGCGAAGCTGAAGTCCGTCCGAATCATGTTAGCAATTGCCGCATACTATGATTATGAGATATGGCAAATGGACGTCAAAACGGCATTCCTTAACGGCTATCTTTAGGAAGAACTGTATATGATGCAGCTGGAAGGTTTTGTCGACCCTAAGAATGCTAACAAGGTATGCAAGCTCCAGCGATCCATTTATGGGTTGGTGCAAGCATCTCGGAGTTGGAACATTCGCTTTGATGAGATGATCAAAGCGTTTGGGTTTATGCAGACTTATGGAGAAGCCTGCGTTTACAAGAAAGTGAGTGGGAGCTCAGAGGCATTTCTCATATTATATGTAGATGACATACTTTTGATGGGAAATGATATAGAACTTTTGGAAAGCATTAAGGCCTACTTGAATAAGAGTTTTTCAATGAAGGACCTTGGAGAGCTGCTTATATATTAGGCATCAAGATCTATAGACATAGATCGAGACGCCTCATAGGTCTTTCACAAAGCACATACCTTGATAAGATACTGAAGAAGTTCAAAATGGATCAGTCCAAGAAAGGGTTCTTGCCTCAGACATTACAAGGTGTGAAATTGAGCTCGGCTCAATGTCCGACCACGACAGAAGATATAGAAGAGATGAGTGTCATCCCTATGCATCAGCCATAGGGTCTATTATGTATGCCATGCCGTGTACCAGACCTGATGTAAACCTTGTCGTAAGTTTGGTAGGAAGGTACCAAAGTAATCCCGGCAAGGAGCACTGACAATGACCAAGAATATCCGGAAGTACACGAAAAGGACTAAGGACATGTTTCTAGTTTATGGAGGTGACGAAGAGCTGCGTCAGAAGGGTTACGTCGACGCTAGCTTCGACACATATCTGGATGACTCTAAGTCACAAACCGGATACGTGTATATGTTGAATGGTGGAGCAAGAAGCTGGTGCACCTGCAATGAGCGTCAGATGGGATCTACATGTGAAGCGGAGTACATGGCAACCTCGGATGCAGCGCAAGATGAAGCAATTTGGATGAAGGAGTTCATCACCGACCTAGGAGTCATACCCAATGCGTCGGGGCGATCAAACTCTTCTGTGACAACACCGGAGCTATTGCACTTGCCAAGGAGCCCAGGTTTCACAAGAAGACCCGAGCACATCAAGCGTCACTTCAACTCCATTCGTGAAAATGTTCAAGATGGAGACATAGAAATTTGCAAAGTGCATATGGATCTGAATGTCACAGATCCGTTGACTAAACCTCTTCCGCGAGCAAAACATGATCAACATCAGAACTCTATGGGTGTTTGATTCATCACAATGTAACTAGATTATTGACTCTAGTTTAAGTGGGAGACTGTTGGAAATATGCCCTAGAGGCAATAATAAAAAGATTATTATTATATTTCCTTGTTCGTGATAATTGTCTTTTATTCATGCTATAATTGTATTATCCGGAAATCGTAATACACGTGTGAATACATAGACTACTATATGTCCCTAGTGAGCCTCTAGTTGACTAGCTCATTGATCAAAAGATAGTCATGGTTTCCTGACTATGGACATTGGATGTCAGTGATAACGGGATCACATCATTAGGAGAATGATGTGATGGACAAGACCCAATCCTAAGCATAGCACAAGAACGTGTAGTTCGTTTTGCCTGAGCTTTTCCAATGTCAAGTATCTTTTCCTTATACCATGAGATCGTGTAACTCCATACCGTAGGAGTGCTTTGGGTGTACCAAACGTCACAACGTAACTGGGTGACTATAAAGATGCACTACAGGTATCTCCGAAAGTGTCTATTGGGTTGACACGGATCGAGACTGGGATTTGTCACTCCGTATTACGGAGAGGTATCATCGGGCCCACTCGGTAATGCATCATCATAATGAGCTCAAAGTGACCAAGTGTTTGGTCACGGAATCATGCATTACGGTACGAGTAAAGTGACTTTCCGGTAACGAGATTGAACGAGGTATTGGGATACCGACGATCGAATCTCGGGCAAGTAACATACCGATTGACAAAGGGAATTGTATACGGGTTGCTTGAATCCTCGACATCGTGGGTTCATCCGATGAGATCATCGAGGAGCATGTGGAGCCAACATGGGTATCCAGATCCATTTGTTGGTTATTGACGGAGAGCCATCTCGGTCATGTCTACATGTCTCCGAACCCGTAGGGTCTACACATAAGGTTCGGTGACGCTTAGGGTTGTATGAATATGAGTATGCAGCAAACCGAAAGTTGTCCGGAGTCCGGATGAGATCCCGAACGTCACGAGGAGTTAGGAATGGTCCGGAGGTAAAGAATTATATATGGGAAGTCGAGTTTCGCCATCGGGAAAGTTTCGGGGTCCACCGGTATTGTCTGGGACCGGAAGGGGCCCGGGGTCCACCGGTGGGGCCACCTATCCCGGAGGGCCCCATGGGCTGAAGTGGGAGGAACCAGCCTGGTGGGCTGGTGCGCCTTGGGGCCCCCTGGCGTAGGGGTTGGGAACCCTAGGGAGGGGCGCCCACTTGCCTTGGGGGCACTCCACCCCTTGGCCGCCGCCCCTAGGAGATCCCATCTCCTAGGGCCGGCGCCCTTGGGGGACCCTATATATAGAGGGGGAAGGAGGGCAGCCGCACTTGCACTTGGCGCCTCCCTTCCCCTTGCTACACCTCCTCCTCCCGTAGTCGCTTGGCGAAGCCTGCCGGGAACTTCTGCTTGCATCCACCACCACGCCGTCGTGCTGCTGGATCTTCATCAAACTCTCCTCCTCCTTGCTGGATCAAGGCGTGGGAGGCGTCATCCGCTTTCGTGCGTGTGTTGAACGCGGAGGTGCTGTCCGTTTGGCACTTGGTCATCGGTGATTTGGTTCACGACATTTAGTACGACTCCCTCAACCCCGTTCACTTGAACGCTTCCGCTCGCGATCTACAAAGGTATGTAGATGCACTCCTATCACTCGTTGCTAGATGAACTCATAGATGGATCTTGGTGAAACCGTAGGAAATTTGTTTATTTTCTGCAACGTTCCCCAACAACTATGTGTTATGATCCGGCAACCCCGAAGTGACAATAATCGGTACCACTCCCGGTGATGACCATAGATTGAGGAGTTCATGTATTCACAATGTGCTAATGCTTTGCTCCGGTTATCTATTAAAAGGAGGCCTTAATATCCCTTAGTTTCCAATAGGACCCTGCTGCCACGGGAGGGTAGGACAAAAGATGTCATGCAAGTTCTTTTCCATAAGCACGTATGACTATTTACTAATACATGCCTACATTACATTGATGAACTGGAGCTAGTTCTCGTGTCACCCTATGTTATGACTGTTACATGACGAACCACATCCGGCATAATTATCCATCACTGATCCGGTGCCTCTGAGTTTTCCATATCTTGGTTTACGCTTATTTACTTTTCCGTTTACTCTTGTTACAATCACTACAAAATACCAAAAACATTACTTTTGCTGTCTTTACTTTTGTTACCGTTGCCACCACTATCATATTACTTTGCTACTAAACACTTTGCTACAGATATTAAGTTTCCAGGTGTGGTTGAATTGACAACTCAGCTGCTAATACTTGAGAATATTCTTTGGCTCCCCTTGTGTCGAATCAATAAATTTGGGTTGAATACTCTACCCTCGAAAACTGTTGCGATCCCCTATACTTGAGGGTTATCATCTCTCTCCACTAAGGCCCATAAGGCCCATTACTTCTCCCGGGGGGTTCCGGTAACCCTCCGGCACTCCGGTTTTCTCCGAAATCACCCGGAACACTTCCGGTGTCCGAATATAGTTGTCCAATATATCGATCTTTATGTCTCGACCATTTCGAGACTCCTCGTCATTTCCATGATCACATTCGGGACTCCGAACAACCTTCGGTACATCAAAACATATAAACTCATAATATAACTGTCATCGAAACGTTAAGCGTGCGGACCCTACGGGTTCGAGAACTATGTAGACATGACCGAGACACGTCTCCGGTCAATAACCAATAACGGAACCTGGATGCTCATATTGGATCCCACATATTCTACGAAGATCTTTATCGGTCGGACCGCATAACAACATACGTTGTTCCCTTTGTCATCGGTATGTTACTTGCCGAGATTCGATCGTCGGTATCTCAATACCTAGTTCAATCTCATTACCGCAAGTCTCTTTACTCGTTCCGTAATACATCATCCCGCAACTAACTCATTAGTTGCAATGCTTGCAAGGCTTAAGTGATGTGCATTACCGAGAGGGCCAGAGAGATACCTCTCCCACAATCGGAGTGACAAATCCTAATCTCAAAATACGCCAACCCAACAAGTACCTTCGGAGACACCAGAGAGAACCTTTATAATCACCCGATTCACGTTGTGACGTTTGGTAGCACACAAAGTGTTCCTCCGGTAAACGGGAGTTGCATAATCTCATAGACATAGGAACATGTATAAGTGATGAAGAAAGCAATAACAACATACTAAACGATCGTATGCTAAGCTAACAGAATGGGTCATGTCAATCACATCATTCTCCTAATGATGTGATCCCATTAATCAAATGACAACTCATGTCTATGGCTAGGAAACATAACCATCTTTGATCAACGAGCTAGTCAAGTAGAGGCATACTAGTGACACTCTGTTTGTCTATGTATTCACACATGTATTATGTTTCCGGTTAATAATATTCTAGCATGAATAATAGACATTTATCATGATATAAGGAAATAAATAATAACTTTATTATTACCTCTAGGGCATATTTCCTTCAAACATCATCATAATCAGATATATCCTGATAATGTTGAATATGTACAATTAGCAACATTGAACAAAGATAACATGGCACACACTTAAATGATGGGGAAAATGTTTCTTACAATGTAAAAAGTAAGTTCTCTCTTCACTGGTGCAAACACATTGTTGCCACAGTGGGCATAGGAGTCGCTTTTCAGGCTAAAAGGCCTACCAAACATCTTATATTTTGGTATAGAGGTAATATAGCACATAGAGCATAATATAGACAACTAAATGAATTTAAAAAATTGACATGTTATAATCATGTAATATCATGCATGTACACTGAAGAAAGGACAATGTCAATCTTGAAAGGACTGGAAAACAATATTGTAGAAATCATTGTTTTCCTTCTCAATCCTCTAGTGATGTTTGGTGGGGCAACCATTATTGTTGTATGTACATTATGTAAAGCTTATACTCCTTTTTCTTCCATTATTGTCCAGCTGCAGATGCAAATCATCAAATGGGTAAGATGTATTTTTTTGCCATACCAAAAAAAGGATGTAGTACTTACCATCCTACCATTATTGGGTTACACGACAATCGTGATTAGGAGAAGTATGATATCCCCTTGGGTGAAAGACAAAACATTTAGAAGTAGTAGTCTGGCTGGGACCAAATTTTCTTGTTGATAATCTATTATTTCTTAAAATCTAAAGCTTCTCTGTTTTCACATCCAAATATGGGAGGCACCAAACAATATTACGTCTGTACTGAAGAAAGAAGTACAAAACCTCAAAGGATTAAGTTTTGGTGCTTGAAGGTCGTCCAGGTAGATGACTATCAAGTATCAAGCACAATTCGTCTACTACATGTGTGTTGCGTTTTCACATTAATACCACTTCTATTTGTAACTGACATATTTATAGGACATGTTCTGTAATACACAAACACTCTTGGTCTAATACTACATTTTTAAATTGTGAAGCAAAATTCAACATTATCAGGCCCAGTGGAATCTCATATGTCAGTGAGTTACATCTAGCTGAACTGAACATACTTGCATACAGTTACAGTGACGATCTAATAAAGAGCTACAAGTTTCCTTTCATATAAAAAAGGGGAATATTTACTACCACAGTAAGATCGGATAGGATCAAAGTATAATTTCGATGAAAAGCTCACTCCAATCTTCCAACAAAAAACTGTAGCAAATTGGGGAATTCTTAGGCAATAGATTTTGCCATGAAGAGGTACAGTAGAAAGAAGAATTTATCTAGGAAGAATCAAGCCGTCACTGAGAAGAATATCACCTCATGTCACAGCAGGGTGGTGGAGATGTTCGCCGTGGGAGCCTGGCGGATGAGTCGGACGGCGGGCAGAGGGTACCGGGAAGGAGTGGCTGGTGGCCAAGGCAGCGGGGTTGGGGAAACCATTGTTAAGATCGAAGCAGCGGCGAGGAGTCCCGGCGGCGCCATGGTAGCAGGGGCCAGGGAGCCGTCAACGGCCGCGACATCGAGTGTCGCCGGCCGTGCAAGGTCGCGGGTCGGTGGAAGTGGAAGGTCGCGGGTGTGGGGGCACTTGGGATAGGGTTAGGCGCGCCGGCAAGGTAGGTGGTGGCGGGGTGCGGCGGCGGCCGGCGGCGCGTGGTGAGGCGAGGCGGGGCGTGGTAGGAGGTGGAGATTGGCTTGGGAGGCAGACTGCAGACTCGTGCGGGTGCCTGGGTAATTTTTCTTTTCTTTTCTCTAGCACGTAACGTTTCAAATTGACTTACCACGAGGACCATGGGTTCAATTACCATAAAGTACAAGGACTTTTTTAGAAAAACAACGCGACAGTGAACCCGACAGACTCAATCCGTGCTTTATTATTAGGGAGAGATTCATGACAAAGGTTTATTATTCATGCTAGGATTGTATTCATCGGAAACCTAAATACATGTGTGAATACATAAACAAACACCGTGTCCCTAGTGAGCCTCTACTTGACTAGCTCGTTGATCAAATATGGTTAAGGTTTCCTAACCATGGACATGAGTTGTTATTTGATAACGGGGTCACATCATTAGGAGAATGATGTGATGGACAAGACCCATCCATTAGCTTAGCATAATGATCGTTTAGTTTTATTGCTATTGCTTTCTTCATGTCAAATACATATTCCTTCGACTATGAGATTATATAACTCCCGAATACCGGAGGAATGCCTTGTGTGCTATCAAACATCACAATGTAACTGGGTGATTATAAAGATGCTCTACAGGTATCTCCGAAGGTGTTTGTTGAGTTGGCATAGATCGAGATTAGGATTTGTCACTCCGAGTAACGGAGAGGTATCTTTGGGCCCTCTCGGTAATACACATCATAAGCTTGCAAGCAAACGACTAACGAGTTAGTCACAAGGTGACGTATTACGAACGAGTAAAGAGACTTGCCGGTAACGAGATTGAACTAGGTATGAAGATACTGACGATCGAATCTCGGGCAAGTAACATATCGATGGACAAAGGGAATTACGTATGTTGTCATAACGGTTCGACCGATAAAGATCTTCATAGAATATGTAGGAGCCAGTGTGGGCATCCAGGTTCCGCTATTAGTTATTTACCGGAGAGGTGTCTCGGTCATGTCTACATAGTTCTCGAACCCGTAGGGTCCGCACGCTTGACGTTCGATGACGATATAGTATTATATGAGTTATGTGATTTGGTGACCGAATGTTGTTTGGAGTCCCGGATGAGATAACAGACATGACGAGGAGTCTCGAAATGGTCGAGAGGTAAAGATTGATATATGGGATCATGGTATTCGGACACCGGAAGTGTTTCAGGGGGTAGCGGCTACTTATCGGGTCACTGAAAGGGGTTCCAGGCACCCCCGGCAAAAGATATGGGCCTTATGGGCCAAGAGGGGAAACGCACCAGCCACAAGGGGCTGGTGCTCCGCCCATATGGGCCAGCCTAAGGAGGAGAAGGAAAGGGGAGAAGGGAAAGGAAAGTGCGGATTAGGATTCCCACTTCCTACCCCCCCCCCCCCCTCTTTCCTTCCCCCTTCGACAAACATGGCAGGGGGGCGCGGCCAAGGGCAGGAGCCCAAATAGGATTCAGACCTACTTGGGCGCCCTTTGGCCTCTCCCCTCCCCCTCCCACCTATATATATGTGGGAGGGGGGCGCCTAGCACACCCCAGACAATTGCATAGACGTGTGTGGCGCCCCCCTCCACCGTTTACACCCCTAGTCATATTTTCGTAGTGCTTAGGAGAAGCCCTGCGGAGATCACTTCACCCTCACCGTCACCACGCCATCGTGCTGACAGACCTCATCTACTACCTCAACGTCTTGCTGGATCAAGAAGGTGAGGGACGTCACCGAGCGGAACGTGTGCAGAACGCGGAGGTGTCATGCGTTCAGTACTTGATCGGTTGGAGCATGAAGAAGTTCGACTACATCAACCGCGTTGTGAAATGCTTCCGCTTATGGTCTATGAGGGTACGTAGACACACTCTCCCCTTCGTTGGTATGCATCTCCATGGAGAGATCATTGCGTCTGCGTAGAAAAAAAATTGTTTTCCATGCAACGATTCCCAAGAGTGGCATCATGAGCCAGTTCTATGTGTAGATGATATGCACGAGTAGAACACAAAGAGTTGTGGGTAGTGATAGTCATACTGCTTACCACCAGCCCCTTATTTTGATTCGGCGGTATTGTGGGATGAAGCGGCCCGGACCAACCTTACATGTCCACACACATGAGACCGGTTCCACCGACTGACATGCAACTAGTTTTTCATAAAGGTGGCTGGCGGGTGTCTGTTTCTTCTACTTTAGTTGAATTTGAATTTGACAACGGTCGGTCCTTGAAGAAGGTTAAAATAGCAAACTTGACGAATCACCGTTGTGGTTTTTGCCGTAGGTAAGAATGGTTCTTGCTAGAAACCCATAGCAGCCACATAAAACTTGCAACAACAAAGTAGAGGACGTCTAACTTGTTTTTACAGCTTATGTTGTGATGTGATATGGTCAAGACATGATGTGATAAACATTTATTGTATGAGATGATCATGTTTTGTATGTTATCGCCAACCGGCTTGATCCATGAAGTCCTCTGAAGGCCATTCACAAACCTGCACTTGAGCTTCCCTTGGTGGTTCATCGTCGGCATCGCGCATTGCGAGCCTGGGTCCTTGCTTCCTTGAAGGGCCACCTTGGTACATTTTCCTAAACATATTTCTTCCTCTGAAAAATTTCTGAAAATTTTAGTAACTTCAAATAAAAGTGAACCAAACTCAACAAAATTGACAGCAACTACTCCCACAAGTGCCTAGAGACTATATCATGCATTAGAACTACTTGGGACCATATAAATTTGACATGAAATCTCAAGAACATGGTCACCTAGGCAGCACAAATTTGCAATGAATAAAGCACTAGAACAAGGAGGAGTCACATACCAAAGAACAATCCCCCAAAGCAGTTTTGTGAGTGGAGCTTTGAGCAAGGAGATCGAAAATGGCAGCAAGATGAGCTAGAACTCGTGCTTGGGCTGGTTGGTGATTCTTTTTGGGAGGAAGAAGGAGTGTGTGGGTGCAGGAATAAGTGGAGGGGAGCCACCATGGGCCCACGAGGCAGGGGGTGGGCCTGTAGGGGTGGGCGCGCCCTGGACCCTCGTGGCCAGGTGCTTGCTCCCCCTGCTGTGTTCTCAGTGCCAGATATTCTCAAATATTCCAGAAAAAAACCATATTTCAATTTCGGGGCATTTGGAGAACTATTATTTTCGGGGTTTATTTTTATTGCACGGATAATTCAGAAAACTGACAAAAAAATACTAATTTTACTTTATTTCAACTAAATAACAGAAAGTAAAAGGAGGGTACAGAAGGTTGTGCTTTCTAACTTCATCCATCTCATGCTCATCAAAAGGAATCCATTAACAAGGTTGATCAAGTCTTGTTAACGAACTCATTGCGAATAACATGGAACCGGAGAAATTTCGAATAACACTATGTTACCTCAACGGGGATATGCACGTCCCCAATAATAAGAATATCATATCTCTTCTTGACAGTAGGAAGAGGAAATTCAAAACCTCCAAAACTAATCGATGGAATTTTTCCAATAGAATTTATACTATGAACTTGAGGTTGTTTCCTCAGAAAGTGTACCGTATGCTCATTGCCATTAACATGAAAACTGACATTGCCTTTGTTGCGATCAATAACAGCCCCTGCAGTGTTCAAAACGGGTCTTCCAAGAATAATAGACATAATATCGTCCTCGGGAATATCAAGAATAACAAAGTCCGTTAAAATAGTAACGTTTGCAACTACAACAGGCACATCCTCACAAATACCGACAGGTATAACAGTTGATTTATCGGCCATTTGCAAAGATACTTCAATAGGTGTCAACTTATTCAAATCAAGTCTACGATATAAAGAGAGAGACATAACACTAACACTGGCTCCAAGATCACATAAAGCAGTTCTAACATAGTTTCTTTTAATGGAGCATGGTATGGTGGGAACTCCTGGATCTCCCAGTTTCTTTGGTATTCCACCCTTGTAAGTATAATTAGCAAGCATGGTGGAAATTTCAGCTTCCGGTATCTTTCTTTTATTTGTAACAATATCTTTCATATACTTAGCATAAGGATTCATTTTGAGCATATCAGTCAAATGCATACGCAAAAAGATAGGTCTAATCATTTCAGCAAAGCGCTCAAAATCCTCATCATCCTTTTTCTTGGATGGTTTGGGAGGAAAGGGCATGGGTTTCTGAACCCATGGTTCTCTTTCTTTACCGTGCTTCCTAGCAACAAAGTCTCTCTTATCATAACGTTGATTCTTTGATTGTGGGTTATCAAGATCAACAGCAGGTTCAATTTCTACATCATTGTCATTGCTAGGTTGAGCATCAACATGAACATTATCATTAACATTATCACTAGGTTCATGTTCATTACCAGATTGTGTTTCAGCATCAGAGATAGAAATATCATTGGGATTCTCAGGTGTGTCTACAACAGGTTCACTAGAAGCATGCAAAGTCCTATCATTTTCTTTTTCTTCTTCTTAGAAGGACTAAGTGCATCAACATTATTTCTTTGAGAACCCTGCTCAATTCTCTTAGGGTGGCCCTCAGGATACAAAGGTTCCTGAGTCACTTTACCCCCTCTAGTTGCAACTCTAACGGCAAAGTCATTATTCTTACTATTCAATTCATTGAGCAAATCATTCTGAGCTTTAAGTACTTGTTCTACTTGAGTGGTAACCATAGAAGCATGTTTACTAATAAGTTTAAGTTCACCTTTAACTCTAGACATATAATCACTCAAGTGTTCAAGCATATAATAATTGTGTTTCAATTGTCTACCAACATAAGCATTGAAGTTTTCTTGTTTGACAATAAAATTATCAAACTCATCTAAGCATTGGCTAGCAGACTTATAACAAGGAATATCACCTTCATCAAATCTATAGAGAGAATTTACCTTTACTACCTGTGTTGGGTTATCAAGACCATGCGTTTATTCAATAGGTGATGAATTAAGACCATATATTTCTTCAACAGGCGGTAAATTAAGACCATGTATTTCTTCAATAGGAGGTAAATTCTTAACGTCTTCAGCTTTAACACCTTTTTCTTTCATAGATTTATTTGCCTCTTGCATATCTTCAGGACTGAGAAATAGAACACCTCTTTTCTTCGGAGTTGGCCTAGGAGTTGGTTCAGGAAGTGTCCAATTATTTTCATTACTCAACATATTGTTCAGTAGAATTTCAGCTTGATCAACAGTTCTTTCCCTGAAAACACAACCAGCAGAACTATCCAGGTGGTCTCCGGGAGCATCGGTTAGTCCATTATAAAAGATATCAAGTATTTCATTTTTCTTGAGAGGATGATAAGGCAAAGCCTCCCCCAAGCTTGTGGGAGCCTCTCTTCTTCAATTTGCACAAAATTATATATTTCCCTTAAAGCAGCTTGTTTCTTATGAGCGGGGAAATATTTAGCAGAGAAGTAATAAATCATATCCTGGAGACTACGCACACAACCAGGATCAAGAGAATTAAACCATATCTTAGCATCACCCTTTAATGAGAACGGAAATATTTTAAGGATATAATAATAGCAAGTTTTCTCATCATTAATGAACAGGGTGGCTATATCATTTAATTTAGTAAGATGTGCCACAACAGTTTCAGATTCATAGCCATAGAAAGGATCAGATTCAACCAAAGTAACTATATCAGGGTCGACAGAGAATTCATAATCCTTATCAGTAACATAGATAGGTGAAGTAGCATAAGCAGGATCATATTTCATTCTAGCATTCAGAGATTCTTGTTTCAGCTTGGCTAATAATTTCTTAAGATCATTCCTATCATTGCAAGCAAGAAAGTCTCTAGAAGTTTCTTCATCCATAACATAACCCTCAGGTACAACAGGCAATTCATATCTAGGGGGAGAATCTTCGTCATCAATATTATCAGTTTCAATAATTTCATTCTCTCTAGCCCTAGCAAGTTGTTCATCAAGAAATTCACCAAGTGGCACAGTAATATCAAGCATAGAAGTAGTTTCATCATAAGTATCATGCATAGCAAAAGTGGAATCATCAATAACATGTGACATATCAGAATTAATAGCAGAAGCAGGTCAAATCAGAAGGTGAATCAAGTGTAGAGCTAGATGGCAGTTCCTTACCTCCCCTCGTAGTTGAGGGATAAATTTTAGTTTTCTCGTCTTTCAAGTTCCTCATAGTGACCAGCAGATATAAATCCCAAGTGACTCAAAGAATAGAGCTATGCTCCCGGCAACGGCGCCAGAAAATAGTCTTGATAACCCACAAGTATAGGGGGTCGCAGGTTTTCGAGGGTAGAGTATTCAACCCAAATTTATTGATTCGACACAAGGGGAGCCAAAGAATATTCTCAAGTATTAGCAGCTGAGTTGTCAATTCAACCACACCTAGATAACTTAACATCTGCAGCAAAGTATTTAGTAGCAAAGTAGTATGATAGTAATGGTAACGGTAGCAAAAGTAACAGCGATAGTTTTGTAGTGATTATAACAGCAACAACGGAAAAGTAACTAAGCAAAGAACAATATGTGAAAAGCTCGTAGACATTGGATCGGTGATGGAGAATTATGCCGGATGAGGTTCATCATGTAACAGTCATAACATAGGGTGACACAGAACTAGCTCCAATTCATCAATGTAATGTAGGCATGTATTCCGAATATAGTCATACGTGCTTACGGAAAAGAACTTGCATGACATCTTTTGTCCTGCCCTCCCGTGGCAGCGGGGTCCTAATGGAAATTAAGGGTTATTAAGGCCTCCTTTTACTAGAGTACCGGACCAAAGCATTAACACATAGTGAATACATGAACTGCTCAAACTATGGTCATCACCGGGAGTGGTCCCGATTATTGTCACTTCGGGGTTGCCGGATCATAACACATAGTAGGTGACTATAGACTTGCAAGATAGGATCAAGAACTCACATATATTCATGAAAACATAATAGGTTCAAATCTGAAATCATGGCACTCGGGCCCTAGTGAGAAACATTAACCATAGCAAAGTCATAACAACATCAATCTCAGAACATAGTGTATACTAGGGATCAAACCCTAACAAAACTAACTCGATTACATGATAAATCTCATCCAACCCATCATCGTCCAGCAAGCCTATGATGGAATTACTCACGCACGTTGGTGAGCATCATGAAATTGGTGATGGAGGATGGTTGATGATGACGACGGCGACAGATTCCCCTCTCCGGAGCCCCGAACGGACTCCAGATCAGCCCTCCCGAGAGAGTTTAGGGCTTGGCGGCGGCTTCGTATCGTAAAACACGATGAATCCTTCTCTCTGATTTTTTTCTCCCCGAACACGAATATATAGAGTTGGAGTTGAGGTCGATGGAGCTCCAGGGGGCCCACGAGGCAGGGGGGCGCGCCTCCCACCCTCGTGGAAAGGGTGTGGGCCCCCTGGCCTTGATTCTTTCACCAATATTTTTTTATTATTTCCAAAAATAATCTCCGTGAAGTTTATGGTCATTCCGAGAACTTTTGTTTCTGCACAAAGATAACACCATGGCAATTCTGCTGAAAACAGCGTCAGTCCGGGTTAGTTCCGTTCAAATCATGCAAGTTAGAGTCCAAAACAAGGGCAAAAGTGTTTGGAAAAGTAGATACGACAGAGACGTATCATTGGCCGGCCTCCTCCTCCCCTCCTTTATATAAGGGGGTAGGGGGCACCCCAAAGGAACAACAGACAATCTCTTAGCCGTGTGCGGTGCCCCCCTCCACAGTTCAACACCTCGGTCATATCATCGTAGTGCTTAGGCAAATCCCTGCGCCGGTAGCTTCATCATCACCGTCACCATGCTGTTGTGCTGACGAAACTCTCCCTCGGCCTCAACTGGATCAAGAGTTCGAGGGACGTCACCGAGCTAAACATGTGCAGATCACAGAAGTGTCGTGCATTCGGTACTTGGATCGGTTGGATCGCGAAGACGTTCGACTACATCAACCGCGTTACTAAATGCTTCCGCTTTCGGTCTACGAGGGTACGTTGACACACTCTCCCCACTCGTTGCTATGCTTCTCCTAGATAGATCTTGCGTGATCGTAGGCAAATTTTTTTAAATTGCTGCGTTCCCCAACAGTGGCATTCGAGCCAGGTCCATGCGTAGATGTTATATGCACGAGTAGAACACAAAGAGTTGTGGGCGATAATAGTCATACTGCTTACCAGCATGTCATACTTTGATTCGGCGGTATTGTTGGATGAAGCGGCCCAGACCAACATTACATGACCGCGTTCATGAGACTGGTTCTACCGTCGTGCTTCGCACACTGGTGGTGGGTATCTGTTCTCCAACTTTAGTTGAATCGAGTGTAACTACGCCCGGTCCTTGTTGAAGGTTAAAACAACACACTTGACGAAAAATCGTTGTGGTTTTGATGCGTAGGTAAGAACGGTTCCTGCTAGAAGCCCATAGCAGCCACGTAAAACTTGCAACAACAAAGTAGAGGACGTCTTACTTGTTTTTGCAGGTCTTGCTGTGATGTGATATGGTCAAGACGTGATGATATATAATGTAACATCCCAAATTTTCAATTTGGAATGTTATACATAGGTCATCTATGCATATCATATTTTATTGCATCTTCGTTCCGCAATCCTCGAAATCCTAAGCAACTCAAGGACCCTCGGAGAGAGTTGGGGATTTTCCGGTTTTCATATTTGATTTTTATCAAATACTGAGAACGAGGATTTTTTATTTTAATTATTCTTCTCTCCGGAAAATATTTCATATTAAAAATAAATGAGGGGAGATAACTTCTCCAAAATAATTGAAATATTGGAGGGAAAACGTTAAAATCATTATTTGGATTTTATTTGATATTATTGGGAATTTTATCTGCCCTAGAAAAATTTGCACATTTTAAAAATTGCATTTTAGGGGCCAAGAAAATGTTCATCTCGTTCTAAATATTCCATTTAGACGGTGAAATTTTATTTTGGTATTTTTAGATTTTTATTTTATTTTATAGGAATTTTTTACAATGGAACTATTTAAAAATTCCTTTGATTGGGCCTAAGGCCCACTGAAAGGTTGACCCGCCGCCTCACAAGACCGCCTCCTCACGCGTGCATGGCAGACGCCGAGGAGAGTCCGCTCAGACTCCTCCCAGGGCGCACCTCGCCCAAGCCAAACCGCCTTTAAATCTCCGCCCGAGCCGCCCACCACCCCACATTGGTGAGCCGCGCCGCCCGCCATCGCCTCGCCGCCTCAGCTTGATCGCCCGCCGCCATGTCGCACCACCACCCGTCGCTGAGCCCGCCCCTCGCTAGCCCACGGAGCCCCACCCGGAGGTACCGCCCGAGTCGCCGGTTTTTTTTAGAAAAACCACTTCGGTTTTTGTAGGAAACCCTACTTTCGTTTTTTTAAATAGATCGGTTTTTTCTCGGTTTATTTATTTAGCGAGCGTTCGCTCGTTCTTTCGTTTTAACGAACGCGTTCTTCGTTTAGGTTCAGTTAACGAACGTTCGTTCGTTAAACTGTTCGTCGTTTTTCTTTTTATCGGATTTATTCCGCGATTTTTCTGATCGCGATTTCTGATCCGATGTTCGAACTAGTATAACTTTTCGCTCGTTTATCGGAATCAGGCGATTCAAGCGCCTGGAGTTTCATCTCGAAACCCTCTTTCTGAATAACCAACTCAAACAAGTTTTTGCCTCTGTAAAATTTGACCCTAGTTCAGATTAGTAAACGGATCTTATTTCTTTCGCCGTTTGAGTTTCGTTGCTCGGTTTGGTTTGATTCTTTTGCGAACCGGAGTTCTTAAGTTGAACTTTCTGGTCAGCCTCCTTTAGTTGAAGTTTTTCTTGTGCATCTTTGCCTGTTGATTATGTATGTTATTGTTTGCTTGCGATAGAATTCTCGAAGTGCGAAGCGTGTTACTACGAGTCTCTAGGATTCACGGATCGTCAGCAAGGCAAGTAACACTTTGATCATACTCTTTTCATACCCAGTTTTTATGCATTAGTTCCAATCCTCAAACATTGCATTGATTAGGATGTCATTAACTTGTGGGTTGGGAAGTAGTAGTTGAGGTAGAACCTATTGCCATGTTACTATCAAACCCTTGGGAGTTACTTCTACGTGTCGCTTATATTGCTATGCTATGCTCGTAGACGTGGTTTGGGTTTGAGTGTATTCCATGATAGATGTGATATTGTTAATTAATGGTTTAACTTAAGGTGGCAACTTTAATACACATCTGGGTGGATGGAGGCACCTGGGGAACCCAGTGTTGTCTGTTTTATCTTTGGAAATCCCGGGGTACCCGTGTGATCTTCCTATGGACCGCCAACCAGGCTCAAAGGGAACTGAGTTTATTCATGCTAGAAACTTCCGTGTGCAGCCACAAGCTACTATGGGCTCTAGCATAGTTGAGTAAGTTACGTGAATCTCTTGAAGAGGTAGATCAGCAGGTAGCGGGTTTTGTAGGTTTGGTATGGTCTACCCGGAGTAGAGAGTTAATGTTTCAAAGATCGTGTCTCGGTCATCCGGTTCTCAAACACCATGTAGTGCGAGAAATCAACGGAGGTGATCGAGTCTTGTGGGGAAAAGTGCGCATAAACCTCAGTAGAGTGTACAATCTAATCATGGTTAGCCGTGTCCCCGGTTATGGACAATTCGAGTATCTAGTACTTGAGTATTCGCATGTATCTCATCACCCTCGATTAATATTCTTTGGGATGTTAATTACCTTAATTGGGATTGAGTTGGGGTTATACCTTCTCAATGATGTTTCAACCACCATGATAGTTAAAATAAAATATATTCCTTTGTTGTAGGGAAAATTGGCTTTTCGCAAAACTATAACCATAGAGCTTTCCACCAGCCAAATATTGCATGTAGTGATAGTATTATTCTTGCTCTACTGTGTTATATTGCCAGCATATTCCATGTGCTGACCCGTTTTCGGGCTGCAGCGTATTATGTTGCAGACTTTTCAGACAAGGAGTAAGGTTCGATAGGTCGTTGCCGTGCAGCTCAGCTATGTCGTTGGAGTTGATGGACTCACTTTATCTTCCAACCCTTTCGCTGTTATCGCATTAGATGGCCTTAAGCCATATTATTGTAATAAGTTCGCTTTTGAGACATTCGATGTAATAAGTGTGTGATTGCTACTCTGTTATAAATCCTTCGAGTACCGTGTGTGTCAGCATTACCGACCCAGGGATGACACATATAATTTGTTGTATGAGATGATCATGTTTTGTAATAGTTATCGGCAACTGGCAGGAGCCATATGGTTGTCACTTTATTGTATGAAATGCAATCGCCATGTAATTGCTTTACTTTATCACTAAGCGGTAGCAATAGTCGTAGAAGCAATAGTTGGCGAGACGACAACGATGCTTCGATGGAGATCAAGGTGTCAAGCCGGTGACGATGGTGATCATGACGGTGCTTTGGAGATGGAGATCAAAGGCACAAGATGATGGTGGCCATATCATATCACTTATTTGATTGCATGTGATGTTTATCCTTTTATGCATCTTATTTTGCTTAGTACGGCGGTAGCATTATAAGATGACCCCTCACTAAAATTTCAAGGTATAAGTGTTCTCCCTGAGTATGCACCATTGCGACGGTTCTTCGTGCTGAGACACCACGTGATGATCGGGTGTGATAAGCTCTACGTTCACATACAACGGGTGCAAGCCAGTTTTGCACACGCAAAAATACTGTGTTAAACTTGACGAGCCTAGCATATGCGAGATATGGCCTCGGAACCTTTGAGACCGAAAGGTCGAGCATGAATCATATAGTAGATATGATCAACATAGTGATGTTCACCATTGAAAACTACTCCATCTCACGTGATGATCGAACATGGTTTAGTTGATTTGGATCACCTGATCATTTAGATGACTCGAGGGATGTTTATCTAAGTGGGAGTTCTTATGTAATATGATTAATTGAACTTCAATTTATCATGAACTTAGTCCTGATAGTATTTGCATAACTATGTTGTAGATCAATAGCTCGCGATGTAGCTCCCCGTTTATTTTGATATGTTCCTAGAGAAAAACTATATTGAAAGATGATAGTAGCAATGATGCGGACTAGGTCCCTGATCTGAGGATTATCCTCATTGCTGCACAGAAGAATTATGTCCTTGATGCACCGCTAGGTGACAGACCTATTGCAGAGCGAGATGCACGAGGCGTTATGAACGTTTGACAATCTCGGTATCATGACTACTTGATAGTTTAGTGCACCATGCTTTACGGCTTAGAACCGGGACTTCAAAAATGTTTTGAACGCCACGGAGCATATAAGATGTTCCAAGAGTTGAAATTGGTATTTCATACTCATGCCCATGTCAAGAGGTATGAGACCTTTGACAGTACTTTGCCTACAAGATGGAGGAGAATAGCTCAACCTGTGAGCATGTGCTCAGATTGTCTGGGTACTACAATTGCTTAAATTAAGTGGGAGTTAATCTTCCAGGTAAGATAGTAATTGACAAAGTTCTCTAGTCACTATCACCAAGTTACTTGAACTTCGTGATAAACTATAATATGCAAGGGATGACAAAAGTAATTCCCGAGCTCTTCGCAATGCTGAAATCAGCGAAGGTAGGAATAAAGAAATAGCATCAAGTGTTGATGGTTAACAAGACCACTAGTTTCAAGTAAAGGACAATGGGATAGAAAGGGAACATCAAGAAGAATGACAAGCAAGTTGTCACTCCCATGAAGAAATCCAAAGCTAGACTCAAGCCTGAAACTGAGTGCTTCTACTGCAAAGGAAATGGTCACTAGAAGTGGAACTGCCCTAGATACTTTGCGGATAAGAAGGATGGCAAAGTGAACAAAGGTATATTTGATATACATGTTATTGATGTGTACTTTACTAGTGTTTATAGCAACCCCTCGGTATTTGATACTGGTTCGGTTGCTAAGAGTAGTAACTCGAAACGGGAGTTGCAAAATAAACAGAGACTAGTTAAGGGCGAGGTGATGATGTGTGTTGTAAGTGATTCCAAGGTTGATAAGATCACCATCGCACACTCCCTTTACCTTTGGCATTAGTGTTGAACCTAAAATAAATGTTATTTGGTGTTTGCATTGAGCATGAATATGATTGGATCATGTTTATTGCAATACGGTTATTCATTTGAGTCAAAGAATAATTATTGTTCTATTTACATGAATAAAACCTTCTACAGTCATACACTCAATATAAATGGTTTATTGAATCTCGATCATAGTGATACACATACTCATAAATATTGAAGCCAAAAGATGCAAAGTTAATAATGTAAGTGCAAATTATTTGTGGCACTGCCGTTTAGGTCATATTGGTGTCAAAGCGCCTGAAGAAACTCCATGCTGATGGACTTCTGGAATCACTTGATTATGAATCATTTGATGCTTGCGAACCATGCCACATGGGCAAGATGACTAAGACTCCGTTCTCTGGAACAATGGAGCGAGCAACTGACTTGTTGGAAATGATACATACTGATGTATGCGTTCCGATGAGTGTTGAGGCTCGCGGCGGGTATCATTATTTTCTGATCTTCACAGATGATTTGAGCAGATACGGGTATATCTACTTAATGAAACATAAGTCTGAAACATTTGAAAAGTTCAAAGAATTTCAGAGTTAAGTAGAAAATCATCGTAACAAGAAAATAAAGTTTATATGATCTGATCGTGGAGGAGAATATTTGAGTTACGAGTTTGGTCTTCATTTCAAACAATGCGGAATAGTTTCGCAACTCATGCCACCCAGAACACCACAGCGTAATGGTGTGTTCGAACGTCGTAACTGCACTTTATTAGATATGGTGCGATCTATGATGTCTCTTACTGATTTACCGCTATCGTTTTGGGGTTATGTATTAGAGACAACTGCATTCACATTAAATAGGGCACCATCTAGGGGTGCGTTTGTTTGGGCTCTTTTTACTCGCTCCTACAGCTTCTGGCCCAGAAAAAGCTGGAGCCCAAACAAATGGGCTGTTTTTGCCCCAGCTCCATGTAGGCCTCCCGTGGAGCGCTCCGAAAAAATCGACCAGAAGCCGCAGCTGAGAAATCGGGCTTCTGCTCCTCGCAGCCGGCTCCAAATTGACCAATGACCGATTTGCCCTCCCACCAAATCACATACTACCGCAAAAATGCCCATACCGGTTCGATCTGTTCCCATCGATCCGAGTAGTTTTCCTCTCTTGTCTCGCTCGTCTCCCTCGGAGCGGTATCCCTCCAGCCGCCGCCGCGGGGCTCGTGACTCCCTCTCGCTGCCGACCCTGCTGGTCGCCCCCGCGGATCCTGTGACTCCCACCCGCTGGCCGCGGATCCCGCAACTCCCTCCCTCCCTCTGGCCGTGGATCCCGCAACTCCCTCCCTCCCGCCTCCCAGAGATCCCTCGCAATGGCGCCGCTGTCACGAGTTGCTTCCGCAACGACGGCCGCAGCCACGAGTTTCCTCGCCAATGAAGGTCGTAGCCACGAGTTGCGGTGCAGCTCCACCAGGTCCTTCCCAGGTCAGCGTCATGCGGCTCCTCATGCCCTCCTGGCCGAGCCCCTCTGGCCGACGAACTCATTCTAGCAATCTCCGGTGTGCATGCATGCTCTTGTGTGCCTACCTAGCGAGTGTACGTGCCCGGCGTGTGCAGTTGGCCGGCGTGCGTGCTCAGCGTGCAGGTGGCCATGGCCTCCGTGCGTGATCTGTGCGTGTGTCCAGCATCTGCGTGTGCTACATGTGTTGCCAGTGCGTGCGTATGTCTGCTAGCTGCCAAGGCTCCCTGCTAGAGTGTGCTAATATTTGTTGGTGTGGTCATCTGTTATGTGTTCGCAGCCACCTTTGCCACTCTCCGTACGTCTAATTTATTATCATATGTCTAGTATATCATATCCATTTTATCTATGAAAACTGACCATATGCGACAAAACAGCTCTTAATCGAGGCATTCACTGTTAAAATAGCATAATCAACACTTAAACCCTACCTACAGAATAAGAAAGGGTGTTTTGGTCATTTCAACACGTTTCTGCAATAGCCGCAGCTGCTACAGCACAACAACCAAACGACTGCACTTTAGCTCCAACCTTCCAGTGACTAGCAGCTACAGCCGCTCCTTCCGGAGTTGCTGGTAGCCGCATTAAGAAGCTGCAGCCCAAACAAACACACCCTAAATCCCTTGAGACGACACCATATGAACTGTGGTTTAGCAAGAAACCTAAGCTGTCGTTTCTTAAAGTTTGAGGCGGCGATGCTTATGTGAAAAAGTTTCAACCTGATAAGCTCGAACCCAAATCGGAGAAATGTGTCTTCATAGGATACCCAAAGGAAACTGTTGGGTACACCTTCTATCACAGATCCGAAGGCAAGATATTCGTTGCTAAAAATGGATACTTTATAGAGAAGGATTTTCTATCGAAAGAAGTGAGTGGGAGGAAAGTAGAACTTGATGAGGTAATTGTACCTTCTCCCAAATTGGGAAGTAGTTCATCACAGAAATCAGTTCCAGTGATGCCTACATCAGTTACTACCAAACCTCGTAGGTCAACCAGAGTACGTTCCACACCAGAGTGGTACGGCAATACGGTTCCGGAAGTCAACTAGACCATGACGAACCTATGAACTATGAGGAAGTGATGATGGGCCCAGATACCGCAAAATGGTTGAAGGCCATAAAATCTGAGATAGGGTCCATGTATGAAAACAAAGTATGGACTTTGGTGGAATTGTCCGATGATCGGCAAGTCATTCAGAATAAATGGATCTTCAAGAGGAAGACGGACGCTGATGGTGGTGTTACTATCTACAAAGCTCGACTTATCACGAAAGGTTTTCGACAAGTTCAAGGTGTTGACTACGATGAGATTTTCTCACTCGTAGCAATGCTTAAGTCTGTCTGAATCATGTTGGCAATTGCCGCATTTTATGAAATCTGGCAAATGGATAACAAACTGCATTCCTTAATGGATTTATTAAAGAAGAGTTGTATGCGATGCAACCAGAAGGTTTTTTCAATACTAAAGGTGCTAACAAAATGTGCAAGCTCCAGCGATCCATCTATGGACTGGTGCAAGCATCTCGGAGTTGGA
This sequence comes from Aegilops bicornis, assembly GCA_021605145.1. Taxonomy (NCBI): domain Eukaryota; kingdom Viridiplantae; phylum Streptophyta; class Magnoliopsida; order Poales; family Poaceae; genus Aegilops; species Aegilops bicornis. The sequence continues at coordinate 231,240,139 of CM038670.1, read as the reverse complement.
ATATACGCTTTGATAAGTTGATCAAAGCATATAGTTTTATACAGACTTGCGGTGAAGCCTGTATTTACAAGAAAGTGAGTGGGAGCACTATAGCCTTTCTGACAAGTATATGTGAATGACATATTGTCGATCGGAAATGATGTAGAATTTTCTGGAAATCATAAATGAGTGTTTGAAAGGAGTTTTTCAAAGAAAGACCTCGGTGAAGCTACTTACATATTGAGCATCAAGATCTATAGAGATAGATCAAGACGCTTGATAGGTTTTTTCAATGAGTACATTCCTTGACAAGTTTTTGAAGTAGTTCAAAATGGAACAGTCAAAGAAAGAGTTCTTGCCTATTTTGCAAGGTGTGAAGTTGACTAAGACTCAAAGCCCGACCATGGCAAAAGATAGAGAGAGAATGAAAGTCATTCCCTATGCCTCAGCCATAGGTTCTATAAAGTATGCCATGCTTTGTACCAGACCAGTTGTATACCCTGCCCTGAGTTTGGCAAGGGAGTACAATTTTGATCTAGGAGTAAATCACTAGACAGCGGTCAAAATTATGCTTAGAGGACTAAGGAAATATTTCTCGGTTATGGAGGTGATAAAGAGTTTGTCGTAAAGAGTTACGTCGATGCAAGCTTTGACACCGATCTGGATGACTCTAAGTCACAATCCGGATACATATTGAAAGTGGGAGCAATTAGCTAAAGTAGCTTCGTAAAGAGCATTGTAGACATAAAAATTTGCAAAATACATACGGATCTGAATTCGGCAGACCCATTGACTAAACTTCTCTCACAAGCAAAACATGATCACACCTTAGTACTCTTTGGGTGTTAATCACATGGCGATGTGAACTAGATTACCGACTCTAGTAAACCCTTTGAGTGTTGGTCACATGGCGATGTGAACTATGTGTGTTAATCACATGGTGATGTGAACTATTGGTGTTAAATCACATAGCGATGTGAACTAGATTATTGACTCTAGTGCAAGTGGGAGACTGAAGCAAATATGCCCTAGAGGCAATAATAAAGTTATTATTTATTTCCTTATTTCATGATAAATGTTTATTATTCATGCTAGAATTGTATTAACCGGAAACTTAGTACATGTGTGAATACATAGACAAACAGAGTGTCCCTAGTATGCCTCTACCTGACTAGCTCGTTAATCAAAGATGGTTCAGTTTCCTAGCCATAGACATGTTTTGTCATTTGATGAACGGGATCACATCTGTGACGCCCGGATAATTAAGCTACAGTAATTCTCTGGTAATGATGCCACGTCACTTCGATTATCGCTAATCTCGTGTTAGTTCGAAACCGATTTAAATTCAATTCAAAATCGAGCAAACAATAAAAGTTTTCAAATATTAAAATTTAAATGTTCGGAGTGAACAAATAATACATAGGTAATTATGGTGGAGAAACCAAACTTTGATAAAATGTTTAAAGGCCCTAAAACAATTAAAACAATAGTGAAAACAATTAAACAAATGCCTATTGAATTTATAAAATGCTAACACTATTTTATTATGGGTTAAGAATTAATCTCATAGTAGTTTATTGGTAAATACAAATTAGGCACTAGTGGTAATTTTATAAAACTAAAAATAAAAGAAACTACAAATAAAAAGAGACAAGAAAATATAAAAACAGAAAACAAAACTAACAAAGAACAAAAAAAAAACAAGACCCCCCCCAAGCTGGGCCAAGTGGCCCAGCTGGCCTCAGCCGCTTCGAGCAGGCTGCCCACCAGTCCACCTCCCTACTACCCCCTCCCCACTCCCCTGTGACCTAGATCAATCCACCCACTCCCCCCACGCCTCGCTCCTCCTCTCCCCACCCCGTCTGTATCGAGATCGGGGCAACCGTGCCCCCGACCCCGTCGGCGCACGTAGCCATCCCCGTCGCACCTCACCGCCCCGTCGTCGCCGGTGCTCCCCATCGCCCGCCTCTTCGTCGCCTTCCCGAGCCCTGACGATCGCGTCCCGTCCGCTGTCGTTCGAGGGCCTCCTCGACTCGCCGGACGGCTCCGCCGTCGCCGGAGCCCTTCCCCGCCAGACTGCATCCCCTGCGCCGCGTCGTCTCCGCCCTCCTCCTCGCGCCCCACTGCCACGTTCCCTACAACCGTTGTGAGGACCGCAACCGCCTCTCCCACAGCCGAACGCCGTTCGCGCGACGGCGTGCCACCCGCTCGAGCCGCACTCGGCCTCCGCCCTGCAGCCCTGGCACCTCGCTCATGATCGCCGCCACAACCAGCGCCACGGTGACCGCGCCCTCCTCCACGCTGGCCGGCCGGCCCTCCCGTGGCTGACTGCCTGCGGTGGCCGGCGTCGCCGTTCCGCTCCCCCAATGCGGCACCGCCCAGCCCGTTGGTTGTCGCTCGCCGGCTGTCGCCCCATTGTCCAAGCGCCGCCGCTCCCGGTGGCCTCGCCTTGCCTTCCGGTCGGGCCTCGGCCCCGGTGCGCGCCAGAATCGCATCACTGGGCGCCCTTGACGCTCAAGAATGGCCCTAGGCCACTGACCGAACGGGCCCACCCCTAAAACGAAAATTAAAAAGAAATGAAAATGTAATTAATAAAATCATTAATTAGTTAATTAATTAATTAGTAAAATAATTAAGTTAATTAATCATGTTTAAATTAATCTAATCAATTAGTTAATTTAATTAAGCAGTAATTAATTAGCTAAACCCTACTTAAACTAAAAAGTGTATGACATGCGGGACCCACACATAGTTGACTCAGTCAACTGCGTAGTTGACTGCTGACGTCAGCATGTTGTCATGCTGACGTCATCTTTTACTATTCTGGATAATGTTGAGATAAATAATTAAATTCCAGAGATTAATAAAAACTTTAGAAAATCATATAAAACAATCCGTAACTCGGATGAAAATGTTTTCTACATGAAAGTTGCTCAGAAAAACGAGACGAATCCGGTTACACCCTTCGTTCGTCCGCCACACACCCCGAGACTGCCGCTGATGCCGCTGTGATCAACTACGTCACCGATGACCCTCCTTCTTGTCTGAGCAACCAGGCAAGCCCCCCCTTGATCACCAGATATCGCCTACTCTCCTCTATACTGCTTGCATTAGAGTAGTGTAGCATGTTACTGCTTTCCGTTAATCCTATCACGATGCATAGCTTTGTCCTTGCTACTCGTTGTTACCTTTACGCAATCCTACATGCTTAGTATAGGATGCTAGTGTTCCATCAGTGACCCTACACTCTTGTCCGTGCGCCATGCTATACTCTTGGGCTGTGATCACTTGGAGGTGATCACGGGCATATACTATATATTTTACACTATTACATTACCTGTGATATCTTTGTTAGGAGATGGGGCTGAAAGGACGGTGGCTCCATCCCGGTAGAGGTGGGCTGGGTTCCCGACGGCCCCGACAGTTACTTTAATGGCGGAGCGACAGGCAGGTTGAGACCACCTAGGAGAGAGGTGGGCCTAGCCTCGGTCGGCGTTCGCGGATACTTAACACGCTTAACGAGATCTTGGTATTTGATCCGAGTCACGGCCATTTGGTCTATACGCACTAACCAACTACGTGAACAGATTATGGGCACTGACGTCGTGGTATCGGCCAAGCACTTCGTGACGTCGGCCGATCGAGCGGCGCGGATTGGAACGTATGCCTGCTCTTGTATTAAGGGCTAGTTACGCTTCCGGCGCGATTCGCAACGTCTTGAGGTGTGCTAAGGGCGATGGGCCTGCACTGCGGCGCTTAGGTTTAGACCGGCGTCTTGACCTCTGTTGTGCCTAGGTGGGGCTGCGGCGTGTTGATCTTCCGCGGCGGGCATGACCTGTGAAAGTGTGTCCGCCAAATGGGATCAAGCATGTTGGGTTATGTGGTGCACCCTCTCTGGAAGTTAATCTATTCGAATAGCCGTGATCTTGATAATGTGACGACTTGGAGTTGTACCTTGACCTTATGACAACTAGAACCGGATACTTAATAAAACACACCCTTCCAAGTGCCAGATACAACCCGGTGGTCGCTCTCTATCAGGGTTATGAGGAGGGGATCGCCGGGTAGGATTATGCTATGCGATGCTACTTGGAGGACTTCAGTCTACTCTCTTCTACATGTTGCAAGACGGAGGCTGCTGAAGCATAGTCTTGACGTGATTAGCTATCCCCTCTTATTACGGCATTCTGCGATTCGGTCCATCGATATGGCCCCTTAACACATATACCCATGCATATGTAGTGTAGCTCCTTGCTTGCGAGTACTTTGGATGAGTACTCACGGTTGCCTTGTTCCCCCTTTTCCCCCTATCTCTACTCGATTGCTGCGACCAAACGATGGAGCCCAGGAGCCAGACGCCACCGTCGATGGCGACTACTACCCGGAGGTGCCTACTACTACGTGCAGCACAATGACCATTTACTGTGAGTAGTTAGGAGGATCCCAGGCGGGAGGCTGCGCCTCTTCGATCTGTATCTCGGTTTGTGCTAGCCTTCTTAAGGCAAACTTGTTTAACTTATGTACGTACTCAGATATTGTTGCTTCCGGCTGACTCGTCTATGATCGAGCACTTGAATTCAAGCCCTCGAGGCCCCGGCTTGTATTATGATGCTTGTATGACTTATTTATGTTTTAGAGTTGTGTTGTGATATCTTCCCGTGAGTCCTCGATCTTGATCGTACACATTTGCGTGCATGATTAGGCGATTGATTCGGGGCGTCACAAGTTGGTATCGAGCCAACTGCTGTAGAATCCCCTTCCGCACTCCTTGGCCGAAGTCGAGTCTAGACATTGCAAAACTTTTACTAACATGGCTGTGCGGCCCATGGGCCCACGTCGCCATTGGGTGGTATTAGGGTCTTTTACTCCTCGTCTATACTCTGGGACTATAATCTCTGTTCTATTCGGGTTTAATGAATTTACTAAAATCTAACTTTAGGATCTCGTTACTACTTCCTCCCGGAGAACCCCTCACTCCAGATGATTACTCCGTGAAACAGAAGAATTCGAAGATACTCTCCGATATTCTCTCGAGACCTTGTGCCAGTCGCTTTTTGCAATTCCCTACCACCGAAACATCCCTATGGACAAATACTTACACCTGTCGTTCATACTTTTATTCCCAGTTGATCTTGTTATTACAAGATACCTCGAAATTCTCTCTAATGCTCCGAGAATACTTTGTGCATACCGCCTTGCAGTTCTTTACTACATGAATACCCCTACGGATAATTTCTTGCACTTACCGAGTATCCACTCATCCCCAGTTGATTCATGTATGTCACCAATCCTCTAAATATCATTCGATCTTCCGAAAATCTTGAGCATCCTATTGCTCTTGAAATTCTTGATTGCTTGCATTATGGTTAATCCCATAAGTCTAGTAATCTTGATGACATCCATTGTCGTTGTCATTTTGAGTCCGTTGATTCGATTTGTTGAGAATGCTCGCAATCCTCAAACAGATCCTAGAATTCATCCTTCTGGCTCAGACGCCGTTTTAATCAGGAGCTGATTCTCGACCAATCAAGTTATCGTCGAATGTACCCCTTAGCCTACTCAAATTATCCATCCTTAATCAGAGCGTTTGCTTCTGATCCCTTGGTTTGAAAATCATAATTCCTTTATTAGTTAATCGTTGGATTATTCAGATGTGCTATAAACCGATGCATTTGCATTCTTTCTTCCTCTGATTGGGTACCGGTACTCACATCAGCTCCGGTGTGTATCGTCAGATCCTTTGTTGAATTATTATCCGACAGTGTCCTTCATAATTAATCACCTTGCGAGTTCTTTCTCCGATATATAATGCCTTTGGTAAAATGTATCTGCTCCATTTGCCAACCATGCTCTGTTCTCGAGTTGATGATATTTACTCTTGAAGCTTGTGGTATATGTTCCTAAGAAGCCCCGATGGGTTGAACCTATGCTTTCCTTAATCTGTGTGAACTCGAAAGTTTACACGGGTCATACTCCTATGGTAATTCACCAGGTAGGTTTTGACACTGAAATTATTTTATCTAGAGAAGTGAATGAAAGGTTATACATTGAAGAAGTGGGAGTCGACCTTGAACTTTGTGTTCATGCCCATGGACACGATGTAGATCCTATCATGGAAGCTTATTGTAATAATAACTATTTTCTTGACAAATATCATCTGGTAAATGTGAATTGATCCTTTGCAACTGTGGTTCCGGCCATGATTGTTCTTCTTTGATCCATTTCTCGGACAAGTTAAAGCACTTGTCTTCTACAGATCAATATGCCTGCCCAACCTCTATTATGATTACCCCTGGTATCTCGAGGATATCATGCCATTGCACTACATCTTGCGAACTTTTGATGAAGTACTACCTTTCCCTGTCAATGTCACTTCATGGGTTCTGGGTTGTTGGTCAACCGAGAACACCGATAAGTGGATCGATTCCGCACTCCGAATCAATAACTCTAAGTAATTTTCATTGCTTATGAGTTTAATAATCCTTCAAGTTATTCATAGCTTGATCGGCTATATCATTATCGAGCTAATTTTAACTGTGCTACCCGGTCCTTCTTCTCGGAGCACAACTTCTGACGACGAGCTAAGCTTACGGCGATCTTCCTCATCTTATCATTTCTCCTTGAACAACAAAACTGATTTTGAGTTTGTGTCCTACCCATGGTTCCAATAACCTTCCGCTACCTCATTCCTTTGACTTAGTGTCGTCGCTGATTGATCACATCTTCATGAAATCTCTCGACAAATGTGTCGTGATCATCATCAACCTTATGAGCTCTTCCAGGATATCAATTGAGTTCATGATGAGAAATACCATCCTTGCCCTTGATAATCTGTGTTATCATCGACGACTTTATTGCCTCCCCACCAACACAAGCTTGTTCGTGTTTGGCGATATACCTTGAGTTCCTCACTATCCAGTAATTGTCCTTATTTACCTTGGAACATTAACATCTCTTATGTCCTCAATGTTGTGAGAATTTCACCACCTCTGGAGAATTCTTGATACAAGTGATACTTATCACCATCACCATTCTTTTCCTGGTCACCGTGTTATTTCTAACCACCGACAAATGGACTGTGATGTGTAATTCCAAAACTTCTAGCAACCCTATTGCTTTGAAGTTAATGGTCGGTCGTTCATTCTTAGACTATTGATTGTTGAATCACCATTCGGACGTTGGTTGTGCAACCCAGCCCATATTTCGGGTGCACCTTTCAACCAATGTTTAAAATTGTGTATGTTCCCCTCGAGCATACAACATTATACCATTTGATCTGACTAATGTTATCTCCTTGTTCACTTAATTGCGGAAACCCATCTTTTGGAAGTCTCGATGAATTGTCGCTGAGTTCATCACCACCTCCTTATCCCTTCATTGGTTTAATGATGAGCTTTTGTTTTGGAACTCGCTTAGTAGTAAATTTCGAGAATCTTACAATGTCATCTCGTCAATTTGTATTGCGCCTTTTCCTCTTAGGCATCCACGAGTGCGAGGTATTTTGACACCAATCAGATCTGAATCTCGGTTAGACATGATGGTTGGGACATATTTCCAAGAGTTATAACATTGGTCGTTATATGACCCGGTAAGGTGGTGTCATGCCTAGTACACCTGGCCGGAGGCCCTATTGTTATAAATTCCTTTTCAACAAGGTTATCCATTCTTCCATGAGGAAATTGTAAGACTTATTCTATAAGTTGTTCCTGATGAATCCGTCATGTATCCAAAGTACGACCTTTGCTTGAAGACCATGTCAATGCTATCTCGAAGCATGTCTGTGATACTCTGATTTTCAACAAGAACATTTGAAGCCCAATGCTAAATGTTTCTTGCTCAATTATCCAAACACCGTTGTATGGGTAATGTCATGAAATTTCTCTCCCCTACCTTAAGAGTTTGCTACATTATATCCTGTCATGGATATCATGCTCTGCTTGTCCTTGGGAAGGATATACCCCTGAAATATGTGTTTAAACACATTTTCATTTCCATTGTTTTGTTTAAACCTTCTTGTGATCTGTATTATATAAGCAGTAATATGTCCCTACTTATGTAAACACCTCATTGTACCACTTTGTCAGTAAGACCTTGTTGCATTTGTCAATAGCATTCCGGTAACCACCGATGGACGAGAACTCTGCCTATTGGTCCGCCTCGTTCAACGAGCAGGAAAATGGTTCTCTTCGTCCCTCACCCTTGGTACCGATGTTGTTGCCGACATAACCGATAGACTATCCTCTGACATGCCTTGCTCACATGATCGTGCAAGATGTCACTGCTCCTATTAAAAAAACCACATGGTGGGCCCATAACCCACAGTTCCACAGGATCAAAACCTGACTGTCCTGTACAACCCCTATTCCCAAAGTTATTCCTCGCGCGTGGCCTCGTATGTAACTCCCAGGCCACCTGCCAAGTGATCTATTCGGGTATCAGACGCAATACCTATTCTCGTTGCCCTGACACCCTTTCACCTTCTGATTAGGCATCGGACGATTGCCTATCCGTTTGAAACTTCTCATGGTACCCTCTTACATTGCTCTCGATATCTTCTTAAGTTTCAAATCGGGAGATACTTATGCTTCTTCCCTGAGTTAACCGTCTAAGGCTCGATCTTGTTAGAATCCTTCCATATAGAGTTTTCCCTTCTTACCCTTTCGTAAGTACGGTGAAGATCCTGAAGGAAGGACGACAAACTTCATCATGATGACCTGAAGCAGAAAAATGAAGACATCAATGTAATGGATCGACCACTTCGAGAGCAACCAAGAACGAGAAGATTCGCTAGAAATCCGTAACCAGATCTTTCCCCCTTACTCCCCCTCTTAAATCTCGGGACGAGATTTCTTGTAGTGGAGGAGAATTGTGACGCCCGGATAATTAAGCTACAGTAATTCTCGCTAATGATGCCACGTCACTTGATTACTATCGCTAATCTCGTGTTAGTTCAAACCGATTTAAATTCAATTCAAAATCGAGCAAACAATAAAAGTTTTCAAATAGTAAAATTTAAATGTTCGGAGTGAACCAAATAATACATAGGTAATTATGGTGGAGAAACCAAACTTTGATAAAATGTTCAAAGGCCCTAAAACAATTAAAACAATAGTGAAAACAATTAAACAAATGCCTATTTAATTTATAAAATGCTAACACTATTTTATTATGGGTTAAGAATTAATCTCATAGTAGTTTATTGGTAAATACAAATTAGGCACTAGTGGTAATTTTATAAAACTAAAAATAAAAAAAACTACAAATAAAAAGAGACAAGAAAATATAAAAACAGAAAACAAAACAAACAAAGAACAAAAAAAAAGAAAAGAAAACAGGACCCCCCCCCCCGCTGGGCCAAGTGGCCCAGCTGGCCTCAGCCGCTCGAACGGGCCGGCCCTCCACGGTCCACCTCCCCTAATAACCCCCCCCCCCCACTCCCCCGTGACCTAGATCGGTCCACCCACTCCCCCCCCCCCCCCCCCCGCGCCTCGCTCCTCCTCTCCCCGGCTCGTCTGGATCGAGATCGGGGCAACCATGCCCCCGACCCCGTTGGCGCACGTAGCCATCCCCGTCGCACCTCACCGTCCCGTCGTCGCCGGTGCTCCCCACCGCCCGCCTCTTCGTCGCCTTCCCGAGCCCCGACGATCAAGGCGCCCGTCATTGCCGCTGCTCGAGGGCCTCCTCGATTCATGGGACCGCTCCGTCGCCGGAGCCCTTCCCGCCGGATTGCATCCCTGCGCGTCGTCTCCGCCCTCCTCCTCGCACCCCACTGCCACGTTACCTACAACCATGGTGAGGACCGCGACCGCCCCTCTCCCCCTGTCGAACGCCGTCCGCCGCGCCCGACGCCGTGCCCACCCGCTCTAGGCCGCACTCGTCCTCCGCCACTGCAGCCCGCACTGGCACCTCGCTCGCTGTCGCCACAACCAGCGCCACGGTGACGCGCCCTCCTCCACGCCAGCGCGCCGCCCCCGCCTCCGTGGCCTCGCTGCTGCGGTGGCCGCGGCGTCCGCCGTTCGCTCCCCCCCAATGCGGCATCGCCCGGCCGATGGTCGCCGCTCGGCCAGCGTCGCCGCTCCTCGGTGGCCTCGCCTCGCCTTCCCGGTCGGGCTCGGCCCCGCACGGGTGCGCCCGTAACCGCACCGCTGGCGCCCGCACGCCCGCAATGGCCCTAGGCCACTGACCGAACGGGCCCACCCCTAAAACGAAAATTAAAAGGAAATGAAAATGTAATTAATAAAATCATTAATTAGTTAATTAATTAGTAAAATAATTAAGTTAATTAATCATGTTTAAATTAATCTAATCAATTAGTTAATTTAATTAAGCAGTAATTTATTAGCTAAACCCTACTTAAACTAAAAAGTGTATGACATGCGGGACCCACACATAGTTGACTCACCAATCACAGAGTTGATCTTGGCCGACGCCGCATGTTGTCATGCTGATGTCATCTTTTACTATTTTTGATAATGTTGAGATAATAATTAAATTCCAGAGATTAATAAAAACTTTAGAAAATCATATAAAACAATCCGTAACTCGGATGAAAATGTTTTCTACATGAAAGTTGCTCAGAAAAACAAGATGAATCCGGTTACACCCTCCGTTCGTCCGCCACACACTCCTAGCATAGCGAACATGGAACTTTTCCTCCGGTTCGTCTTCGTTCAAAATGCTAAACACGGGGAAACATTTAGGATGTTATCCCCTTCGCCGATAACGTGTAGCACCGTTAGAACACATCTAGCTCTGCCTGTTGTCCTGTTATGCTCTTGCTTGCTATGGATTTACTGTTTCTTCCCCTCTTCTCTCCCAGAGACCTCGAGATCGCCACGATGTCCATTGTGATCAACTACGTAACCGATGACCCTCCTTCTTGTCTGAGCAACCAGGCAAGCCCCCCCCCCTGATCACCAGATATCGCCTATTCTCTTCTATACTGCTTGCATTAGAATAGTGTAGCATGTTACTGCTTTCCGTTAATCCTATCCTGATGCATAGCCTGTCCTTGCTACTACTGTTGTTACCTTTACCTGCAATCCTACATGCTTAGTATAGGATGCTAGTGTTCCATCAGTGACCCTACACTCTTGTCTGTCTGTCATGCTATACTACTGGGCTGTGATCACTTCGTGAGGTGATCATGGGCATATACTATATATTTTACACTATTACATTACCTGTGATACTGTTCGGAGATGGGGGCTGAAAGGACAAGTGGCTCTATCCCGGTAGAGGTGGGCCTGGGTTCCCGACGGCCCCCGACGGTTACTTTGTGGCGGAGCGACAGGGCAGGTTGAGACCACCTAGGAGAGAGGTGGGCTCGGCCTCGGTCGGCGTTCATGCGGATACTTAACACGCTTAACGAGATCTTGGTATTTGATCCGAGTCCGCCATTTGGTCTATACGCACTAACCAACTACGCGGGAACGATTATGGGCACTGACGTCACGCAGTATCACCGGCACTTCGTGACGTCGGCCGATCGAAAGCAGCGCTACCGGATTGGAACGTAGGCCTGCTCTTGTATTAAGGGGGCTAGTGATGCTTCCGGCCGCGTTCGCAACATGCAAGTGTGCTAAGGGCGATGGGCCCAAACCCCTGTGCGCTTAGGTTTAGATCGGCGTGCTGACCTCTTTGTTGTGCCTAGGTGGGGCTGCGACGTGTTGATCTTCCGCGGCCGGGCATGACCGAGGAAAGTGTGTCTGGCCAAATGAGATCAAGCGTGTTGGGTTATGTGGTGCACCCCTGCAGGGAAGTTAATCTATTCGAATAGCCGTGATCTTCGGTAATAGGACGACTTGGAGTTGTACCTTGACCTTATGACAACTAGAACCGGATACTTAATAAAACGCACCCTTCCAAGTGCGGATACAACCCGGTGGTTGCTCTCTATCGTGGTTACGAGGAGGGATCACCGGTAGGATTATGCTATGCGATGCTACTTGGAGGACTTCAGTCTACTCTCTTCTACATGTTGCAAGACGGAGGCTGCCAGAAGCGTAGTCTTCGACAGGATTAGCTATCCCCCTCTTATTCTGGCATTCTGCAGTTCAGTCCACTGATATGGTCCCTTAACACATATACTCATGCATATGTAGTGTAGCTCCTTGCTTGCGAGTACTTTGGATGAGTACTCACGGTTGCCTTGTTTCCCCTTTTCCCCCTATCTCTACTCGATTGTTGCGACCAGACGATGGAGCCCAGGAGCCAGACGCCACCGTCGATTGCGACTACTACCCCGGAGGTGCCTACTACTACGTGCAGCCCACCGACGCATTTACCGGGGAGTAGTTAGGAGGATCCTGTGCAGGAGGCCCGTGCCTCTTTCGATCTGTATCTTAGTTTGTGCTAGCCTTCTTAAGGCAAACTTGTTTAACTTATGTACGTACTTTCGAGATATTGTTGCTTTCGCTGACTCGTCTATGATCGAGGACTTGAATTCGAGCCCTCGAGGCCCCTGGCTTGTATTATGATGCTTGTATGACTTATTTATGTTTTATAGTTGTGTCGTGATATCTTCCCGTGAGTCCCTGATCTTGATCGTACACATTTGCGTGCATTATTAGTGTACGATTGAATCGGGGGCGTCACAACATCATCGTACCCATTTGTTAGCTTAGCATTATGATCATTTCAGTTTCATTGCTACTGCTTTCTTCATGACTTATACATGTTCCTCAGACTATGAGATTATGCAACTCCCGAATACCGGAGGAATACCGGAGGAACACCTTGTGTGCTATCAAACGTCACAACGTAACTGGGTGATTATAAACATGCTCTACAGGTGTCTCCGGAGGTGTTTGTTGGGTTGGCATAGATCGAGATTAGGATTTGTCACTCCGTGTATCAGAGAGGTATCTCTGGGCCCTCTCGGTAATGCACATCACTATAAGCCTTGCAAGCAATGTCACTAATGAGTTAGTTGTGGGATGATGCATTACGGAACGAGTAAAGAGACTTGCCGGTAACGAGATTGAACTAGGTATGATGATACCGACGATCGAATCTCGGGCAAGTAACATACCGATGACAAACGGAACAACGTATGTTGTTATGCGGTTTGACCGACAAAGATCTTCGTAGAATATGTAGGAGCCAATATGAGCATCCAGGTTCCACTATTGTTTATTGACCGGAGATGTGTCTCGGTCATGTCTACATAGTTCTCGAACCCGTAGGGTCCGCACGCTTAACGTTCGATGATGATTTGTATTATGAGTTATGTGATTTGATGTACCGAAGGTTGTTTGGAGTCCCCGATGAGATCACAGACATGACGAGGATTCTCGAAATGGTCGAGAGGTAAAGATTCATATATTGGAAGGTTGCATTCAGACATCAGAATGGTTCCGAGTGATTCGGGCATTTTTTTTCCGAAGTACCGGGAGGTTACCGGAACCCCCGGGGGAAGATATGGGCCTTATGGGCCATAGGAGGGAGGCTAACCAGCCCACAAGGGGCTGGTGCGCCCCCCACAAGGGAGGAGGCCGAATTGGACTTGGGGAGGGGCCGCCACCCCCCTTTCCTTCTCCTACTCCCTCTCCTTCCCCTTTTCCCCCTCCGGTAGAAGGAAAAAAGGGTGGGCTCGAATCCTACTAGGACTGGAGTCCTAGTAGGACTCCCCTCACCCTGGCGCTCCCCTTATTGGTCGGCCTCCTCCTCCCCTCCTTTATATACGGGGGCAGGGTGCACCCCAAAGGAACAACAGACAATCTCTTAGCCGTGTGCGGTGCCCCCTCCACAGTTCAACACCTCGGTCATATTATCGTAGTGCTTAGGCGAAGCCCTGCGCCGGTAACTTCATCATCATCGTCACCACGCCGTTGTGCTGACGAAACTCTCCCTCGGCCTCAACTGGATCAAGAGTTCGAGGGACGTCACCGAGCTGAACGTGTGCAGATCGAGGAGGTGTTGTGTGTTCGGTACTTGGATCGGTTGGATCGCGGAGACGTTCGACTACATCAACCGCGTTACTAAACGCTTCCGCTTTCGCTCTACGAGGGTACGTGGACACACTCTCCCCGCTCGTTGATATGCTTCTCCTAGATAGATCTTGCGAGATCGTAGGCAATTTTTTTTTGAAATTACTGCGTTCCCCAACAAAGATATGGGCCTTATGGGCAAAGAGGTGAAACGCACCAGCCACAAGGGGCTGGTGCGCCCCCATATGGGCCGGCCTAAGGAGGAGAAGGAAAGGGGAGAATTGAAAGGAAAGTGCGGATTAGGATTCCCACTTCCTTCCTTCTCCCCCCTCTTTCCTTCCCCCTCCGACAAACAAGGCAGGGGGGCGTGGCCAAGGGCAAGAGCCCAAGTAGGATACGGACCTACTTGGGGCGCCCCTTGGCCTCTCCCCTCCCCCTCCCACGTATATATATATATGTATATATATATATATAGTGTGTGTGTGTGTGTGTGTGTGTGTGTGTGTGTGGGAGGGGGGCACCTAGCACACCCCAGACAATTGCATAGCCGTGTGTGGCGCCCCCTCCACTGTTTACACCCCCGGTCATATTTTCGTAGTGCTTAGGAGAAGCCCTGCGAAGATCACTTCACCATCACCGTCACCAATGCCGTCATGCTGATGAAACTCATCTACTACCTCGACGTCTTGTTGGATCAAGAAGGCGAGGGACGTCATCGAGTTGAACGTGTGCAGAACGCAGAGGTGCGGTGCGTTCGGTACTTGATCGGTTGGAGCACGAAGAAGTTTGACTACATCAACCGCATTGTGAAACGCTTCCGTTTACAGTCTACGAGGGTACGTAGACACACTCTCCCCTACGTTGCTATGCATCTCCATGGATAGATCATTGCGTGTGCATAGATTTTTTTTTGTTTTCCATGCAACGATTCCCAACAAATACAACAATGGATCCAATATGCGGCACCGAGCAAAAGGGGAATAAGTATTGGGAGAAGATTTGGAAGGAATATCACGAACAAAAGGAGTATCTGGAGCCGCATCCTATCGTCAACCAACTGCAATGTGGCATCTCTCAACATCGATGGGGTTTCATTCAAGGGGAAATGAACAAGTACATCGGCTACTACTCACAAGTGACCAAACGCCCTCCAAGTGGGATGTGAGTGGCAATTCACGCAAGCTCAATTGCTTCATCTTGTCATCATTTTGCATATGCTTCTAGTGTTTGGATTCGCGTGCTCATACATATGTTATTTGCTAGAGGGCGGCGGCGGCCACTTTGTATCACAAAACGTAAAATAAGTCATTTGTTTTTAGCCATTGTTGGATCATATTAAATGGCAAGCCAAAGTGGACACAACTTGTGGCCGATATCAAGGCCGACAAGAAGAGAAATGATGGCTCAAGCTCACACCAATCAATTGGGTTGGACGATGAAGAGGACGATATTGTCGTCGAGAATGGAAGAGCCACCATGCCAAAGAATAACCGGCAAGTCATGGGAAACAATTGGGTGAAGGCAAGGGCCTCCCGTGACGCCGCAGTTACAAAAATGTCGTCCACATGGGCGGGTATTTTTTCGGCAAGGGAGACCAAGAAAGAGGAGAGGTACAAGCTTATGTTGGATGCACAAAAGGAGAGATGGAGTGGGACCGGACGAGAGCGGAGAGGAGGCTGAAAATTCAGAGGAAGAAGATTGAGTTGGAGAAGTAAGAGGCGGCGATCAAATGGGAACTCGAAAAGGCCAATACATTTGAAGAGATTGAGCTTGAGAAGGAGAGGTTGCAACTCGCACGGAATGCGGAGGATGCGAAGATAATGTTGGCGGACGAAACCCTCTTGGATGACCATGCAAAGAAGTGGCTTGCGAATAAGAAGAAGCAGATCAACGAGCGTAGAGAGTACGAGGCGGCAAGGACGGCAGCGGCAGCGGAGCATGCGGCAAGGATGCATGCGGAGCAGGCAGCCTGGATGCAGGCGGCATGGATGGTGTCCGGACAGTGATCCGACAATCGCGTCATCTGTCACGCTCGGACATGAATTTCATTTTGGCATGTCTGATTTTTATTGAACTATAATTTGCTTTGCTTTATTTTGACTGTTGAATTCAGACAAATTGTATCATATGATCGACGTGTATGGATTTCATTCATTTAATTATAGGCATTTGAGGTATGTCGATGTGCAGGATAACATATAAGGGGCCGACGGGCACTGTCCATGGACAAGTCCGGACGCGCCCGTTGGTGTATGGGAGGACGGATTTGCCTAGCCCGGTAGATGCTCTTAACTCAGTTAGTTTACATTAATCGGACACGTAATTAACATGGTTATTGTAGAGAGATCATGGTAGACGTGCACGGCCAGGACGGCTGATGCGTCCGTCGCTCGTTCGTTTTGCACCGGCAGAGTTTGACGAATCTGAAAGAATATCTCCACCGCTTCTTCCGTGACGCCGGAGCAACTAATAAAATATACTCTATCCTCTAAAAATAAGAGATTATATAGTATATGCTAATCTGCATCCTCAGTTAAGGGTTATAAAGTTCAACAAATCTGCCAACTAAGCCAGTCGTTGATTGGCCCAGAAGAAAGCGAAACCAAATGTACTTAACTTTCCACGTGTATTTGGCAATCTACAAAATCAGTTCGGTTGACTAAGTGCTGGCACAAAGGACAATTAGTTCACACACAACCTCAATGATTCCGTAATCATTCATTAAAGGAGATTTGTAAATAGGGTCTTCAGGGGTTGGCAATAATTCTTTTGTACTCCCTCGGCAAAGAAATATAAAAGCGTTTAGATTACTACTTTAATGATCTAAACGTTCTTATATTTTTTTACGAAAAAAATATATACTTCAATTATGCATGTATCATGAAAGCGTGTCAACGAAAAGAGAACAAAGAAAAACAGAAATATGAAAAGCCCAATACTACTATGTATCACAAACACAAACATTTTTATATGCCATGCTAAAATGGCATTACTTGTGTGTTAACTGGTTTCCAAATCAAAATTTACTAGGTGTCACAGTTAAAGAATGCCTTGAAATTGCTAGGTTCTTAGCTTCGACAAATGTCTCAACGAATATTCACCAAAATCAGGGGCGATACATATCTTAAATGGAATGACATAGCCAAGAAAAAACATAGAACCAACATGTGAGGGGATGGCTAGGAGGGTGGTTGAACCTAGCCCACTAGGAATCAAACTCATGTGAGTTTTCTAGGGTTATATCTCAAAGCGTTTCAATTACTGTAGAAGATGTGTACTCTCTTTTCTATGCTACCCAAGCATGAAGCCTAGATCTAGGATTTATACAAATGCTACCGGACTCATTTGAAGCTTCACTGTCACCCTTTTGGCATCTAGACCTCGGAAATAAGGGAGTCGGCGCCGACGAATGCCGAAGCTCCCAGTGGTCCCGAATATGCGGCAACAACATAGGGAGACTGACCATAGATCACACAATATCTCCCTCCCAGGAGAACATTGCCTCTATAGGCGTTGTAGCTCCGCATTGAGCACCACGGGTGGTGAGCTCTAGGAACAAACTAAATCTTCAGTTTGATGGAGAGTTGCCTCCCGTTGTCAGCCTCTTCATCTCCACCACGACGGCTTGAAACGAGATGCAAGGGTGACAGAGCAGTCCGTTGATCGTAGATCCACGAGCTTATTGAAGCAAGAGCCTCTGGCTCTAACCACCTAAGCGCAACAAACAAAATTAACATGGTTAGCCACCATATGCATCATGGTCGTCAACCCCCTCCCCCTCCCCCAAAGGCATACCTAGATCAAATCTACAATATATGCATGCTATCGCGAGCTCTCCTCCTAGTCATACTTTAGCCGACAACCCAGCCGAAGATGAAGAGGGTTTCAACCTTTCCGGAGGCCGACTCTCAAGATGAACGAAGGAGGAGAGAGAAATATAAAAGAGAAGTGAGTCATGGAACACCCAATACATGTCGCAAGGTGACCGAGCTGGTCAATTCCTTTTTGTGCACCTTCTAAAATTAAAATCTTATCAACCGGATATATGACATGGGTGTGTCTAGAATTCAGTCGAAAAGTCTCAGTCGAGTGACATAGGCGTGTGTTTTTGCTACAAGCGGCACGATTGGATGCTACAAACGGCGACGAAAAATGTTGTGATGGTATTGCAAGCAACAACAACAAGTGCTACAACTGTTCTAACTAAAATGCTACAACCGTCAACGAATGATGTTGCAACCGGTGAGATGACGTGCTACAACCGATGAGGGATGACATGCTTCAACCAACAAGACGATTGTTGCAAACGGTAGAAAAAAATGTTGCGAACGGTGGCAAAAAAATGCTGCATGGTCGACTGAGACTTGGTAAAATCTCAGTAGACTGATTTTTAGCAGGCCCGATATGACATATACTTGGTGGCTGCTACTAAGAGCATCTACAGCCGAGCATAGCAAATATGCCCCTTAAACGTCTCCGGACGCATCCGGTCAGTGACCGGGCGTGTCTGTTTTGAGCACATATTTATACTTCTGCGCAGCCACACTTCTTATTTTCTTCCTCATATATCCGGTCAGTTCCATGTGATTGGTGAAGATGGAGAGAGAGAAAGAAAAGAATGAATAAAGAAAAAGAAAAGATGGTCCAGGGTGGGGCCGCGTCCTACATGGCGGACTAATCGGGCGCGTTCGGGCACGTCCAGCCCAGACGTATAGGATGATATGAGGGGTACGGTTGGGTCACGTTTTCCTTTCTCTCTTCTGTTCGGTCACTGACCGGGCACGCCCACGGGCGCGTGAGAGATGGTTTGAGGCGTACAATTGTAGATGCTCTAAGAGCATCTTCAACCATGTACTTCTAATTTTTTTTTCAAGGGTACGCTAAAGGCGTACCTTAGCTTTATAGAAGAGAGAAAGATATGTACAAGATATTACAAAGCGCTGGCTAAGAGCCACAAACCGACCCTAACCAAGCCTCCACGTACTTCTAATTTGAGCACTCAAACGCCCGCGGACGCGCCTAGTCAGTGAACGGGCATGTTCATTTTAAGTCCCTATTTATCCGTCCGCACAGCCACACTCTTCATTTTCTTCCTCATATGTCCAGTCATGTCCATGGTGAAGATGAAGAGAGAGAAATAAAAGAATGAATAAAGAAAGAGAAAATGTGGTCCGGGATGGGGACACGTCCTATGTGGTGGACTGACCGGGCGCGTCCGTGAGGCCTCATATCCTCCCCATATTTGAGATGGATATGAGGGTTTGCGGACAACCCGGGCGTATAGGGATGAAATGAAGGGTCCGATTGGGTCAACTTTTTGTTTATCTCTCCTGTTCGATGAGTGGTTCCTACGCTTGCCCGGTCAATTTAAGGAGTCTGGTTGTAGATGCTCTAAGATTCAAGTAAAGCATAGTTGTCTTTTTTCTTTGCTGGAGAATGTCTAGTTGTCCTTCGTCCCGTTCGTTGCAGGCTGCATGTTTGCAGTTGTGTGTACTTCATGCGTTCCAACGGGCATTTTAATTACAAACCGTTGCCAAGGCTCCGCCTCCTCCTCCTCCTTCTCCTCCTCCTTTAAGAAAGAAAGTTAGGGTATGTGTCTTTTGCCTGCGCCAGCGCAGCTCCGCCTCTTCTCCGGTGGTCCTAGGGCCATGGAGGCATGGTGGATCCTGCCAAGGGCCGGCGGGAGGGCTCCGTTTTTAGTCGTGTTTTTTCAATTTTGTTAGGGTTTGTGTCCTACTCAGGAAGGTGAGACGGCGGCGGCTTCCTAAAGATGGAATAAAGGTCTCACCGCCTAGCCCTCGTTTCGGTGGTGTGTCTAGCATCGTTGGTAGGCGTGTGGAGATGTGTCTCCGGCAGATTTATCTTTGGTGGATTTGCTCAGATCTCGTCATTGTTCGTCTACGTTCGTGTGTTTTTGGTTTGGATCATTCCGATCTACGTAATTTTTCATCGGTGGCGGTTGCTGTTCTGGGGTGCTGGTCCTATGGGGCCTTAGCACGACGACTTCCCGACTGTCTACTACAATAAGTTGTGCCCGGCTCCGGCGATGGTGGGGCGATGACGGCCGGCGCCTTCGGCTCGCTTCGGTGCTTGTAGTCGTCGCTAGGTGGTCTACGGATCTGGATGTAATTTTTATTTCTGGTGTTTGTTGTACTGCCATGATTGAAGATAAACAGATTGAAAGTTTTTCCAAAAAAAGGGCATTTTAATTAGTGTGTGCATTGGAGCTTTTAGCACTGAGTAATGAGGACAGCTATTGCAAAAGGCATCTGGCCGACGCAACCAAACAGTACTATCTAAGACCAGCCACAATGCATAGTAACATACACTAGTATTATACACAAATCCCTAGACTATGTTACTATCTTCATAATAGGTAGTAACATAAGTGTGGTAACATGCAAAGCTTTATTTATTAGGTTATAGACTCATATTGCATTGGGACATGTGATGTTACTGTAACTATCTCTCTCCTCATTAACTCATTGCCACATAAGCAAAGTTGCTGAGTTAGACTTGATGTTACTACTGAAGTTACTCCCACTATGGTTAGTCTAAATGGGCTTGTTGATGTCATTTAATTATTATATGAACTCTGCAACGAACCAAAATCCCATGCAATCAAGTTGACACCCGACGCGCATTACTACGTCACACACATGATGACCAGTACTTAATGGATTAACCTGTACTGTACTATCAATGTGAGCAGCAGAAATTTAGAACAGAGCATATACTTGAGCAGCAGAAATTCAGAACAGAGCATATACTTGTTCAGTTTCAGTGCACATTGCATATCTCTTAGGTGTACAAGTCACCTTACGAAAACCAAATAATTCCAAAACATTCATGCGTGTAACATTAATTTTCACCTTGTTTCTTGTTTCTTAACATATCAACCAATAAAAGATGTAAAGTGTGCATGCTTTCAATGACTTGAGACTACCAAACACGATATGCAGTAATTAGTTTTGCATGCAATGCTACTCCCTCCGTTTTTATTTACTTCGCATATTAGCTTTGGTCAAAGTCAAGCTTTATAGACTTTAACAAAATTTATAGACAAAAATATTAACATATACAATTACAAATCAATACCATTAGATTCATTATTGAACGTACTTTCGCATCATATAAAATTGTTATCGTAAATATGTATATTCTTTCCTATAAATTTGATCAAACTTTATGAAGTTTGACTTCAGTCAACTCTAATATGCAGAGTAAATAAAAACGGAGGAAGTATTAATTAGCAAATAAACATTAAGTCCTCTCGTTTTCTCCTTCACCTTAATCGCGGTGCACAACCTAAGATAACTTCGAATAGCCACAGTGGAGAGCAACAGAGGGAGTACCAAAAACATGTTAGTGTCCAACGAACAAGCAAGGTTTTAATTGATTGTCCAAGATAATACTACACCTGTTCCAGAATAATTGAAGTTCTGGGTTTACCATAGTAAAAAAAGTTACGTTTGACCAAGCCTATAGAAATATATAACCCATAACATCTAAAACATCAAATTAGTTTCATAAGATTCTTATGAAACATATTTTTGTACTGTATACATCTAATGTTGTAGATCTTAGCATATTGTTCTAGTATAAAAAGTTGGTCAAATTTAAGCAAATTTGACTTGAGACAGACCTAGACTTTATATGTTTTGGAACCGAAGGGAGCACGTGTCTAATGCTTGAAACTCAAAGGATAGCAATACTGCATGCATGAATGCATGAGTGGTGAGTGGCGCTGGGGGCCTTTTCCCCTTCTATTGGCCCTAATCCAAAGGGGATGCTGCTGCCCTAGTGAGAAAGCATGCAGATCTTTCTTCTCCTTTTCCCGTTGGGTAGAGAAAATCACGCAAATTGACGACTGATCCACCACACATGCATCCTAATCCCATTCTTTATCACTACTCCTAGCAGGTTCAGATCGTCAAGAAAGAGACGATGCAGCATTTCAGCCATATCGGCGCCGGGAGGCGATAACTGATAACCACGTCCAACAACTCCAGGGACGCCGGTCCAACGAGGCGAAGACCGAAGTGGTCGTGTGGCAGAATAGAATATCTCCAACAGTCGCGCTAAACTAGCGCCGTATCGTAAATTAGTCCGTTAACACGCGCGCGGCAGCGTCGTTCCATCGGCGTAAAAAGCGGCCGCTTATAACGAGTTGGCGCGCGGTGTATTTCAGGCGCCCGCTACATGGCAGCACACTCGGCGCTTCGCTCTCCGCTCTCTTCTCTCCTCCTCTCGCCCCTGCCACCCATGGGCCGCGCACCGGCACCCGCTCACCCGTTATGCTGCGACCCTCCCACCTCCCTCCCCCCCACCGCGGCCTTGCCGCGCACGGAAACCCTAAGCGGGGAGCGTTGGCGTCGCCACCGCCGGAGCTCCGCCAAGCGTCGGCCTCGCGCGCAGCCTCTTCTTGCCGCCGCGGATGACCACGGCGACCGCCAACATCGTCAGAGCTTCACATGATGCGGTGCATGATGCGGTGCGTAATGAGGAAAGGGAGGAAGATTCATCTTCGGAGGCAGAAGAATCGTCTTCGAAAGATGATGAGGACGAAGACGAGGAAGAGGATTGATGTGTCTTTCATTTGTGTCTTGAACTTGATTTGCATTCTAAACTTGGTTGGATGAACTTGTGGGCATGATTTTAAACTTGTGGGCATGAACTTTTATTCATCAACTTGTTTGTATCACATTTTACATGTTCATTGCATTTTAATGAATGTTTCAAACTCATTTTATGTCCAAAATATCACATATACCGGAGCGGCAGCATTATAGACGCCGGAAATTAACGCTTACGGTCGCTTAAATCAGTCAAGACGCGCGGCAAACAGATTTTTTTACGCGCGGCGCGAAGCGATTGTTGGAGATGCTCAATCTGGCATCGCCTATGGGACTGCGGCAGCAAGGCGAGACGTGCGTATTTTGCAAGAGAGGAGATAGCTACACCACCGGTGACCGCTGATTATTCAACGGCACGATTGGTCATGCTGTGGGCCGACATGCCAGTTGCCGCGATGCGGGCCCACGCCTACGTATACTATTCCATCTTCGGCCCTTGTGTCTGAGCTGAGCTGAGCTGAAGCCCCCAACTTGTGTCTATAAATGCGTCCCTCCCCGGCAATGCAACACTCCACTGGCACATAGAAACCAGCTCTCGAGCACCACTAAACTATACACAAGGAGGACCTCGTCGGCATAATCCTCAGGCAGCGAGCAGAGGGGCGTCGTCGACGATGGACCGCGCCGCACTCCCCGCGGCCGTCGAGCCCAAGAAGAAGGGCAACGTGAGGTTCGCCTTCGCCTGCGCCATCCTCGCCTCCATGACCTCCATCCTCCTCGGCTACGGTACGTCTACTTCACCCTAATGTTCTTGCGCACAGACCATTTCGCTGGATCTATTATTGCATATACTAGTACGTAGTACGTGCTTTGCATGGGCTGATCGCTGTATGTTTCGGTCTGCAGACATCGGCGTGATGAGCGGAGCGTCGCTGTACATCCAGAAGGACCTGAAGATCAACGACACCCAGCTGGAGGTCCTCATGGGCATCCTCAACGTGTACTCGCTCATTGGCTCCTTCGCGGCGGGGCGGACGTCCGACTGGATCGGCCGGCGCTTCACCATCGTCTTCGCCGCCGTCATCTTCTTCGCGGGCGCCCTCATCATGGGATTCTCCGTCAACTACGCCATGCTCATGTTCGGCCGCTTCGTGGCCGGCATCGGCGTGGGGTACGCTCTCATGATCGCGCCCGTGTACACGGCCGAGGTGTCCCCCGCGTCTGCCCGTGGCTTCCTCACCTCCTTCCCGGAGGTGTTCATCAACTTCGGCATCCTTCTCGGATATGTCTCCAACTTCGCCTTCGCCCGCCTCTCCCTCCGCCTCGGCTGGCGCATCATGCTCGGCATAGGCGCGGTGCCCTCCGTCCTGCTCGCCTTCATGGTGCTCGGCATGCCCGAGTCTCCCCGGTGGCTCGTCATGAAGGGCCGTCTCGCGGACGCCAAGGTTGTGCTTGCCAAGACTTCCGACACGCCGGAGGAGGCCGCCGAGCGCCTCGCCGACATCAAGACTGCCGCCGGCATCCCTCTGGACCTCGACGGCGACGTGGTCGCCGTGCCCAAAAACAAAGGAAGCAGCGAGGAGAAGCGCGTGTGGAAGGACCTCATCCTGTCCCCGACCAAAGCCATGCGCCACATCCTCATCGCGGGAATCGGCATCCACTTCTTCCAGCAGTCTTCGGGCATCGACGCCGTCGTGCTCTACAGCCCGCGAGTTTTCAAGAGCGCCGGCATCACGGGCGACAACCGTCTCCTCGGCACCACCGTGGCGGTCGGGGCCACCAAGACGGTCTTCATCCTGGTGGCCACCTTCCTCCTCGACCGCATCGGCCGGCGGCCGCTGCTGCTGAGCAGCACGGGCGGCATGATCGTCTCCCTAGTGGGCCTCGCGACGGGGCTCACCGTCATCAGCCGCCACCCGGACGAGAAGATCACCTGGGCCATCGTCCTGTGCATCTTCTGCATCATGGCCTACGTGGCCTTCTTCTCCATCGGCCTCGGCCCCATCACGTGGGTGTACAGCTCGGAGATCTTCCCGCTGCACGTGCGCGCGCTGGGCTGCTCCCTCGGCGTGGCCGTCAACCGCCTGACCAGCGGCGTGATCTCCATGACCTTCATTTCGCTGTCCAAGGCCATGACCATCGGCGGCGCCTTCTTCCTCTTCGCCGGCATCGCCTCGTTCGCGTGGGTGTTCTTCTTCGCCTACCTGCCGGAGACCCGCGGCCGCACTCTGGAGGACATGAGCTCGCTGTTCGGCCACACGGCCACGCACAAGCAGGGCGCCGCGGAGGCCGACGACGACGTCGGGAAGGAGAAGAAGGTGGAAATGGCCGCCACCAACTGACCGCGAGTTGGCAGATCGTGATGCGAAGACTTGCGCTGTATCCGTCCGTCTCGGCTAGCTAGCTGCCACACTGCCACATAGATGACGAAGTAGCGTGGGAAGATTCGCTGATCCGGCCGGTGCTGCCGGAGAGCGACGGCAAGCTCCAGTTCGATCGAGACGTTAATGGCTTCTTAAATGTGCTAAGTTTAATGTTTCGCGCTTTGGTTTTGTCCGGGTAGGTCGTGAGCAATCGGGTAGTGCCAATGTCAAGGCTAATCGCCGCCGGACTAAACTACTGTAGTAGACTGTAGAGGTGTACCGTTGCTACTTCCGTGGCGTTTGTCTGCATGGGTCAAGTGCACGCGAGCTCTGGTTAGGAGAGAAAAACTGGCGGTGGTTCGAGGAATCTACCTGCCGATCGAGTGAGTCAAGCGAGCCACGGAAAATGTGTAAGAAAAAATGAAGTATGTGTATTGTAAAGACTTGGGAGTACGTACTTTCGGCAGCACGCCATGGTTACATTATGCATATATTCATGTGTCCTCGTTACAAAATGGTAGCGGTTGGCCACCGCAGCGAATATTGATGTTGATCCGCTTGATCACGGGAATTGGAATCTTGAAATCTTGAAAGAAACGTAAGCAACCAGCTGGTCCTGGTCTTGTACCAAGTTTTTTACTGGTATAGCGCTTTTTTTTTTTTGCGAACTTACTGGTATAGCGCTTGACGGGTTTAGCTAGTCAAAACAGGCCTAGTGTGCAGCACAATGATTATAGTAGATTATCCGATCTTTTTTAAGTTTTTGCATGTTCGCGGCGATGCATGTGCAACGATAATTTACGCAGTTTGTTCTGTCATATTTGACGCTGCCATGTGATGATGCTTGGACTTCGTTTTCGATAACTGGGATGGATTTATGTTTTTTTACTAATTGGTGATGGATTTTTTATGGGAGAACTTTGTTTTTGCCACTCTAGTTTTTGTCAATTTTGCTTATTCTACTCTAAAATTTAACACTTTATTTTTGCCACTCTTAGTTTTTGACAATGTATCACAGATGCCATTCTATTACACTTCCGTGAGTTGACCGTTTCTTCGACCCAGTTGACCCAGAAAAAAATTGTCAGTATTTGTAAAATTGACATAAGTTGCTCCTACTGAGTTGTGGGGCCACTTTGGAAGTGACCCAGACCCTAATCTGTACACACACCCTTCCAGCCGTCCTAACTCCTAACCGCACCACACACACCCGCATCCAGTCACCGCCGCCAACTCCGGCCGCCGCGTTGCCACCTCCGGCCGTGTCCCCGCGCGCCGCCGCAGCCAGCCGCCTCCATCCCGGCGCGCGGCGCTCCACCCCTGTCGTCCGGCGCGGCCCCTGCCGAAGCTGCCGCCTGGTCGCGCGCGAGGCCTGGCCGCCGCCTGCGCTCCTCGAGGAGGAGCTCGCCTTCGAGGCCTATCACCTCGCTCCGCGCCGCTCTCGTCGTTCAGAAGCGCCGGCAACGACCCACCTCCCGTCCTCCCCTACCTCCTCTCTTCCGAGACGGGGACGCAGTCCCAGCTCACCCGGGATCTGGGACCCCATGGGCCTGCGCGCCTATATCGTCACCAATGCCGGCTATACACCTCCGGGACTCCGCCTCGTCACCAGCACCGTCTGGGTGCACGCCTCTGCCTCGTCACTAGTGTGTGGCGGTGCTCGCGGTTGTAGGCATCCTCCCGAGCTCCATGCATCAAGGTGGCGGCGCTCGCGACTCCATCTCCTGCTGCTCTTCTGCATGGCTGAGACGTACTCCCCTCCGTCCATGGCGCTGCCTCCAATCAGTGCCCCCATCCGTCGTCGACGCGGTAGCTCCACAGCCCTCCAGGTTGCTTGCTAGTAGTTGCTAGTTGATCTACACATGTGGTGAATTGGAGATGTATATGTATTGTGCTTTGTGCGTGCTTGATGTTGATTCGTGTGGATTTTTGCTGAATGGAGAGACCCAGATGCATATGTATGTGTTGTGCCTTGCGCGCCTGATGTATGTGTGTGAAAGTGTGGTGAATCGGAGATGTATGAATGGTTGCGTGGCTGCTTTATCTGTTTGCAGTTTTTTTTCTTATTAGCAGATGAACTCAGTCGAATCAACGCATCAGCTGTGTTTGTCAGGTGTCAGTAAAATTTCTACGAAAACTGTAGTGGCAGAAGCAAAACAAAAAACGAAGGGCAATATTGTCTTTGCCTTGCTTCGTTTGGTCAAACCATACGTTGACCTAACAGAATGGCATTTATGATACATTGCCAAAACTAAGAGGGGCAAAAATAAAATGTCAAATTTTAGAGTGGGACAAATAAAATTGGCAAAAGATAGAGTGACAAAAACAAAGTTTTCCATTGTTTATGTTAAGGGAAGTAGTCACGGGGAACACCTATTGGACCGCTCGTCGCGCCCAAAAGACAAGCTTCGCGGGCCGACCCACTGCAGCCAGCAGCGCATGCAGCCACAACGCATCGTAGCGAAACGGCACTGTAGTGACCACACACTGTAGTGACCACACACTGTAGTGAACCTGTCTTTTGTCTTCTTTTGATTTCTAACAGTTTTTTTGAAAATGGAATATTTTATGAAAACGCAAAAATATTTAATTTTCAGAACTTTTTGATAACGTGAACATTTTTCGGAATACTAAACAATTTCAGAAACACGAACATTTTTTGAAAGTTGCCATTTTTAAAAAATAGGAACATTTTTTGAATTTTTGAACAAATTACGGAAGTGCGACTTTTTTAAATTCCAAACAATTTCTGAAATTCAAACATATTTTGGATTTGTAATTTTTTTGGAAACATGATTTTTGAAAACTCATTTTTTGAATTTGGAACAATTTTCAAATGTCTGAATTGTTTTTGAAAAATCGAAATTCTTTGAAGCTGTGAATTTTTTTGAAAGGTAACATTTTTTAGAAAACACAAACATATTTTGAAATTCCACGAAGATTGTTGGAAAACATGACCATTTTTTAAAACACAATCATTTTTAAATTTTGTGAACACCTTTTGAAAATGCAAATATTTTTCAAATTAGCTAACAGTTTGAAGTTGGGAACATTTTTAAATTATGGACATTTTTTGTAGAGACCCAATTTTAATTTTTTTTTAAATTGTGAATTTAAAAAGAAACCTAAAACATGAAAACACAATGAAAAGAAACTCGGAAAGCCAGTAAAACAAAACACAGAAAAAAGAAAATCGGTTCAGGAACCTTTTAGAAGATTCCCAAGATGGCCACGAACCTTCCCAAAACCGGTTCTTGTAGTACATTGTGTATCTACCAATGGGCTGATCTAATGATGTTCGATCGGTCGCTAGCCATGTGCAAAACAACGGCAGTTTGCCACATAATGCCACTAATAATATATCCCGTGGTTACACAATGTTCACTTTTTGTTGATCGCGTGGAAGGCCCGAAAGAGTTCGCTATAGCAATGAAAAGGCCAACCCATTCAAGACTTGCATGTATACCTTGGCAAATTTATCTTCCCAAGCCTAGCCGACATCCAAGGCTTTTCCATGCCGCCGGTTTAGTCTCCCCATGTTTGGCATTGTCCACTGTGAGAGGAGTGGGACCTGCCCCGTTCAATTTTCTTAGATCTAATAGGTCTTTATTTAGTTCTCCGCAGCACCGGTGAGGTGGTAAAAGGCGATGGCGCCTTGGAGTAAATTATTTTCAGCCTCCCCCTACTTCGACAACGTCTAAACCGACACAGACATATGGCCTATGACGGTAGGTGTTTTTTTTTTGACCCTGTGACCGTAGAACAATTGTTCTACGGTATATTTTCATTAATAAATATTTACATAATACATAATAAAGTCAAGCAGAGCTTCAACCAATACCAGCTCTAGGAAACATCATCATAGAGTTTACAAATTTAATTTAGTCCAAGCTCCAATCCTGTCCGCTTTCCCTTGCTTGGCCCTCAGCTGGCATGCCCATAATCCTTCTTGTAGGTAGAATTTCCAGTTATCAATGCTTATGGCTGCCCTCCTGAAAATTTTATCATTCCTGATACTCCAAGTAGCCCAGCATCCCATAACAATAATCTCTAATCCAAAGGTTGGAGGTAGCTGAGACATAGCAAGAAGGATTTCATCATAACTTGAGATACCTCTCTGTCTATTTGGAATTATGCTATCCCAACAGGAAAGAGTGAAGGGACAGTTCCAGAAAAGATGCTTGGAGGTTTCATCTGTGTGATCTAGACAGAGAGCACATTCAAAACTAGGGAGTTGCATCGAGCGTCATTGGAGCATGTTTACGGTATTGTTTCTGTCATGGAGCAAGAGCGGAAGAAAATCTTATGTCCGAGCCTGCATGTTGTAGACCAGAGGGCCATGAAGATGCTATGAGCAGATCCTTTGTCCATAATGTGTCTGTACATCCTCATGGAAGCGTATGCTGAATTGTTTGTCGTTAATTTCCAACAGTCTCTTGTATCCATCATGCTCGTTGTTGGAGATGCTGCTGTAGAGTGATGAATTGTTGATGTGCTTGAATGGAGAGCGGTCGGTGGAATAGGTTACTTATGTCCGGAGTTGACATGACCTGACTCAACGTGATATCTTTGTTGATAGCAAAGGAAAATAACTCCGGAAACTGATTACATAGCCCTTGGTTCCACCATCCATCAGACCAGAAGAGTATAGTGTTTCCAACACCTGCTTGGCAAATGATCCACTGCTTGAAACAATGCAACAGCCTGAGAATTGCTTTCCACCAGAAAGAGCCCACCAACCGAGTGCCAGGGAGAGAATGTTTGATCTATTGGCTCTCTTTGGATCTTGGTAGTACGTCCGTCAATCAAAGAAAATAGTTGACTGGTATTTGGCGCAACGACTTTGACATCTTCTTTCGTTTCATTCTGCAACATGGCCAGGTTTGTCCATCCCTCTAGAATGATGGTGAAGGATTGCAAGCCTGTACCACATGCGTTCATGCCTCAACCGATGTTTTTTCAACTATTACTATATCTCGTTTCTAGCAGAGTGGCTATTGCAGTCTCCAAATCCTGGTATAGTGTGGGCTTTTCGCAAGTGTTAATTATTCTTATTGCAAGCTCAGTGCAATTTTCAAACTCCAATGGGTCGTACAAATCAAATGGAGAAGACGATCAATAGGATTTTCAATGGAAAAATACATTTTGATGATTGTTTTATGTC
The DNA here is from genome assembly GCA_021605145.1 of Aegilops bicornis. Taxonomy (NCBI): domain Eukaryota; kingdom Viridiplantae; phylum Streptophyta; class Magnoliopsida; order Poales; family Poaceae; genus Aegilops; species Aegilops bicornis. The sequence goes on along the minus strand of CM038670.1, from coordinate 231,210,126 downwards.
TTATTATTTTTCTATTGTATTGGCTATTGTTTCCCTTTATATTTATCAGATATATAAGATGCATTTTTGTTGTCTTTTCTACAATAAATAAGAGGTTGGCCCACTTACACTCAGAATTTGTCATTTGTGCGTGCCAGTGGGCCCATATATTTGTTACAAACCTGATTATCATACGGCATCCGGGTATAGTCAGCGAGGCCGAAAGCCAGCCCAACAATCTCCAGGCGGGTCAGACAGAGGACTGAGACCTACTTTCTATGCAGGAGACCTCATCATTGACGGTACAATACACCGAGGATATATGCCACTTAGCCCTCTCAAATTATGGCAGGAATCATCAACAACCGCTAAACATGTCTAGCTCAGCTCGTAGGGGGAATATAAAATAGAAGCAGCCCGTCGATGCTCACATGGTGCCGCCCAGACCATGGCTGACTTTTTTATGTACCTCTCAGTTTGTCTGAAAAAATAGAAATGACTTCCCTCAACAACGATGTGCATGTTTTGTCTTTTGTCACAGTGATTCACGATGGGAAGGGGCCGGGTCGGCCCATCGGGTCACTGACCCGACCCAAAAAATGTGTGGCCAATGGGACGTGGGTCGGCCTCGAACCATAGTTGGGTCAGTGGAGCCGGCACCGACTGACCCAGTGGGTCAGCAGGGTCGACCCACCTCCGAGGCCTCAACTTCATGGCCTATGAGCTATTTTTACTGTGATAGTCTAGTTGTTCTGCAAGTAGTACCTTAGCATGATAACAGTTTTTCATGGTGAATCATCAAGTACGCCTACATGCATCATGCGTGTACCAAATTCATTCTGGCATTTTTAGAAACACAATCTTTAACTCCCAGTGCTGGATAATACATATGACGATTACACTGAAACAGGTGGGAGCAATAGCCAGTAACCTTGAGCACATGATGAAGAAAGGCAATGAACGTCCTAAATTGTTGGATCATTTGACAGTCTTGATCTTTGCTATCAGGTGCTTGAGTTTGCTTCTGAATGTTGCTACTATGGAAGAATTTTCTGTTGGTGATCTTGTGCAGATATTTTTTATCCAGCTTGTTAATTTTATAGTTCCTCGCTCAGATACACAGCTGAAAAGACTTCTTTTCCGTAGATGCAACATATTTGATTACCTACAATACTAGATAACAACTAGTATTTGGGCCAACCCGAGATACCCATCGGGCCAGCAAGGCCATGAGCATTTTAGAAATGGGTCGATCCATGGCCTCATAAATTGGCCATGAGGCCGTGAGGGGCAGGTACAAGGCAAGGGTTGGGTCGGCCCGTTCCCATCCTGACTGGTGATGGATGATGGATGGTGATAATCAACTGCCATCATTGAGTTTTGACTCAGCACTACAAAGTCAGTGGTATAAACTATAAAGCATCATGAAAAATATGTCCAAAAAACATGCAACATTTTATGTTGGCATATCTTGCGGTCCAAAAAAAGTAATTTTGATTAATATCTTTGGGCTCAGCAATGTGTTTTCGAACTACGCAAGCTGTTATCATTCAGCATAAATGATGTATCAAAAACAAAGAACCAGACAGGTTGTTTACCTAGATGTGTCTTCTGGAGCAAGAATCCTTTTTCTTTTCAGCAACACATCCAATTTTAAACAAGTTAACAATTGCAATGTTAGTATTCAACATGCGGGAGAGAGAAGAAAAACTCACATCAAAATCTTAAATTTTGCGCACGTTAATATATTGAAATCTTCACCTCGTTTTTTAGAGGAATTACCACACGTCCGTTAAATAAACGAATTACAATGACTACATATATATCACATATGGTCACTCCAAGAGACAAGCAGAGGACTCTGTTTGTTGGAGATTTGCACAGAATGCCCTTATAATAATATTTCTTTTACAACTCAAGCCCTGGGAAATGCATGTGCCCTAGTGCCCAACCTAATCATCACTCATTGTCGGGCGTCGCTGTGGCATCGGCAGAGAAAGACGCGTGCAGCCTCCACATGCAAATCTAGAAGAGCTCCAGTTTAGATCACGCTGCTTTCTTAGCCGATTAAACGGTCGGCCAAAGCTGAGGGAACCAAGTCTATGTGGCACATCGGTCAGAGGTCATCCCCAAGTCCGTGACATGTCATCTTCATCCAACTTGTCCTGGAAAAAAGAGCACTGTCACAAGCCGCCATCCACACACCACACTCCAAGACACCCACATGCTCTGCACAAGTCGTTGATGTTGTCCGAGAGAGTGCCAAACACCATCCACCACAACCTAACATCACTGGAACCGAAGTCCAACAAGATGCAAGGGCTACCTGCTTCCTGGCGTTGAGGATTCAATAACCACCGGTCCTACGATTAAGATTCTTCAAAATCAACACCTTCAGAAAAGAAACAACGCCCAAGCGTCGTGGTTGTTCGGTCCAGCGACAGAATGTCTGGTCTTGGGTTAATTTTTGGCCATGTTAATTCCGACTAGCAAAAGACCCCGTGTGTTACAACAGGAGAGAAAATAACACACGCTCTTAAATCAATAACCATGACTCAAGTCCCTAATAGGTCCACGTCTTTTATTTTCACATGACATCACATTTGTGTTGGCGACGGTGCCCTTAGTGCCCACGCACGAAAACACGTTTGAATGTGCTCAGTCCTAAGGCATCTCTCTCTCTCTCTCTCTCTCTCTCTCTCTCTCTCTCTCTCTCTCTCTCTCTCTCTCTCTCTCGCACGCGCGCACGCTCACTCGCTCGGAATAAGATGAGAAATATGTTGTTTTTCCCTCGCGAGGTTTCTCAGCAGCGTGCATGCTTGGTTATCGATGTTTCCTTTCCTCTTAATATGGTTTTAGTGGGTGTTTATTTGCAATTTGGATCATCACCGGTATGAAAGAAAAATGGATCGTGCATTATAGATTAAGTTTGCACCAAAAACATATTTTAAAAATATTTAACAACTAAAAATAGTATCGTATTTAGATTCTACACATTTTTCTAATCAAATTTCATATATAACATGTTAAAGTTGGAGTTACGGTTTAAAAGATATGGATAATTTTGTTTTAAATAAGCTGCGGATTGACCGAAAAGTCTTTTTTTTGTTAAACTGAAAAAACGATCCGTCTGACTTAAATATGAACGATGGGTTGATTACCTGAAATGTGTGTGGGGAGCGGGGGGGAGGGGGGGGGGGTGTTTCTCAAAAAATGTAAAAAAGGGTTCGGCTATGACTTAAACGTGTACTACTGGTTAATTACAAAAGGCGGAAGGTTTTTTTATAAAATGGTGCGACGGTAAACCGACGGAAGCACTCCGTGCTTTACACTCCGTGTTTTATTAATATAGGGATATAGATATAGATAGATAGATAGATATAAGTATAGGTATAGATATAGATATAGATATAGATGATAGGACGATTTAACAACAGATGCCAAATGCCACCAGATAAAGCTATCCATCTTGCAATTCAAGTGCTAATGGGATGTCAATGATACGCTCACCAGCATCAACGGGCCAAGAGATGTCATGTCGACGTTTACCCGATTGATCCAATCTTGAAGCAATTCTCTTGAAATTTGATCCAAACAATCACCACGAGTCCGTGGCACGTATATTGCCACGTTGATCAGATACATCTCTATGGTACATCAGCAACAGTTGGGTGACTTTTGGCTCACTAGTTCATCTCCACTACTTTCGCCTTGTCTTTCGTGGCGGTGTCTAGGGCTTCGACGGCCGTGTCCGTCATGCCGAAAAGCTTCCCTATCTCCTCGAGCGGCAGGCCACGCGTCTCCGGAATGAAGGTGAAGAAGAAAATCCATCCTATCGCCGCTATGCCGGCGTACAGGAAGAAGCTGCCGCCGATGGTGATGGCCTTGGACAAGGACAGGAAGGACATGGAGACTGCGGCGCTGGTCACGCGGTTGCATGACGCGCCCAGCGCGAAGCCCAGCGCGCGCACCCGCAGCGGGAAGACCTCCGAGGTGTACACGCTAGTGAGGGGCCCGAGGCCGATGGAGAAGAAGGACACGTAGGCCAAGATGGACACGATGCACAGGCCGATGGCCCACGGGATCTTGGCGTCCGGGTGCCGACCCACGACGGTGAGGCCCGTCCCGAGGCCGATGAGACAGGCGAGCATGCCGGCCGTGCTGGTCAGCAGCAGCGGCCGCCGGCCGACGCGGTCGAGCTGGAACGTGGCCACCAGGATGAAGAGCGTCTTCATGACCCCCATGGCGCATGTGGCCCCGAGCAGGTGGTTGTCGCCGGTGATGCCCGCGCTCTGCAACACGCGTGGGCTGTAGAGTACGACAGAGTCGGAGCCCGTCGCCTGCTGGAAGAAATGGATGCCGAGCGCCGCGAGCAGTATGCGCCGCATGGTTGGGTTCGGCGAAAAGATGAGCTCCTTCCACACCTGCTTCTCCTGGCCGCCTTTTGTCTTGGGCATGACGACAACGTCGCCGTCAAGGTCCCTGGGGATGCCGGCGGCAGCCTTGATCTGGTCAAGGCGCTCCACGGCCTCCTCTGGCGTGTCGGAGGTCTTGGCCAGCACGGCCCTGGCGTCCGCGAGGCGGCCTTTCATGACGAGCCAGCGGGGAGACTCCGGCATGCCGAACACCATGAGCGCGAGCAGGGCGGACGGGACGGCGCCGATGCCGAGCATGACGCGCCAGCTGAGGTGGAGCGGGAGGCGTGCGAAAGCGTAGTTGGAAACGTAGCCAAGGAGGATGCCCACATTGATGAACACCTCGGTGAAAGACGTGAGGAAGCCGCGGGCCGACGCCGGGGACACCTCGGCCGTGTACACGGGCGCGACCATGATGGCGTAGCCCACGCCGATGCCGGTGACGAAGCGGCCGACCATGAGCATGGCGTAGTTGACCGCGAAGCCCATGAGCAAGGAGCCGGTGGTGAAGATGGCGGCCGCGAAGACGACGGTGACGCGGCGGCCGACCCAGTCGGACGTCCTCGCGCCGAGGAAGGACCCGATGAGCGCGTACACGCTCAGGATGCCCATCATGATCTCCAGCTGCACGTCCGTGATCTGCAGGTCCCTCTTGATGTACAGCGACGCACCGCTCATCACCCCAACGTCTGGGCAGTCGGAACAGAATTATGCATGGCCCAAGGAAGAAGAAGATGCGTACTCTATCTGACATACGGGAAGGAAGGAAAACATATGCGTACCGTAGCCGAGGACGATGGTGGCCATGGAAGCACAGAGGGCGCAGGTGAAGGCGTACTTGAAATTGCCCTTGTTCCTTGGATGGACTGCCTCCGGCTCCGGGAGCGCAGCAGAAGCCATCCTCGATCCTTCTTCCTTGTCCTCCGCTCCTTTTCTTTCCGGAGACATTTTCATCTGCTTAGGACGAACTGATCGTTCGTTGAACAGACAGACTGACAGCCTAGTGATTAGTGAACTGCCGTCCTGTGTTGCGCAATATATTATATAGCACTCTTATATAGACACCCGATATGGGTGCACCCGCCATGGGTGATGGGTCAAGCAGGTCGCTTGCCCACTTATTTTAATACAGATTAGAAATTTAGCAGCTAGCATAGACATGGTGCATGATGTATGTGCATGATTTCGTTGTCAAATTGCCAGTGATTTCCAACTGCCTATCTAATCTTAGACTAGTAGGAAGAACGTGGCGCAAAGAATCGTCAATTGATCAAGTGGGTCCTATTCAGGACCTTGGTCACTGATGACGTGCCGTGGACCGATAAGCGCTGGCTAGGCTGTGCACTGGCTACATCCCTGCGGTGTATGATCACCCGGGGTCGCGTGGAGACGTACAGTCATCTTCGACCTCGCCGCAAGATGCTTGGATACGTCTCGCTGCTCTCTTGTCCGCTCTGGTATGGCCAAGCAGCCCGGATGTCCACTCAACCTGTCACGACGTTGAAACTTGTACTGCTAAAAATGGTGTCGCTGTTTCCTTGATTGTCTGGATCACTTTGATGTTTACTGCCGCACGCGCGCTTAAACCTTACGTTTCTGGTTGGGTACGCACGCTGAATTGCTGGCTGCTAACTTTGGATTCAGGCAGCGGGCAGGTTTGTCCTACCACAATAGCTAGCAGGCCGCTCAGTCCTAGCATGTGTGCAATAGCTAAGAGTATCTACAGCCATGGACAGGAAGTCCCGACCCTCAGACGCCCGTGGACGCACGGGCAGTGACTGATTACATCTCAAATTTGCTTCTCTGCGTCTGAATATCTCATACTTGCAATGTTAAATCCATACATTGTCGGGCTAAGTCAAAGGTGTGTTGGCACTTGGCAGTCCAACATCAGCCCACATAAATCCAACACATGTGAAACCGTTGTTCTGTTTTACATTCAGAGGTTTTGAGTGTTCCCTCATGAGGGAGCAAAGAGAAAATCCTACCCACTCCATCCCTGCTGAGATGAGATGAGGTCCCAGTCGAAGAGACCAAACTATGAGACGCGGCGATGTGTCATTTGTGAGTCTCAAGTACAACACTTTAGTAGAATCTTGATGCGTTCTTGGCAGAACTTTTAAATATTTTTTGAAATTATATAAACATAGTGCATGTTAAATTTCACATGTGGCGAAACAATAGCACAGGCACAATCGGATAATGATTAAAATTCACTTCACTTGCAATGTAAATTGAGAACAAAAAGGCTATCTGATGATGTATACATATAGAGCGATTATCCAACTAAAAATATGTTACAAATTATGATCTAGTTGATGCGCTTAAAAAATTCTCGCACAATATCAGGAATGTTGTTTATAGCTACATTCGCATGATATTTGATCAATAAAAACTTGGTCCTCAACTCTTACTCATCCTGCACAAGCAATATATTTAATTAGCACGAATACTTCACGTTCAAGGTTTTAAAATGTGTAACACCGTGCAAACTGGATGAACCAATTCTTTACCGTTCGACCAGAGCATAATATGAAAAACAAAATAGCTAGGCACATCCCTGCAATTTCCTAAATTAATATTATCTTGACATAGTGATAAAAAATGAATATTTGTATTGTGAAAATGTCATGATAATGAAAAATATAAATTTACCCATCTATGCTTGTTGGAATAGCAGGCGGAAATAAACGTTGCCATATAGATATATTGGAATTCCAACCGGTTTTCTTTATTTTAAGTGTCGTTGAATTCCCTCGCAAATATTTGTAATTTAATTAAAACTCTAGCGTCAGTGATGTATGGATAGGGTCCGGATATATACACGGCTTGCATGTTTGTCGATGGCGTACAAGATGTATCGGCCCATGAATGCGGCCCATGAATGCATACGAAAGATAATTTTACAATGGCTAGCTATTACAAAAAATAAACCATGACAACAATGTACAAAAGACCTTACTTACCATGTTGCACCATGAGATGTAGTCGTCTACTACATGCAGCTATCAAACTGTGTTGCCAATATGTCAATAGTTCCCTTCACGCAAAACTTTTGATCTCGTGTTAAATCTAACATCGTGGACTGGGTAATAAAAATATTTAAAACATGTTGATAGTAATGATACTGAATGAAGAAATATGATTATGATAACTTACACAAAATTGTAGATCCATTAAATGTATTGTATTAGATAACATATATAATATACTAAACAAAAGTAAGACTAAAACATCTGTTTTTATTTGCAAAGAAAACTGGGTACCCCTAATTACATATGAATATATAAACATACATAAATGATATTTTATATTAATAAACATGAGACAAACCAAAAAAATTTCTAGCTACCCAATTTTTTTGAGCATACCTACCCAGCAGTGTCCTGACTTCAGGCTCTCTCTCACCACATCCACCCATCTCACTCTCTCACCCCATGCACCCTTCACTCTCTCAACCCTCTCACTCATTCTCTCCGCCACGGCGCCACCGATTTGGCCATCCCAGGCCGATTTCTGGTGTCAAGGGTGTCGTACTCCCCCTCAAGGCTTCACGGCAACAGGGCTATTTTGCCGTCCACTGACTGCTCCGAGCAGTAGTTGCAGACACCGAAAGAGAGTCCGGCTAGCCTCCACTCCTGCATGCAGGTTCACACAAATATCTATCTTGCAATAGGTTAAACATTTACATGTGTTTTTCAAGCTACTGCAATCTGCTAATTTTTTCCTTACAAACAATTATTTTCTAAGAATAGGCCTTTGATTTCATCAGACAATGGGTGAGTTGAATAAACAAGCGAACCATGTACGAGCTTTGTCTTCCTCAAACAAAGAAAAAAAATATACAGAATAACTGACATTTCAAGAACTGAATTTTGCCCAAGAACTGAATTCATGTCAAAGGAACTATCAGATAATCAAAGTGTACCTATAGGTTTTATACTAAAAAGTGCAGTTGATCCAACATTGCCACCACCACCACCACCAACAGCAGCAACAACACAACTGATCCAATATTGCTAAATAATCTTCTCAAAAGATATGGATTTAAGTGGTACCTTAGAACTACATGAAAATAAACATTAACTCTGATGAATATAGAAAGAGAGAATAGTGCAGTCTTATTTGTATAGAACAACATACAATGCTTCCGCATAAAATAAGATTGATAGAAGAGGTATATTGATTACAAACTGAAATGAAAAATGTTTCTGCCCTTCACCCATGCTTCAGGGAAAGTATGTAGTTTCTTGACATACCAACTTGTGCTTTGCTGGTTTGGGAGCTATCTGCTGTCGCATACTTTATTTCCAGCAGAAAGCATATGTAAAACTTAGCTGAAATGAAAAGAAACAAGGCGAGGAAAAGACAACAATTGGTTGTGCAAAGATACGTAGGAATGTAGCATGAATCGAAACCAAATTTTTTATCGAACACCACAAAGTCAACACGCTAGATAGGCCCCTTGTTGATCCCTCCATAATAATGCCAATGTGCAGAGACCATTTTTTTGTCTTTATCGTCATCTGCAATCACAAAATGATCAAAACCGAAAAAGGATAACAAAACCATATAACGCCAAAAGACAATGTATATTGCACCCTCAACGGATAGAGTGATAACCATGTTTGGTACACACAAAGTGCAAACTAATTAAGAAGAAAATGATGAGAATACTGAGTGATAAGAAAATGATTAGCCCAAACTCCAAGTAATCTGCTAGTGTGGAGGTGAAAAGAAATCTGACAAAACATCATAAAAAGAGACACACCTGTCCAAGAGGCAACTCAACAAGAACAACTGAACATATCTAGTTGACGATGTCCACTCTGGTCCCCGAAATATCGGCTCTGAAGCAGGGCAATGTCCTGACTACGTGAGAAAAAACTGAATATTGAGAATGAACGTATTTGCACTGAACTTATTCTGCTACTCTAAAAGCTATGACATCTAAATATAAATGATAAAATTCTAAAAATCTACATAACAGAAAGCTGATGACGTGCATAAAATAGATCATATTTTTCTTCCGAATAGCTACAATTTGCTAACAGGACGCTTTGCCGACGTGTGTGAACAACAGAGAGCTAACAAAATCAATTCTCAGAACAAAAATAATTAGAATGACACTTTTGGGCACGATTTATAGATTACGACAGACGCAAAGGTCAGGCCTGTGAGGCAAGTAAACAATCAACTTACACATCTGTCAAATAATCCATCTTTAGACGAACAAAATCAAAGAGTCATGTAGGGAGTTGGGTGATGTGGAGATGCAGTTTATGCCCATCCTTCGACCTCCATCAGCGTCTGATTCAACACAACCAAATGAGCCTGCAACCATGCCACCGTGGATGATCCACCTCAGACTCAACTGTGCCATCGCCACGATGGCTGTACGCCGAGCACCCGAGCACATCGTGACACTATTGCCCACCTAACGGCAACGCCAATTAGCGCTCGCGGGCGTTCGTGGAAGCGTTGGTGAAAGTGCAACTATCCCTAGGTGGTTTTGGTAATTCATAACAACATAGAGCTCATTGAGCTAATGTCACGCCCTCGATGCGGCTATATCTCCCACGTGTCGAAGCACGACTTAGAGGCATAACCGCATTGAAAGCAATGTCGCAAGTGAGGTAATCTTCACACAACCCATGTAATACATAAGGGAAAGAGATACATAGTTGGCTTACAGTCGCCACTTTACACAATACATAAATAAACATCCATCATTCAGATTACACTCAAGGTCCGACTACGGAACCAAAATAAAGAAGATACCCCAAATGCTACACAGATCCCCGATCGTCCCAAGCTGGGCTCCACTCATCGATCATCAGGAAAAGATACATAGTAACGACCACGTTCCTCGTCGAACTCCCACTTGAGCTCGGTTGCGTCATACCTTTGGCATAAATCGGCACACTGCAACTGTTTTGGTAGAATCTGTGAGTCACGGGACTCAGCAATCTCACACCCGCGAGATCAAGACTATTTAAGCTTATAGGAAGGACAGAGTTGTGAGGTGGAGCTGCAGCAAGTGACTAGCATATATGGTGGCTACATTCGCAAAAGAGAGCGAGAAGAGAAGCAAGGCACGGTCGTGAAGCTAGTAGCGATCAAGAAGTGATCCTGAACTACTTACGTCAAACATAACTCCAACACCGTGTTCACTTCTCGGACTCCGCCGAGAAGAGACCATCACGGTTACACACGCGGTTGATGTGTATTAATTAAGGTCAACTTCGGGTTTTCTACAACCGGACATTAACAAATTCCCATCTGCCTCATAACCGCGGCACGGCTTTCAAAAGATAATACCTGCAGGGTGTCCCAACTTAGCCCATAATAAGCTCTCACGGTCAACGCGAAGGATATTCCTTCTACCGGGAAGACCCGATCGATCTCGGAATCTGGACTACAAGACATTTCGACGGCAATAAAACAAGACCAAAGAAAGCCGCCCGAATGTGCCGACAAATCCCGATAGGAGCTGCACATATCTCGTTCTCGTGGCACACCGGATGAGCAGTCCATTACAACTAAAACCAGACCTCAAGTTTCCTTGAGGGGCGCTGCAAAGCACTCTAGTTTGGGCCAACACTCGAGGAGCATTGGCCCGGGGTTAAATAAAGATGACCCTCGGGCTCGCGAAAACCCGGGGAAAAGGCTTAGGTGGCAAATGGTAAAACCAAAGTTGGGCCTTCTTTGGAGGAGTCTTATTCAAAGCGAACTGTCAAGGGGGTCCCATAAATCACCCAACCGTGTAAGGAACGCGAAATCAAGGAACATAACACCGGTATGACGGAAACTAGGGTGGCAAGAGTGGAACAAAAGGCATAAGGCCGAGCCTTCCACCCTTTACCAAGTATATAGATGCATTAATTATAGCAGATATAATGTGATATCCCCAACAAGTAAACATGTTCCAACAAGGAACAACATCTCCATGTTCCAACAAGGAACAAACTTCATCTTCACCGCAACTAGCAACGCTATAAGAGGGGCTGAGAAAAGCGGTAACATAGCCAAACAACGGTATGCGAGGAAAGGATGTTTAGGGGCTTGACATGGCAATAGGGGTGGCATGATAAAGCAAGAGATAGGCATTGTAGCATAGGCATAGCAAAAGAGCGAGCATCTAGCAAGCAAAGATAGAAGTGATTTCGAGGGTATGGTCATCTTGCCTGCAAAGTTCTCAGAGTTGTCGAAAGCTTGATCCTCGTAAGCGTTCTCAACAGGTTCCTTGTTCACGTACTCGTCTCCCGGCTCTACCCAAAGCAAGAACACAAACAAAGAAACCACAATAAATCACGGTGCAATGCACAAGCAACATGATGCAATACATGGCATGATATGCGAGATGTGATATGCAATGCGTATGCGTGCTCCGGAAGGAAAATGATGAACCAGGCATCAAATTGGCAAACCAAGTATGACGCTGGAAAGTTGAGATGATTTCGGTTGAAATCGAAATAAAGATCACCGGAATCGGATGCACGGTTTGCAAATGACAAGCAAAACAAGAATGACACAAATCTGCCATTAACAGCATGATACCACTTAGCAAGCAACAAGACAATAAGCTACTGCACCCAAACGTACTATAAAAGCATATGGCAGTGATCTACTCAAGATGCTTGACAAAAGATGAACACTGAGCTACGGCTAATTCACACATTAACAGGTCCAAACAAGCATGGCAAAAGTGCAAAATATATCAGCTTCACAGACTTGGTGAAAATACTGAACATGGCAGAATCAGAATCAGGAAGCAATGTTCAGAGCAAGAAAACGACATGCTACAGGAACTTATAATAGCAAAACAAGGCATGGCATGAATCTACTCAAAGCATAGAACAGAAGTCCCTTACTGACCATGAGCCAAAAGGGATCATAAAATATAATAACACCCATGTCAAAATATTAAGTTTCGTTAACAGATTCAGCAACAGGGCATGACAAAAACAGATAACAAGTAGGCATGTTTAAGAGCTCGATGCACTCACTACAGAGCATTTCATGATAAACTAAGCATACATCCATAAAGACATGACATAGAAGATATACATGGCAAGAACAACATCATAGCATACACGGATCAACTACAACAACCTTGGCAAAATTGAATAACATGTAAACAATCTGCCAGGAAACATTTTATAGCAAAAGTAGAGCTCTATTGACTCAAGCTATGGCACTCCATAATTGCAAACAAGGGCATGGATGGATAAAGCATAACCATATGTTCAAAACATCCTTACTGAAGTATCTCAAAATAAGCATGGATCTCTCGGTAGCATCAAGTTAACATGGCATAAAAATATCAGCAAAACAGGGGCTGAAATCAGCAACATCATGAATCCTAGTTTGCATGCTTGTGCTAGTCACCACAGAGATCACAAAAATACATGGGATACACCCCTGTAAAGATGGAATGGCATATTACAAAACACATGTAGGACTCAAGTTCATAGGATGCACACATCAATCATGGCAAAATGACAAAAGTGCATGTTCTGTTAAGAAACAGAAACTAACATCACATAGCCCTCTTCTAACAGCATTTCGGACATCAAGATGAGCTTAAACGAAAATGACGCAATGAGATGAAATGATCTACTCGTCCAGACGAACATTTCGGTATGCTACAAGCCCCAAACGGAGCCACGGGTGCAAAGTTATGGCACGATGAATATGCAACAAAATACTGGCAGAATAAAAGACTTGGAGGAATTTCGGGGAGGGGAAAGTCAACCGAGGTGGATCTCAGATCGGATCGGATCCGGCGCCGGAGCGGGTCGAGGCGGACGGCGGCGGCTCGCCGGAGAGGAGGAGGAAGGCGGCCGGGCCGGGGCGACGAGGCGGCGGGCGGCGGAGGCGGAGGCGCGGCGACGAGGGGCGGGCGCGGCGGTGGGCTTGGCGGGCGGGCGGCCGCGAGGCGCGGGCGCGGCTGGCCGGGAGGGCTCCTGCTGGCCCTGCGTGCCGGGCGGCGGGCGGCGATGGTCGGGCGCCACGTGGCGGGCGCTGCTGATTCGTCCGGGCAAGGGCGGCGGATTGCGTCTGCCCGTCCGGACGTGTCCGGCGGCGCGGAGAGGAGCGAGACTAGGGTTAGGGGTGAAATTGATCCGGGATTTCGGGGGAGGGGGGTGTTTTTATAGGTAGAAGGAGCTAGGAAGCTCTAAATGAGGTGTAGTTTTCGCCCACACGATCGTGATCGAACGGCGATGGACATGGAAAGGAGCTAGATGGGTTATTGGGCTGTTTTGGAGGGGTGTTGGGCTGCAACTTAAAAGAGGCCTTTGCGAGAGTGCGGTTAACCGTTGGAGTACCAAACGAGCTCCAAATGACCCGAAACTTGACAGGTGGTCTACCGGTGGTGTACCAAGGCCACTTGGCAAACCTCGGTCCATTCCGAGAAAGTTTAGTACCCGCTCACGGAAAAATGTAAAAGGGGACGCCGGGGAACATACGAGTGCCGGATTGCAAAAGGGACAACGGGGAAAATGCTCGAAATCATGAGACGAACACGTATGCAAATGAGATGCACATGATGACATGATATGAGATGCATGACATGGACAAAATGCAAAAATGAAGAAAACCCAACCACGGAGGGAATATCATATCACAATGCCGAAAATGGCAAGAGTTGGAGTTACAAATATGGAAAGTTACATCCTGGGTGTTACGACTAATGCTATTCCAAGATGAACATTTCAGGAAAGCTCAATGAATGGCATGGCATGGATGATGAAAGTGGATCCTCAATATGCTAATGACAAAGGATTGGCTCAAGCTCAAAAGCTCAAGACTCTTCATTTTATATTTTAGTGATTCAAGATCACATTGAGTCTATAGGAAAAGCCAATACTATCAAGGATGGATGAGGTCTTGCTTAATGAGCCTCTTGCTTCATGTGCTTAGTGATATGCTCCAAAACCCTCAGCTACTTTCTCACAATCCACATATGACCTAAACCTAAAGCCAAAATCGGTCTCACCGATTCTTCCAATCCGGCGCCACCGATTCCATATGTCATAGCCACTTCCACAAACCCTAGGCAAATCGGTTCTACCGATAGGGATCTCGGTCTCACCGAGATGGGATTGTAATCTCTCTGTTTCCTTTTCGTAACTTTTCGGTCTCACCGAAAGAGCGAATCGGTCCCACCGAGATTGCAATGTAAACTCTCTGTTTCCCTTTTGTAACATTTCGGTCTCACCGAAAAGAGAAAATCGGTCCCACCGAGTTTACCTGACCAACTCTCTGGTTAGCTAATTACCAAAATCGGTCTCACCGAGTTTGTGTAGTCGGTCTCACCGAGATTACGTTGTGCCCTAACCCTAACCATATCGGTCCTACCGAGATGCATGTCGATCCCAATCAAAAACCCTAACGGTCACTAGGTTTACTAAAATCGGTCTGACCGAGTTTGTTGATTCGGTCCCACCGAGATTGGTAAATTTTGGGTAACGGTTAGATTTTGTGTGGAGGCTATATATACCCCTCCACCTCCTCTTCATTCGTGGAGAGAGCCATCAGAACAAACCTACACTTCCAACTTACCATTTCTGAGAGAGAACCACCTACTCATGTGTTGAGTCCAAGATATTCCATTCCTACCATATGAATCTTGATCTCTAGCCTTCCCCAAGTTGCTTTCCACTCAAATCTTGTTTCCACCAGATTCAAATCCTATGAGAGAGAGTTGAGTGTTGGGGAGACTATCATTTGAAGCACAAGAGCGAGGAGTTCATCATCAACACACCATTTGTTACTTCTTGGAGAGTGGTGTCTCCTAGATTGGCTCGGTGTCACTTGGGAGCCTCCGACAAGATTGTGGAGTTGAACCAAGGAGTTTGTAAGGGCAAGGAGATCGCCTACTTCGTGAAGATCTACCGCTAGTGAGGCAAGTCCTTCGTGGGCGACGGCCATGATGGGATAGACAAGGTTGCTACATCGTGGACCCTTCGTGGGTGGAGCCCTCCGTGGACTCACAAGAACCGTTACCCTTCGTGGGTTGAAGTCTCCATCAACGTGGAGGTACGATAGCACTACCTATTGGAACCACGCCAAAAACATCAGTGTCTCCAATTGCGTTTGAATCCTCCAAACCCTTCCCTTTACTTTCTTGCAAGTTGCATGCTTAAATTTCCGCTGCCAATATACTCTTTGCATGCTTGCTTGAATTGTGTGATGATTGCTTGACTTGTCCTAAGATAGCTAAAATCTGCCAAACTCTAAAGCGGGAAAATGCTAAGTTTTTAATTGGTCAAGTAGTCTAATCACCCCCTCTAGACATACTTCAAGGTCCTACAAGTGGTATCGAGGCGTTGGTCTCCATTTGCTTTGATTTCCATAGCTTTTGATGGTCATAGCCTTGGTTTCACAACCTAGGAGAGTATGGCGTCTAGCGAGGGAAATTATCACCGTAGAGGTCCTTACTTTGATGGTACTGATTTTGCTAGTTGGAAGCATAAGATGAAAATGCATATTCTCGGACATAACCCCGCCGTTTGGTCAATTATTTGTATTGGCTTGCAAGGTGAATTCTTTGATGGGAGAGAGCCGAACCGTGAAGCTAATGCGGAAGAATTGAAGATGTTGCAATACAACGCTCAAGCTTGTGATATCATCTTCAATGGATTGTGCCCCGAAGAATTCAACAAAATCAGCCGTCTTGAGAATGCAAAGGACATTTGGGATACTTTGATTGATATGCATGAAGATACCGAATCCGGCTAAGGAATCCAAGTTGGATGTGCTCCAAAGTCAGCTTGACAAGTTCAAAATGAAGGATGGTGAAGGTGTCGCTGAAATGTACTCTAGGCTTGCACTTATCACAAATGAAATTGCCGGCTTAGGGAGTGAAGAGATGACCGATAGATTCATCATCAAGAAGATCCTAAGAGCATTGGATGGAAAGTATGATACCGTGTGCACATTGATTCAAATGATGCCAAACTACAAAGATCTCAAGCCAACGGAAGTTATTGGAAGAATTGTTGCTCATGAGATGTCACTTAAGGAGAAGGAGGAACTTCACAACAAGTCAAGTGGTGCTTACAAAGCCTCAAGTGAAGCCCCCACATCATCGAGTGAGAAACAAACCTTCAATGAAGAATTGAGCTTAATGGTGAAGAACTTCAACAAATTCTACAAGAGTAGAAGCAAAGAAAGAAGCTCCAAGTCAAGGTCTTACAATGACAAAAGATCTTCTAGTTGAGAGCGCCAATTGCTACAATTGTAGGAGACCGGACACTATTCCAATGAGTGTACGGCACCCTACAAAATAAGAGAAGACTCTCCAAAAGAAGAAGTAGAAGAGAAGAATCACCACCAAGAGAGAGGAGGAGTAGAGATGATCGTTATGAGCGAAGACCCTCACGGAGAAGCAAGGATTCGGAAAGGAAGGACAAGTCATCAAAGAGCTACACAAAACGAAGACATCAAGCTCATGTTGGTGAATGGGTATCCGGCTCCGACTCCGACCATCACTCCGAGAGAAGCTATCACTCCGACTCCGAATATACTCAAGATGAAGGTGTTGCCGGTCTAGCACTTGTGTCAACCAACTCCTACGACATATTTGAATCACCAAATGAAGGAATTGGTAGATGCTTCGTGGCCAAAGGTCCTAAGGTAACACACCCCGAGTATATTGATTTTGATGTTGATGAAGATGACTTGCTAGGTGATGATGATTTACTTGTTGACAACTCTAGTGATGAATACTATGATGAAACGTCAATTAATCATGCTAATCAAGTTGAAACGAATGACAATGATAAGGAGAAAATTGAGCGTCTAACTAAAGAAGTAAACACTCTTAAGTTAGCTCATGAAACTATCTTTGAAGATCATCGAGAATTTTTAAGAGCTCATGAGAAGTTACGCTTTGAAAAGCTCAATCTTGAGCAAGAGCATGAGTTCTTAAAAGCAATCAATGATGATCTCCATAAGAAAAGTTCTTCTTACATTGCCAATCGTTTACTCTTATCTACTTACATGCCTCAAGTCAAGTCTAGTAACAAGAACAAGAAAGATTCTTCCTCTAGTAGTAACAACAATAATGTCATATCCAATATTGTTGCTTCTAGTAGTTCTCTTGATTCCACTAATGATTCTCTTAGCCAAGTTACACTTGAGCAAGAAAATAGCTTATTGAAGGGAATTATAGAAAAAGGTGTATACAAGAGCCTTGCCGGGAGTAAGCAATTCGAGGAGATTGTACGCAAGCAAGGAAGGCACCGGAAGAATCAAGGTGTTGGTTTTGAACGAAAGTTCAATGCCAATGGAGTGTCCTTACTCCGGATAAATTGGAACACATTGATTCCGTTCGTTCCTGCCCTTTGCTTCAGGCCATAGTGCTTCTGAATTATTTCTATAGTGGGAAGAAGATCAATACCCCAAGACGAAGTTTGTTCCTCAACAAGAGAAGTATGATCCTACTTCCTTCAAGGGAACACGAGCACAAGATGATCTTCCACCACAAGACCACAAGGGCAAGGACAAGCTTCAAGAAGAGATTGATGCATTTGAAGAAGCACCTAAGGTCTCGGTCAAGTGGATTCCCAAGACTACGCCAAGTTCTACCTCATCAAGTACAACTACAACTCCAAGGATTCCCATCAAGATGATGTGGATCCAGAAGAAGAAGAACTAGAGAGTTCTTGAGGGTGACTCCGCCAACATATTTCACTCATATCATTATGGCAAGGACAAGTGCAATCAACATCCGTATCTTGCACTAGTTCAAGGAGTCACAAACCCTCATGTTGGTAAGGCAAGGGACAAGGTAACCTAATGATTTCATGGACATCATTTTGTGTGTGCATCACTCTATGTCTATGGATATACTTGTTTGTTCCTTGTGGGACTAACCCATGTAGGTATTGAAAGTGCAACTCACTCCAAAGGATTGCTCCAAAAAGATCTACATCAACATTGAGCATCCACATCTTCAACACCTACATGAAGTCATCATCGACAAAACCCAAGGTTAGTTCATCCCTCTTAGGGGGATCTCACATCTAGGGGAGCTTAACTCTAAGAATTGAGTCAAAGCAACTCTAATGATGTGAACACATAAATGCTTTTATGTAAAAGTGGTAACCCCACTTGAGCTTAAGCGATGAGTATGACCTATGATCAAATGTTCTCATTTGACTCCTAAGTCAATATACTCATATATAGATGACCTAGTCATCGCCAATTGCTTGATAGATGCTAGAATTGGTTGTGCATGCTTTGTCACATATTTCATTTGCCATCTTATTGTGTGAGCATGTTGGTTGCATACTTTACTCATTCGAGGACATCCACTTGTTGTTTTGATTGATTGGCTTCTTTTTCTTTGACCAAGTGGATGGAAAAGAATGCCTAAGAACCTTCTTTAGCTATCTATGCTTTTCTCGTCTCAAACTCTGTTCATGCTACATCACAAAATTTGATCAAGTCAGATTCGAACCACTCTATGTGAGGAGCACTCGGAGTCCCCAATTCGTCATAGACTTAAACTTCCAAAACTTCTTTGTGATTTTCGGTCTGACCGATTCCTCCATTTCGGTCTTACCGAGATCACATAGTCGATCTAGGTTTTCAATCACGGTGCAACCGATTTGAACTCTTCGGTCACACCGAGTTGCGATAATCGCATACGCTTTTGCATCTCGGTGCCACCGAAGTTGTTCCACTCGGTCACACCGGCTGTGGTCGGGCTATATATAGTCACGGCAAAATTTGGAAATTTCTCGAACCTCTTCGCCCGCGCAATAGCTCACTCTGCCTCCGTGGTCTCCGGATCGTCTCCTCGCCGCCACCGCCGTCGCTGGTATCCGCCTCACAACGGAAATCAACCCCGCCATTGCCGCCGTAGCGAGTCTCCGCCGAACTAGGGTATGGACTCGATCACTGTGCTTTCCTCGTCCGATTCTCAGCACATTGTGTTCTTATTGATTCTTGCCACGATTGAAACACTCCTATCTAATCAATGCAATCCGCAGAATAGTTTTGATTCGAGAATTAAGGGTTAGGTTTCCGCTGAAACCATCTCGGACCCACCGAGTTGAAAAACTCGGTCCCACCGATTTGGCTTATGCCATTGCACTAGTGAGACTCGGTCTAACCGAGAATTACTAATCGGTGTGACCGATTTTAGGACTTTGTGAAACCCTAGCAGTCTCGGTGCCACCGAACTATGACTCGGTCCAACCGAGTTCATCAGTTTAGGTTCCAAATCTGCTTCGGTATCACCGAGTTTGAAAATCGGTTGATCCGAAATGCTTTCCGTGGAAAACTAAAACTGAATTTTTGAGTCATTCTTTTGCAAAAATCTCTGCATTTTGTGATGCTCATCCACTCTACCTCATCTATAACTCTTCACAGGGTTAGCAGTCAGCATGCAGACCAGAGTGACAGTCAGAACAGGTCAGAGGAACAGGTGAACATGAGTGAGGGCACTTGTCCCTCCAGCTCTTCATATGAAGGCAGCAGGAGCACCCCAAGCAATCTGCCTAAAGCTGCCACAAGGCAAAGGAAGAAGAAAACCTCAGATTCTGAAGATGAGGATTATAGGGCAAAAGAGGAGGAAGCAACCTCCAAGAAGGTTGTGCTAAAAAAGGAGTATGGCTCAGACATAGCTCAAAGCCTGGACTCAATAAGAAGGTTCCTGCCAAGAGGACACCTATGCCAAAAGCCAGAGCATCAACTCAAATTCCTGAAAAGCCTGATCCCAAAGAGCTAGCTGCTGCTGAAGGGAAGAAAAGGAAAGAGAGGGTCAAGAAGACCACGATCGAGTTATTGGGAAGCCTTCCATGATGGAAGAGGAAGAAGAGATAGCTGCACCAAGACCAAAGGCACCCAAGCTTATGGGTGATGCTATAAGATCGTGGGCTGCCACATCTAAGCCCAAGGAAGCACCCAAAGCTGCCCCAAGGCCAAGTCTGCACCAAAGAGGAATACCAGGAGTATTCCAGCTACTGAGAAGAACAAGGCCCCAGTGCCTGAGGTTGCTGAAGAAGAAGATGAAGAAGGACAAGTTTTGAGGAAGCTCAAGCCAAAGATACCAGACCACAATGATGCCCATCCTGTGGCTGAGGATATGAAGAGTAAAAGAGACAATGGGTTGAGGCTATGGAGGATGACAGATCCATATGCCACAAGGAGAAGAACTGCTGTGGACTACAGGTTCCACACCAAGGAACAACAGGACTTTTATGAGACTGCTCACTGGATAAGAAGCCCATAGTGTGTGACATGAGGTGGGTCGTTGGACCTACATGAAGGAAAATGTAGAGCACTATCACGGAGTGCAAGACAGTTTTGTTGTTGTTGGAGTTGCAGACTTTGTTGGGGAAAAGCTCATCAAGCTGGAGCGATGAACTTATCATGCAGTTCTACTCCACAAAGACACTTTTATCCAGATGGCGAGGATAGTGTGGATGTCTCAAGGTACAAGGTACCCGATCAACTGTTGAGGAGTGGGCAAAGCTGATAAATGCCCCAAAGGAGAATGAAGATGATCTTGATGTATATGCAAAGAAGAAAATGGGACACAATACCATGACACACATGTACAAGGAGATCCCAGACAAAGCCCTAGAGACTTTCTCTTTTGGATCAGTCCACTTTCTTCTGTCAGGGCTGCCTACTATCAATACCATCTTAAGGCATACCCTACTGCCAAAGTTTGGTGACCACAACATGATCAGAGGGCACGCAATCAACATGATGCATTTGTTTGATGTGCCACAGAAGTTCAAAGTCATGAGCCTTATGGTTGAAACCATTAAGAGGACTGCAGCTGATCAGAAAAGGAGTTGTGGATATGCCCCTCAGATCCAGGAGTTGATTAACTCAAAGATGGGCACAGGCAAATATCTATTGGACAAGGAACATTTTCCAATTTATCTAGACTTTGAGGACAATGAGGTTGTCATGAATGAGAATGATCCATCGTCAGTTCAAGCACAAGAGAAGAAGGAGAAGGCAAGGAAGGAGAAGGCTGCCGGGTTGCCAACTCAAGAGGAGGCATCTGAGTAT
This sequence comes from Aegilops bicornis, assembly GCA_021605145.1. Taxonomy (NCBI): domain Eukaryota; kingdom Viridiplantae; phylum Streptophyta; class Magnoliopsida; order Poales; family Poaceae; genus Aegilops; species Aegilops bicornis. The sequence continues at coordinate 231,188,686 of CM038670.1, read as the reverse complement.
TTCTTGAAGAACAAACAGGAGCAGCTCGGATACTTAATAGCATCAACCCTGAGGATTGAGAAGGGATTGGCCACCCTCACTCAAAATCAGGAGAGCTTGGAGAGAATCATAGAACAAAAGTTCTATAACTTAGATGTGAAAGTAATTGAGATTCAGTCTGCAGTGGAGAAACTACAAGATGACATGCAGGATAGGAAGGGCAAAACAACAAGCGATGCATTTGCCAGAGTGCCTAGAGCCCAGAGGTCATCTGCTGTGCCGATTCCTCGACACTGAGCAACTTCATCTGCACCAGCTACAGCCTCGGTGCCACCAGCTCCGGCACCTACATCAGCTCGGCTCCATCTACTTCAACTAAAGCTTTCGTCCTAGGCGTTATCCGGACTCCACCACCTGAAGATCAAGCCTGAGAGTCGATCTAGCACTATGCATTTTCTATGAACTTTTTGGTAACTTGTTGCGAAAGGGGGAGAAAAATGTATAGATCATAGGCTTCGAGAGAGAGTGTGTTGCTTTTATTCTCTCTTGATTTGGTGGTTTTGGTTTTTCAAACTTGTTTGCTTTTGGTTGCTTGATATACTATGTTTGTGAGACATTGATGATCATGTGTTTGATCATAAGCTACACTTATGCATGTTTGATGATATTACCTTATCTATCATATGTGATCATTCACTGTGCTTGGTGATGAGTGCATGTATTCATTTCGTATCATGTCGAGCGCTCCACCAAGATGTATGTGACATGGAAGAGTAACCCATGAGCCTAATTCCTTGTGCATTTGCAGTCCAAAGCAAATATTAAAATATGCACAAATTTAGGGGGAGCTCTTGCTTATCACATACTTCTCAAAGCGACGATGTTTTTAATCTTATTATCATTTGTCGAAGCTTTGATCTATATGTTGTCATCAATTACCAAAAAGGGGGAGATTGAAAGTGCAACTATCCCTAGGTGGTTTTGGTAATTCATAACAACATAGAGCTCATTGAGCTAATGCTATTCCAAGATGAACATTTCAGGAAAGCTCAATGAATGGCATGGCATGGATGATGAAAGTGGATCCTCAAAATGCTAATGACAAAGGATTGGCTCAAGCTCAAAAGCTCAAGACTCTTCATTTTATATTTTAGTGATTCAAGATCACATTGAGTCTATAGGAAAAGCCAATACTATCAAGGAGGGATGAGGTGTTGCTTAATGAGCCTCTTGCTTCATGTGCTTAGTGATATGCTCCAAAACCCTCAGCTACTTTCTCACAATCCACATATGACCTAAACCTAAAGCCAAATTCGGTCTCACCGATTCTTCCAATCCGGCTCCACCGATTCCATATGTCATAGCCACTGCCACAAACCCTAGGCAAATCGGTTCTACCGATAGGGATCTCGGTCTCACCGAGATGGGATTGTAATCTCTCTGTTTCCTTTTCGTAACTTTTCGATCTCACCGAAAGAGTGAATCGGTCCCACCGAGATTGCAATGTAAACTCTCTGTTTCCCTTTTGTAACATTTCGGTCTCACCGAAAAGAGAAAATCGGTCCCACCGAGTTTACCTGACCAACTCTCTGGTTAGCTAATTACCAAAATCGGTCTCACCGAGTTTGTGTAGTCGGTCTCACCGAGATTACGTTATGCCCTAACCCATAACCATATCGGTCCTACCGAGATGCATGTCAGCCCCAATCAAAACCCTAACGGTCACTAGATTTACTAAAATCGGTCTGACCGAGTTTGTTGATTCGGCCCCACCGAGATTAGTAAATTGTGTGTAACGGTTAGATTTTGTGTGGAGGCTATATATACCCCTCCACCTCCTCTTCATTCGTGGAGAGAGCCATCAGAACGAACCTACACTTCCAACTTACCATTTCTGAGAGAGAACCACCTACTCATGTGTTGAGTCCAAGATATTCCATTCCTACCATATGAATCTTGATCTCTAGCCTTCCCCAAGTTGCTTTCCACTCAAATCTTCTTTCCACCAGATTCAAATCCTATGAGAGAGAGTTGAGTGTTGGGGAGACTATCATTTGAAGCACAAGAGCGAGGAGTTCATCATCAACACACCATTTGTTACTTCTTGGAGAGTGGTGTCTCCTAGATTGGCTAGGTGTCACTTGGGAGCCTCCGACAAGATTGTGGAGTTGAACCAAGGAGTTTGTAAGGGCAAGGAGATCGCCTACTTCGTGAAGATCTACCACTAGTGAGGCAAGTCCTTCGTGGGTGACGGCCATGGTGGGATAGACAAGGTTGCTACTTCGTGGACCCTTCATGGGTGGAGCCCTCCGTGGACTCAAGGCAACTGCTACCCTTCGTGGGTTGAAGTCTCCATCAACATGGAGGTACGATAGCACCACCTATCGGAACCACGCCAAAAACATCCGTGTCTCCAATTGCGTTTGAATTATCCAAACCCTTCCCTTTACTTTCTTGCAAGTTGCATGCTTAAATTTCCGCTGCCAATATACTCTTTGCATGCTTGCTTGAATTGTGTGATGATTGCTTGACTTGTCCTAAGATAGCTAAAATCTGCCAGACTAAAACTGGGAAAAGGCTAAGTTTTTAATTGGTCAAGTAGTCTAATCACCCCCTCTCTAGACATACTTCAAGGTCCTATAGTTGGTGTGGCGCTTGCGCAGGACGTGGCCTGGCAGAGCATTGCTTCTTACTCGCGTGACATCCATCCTAATCAAGTTTCCCGTTGTGCTTGCAATTCTTTGGCCTCTATATGTTCCTCTGCATCATCGGCGGCGGTGCCGGAGAAGCCCTAGCGGGTCGAGAGAAGGAGAGTGCGAAGGGTCTGCAGAGGCGGAGGTAAATCGGGAAAGACAAGACGAAAGACACTGAGTTTTTCCTTCCTTTGACGATGGCTCGAGGGGATCGTGCGAGGGGGATGAAACAACGTATGTTCGGTGGGAGGGGGCATCGATGGGGTACCAACGGCTTACATAGGAAAGGTAAGAATCGATGCATTAGGAAAGTTATGATTTTTGAAGTAATTTCCCTGAAAATGGGGTTTTATTATTTGTAATGTGATGTCAGTACCTGCTCGTTTGTGATGTGCCTGGTTAGGAAAGTTTGCAAATGTTTAGAAAGTTTTTATTGGGAGGGTGAAAAAACTCGACATGAGATATGATGATAGAAAGTGAGACAAAAACTAAATCAGACAAAAATAAAACGGACGAAAATAAACCTGGACGCAATCCTACCAACTGCTGCATTAGGAATAGAGATTATAAATAATGAAGCATGCACTTAGTGCAATGTCAATGTTTCTGTTTTTCGACGGCGACAATGATAACATTTCTCTAACCATAAAAAATTAATGGAGAACAAACACTACCCCCGTTCAAAACTACAAGGCAAGACAAATGTTGCATCTGGTACACAATTAGAAAAGAAAACCACAACTACTGGATCGAATATAAAAATCAATCCATTATGTTCCTACAAGCCGAGAATGAACATGGAAGAAGAATAGTCCTTCTCAAAATGTAACACTGATTAAAGATTGCATGTGTTCGTACTACTATGATCAATGCCTGCGCACTAAGCATTGTAACATAAATGCATAGTATCATCAACTAACAAGCTTCAAGGTGTTTGGTACTGTAGACCTGTTTGCTGCAACTAGGGATGTAAACGGATCGGATCGGACCGGATAATGCCTTTACCATATCCTTTACCATATTTTTTCTTGGATTCGGAGCGGAACGGATAATGACCGGATGCGGATTCGAATACGGATTATATCGGACTACGGATTCGGAGCGGATGCGGAGTGGACTCGGACCGGAAACGGACAAAAAATATCGGGTAATACGTGGAAAAAGACATGATTTAATTACTACTATGAAAACAATATGAACACACATTTTTATCCAACCCCGTAGCACTAGAGAGTGACCAAGCATTTTAAAGCCATAACTCACACTAATATGAGAACAATGAACAGGACGTATAAAATTATGATGGCATTAGACACAATGCAAGACGAAGGTTGTACTTAAGAAATAGTACTTAGTTCTAAGTTTTTTTTAAGTTTTTATTTATTATAAAAGGCTAGTATTTTATTATAAATACTTAATTCTAACTACTACTACGACTTAGTGTTTTCAAGTTTATTACGCCCTTAGTGTACTCTAAAAAAAGTCTATTACATATGTGTTCACAAGTCTACCAGCTATACTTGTGCGTGCATGCAAGAAACCACTACATGATCACTCAAGCCCATATTGGCTGACTTATATGTGCAAGTAAGCATATTGACGCCGCCATATACGTACTCAGACCGCCATCCCGACGCGCCGCGGGCATATATATGTATGCAGACTGCCGTCCTGACGCACATCACGCAGGGACCGTAGCTTGACCTGGACTTGCCCATTGTCTTGTACGGGCGTTGATCATGGCTGTGAGCAGTGCCGATTGCGCATGGTGATCTGCCACCATGACCAGCTGTGCACGTAGAGCAAGCTGCTTGGTAGCATGGCGTGGATGCATACTTTGGAGATGGCGAGAAGCCCTAAACTAACGTGGTTCATTGCACCTAGAAAATCATGAAATGTTCAAACAAAATGCTCATCTCCATTGGTCGGATTGGCCGCTAGAGAAGACGACGTCATGCAATGACCATGGCTGCCGCCTGCTAGTGATCATACAGTCTACTTGGTGCTAGTACTAGGATTAGGTAAAACACTACTTATTTGTGGTGATTTTATTTAGTAGTATACTTGGTATTTGGGCTTGTTGATGGGCTAAATTTATCGGATAATCCTATTTGATAGCCTCGGATAATCCGCAAAAAATACCGGATAATCCACATCCGCCGGATATTATCAATACCATATCCTCTACCATATCCGTTGGATATCCGGTTGACCAAAATCCGTATCCGCATCCATATCCGCCGGATATGTACAAGTGCATACCATATCCTCAAAAACGGATGCGGAAACGGATTCGGAACGGAAATTATCCGTACCATTTACATCCCTAGCTGCAACGATCCGTTTATCAAATAAAATTTAGGTAAAAGATTAGTGTAAAAGGCAGAGCTATCACGCTGCACTCGCCATCCTCGACAGGTCACCAAATTTGACCACAGAATTAAAGGGTGAGAGCAATCTAGCGATAATTGATAGCTGATATGAACTAATATCTTTTGCATTTACCACCAAGACACATAAAATTTCCAAACTAAATGCATAGGACATATCAAAAATTGTAACGAAAGTAAATTGTCAGCTCTTTAGCTAAAATAATTCACACAATAGCAAAACAAATAACCTGAAATCATGACCCCATTACAATATGCAATGCGCTTCATCAATAGCGGATAAGCAGATTTTAGATGCCTTCAAGTTACTCCATAACCTGGAGAGAAGATTGAAAATACTAAATCAACAGACCGGCCACTATATTACTAAATTCTACAAGGGACAAAGGAAGACGTATAGGAGTAGTAATTTGCAGTTCCATATATGTGTGCCCTCCAGTTCGAGCCATATAATGGAAAACTATAGTTTCATAAGTAATGAAAAGAAAAGTCCATAATGACCTTCATTTGCGTTTATATCACATGTTTTTCACCTTCAAAGAAATGGGTCAACTTTCTTAGGAATCATGTACAGAACATCATACATACATTTTTCAGCCTCACTGCTACCAGAGATTTTCATTTGGTGCTGCCAAGATAATCAGATTTCCCACCACGTTGTTTTAAACTCATGACCTGTTTTAAGTAAATGAAACCCACAATAAAAAGCTTTCCTGTCAAAGCAATTTTCACAATGAAAAAAGCACTAAAATGTTATGATGTATCTAGCGATAATACCTGGTCTTTGGATCAATGATGTAACAGAGTGACAACAACAGTAGTCTTCTTTCCAAGAAATGGAGAGATTTGATAGCTGCCATGAAAAGAACTATGGTGAGAGTTTCCAATATACAAGAGGAAGTAATAACATTAAAATTTTAAACAGGAGCATATTTATTTTACGTCTAAGGTGCTGCAGATGTTTTACCGTCTTCGCATGGAAGCCTAGCAATTCGCCGAACACATTGTTGATGAGTCCCAACATGTACACGATGCTGAAGCGGGACGACCTTGGACTCATCAACAATGACAATAAAACAACAAAAGGGAATGATGTCTAATTCATGGCTCGTCAGATGGCTTTTAGATAATGATCTTATCATGCCCATTTTCCTGGAAAATGGATCTGAAAAAAATATAATTAGAACAGTACAATTCATATTTTAGCTTGAATTCACGTAGTAAGCTTGCACGTGCAACGCACGTCTCGAACGTTCTCCTTGCTAAATGAGATTCACATGAACACACAAAAAAAATGTTCCCAAAAAGGTAAATGGAGACATTATGTTGTTGTCTCGCTCATGTTTTGTATTCTCGAAGGTGACACATAACTGTGGTCATGTTGTTGCATACAGACAATAATATGTGTTATTTCCTCCATTAGGTGCTCGGATTGGTTGTTAAAGAAGCTTGAAACCTATCATGATTGAAAAGCTGCCTCCCATTAAAATATCAATGTCACTAAACCAAACGTAAAATCGCAAGACCAAAAGATTTTGCGTACATAATGTTGTTGCAACTACATCGCCGATAAACTAAAAGCGTCACACAATATGACGCCTTTGCTCACACATTAGTGTGGACCTTTGCATTGAATTTCTTATTGTTTAAGAAATAAATATCACAACTCATAAAATAATTCAATATACACACAAAACCATAAATGCTCAAAAATGAATAAATGCCATCTACTTTGAAGCAGAATAAATTCCATCTTGAACTACTGATTCTTCTTTTGATTGGAGCCCACTTTTTGATAGGGATTGAAGACCTTAGTTGCCATCTTTTTCTTCAACATCCTAGATCACAGCTCCCTAGCCTCTCGCACACCAGAGTTTGCAATAAAAACCTATTTATGAAAGAAATGATAACAACAAATCATGCATGTTTGTATTCCAAAAAGCACGGCCACCCTTCTTACAGTAGCTTAGTTCTTATAAGCAATACCGGTACTGGTAAGCATAACTGGTAAGCACTTCGAGCAATGTTCAATAAGCAAAATAAAATAAAAAGGGAAGTCCTTCTTGAAAATATTCACCTTACTGACAAATGCCATCCTCTGTTTAAAAAAAATCATGGCGACGAAGTTGACTCAATGGAGAACGTTGTTTGAATGAGATCTTTGTTCTTTTGGAGGACTTCCCCAAAACTTGCAGATATCATAATCATTTTTTTCTTCTATTCAGATACAGTGCAGGTTGTTGGACCTAGAGTGCTCATAGCATGTCCAACATTACAGTCAGGTTTGTCTCTGCATACAAAATAGAGCAGGTGCACAAACTGATTGCAATATGGTCTAATTCCAGACAATACCTCCGGAAGCTGATAAGAATATAAAGAGATGATGACATCGTAGGTCCAAAAATACCCTTTATCTCAAATATGGTACACCAATTTAAAAAAAATCACGACACTTATTTTGGATCAGAGGGAGTAGTATAAATGCAATGACATATAGTGACTTAATACAACCAGGAGTGGTCTACCCTATAACATATAATTGTTACCCGTGGCAAGTAAAGGAAATTCTGAATTAATAAATTCCGCAGTGTAAAATCATTGGAAGTCATCAATTATAGATGTTACACGAACCAGAGGTATGTGCATGTGAAGAGCTTATGGAAGGTAGAAAATTGTTGAATACTCTACCTAGTATTTGGCCAAGACCATTTTTATGATTTGAAAAGGTGTTGTTCAAGGAATGCCCAAATGAGACATTTTTAAGAGAAAGACATGTGTCCTCTTTAACTTGAACAACTGGAGGCAAGAAATGGCTCAACTCACTCAAGTTTTTGTACCACTTGGATTTTCCCTGGTTGTTTGAGCTATATTATATTTAATGGGATATAGACCTATCCAGTCCATCCAATCAAGGAAAAACTCATGACTTCTAAAAGTTGGATGGCCATCTCCCATCCAATTTCATCAGAGCAACCAAAAGTTACCTAAAGATACGGTAGTCATCCAATGAACTTGCCTTAAAAGTGAGGGTTCGCGGTAAATCTTACATTGGTTTTCTGAAAGGGCATGTGACATTTTTTCCCATGAAGACTGTCAATCATTGCATCAACTGGCATATGAAATACTGGATTATAAGGTTAGAAGAAATAAACTTGGTCGGTGGCATTGTTAATAAAGCATTGAAGCAGTCTATTTTTATTTCTGTAGAAAGGCTCAAACGCACAACTTTAAAAACTGGTGTAAATTAAAGTATTACTGCTTCTAGTAAAGTAGTACTGCTTCTAGTTTGAGACTTAGAAAATCTAAACCAACTCACCATTAGCAATTAAATCCAAATCTAATCCAACTCGACAATAGCAATTACATCCAAAGTATATCCAGGATTGACACATTGCAAATGCATGAATGCTTGATTTTAGAAAAGAAAAGACTCATAATTTATCAAAATTTGGTACTATCTAGAAACATGGTATTGATAATTTATAGCATAAGTTCTAGGCAGCACATATCATTTACAATAAAGATAAACCGACCATGATAGGCTCCTAATGTAACACTTCACCATTATTAATGTTGGTGCAGGTTGAAAAAGAGGCCAGTTTTTCTCCTCAGACACATTACGGGAACCATATTCTTCTGACTTTATAAGTTGATTAAGTTCTAGGAATTTAAATCTTCTTGCACTTTACAGGACTACACATGTCATAGTTCTCAAGATGCTGAATTATAAATTCCACATGAACAACAGCGACTTAGATCCTAATAAGCAATTATTTTGTGTGTACAGAACAATTTCAATAGTTCATGTGAAACGCGATACTAAAATATGAACAAGATTAAACAATTTGATGCCCGATGTCCTATATTTTTCAGAGCAAAACCAAGCCCCAACAAAACCAGATTAGGTACAACAGTTCTAGTAACACATGAACTCACTCAGATTACAAATCCCCAAAATCTGGGTGTGTACTTATCCAGAAAGTACCTAACAAATATGATTGCACATGTAGTGGAATCAGGTATCCCAAAAAACAGTAAGCAAACACTACAAATGATTGCACGTGTACCGGAATCAGGTGTTCCAAAGAATCAGTTGTATGCTCCTGTGCTCCATGCCTCCACCTGCACTTTCATCATAACACATAGATTGAAAGAACGAAATCACTTTCATAAGCACGCTACCCAAGGGTTGAAACAACATAGCAGCATACAACTTCTGCCTTAAGAGAAAAACTGTCGAACACATACCGTGCAAGAACTCATGTGTTCAGAGGCACTTAGTGGAGAGGAGGAGGCCTGATTGGATGCAAATCTCCAGTCCAGGCAGTAAGGAGATTCGGGATTTGCTCATCCCACCTCCAGGCAGTCGCGAGGGAAGCTATCACCAACATCCGATTCGAGCTTGGTCCATGGCCATGGCATCCTGCAGCGCAGAGAGAGCATAGATTAGCGAGGAGAGGGAGTGAGAAGGGAGGAGAGGAGAGGGAGAGAGAAGGGAGGAGAGGAGAGGGAGAGAGAAGGGAGGAGGAGGGCGCTGCGTGCGGCTGACCGGTAGAGGAGGCCGGTGGCGGCTGAGCGCAGGTGGCGACCGGAGGCGGGGTGGACTCGGGGCGCAGGAGGATAAGAGAGGATCGGCGACCCAAGCTTGTTGCGAATATGTTTTCCTTGATCTTGGGCATGATTGGGTGGAATCGTTCCGAAAATAAGGGAGTTGCGGGCGGGGCCGTCGGGATCGGGGACGCGGCTCCGGTCCGGCTCACCTGCAGGGCTCCCCGCAGGAATTAGGCCAACTCCACCGCACGACCCCAAACGGATGTCTGGATTGGCCAGATTTTGTCCCTTTGGGGCGCCGATGGGTTCGCCCGTGTCCAGCTGTGTCCGTTGGGTCGTGCGTGCGCCCACCGCGCGACCGTACCCCAAATCACGTCCGTGTCAGAAAAGCAATAAAAAAGAAAACATAAATAAAATGACTAAAAAAGTAAATAAACGCAGTTTAATAAAGATAAACTTAGTTAGGGGGTCCATGGCCACAAAATGGCCCAGTTTTGTCACATTAATAATTAAACATATAAAAAAACGGTCGCCGCCGGGCGCTCCTGCCCGTGCCCGTCGATGCCGTCGCCGTGGCCGTCTTCAGTGGCCGCCGGTGTCGTCGTCGTCGCTGATGAGGTCGACGTAGGCCGGCGGCGTCCACAGGTGAGGCGGCGGTGCGTGGTAGACGGGGGCGGGCTGGACGGCGGGAGGTGCCTGCACCACCTCCTCCTGTGGCGACGCCTCCCGCTCCGTTGACCGCGGCGGAGTGGCGCGCCAGTTCACGCCCACGCCGGCGGCCATCTCCGGTGCAGTGCAGGACCAGCCCCACCCCAGGCCCAGCAGCTACTGGAACGCGGCCGACGGCTCCTCCTCCATCGCGTCCTCCCTCCTCTCCTCCGTCAAGGCCGCCATCTGCAGCTCCGGGAAGGCCACGTCGCCGGCGGCAGAGAGTGCCATGGCCTCCTCCAAGCTGTCCCATTGCCGCTCGTCGTGCGTGTTCATGGAGTCCTCCATGACATGCTGCACGAGACGGGCCTCCTCCTCCGCCGTCATGCGAGGAGGTGGTGGTGGCGATGGAGATGGCGACATCGATGGCGTGGGCGTGAGGCCGCGCACCAGCCTATGCCCGCGCTCCTGGGGAGCAGCCGCTCAGCGCTCCGGGCGTGGCCGCCGTGGCCCCATCGACGTGCCGGCGAAGAAGGACGCCCGCCTCGTGTCGTGCTCATCGCAGAACCAAGTGTCCCATAATGGCGAGTCGGGGGCGTAACTGGGGTCGTAGTAGAGGTCGTCCGGGAGGAGGCGGCGGCGCTCGATCTCCTGGCGGCGCGCACGGCCGGTCACCGGGACCGGCGGGATCGGCACACGGTCGGCCGACAGGTGCCAGTTGTTGGGGAGGTGGGCGTCACTCCAGGGGATCCGCGTCCTCGTCTCCTAATAACGGCGGCACACCAATGCGCGGATGTAGTGCCGGTCGTGCTCGCCGGCGGACGCGGGGGCGATGGAGAACGCGGGCGGCAAGGGGGCCCGGCGTGGTGGCGATGGCGATGCCGGCTCCTCCTTCTTCACCGAGGCGTGGCGACGCCCTGACGAGGAGCCAGCCTCGCGGTCGTGCTTGCCTTTGCGGCCGTAGTTCCAGAGCCCCATGGCTGCGGGTGGCTGTCCGGTGAGTTCTTGGCTAGGGTTTGGGTTGTCGGGTTTCAAGGAGGCCGCAGGGTGGCGTGGGGCAGTGTGGACGACGAGGTCCACGGTTTCCACTTAAAGAAGGATGGCGACCCTTCGATGTGCGGATGACAAGTGGGGCCGCCCGCCCGTGCGCATTGATGTGGGCGGGTGGGAGGTAGGTGGCCGCCTGCCACGTGGCCCCGACGCGGATGAGGCGCGCGTCCGTTTGGTGTCCGCCGTGACCCAAAACCGGCGCAAGTTTGCGCTCGAAATGGGTCGGCCCGGACACAAAACGGACAAGATGGGTCCGGGCTGTCGCACGCTGGGCCGTCTCATTTGTCCCTTTTACCGCAAACGGACGGGGGCGAACAGGATAGGGTTGTGCGGTGGAGTTGGCCTTAGTATGCAGGGCCAATCGTTTCGATTTTTTTTAAAAAATGTTTCAAAAAAAAGTGTGCAGGGCCAATAAGAGACTGCCACTTGTCCTTATGTGTCAAGTTTTCAATTAGGATTGATTAATTTTGATACGAGCAGAGCATGGGCGGTGCGGCGAGCTAGCCAACTACTACGCCATGGAGGAGCCGGCGATGCACGACACTGGAACGCCGACGTGAACAGGGTGCCAACTACTATGCTCCTCCACGGCTTCCATGAGAGCCGGCTGTCGTGGCGCCAACAGATGGTCGCACTCGCCGCGCGGGGCTTCCGTGCCCTCGTCCCCGTCCTCCATGGCTTGGGCGACTCCGACGCCGGTGTCCCCTTGGACCAGTTGCCCTTTGGATGAGAGGTGGTGCTGCGTGGGATATGATGGCGCAGATCCAGCCATCATCAACGTCATAGCGCTCGTGGCAGTCGGGCGGAGCTTAGAGCATCTCCAGCCTTTGATCCCCCATGAGGCATTTTGTTCGCCTCCTGGGGGGTTGCCGGCGAAATTTTTTCCTGGGAACGAGAAAATGTCCACTCGTTGGCCCCCCCACGCACTTATCCACTGGTCACTGCACGCCTTCGCCTCGCCTGCTGATACGTCTCCGTCATATCTACTTTTCCAAACACTTTTGCCCTTGTTTTTGGACTCTAACTTGTATGATTTGAATGGAACTAACCCGGACTGACGTTGTTTTCAGCAGAATTGCCATGATGTTGTTTTATGTGCGTAAAACAAAAGTTCTCGGAATGACCTGAAACTCCACGGGATGTCTTATATAATATAATAAAAAATCCTCGCCAAAGATAAAGACCAGGGGGCCCACACCCTGTCCACGAGGGTGGGGGGCGCCCCCCTGGGCGTGCCCCCCTACCTCATGGGCCCCCTGGAGACCTTCCGACGCCAACTCCAACTCTATTTATTGGCTTTCGGGGAGAAAAAAATCAGAGAGAAAGAATCATCACGTTTTACTATACGGAGCCGCCGCCAAGCCCTAATCTCTCTCGGGAGGGCTGATCTGGAGTCCGTTCGGGGCTCCGGAGAGGGGGATTCGTCGCCGTCGTCATCATCAACCATCCTCCATCACCAATTTCATTATGCTCACCGCCGTGCGTGAGTAATTTCATCGTAGGCTTGCTGGACGGTGCTGGGTTGGATGATATTTATCATGTAATCGAGTTAGTTTTGTTAGGGTTTGACCCCTAGTATCCACTGTGTTCTGAGATTGATGTTGCTATGACTTTGCTATGCTTAATGCTTGTCACTAGGGCCCGAGTGCCATGATTTCAGATCTGAACCTATTATATTTTCATGAATATATGTGTGTTATTGATCCTATCTTGCAAGTCTATAGTCACCTATTATGTGTTATGATCCGACAACCCCGAAGTGACAATAATCGGGATACTTCTCGGTGATGACCATAGTTTGAGGAGTTCATGCATTCTCTATGTGCTAATGCTTTGTTCCGGTTCTCTATTAAAAGGAGGCCTTAATATCCCTTAGTTTCCAATAGGACCCCGCTGCCACGGGAGGGTAGGACAAAAGATGTCATGCAAGTTCTTTTCCATAAGCACGTATGACTATTTACGGAATACATGCCTACATTACATTGATGAATTGGAGCTAGTTCTGTGTCACCCTATGTTATGACTGTTACATGACGAACCGCATCCGGCATAATTATCCATCACTGATCAGGTGCCTACGAGCTTTCCATATACTGGTTTACGCTTATTTACTTTTCCGTTGCTACTGCTACAATCACTACAAAATACCAAAAACGTTACTTTTGATGTCTTTACTTTTGTTACCATTACCATCACTATCATATTACTTTGCTACTAAACACTTTGCTGCAGATACTAAGTTTCCAGGTGTGGTTGAATTGACAACTCAGCTGCTAATACTTGAGGATATTCTTCGGCTCCCCTTGTGTCGAATCAATAAATTTGGGTTGAATACTCTACCCTTGAAAACGGTTGCGATCCCCTATACTTGTGGGTTATCAAGTGCATTTTTTGGCGCCGTTGCCGGGGAGCATAGCTCTATTCTTTGAGTCACTTGGGATTTATATCTGCTGGACACTATGAAGAACTTGAAAGACGCTAAGACAACAATTTATCCCTCAACTACGAGGGGAGGTAAGGAACTGCCATCTAGCTCTGCACTTGATTCACCTTCTGTTATGAGTAAGCTAGTGACACCTAAACCTGCTTCTGTTATTCGTTCCGATATGTCGCATGTTATTGATTATGCCACTTCTGCTATGCATGATACTTATGATGACACTACTTCTATGCTTGATACTACTGTGCCACTTGGTGAATTTCTAGATGAACAAATTTCTAGGTCTAGAGAAAGAGAAATTATTGAAACTGAATACAATGATGAAAGTGATGATGAAAATATGCCTGCTATTCCTGAGGGTTATCTTTTTGATGCGGAATCTTCTGCAACTATTTTTGCCTGCCAGGATAGATATGAACTTAAGAGGCTGCTAGTTAAATGGAGTAAAGAATCTCTTAGAGATAGGATGAGACCTGACCCTGCTTTTGCTACTTCACCTATCTGTGTTCCCGATAAGGATTATTATGAATTCTCCGTTGATCCTGATATAATTACTCTGGTTGAATCGATCCTTTTATGGCTATGAATCTAAAACTGTTGTGGCACATCTTACTAAGTTAAATGATATAGCTGCCTGTTTACTAATGATGAGAGATCGCGCTACTTTTATATACTCAAAATATTTCCGTTCTCATTAAAGGGTGATGCTAAGATATGGTTTAATTCTCTTGATCCTGGTTGCGTCGTAGTCCCAGTGATATGATTTATTACTTCTACGCTAAATATTTCCCTGCTCATAAGAAACAAGCTGCTTTGAGGGAAATATACAACTTCGTGCAAATTAAAGAAGAGAGTCTCCCACAAGCTTGGGGGAGGCTTCTCAAGTTACTTAATGCTTTGCCTGATCATCCTCTTAAGAAACCTGAAATACTTGATTTCTTTTATAATGGACTAACCAATGCTTCTATAGTTGTGCTGGTTCTCTTTTCAGGGAAAGAACACCGGACGACGCTGAAATTCTATTGAATAATATGTTGGCAAATGAAAATAATTGGGCACCTCCTGAGCCAACTCCTGAGCCAGCTCCTAAGCCACCATCGAGCCTATTCCTAAATCAACTCAAGAAGAGAGGTGTTTTATTTCTCAGTCCAAGATATGCAAGAGGCAAAGAAATATATGAAAGAAAAAGGTATTAAAGTCAAGATGTTAAGAATTTACCTCCTATTGAAGAAATACATGGTCTTGATTTACACTTTGTTGAAGAAGTATATGATCTCAATCCTTTATTCACTGATGAAGAACCTCCTGGTCCCGATATCCCTACACAGGTAGTAAAGGTAAATTCTCTCTATAGATATGATAAAGCTGAAGTCCCTCCTACTAAAATTGCTAGTCAGTGCTTGGATGAGTTTGACGACTTTATGTTTAAGCAAGATGAATTTAATGCTTATTTTGGTAGACAATTGAAACAGAATACCTTTATGATTAAACGCTTGAGTGATTATATGGCTAATGTTAGAGGTGAACTTAAACTTGTTAGCAAACATGCTTCTATGGTTACCACTCAAGTAGAAAAAGTACTTAAAGCTCAGAAAGAAGTGCTTGATGAAATGAATAAAAAGAAAAACGATTATGCTGTTAGAGTGGCTACTAGAACTGGTAGAATGACTCAGGAACCTTTGTATCCTGAAGGCCACCCTAAGAGAATCGAGCAAGATTCTCAGAGAAATAATATTGATGGACCTAGTTCTTCCAAAAGGAAGAAAAATAAAAATGATAGGACTTTGCAAACTTCTAGTGAACCTATTGCTGAACCACCTGAGACTCCAAATGATATCTCTATGTCTCGATGTCAAACACAACGGTGATGAACATGAACCTAGTGATAATGTTAATAATAATGTTCATGTTGATGCTCAACCTAGCAATGATAATGATGTAGAGATTGAACCTGCTGTTGATCTTGATAACCCACAATCAAAGAATCAACGTTATGATAAAAGAGACTTCGTTGCTAGGAAACATGGTAAAGAAAGAGAACCATGGGTTCAGAAACCCATGCCTTTTCCTTCGAAACCATCCAAGAAAAAGGATGATGAGGATTTTGAGCGCTTTCTTTGAAATGATTAGACCCATCTTTTATGTATGCGATTAACTCGATGTGCTCAAAACAAATCCTTATGCTAAGTATATGAAAGATATTATTACAAATAAGAGAAAGATACCGGAAGCTGAAATTTCCACCATGCTTGCTAATTATACTTTTAAGGGTGGAATACCAAAGAAACCTGGAGATCCAGGAGTACCTACTATACCATGCTCCATTTAAAGAAATTATGTTAAAACTGCTTTATATGATCTTGGAGCCGGTGTTAGTGTTATGCCTATCTCTTTATATCGTAGACTTGACTTGAATAAGTTGACACCTACTGAAATATCTTTGCAAATGGCTGATAAATCAATTGCTATATCTGTCGATATTTGTGAGGATGTGCCTGTTGTGGTTGCAAACGTTACTATTTTAACGGACTTCGTTATTCTTGATATTCCCGAGGACGATAGTATGTCTATTATTCTTGGAAGACCTTTCCTTAATACTGCAGGGGCTGTTATTGATTGCAACAAAGGCAATGTCACTTTTCATGTTAATGGTAATGAGCACACGGTACACTTTCGGAGGAAACAACCTCAAGTTCATAGTATCAACTCTATTGGAAAAATTCGATCGGTTATATTTGGAGGTTTTGAATTTCCTCTCCCTACTATCAAGAAGAAATATGATATACTTATTATTGGGGATGTCCATATCCCCGTTGAGCTAACCTAGTGTTATTCGAAATTTCTCCGGTTCCATGTTAAGTGGAATGAGTTTGTTAACAAGACTTGATCAACCTTGTTAGTGGATTCTTTTTGATGAGCATGAGATGGATGAAACTAGAAGCACAACCTTCTGTATCCTCTTTATATTTCCTGTTATTTAGTAGAAATAAAGTAAAATAGTATTTTTCTGTCTGTTTCCTGATTTATCCGTGCAATATAAAAAATATCCCGAAAATAAAAGTCCTCAGAATGCCATGCCAATTTAATATGATTTTTTCGGCAATATTTAAGGATTTACTGTGCAAAAATTACATGGGAGCTGCCACCGCCACGAGGATGGAGGGCGCCCTACCCCCTGGGCGCGCCCCTGTCTCGTGGGCCCACGGTGGCCCTCCTCCACTTATCCCCGCACCCATCTTCTTCCTCTGCCTCACACAAACCCGAAAAACCAACTCAAGCTCGTGTTCCAGCCACTTTTGCTGTGATTTTCGATCTCCTTGCTCAAAGCACCTCTCGCAAAACTGCTTGGGGAGATTGTTCCTTGGTATGTGACTCCTCCATTGGTCCGATTAGTTTTTGTTCTAGTGCTTTATTCATTGCAAATTTCTGCTGCATAGGTGACCATGTTCTCGAGCTTGCATGTCAAATTTATATGGTTCCAAGTAGTTCTAATGCGCTATTTATGCTCTAGGCACTTGTATGAGTAGTTGCTATCAGTTTTATTGAAGTTGGTTCACTTTTGTTTGAAGTAACTCAAAATTTCAGAATTATTTTCAGAGAAAACAATACGTTTAGGAAGATGTTCCAAGGTGGTTCCTCAAGGAAGCAAGGTCCCAGGCTTGCAATGCGTGATGCTGACGAGGAACCACCAAGAGACGCTCTTGTGAGGCCCTGTGAATGGCCTTCGGAAAATTTTATGAATCAAGCGGGAATCAAGGAAGAATTTAACGCATATTTGCGTAATGCCGGTCTTGAGGACTTCGAAGCTGACAGATGTCCCCAAAGATCGTGATCTCACAAGTTCATTTGTGGGGAGGTTTGAGTTTTCATCTTCGCGTAATTCTCCTTCAGTCATGTTTGACCTTTATGACAAATCTTACACCATGGACTTAGAGGATTTCACTTTTGCTTGCAAACTTCCATCTTGGGGTAATGTTAGAGATCCCCCTAAATCTGAATATAGAGATTTTCTTGCTAGAATAACTGTGGGGGAATCTATAGATATAACACAAGCCACTATAGGGAGCATTCACTTTCCTGCTATACATTATTTTGCTCTCTTCATAGGTAGATGCATAAACGCTAAGGATGAAGCATGTCACATGTGTGCCCCTGATCTCAGCATTCTCAGAAGTGCTGTGTTAGGGGACCAATCTTATCATATGGGAGCCATTGTAGCTCGTAGGTTGCATCATAATAGACATAACGGAGATTTCTTTGGGGGAATTTATGCAACCCGCTTAGCTAATTTTCTTGGGATAGACATTCGTGAGGGTGATATGGAGTTACCCCCTGCTTATTTAGATTTTGATTCCATGGTTTCCCACCAGTTTGTTGAGAGGATTGAACCACCTCTCCAGTATCGACTAATCTTTAACAAATGGCATGTTGTCCATATTACTCTTCCTGCTCCTGCCTTCTTTGATTCTCAGCAAGAGGAAGATATATTATTACCAGTGAGGAGGCAGATGAGTACGAGAGGAGAGCAGAGGCGGCTCGAGCCACGCTGCAGCTCAGGAGGCGATAGCCGCTGCATCACAGTACGACCCCAGCTACACCTACGGGTATCAGCCAGGCTATCCCTGGCAATAGACCAACTTAGGCCAAAAGCCTAAGCTTGGGGAGTACGATTTCCCAATCGACATTACATTTATGTTCACACACACTCATTTCTAGATGTCAGTGCTCATACTCTTTCACTGTATTATCCATGCTAGTTTATTTCCTTTTTCCTGCTTTCTTTTTGTGTGTTTAATAAACCTTAAGAAAAAATAAAAAAATTAGTAGTAGTTTATTTTTCCTGCTGTAGTAGTAATAATTAAAAATAAACCCAAAAATATTTCCCGTTCTTCTTTTGCTTGTTGGGAGCTTTCCCGTGTAAATAGTTTTTATTTCTTTTCTTTTCTTTGGGGTCGAGGAGAAGACCATGATTAAATTGTTGAAGTGGCCCTTATATGCATCATTGTTGATTTAACCAAGAGCCCATATTGCCTTGTCTTCTCATGTTTATTGAATGCTCGCATGATTCCAAATTTTAGTCCAATGCACGTGCACTCTTATTATTATTCACACCGTTCGGTCGTGCAAGTGAAAGGCAATTATGATGACATATATGATGGACTAACTGAGATGGGAAAAACTAGTATGAACTCGACCTCTTATGTTTTTGTGAATATGATGAGTCCATCGTTCTTGATTCGGCTTATTATGAATAAACATGTTTGCAATGACAATTAGAGATCATAGTTGCTTGTGCCATGCTTGATTAGCTATGAGTTATAATGGTTTACCTTGCGTGCCAACATGCTATTAAAATGGTTGTGATGTGGTATGATGGGGTGGTATCCTCCTTTGAATGATTTAAGTGACTTGACTTGCACATGTTCACGCATGTAGTTGAAATAAATCAACATAGCCTTCACGATATTTATGTTCATGGTGGATTATATCCTACTCATGCTTGTATTCAATGTTTATTGATTTTAATGCATGTTCATGACTGTTGTCGCTCTCTAGTTGGTCGCTTCCCAGTCTTTTGCTAGCCTTCTCTTGTACTAAGCGGGAATACTGCTTGTGCATCCAGTCCCTTAAAACCCAAAGTTATTCCATATGAGTCCACTATACCTTCCTATATGCGGTATCTACCTGCCGTTCCAAGTAATTTGTATGTGCCAAACTCTAAACCTTCAAATAAATATTCTGTTTTGCATGCTCGAATAGCTCATATATCAACTAGTGCTGCCCTTATCTTCCGTGTTAGGCGGGTTATTCTCAAGAGGAGTGGACTCCGCTCCTCACTCACGAGAAAATGGCTGGTCACCGGGATGCCCAAATCCCATTCTTTATGCAAACTAAATCAAAATAATTGCAAACAAAACTCCCCCTGGGACCCGTTGAATGTTGGAGGCACTCGTTGTTTCGAGCAAGCCATCTATTGATGCTTGTGGAGGAGGGGGAGTATAAACTTTACCATTCTGTTTGGGAACCGCCTATAATTTGTTTAGCATGGAAGATATCATCATCTCTTAGTTGTTATGTTGACAATAAAAGTATGCCGCTCAAAATATAATTTATCCCTATTTCAAAACCGAGCTGTGGCACCTCTACAAATCCCTGCTTCCCTCTGCGAAAGGCCTATCTATTTACTTTCATGTTGAGTCATCACCCTCTTATTAAAAGCACTAGCTGGAGAGCACAGTTGTCATTTGCATTCATTACTATTAATTTATATCGGGTATGACTATGATTGGATCTCTTTTACCATGAATTACAATGTCTAGTCAGTCCTTGATCTTTGAAGGTGCTCTGCATTTATGTTTTGCGGTCTCAGAAAGGGCTAGCGAGATACCATCTTGTTATATCATATTATGATTGTTTTGAGAAAGTGTTGTCATCCGAGATTTATTATTATGGCTTGCTAGCTGATTATGTTATTGATATGAGTAAACATGAGACCTGAGAATTATTGCAAATGTGGTTAGTTATAATCTTTGCTGAAAACCTGAATGCCGGGCTTGACATAGGTACAATAACAACAAGAGCAAACGAGTTTGTAAAAGTTTTCTTTTCTCTTTCAGCTTTGTCAACTGAATTGCTTGAGGACAAGCAAGGGTTTAAGCTTGGGGAGTTGATACGTCTTCGTCAGATCTACTTTTCCAAACACTTTTGCCCTTGTTTTGGACTCTAACTTGTATGATTTGAATGGAACTAACCCGGATCGACGCTGTTTTCAGCAGAATTGCCATGATGTTGTTTTATGTGCGTAAAACAAAAGTTCTCGAATGACCTGAAACTCCACGGGATGTCTTATAAAAATAATAAAAATCCTCGCCAAAGATGAAGACCAGGGGCCCACACTGTCCACGAGGGTGGGGCGCCCCGGGCGCGCCTCTACCTCATGGGCCCTCGAGACCTTCCGACGCCAACTCCAACTCTATTTATTGGCTTTCGGGGAGAAAAAAATCAGAGAGAAAGAATCATCACGTTTTACTATATGGAGCCGCCGCCAAGCCCTAATCTCTCTCGGGAGGGCTGATCTGGAGTCCGTTCGGGGCTCCGGAGAGGGGGATTCGTCGATGTCGTCATCATCAACCATCCTCCATCACCAATTTCATGATGCTCACTGCCGTGCGTGAGTAATTCCATCGTAGGCTTGCTAGACGGTGATGGGTTGGATGAGATTTATCATGTAATCGAGTTAGTTTTGTTAGGGTTTGATCCCTAGTATCCACTGTGTTCTGAGATTGATGTTGCTATGACTTTGCTATGCTTAATGCTTGTCACTAGGGCCCGGTGCCATGATTTCAGATCTGAACCTATTATGTTTTCATGAATATATGTGTGTTCTTGATCCTATCTAGCAAGTCTATAGTCACCTATTATGTGTTATGATCCGACAACCTCAAGTGACAATAATCGGGATACTTCTCGGTGATGACCATAGTTTGAGGAGTTCATGTATTCACTATGTGCTAATGCTTTGTTCGGTTCTCTATTAAAAGGAGGCCTTAATATCCCTTAGTTTCCAATAGGACCCGCTGCCACGGGAGGGTAGGACAAAAGATGTCATGCAAGTTCTTTTCCATAAGCACGTATGACTATTTACGTACATGCCTACATTACATTGATGAATTGGAGCTAGTTCTGTGTCACCCTATGTTATGACTGTTACATGACGAACCGCATCCGGCATAATTATCCATCACTGATCAGGTGCCTACGAGCTTTCCATATACTGGTTTACGCTTATTTACTTTTCCGTTGCTACTGCTACAATCACTACAAAATACCAAAAACGTTACTTTTGATGTCTTTACTTTTGTTACCGTTACCATCACTATCATATTACTTTGCTACTAAACACTTTACTGCAGATACTAAGTTTCCAGGTGTGGTTGAATTGAAAACTCAGCTGCTAATATTTGAGAATATTCTTTGGCTCCCCTTGTGTCGAATCAATAAATTTGGGTTGAATACTCTACCCTTGAAAACTGTTGCGATCCCCTATACTTGTGGGTCATCACCTGCCGCTCGCCGCCTCCGCCCTCGTCCCTCCTGCTCACCGCCCTCGCCACGGCGCTGCTCGCCGCCACGGATAGCAGCGTGGAATCCATCCCCTTCGCCGGATACCAGGCGCTCCGCCCTGGGCTGCAGCAGGAGCAGGACCAGCGCGGCCCTTGTGCGCAGCGAGCTTGAGCGCGACGACGAGCGGCGAGACGACGGAGCTGCTGGTCGCTGATGTCTACTACACAACCTTCTTCTTGTAGAGGTTGTTGCGCCTACAAGTGCACAGGTTTGTACGACAGTAGCAAATTTCCCTCAAGTGGATGACCTAAGGTTTATCAATCCGTAGGAGGCGTAGGATGAAGATGGTCTCTCTCAAACAACCCTGCAACCAAATAACAAAGAGTCTCTTGTGTCCCCAACACACCCAATACAATGGTAAATTGTATAGGTGCACTAGTTCGGTGAAGAGATGGTGATACAAGTGCAATATGGATAGTAGATAAAGGTATTTGTAATCTGAAATAATAAAAACAGCAAGGTAACTAATGATAAAAGTGAGCGTAAACGGTATTTCAATGATAGGAAACAAGGCCTAGGGTTCATACTTTCACTAGTGCAAGTTCTCTCAACAATAATAACATAATTGGATCATATAACTATCCCTCAACATGCAACAAAGAGTCACTCCAAAGTCGCTAATAGCGGAGAACAAACGAAGAGATTATGGTAGGGTACGAAACCACCTCAAAGTTATTCTTTCCAATCAATCCATTGGGCTATTCCTATAAGTGTCACAAACAGCCCTAGAGTTCGTACTAGAATAACACCTTAAGACACAAATCAACCAAAACCCTAATGTCACCTAGATACTCCAATGTCACCTCAAGTATCCGTGGGCATGATTATACGATATGCATCACACAATCTCAATTCATCTATTCAAACCAACACATAGAACCTCAAAGAGTGCCCCAAAGTTTCTACCGGAGAATCACGACGAAAACGCAAAGCAACCCCTATGCATAGGTTCATGGGCGGAACCCGCAAGTTGATCACCAAAACATACATCAAGTGAATCACGTGATATCCCATTGTCACCACAGATATGCACGGCAAGACGTACATCAAGTGTTCTCAAATCTTTAAAGACTCAATCCGATAAAATAACTTCAAAGGGGAAACTCAATTCATCACAAGAGAGTAGAGGGGGAGAAACATCATAAGATCCAACTACAATAGCAAAGCTCGGGATACATCAAGATCGTGCCATAGAGGGAACACAAGAGAGAACACGAGAGAGATCAAACACATAGCTACTGGTACATACCCTCAGCCTCGAGGGTGAACTACTCCTCCTCGTCATGGAGAGCGCCGGATGATGAAGATGGCCACCGGTGATGGATTCCCCCGCACGGGTGCGGAATGGGCTCCCGAGAGGTTTTGGTGGCTACAGAGGCTTGCGGCGGCGGAACTCCCGATCTATCTTCTCTTCTGGAAGTTTTAGGATACGTGGAGTTATATCGGCGGAAGAAGCACGTCAGGGGAGCCATGAGGGCCCAACGAGGCAGGGGGCGCGCCCTAGGGGGGTGGGCGCGCCCCCCACCCTCGTGGCTTCCTCGTTCCTTCCTTGACGTGGGGTCCAAGTCCATCCGGTAGCTTTCCTTCCAAAAATAACTTCTCCAGTTGATTTCGTTCCGTTTTGACTCCGTTTGATATTCCTTTTTTTCGAAATACTGAAATAGGCAAAAAACAGCAAATATGGGCTGGGCCTCCGGTTAATAGTATAGTCCCAAAAGTAATATAATAGTGAATAATAAAGCCCAATATTGCCCAAAACAGTAGATAATATAGCATGAAGCAATCAAAAATTATAGATACGTTGGAGACGTATCAAGCACCCCAAAGCTTAATTCCTGCTCATCCTCGAGTAGGTAAATGATAAAAATGATAATTTTTGATGTGGAATGCTACTTGGCATAATTTCAATGTAATTCTTCTTAATTGTGATATGAATATTCAGATCCGAAAGATTCAAGACAAAAGTTCATATTGACATAAAAATAATAATACTTCAAGCATACTAACTAAGCAATTATGTCTTCTCAAAATAACATGGCCAAAGAAAGTTATCCCTACAAAATCATATAGTCTGGCTATGCTCTATCTTCACCACACAAAGTATTTAAATCATGCACAACCCCGATGACAAGCCAATCAATTGTTTCATACTTTTGACATTTTCATAACTTTTTCAATCGTCACACAATACATGAGCGTGAGCCATGGATATAGCACTATATGTGGAATAGAATGGTGGTTGTGGAGAAGACAAAAGGGGAGAAGATAGTCTCACATCAACTAGGCGTATCAACGGGCTATGGAGATGCCCATCAATAGATATCAATGTGAGTGAGTAGGGATTGCCATGCAACGGATGCACTAGAGCTATAAGTATATGAAAGCTCAACAAAGGAAACTAGGTGGGTGTGCATCCAACTCGCTTGCTCATGAAGACCTAGGGCATTTTGAGGAAGCCCGTCATTGGAATATACAAGCCAAATTCTATAATGAAAAATTCCCACTAGTATATGAAAGTGACAAAATGAGAGACTCTCTATCATGAAGATCTTGGTGCTACTTTGAAGCACAAGTGTGGTAAAAGGATAGTAGCATTGTCCCTTCTCTCTTTTTCTCTCATTTTTTTATTTGGGCCTTTTCTCTTTTTTTATGGTCTCTTTCTTTTTTCATTTTTCATTTTTTTTATTTTTCGTCCGGAGTGTCATCCCGACTTGTGGGGGAATCATGGTCTCCATCATCCTTCCCTCACTTGGGACAATGCTCTAAAGAATGATGATCATCACACTTTTATTTTTCTTACAACTCAACAATTACAACTCGATTCTTAGAACAAAGTATAACTCTATATGAATGCCTCCAGCGGTGTACCGGGATGTGCAATGACTCATAAGTGACATGTATGAAAGAATTATGAACAGTGGCTTTGCCACAAATACAATGTCAACTACATGATCATGCTAAGCAATATGACAATGTTGGAGCGTGTCATAACAAACGGAACGGTGGAAAGTTGCATGGCAATATATCTCGGAATGGCTATGGAAATGCCATGATAGATAGGTATGGTGGCTGTTTTGAGGAAGGTATATGGTGGGTGTATGATACCGGCGAAAAGTGCGCGGTATAAGAGAGGCTAGCAATGGTGGAAGGAAGAAGGGTGCGTATAATCCATGGACTCAACATTAGTCATAAAGAACTCATATACTTATTGCAAAAATCTACAAGTTATCAAAGCAAAGTATTACGCGCATGCTACTAGGGGGATAGATTGGTAGGAAAAAGACCATCGCCGTCCCGACCGCCACTCATAAGGAAGACAATCAATAAATAAATTATGCTCCGACTTCATCACATAACGGTTCACCATACGTGCATGCTACGGAATCACAAACTTTAACACAAGTATTTCTCAAATTCACAACTACTCAACTAGCATGACTCTAATATCACCATCTTCATATCTCAAAACAATTATCAAGCATCAAACTTTTCTTAGTATTCAACGCACTCAAAAGAAAGTTTTACAAATCTTGAATACCAAGCATATTATTATTATTAAGCAAATTACCATGCTATTTAAGACTCCCAAAATAATCTAAGTGAAGCATGAGAGATCAACAGTTTCTATAAAACAAATCCACCACTGTGCTCTAAAAGATATAAGTGAAGTACTAGAGCAAATGACAAACTACTCCGAAAGATATAAGTGAAGATCAACGAGTAGTCGGATAATTATGCAACTATGTGAAGACTTTCCCATTTAATAATTTCAGATCTTGGTCTTTTTTCAAACAGCAAGCAAAGCTAAAGAAAATAAACTGACGTTTTCAAGGATAGCACACCTCATGTGAAGAAGCAAAAACTTAGGTTCAACCGATACTAACCGATAATTGTTGAAGAAGAAAGATGGGATGCCTACCGGGGCATCCCCAAGCTTAGATGCTTGAGACTTCTTGAAATATTATCTTGGGGTGCCTTGGGCATCCCCAAGCTTGAGATTTGGTGTCTCCTTAATTCCTCTCATATCATGGTTTCCTAAATCTCGAAAGCTTCCTCCACACCAAACTCAACAAGAACTCGTGAGATAGGTTAGTATAAACCAATGCAAAAACCTTATCATTTTCTACTGTAACAAATAACTAACATTATTATTCAACATTGCATACTAAATGCCTCTGCATATTTAATACTCCTATCCTTAAATAGAATCATTAAACAAGCAAACATATGCAAACAATGCAAACATAGCAGCAATCTGCCAAAACAGTACAGTCTGTAAAGAATGCAAGAGTATCAATACTTCCCTGACTCCAAAAATTATGAACTAAAATTCCCACTGTAATAAATTTATCAGAGCTCAATATGCAAAAATATTCAACATTATACCACTCTCTGACTTTTCTAGGGAATTTTTGCAACAGCGGTAAACTTTCTGTTTTCAAACAGCAACATGTATACTAGCAAAATAAGCATGGCAATGGCTATCCTTGACATTTTTATTGGAACTAAATATTCAAAACATTATTCTAAATAACAGCAAGCAAAAACTAACAAGATAAAATGACGCTCCAAGCAAAACACATATCATGTGGTGAATAAAAATATAGCTCCAAGTAAAGTTACCGATGAACGAAGACGAAAGAGGGGATGCCTTCCGGGGCATCCCCAAGCTTAGGCTCTTGGTTATCCTTGAATATTACCTTGGGGTGCCTTGGGCATACCCAAGCTTAGGCTCTTTCCACTCCTTAGTCTGTAGTCCATCAAATCTTTACCCAAAACTTGAAAACTTCACAACACAAAACTTAACAGGAAACTCGTGAGCTCCGTTAGCGAAAGAAAACAAAACACCACTTCATGGTACTGTAATAAACTCATTATTTATTTGCATTGGTGTTAAACCTACTGTATTCCAACTTCTCTATGGTTTATAAACTATTTTACTAGCCATAGATTCATCAAAATAAGCAAACAACACAATGAAAACAGAATCTGTCAAAAACAGAACAGTCTATAGTAATCTGTAACTAACGCAAACTTATGGAACTCCAAAAATTCTAAAATAAATTGGTCGACCTGAGGAATTTGTCTAGTAATCATCTTCAAAAAGAATCAACTAAATATCACTCTCAAGTAAAAAGTTGAAGCTAATATCGTGAGCGCTAAAGTTTCTGTTTTTTACAGCATGATCATAAAGACTTCACCCAAGTCTTCCCAAAGGTTCTACTTGGCACAAACACTAATTAAAACACAAAACCACATCTAAAAAGAAGCTAGATGGATTATTTATTCCTAAACAGAACCAAAAAGCAAGAAACTAAAATAAAATTGGGTTGCCTCCCAACAAGCGCTAACGTTTAAAGCCCCTAGCTAGGCATGATGATTTCAATGATGCTCACATAAGAGATAAGAATTGAAACATAAAGAGAGCATCATGAAGAATATTACTAGCACATTTAAGTCTAACCCACTTCCGATGCATAGGGATTTTGTGAGCAAACAACTTATGGGGACAATAATCAACAAGCATAGGAAGACAAAACAAGCATAACTTCAAAAATTTAAGCACATAGAGAGGAAACTTGATATTATTGCAATTCCTACAAGCATATGTTCCTCCCTCATAATAATTTTTAGTAGCATCATGAATGAATTCAACAATATAACCAGCACCTAAAGCATTGTTTTCATGATCTATTTGCATAGAAAATTTACTACTCTTCACATAAGCAAAATTCTTCTCATGAATAATAGTAGGAGCAAAATCAACAAGATAATTATCATGTGAGGCATAATCCAATTGAAAACTAAAATCATGATGACAAGTTTCATGGTTATCATTATTCCTAATAACATACAAGTCATCACAATAATCATCATAGTTAGCAACTTTGTTCTCATAATCAATTGGAACCTCTTCCGAAATAGTGGAATCACTAAATAAAGTTGACACTCTTCCAAATCCACTTTCATATTCATCACAATAAAATTCAACATCCTCCAAAATAGTGGGATCACTACTTCCTAAAGTTGACAAACCCACTTTCATCAATATAATCATCATAAATAGGAGGCATGCTTTCATCATAATAAATTTGCTCATCAAAACTTGGGGGACAAAAAATATCATACTCATCAAACATAGCTTCCCCAAGCTTGTGGCTTTGCATATCATTAGCATCATGGATATTCAAGGAATTCATACTAACAACATTGCAATCATGCTCATCATTCAAAGATTTAGTACCAAGCGTTTTAATACATTCTTCTTCTAGCACTTGAGCATAATTTTCCTTTCCATCATACTCACGAAAGATATTAAAAAGACGAAGCGTATGAGACAAACTTAACTCCATTTTTTTTGTAGTTTTCTTTTATAAACTAAACTAGTGATAAAACAAGAAACAAAATGATTCGATTGCAAGATCTAAATATATACCTTCAAGCACTCACCTCCCGGCAACGGCGCCAGAAAAGAGGTTGATGTCTACTACACAACTTTCTTCTTGTAGACGTTGTTGGGCCTGCAAGTGCACAGGTTTGTAGGACAGTAGCAAATTTCCCTCAAGTGGATGACCTAAGGTTTATCAATCTGTAGGAGGCGTAGGATGAAGATGGTCTCTCTCAAACAACCTTGCAACCAAATAACAAAGAGTCTCTTGTGTCCCCAACACACCCAATACAATGGTAAATTATATAGGTGCACTAGTTCGGCAAAGAGGTGGTGATACAAGTGCAATATGGATAGTAGATAAAGGTATTTGTAATCTGAAATAATAAAAACAGTAAGGTAACTAATGATAAAAGTGAGCGTAAACGGTATTGCAATGATAGGAAACAAGGCCTAGGGTTCATACTTTCACTAGTGCAAGTTCTCTCAACAATAATAACATAATTGGATCATATAACTATCCCTCAACATGCAACAAAGACTCACTCCAAAGTCGCTAATAGCAGAGAACAAACGAAGAGATTATGGTAGGGTACGAAACCACCTCAAAGTTATTTTTTCCAATCAATCCATTGGGCTATTCCTATAAGTGTCACAAACAACCCTAGAGTTCGTACTAGAATAACACCTTAAGACACAAATCAACCAAAACCCTAATGTCACCTAGATACTCCAATGTCACCTCAAGTATCCGTGGGCATGATTATACGATATACATCACACAATCTCAATTCATCTATTCAAACCAACACATAGAACCTCAAAGAGTGCCCCAAAGTTTCTACCGGAGAATCACGACGAAAACGTGTGCCAACCCCTATGCATAGGTTCATGGGCGGAACCCGCAAGTTGATCACCAAATCATACATCAAGTGAATCACGTGATATCCCATTGTCACCACAGATACGCACGGCAAGACATACATCAAGTGTTCTCAAATCTTTAAAGACTCAATCCGATAAAATAACTTCAAAGGGGAAACTCAATTCATCACAAGAGAGTAGAGGAGGAGAAACATCATAAGATCCAACTACAATAGCAAAGCTCGGGATACATCAAGATCGTGCCATAGAGGGAAAACGAGAGAGAACACGAGAGAGAGAGAGAGAGAGAGAGAGAGAGAGAGAGAGAGAGAGAGAGAGAGAGAGAGAGAGAGAGAGAGAGAGAGAGATCAAACACATAGCTACTGGTACATACCCTCAGCCTCGAGGGTGAACTACTCCCTCCTCGTCATGGAGAGCACCGTGATGATGAAGATGGCCACCGGTGATGGATTCCTCCGCAGTGGTGCCGAACGGGCTCCCGAGAGGTTTTTGGTGGCTACAGAGGCTTGCGGCGGCGGAACTCCCGATCTATCTTCTGTTCTGGAAGTTTTAGGATACGTGGAGTTATATAGGCGGAAGAAGCACGTCGGGGGAGCCACGATGGCCCCACGAGGCAGGGGGCGCGCCCTAGGGGGGTGGGCGTGCCCCCACCCTCGTGGCTTCCTCGTTCCTTCCTTGATGTGGGGTCCAAGTCCATCCGGTAGCTTTCCTTCCAAAAATAACTTCTCCAGTTGATTTCGTTCCGTTTTGACTCCATTTGATATTCCTTTTCTTCGAAATACTGAAATAGGCAAAAAAACAGCAAATCTGGGCTGGGCCTCCGGTTAATAGGTTAGTCCCAAAAGTAATATAAAAGTGAATAATAAAGCCCAATATTGCCCAAAACTGTAGATAATATATCATGGAGCAATCAAAAATTATAGATACATTGGAGACGTATCAGCCGCGGGCGGGAGGAGGCGCTGTAGCAGCGCGACGGCGCGGAGCAGGGGAGGGTGCCCAGGCGGGGCGGGCGACGAGGGGAGCCGGTGATTGACCAATATCTTGCGCGCGCCGCCTCGAGGAGCTCGTCTACCACTGCCTAGGGCTCCAGATCTCCATTTACTCCCCTGGCGGCGCCTGGTGCGGTGGAGACGGGGAACGGAGAGCTGCAGCTGCGGTGCCGGGACGAAGAGCTACAACGGGAGCTGCGGGAGCGAGAAGGCGGCCTCCTTCGGCGGGTGGAGAGGGGGCGGGGGCTGGAAGGAGGGGTTGAAGGGCTCGGGCTCCAGTTGTACAGCACCGACGTCGGCTCCGGCCACTTGCTGCCGTGGACGCCGATGATGCGCGCTCTTCGGCCAGGGCGAGAGAGCGCGGCGGCCAGCAACGAGACGGCGGCGAGGAGGCGAGCGCGGCGCAGCGTGGTTTTGTGCGGAGAGAGGGGAGATTGATCTCTTCTGCATGCAAGTGATGGGCTAGCAGAAAAAGGAGGAGAGAGAGGCTGACTGGTGGGGTATCTGCATGCATAAAGTATCGCCGGGCGTCCCAAGTGCCCCCCGGGAGCCTGGGTTTTGGTTGCGGTCGCCGGCGCCGTTTTTGCCCAAATCCGGCAAAAAACGTGATCGTGGGGGCCTGCCTGGGAGCACTTTTTGCTGCCGGCGCTAAAAATAGTGCTTGGGGGGCCTTCCTGGGGGACGGGTGGAGATGCTCTTACTTACGGCATCGATCTGAGTATCGCCGGTGCCGCTAGCTGCGCCGATCACTACTCTGTGCACGGCTGCACTCGTACGACGTGACGGTCCACACCGGTCTCTCCCTCGCCGAGGATTTTTTTTTTTGAAAGATCCAGCGTCGCTGGCATTCATTGATAATAGCAGAGAGCAGCGGAAAACAACAAGATGGTGAAGGTCCTAGGACCAGAAGATCCAAAGATCAAAGAAAAAAAACAGCCCTAACAGCTGTATCACAACACTTCATACAATCCATACCAGACAGCGCAGCTCTGACTCTGACGATGAACCACGAAGAAACTAGGCAAGGTTGGCGTCACGAAGGATCACCGAACTAACTACCTGACGCGCGTAATCGTATACCACGTTTGGTGCTGTGCCGGACGTCGTGGTGCAGTTTGCCGCCATCCATGCCAAGTCCGGTCTCCGGTGCAGCCACTATCGGCGTCGTAGCATGCAGCGGTTGCAATGCACGCGAGGACCATGAAGTGGTGCATCGTTCTCCATATCGTCAAAGCTGAATGGTTCAATCAACTAACATATTGCCCCCTCGAATAACCACCTGCTCCATACTCTTTTCTGCGCACATTTGATTCGATTTGTTGTGTGAAATTCCAGTCCACAAAACTTTATCACTGTAATTGAAGAACAAGAAGACACACGGGACAGATAATGTACCGCGTGATGTAGAACCCATCGCCGCGCGGCGCAAACATCTTGGTCACTGGTCGAGCCTTCAAGGGGAGCGGGGAAGTACGGCACCCCAGCGCGACGACGGCGAGCACCTAGTCCGGCCGGAACATGCCGAGATGCCATGCCACCTGCGTGCCCAAGTCGTGCCCCACCACCACCTGCGTCATCGGTAGATCTTAGCGCGTCTTTCGAAGAGAAACCAAGAGCAGTGCAGGAAAGGGTGCACGGAGGCGCAGGTGGTCGAGGACCATGACGACGTAGACGGCGGGGTCGGAGGTGCCCCGGAGTCGCCGAAGCCGTCGAGGTCGGGGTGAGTGTGCGAAAGCCGTGCGCGGCGAGCACTGACATCGAGTGAAGCCACGACAGTGAGCACACTACACACGAATGTCAATAGGTGGCACTTTAAAATGCCTCCGAAGGCCCATATAAACGAATGTCAATAGGTGGCACTTTAAAATGCCTCCGAAGGCCCATATAATGCCAGCTTAGAGAATATAAGGCATTTTTTTTTCAAAACGGATATAAGGCATTTTTAAAATATGCTAGAGATGGTCACGAAGGGAAAGGTCTTTGAAGGCACTTTTCCAGAATGCCTCAAAAGGCCTACAGGGGCATTTTTAAAATGCCAGCAACCTCAATGTGAGGCATTTTTCCAGAATGCCTCAAAAGAAACAGAGGCATTTTTTAAAACGCCAACAAACTCAATTTGAGGCATTTTTAGGAATGCCTTCAAAGACTATTTGTAACATTTCTCATATTGCCTCTAATTTTTTTGTCTGGCATAACTCATACTCCCTTCAAAATATTGTTGTGGCATTTCTTAAGATCACCTCTAAAACCATTTTGTGGCGTCTTTCGACTTGCCTTCAAAATGCTTCTGAGGCACATAAGAACGCCACAATCTTTACACTGACATATAAGAATATAATTAAAAACACTGTTGCAGCAAGCTCACTAATTTGCAACCACTGTACAAACACATATATACAACAGTAGAACAAGGTTGAGAGGCTTGCATTGGCTAGAAGTATCATTGTGCAAGCGAATAACGTAAAGCATCAGAACATCTTCACAAATTCAAAAAACGACATCTTCACAAATTCAAAAATGACATTAAAGTATCAATCACCAACAGAGGACCAACAATGTAACACACAGGTAGACTACCTACTGTTGTGACAACAATGTAACACACAGGTAAACTGCCTACTGTTGAAACAATGTTGTAAAGAGTGTTCCAACTTGATGCAATCAATTAAAAGTACACAAACCAATCAGCCGTGTGTCACCATCAACTTCGACTTTCGGATGACATCTACAAGAGAAAAGACTGTTCTTAGCACTGTAACAGGGTTAAAGAGGCAGGCATGTAAAATAATGTAAATAATAAAACTTAAACATATTTTTGTTTGTGCCATTAAACTTAATATATCATTCAAACATCAACAGCATGCACGAGTAGGTAAAAAAACATCACTGTAAAATGTAAAATAGGTAAATGATAAAGATTATTAAGGGGTGACAGGTATTGCTTTAAATCTGGACCATTGGTCATTGCCTCCTTGGACTGAATCACTGAATAGATGATCAAGTTGGTACTAGCAAAAAAAGGATAAACTGAAACCTATGCCTGTTATTCCGTCTGATCCAGCTTGCGCGTGAACCATATGATAAGAGTTGTCATTTCGGAGAAGCACCGCCGGCCATTAGAATGTCCAGATTCCACATGACACTAAGACACCGAGCACTATTTTTAAGAACTGAAACATGGAGCCATCAATTCAAGGTGCAACAACTGTACAAACTTTAAACAGGTGCACTACCTACTGTTGCTGAATACTGTACAACAATGAAACATATCTTCACAAATTCAGAAATGACCAAAACCTGTGCCTATCATCACAACTTAAATGAGCATCTTTGATCACCAATACACATGTACACCTCTTGTCAAAACCTATTGTCACAACAACTCTAGATTATTGTCAAGGATTGCAGAGAAGAGGATATTAGATGAGCTGATTACTATGTTCAGGTTAGGAAATTATATATCCACAGAAAACAGAGTTTGGAGTTAAGTAGCACCAGTACATATTATTTGATGTTAGTGCAACTCACCTATGACCTTGTTGTCTCACATATCTTCTTTCTCTTCAACATATTCCTCACAGCACATTCTGAGGTAATGCAATGAGCCTGATGCTTGGTCGCCTGACTTCCTATAGTTTAAGAGCTTACCATAGTGAAGCGTTTTAATTAATCCCCGTTTGAAGCTTCTGTTTTTGCTTGATAACATTGATGCATTCCATTTGTGGTGGATTAACTTCTCTGACTCTATAATTCAGCCCATTCAATCTCCGTTCATGGTCAGACACATGGGACTGATTAAATGCATCAGATCTTGATCTCAAAGTCGTCATTTTTCCCTGGCATGTACAATTCAAAACTCGGTTAGAAAAAACAAGATCAAAACTAAGATAAAAACACCAACGATGGCTACTATCCATTTGACATTTAGTTCAAAAACAACCAATAGCTCTCACCTGATCCATATCAAAGAAGTCTCTTGCAGGTGGATATCATCATGCCCATCAATTCTAGCATCCATGTCAAAGAAGTCTCTTGCAGGTGGATGAACCACAACGTACCAATCCTTCTCTATAGAATCTTGTACATAATAGACTTGGGTAGCTTGAGTTGCGAGGATAAATGGCTCAACAAATATGTTGCTACCGCTGCTTAGAAAATGGTTAAAATTCACCTCAGTTATTCCATAATAAATATTTGAAAGTGAGCAGAAGCAAAGAGAAATTCCTAGAAACAATATCAATTTACTACTAGCAAAAATTCCACAGGTAAGAATCTATGTAGTACTAACATACGAGACTTAATCAGTTCAGTGCTACTCTAATGGTAACTAAACTGCATAGAACTCTGTAGATAATCAGTTCAGTGTTGTCATGTTATTAGTTTGCTGATTTAAGAAAAGATCATGTATGTCAGGGATGTTCTATATAGAAGACCTCAAGTGTAGCAAGAAAACAAGTTAACTGAAACCTGATGCAACAAGAATAGAAGTAGATAACACAGTACACTAGATAACATGTAGGGATGTTCCATATAGAAATGGAAAATGCGCCTGCAGTTTGATTATCAATATATCTGCATAGCTTACTCCTTGTGTGCACTTTTCTAACATGAACAGAAGGCCACCATGCATGCAAGGCCACAACAAACAAAGCTCAAATTTCAACAGGACAAGTTGACACACTCCATGTATAATTACAAAAAGAACATCCAACACAGTACAACTTGATCCTAGATGTCATAGCATAATGATTCTTCCTACAAGACTTCTAGCACAAACAAAAACTGGAAGAAAAATGAACTACAAAATTTAAGAGACATTACCTCGAACACCTTCTGTGCACCAGGGCATCGGATCAACTGCAACCAGCAATATTTGTGTCTGGCGTGGGTAGGATCACCACTGATTCGTTCATTTCCTGGACCACCTTGCCCCTCCTCCTCTCCGAGCATCGATCTCCCCTCTCCTTCACCGTGCCCACTGCAATCCCACCCTGAGATTGGGGATGAGAGAAGAAGAGGCACAACATGGAGATGGCGGTGCAGGTCGTCGCGGACGCGGCTGCCGCGACGGCTGCGGAGGATCTGGCGTGGAGCACCGGTGGCGGAGGAGGCTCCGGCGACGACGACGAGGCGCCCACGGAGGAGCAACGACGATGGTGAGCAGCGACGCACCGGCCACGATGTTATGTGTCTTTTATTTTCACACACTTTGGAAGGCAGCAGGTGGGAGGGTTGTTTCCTTAAAAAAGTGAACATGAAGGGTCCTATAGGTAATGTAGACAAAGCATTCGAGGCATTTTACGCCAAAACGCCGGCTAAACTCCGCGGCACTTTTGAGAACGCCTTACATTCCCCCTGTTTTGCAGGCAATTTTCCAAATTGCTTTGAAGGCTGTGAGCTTCGGAGGCATATTTAGAAAGTGCCTTCAATGCCATGATTTTGAGGCGTTTAGCAAAAATGCTGGCAAAAAAATGCCTCCTAATGTCATACGTGTTGTAGTGGCAGTGATCACTCAGGGAAGCCGTGGAGGAGGAGCACCGCCGGGACGGCGGCAGGGCCCTGGTTGGCCACACGGGGGGACACTGTTGGGGAACGATGCAGAAAATGAAAAATTTCTACGCTTCACCAAGATCAATCTATGGAGTCATCTAGCAACGAGAGAGAGAGGAGTGCATCTATATACCCTTGTAGATCGCGAGCGGAAGCGTTCAAGAGAACGGGGTTGAGGGAGTTGTACTCGTCGTGATCCAAATCACCGGAGATCCTAGCGCCGAACGGACGACACCTCCGCGTTCAACACACGTACGGTTGGGGAAGACGTCTCCTCCTTCTTGATCCAGCAAGGGAGGGAGAGGTTGATGGAGATCCAAAGAAGACAACGTGGCGTGGTGGTGGAAGTAGCAGTGATCTCGGCAGGGCTTCGCCAAGCTCAGCGAGAGGGAGAGGTGGTACGGAGGGAGAGGAAGGCGCCAGGAGCAGGGGTGTTCAGCCCTCCCTCCCCCCTTCTTTATATAGGGGGCCTGGGGGGGCGCCGCCCCCCTAGAGATTGGATCTCAAGGGGGCGGCGGCCAAGGGGGGTGGCTTGCCCCCCAAGCCAAGTGGGGCGCCCCCCACCCCTAGGGTTTCCAACCCTAGGCGCAGGGGGAGGCCAAGGGGCGCACCAGCCCCAGGGGCCGGTTCCTTCCCCACTTCAGCCCATGGGGCCCTCCGGGATAGGTGGCCCCACCGGTGGACCTCGGGACCCTTCTCGTGGTCTGGTACAATACCGGTGACCCCGAACTTTCCCGATGGTCAAATCGGACTTCCTATATATAATTCTTCACCTCCGGACCATTCCGAACTCCTCGTGACGTCCGGTTCTCATCCGGAGTCTGAACAACTTTCGGGTTACCGCATACTAATATCTCTACAACCCTAGCGCCACCGAACCTTAAGTGTGTAGACCCTACGGGTTCAGGGAGACACGCAGACATGACCGAGACGATCGTCCGGCCAATAACCAACAATGGGATCTGGATACCCATGTTGGCTCCCACATGCTCTCGATGATCTCATCGGATGAACCACGATGTCGAGGATTCAAGTAATCCCGTATACAATTCCCTTTGTTAATCGATGCGTTACTTGCCCGAGATTCGATCGTCGGTATCCCAATACCTCGTTCAATCTCGTTACGGCAAGTCACTTTACTGCACCGTAATGCATGATCCCGTGACCAACCACTTAGTCACTTTGAGCTCATTATGATGATGCATTACCGAGTGGGCCCAGAGATACCTCTCCGTCATACGGAGTGACAAATCCGATCTTGATCCGTGTCAACCCACCAGACACTTTCGGAGATACCTGTAGTATACCTTTATAGTCACTCAGTTACGTTGTGACGTTTGGTACACCCAAAGCACTTCTACGACATCCGGGAGTTACACGATCTCATGGTGTCGGGGATATACCCCGTGGCGTAAACCGGCCGGAAGTATAACCCGGCCGGACTGGACGACTCACTGGTAACCCGCCCGGAGATTGGCGGTTCACGGGCTACCCGCCCGGTCTTGGCGGTTCATTAGTAACCCGTCAGGCGGGTGCGAGGAGCGACAAGACCTGGTGGCCCAACGGGCGGTTCATGAAGGCCGGTTCATACTATGGTGGGCCGGTTTAAGAGGAAAGGCATGACGAATATTTACCTTACAAGGAATTAAGACCAGGACTTGTATCCGGTTTGTATTAGAGATAGACTAGTCCTAATCCTAATAGGACTCCACATGTAACCCGCCCCTTCAACATATATAAGGAGGGGCAGGGCTCCCCAAAGAGGGACAAGTTACAAGCAAGAAGAAACAATCTTAGGGCTAGACACAAAGAGAAGACCCGGTTTACGGCGACTCCCTCGTGATGATAATGAGACCTAGCCTCAAACAACATGTAGGATTTTTACCGGATGATGTTTCCCGGGGCCCGAAGCTGTCTAAATCCCTGTCTTGTGTTGCGTCTCTCGATTCCGCTCAACCCCTCTCAAGCTACCACATAGATGCGTTGGTCTCGCGACTAAGTCCTGACACTAAGGACATCTGCCGTAACAATTTCACGACAGTTGACGCCCATCGTGGGGCCTGCGCACAGTGGTGTTGAGTTTTTTAAGGGATCTCTTCAAGGGTCGAGGAGCTCGTGGTTAGACAGATGAAAGTTTGAGTTCAAGGAAATTAATATTGCATCCGGGTGCGCTGTCGCCACCTCAAGTTGAAGATGTGTTCAAGATCGATCAATGCAAGAATCATGTCGCTGAGATTTTGCAGCGCGTTATGTGATTGGTGAGCGGCGAAATCGTAAGTCGCCGAGACCGTGTTGTACCTGTTATAGTATATTTCACCGGTGTGCCAGGTCCCGAGGCGGCATGAGGAGACGCGAGATGCAGAGTCCAGATCGGTACGCCAACATACTGATCAAAACCGATGAAGAAAAAGGAAAGGGGCTCACGACCGGAAACAAAAAATACAGCCGTAACTTCGGACTCGCGGCTGCGGGACCTCATCCGCTCGCCCGCGAAAGTGGCCCGGCCGGCCCGACAACCCGCCGTGGAGCGCCGTGCCGTTGTTTACGCAGCCTCGATCAGACCGCAAGCGGCCCCGGTCAAACTTCTGCGTCTCAAATCACGAAATCGCCGCACCTCGTTTACATCCGAAGTCGCCGCCACCGGAGAGCCGTTGTTCTCTGCCGCCATGGGATCGACCCGCCCGCCGGGTCCTCCGCCTCTGGCGCCTTCTACGCCACGCCGTGTTAGAGAGCCTTTGCCACGGTCTCTCGCCTCTGCCATGGTCGGGTGCGTCCGCTATGAGCCGCTGCTGGCACACCACGTTCCGTCCTTGAGCTGCCCGCGTCCACCGAGCGCCGCCACCGCCAACTGGTTGACCAGCCGTGGAGGCCGTTCCCCGCACGCCTCCGCGGTTGATGCGCATCGAGCCGCCGGTCTTCGCCGGCCCTGCACCCCTGCCCCTGCTATCGGATCACGTTGGGTCACTATACACCGAACCGCCGGGCCTGTCTGAAACACACCTGTGAAACTGAAACTGTGAAAGGTCATCATTTGGGGACACAGCGATGGGTTGTTAATGTTATTAAGGAAAAGCTACGTGATAGCCCGTATTTTAGGCCAAGAGATATGGCATGTGATCTCCAACTGGGGTATGGACTGTCCCTAAATTACTCACAGGCTTGACGTGGAAGATCAATTGTTCAGAGAGAATTTTATGGCAGGTATAATGAGCCATGCATCCAGTTACTTATGGAGAAAAATGGATTGTTACCTGAAAGTCATGATGGACATTGCATGGATTTTTTTTATTGAAGCATTTATAAAAGGTAATTGGACGGTGAGTGGACTGAAGAAGCATGAGATGCTATGGTTGAACTGGGCTATATTTTCATGCCAGCGTGTGCCGCCGAAGCTGGTCCACGCCTGTACATCCGCGTCGTGATTCCTCCAGAGCGCTTCTGCTCGCCTCACCTGCCTCAGACCCGCCGCTCTAAGCACTGGGTCACCGAGCGCCGCCTCCGCTGTGGTCCGCCCTGTTAACCTGCCTTGTTGCTCGCTTCCGCGGCCTTCTGCTGGAACCCGCTGCCGTTGCCGCAAACCTGGGGATCCATCAATCCGAAGCAAGATTGTTTTTCTGCATTGTCAGACGTTATCGAGACTGACAAGTATTTCTTCTGCTGATTCAACTCGTGCACAGCAGCAGAGGTCAGCCCCAATTCGGTTTCCTATGCAATCAAACCGTCAGGATTACCTGCGCTGTGTCTTGGTCAGTTGTCAAATCACCGAGACAGTCAAATTCTACTACGGTGCACTGTTCTGCTGATTTAAAACTCGGAGGCGTCAAATCATAAGCTGCTGGTGCTACGACACGTTGGGTAAAGCCGTAAAGGCCAAAGATAATTTCATCAACCACAAGTGCTACATGGTGATCACATGGGTTCTCAAAGGTGTGCCTTGTTTCATGCACATATACCACATTCGTCTTGGCTCTAGCTCAGTGTATTTTCTGGTCAATGGAAGGTCAAACTAGCATGCCACCACAGCGGACCTCTGGCGCGGAGTAAGAATCGATGGCGGCAGGATCCGTCACGGCAGCGGTGCACTCCTGAGAGCCACCGCCCTAGTTTGCCTCTGAATCGCCAGCTGTCACACCAAGCCGCCTCAAAACCGCAACGCCACGGCACGCGCCGCATCAACTGCAACAGGGGTGAGCTGCCGCCGTCTTAGCACGCTGCCGCTGCAGCTCTTGAGCCGCTGTACTGCCGCTGACGTCGCGCCAAGTTGTCCACTGCTGAGTTCTTGAGCCACTGTGCCTGTGGCCTCTGGGCTGCCGGGTTAAGCTCCAGCGTGGTAGCGCAGGCGTGAAAAAAAAAAGTGTGGCCGGAGGATAATGGAGCAGTGCATGCATGCATGTATGTGTTGGTTCAAGGACATCAACCCAAGGGGGGCGTGGTGCTGCAATCATTTTGTTGTCATATAAAAGAGAAAAGGGGACGTTCGTTTGTGCTGTACCACCCAACAGAACCGGCCGCAGACGTGCCGCGCTGAGTCACCTCTGCAGTGTTGAGTCGCTGAAGACCCCAGTCTGCTCGAACCGCCGGGATTATATTAAGTCGCCGGTTTACCGGAGCCGTTTCTGTTATGACGAACGGGTCATCGGTCGACCGAGTAAATCAGCAAAGGTGGTACCATGTTGTGCCTATGAAGTGTACGTCAGCACCATCACGCACTGGCGTCTGCGCCCGTTTACTGATGGAACAGGTGTGCACAAGTCGCCGCCCGTGCAGCTTAATCTACATCAACCCGCCGAAGCCGTGGTGAACCGCCCTTACCGCTTTGAGCCGCTGGGGTTATATTAAGTCGCCGGTCTGCCTAAGCCGCAGGAACTATATTGAGTCGCTGGTCTGGCTGAGCCACCTCTGTCGCGATAAACGGATCATCAGTTGTCCAAACAAATCAGGTGATATCCATCCAAGTTTATTTTATTAGCACATGTTGTTTTTGTCAAAAACCAACTTTATATTTGCCTTGGTCTGCAATATTGTTTATGCATGGCAATTATTTATGACAAAAAGGGATATTATACCGCGGAGATGGGGGCACGCCAACATCTTTTGGCACAGGTGGTCGTCGTTACTCAACGGACTCCTGCACAGGCTTACAACGCTGTGGCCGTCTCTCGCGACCACGCCGGCTTACAATAAGGAGGACAACTTGCCCGTCCGCACCGTCTTACAACGCCACGGCCGGTTCATCTGTCTGTGCCGTCTCAGATGTTGTGGTCGTCTTTACCGTCCGTCTCTCGTGGCCTGGTCTACATCAACACACCGGTCCGCACCTGTCTGCATGAGCTGTTTATTGAGTATGAGCAAGTCACAGCTTGGGTAGCCCGGTTTTCTTTCAACAAAATGGAGGCAAATTATTAT
Source organism: Aegilops bicornis (assembly GCA_021605145.1). Lineage (NCBI taxonomy): Eukaryota > Viridiplantae > Streptophyta > Magnoliopsida > Poales > Poaceae > Aegilops > Aegilops bicornis. The sequence continues at coordinate 231,147,590 of CM038670.1, read as the reverse complement.
ATACCATCAACCGCCGTCTGCACTGGATGGTTCAATGGACAGGCGCACAAGTCGCCGCCACTACAGTTTGGTTAACTACAAACAGCCAGTTGGAAGGAACCATTGGCCGAGTTGCTGACACGGCTCATAGGGGATCATTTATAACCCGCCGCAGTCACCTCAACCTTCTGTGGATTTACATCGTGCTATCAACATCAATGATATACAAGTTATGCCGGTTTATATCACGGTCAAATATGGAGAGTCTCAAGCCAACTCCTTGAGTCACCTTTGAGACTCGGGGGCTACGATGACATGACTCAGCAAATCTTGCCAGTTTCAGCAAATTTAAAAACCCCACGACGATGGAGGGAAAGATAACCCGGTCCCGGAGGTTACTTTTATATTGATGAAAATTTAAAGGCCGTCAGAAAATTTCCGGCTTATAAAGTATATGACAGTTACAAAATTCCGGCTCAATGAAGAAGTTTCGGGTCATCAGAAAGGATTCCGGTTTAAAATCCGGCTCAAGGGAAGCGATCTCCTTTGAAGCTCTCAAATATCCAGTTTACAATCCGGTTCAAAGGGAATTCTGTTCTCCCACAAAGCTCAAGCTCTCAAATCCGGTTTGAAAATGTCCGGTTCAAAAGGAATTAACTTCTCGCAAGCTCGAGTTTAAAGGCCGTCGAAAATTTCCGGCTGAAAATGAAGATTCTGGTTTAAAATCCGGTTCAAGGGAAAGATGTCTCCCACAAAGCTTTGAAGCTCTCAATATCCGGTTTAACATCCGGTTCAAGAAGGATTTATCTCTTGCAAAAACTTAAAAGGTGCCAAAGAGGACCTGCTGCCATGATGCGCGGTTCAAACATGGGTATCATGCCTTATTGGCTTATCATATTATTGACCACTTGGGGGCTTGGTCATATCCGAACCATAGCTACACCTCTTGATCGGCTCAATGCCACAGCATCACTTGGGGGCTTTGGTCGTATCTGAACCATAGTCACACCTCTTGATCGGCTCAATGCCACAACATCACTTGGGGACTTGGTCAAGTCTGAATCATAGTCATGCCTCTTGATCGGCCTAGTGCCACAGCATCACTTGGGGGCTTTGGTCGAACCCGAACCATCGCTACACCTCTTGATCGGCATAATGCCAACGCATCATTTGGGGACCTGGCTGACTAGAACCATAGCTACGCCTGCTGGGGGCTTGGTCGTGTCCGACCATGGTAATGCCTCTTGATCGGCTTAAAGCCTCATTTGCAAATGATTTTATCTTTGCCTTTGCTTGAATTCCGTTCTTTTTGCTAAAGACCTTTTTACTTACATTGCGTTTTTAAACCGACATTGTTAATCCGGTTCATTGTCAATTACAAATTGGCGGAACACAGTCAAATTTTAATCCGGAGACTATCTGCCCGGTTTGATTTTATGTTACCATCTTCTTATGGAGTAAACCGGTGTTCATTAACCCGGCTTGACTTTCAATTACAAGTTGTCAGTACATGATCAAATCATAATCCGGAGAGTAAACCGGTGTTCAGTAAACTTTTATGTTGCCATTTTATGTTACCAATGATGTGATTCAGTGTCACAGGTATGATATATTTCATATTTGATTATTCTTAAGTGCAGCCTTGGTTATAAACCCAGGTTATATGTTGAGCATTATGACCCGTCCGGCGGTAAACCGCCAGGACACTTTAAACTTGTTGTATGCAGAAACAGGTTGAATAAGGCATGATTATAAATCACCGGTGTTTGTTAAACCGGCCTGGCTTTTGACTATAAGTTGCCAGTATGATGATAAATTATCCGGTGTTTATTAAACCGGCCTGGCTTTAAGACAATAAGTCGCCAGTATATGATGAGAAATTATCCGGTGTTTGTTAAACCGGCTTGTCTTTTGACTATAAGTCGCCAGTATATATTTGGATTGCGCCATTGGAATCATGCGCTTATAAATCATTGGGTTATATTATTCAAATAGCCAAACTTGGCTGAATTTTCATTATGATATTGAATGAATAAGGTTTTCATACCAGATTATATTATCTTGAATAGCCAACATGGCTGGATTTTTATTATGGTTATTAATAACCAAGATTATGATTAAGGTTTTCAAAGTCGCTTTAGCGCAATGACTATTATATTATCAATGGATATGATTTATTCTACAACTGAAAGAAATAGTCCCGAGTCGCTGCAGGCTTACGACCCAACACTTGGGGGGCTACATTATTCAAATTGAGATTACATCAAATATGCAAGTCTCATGTCGCTGCAAGCATGCACCATGACACTTGGGGGCTAATGCAAAGTCATTTTTATTGGCCTTATTGAAGACCCGACTCATTATATCATAATGAGATGGCCCTTGGGGGCTACCAATTGCTCCTATCAACAATTCAAGGTACACAAGTCTTAAAGGTCCATTGCTCAGTTGGTAAAGCACAAAGATCTTAACCTTGTGGACGTGGGTTCAAGCCCCATGATGGGGGTTACATTATATGATGTTCTTTTCAAAGAAGTATATATAAAGTAGTACCAACTCAATATTATCTTACTGAGCCGGCCCTTGGGGGCTACAAGTTATTGTTCAAATTTACATGACATATTTATAAAGTCCCTGCTCATTATTGCATAATGACCCGGCACTTGGGGTCTACATAATATGGAATGTTCAGTTTTTATTCGTGACTGGGATGAACAACATGGATTTCTTCAAAAGTGGCAGTATTCATATCGAAGCAAGTCTTAAACCATCATTTTGTTCTGCTCAAGACTTGGGGGCTACAGGTAATATGCATATAAGGAGAAATATTTTCATATTCTCAGTTTTGAGCAAACCAGATTGACCCGGCGTCACCAATTAATCATTACGACCATTGGCTGCAACCCGGCATCATCAACAATCATGAACCGGCGTTGGCAATAGTCATCGCTTTTATAACCCGACAATGGTGGTTATCATAAACCGACAAGTTCTACATCTTCAAACCGGTGAATATCAGATGAGTATTTCAAGACCAACATTTCTTAAGCCGGTGCTTTGGAAGCCGACTCAAGTGGATTATTCTTCACAATATTTCTCTATGAGAAACCAACATCAGCAATTTGAGTATGAAGCTAGTTATTGACCCGGATTTTCTAGAAGGAGGAAATGACAAAGACTTAAGGATGATCAGGAGCCGGTTTACAAGAATTTTTAACCCGGAGCACAACCTGTCAAATTTGTTCTTGGGTTTATTTTACATGATCAGTTTAACATGGATAAATCCAAATTAAACTGGGGGCTAATGTCGGGGAAATACCCCGTGGCGTAAACCGCCGGAAGTATAACCCGGCGGATCGACGACTCACCGGTAACCCGCTTGGGAGATTGGCGGTTCACGGGCTACCCGCCCGGTCTTGGCGGTTCATTAGTAACCCGTCGGTAGTGCGAGGAGCGACAAGACCTGTGGCCCAACAGGCGGTTCATGAAGGCCGTTCATACTATGGTGGGCGGTTTAAGAGGAAAGGCATGACGAATATTTACCTTACAAGGAATTAAGACCAGGACTTGTATCCGGTTTGTATTAGAGATGGACTAGTCCTAATCCTAATAGGACTCCACATGTAACCCGCCCTTCAACATATATAAGGAGGGCAGGGCTCCCCAAAGAGGGACAAGTTACAAGCAAGAAGAAACAATCTTAGGGCTAGACACAAAGAGGAGAGCCGGTTCTGGCGACTCCCTCGTGATGATAATGAGACCTAGCCTCAAACAGCATGTAGGGTTTTTACGGATGATGTTTCCGGGGCCCAAGCTGTCTACATCCCTGTCTTGTGTTGCGTCTCTCGATTCCGCTCAACCCCTCTCAAGCTACCACATAGATGCGTTGGCCTCGCGACGAAGTCCTGACACTAAGGACATCTGTCGTAACAATTCCACGACACATATGGTCTAAGGAAATGATACTTGACATTGGAAAAGCTCTAGCATACACACTACACGATCTTGTGCTATGCTTAGGATTGGGTCTTGTCCATCACATCATTCTCCCAATGATGTGATCCCATTATCAATGACATCCAATATCCATGGTCAGGAAACCGTGAACATCTATTGATAAACGAGCTAGTCAACTAGAGGCTCACTAGGGACATGTTGTGGTCTATGTATTCACACATGTATTACGATTTCCGGATAACACAATTATAGCATGAATAATAGACAATTATCATGAACGAGGAAATATAATAATAACCATTTTATTATTGCCTCTAGGGCATATTTCCAACAGTCTCTCACTTGCACTAGAGTCAATAATCTAGTTACATTGTGATGAATCGAACACCCATAGAGTTCTGGTGTTGATCATGTTTCGCTAGCGGAAGAGGGTTAGTCAACGGATCTGCGACATTCAGATCCGTATGCACTTTGCAAATATCTATGTCTCCATCTTGAACATTTTCACGAATGGAGTTGAAGCGACGCTTGATGTGTCTGGTCTTCTTGTGAAACCCTGGCTCCTTGGCAAGGGCAATAGCTCCAGTGTTGTCACAGAAGAGGGTGATTGGCCCCGACGCATTAGGTATGACTCCTAGGTCGGTGATGAACTCCTTCATCCAGATTGCTTCATGCGCTGCCTCCGAGGCTGCCATTTACTCCGCTTCACATGTAGATCCCGCCACGACGCTTTGCTTGCAAGCTGCACCCGACTTCGCCCCACCATTCAAAATATACACGTATCCGGTTTGTGACTTAGAGTCATCGGATCTGTGTCGAAGCTAGCGACGTAACCCTTTACGACGAGCTCTTCGTCACCTCCATATCTGAAACATATCCTTAGTCCTTTTCATGTACTTCAGGATGTTCTTGATCATTGTCAAGTGTTCCATGCCGGGATTACTTTGGTACCTTCCTACCAAACTTACGGCAAGGTTTACATCAGGCGGTACACGGCATGGCATACATGATAGACCCTATGGCCGAGGCATAGGGGCGACACTCATCTTTTCTCTATCTTACGCGTGGTCGGACATTGAGCCGAGCTCAATTTCACACCTTGCAACACAGGCAAGAACCCCTTCTTGGACTGATCCATATTGAACTTCTTCAATATCTTATCAAGGTATGTGCTTTGTGAAAGACCTATGAGGCGACTCGATCTATCTCTATAGATCTTGATGCCTAATATCTAAGCAGCTTCTCCAAGGTCCTTCATTGAAAAACACTTATTCAAGTAGGCCTTAATGTTGTCCAAAAGTTCTGTATCATTTCCCATCAAAAGTATGTCATCCACATATAATATGAGAAATGCTACAGAGCTCCCACTCACTTTCTTGTAAAGCAGGCTTCTCCATAAGTCTGCATGAATCCAAACGCTTTGATCATTTCATTAAAGCGAATGTTCCAACTCCGAGATACTTGCACCAGCCCATAGATGGAGCGCTGGAGCTTGCATACCATGTTAGCATTCTTAGGATCGACAAAACCTTCCGGCTGCATCATATACAGTTCTTCCTTAAGATGGCCATTAAGGAATGCCGTTTTGACGTTCATTTGCCATATCTCATAATCATAGTATGCGGCAATTGCTAACATGATTCAGACGGACTTCAGCTCCGCTATGGGAGAGAAAGTCTCATCGTAGTCAACCCCTTGAACTTATCGATAACCCTTAGCGACAAGTCGAGCTTTATAGATGGTAACATTACCATCCGTGTCCGTCTTCTTCTTAAAGATCCATTTGTTTTCTATCGCTCGCCGATCATCGGGCAAGTCTGTCAAAGTCCACACTTTGTTTTCATACATGGATCCTATGTCGGATTGCATGGCTTCAAGCCATTTGTTGGAATCTGGGCCCGCCATTGCTTCTTCATAGTTCGAAGGTTCACCGTTGTCTAACAACATGATTTCTAGGACAGAGTTGCCATACCACTCTGGTGTGGAACGTGTCCTAGTGGACCTACGAAGTTCAGTAGTAACTTGATCCGAAGTACCTTGATCATCATCATTAGCTTCCTCTCTAGTCGGTCACGGGCACCACGGGAACATCTTCACGAGCTGCGCTACTTTCCGATTCAAGAGGTAGTACTTCATCAAGTTCCACTTTCCTCCCACTTACTTCTTTCGAGAGAAACTCTTTCTCCAGAAAGGACCCGTTCTTGGCAACAAATATCTTGCCTTCGGATCTGAGGTAGAAAGTATACCCAATGGTTTCCTTAGGGTATCCTATGAAGAAGCATTTTTCCAACTTGGGTTCGAGCTTTTTAGGTTGAAGTTTCTTGACATAAGCATCGCATCCCCAAACTTTTAGAAACGACAGCTTAGGTTTCTTCCCAAACCATAATTCATATGGTGTCACCTCAATGGATTTAGACGGTGCCCTATTTAAAGTGAATGTAGTTGTCTCTAGAGCGTATCCCCAAAATGATAGCGGTAAATCGGTGAGTGACATCATAGATCGCACCATATCCAATAGAGTGCGATTACGACGTTCAGACACACCGTTCTGTTGAGGTGTTCGGTAGCGTGAGTTGTGAAACGATTCCACATTTCCTTAAGTGCGTACCAAATTCGTGACTTAAATATTCTCCCCCACGATCTGATCGTAAAAACTTTATCTTTCGGTCACGTTCATTCTCCACCTCATTCTGAAATTCCTTGAACTTTTCAAAGGTCTCAGACTTGTGTTTCATCAAGTAGACATACCCATATCTACTCAAGTCATCAGTGAGTGAGAACATAACGATAGCCTCCGCGAGCCTCAACACTCATTGGACCGCACACAACAGTATGTATGATTTCCAATAAGTTGGTTGCTCGCTCCATTGTTCCGGAGAACGGAGTCTTGGTCATTTTGCCCATGAGGCATGGTTCGCATGTGTCAAATGATTCATAATCGAGAGACTCTAAAAGTCCATCGACATGGAGCTTCTTCATGCGCTTGACACCAATGTGACCAAGGCGGCAGTGCCACAAGTATGTGGGACTATCGTTATCAACCTTACATCTTTTGGTATTCACACTATGAATATGTGTAAAATCACGTTCAAGATTCATTAAGAATAAACCATTGACCAGCGGGGCATGACCATAAAACATATCTCTCATATAAATAGAACAACCATTATTCTCGGATTTAAATGAGTAGCCATCTCGTATTAAACGAGATCCAGATACAATGTTCATGCTCAAAGTTGGCACTAAATAACAATTATTGAGGTTTAAAACTAATCCCGTAGGTAAATGTAGAGGTAGCGTGTCGACGGCGATCACATCGACCTTGGAACCATTCCCGACGCGCATCGTCACCTCGTCCTTCGCTAGTCTCCGCTTATTCCGTAGCTCCTGCTTTGAGTTACAAATATGAGCAACCGCACGGTATCAAATACCGGTGAGCTACTACGAGTACTGGTAAGGTACACATCAATTACATGTATATCAGATATACCTTTAGTGTTGCCGGCCTTCTTGTCCGCTAAGTATTTGGGGCAGTTCCACTTCCAGTGTCCCTTTCCCTTGCAATAAAAGCACTCGGTCTCAGGCTTGGGTCCATTCTTTGGCTTCTTCCCGGCAACTGGTTTACCGAGCGCGGCAACTCCCTTGCCGTCCTTCTTGAAGTTCTTCTTACCCTTGCCTTTCTTGAAACTAGTGGTTTTATTGACCATCAACACTTGATGCTCCTTTTTGATTTCTACCTCCGCTGATTTCAGCATTGAAAATACTTCAGGAATAGTTTTCACCATCCCCTGCATATTGTAGTTCATCACAAAGCTCTTGTAGCTAGGTGGGAGGGACTGAAGGATTCTGTTAATGACCGCCTCATCCGGGAGGTTAATGTCCAGCTGGGACAAGCGGTTGTGCAACCCAGACATTTTGAGTATGTGTTTACTGACAGAACTATTTTCCTCCATCTTACAACTGTAGAACTTGTCGGAGACTTCATATCTATCGACCCGGGCATGAGCTTGGAAAACCATTTTCAGCTCTTCGAACATCTCATATGCTCCGTGTTGCTCAAAACGCTTTTGGATCCCCGATTCTAAGCTGTAAAGCATGCCGCACTGAACGAGGGAGTAATCATCACCACGTGACTGCCAAGCGTTCATAAAGTCTTGGTTCTCTGGGATGGGTGCTTCACCTAGCGGTCCTTCTAGGACATATGCTTTCTTGGCAGCTATGAGGATGATCCTCAGGTTCCGGACCAAGTCCGAATAGTTTCTGCCATCATCTTTTCGACTTGGTTTTCTCTAGGAGCAGCGTTGAAGTTGAGGTTGACATGAGCGTTGGCCATTTGATCTACAAGACATTTTGCAAAGGTTTTTAGACTAAGTTCATGATAATTAAGTTCATCTAATCAAATTATTTAATGAACTCTCACTCAGATTAGACATCCCTCTAGTCATCTAAGTGATACATGATCCGACTCAACTAGACCGTGTCCGATCATCACGTGAGACGGACTAGTCATCATCGGTGAACACCTCCATGTTGATCGTATCTTCCATATGACTCATGTTCGACCTTTCGGTCTCTTGTGTTCTGAGGCCATGTCTGTACATGCTAGGCTCGTCAAGTCAACCTAAGTGTTTTGCATGTGTAAATCTGTCTTACACCCGTTGTATGTGAACGTTAGAATCTATCACACCCGATCATCACGTGGTGCTTCGAAACAACGAACTTTTGCAACGGCACACAGTTAGGGGGAACACTTTCTTGAAATTATTATAAGGGATCATCTTATTTACTACCGTCGTACTAAGCAAATAAGAAGCAAAACATGATAAACATCACATGCAATCAAATAGTGACATGATATGGCCAATATCATATTGCTCCTTTGATCTCCATCTTCGGGGCGCCTTGATCATCTTCGTCACCGGCATGACACCATGATCTCCATCATCGTGTCTTCATGAAGTTGTCACGCCAATGATTACTTCTACTTCTATGGCTAACGTGTTTAGCAATAAAGTAAAGTAATTTACATGGCGTTATTCAATGACACGCATGTCATACAAAAAATAAAGACAACTCCTATGGCTCCTGCCAGTTGTCATACTCATCGACATGCAAGTCGTGATTCCTATTACAAGAACATGATCAATCTCATACATCACATATATTTCATTCATCACATCCTTTTGGCCATATCACATCACAAGGCATATGCTGCAAAAACAAGTTAGACGTCCTCTAATTGTTGTTGCATGTTTTTACGTGGCTTCTATAGGTTTCTAGCAAGAACGTTTCTTACCTACGTAAAACCACAACGTGGTATGCCAATTTCTATTTACTCTTCATAAGGACCCTTTTCATCGAATCCGATCCGACTAAAGTGGGAGAGACAGACATCCACTAGCCACCTTATGCAACTAGTGCATGTCATTCGGTGGAACCTGTCTCACGTAAGCGTACGTGTAAGGTCGGTCCGGGGCGCTTCATCCCACGATGCCGCCGAAACAAGATAATATTAGTAGTGGCAAGAAAATTGACAACATCTACGCCCACAACAAGATTGTGTTCTACTCGTGCATAGAAACTACGCATAGACCTAGCTCATGATGCCCTTGTTGGGGAACGTTGCGAGAAAATAAAAATTTCTACGCTTCACCAAGATCAATCTATGGAGTCATCTAGCAACGAGAGAGAGGAGTGCATCTACATACCCTTGTAGATCGCGGGCGGAAGCGTTCAAGAGAACGGGGTTGAGTCAGTCGTACTCGTCGTGATCCAAATCACCGGAGATCCTAGCGCCGAACGGACGGCACCTCCGCGTTGAACACGCGTACGGTTGGGGAAGACGTATCCTCCTTCTTGATCCATCAAGGGGAGGGAGAGGTTGATGGAGATCCAGCAGTACAATGGCGTGGTGGTGGAAGTAGCGGTGACTCGGCAGGGCTTCGCCAAGCTTAGCGAGAGGGAGAGGTGGTATGGAGGGAGAGGGAGGCGCCAGGAGCAGGGGTGCGTGATACGTCTCCGTCGTATCTACTTTTCCAAACACTTTTGCCCTTGTTTTGGACTCTAACTTGTATGATTTGAATGGAACTAACCCGGATCGATGTTTTTCAGCAGAATTGCCATGATGTTGTTTTATGTGCAGAAAACAAAAGTTCTCGGAATGACCTGAAACTCCACGGGATGCCTTATAAAAAATAATAAAAAATCCTCGCCAAAGATGAAGACCAGGGGGCCCACACCCTGTCCACGAGGGTGGAGGGCGTGCCCCTCCCCCTGGGCGCGCCCCCTACCTCGTGGGCCCCCTGGAGACCCTCCGATGCCAACTCCAACTCCATATATTGGCTTTCGGGGAGAAAAAATCAGAGAGAAAGTTTCATCGCGTTTTACGATACGGAGCCGCCGCCAAGCCCTAATCTCTCTCGGGAGGGCTGATCTGGAGTCCGTTCGGGGCTCCGGAGAGGGGGATTCGTCGCTGTCGTCATCATCAACCATTCTCCATCACCAATTTCATGATGCTCACTGCCGTGCGTGAGTAAGTCCATCGTAGGCTTGCTGGATGGTGATGGGTTGGATGAGATTTATCATGTAATCAAGTTAGTTTTGTTAGGGTTTGATCCCTAGTATCCACTATGTTCTGAGATTGATGTTGCTATGACCTTGCTATGCTTAATGCTTGTCACTAGGGCCCGAGTGCCATGATTTCAGATCTGAACCTATTATGTTTTCATGAATATATGTGTGTTCTTGATCCTATGTTGCAAGTCTATAGTCACCTACTATGTGTTATGATCCGCAACCTCAAGTGACAATAATCGGGACCACTCCCGGTGATGACCATAGTTTGAGGAGTTCATGTATTCACTATGTGCTAATGCTTTGTTCCAGTTCTCTATTAAAAGTAGGCCTTAATATCCCTTAGTTTCTAATAGGACCCCGCTGCCACGGGAGGGTAGGACAAAAGATGTCATGCAAGTTCTTTTCCATAAGCACGTATGACTATTTACGGAATACATGCCTACATTATATTGATGAATTGGAGCTAGTTACGTGTCACCCTATGTTATGACTGTTACATGACGAACCACATCCGCATAATTATCCATCAACGATCCGGTGCCTCACGAGCTTTCCATATCTTGGTTTACGCTTATTTACTTTTCCGTTACTCTTTATTACAATCACTACAAAAATACCAAAGACATTACTTTTGCTGTCTTTACTTTTGTTACCGTTACCGCCACTATCATATTACTTTGCTACTAAACACTTTGCTGCAGATACTAAGTTTCCAAGTGTGGTTGAATTGACAACTCAGCTGCTAATACTTGAGAATATTCTTTGGCTCCCCTTGTGTCGAATCAATAAATTTGGGTTGAATACTCTACCCTCGAAAACTGTTGCGATCCCCTATACTTGTGGGATATCAAGACCCTTTTAAAGCGCCGTTGCTTGAGCATAGCTCTATTCTTTGAGTCACTTGGGATTTATATCTGCTGGACACTATGAAGAACTTGAAAGACGCTAAGACAACAATTTATCCCTCAATTACGAGGGGAGGTAAGGAACGCCATCTAGGTGCGCACTTGATTCACCTTACATTATGAGTAAGCTAGCGACACCTAAGCACCATACGCTATTCGATTACGATATGTCGCATGTTATTGATGATGACACTACGCTATGCATGATACTTATGATGAAACTACTTCTATGCTTGATACTCATGCCCCTTGGTGAATTTCTAGATGAACAAATTTCTAGGTCTAGAGAAAGAGAAATTATTGAAACTGAATACAATGATGAAAGTGATGATGAAAATATGCCTGCTATTCCTGAGGGTTATCTTTTTGATGCAGAATCTTCGGCAGCTATTTTTGCTTGCCGGGATAGATACGAACTTAAGAGGCATTGATATTCCTGTTATAGTAGATGCTATCACACATACAGTCATACTCAATTCTATGGAATTGTTTGATCATAAAGGGGATCTTCTATAATTTCGCACATAAGGGGTTATTTCTTGGTTTCGTCCAGTCATTAATAACTTGATTATTAAAGAATCTCTTAGAGATAGGATGAGACCTGACCCTGCTTTTGCTACTTCACCTATCTGTGTTCCTGATAAGGATTATTATGAATTCTCTGTTGATCCTGATATAATTACTTTGGTTGAATCTGATCCTTTTTATGGCTATGAATCTGAAACTGTTGTGGCACATCTTACTAAGTTAAATGATATACCAGCCATGTTTACTAATGATGAGAGATCGCGCTACTTTAATATACTTAAAATATTTCCGTTCTCATTAAAGGGTGATGCTAAGATATGGTTTAATTCTCTTGATCCTAGTTGTGTGCGTAGTCCCCAGGATATGATTAATTACTTCTCTGCTAAATATTTCCCTGCTCATAGGAAACAAGCTGCTTTGAAGGATATATATAATTTTGTGCAAATTGAAGAAGAGAGTCTCCCACAAGCTTGGGGGAGGCTTCTCAAGTTACTTAATGCTTTGCCTGATCATCCTCTCAAGAAACCTGAAATACTTGATATCTTTTATAATGGACTAACCGATGCTTGAAAGATTACACGGATAGTTGTGCTGGTTCTCTTTTCGGGAAAGAACACCGAATGAAGCTGAAATTCTATTGAATAATATGTTGACAAATGAAAATAATTGGGCACCTCTGAGCCAGCTCGAGCCAGCTCTGAGCCAATTCTTGAGCCTATTCCTAAAGCAACTCCGAAGAAGAGAGGTGTTCTATTTCTCGATCTGAAGATATGCAAGAGGCAAAGAAATCTATGAAAGAAAAAGGTATTAAAGCTGAAGATGGTAAGAATTTACCTCCTATTGAAGAAATACATGGTCTTAATTTACACTTTGTTGAAGAAGTCTATGATCTCAATTCTTTATTCACTGAAGAACCTCCTGATCCCGATATCCCGACACATGTAGTAAAGGTAAATTCTCTCTATAGATATGATAAAGCTGAAGTACCTCCTACTAAAATTGCTAGTCAGTGCTTGGATGAGTTTGATAACTTTATGTTTAAGCAAGATGACTTTAATGCTTATTTTGGTAGACAATTAAAACAGAATACCTTTATGATTAAACGCTTGAGTGATTATATGGCCAATATTAGAGGTGAACTTAAACTTGTTAGCAAACATGGTTCCATGGTTACCACTCAAGTAGAACAAGTACTTAAAGCTCAGAAATAAGTGCTTGATGAAATGAATAGTAAGAAAAATGATTATGCTATTAGAGTGGCTACTAGTACAGGTAGAATGACTCGGGAACCTTTGTATCCGGAAGGCCACCCTAAGAGAATCGAGCAAGATTCTCAGAGAAATAATACTGATGTACCTAGTTCTTCTAAAAGGAAGAAAAATAAAAATGATAGAACTGTGCAAACTTCTAGTGAACCTGTTGCTGAATCACCTGATAATCCAAATGATATCTCTATTTCTGATGCTGAAACACAATCTGGTAATGAACATGAACCTAGTGGAAATGTTAATGATGATGTTCATAATGATGCTCAACCTAGTAATGATAACGATGTAGAAGTTGAACCTGCTGTTCTTGATAACCCACAATCAAAGAATCAACGTTATGATAAGAGAGATTTTGTTGCTAGGAAGCACAGTAAAGAAAGAGAACCATGGGTTCAGAAACCCATGCCTTTTTCTCCGAAACCATCCAAGAAAAAGGATGATGAGGATTTTGAGCGCTTTGATGAAATGATTAGACCCATCTTTTTGCGTGTCACGATTGGTGATATGCTCAAAATGAATGCTTATGCTAAATATATGAAAGATATTGTTACAAATAAAAGAAAGATACCGGAAGCTGAAATTTCCACCAGGCTTGCTAATTATACTTTTAAGGGTGGAATACCAAAGAAACTTGGAGATCCAGGAGTACCTACTATACCATGCTCCATTAAGAGAAACTATGTTAAAACTGCTTTATGTGATCTTGGAGCCGGTGTTAGTGTTATGCCTCTCTCTTTATATCGTAGACTTGACTTGAATAAGTTGACACCTACTGAAATATCTTTGCAAATGGCTGATAAATCAACTGCTATACTTGTCGGTATTTGTGAGGATGTGCCTGTTGTGGTTGTAAACGTTACTATTTTAACGGACTTTGTTATTCTTGATATTCGAGGATGATAGTATGTCTATTATTCTTGGAAGACCTTTCCTTAATACTGCAGGGGCTGTTATTGATTGCAACAAAGGCAATGTCACTTTTCTTGTTAATGGTAGTGAGCATACGGTACACTTTCCGAGGAAACAACCTCAAGTTCATAGTATCAACTCTATTGGAAAAATTCCATCGATTATATTTGGAGGTTTTGAATTTCCTCTCCCTACTGTCAAGAAGAAATACGATATAATTATTATTGGGAATGTCCATATCCCCGTTGAGGTAACATAGTGTTATTCGAAATTTCTCCGGTTCCATGATTACCGGAATGAGTTTGTTAACAAGACTTGATCAACCTTGTTAGTGGATTCTTTTTTATGAGCATGAGATGGATGAAACTAGAAGCACAACCTTACGTACCCTCTTTATATTCTCTATTATTTAGTAGAAATAAAGTAAAATAGTACTTTTACATGCATTTCCGATTTATCCGTGCAATATAAAAATATCCCAAAAATAAAAGTCCTCGTAATGCCATGCCAAATTAATATGATTTTTTCGGGAATATTTGAGGATTTCTTGTGCAAAAATTACATGGGGAGCTGCCACACAGCCACGAGGGTGGAGGAGCGCCCTACCCCTAAGCGCGCCCCCGCCTCGTGGGCCCACGGTGGCCCTCCTCCACTTATCCCTGCACCCATCTTCTTCCTCTGCCTCACACAAACCCGAAAAACCAACTCAAGCTCGTGTTCGGCCAGTTTCTTTGCGATTTTCGATCTCTTTGCTCAAAGCACCTCTCGCAAAACTGCTTGGGCAGATTGTTCCTTGGTATGTGACTCCTCCATTGGTCCAATTAGTTTTTGTTCTAGTGCTTTATTCTTTTGCAAATTTGTGCTGCATAGGTGACCATGTTCTTGAGCTTGCATATCAAATTTATATGGTTCCAAGTAGTTCTAATGCTTGATATATGCTCTAGGCACTTGTATGAGTAGTTGCTATCAGTTTTATTGAAGTTGGTTCACTTTTGTTTGAAGTTACTAAAGATTTCAGAATTGTTTTTCAGAGAAAACAATATGCTTAGGAAGATGTTCCAAGGTGGTTCTTCAAGGAAGCAAGGTCCTGGGCTTGCAATGCATGATCTTGACGAGGAACCACCAAGAGACGCTCTTGTGAGGCCTAGTGAATGGCCTCTCGAAAATTTTATGGATCAGCGGGAATTAAAGAAGAATTTAACGCATATTTGCGTCTTGCCGGTCTTGAGGACTTTGAAGCTGACAAATGCCCCAAAGATCGTGACCTCACAAGTTCATTTGTGGGGAGGTTTGAGTTTTCATCTTGGCGTAATTCTCCTTCGGTCATGTTTGACCTTTATGACAAATCTTATACCATGGACTTAGAGGATTTCACTCTTGCATGCAAACTTCCATCTTGGGGTAGTATCAGGGATCCCCCTAAATCTGAATATAGAGACTTTCTTGCTAGAATAACTATGGGGGAATCTAGGGATATAACGCAAGCTACTATAGGGAGCATTCACTTTCCAGCTATACATTATTTTGCTCTCTTCATAGGTAGATGCATAAATGCTAAGGATGAAGCATGTTACATGTGTGCCCCTGATCTCAGCATTCTCAGAAATGCTGTGTTAGGGGACCAATCTTATCATATGGGAGCCATTGTAGCTCGTAGGTTGCATCTTAACAGACATAACGGAGATTTCTTTGGAGGAATTTATGCAACCCGCTTAGCTAATTTTCTTGATATAGACATCCGTGTGGGTGATATGGAGTTACCCCCTACTTATTTAGATTTTGATTCTATGGTTTCCCACCAGTTTGTTGAGAGGACTGGACCACCTCTCCAGTATCGACTAATCTTTAACAAACGGCATGTTGTCCATATTACTCTTCCTGCTCTCCTGCCTTCTTTGATTTTCGGCGAGAGGAAGATATATTATTACCAGAGAGGAGGCAGATGAGTACGAGAGGAGAGCGGAGGCAGCTCGGCGCCACGCTGCTGACTCAGGAGGCGATAGCGGTGCATCGCAAGACGACCCAGCTACACCTACGGGTATCGGCCCGGGCTATCCCTGGCAATAGACCAACTTAGGCCAAAAGCCTAAGCTTGGGGGAGTACGTATTTCTCGCCAACATTACATTCATGTTCACACACACTCATTGCTAGATGTCGGTGCTCATACTCTTTCACTGTAATATCCATTCTAGTTTATGTTCTTTTTCCTGCTTTCTTCTTGTGTGTTTAATAAACCTTAGAAAAACAAAAAATTAGTAGTAATTTACTTTTCCTGCTGTAGTAGCAGTAATTAAAAAGAAAACCCAAAAATATTTCCCGTTCTTCTTTTGCTTGTTGGGAGCTTTCCCGTGTAAATAGTTTTTATTTCCTTTCTTTTCTTTGAAATTCGATGGAGAAGACCATGATTAAATTGTTGAAGTGGCTCTTATATGCATTATTGTTGATTTAACCAAGAGCCCATATTGCCTTGTATTCTCCTGTTTATTGAATGCTTGTAGATTCCAGCTTAGTCCAATGCACGTGCACTCTTATTATTATTCACACCGTTCGGTCGTGCAAGTGAAAGGCAATTATGATGATATATGATGGACTGACTGAGATGGGAAAAGCTGGTATGAACTCGACCTCTTTTGTTTTTGTAAATATGATGAGCCCATCGTTCCTAATTCAGCTTATTATGAATAAACATGCTTGCAATGAAAATTAGAGATCATAGTTGCTTGTGCCATGCCTGATTAGCTATGAGTTATAATGGTTTACCTTGCGTGCCATCATGCTATTAAAATGGTTGTGATGTGGTATGATGGGTTGGTATCCTCCTTTGAATGATTTAAGTGACTTGACTTGGCACATGTTCACGCATGTAGTTGAAACAAATCAACATAGCCTTCACGATATTTATGTTCATGGTGGATTATATCCTACTCATGCTTGTATTCAATGTTTATTAATTTTAATGCATGTTCATGACTGTTGTCGCTCTCTAGTTGGTCGCTTCCCAGTCTTTTGCTAGCCTTCACTTGTACTAAGCGGGAATACTGCTTGTGCATCCAGTCTCTTGAACCCCAAAGTTATTCCATATGAGTCCACTATACCTTCCTATATGCGGTATCTACCTGCCGTTCCAAGTAAATTTGTATGTTCCAAACTCTAAACATTCAAATAATCATTACATTTTGCATGCTCGAATAGCTCATATATCAACTAGGGCTGCCCTTATCTTCCGTGTTAGGCGGGTTATTCTCAAGAGGAGTGGACTCCGCTCCTCACTCACGAGAAAATGGCTGGTCACCGGGATGCCTAGTCCCATGCTTTATGCAAACTAAATCAAAATAATTGCAAACAAAACTCCCCACAGGACCCGTTGAATGTTGGAGGCACTTTCGTTATTTCGAGCGAGCCATGGATTGATGCTTGTGGAGGAGGGGGAGTATAAACTTTACCATTCTGTTTGGGAACCGCCTATAATTTGTTTAGCATGGAAGATATCGTCATCTCTTAGTTGTTATGTTGACAATGAAAGTATGTCGCTCAATATCTCTATTTCAAAATCGAGCTCTGGCACCTCTACAAATCCCTGCTTCCCTCTGCGAAGGGCCTATCTATTTACTTTTATGTTGAGTCATCACCCTCTTATTAAAAAGCACTAGCTGGAGAGCACATCTATCATTTGCATTCATTATTGTTAATTTATATTGGGTATGACTATGATTGGATCTATTTTACCATGAATTACAATGTCTAGTCAGTCCTTGATCTTTGAAGGTGCTCTGCATTTATGTTTTGCGGTCTCAGGAAGGGCTAGCGAGATACCATCTTGTTATATCATATTATGATTATTTTGAGAAAGTGTTGTCATCCGAGATTTATTATTATGACTTGCTAGCTGATTATGTTATTGATATGAGTAAACATGAGACCAGAGAATTATTGCAAATGTGGTTAGTTATAATATTTCTTTGAAAACACGAATCTTGGCTTGACATAAGTACAACAACAAGAGCAAACAGAGTTTGTAAAAGTTTTCTTTTTCTCTTTCGGTTTGTCAACTGAATTGCTTGAGGACAAGCAAGGGTTTAAGCTTGGGGAGTTGATACGTCTCCGTCGTATCTACTTTTCCAAACACTTTTGCCCTTGTTTTGGACTCTAACTTGTATGATTTGAATGGAACTAACTTGATCGAGTTGTTTTCAAAGAATTGCCATGGTGTTGTTTTATGTGCAGAAAACAGAAGTTCCCGGAATGACCTGAAACTCCACGGGATGCCTTATAAAAAATAATAAAAAATCCTCGCCAAAGATGAAGACCAGGGGGGCCACACCCTGTCCATGAGGGTGGGGGCGCGCCCCCTCCCCCTGGGCGTTCTCCCCAACCTCGTGGGCCCCCTGGAGACCCTACGAAGCCAACTCCAACTCCATATATTGGCTTTCAGGGAGAAAAAAATCATAGAGAAAGTTTCATCGCGTTTTACGATACAGAGCCGCCGCCAAGCCCTAATCTCTCTCGGGAGGGCTGATCTAGAGTCCGTTCGGGGCTCCGGAGAGGGGGATTCGTCGCCGTCGTCATCATGAACCATCCTCCATCACCAATTTCATGATGCTCACCGCCGTGCGTGAGTAATTCCATCGTAGGCTTGCTGGACGGTGATGGGTTGGATGAGATTTATCATGTAATCGAGTTAGTTTTGTTAGGGTTTGATCCCTAGTATCCATTATGTTCTGAGATTGATGTTGTTATGACCTTGCTATGCTTAATGCTTGTCACTAGGGCCCGAGTGCCATGATTTCAGATCTGAACCTATTATGTTTTCATGAATATATGTGTGTTCTTGATCCTATCTTGCAAGTCTATAGTCACCTACTATGTGTTATGATCCGCAACCCCAGTGACAATAATCGGGACCACCCCCGGTGATGACCATAGTTTGAGGAGTTCATGTATTCACTATGTGCTAATTATTTGTTCCGGTTCTCTATTAAAAGGAGGCCTTAATATCCCTTAGTTTCTAATAGGACCCCGCTGCCACAGGAGGGTAGGACAAAAGATGTCATGCAAGTTCTTTTCCATAAGCACGTATGACTATTTACGAAATACATGCCTACATTATATTGATGAATTGGAGCTAGTTCTGTGTCACCCTATGTTATGATTTGTTACATGACGAACCACATCCGGCATAATTATCCATCAACGATCCGGTGCCTCTGAGCTTTCCATATCTTGGTTTACGCTTATTTACTTTTTCGTTGCTCTTGTTACAATCACTACAAAAATACCAAAAACATTACTTTTCTGTCTTTAATTTTGTTACCGTTACGCCACTATCATATTACTTTGCTACTAAACACTTGGCTGCAGATACTAAGTTTCCAGGTGTGGTTGAATTGACAACTCAGCTGCTGATACTTGAGAATATTCTTTGGCTCCCCTTGTGTCGAATCAATAAATTTGGGTTGAATACTCTACCCTCGAAAACTGTTGCGATCTCCTATACTTGTGGGGTATCAAGATTGCGTAGCCCTCCCTTCCCGCTTCTTTATATAGGGGCCCTGGGGGGGCCGGCCCCCTAGAGATTGGATCTCAAGGGGGGGCGGCGGCCAAGCGGGGTGGCTTGCCCCCCAAGCCAAGTGGGGCGCCCCCCACCCCTAGGGTTTCCAACCCTAGGCGCAGGGAGGCCAAGGGGTGCACCAGCCCACCAGGGACTGGTTCCCTTCCCAATTCAGCCCATGGGGCCCTCAGGATAGGTGGCCCCACCGGTGGACCCAGGACCCTTCCGGTGGTCTGGTACAATCTGGGTGACCCGGAACTTTCCCGATGGTCAAACTGGACTTCCTATATATAATTCTTCACCTCCGGACCATTCCGAACTCCTCGTGACGTCCGGGATCTCATCCGGGACTCCGAACAACTTCGGGTTACCGCATACTCATATCTCGACAACCCTAGCGTCACCGAACCTTAAGTGTGTAGACCCTACGGGTTCGGGAGACACGCAGACATGACCGAGACGACTCTCGGTCAATAACCAACAGCGGGATCTGGATACCCATGTTGGCTCCCACATGCTCCTCGATGATCTCATCGGATGAACCCAGATGTCGAGGATTCAAGTAATCCCGTATACAATTCCCTTTGTCAATCGGTACGTTACTTGCTCGAGATTCGACCGTCGGTATCCCAATACCTCGTTCAATCTCGTTACCGGCAAGTCACTTTACTCTTACCGTAATGCATGATCCCGTGACCAACCACTTAGTCACTTTGAGCTCATTATGATGATGCATTACCGAGTGGGCCCAGAGATACCTCTCCGTCATTCGGAGTGACAAATCCCAGTCTTGATCCGTGTCAACCCAACAGACACTTCGGAGATACATGTAGTATACCTTTATAGTCACCCGATTCGTTGTGACGTTTGGTACACCAAAGCACTTCTACGGCATCCGGAGTTACTGCGATCTCATGGTCTAAGGAAATGATACTTGACATTGGAAAAGCTCTAGCATCTGAACTACACGATCTTGTGCTATGCTTAGGATTGGGTCTTGTCCATCACATCATTCTCCCAATGATGTGATCCCGTTATCAATGACATCCAATGTCCATGGTCGTGAAACCGTGACCATCTATTGATAAACGAGCTAGTCAACTAGAGGCTCACTAGGGACATGTTGTGGTCTATGTATTCACACATGTATTATGATTTCTGGATAACACAATTATAGCATGAATAATAGACAATTATCATGAACGAGGAAATATAATAATAACCATTTTATTATTGCCTCTAGGGCATATTTCCAACAGACACACCATTCACGTTGGCGTTCCAGGGCCGCGCGTCGCCGGACTCCTTCATGGCTCAGTAGTTGGTTCGCTCGCCGCGCCGCCCATGCGCTCGTATCAAATTAAATCAATATTAATTAATTGAAAAGTGGGTCCAATCACAAGTGGCAGTCTCGTATTGGCCCTGCATACTAATTCCTGCGGGGAGCCCTGCAGGTGAGCCGGACCCCGGAGCGGTACCAGACCATGCGTCTGCCAGGCAGAACATTTAATCTTAGACGTTGATTTAAATCACAGACCATTGATCGTAATATAACGGTAAGATATGTTTAAATTGATTTGATCGGAGGATCCTGATTATCCCGTGTACAGTTTGTTGTGTGGCTTTAGAGGAGGATCCGGATTTGATCGGAAATATATTTTTATGCCCCGTTGCACGTACAAGGTGATCGGAAATTATAATGCAAGTATTTAATCCGTAATTCGGTAAATATTGCACGTACAAGGTGATCGGGAAACCAATTCGGTTTTTGGTGGGAAGGTAATCTCACGTAAGAAGGTAAGCAAATCATGATGTGATTTTTGAATCCTTAATTACCCAAGAATTAAATGAGCACCTACCAAAGAAAGTGCAAGAATTATTACCTGATATAAACCGATGAAGTGGGGGGGAGGGGACGAAAAAAATCTACAAAAAAAAACCAGCGAAGGTGGGACGAAAAAAAACCATGGTAGGTGGGACGAAAATAGACCGGCGGAGACTACTAACTGCTCCACTAGGAGTAGAGATACGTTATATGTCCTAAGACCTGAGCTGGCGCATGTACTCGGGATGGTGACAGACTTGCTTTGCACTAACCAAACGCTACTCCATGACTTGATAGTTACAAAGGTAGGTTTCGGCCTTGTCCAAACCCATGTTGCGAGACATGGTCGAGCAAGATGAGATTTTCCCCTCCAATCAGGAGGGATATAGTCTAGGCCCTAGTATGATCCGACCAAGATAAGCATGGCCATGCGACAAGGATTATGAGATAATCTGGTTTGTGGTCGGCATCATAGGAACGAGAAAGAGGTCGGGCTAGCACAACGATGACAGGCTTGCCTTGAGCCCGACAACATATATCATGTGGCAAAGGGAACAGAAGTGTGACATGTTGTACAGGTTCGCCAACCGGCTTCGTTGTCTATTTGGTGGTCAGCATGCCTTGCTAGAGGCCGCTATCAATTGAGCAGGTCGGAGGTGATCCGACCTGCGACCAAGCCGACTTGAACCTAAGGGGTCGCGCACTTAAGGGAAGACACCTGTGAGGCCTGATCTGACTCCACGAGTCACATGTGATCCTTCTCGGACCCGGATCCCATCCGAACAGATTTTGGCCTTTAGGGTCCATGCGAGACCCAAGTAGCCCACGACGGATGCCTATATATAGTGGTAGTGCGGCACACCCACTCGGTTGATCGCTTCGGCGCTGTAACTAGGTTTTGCATGTGTTGTGAATATTCACCTCCACTCGCCGCCAACTGTGTGATCGGACCTAGCAGTCCGCCGCACGGTGTTCCTTCTGCACGCGCAGATACCGTTAGAGGCGGTGCACTTGCGCCGCTCCGGCGAACCTGTACGTGGGATCAGACGACCGGAAATTCGAGGGAGATCGGACGAGGAGGAGACGATCCACACGGACGCGCTGCCCCAACTCTTCTTCCGTTGCATAACACTGCGTGTCTAGAGATAACGATCTGTGATCCATCTTCCATAGTATGTTCTTGGTTGTTCTGCGCGTAAATTTTTTTTAATTACAGCCAACGCACCCTATCGTAGATCCAAAAAAAGCAACCATCTTATTTGTTTAGTGCCACATCGCTTAGGTATGCTCAAAGGTTACAGGTGATCGTGGATATAAGAGGACAACTCATAGGGAAAGCGCTCGCAGCTGCATCATAGCTTGTAAGTATACCTACAAAAAGATTTTGGTATAATTAAAAACCGAATCGAATCAGTCTTTTTTCTTTAGCAAACCGAACCGAATCAGTAGGTTAACGAAATATAGATATGTTGTATTAGGTTGATATTTTCAGTTTTTATAGGTTTACTAACCAAAATAAAAAACAGATGGTAAAAACCGAGTTTTTGGTTTCTACCACCCTGATTTTTTTTGAGGGTTTTCTACAACCAACGTTCAGGCCGGGCGCCTGTTGGGCTGGCCCAAGCATTCTGGATTTGAAAAATGTTTATCGATGTTAAAAAAAATGTCCATGGATTTGTTTTTTTTTTCAGATTTTGAAAAAAATTCACTATGAAAATTTACATTTTTTGCGAAATTGAAAAAGATTCTCAAATATGAGAATAAGTTGCAGATTTGACTTTTCTAATTATAAAAAGTTCACATGCTTGAAATAACAGAAAAAAAAGAAAAAGGAAAAATAATAATAATATCAAGTAAAATAGTACAAACCCCGGTTTAAAAAACTTGAAAAACCGACCTGAAAATTCATAAAGTTACATTTGCCACATAAGAAGCCGAAAAGCAAGCACGTGTTCAAGTTCTGTTAAAAAATTACTCAAAATGTTAGTTCTTAAGTTTGCAAGCTCCTCATATCTCATTAAAATTATTCAAAATATTTAAAATTTTGTTTGAAAAAAATTCTTAACATTTTGAACTAACATATCTTTTTAAATTTTTTGAAATGTTCATGCTTTTACAAAATGTTCTTCAAAATTTTCAAAATATGTTCATGCTTTTAGAAAATGAAAATTTCAAAATGTATTCAAGTTGTTCGAAATAAATTGGGTTTTCAAAATGTGTTTAATTTGTTCAAAAATTGTTGTATGTTCAACATTATTCGATTTTTAAAAAGTTATTCAGAATTTTCAACAAATGTTCATTTTTTTTTAAAGTGTCCGCAGTCTACGTGGTTGTTACTCCCTCCTTCCCCAATCTTAGGCGTCTAACCTTTTCCAAACAATCCCGAAATCTTGGGCGCCTAAACCTCATTTTTCGTAGTAGTACTTTCAATCCTCATTTTTCATAAACAATAGTCAGCTCAATTGGGGAGCCACTCAATCCCACGAGAAGAGGTCCGTGGTTCGATACCTAGTGGTGGGTGCATGAGTTTTTACATCCCGGCCGCGCTGCTAAACCCTATTCAGCGCCGTAAGCGCCCGTTTTAGGCGTTTTCACAAACGGGCGCACACCCTTCCTGCGCCATGGGCCGGCCCATTTATCCCTATTTCTCTGTTTCAGATTGCCAAAAAGCAGCGCGCGCGGTTGACACCCGAACTCGCGACCTTGCGACCGCCTACTATTTGGCTTAGCTGCGGTAGCCAACAACACGACAACTTCGCTGTGATTTGTGCGATCCTTATTACTCTTTTATTGCACCTTCTTTTCTTTTTCTTTTATTTTTTATTTCCCCTTTTTCTTTTTCTTGTTCCTTTTTCCTTTCTATTTTCTTAAATGCATGATTTAAAAAAAACTGGTGAACCTTTTCCCAACTCATCAACATTTCACTCAAAATTGATGAAGTTTTCTATTTCATGAACTTTTTTTGAAAATCTATGAACCTTTTTCAAATTAGTGAACTTTTTTTATCGAAATTGCTGAACTTTTTTCAAACCCGTGAACTCTTTTCCAAAATTCGGTGAACTCTTTTCGAATTTGTGAACTTGTTTATCAAAATGGATGAACTATTTTTAAATCTGTGAACTTTTTTTATCGAAATTGATGAACTTTTTTAAAAATTCGATGAACTCTTTTCAGATTTGTGAAATTTTTGTAATAAAAGTTGATGAACATTTTTCAATCCATGAACTTTTTTCAAAAGTGATGAACTTTTTTAAAAATCGGTGAACTTTTTTCAAATTCGTGAAATCTTTTTCATATTTTCATGTTTTGAAATAAATTATACTGGGACTGAATCAAGGGTCTAATAGTGTGTTTTTCGCAGTGATTGCATCAAAGCCATCGAGGTGCAGTGGTTATTTCGTCAATGGCTTCAGCGTTCGCATGCTGGTTCGATTCCCACTACGCGCGAAATACAACCACTTTTTTCCTGATTATTTTTAGCCAGCGATGCTGGGCTGGCCCATTACCGCTTGCCTTCGAGCGCCAGGTGGCCTAAGCGGCGCTGAGGCCGCGCTCCCTACAGCGGTCACCAATGGCCCGTCTGGGCCTCCCAAAACGCACGGTGTATACTGGCTGTCCTACCCTTACGATGGGGTATGACGTGTTTAGGTTTTGTATATCGAAGTGGAAGTGCCCAATAACCAGCGAGAAAGTTCGCTCTGGGAGTTCATCGGGACCCGTGGCATGGCGAGATGCCCTTCTTTGAACGCAGCTGCCGCCAAAACTGAGACGAATGTTGGAATATGCCCAAAACCTATGAACTATAATTTCATGCCTGCCACACACAACACAAAAAACACCAGGTTTAATCCAACGGCGCTGGAGCTCCGCGCCGAATGCCAAACCATTCCTTATCATCCTGCACATGTGGATTTTTCCTTTAGCTAGTGTGTTGGTGTCCCATAAGGCCAAATGTCCTTTATGCTTATGAACCAAACTGGAGGACTCTCGCTGTCCAGACCTCTCCTTTTTCAGTGACATGCTTAGGCCTTGTACAATGTATGGTGCTTAGGGGAGGTGCTTAGAGAAATAAATCAGGCTTTTCTTAAGCACCGGTGCTTATTTATACTGGGTAGACGATTAATTAGACGTCTCTTCTATAGAAATAGTCACTGGTGCTTCGAAAAAATCTGATTTATTTTTCTAAGCACCCCCTAAACACCTAGGATTGTACAAGGCCTTAGATGATATGCCGACTTAACATTGAACATGTGGTTCCTAGTGTAATTACATGCTAAGTAATCCTCTGAGTTGGGACCACCTAGTGAGATTTGTTTGATATCCAGTGCATTTGAAACTAAGAACATGTCATCTACTTTGGGTGCATCCTAGCCCACACCATGAGAGGTCAGCGGGTTTGCCTCCTTTGTCACTGCAGGTATATAAATTTGGCCCAGTGGTCTTAAACAATCGTGCCTCGAAATTCAATTGCCGTGATGAATGTTTTTTTTGCATGGTTGCCGTGATGAATGTTGACCCTGGATCCTTTCCCTTTTCGCCATATAAACCCTTCTCTTGACAGGTCTCGCCCGTGTAGAATGCTCCTATCACTACAAAAAAAAGACACATCCGTGACATTTTGGGCCGAACGAAATTTTTTTCTGTCATACATATGACACTTCTATGACGATAATTGTAACAAAACCCGGTATCATCATAGATGTGGTGGGCTCCTACTTCTATGACAAAAAATCATGACAGAAAATAGGCTTTTCGTCTGGGTGGGCGGAGATGCATTTGCATGACATTCTTTGGGCCGTCCATGACGGTAAAACCATGGTAGAAGCGAGGGGAGGAAAATTTGAGGAGTTGCGATTCTGATTGGGAGGTCGGGGGCGAAGCGATGCGTGTTTCTCTCGTGCGTCTGCAGCGTGTGTATGCGGCGTTGGCTCTAAGCGAACCCGGCGAGGCGTTGGGCTCTAAGCGAACCCGGCGACATAATGCGCGAGTTACGCGTTCTTGAACCCAGTGATCGATCGATGGCTACATTAGCGAACCCGATGGAGCAATTCCTTATTTCTTTGCTAATCAAGCGGATCGATTGGATGAACAATGGCGTTGCGGGGTGGATGAGCGGTGGCGGTGGTGTTGCCTCTGGATGAACAGGACCCGTGGTGTGGAGGGCTAGATGAGCGATGAGCGGTGGAGGGTGGCCGTGGAGTGGTGGTTGAACAGGACCCCATGGTGTGGAGGGCTGGATGAGCAGTGAAGCGGTGGAGGGTGCCCGTGGAGGGTGGTTGAGCGATGGCCGGTGGAGTAGCGCGCGGTGGAGGCTGGATGAACAGGAGCCCGTGGAGGCTGGAGGAGGTCGACGGTGGAGATGAACAGCATCCCGTGGAGTCCCGTTTTGCCGTATGCCACACCCCTCCCGATGAACAGGACCCCCGTTTCGACCGTAGCGCTTCAACACAAGTCTGTTTCCTTCGTTTTGCAGTATGCCACACCCCTCCCGATCCCGTTTCGACCGTAGGAGGTCCGTTTCCTCCGTTTTGCGGTACGCCACACCCCTCCCGATCAACAGGACCCCCGTTTCGACTGTAGGAGGCCCGTTTCCTCCGATTTGCGGTACGCCAAACCCCTCCCGATGAACAGGATCCCGTTTCGAACGTGGCCGGTCGAACACAAGGCCGTTTTCTCCGTTGTGCGGTACGCCAGGCCTCGTTTACATCGCCTGTTTCGTCCAAGCCCTCCTGATGAACACGACCACACATTCCGTTCTGACCCAGCCGGTTGGCTCCCCATGAACACGACGACGACACTGTTTCTCCGTTCCGACCTAGCCATGTACGTATGCGCGATTAGGCGTTCGAGACCCTGCCCGTATGTACGTACGTGGCCGTATTTTCTTTCTTGCACCCTCGGCACAGACGTGCGTGTACATGCTACGTCGCGCCTCTACTACGACACGCGGCGCCTCTACATCCACCGGTATATATGCGTACCGTTCGCGACGAGAATGACAACGCCACGACGCTTCGACCGGTGGGTCCCGATCGAGGCACTTCCTTGCGTGCGAAGATGTAGCTGGTGGGTCCCGGTGATCGAGGAAGCGTTTTTTTCGCGAAATATGGTGGCCCGTCCGGTGGGTCCCTCTTGTCAAGTGGAGGAATAATTATTTTGCGGCGTAATAAGGAGGCACTTCCTTGCTGCGGCCGTGGACCCGGTATCGGCCTCTCCACGTATAGTCCACGTCCAATGGAAGCCGTTCCTTGACCACGTTGACCACGCCAAGGCCGAGAGCACCCTGGCGGTGGACGACGGCGAGGCCTAGGAAGGGACGACGCGAGCCGGGAAGACGCGGAAGTGGATGCCCAGCGTGAGGAGTACGAGGTTCACCGGTTCACTGCGGTGTGAGGCTGTCGTCGCCGCAGAATAACGAGGTGTGGGTGAGTAGAGGATGGCCTCGCCAGTGATGGGAGTAGTAGGGGCGGTGAGGCCTCCGCCGCATCGCAGCCCGATCACGGGAGGCAGGAGCATGAGGCACGACCGGTCTTTGGTTTGGGCGGCTGGAGCAAGAAGACCAGAGGTTGAAGAAGCACTACGGCCGTTGGATGGACATCGTACGGTCACTGGAGCTAGAATCGTGCATATTGACTAAGTTGACAAAGCCCTCCGTCCCCGTCAACTTAGTAGCTGATGGGTCCGAGCTGTCAACGATGCGTTTTTTGCGAAATCTGAGGCCCTTTCGATGGGTCACGATGTCATTTGGAGGAATCATTATTTTGCGCGTAATAAGGAGGCATTACCTTGCGTGCGGCCGTGGACCCAAATGTCGGCCTCTCCACGTACAGTCCACTTCAGATGCATGTCGGTCGTTGACCATGTTGACCAGGCCGCGCCGAGAGCACCAGGGCGGTGGACGACTGCGAGGCCTAGGAAGGGAACGACACGTAGGCAGGGAAGACTCGGCAGATGTTTCCCACGCGAAGGGGAGTACGACTGTATGAGGGTTTACTGGTTCGTCTGCTGTCGCCGGTGTATGTGCATCTAGTGCCACCCCTAGTTTGTTTTGGAGTATTGACGACAAATGTGGTTGAGGGACTAATGCGTTTGTGAGAATTGCAGGATAACGCAGGTAGTGTCCCCCATTGATTCGGTTTACCTACCGGAGATGACCCTAAAAATGTATGAAGACATTGGCGACAATGGTGGTATGTGAAGATATTCATATTGAAGTCTATGGCATGAGAAGACATTGAGTGAAGACTATGGAGCCTTGAAAGGCGTGTCGTTTCGTTGTTTCCTTTTCTTCTTTGTTGAGTCATAGGAACCACCGTCTTTGTTAAGTGGGGTCCAAGTGATCAAAGTCGAGAATGGTCAAGTGATGCTCAACCCAAATCCTATGTCTTGACGAAGACAATGAGAGCAAAACTTATCGAGCTGGATGAGTCGGCTTTGCTTGTAGCCCAAGCAAAGTTGTTGTGTGTGTTTGAAATCGACCGTTGGAACACGTGTCGGTTCCTTAGTGACCCAGGTCATTTCGGACATAACAGTCGGGTTGCCTAGTGACTATAAATAGCCCACCCCTACACCATAAATTGGTGGCTGCTCAGATTTAGTGCACGGCTTTTGTCGTTTGAGAGCAACCCACCTCGAAGCCTTTGAGAGAGAAATCCTTGCGAGGACAAAGCCCAAACACCCGAGCCAAAGAGTGTTAGGCATCGGTGAAGTCTTTCGTCTGCGTGACTGAAGACTTATTACACTTGAGGACTGTGAATCCTCCGGCCCGGTTAGGTGTCGCGTTACGAGCATCCAAGAGTCATTGTGGATTGCCGGTGAACCTTGATCTGTGAAGGTTCGGAAGTCTACCTTGAAGACTTACGAGTGATTGGGCGAGGACTGTGTGTCCTTAGCTCAAGGGGAATAAGGTGAAGACGCGGTCTTGAGTTGAATCTCAGCCTCCCTAACCAGGATATACGGTTGTCACAAAGAATCGAACTGGTCCAACAAATCTTGTGTCTTCAACAAGTGACTGGTTCTATCTTCTCCCTCTCCTTAATTAGAGTTTGTCTTCGTGAAGTCATTGCCTATTTGTCATACCTGTCTGACTTCATTGCTTGACTACTTTTGTTGATTGGCTTCTCACTATCTTCCATCTTGATCCTTACTACCTAGCTGCTATTAGTCTTGTACTTTCACGTTATTGCATACTTGACTATGGTTTGCTTGTTGTAGTTTATCTTCCGCTGCATATCAATTAGGTTATTTCTATTGTTTGTCTTCAAAACATCCATGTTTTGAAGACTTCCTAAAAATCGCCTATTCACCCCCCCCCTCTAGTCGATAACTAACACTTTCAATTGGTATCAGAGCAAGGTACTCCCTTGTTCGGTGTGATTTGGTTTAACCACCTGGTGTTTTAGCTATGTCGACTGCAGGGATAATCAAAGTCTCCGCTGCTTGCCCCGTGTTCGATGGGCCGACTATCCCTCTTTGGAAGAATAAGATGCGCATGCATCTTGAAGCCATTGATATCGACCTACGGTATGTCGTCAAGAACGGCGTTCCCAAAAGCTGGTAAAGGTGTCACCCTGGCGATGTCAAGAAGTTCATTCAAGCTGGACTCTCTTGCAAAGAACATCATCTGTGGTCATCTAACCAAAGGACAGTATGGCCGTGTGAGTGCTCTGGAAAGCGTCGAAGCTAGTGCAGGGACTTGGCTATCCAAGGTCAACGAAGGCGTCTCAACCCGGAGAGATCAAAGGATCGGTGTTCTTCGCAACCTCTTCAACCGCTTCAAGAGAAACGACAATGAAAATGTCCAGCTCATGTTTGATCGCCTCATCGACATCACAAATGAGCTTCATGCTCTCGGCGCCACCGAGATCACCAAGCATGAAATCGTCAAGACACTATCGAGATCACTTGACAGCTCTTTTGACACCCTTGCCCTCATGATACAAGAACGCATACGACTTCAAGACACTCGATCCGTCGATATACTTGAGAGGCTCAACACACATGAGTTCCAGACTTTACGAGAAAAGAGATATCTAGGGTCCTAACTATGGCGGAACTCGCGCTTTGAAGGCAAAAGTTGTTTCCTCATCTGAAGAAGAATCTGACTGCGGTTCTGATGATCCTAAAGACATTGGAAAGGAACTTGCTATGCTTGTGAAGAAGTTCCAAGAAGTTCACTAGGAAGAAAGGCTTCAGAAAGTCTTCACAATCCAGCTTAAGAAATGATGAAGCTTCCACTCATGACTACTAGAAGAGAACATGTCACAACTGCAAGAAAACTGGACACTATATCTCTGAGTGTCCACAGTGGGAAAATGAGAAGAAGAAGAAGAGCAAGGAATATGATTCTGATCACAAGAAGAAGAAGAAATCTTCAAAGTCTTCTTCCAAGTCCTCATCAAAGTTTTCATCTCATAAGAAGAGCTCATCTGGCTAGGCTCGTGCTTTTGTTGGCAAGGAAATGGATTCAGAGGAGGAGTCTGCATACGAGGAGGCGGAGGTGGAGTCAAGTGGAATCCGACCACAGTGTTGCAAGTCCGCTTTAGCCACAGCCTATGTTGCCAAGTCCATCTTCAACATCAAGACAATGACTTCCACACCAACGAAAGCCGATGACAAGGACGACCCTACTCCGCCCTCTTCGCTTCATGGCACGTGGTGCCAAGGTAAAATCACGTGATGCCTACTTTCAAACGTCAAGTGAAGATGACTCTGATTGTGAATCCAAACACAGCTACAAAACACTTGCTAAAATTGCAACCGAACAACAAAGAGCTATGGAACATACTCAAAAGCTGTTAGACAAAAGCGATGACCTGTTGGGACGCGGAAATGACACGTTCACGGTCCTTAGTTGAAGACATTAAAAATCTTCATGCTAAGTACCAAGAACTTGAAAGTCGTCATGAAACGCTCTCAACTACTCATGAAAATCTCTCCTATGATTATCTTCAAAGGAAGCAAGAGCTTGAGAAATTGAGAGCGGCTCATGAAGATCTTCAAAAGAGAATGAGTCACTTGGCTCAACGGATCAGTTCCCACTCGGGATGGATTTGAACCACCATGTCTAAAATGTCTTGAGCGTGATATAGCTACCTCTGCATTTGAATGTCCAATCGCTGCTACTGTTGCATTGTCTTCAACTACTAATGTGGTAACTAACCCTCTGCGGAGGATACCACCGCTATTGCTTTGATGAAAATGCTAGGTTGAAGACATTGCTTGAAACAGGGATGTATAAAAGTATGAAAGGACATCGGACACTGCGATGTCCTCAAAAAGCAGATTCTCGAACCGAAACCCTAGGAAAGAGGGTGTTGGGTTCGAGAGGAAAATGTATGTTGATGGTTCCTCTTTGGAAGCCCGAGTAGTATCCCAAAACCACATGGGTTCTTTGCAAAAGGGACCTTCGGTGGATCCATCCACCTTATCTGGCTTTACTTGTGCTAACCCTATTATCATTGATGAATCCTTTGATGCAAACTATAAGCTGTTCAAGAATCAGAATGGTGAAGTGTTTGCCAAGTATATTGGTACTAACTGCAGGAATGGACCACCTATGAAGAAGATCTGGGTTCCCAAAAGCTGTCTTGACAATCTTCCAGTGAATGTCATCATGATACCACCTGGGATGAAGACAAACCCCAGATCTAAGGCGTCATATGGTCCAAAGGCTTCATCTGAGACGGAGGACTCACCGAGTCACCCTAACGCCAATGTTTTGCAGGAAACCGTACTCAAATTTATGAATATGAGCGTGTGTCTTCAAACCGCTATGTTCATAGAACTAAGAAATTTTCTCGCTTATTCATATGAGTATCATTCATCTCGCAAGGCTATTTGCTAGGGCTCCAAAGTCAAGTTCTCGATGCTGCACTTAGACTCATTGCCTCTAAGCCACCCACGAAGATGTGGGTGGTTAAGAAGAATTAACTCTCTTTTTGTAGGAAAGGGTCTCGAGCCGAAAATCAAAGGCGTCTGATGCTATTCTTTGGGGACCTAAAACATCTTGTAGGACGCTTAAGATCAAATGCCCAAATGGTCTCACTATGTATTTTGTTCCTGAATCGTTTGCCATTTATCCTATCTGTCTTAATCTTGATCTCGAGCTTCAATAATCCTCTTGTCCGTCAAATGTTTATGCTTCACAATACTCTTGGTGAAGCCTATCCCCTAACTGCATCTTGTAGGGTATGACACATCATGCTTGAGAATGGATCATGGACAGCGGATGCACTAATCATATATTGGTGATCGAAGTCTTCTCATGGACTCAACCTTACGTCCATCGAAAAGAGTCACATCACATTTCTTGACCTTTGGTAAAAGCAAGGTATTGGGTCTAGGTAGAGTTGCAATCTCAAAGGATCAACACATGGATAAAGTGATGCTTGTTGAATCCCTTGGTTTCAACTTGATGTACATCTCAATGCTTTGTGACTTGAACATGATTGTGATATTCGGAAAATATCATTGCCTTGTACTAATGGAATCGACAAGTCTCTAGTCTTTGAAGGGTATAGGAAAGATGATCTATACATGGTAGATTTCGGCAGGTCCACAGCTTGCCGTATGTCTTCTTGCAAAAGCTTGAGAATCTTTGGCTCTGGCATCGGAGGCTGGGGCATGCTGGCATGAGGAACTTACACACTCGCCAAGAAGAAGCATGTCATAGGCATCGAAGGTGTCAAGTTCAAGAAGGATCATCTGTGTGGTGCCTGCGAAATTTGGAAAGATGACTAGGGCAAAGCACCCTCGAAGACAATCATGACGACATCTCAACCCTTCGAGCTGTTACACATGGATTTGTTTGGCCCTACTCCTTTGCTCTACCCTCACAACAACTGCTTGTCTCTATGGCTTCGTCATTGTTGATGACTACTCAAGATACACATGGGTGCACATAATTCTCTACAAGACTGAAGTGCAAGATGTCTTCAGATGCTTCACCAATCGAGCAATGAACAATTATGGCGTCAAGATCAAGCATATCAGAAGTGACAACGGCATTGAATTCAAGAACACCGGACTTGATCTTTATCTGGATACCATGGGAATCACTCATGAGTTCTCTGCTCCATACACACCTCGGCAAAATGGCATCGTGGAGCGCAAGAAGCAGAACCCTCATTGAGATGGCTCGAACAATGCTCGACGAGTACAAGACATCAAGAAAGTTCTGGCCTGAAGCTATTGATACAACATGTCACGTCATGAACCGTGTTTACATCCATAAGCTTCTGAACAAAACATCCTATGAGCTCCTTACTGGCAAGAAGCCAAGTGTCGCCTACTTGAGTATTTGGGGCTAAGTGCTTTGGTTCAAGGATCCCCATCACAAGTCAAAATTTGAACCCAAACTCACGAAGGCTTCATGCTCGATTACGGAAAGGACTCGCACTCCTCTGAGTCTTCAACCTCTATCACTACAAAATCGTCAAAGCGTGGACGTGCGATTTGATGAAACCAATGGTTCACAAAGAGAGCTGCTGCCAAGTACACTAGACGAAGCTCCGCCCCGAATCTATCAAGGCGATGGGAATCGGTGAAATTATGCCTTGAAGCACATCACGAAGAGAAACTTATCATTTCTACACCTAACCAACGAAGACAATGCTCACTGAAGACAATCCTCCCAATGATGACATTGATCAGCATGAGCATAGTCTTCATCCAGTTCATGCTCGAGTTGCAAATGATGTACAGATTGAGAAGATAATCGATAGAATCAATGCACCTGGTCAGCTTACTCGCTCATGAGCAACACAACTTGCATATTTCTGTGGGCACTTTTCTTTTGTGTCAATATCGTAACCCAAGAAAGTTCTTTGAAGCCTTTATGGAACGAGAATGGATACAACCTATGCAAGAAGAACTTCAACAGTTCAAGCTGAACAATGTTTGGGAACTTGTCAAGCGTCCTGCAAGCATAACATTATTGGCACCAAATGGATATATCGAAACAAGCAAGATGAGCATGGTCAAGTCGTCAGAAACAAAGCACGTCTTGTGGCTCAAGGATATACTCAAGTTGAAGGAATTGACTTGATGAAACATTTGCTCCTGTAGCTAGGCTTGAAGCTATTCGCATACTACTAGCCTATGCTAACCACCACAACATCTTGCTATATCAAATGGATGTGAAGAGTGCATTTCTCAACGGCAAGATTGAAGAAGAAGTATATGTCGCTCAACCACCGGCTTTGAAGATCCAAAACATCCTGATATGGTGTACAAGCTAAATAAAGCATTGTATGGACTCAAACAAGCTCCTCGCGCCTGGTATGATACGATCAAAGACTTCTTGAAGAGCAAAGGCTTCAAACCTGGATCCCTTGATCCCACACTCTTCACGAAGACATATGATGGTGAACTGTTTGTATGCCAAATATATGTGGATGACATTATCTTCGGCTGCACCAACCAGAAGTATAGTGATGAATTTGGATACATGATGCAAGAACAATATCGGATGTCCATGATGGGAGAGCTCAAGTTCTTCCTTGGTCTTCAAATTAAATCGACAAAGGAATGGCATCTTTATATCTGAAGAAAAATACCTCCAAGATTGTCTGAAGAAGTTTGGAATGCAAGATTAGAAATGATACACGACGCCAATGCCAGCCAAACACCATCTGGGTCTCGACGACAATGGTAAAGAGTTCGATCAAAAGGTATACCACTCCATGATTGGTTCCTTACTTTACCTATGTGCATCTAGGCCAGATATTATGCTTAGTGTTTGCATGTGTGCTCGATTCCAAGCGGCACCAAAGGAATCGCATCACTTAGCTGTGAAGCGAATTCTTCGATAGTTGGCTCACACCCCAACACTCGGATTATGGTATCCAAAGGGCTCAAAATTTGATTTGGTTGGATTTTCGGATGCTGATTATGCTGGTGACAAGGTGGATCGCAAGTCTACATCAAGCACATGTCACTTTCTCGACGATCACTTGTCTGTTGGTCTTCAAAGAAGCGAGCTGTATCACTCTCAAGCTGCTGAATCTGAATACATTGCTGCTAGATCTTGTTGTGCTCAACTTCTATGGATGAAGCAAACTCTCAAGGACTATGGCATCAATCTGAAACAAGTACCTCTCTTCTGCGACAACGAAAGCGCCATCAAGATAGCCAACAATCCAGTCCGGCACTTTCGAAGACAAAGCACATTGAAATTAGTCATCATTTTCTCAAGGATCATGTCATGAAGAAAGATATTGACATCATTCACGCCAACACCGAAGAGCAATTGGCGGATATCTTCACAAAGCCCTTGGATGAGAAAAAGGTTTTGGAAGTTACGGTGTGAGCTAAATATCTTGGAATCCTCAAATGTCATGTGATCAAGCACACATCCTAACACTTATGCATGTTGATGACTTAGATGTGCAACACACGAAGTAAAGTATATCTTCAATCAATGAAGACTTACATTCTGTATGTGAATACATTAACGTGGAATTTGACTTCGGAGCGCCACTATAATTGTGCTAGTGTGCAGGTCTAATACTTCCTATCACGGTGGGTAACGCCACCACCAAATTTCTCTGTTTGAAGTGTTTCACTCATGGCGTTATTTACGCAATATCTTCGCATTTGATTTGTCTTCAACTTCAACCTATCTTCATGATTTTCTTCACTATGTTGATTTGGTTGCTACGATATATATATATATATATATATATATATATATATATATATATATATATATATATATTGTTACATCCTCTCTGACATTCACTTATAGCTATGTCTTCCTAGTTGAATCTTTTGAACTAAGTGAATGTGATCGGATCCTAATCTCTCTATGCTTTCTATCTCAAACTCTATCTGTCCAAATCATATGCATTCTATTGAAATCGTCGAATGTCTTCTCTGCGTCCTTGTCGCCAGAAGACACGAGACAAACTTTAAGTCTGTTTTAAATGATTCATCCTTATTGTTGAAATCCGAGAAGCCGGAACAACCATCCGACAAACCTGGCGGGCGTGGGAACGTGGGACAACTCAGAGTATGTTGCATGCTTGCCACGTGCCCCTCAGATGTGAACCGCCAGGGGCACCTGCGTAATTGCACTGTGTCGCATACCTCCTTATAAATACATGTCCCCTGCGGTAAAGAAAACCTTCTTCCACCTCTCCACCTCGTCAAAACCCTAGCGCCACCGCTAGCTCTCGACGACGCCGGCGACGAAGCGCTTAGCTGTCGCGACTTCTCCGACGCCGTCCTCACGCCGGCCGCGAACATCGTCCTCTCCGCCACCACCGTAGGTGTCCTCCGTCGCCAAGTTAGGGCACGGTGGATTGAACTGCTCTGTCTCCTTTTCTTCCCGTCTAGCAGTTCTTCGAGTGGTAAATATAACTCTATTTTTACCATCTTTTTGATCCTCAAAGATTCAACCTTTTTACAAAAATTGGTTTCTGCCTATACAATGTTAGATCTATTACATGCGCATCTCATACTGCCTAGTATATTCACTTAAGCTTCACAACTAGTTAGATTCCTCACTTGTACTTATTCACGGATTCGTACAAATCTGAAACCAACTCTCAGCGTATAAGTGAATGTCTTCGCATCATGAGGTCAATGTCTTCAAACTGATTTATCTTCAGAATCTTCTAAGAATGCATATGACCTCTTCCCCTTCCCTCGCATCTCTAATGTTGTCACAGGTACATGTCCGTGGGAGAATCCCTTGGTTCTCATAGTCTACATTCGTTTGCAGAATTCTTACAACATCAACTTAACTCTCCCGAAGCCAGTTCCTGTTTGTCCAGCAAACGCAAGCCTTTGAAGCCTCTGAACGTATTGAAGCCATTCAGTCTGAAATTCATGGTTGCAGATAAATCAGTTAGGAAGGGCGGCAGACAGCGTCGTGGGGGAACCTCAAAAGATCTGCCTGATGACCTCGCAGAGCTTTACAAGACAGATCCCGAAGAGAATTACAATCAGTGCAAGACGCGAATCCAATGGATTCGTCGATATTGGGCTGAAAAATGGTTCAAGTACAAGTTCGTGACCCAGGAATACGCCGAGAAGAATGCTATCAAAAGCCCTTGGGGTGATATTCTCTTTCGAGGCCTTCCACCCAAGAACAGGGCTGAAGCTATTGCACAGGTTTTCTATCCTTGTATGGTCCGTGGACCTCAGCCTGAGAATGCCGACCCAACGTCATTGCTCTAGTGTCGTGACGATAATCTCTTCAAGCGCAACTTCCAGCACGCAAAGGCTTCGGCCAAGGAAAACAAGAAGTCATTGGGATTAGACTTCAACCCTAGTCCCTCTGCTCCCCGTGCTGACGGCTCACGTGATGCTGAACCCAATGTCATCGGTCCCTTCTACAACCTTGATGGCCTCATCACTCACATTGCGGTCCAAGGTGCACAAGTGGATCACTCTGATGACGATGCTGACTCTGATGAAGCCCCAGCTCCTGCTCCTGCTCCTGCTCCAAAGCCGCAGAAGCAAAAGAAAGTCAAGGCTTCAAAGTCAGCCGCTCCTCCAAAAGCTTCACGAGTGAAGCCAGCTCTTGCACCTCCACGAAGCCGAGTGCGATCTGAAGATCAATCCCGTATCTCCAAGAAGACGGAGAAGAAAAAGAAAATTGTCAAGAATATTGACACGACATCGACTCCTGCTGCCATTTTGCTGAAGAGCACATTGATCTGTCCAAATGATGAAGATCTTGCAGATGATGCACTTGAGCAACTAATCAAGAGCAAGGAAGAAGCAGAAATTTTCAACAATTTGCCTCTCTTTGATGTGTCAATCATCCATCACTTCATTGATGAGTGGTTTGACACCCCAAACATCAGCTTTGAAGATCTGCAACTTCCTATTGGCCTCAGCGTCTCCTTCAATGGAGCCATTGCTTCTGAGCTAGCTCTTGCTCAGCGCATCGTTTAACTGAAGAACAAAATCGACTATGAAAAAGCTCAGTTCAAGAAGCATATGGCTGCACTCAGCGTGCAAGATGTCAAAAACTTCAAGGTCATGTTGCACGACCTCAAAGAAGCCTTTCTCAAGAAGCCTTGAAGAAGCGGGAGGCTCTCGTGAGCGCATGAAGAGTCTGGCCGACAAGTGTGTACTAGCCTACAATCAGCCGAGAAGCGCAAGGCTCTTGGCCGTCCGGCATTGACCCCAGAATGGCTGCAAAGAAAAAGAAGCCTTCAACTGACCAAGCTGCACCTTCAAGGCAGGAAGAACCTCGCATAGTCTTCCCAAGCAGCATGACTGGCTCGAAGCCAAAGGTCAGGTCAACCGCTTCTGAACAGAAGAAGACGAGGGCTGCTGAGGCTGAAGCCAGAAAAAGGAAAAATCCTGAAGCCTCTGATGGTGCTCCCTCCAAGAAGAAACTCAAAAGCAAGAAGAATCGGGCTGCTCCCACAGAGCCCTTGGTTGTTGAACCTATTTCTGTGATTCGCCCTGCATCTGAAATCCAAGAACGACGGATGATAGTTCATCAGCTGCTTCCACAGAGGCTCATGAAGTGAAGACATTCCAGTGATTGATCCCATCGCTCGAAGACATTGGTCACCATGACAATGTTGAAGATGATGAAGTTCTTCCTCGATCGAACCAAACCCGGTATCATCGCTGTTCTCACGAACAGCAATGAACTTATCAAGATTGGTCGCCCTCCGGCGCCAATTGCGCAGGATGCATCATGGGCTGATCACCCACAGCAACAAGACTCCCCAAGTACTCCCCAACAACAACAACAAGAAGAAGAGGAAGACTTTGAGGCCCAGCCAACCCCATCTCCAAAGGCGTCGCCAGCATTACGCAGGCTTCGCAAAGGACAAAGGCCTCAAGTCCCTCTCTCGAGCGTTCCAGAAGGAGAAGTGCACCACCAACCTGTTGCACGTCAAGTGTTTTCAGAAGCCACTCCTACTGTGAATGTCACCGTGTCTAAAGCCAAATCTGCTGAAGACAATCTGGCTGCATCAGCCGATGGCACCCAAGAAGAAGAAGAACGTGTCCCTACTCCCCCTGTTATTGAAGAAGTTATTCCTGATATCAACGTGCCAGTGCCCGACCCTCCAGCTCCTCAAGTGGAGGTTGAAAACATTGCGGCTGCCACCTCCAACACCAATGAAGCCAATGACACAGGTCATGGCTGAAGCAAATGTGGAGCCTGCACCAAATGTGCTGAAGCCAATGAGGCAACTGCTCAAGCATCTGGCCGAGCAGCTGAAGCCTCGCTTGTTGCCACTGCTCCAGTTCCGCCACCAAGGCCCTACACAATTGAGCAAGCATACAACTATGGTAAGCTAATCACAGTAAGATGGCCTGTTCTGGTCCCTTCGCCTCATGCCTCTGGTCCTCAGTTCGACTATCATATTGCACATAGGCCTCAGGTCCAGAAGTCAAAGCCAAGACTGCCAAGGTTCCCAGGCACTGCCACCTCTACAGGGTCTTTCAATGCAAATGGCTTCAAAGCCCACAACACTTTCTTTGACAGAGCAAAGAACCCCTACACAAGGCCAAGGATATCATCTGACTGTTTCTGGAGCTATCAGCAACGAAGCTATTACTCCTGCGTTCTGTATGATCAAGGGCGCATTTTCCCTCATATGCGCCTCGACCTTTGAAGCCATTCTTTGGACTGCCCTACTTAGAAGAAGCACTTGATTGCTTTTCGTGATGCGTGTCTGCTCGGCCAGAATGCATACAAAGAACACTTTGGAATGAAGAACTTTTGCTTCAATTCTATGCTACCCTCCACATCCGCGGCTACTCTGAGATACGAAGACATGGGTTCTCGAGTGGATGACAGGAAATGTTCATCATGAAGCCAAAGCTCTTGACGTCATTGAGCTCACAGGCCTACCCACTCCCGGAGAGCTGTTTGAACCTGATTGTCAACTCCACCGCGATGCACTGGAGAGCATCTTCCATAAGCCAGAGCCCAACATGAGTTAGATGTTGAGCATGATGAAGCCTCTGCCACATGACGCTGAATACCCTCAGGAATTCTTTGTTGATGACCTTGAGTATCCGCCTCGCATAATATATCACATCATCAGGCGAACTCTATGGCCTATCAAAGGGCATTCATCATCTGCAAAACTTTAAGGAGCCACGAAGACATTGGTATTTTACATCCTCAATGGCATCAGCTTCAATACGCAAGAATTCTTCATCCAAAGAATTGGCCGCGTCTGGATCTGATCTTTTGGTCCGAAATTTTATGCTCCATGGATTATGCGCCTCATCAAGATGCACTCGCTATCAACTATCAGCCCTCCGCCGCAATCATCTCGATCTTTCTACGAGAGGTTGATATGTCGATTGAAGCCATATACCCTGAGCCTGCCAAGAAGCCTCTTTGTCTTCAAAATGCGGATCACCGTAGATTCACTCAACCCATGGAAGGCGTCCAAGCAGTAACTCGTGTCTATCCTCTGGCTAGGAGCACACGTCTGCCTCACCATGCGCAGACTGAAGCTACTGGGAGCATAATTGGCCAAAGACCCAGGAAGCGCTCTCGCATCCTCAATGATCGAGAACTTCTTGTCGCACTGCATCAGAAACAAGATAAGCATCACTTCTGGCTCAAGTGACAAATGCAAAGCCTCTTGGTGGACGTCAATCGCATTCGAAACCTTGCCACCAAGAATGCTTTTGTCACTCACGAGACTGTCGGCGATCATGGAAGAGTTTGACCCTGCTTTCGGTCGAAGCAGATCTTCAAGACGATGGCTTCAATCGAACGCTTCAAGTTTGACTCCACTCCTCCACGGAATGCAGTCCTACGACGAACTCCATCACTTGAAGACTCGACTATTCTTCCTCCGCTGCAATCACAATGCCAGAGTGATCAATGATGACGATGATGCTACTTCACCGCCCCCTACTTCTGTTCGCATCGACACTGCACCAAGTTCATCTGCGCCGCCCAACAACAACGACAACCCTGCTGCATCATCTACTTCTGAAGAGGACGAGTAGACGCTCTATTCTTCAAACCTTTTGGTCCTTACTTGACAAAGGGGAGAAGCATATGAGTTTGATAGTCTTCAAGCCCGGGTTCATAAGGCGGTTGCATAATATTTTGCCTAGTGTTTAAAACTCTCGCTTTTGATACATTTGGTTCTTTGAGTTGTAACACTTAAACTCGATGGTCGTCTGCTACTTATTTGCTTTAGTGTGGTGCGATGATAAATTCCGCATGTGCGATGATAATCGCCAGACTTAGATCATTCTGCAGACGTCCATTTTTCATTATGCATGTAATTCTCTTAGTTATATCATTTCATGCATGATGAATTATCTTCATAAGTTGAAGAGAATCTCCACAAGTACAACCTGCCATGTGCATTTGCATTCCAAAAGCAAACTACTTATATGCACATCTTCAGGGGGAGCCTTTGCCACTTATGAAGACAATTCCCTATCCTTCACAAATTTCACATACTTTATCCCCGTTGAAAACTTCAACCAGTTTGTCATCAATCACCAAAAAGGGGGAGATTGTAAGTGCATCTAGTGCCACCCCTAGTTGGTTTTGGAGTATTGACGACAAATGTGGTTGAGGGACTAATCGTTTGTGAGAATTGCACGATAACGCAGGTAGTGTCCCCCATTGATTCGGTTTACCTACCGGAGATGACCCCTAAAATGTATGAAGACATTGGCGACAATGGTGGTATGTGAAGATATTCATATTGAAGTCTATGACATGAGAAGACATTGAGTGAAGACTATGGAGCGAAGATCTGTGTTGTTTCGTTGTTTCCTTTTCTTCTTTGTTGAGTCATAGGAACCACCGCATCGTTAAGTGGGGTCCAAGTGATCAAAGTCGAGAATGATCAAGTGATGCTCAACCCAAATCCTATGTCTTCGAAATAAGACAATGAGAGCAAAACTTATCCAGAGCTGGATGAGTCAGCTTTGCTTGTAACCCAAGTAAAGTTGCCGTGTGTGTTTGAAATCTGACCGTTGGAACACGTGTCAGTTCCTT
This sequence comes from Aegilops bicornis, assembly GCA_021605145.1. Lineage (NCBI taxonomy): Eukaryota > Viridiplantae > Streptophyta > Magnoliopsida > Poales > Poaceae > Aegilops > Aegilops bicornis. Next base: position 231,105,126 of record CM038670.1, on the reverse strand, counting down.
AGTGACCCAGGGTCATTTCGGACATAACAGGTCGGATTGCCTAGTGACTATAAATAGCCCACCCTCTACACCATAAATTGGTGGCTGCTCAGAGTTAGTGCACGGCTTTTGTCGTTTGAGAGCAACCCACCTCGAAGCCTTTGAGAGAGAGAAATCCTTGCGAGGACAAAGCCCAAACACCCAGAGCCAAAGAGTGTTAGGCATCAGTGAAGTCTTTCTGTCTTCGTGACCTGAAGACTTATTACACTTGACGACTATGAATCCTCCAGCTGGTTAGGCGTCGCGTTCTGATCATCCAAGAGTCATTGTGGATTGCCGGTGAACACAGTCTGTGAAGGTTTGGAAGTCTACCTTGAAGACTTACCAGAGTGATTGGGCGAGGACCGTGTGTCCTTAGCTCAAGGGGAATAAGGTGAAGACGCGGTCTTCTGAGTTGAATCTCAGCCTCCCTAACCAGATGTACAGTTGTCACAGCAACTGGAACTAGTCCAGCAAATCTTGTGTCTTCAACAAGTGACTGGTTCTATCTTCTCCCTCTCCTTACTTAGAGTTTGTCTTCGTGAAGTCATTGCCTATTTGTCATACATGTCTGACTTCATTGCTTGACTACTTTTGTTGATTGGCTTCTCACTATCTTCCATCTTGATCCTTACTACCTAGCTGCTATTAGTCTTGTACTTTCACGTTATTGCATACTTGACTATGGTTTGCTTGTTGTAGTTTATCTTCCGCTGCATATCAATTAGGTTATTTCTATTGTTTGTCTTCGAAACATCCATGTTTTGAAGACTTTCCTAAAAATCGCCTATTCACCCCCCCTCTAGTCGATAACTAGCACGTACAATACTCTTCCGATGGAATGTCGTTGACCACATTGACCATGCCGCACCGAGAGCACCAAGGAGGTGGACGACGGCGAGGCCTAGGAAGGGGACGACGCGGAGACGGGGAAGACGCGGCAGTGGATGCCCACGCGGAGAGGAGTCCGAGGGTACACCGTTCGGCTGCGCAGAGGCTGTCGTCGCCGCATGGCCTGGCTAGCGGTGGGAGTAGTAGGGGCAATGAGGCCTCAACGGCAGCACAGCCGCCATCGGAGACAGGAGCAAAGCGGTTTCCACAACCTTTAGTTTGGTAATTTGGTGCAAGAAGAGCAGCGATTGAAGAAGCGGCAGGACCGTTCGATTCAAATCCAACGATTACCGCTGCTAGAATTGTTTGTTGACTAAGTTGACAAGCCTCGCAGACGCAGCGTCAACGTAGTAGGCCCACAGGTCAGCCTCCCAACCGGTGCGCCCCAGATGTCAGTGGGAGGAATCATTTTTCTCGCATAATGAGGAGGCAGTTGATTGCGTGCGGCCAGGCTAGCGGAGGGAGTAGGGTGGGTCTTGGAAGCCTGCACGGTATCACAGCGGGCCACAAGAGGAGGGAGCAGGTAGTCCCGCCGGCGCTAGTTTAGGCGACTGGAGCAGGAAGATCAGAGATCGAAGAAGCACGTCGGCCGTTGAATGGACATCCAACGATCCAATGCTTGCTAGAATCGTGTGTTCACCGACAAAGCCTTGCGTAAACAAGTCGACCTCGAAATCAAGGCGTGTACAGCCCATTTGCTATTATTTTTATAACTTTTACTCATTTTCTAATTCATATGGAATTTATTGCAGCCCGCTTTTCCATTTTTAGAATTGCCGCCATTTTCTAGTCGATGCATTGTGGTCAAAAAATTAACTAAATATGTGGTAAATTTTGAAAATTCGCAAATTTTTTCTGGGGAAAAAACATTCTTAATCCAAAAATTAATAGCCATACTAAAACAAATTTAAAAATAAATTATTACTATGTCATGTTAAATCCAATGAAATACGTATAAGATATCAGTGAAGAACAAAATTCAAAAAAACTAATATCTCATTTGCTATAATTTTTTTGGAATTTTCAACCCCTTTTGATATTAGTTTTAACAGACATTGACCATACTCTTTGGCCACGACGGAATGCATCCCTCCTCGTCTTGAAAGATTTGCAGCCCGATGGTCGGAGAAAACAAATAGGCTTAGCTTGGGTATTCTTCAAAAAGAAATACTGGGCTACCTATTTTCCCAAAGAACTGGTGCATGAGCATTTAGCTTTATTTATTTATTTACTTATTTATGTTCAGGGGACCATGAGCATGTACCTGGGCCGGATTCATGTGAGAGCCTCCCTTCCAGTTAATTATGGGCTTCTCTATTGGGCCTTCATCAGTGGGCTGCATGTTATCAACAAGTGGAAAATGTGTTCCATTACAAAAAAATAGTATGAGCTACGACAAGACGGGCACTAAAGGATCGAACCGTGCAACGACTTCCAAAACAACACATTTATTCAACCAGCGTATTTAAATATACTACTGATTGTACATTGAAAACAGCGGCAGCAAAGAACCAGGGCTGGGGTGCAATGTATAAAGAAGCAGGCCAGAAGAGTGAAGACGCTGCTCTTTCTTCCAAACCAAACATCAGCCATCATTACAAAAGGGCTACCAAAAAAGAACAAGTGTATGCATCAAACTAAATAAAGATCCTACTACACCAAGTGTACGCATCTAACTAAGCTGCTCCGGTTAGACGTTACTATTTATTAAGCCGTGGAGATTGGGCGACGGCTTGAACCAGATGGGTGCTCGACGGGGAAACTCCGGCCAGCGGTCGAAGTCTGATACTTGCGACCCTCTTTCCTACTTTGGGCTGCAGAGCGTGGCGGCACATATCAGGGTATGGTGCATGCAAAGACGCATGGTACGCTGCGTACACACAGTTTTGCCTGATGAACAAAACCGCGCTACCATCATGATCCTTGCCGTCGGTTATCTCCTAGTTAATCGGATAATTCAGTCCGACAAACAGAGAGCGTGTACCAAGGCTACTTACCAGCCTCCGATCCAAAAATTCACGAAGGCCCAGAGAAGTTGGGATCTGCTCAAAGACACGGCGGATCGTGATTCTATTCTGCGAAACAACACGTCCGATACGCGAGCGATCATCAATCTTTCGCCGATAAATGCGATCAAGCCAGGAACCACCAGAATCGCCATGCCGCTTTTCTTTGAAAGGTTACGGGATTAGGAAGGGTAGGGACACCAGGCAGCCTACAACATCATATCAAGTTGGAGTCAAATAAAAAAGGGCTCTTGATTTAGTCAATCTTAAGAACAGCATGTTATGAGCATGAATATTTTTTCAGTAAAAGTTGACAGTAATATAAGCAAGCCATCAAGATATCATAGGAAAGTAACACACTGTTGTAACAGCCGTTTGTAGCGATGACTGGAGTAGGCCAGCAATACGTCCAGCCATAGAAGGAGTCGACAACGTAAATGAAGCCCTTGTGTTCAATGGCATCAGAGAACCATGGAGGATGTATGATCCTGCGATGGACGTGCAGATTTATCCACTTACCGCAGTGACCTGTCAGATAGGCGAGACCGCGGTTGAAGAACACAATTAGCCTGAAATCTTTATAATTCGCAGATCTTGTGGGCACTTGGCAGATTACAACCTTGAGCAAATCAAACTTGGTATCATGTTGGCTACTGTAAGATTCCGAGTATTCTGGGCCGCGGTGCCAAAGCAATGCAGTGTTAATCAAAGGAGGATCAATCGCGGTGTAGACCTCCACGAGCATCCAGTGCCGCGACCGTCGACGCAGCACCATCCAAGACGTGTTCATGCCGACCCAAAGTACATACCGTTAATGTAGCCGAGGTCGACGGGGATCGACCGCTGATGAAGGGGTTGATGCTCGCCACCCTACGATCGTTATGCTGCGTGACACGCCGTTTCTGAAGATCAGGTGGCATCAGCAAGCAAGGAGCTGGCTTAAAAAGCTCCGACCTGAGGGCGTTGAGTAAATGGTACAGCCCTGACGAGCACGCGGCGAGCGGCATGGTACTGAGATTGTCCACACGTGAAACAATGAGCTTGATTACCTCTGTGGGGAGCGAATTCCAGCCACTCTTTCGTGGACGCTGCTCGGTTACGCCATTGTTAGTGCTTGGGTTTTGGACGAGGGGGAGGCGCCTTTAGCGGGGATGGAAGCTTGGACGAGATTATGTGCGGACAAAGATGGAGAAGCGAATATGTGCTGCGGGAAGTGGACAGGTGATCATGACTACTGACGCCGCTTGACTTACGAGACACATACCAAAGAGCGTAGGGTCATATCGATGCGGCACAACTTGCTTGAGTGATCGCAGATCGGTACTCCCTACAGTACCTACTACAGTACTATGCCCTAGCTTGCTAGAGTACAGTAGTAGAGTAGGACTCTGCTCTACTACTAGCACCGGAGGAGTAGTATATTCTAATCTAAAATAGTTACAAACTTCAATGCCCGAGCGTGGAATGACTACGAACCGTGCTCAAAGACCGTGTCTACGTGGTGTTTGGACTTATATGCAAAAAAATAGCAAGATGCCCGTGCATTGCACGGCACACCAACATCACCAACTCGGTTTTTTCTCTACTCCTACTCCTATAAAAGACTCAGTTGGTGATTATGGGGGCGAGGAGGCGTGTTCAGCCGGGCGTGCAGCGGACGGCACAGCACTATTCGATTTGTTATTAAAAAAAGTAGTAGAGATAGAGACATAGGGAGGAGCACGAGGTTCTGGGAGATAAGGATGAACGAGGCAAGGCCTTATCTGTAAATGTGGAGACAGGTGCGGGTATCTTTTGTAAAATTGTCATAGTTGGCTTTCTATCCGCCGATATAGATCGAGACGGTCTATATTACAAGATGGCAGGCATACCATCATCACCAACTCGGTTTTCTATAAGAGTAGATATATATAGATATAGATAGATAGAGACTAGGGAGTACTAGTAAGGACACCATCTACTGCTTCGTGTGCTACTCCTGCGCTCCATTCGGCGGCCGCAACATCCCCTACAACCACAACCTCTTCCTCAACGACATGGGCGACAACCTCAACGCCAACGGTGCTGCTCCCGTTGCACCGTATGTGTTTCTGTCCTTCCTGTTCGAAATCATGGTAGAATTCATGTTTCTACTCTGTATCCTACTACTATGCTAGTCCACATGATTAGTTTCATCTCTGTTATAGCCGTCATGATTTGTTTTGTGCTTATTCGGATTAAATCTTGTAGTAACTTGCTCATATATTCAATCGGCGCAACGCCCCTACAACCACTCCCGCTTTCATGGACGGCCTGGTCGATGCCTCCAAGGAGCCCTTCGTCCACTGCTATGAGTGCCCGATGCCGTTTTGTGGCTCACCGGCGGACATGGTGCATCACCTCACGGATGCGTGCAGCGGTCACTGCTGGTCCTTGGCGGAGTACGACACGTGCTACCGGTTCACCATGCCGGAGTCGCTGGAGGATCACCGCCGCCTGCTAGTCTCGGAGGAGGACGGCAGCGTCTTCCTCTTGATCGTGGGCACCGTCGAGGCCCGCACGGGCCGCCGCCCCGTCTTTGTAGCGTGCATCAGGGCGCTGCCACGACGCCGACATCGACACGAGGCAGATGTACTGGTGCAAGGTCAACGTTACTACCCCTCCGGGTCACGTGGGCGGCGAAACCGGCCTCATCGGATAGTCTTGGAATCTGAGGAGCTGGGACTATCCCGCCAATGTGGACTTGGAAAACCCATGGCATCCGTTCTATCCTTTACCCTCCGACTCGGTGCACGGAGATTCCAAGGAGGTTCACCTGGATATACGCATTATCAAGTGCACTTAGAAAACATGTAGTGTGTATGTGGGCGCTTATGGCCCGTGTTTTTGCCGCTTTTGATTATGTAAGCTTGTCGTTAAACTTGAGTGGATTTCGCCGCAGTCGTTCCTTTGAACTGCTCCTCTCAGTGAGCTGATGTAAGACACTTTGGGTTTCATTTGATAATGGAACCGGGAGGAGCCTCCTGTTCTTCTAAAAAAATACGCATTATCAAGTTAAATGTTGATCATTAGTCTTCGCTCAATGTAATCCGTTGTCTAAGCATGTGGAGACTTCCATGCATGATCTTGCTCTATTGGAGTACCGCGCATGAATAGAAGTGTATCCGTTTATGGTTTAGTCTAAAATCTTCCATGTATAATTTTTTACTACAGTACCGGTGAAAGACTTACGATGAACCATTTCTTACATCTCCTCTGCCCCCTTGCAAGTCATCCTGATTTAATCCCTCCGTCTAGGTGTATAAGGGCATGGTTAATATTACTTAATAGTATAGCCAACTGTTGACTATAAGAAAGTGTCATGTCATCTGTAGCCAACATGTATAACAATCGACACGCAAAAACTAATTCTTAAAGATCATTTCTTGCAAAGCTTATTTCTTCACAAGTTTTGGATGCAGGTTGAACAGTTGAACGCTTTTGTTTGCAAAAGATACCTTTTTATCTATTTCACCCGGATGTTTCTGAGCTCTAGAGATGAGATAATATCCGAAGAAACCTATCGATACCCGTTACACATGAGATGAACCCCACATCCTTTGTCAAAATAAACAACTCCCGATCAATGCATTTCACTCTTGATTGCAACGCATACGAGCACCTTAATACTATAGATTAGTACGACCAAAAATTGAACTAACATTATATATAGTACGATAAATACTGATGCATGTCACCTAAAATTATATAATTCAAAACTATGTTCAAATACGAATCCAACGATATAGTTTTTGTTGACATGCACTAACATTTTGTCAGTTAATCTTCAGTCAAATTCAAAGGGGGACTAATAAACCATGACCGATGTAGTACAAGTGTAGAGGGCGGCGCTGCACGGGAGTCTCATCTCTCACTCGTGGCGCGGCAGTAAAGCCGTCATATCACAAAACCCAACCACTCCCAGTAATAAGTGGCCTGGTAAAATAAACGGACAAGCAACCATCACATCCCTTCGTCTTTTTTGCATTTCATCTCTCTGCATTTACTTTCTCCGGTTCATCTCGCACACTCGATCCCTAGCTACTACTCCTAGGGCCAGTTCTTTTGGCGGCTTCGCCAGCTTTTCCCACAAGACTAGTCACAGTGGAGAGTAACAATAAGGCGCCTCACTCATTTATTTAGGCTTCTAAACTACTACTCCGTCCTGGTTTATTCCTCACCATTGTAATTTGTGCTAAATTTTGACCAAAGATTTAATAGATAAAATGTTACTCAAAACACTTAGGCGCGGTGCATCTAGGTGTGTAAGTCATCTTATGAAAACCAAATAATTCCAAAACACTTAGGCGCGGTGCATTAACTTCTACCTTGTTTCTTGTTTCTTGACATATCAACCAATAAGAGATAAAGAGTGTGCATGCTTTTAGTGACTTGAGATATCAAACACGACATGCAGTGGTTAGTTCATTGCATGCAATACTATTAATTAGAAAATAAACATTAACGTTTCTCGTTTTCTCCTCCTCCTTGGTCACGGTGCATAGCCTAAGATGACTTACTCACCTAGACGGATGGAGTAGTGCATGTGACATGCACTAACATTTCATTAGTTAAATTTATGATCAAAATTTGACACAGATTACAATGGGGACCAATAAACCAGAACGGGTAGTAGTTATGGGATTACTAATCTAGAAGCCTAAAAGAACTGGCCCCTGGTACTCCTACTAGTAGTAGTACTCACATTGGAATCGTTTCACAAGCTTGACTAATGCTGTTTTTATACTTTTACAAAAACCGCATCATAATGTTTAAACGTGCATTTGCACGTACATAAGTAATAGTAGTACTCCCTACGTCTAGGTGTACAAATCTTCCCTCCTTCTTGGTCACCGTGCACAACCAAAGATGACTTATTGACCTGGACGGAGGGAGTAGAAAAGTCTACAAGCATATATCGAGAGAGACGTGTAGTCCGATAGTCTATAGTAAAGTTTGTGCTATATGCACTTACTTGCAAAATGTGTAATAATACACAACGTTTCCAAACTTTCCCTTCTACATACTTAATTAAGGAAGCTAAAAATTCATGAACATTCGGGATTTATCATTTGCGTCCCAAAACTAATGAGATCGCCTTACGAAACAAAAATTATACTCCTCGTAAAAGCCACGGCGCTCGCAGGAGCGCTTGCGGCGTGCCACGAGTGCCCTGGTGCACGGCCGTTTCCCAGCCACGACATTAACGCTTCTTCCTCAGCCTCGCAACTCGCGAGGTGCTGATTGGCTTCTTGCGGTAGCGCGATCTCACCGGTTTGGTGATCCGGCGCCAACAGGTACTCCTCCTGGCTAGAAGCGTGCACTTGGTCCACGTACCACCAAGCGTAGATGAGGCGCTTGGGCCCGACTGCACTCAGGGCGTCGGCACGGGCGTCCTCCTCCACCCTCACGGCCCTCGCACGAGCCTTCTTCCAAAGAACCAATTGCTTGACTCTCTCGGACGCGACATAGATCTCCCAGAAAGCTTGTTGCGCGGTGCGCTTCTCTTCCTCGCCTTCTTCTCTGCCTCTATTTTGACGCGCTCTGCTGGAGGCAAAGCCTCCCACAAGGCGACATCCATTTCTTGCCAAAGCTCCTCAAGGCTGGGGGGCTCGGCGGGCGGCGCGGCGTTCTCCTCGTAGCGGGGAGCCGACGCGTCCTCCGACGCGCGTGCTGGGGAGATTGGGAACACCGACGCGTCCACCTGGACACATCACGGCGAGGAGCGGAACGCCGACGCGCCCTCCTCGACTAGTGGCGGCGAGGAACGGAACGGCGACGCGCCGCGTCGCGGCGAGGAGCGGAATGCCGACGCGTCCTCCTCGACTAGTGGCGGCGAGGAACGGAATGGCGACAGCGTCGCAGCGGGCGAGGAGCGAACACCGACGCGTCCTCCTCGACTAGTGGCGGCGAGGAACGGAACGGCGACAGCGTGACCATCCGCGGTGCAGCGAGGGGCCCTAGGGCTTGGGAGGCGATGCCATGGTGGTCGACGTGAGAGGGAGGGGAGGAGATAGCGATGAACGTGAACGTGAGGGGAGGAGATAGGGATTTCGTGGGAGGCGTGGTATTTATAGCGAGCAATGGCACACCTCGTAAGATATGGATCGAGCTGCAGCGGCTTAGCTGCAGGTCCGATTGCGTTCTTGACATGTGGGCGATTACATCGCTGGGCCCGTATGTCGATGACCCAATGCAACTCAAGTTCAGTAAAAGCTCCGTGGGCATATTTGTTGGAGTAAATTACGGGGGAGCGAAGGGGTGGAAATATTGCTGGTCACAACGGATTGGACGAGCGTGGGGGGAGGAGGGTCATGCATGCAGATATTTTCACACGGGGTGGCATGGTGGGACCGCCGGAGGGAGAAGGAGAGTTTGGCACGCATATTGTTTCCGCACATGGAGAGGAAACGGTTTGGAGACGAACGGGCTTCCTGCAGGTATGGGGAATGGTGCATAATAAGTCATCTTGCATGTCGGGCTAGGTATAGTCTCAAGTCATTAAAAACATACACGCCCACACATGTTCATATTTCAAGGTGCACTAAATTATTGCATGCGATGATTAAGGCTGGCCATAATGGTGGTATCTTAGCTGGTATCATGCACACGGGAATAGCAAACATGCTGATGTGGCAAAGAATTAAAGAAGAGAGGGGGTTAGAGTAACTAGTGTTCATGCATGCATTGGTAAACACATTTTTTTGTGAAGAACGACAGCATTAGTTGAGTACTTTTACAGACTTCAAAAACTATTCCACCGCCTCTACTATCTTGCTAATAGTAGGTGAAATTTTTGAGTCGAGCCCTTTAAACTAGAAGGGAGGTAGTGCTACTCTAATAGCTAGGTGTGTAAGTCATCTTACGAAAACCAAATAATCCCAAAACACGTAGGCGCAGTGCATTAACTTCTACCTCGTTTCTTGTTTCTTGACACCTCAACCCATAAGAGATGAGGGTGTGCATGCTTTCCCTCACCCGAGACTATCAACCATGTCATGCAGTGGTTAGTTCATTGCATGCAATACTATTTAATTAGCAAATAAACATTAATGTCTCTCGCTTTCCCCTCCTCCTTGGTCACGGTGCACAGCCTAAGATGACTTACTCACCTAGAGCGGAGGAGTACCAACATTCACAATGTCAAATCAATATTTTTACACTCATTATAAAACGTAGTTCTTATACTCATTATAATCAGTATTGTAGATATTGATATTTTTAGTATAAATTTGGTCATGGGATTTCATTGATGCCTGTCAAAGCGTGGAGAAACCGGAGCTTAGGGCTTGCATTGCCGGTTTCTACATAGGTATTTCTCTTCATAATCCTGTAATTTTAGAGATTGGTTGCGCTTTTGTGGTAGCGTCTCTTGCATCGGGGGACTATGACAGGTCTGCTATGCGTGACCTGAAGATGAAAGCGTTGAGCATCTCGAAGTTGATCAACAATCTTCAATTGTCAAAAATTAGCCGCTCGCCAATAAGGTGGCACACTTAATCGCTAAGTATAGCTTTGAAAATAGATTAGATGGTATTCTTGTAAATAACGCATCACCTGTGTGGTGAATATTGTGTCGAATGAGTGTATTGGTGTGGCTGGTTAATTAATATAAGGTGGTGTTAAAAAAGTATATATTTGGTCAAACACTTTACAAACGGTTGACGGGAGTAAAAAGGACCAAAGGGAGTATCATGCATGCGGAGTAGGCAAAAAAATTGCTCATTTATAGCCGGTCGAAGTCTTAAAGGGCGCGACCGTGCGAGGGAGGCGAAGGTCGTGGGAGGCGCGACGGTTGACGGAATTAAGTGAAGTTACATCCACGCGCCGGCATGGCGTGCGAACAGGCAGAAGCTATACGGTCAGGCCTACGATATGGGTCTAGTAGACATGACATCTAGTGGGTGCCGCATAGTTCTCGAGAACTCTTTGGGGGCTTGCAGCCGTTTATCCACCGGGCAAGCCAGCAACCCCACGCCGTTTGAACGCCCTACTCGTCCCCGTCTTCTACCTCACAACAGTTCGCTCCCAGTCGTCCCGTCCTTTCACAGTTTTTGCGGGGTACAACAGTTCAACTTCTCCTAACCCTCCTCCAAAATCCATGGCCTCCCAAATCTCCATGGTCGCCGCTGAGTACCAGGTTAGAGCCATCACCGGCGATCAGTTCATCATCATCTACACACATGGATCCGCGACGGTGAAAGCATGGCTTGCTCGCTTCCTACGCATGTTCAACAGTTCAACGGATGAGTGGGTCGCTGGGCTAGATGTTGAGTACACCACAGTCTGGGGCGGGAGAAGGATCTAAAGGATGAAGAGAGGAAGAAGCCGCCGTGATCCAGGTTTGCGTACATAACGCTTTGCTTGGTCTACCACATATGCCATGGCGACGTTGAGTGCCAGGATTTTAAGAACTTCCTCAAGGACAAAAGAGTGAAATTCACATCGTAGGGCTTTAAGAACGAGAGATGTCCTGCGTCGAATAGGTCTCGTGCGAGCCAGCCCTTCGATCTCCGGAAGGCAAGCTGGCGTCCTCCTCTCAACCTTCAATGCTGACCCTAGCAGCAGCCATGATTGATCCTTCAGACGCTTAAACTGAAGAAACCTCATCACGAGTTTCATCATGCATGGGAGTCAAAGACATTAGATGAAGATCACATCCTGTATGCAGGAATGGATGCCTACCTTTGTTTAAATATCTACATGGGTTGGATGAAGAAGCAGAGCCCAGTGTCCGGTTCAAGCAAAGAAGCGTCGGCGAAGAGGAAGAGGAAGAGGGACAAGGACAAAGTCAAGGACGTGGACTCGGACTCCGAGTAGGTGGCGATCTTGCCGTCGCTCATGCTGGTTCTCACTGCAGTGTCAAGCGGACTAGTTGCTTAGTTTATTTTCTAGGGTGTGTTGTGCTGATGGCCCATCAGAACTATGTTTATGTTCATTCTCGTTATTTGAACTCTTTAGTACGTACAGTATTACTAGTACTATGTCTTACTACTGTTCTTCTTGCAGTTGGTACTCTGCTTTCGTATCTTCGGGTTCCTGTACTTAATACGTTCGTATTACTAGTAGTATAATTTGGGTCAGTCGATTTGTGAAAGAAGTTCGACGGAGCGAAGGAAGAAGACGACACAAGAGGTGGAAGAAGCCCTTCTAGCCATCCATGTTGCATCAAACGGCTCACATGAGTCGACTGACCCAAATTGCTCCTTCAGATTGCAGGATCCACGTGGCATTCAAGGTCTCGAAGGTAGACGCGCGACCGGCTTCCGCCGCGACAGCCACCACGAGCGCCTCCTCCGCGCGGGCGGAGACGACAATGACACGCTAGTTCCTCCTCGCCGGCGTGCTGGAGCACGCGCTCGTCCTCCTCTTCGTACGCCGCATGCATAAACGCGGCTCCACCAGCTACTCGCGTGCTTGGCAGCGCGGCGGCATGACGAGGAGGGACTGCAGACGACGTGAGCAGGCGAGCCTTCGGCTTCATGGCACAGGGATGGCGGCGACACGGCGGTGATGGGCGAGAAATTGTTGGCCGGAGCAGGCGGGCGCCGGCATGCGCAACGGCGGCGGCGGACTATTGATGAGTGCGTGTATGGGAGCTTACTTCAGTTTTATATAAGGTTCGTCAAACTTAAAAGAAAGGGTCTGCCTATGTCACATCTAGATGTGAGATATTATCTCACATCTAACTCCCTCACCCTTAAAATCCATGGGAGACTTTTAAAAAAATCATGGGTGAGTGAGTGGAAGACTTTAAAAATCAAGGGTGAGTGAGTTAGATGTGAGATAATATTTCACATCTAGATGTGAAATAGCAAACCCAGAAACAAAACCGCATTTAGTACACGTAAACATTAGACTTAGGCAGCGCTTTTATTAAATTTTTTAAGTTAGTACCACAGCCACGAACGGAATCTTGTGCAAGCGCGTGAACCGCGGCCGCGCGGTCGATCGAACGGTGCATCACCGTGTCGCACTCGAAGAACATCCACCGAACCTTTTTGTGTGTGTGAAAACAATCCTCGAATATTACTCAAGCTTTTTTTCCTGGGAAAGTTCTTGACGCTGCAATATTTCCATATATTTGAATTTAGCTCCAATTTGTGTTTATTTGGATTTGGACGTTTTAGGTGCGCCCTAGTTTTTTTAATACTTATTTTGTGTGTGTTGTCGTGGAATTGTCACGGCAGTTGTCCTCTTGCAAGGACTTAATCGTGGAGCCATCGCAACTAGGAAGCTTAAAGGGGTTAATCGGGGCAAAGGACACGAGAGGGTTTATACTAGTTCGGATCCTTACGGTGAAGGAAGCCTACGTCTAGTTGGGTTGGTATTGCTTGAGGTTTCGATGACCAGGGAGCGAGATACGCTATGCCCGGTTCTCGAAGTGTTGTTTTTTTCCTAAGCCGCTGCCGGGTCGTCCCCTTATATACACGGATTGACGCCCTGCGGCTTACAGAATCCCGGCCGGCTCATAAACAGTGTCCGGCTCGGTGACTAGTCAAGTCTACCTTATGATACAAGTCATGCCATTATGGCGGTTTACTACAACGGGCCTTAAGTCGCCTGTGGGCCTTAGGCTCCTTGTTAAGTCGCCATCTTCATGCTTGGACTTGGGCTTCTGTTTGGTAACTATCTACGTAACCCGGCCCCTCCTGGGCGGCATACACAAATAGTTATATCCCCAACATGTGTGACTGAGAGAGAACGTGTGTATGTGTCCATATGTGTGTTGTGGCGGAAGGGAAATGTGGAGAAGGTGTGCGTGTGATACAGACATAGAGAGGTGTGAATGTGCAAATGATCATGCATGAGTGAGACATAGACAGATGCCGATACGTTGTGTATACATGAGAGAACGGTCTTCTAGTTTACTTGTGTGTGTGTGTGTGTGTGAGAGAGAGAGAGAGGAGCATCCGTAACACAACAACCATCTCTCTCGATTCGTCCGTCCCTCGCACGATCACATGCAACACATGCATCAACGCGCACATTTTGACACCCTCACTCGGGCCCTGCCCACCTCAAGGCCCGCACAATCTCTTCATGAATACCCATTTCTCTCCTTAGGTTTGTTTTCGCTCAATATCTGACACACACACACGCAGCACAACACACACACACACACTCCCCCGAGCACACAATTCATCCCCATCCAAGGTTATACGGCGACCACTCTCGCTTGTGCTTCTTTGCACCCCAACATGCACAACACCTCAATCTTCAAAGAGGGCATCGAAAGCAGATCAAAGACGGCGACCACACCGCGCTTAGAGAATGCGGGGTCATTTGGAAGCGGGTGATGTGACGACGGCCGACCGACTCCCCCCACCCTCTCTCTCTCTTGCACAAAATTACCAATCCCTCTCTCCCCCGCACAAAATTGTCAATCCCTCGACCCATGAGATCCTTCCCCTCTCGTCCATGTTTTTCTAGCTCTCTCATCAAACATGTTGTCTCTTCTCCTTCCACGTATACAGAATCCGGATGCACACGCATCTCACGTATATTACATGTCTCCATCTTTCTCACAGACCTAACTTCTTCCTCTCTCTTTCTCTCTCTCTCTCTCTCTCTCTCTCTCTCTCTGTCTCGTTAGGTTTGTCTCCTACTCTCTCGTCCACATACATACAATCTTTCCCGCCCTATCTGCTCCATCTTCAAAAGCTCTCTCTGCACGTTTCATTCACACAATGGGATATGTCAAAATGTTGCTTCTATAATGGCTGATGTAGAGTTTTGGTTGTTTTTGTTGCATCCTACAAAGTAATAACTATGAAATGCATTTAGATTATCATTTTACTGGGATTATGTGAGTTTGAGCATGTTGTGAAGTATAGACCTTGTATACATCTTGGGATTCGACAATGATTGTAACTATTGAATTGTATAGACCATTACATTCGAAGTCAATAGCCTAATATATTTATTTCACAATTTCAACAAATGATTAGTTCACTACAAACTAAGAAAACAAATGTGTACTCCCTCCATTTTTATTTAAGTCCGCGTATTAGCATTGGTCAAAGACAAGTTTTGTAAACTCTTAGAAAGCTTATAACAAAAAGGGAAAACTTTGTTTTTGCCACTCTAGTTTTTGCCCACTTTGCTTATGCCACTCTAGAATTTGACATTTCACTTTTGCCACTCTTAGCTTTTGACAATATATCACTTTTGCCCTTCCGTGGAAAAAACAAAATTTTCCAAGTGGCAATTGTGATACATGTCAAATGCTAAGAGTGGCAAAAGTGAAATGAAAAATTATCGGTTTTGCCACGGAATGGCATTTGTGATGTATTATCAAAAGCTAACAGTGGCAAAAGTGAGATGTCAAATTCTAGAGTGGCATAAGCAAAGTTGGCAAAAACTAGAGTGGCAAAAACAAAGTTTTCCCTATCAAAAAATATTAACATATACAATAACAAATAAATACCATTATATTCATTATTGAATGTACTTCCACACCATACATATTTGTTATGGTAAATGTTTATATTTTTATATAAACTTGGTCAAACTTTAGGAAGTTTGACTTCGGTCAAACCTAATATGCAGAGTTTACTACTACTACTCGCTAGTTGCTTAGCCGAATCACTCAACACGCCACACGGGGAGTCCGTGTCACAAAATTTTGAGGTCGGTGGGAAAAATCTCCCATGACCCTGATTCGAAAGCGATGGGAAGTTACCATCATAGCCTTCGGAACAGGCCTACGGACGACGCTTGGTAGGGGGTTGTTTTCGTAACTTCATGTTCACCCTACCCAGCCAACCCCACCCCGGCACCCAGAGCAGTACACCTGAATACTCCCCATTTTCTATCACCACCGCAAAATAGACTTCTCCACGGCACCGCAGCAGCCTTCGTGCTCCTCCCTTTACATCAGCGCACTCATCCACCGCAGCAAGATCCGCCTCATCGATGACCTCGTATGTCAGATCGAGCCGGTCCACCGTCGTCGTCAGAGACGGAGCCTCTTCCCGCATCGCCTTCCACGGTCTCGGATCTGCTTCCCGGAAGCCCGCGCCAAGCGCAGAAGTACCACCGTCGTGGACAATGAACTGACTCCCGTTGCCGACCATGACTCACAGAGGCCGCCTCGACCATCGTTCTCCTCCTCGATTGGTAATGTGTGTATTGAATCACTTAGCAGTACATGTGCGATTATAATTTTGTTCATACCTACCCTTCAATTTTCACGGGTGCTATTGTTCCTGTAAAATTAATTGGTTATAGCCTCCATTGTCCAACAGAATATCATTTGGTAATTGTGTGTCGCTCTGTATGATTTGTGCTTGGGTAGGTTTTTCATCCGCAACCTGTAGTGTGGCAAATGATGGAAAGGTTTTTAAAACTAGCAAGATGCCCATGCGTTGTACGCATCAAGATGCATTTGTATGAGTAGTTTATCTTGTGGGAGAAAAGGATGAACGAGGGAAGGCCTTATTTGCAAATCTGGAGAGGGGTATGGGTATCTTTCTACAAAATTCCCATTTGTTTCTTTCCTATCCGCCGATATAAATCAGACGGCCTATATTGCAAGAAAAAAGTATAGAGAAAAAAGTAGACAGTAAAGGAAGTAGAGATAAATATTAAATATTAAATATAAAATAAATATAACCGTAGAGAAGAGAGTAGAAATAGCGAGACGCGTCGGAAAGGATCTCACAGCTGGAAAAAGCGGCCGGGTGTGCGCTTAGTTTTGGCGTGCCCAAGGCTTTATAAAATCCAATGCCCTCCCACCGCTCATGCCTTGCCACCGCTCTGTGCCTCGCCACCGCTCTCTCCCGCTCTTTTAGCCTCGCCGCCCGCCACACCATGCCGCCGCGTCACCGGAAACTTGGGGATACCACGGCGTCCGCAGCGCCCTCCAAGGCTTCTCCGCCGAGATCTGGTTCAGCGGGATGCGCCTCGGCCTCGGCAATTTTGACACCGCTTAACGAGGCCGCCACAGACGACGCGGGCGGCGTGGCGCCCGGTGGCCTCATAGAATATTGAACTTCCCCAACGTGCGGCGTGGGAGCGGGCGTGAGCTCGGCGCCTGCGCTTAGCACCAACGAGGATCGCCGCGACAACCGGAGGCGGAGCACTGTCTCGGCATCGCCGAGATGGACGAGAAGCCATGGCGCTGTGGGCGCCAACACTTGGACATCATCAACGGCGTGAGTTCTATGCGCAAAGGAGGCGGAGAGGGATAAGAGGAGGGCGGAGCGAGCCGCCTATCGCGAGGACAAGCGTGAGGCAAAAGCGGACGCTCAATTCAACATGAGGCTAGGAGCAGCGTCATACAGGAATCCGGCGGCGATCGGTATCTTCACGCCTACGATCGGGCGTCGGGAGGAGGACATCACCGAGGAGGAGTCGTGCGACGAGGAGTAGTTGAATTATCTTTTTATCTATCTATGCTGAGAACTATCCTCTACTCTCTAGTATCTACTTCTCGATCTCGACTGTAAACGCTTTTTTAAAGCGCCCGGCTATGCGATTCTGTTGGAGATGCTCTAACATGGCGGGGCGAGTGCTTTAATGTAGCCCACAAGATGCGCGAGTATTACTAGTAGTATTTTTCTTGCCATGTTGAGATTTTAAAACCACGAGTGTGAACATGCAGAGGAGCAATGAAGACCAAACACGGGATATTTGGGACATCTTCAAGGAGCATGGCAAGTTAAAGAGGAGCTGCACCGAACCTGTAAAACGAGCTTTGGTAAGTAACACCCTTTCAATTACTTTCATTTAGCCTCGTGTTCTTCGATGTGTATATGTTGTAGTTTATGTTTCTCTTAAGTGTGGTGTTCTTTGATGTGTAATAAGAAGAGTCTTAATCGTCCTAATGCTTTCGTTTTTAACTTGATGTAGGAAGTGGGTGTTCTCACCTTGTAGCATGTTTTTATATTTCTTTTCCTTTTGAATTCACTTCTCCGAGTTCTGTCTATCTGGCTTCTACTAAATGGATCTAGGTTTCTCTGAGTATTGATCTAAAAAAGAAGTAACTTCATGTCAGGATGTAGTTGCAGCGAGGAGGGAAGTATGGTCAACCTCGAGACCATGTTTCCAAAATGAGGCTGGATTACACACAAGGTGCCAGTTCCCTAATGATGCTGGATTAGACACAAGGTGCAAATTCCCAGATGATGCTGGATTACACACAAGCTAGGTGGAGTCGCCAGCTGTTCGTGTCCTCGTGGCATTAGTAAAGGCTGAAAGAAAGCGTGCAGCAGCCCTTGAGAATGTAGCTGAGTTCCTGAAGAAGCGAAAAGAGCAATCAGATGCTCTCTTCACCCAAGCCAAAGAAGAGATGGAAGAAGCCATAAATAAGCTAGCAGAGGCAGAGCAGGCTAGGCATCTCCTGCTATCTAAAACTGTTGTCAATACAAAATTTCCTTCATAATAGCTAGGTACAAATGTTTATCCAGTCAGCATGCCTGTTGTGATGTCTGTGCATCTACTGATGTGGCACAAAATGTTTTTTTGGGTCATGTAATAACAACAATTACTTTCCAAACAATAACAGATGAAGCATTGGACATGGTATAGTTCACGCGCAAGCCCGACATTCCAAGTTCAACTTCCACATCAAACTCATGTTCACAGATATCTGCACATTCATACATAATGTCCACAACCATGATTCACTTCAAAGCCAAAAAAATGTGAGGAGAGTTATAAAAAAATAAAAACCTCTACTAGTTCCTGCTACCAGTGCGAGGACACCAAGTCAAGACCATGAGTATATTTTAGTCATGTTTTCTGTTCTAAAATGCCTGCCGGCTCGCGGAAGGATGTGTTGTCTGCACACGCGCGGATTCAATGAACGCAGGCGGGGCAGTATTAAGTTGGTTGCACGTGGCGAGGAGGCGTGCTCAGCCGGGCCTGCAGCCGAAAAGTGCCCTCTTGCCGGGCCAGTTCAATGCCCGTGCTATGAGAGGTCGCGTCCGTGTCGAGCAATCACTCCCTCCGATCCTTTTTGTATGGGTATAACAAAATCTCGTTTTCCATTCACATTGTACAAGTAAAATCCGTGGATAAACTTTGACCCAAAGTACGATGGGGACTAGTAAACCAGAATGAGGTAGTAGTTTTTTTTAATCAAAGAAGGGTTTCCCCTTCCGATTACTGAAAACCAGCATCTAAATCTAAACCATAGTATTTGCCCTAGAACTACCAGGTTCAACATCTCGCAACATAAACCCATACAACCATACGCCAAGGAGGTACGTAGTACTATGAATTCCATTTTCGCTCCATACAAATCAGTCTAAAAACTACTTACTACTTATAACGTGCCATTGAAAATCGAAACTCTTAACCCCGCTAAAAAACGATATTTTAAACGTGGCTACTCGATCTGTGGCAATCGGGCGAGCCACCGCGCTCAAGTCGTTCACCGTGGTCCCGACCATCAACTCCTACAAAGGTGCTCCACCACGCACCGGTACCATGAATGCAGCAACCGTGGCGCCTAGGGTTTTAGGGTTTATTTGTTAACGTTGCCTTTTACGTAACACTCATGTGTGCGAGATGAGAGGCTGATCAAGGCGTCCGCCTCTTCTCTTCGTATATGTACTCCGCCGTTTGTGCGGTGTCCAAAAATTATAATAACTACTAGCAATGTGCCAATGCGTTGCCACATGATCAAAGTAGATTAATACATATTCACCGATTTGATAGAAAAAAGTCTAGTTTTGAAATACGTATATCACTAAAAATATGTTATGTTTCACTCAAAATATATTCCTTTGGCGGTTTTGATGAGATAAGGGAGGAATGTTGTTAGTTTCAAGATTCGAAGTGGTATATGTCTAATTTCTACTCTTACTAGCAAGATGCCCGTGCGTTGCACGGAACATCAAGATCTTGTGGGAGAAAAGGATGAACGAGGGAAGGCCTTATCTGCAAATGTGGTGAAGAGTGCAGGTAAATTTCCATATTTTCCTTCCTATCTGTCAGATATAAATCGGATGACCTACATTGCAGGATGGCAGGCCCACCATCATCACCAACTCTATTTTTTATCCCTACTCTTATAAAAAGCATTGTCGGTGATGATCGTGTGCCTGCCATCCTGCAATATAGGCCGTCAATCTATATCTGACGGATAGGAAGGAAATTATGGCAATTTTGCAAAAGATACCCACACCCCTCTCCACATTTGCAAATAAGGCCTTCCCTCGTTCATCCTTTTCCCCCACAAGATAAACTACTCATACAAATGCATCTTGATGTTCCGTGCAATGCATGGGCATCTTGCTAGTTGTTGCAAAAGGCCCATGTGTGTGTGAGAGAGAGGGAGAGTGGAGGAGGGCGGAGTGCATGTGTGACAAAGACACAAGTAGTGTGTGTGCGATAGGTATCAGCTTAAAATGAGGCGATAGTGTGTGTGTGTGTGCACGATCGAGAGGGCGTGTCTCAAGAAGGGAAGAAAAAGCTACATAGATACAAGGAGCGGGAGAGAGACATGTATGCGATGGTGGAAGCACGAGTGTGCGGGTGTATAAACCTATCTAGAGGCTAGCCAGTCGATAAATGTTTGTGAGAGAAATACGAGTCGGGGTGCGAAAGCGAGAGTTTTGTGTGTGAGAGAGAGACGGTAGTCGGGAAGGGGAGTGGAAGCAGGAGTTGTGTGTGTGTGTGTGTCTGTGAGAGAGAGAGAGAGGAGACGGTAGTCGGGGTTGTCTGATCGGTAAACAAATGAATAATGTCAGTCTGGGATGGAGACGAAAAGGAGACCGCAACAAATGTTGTGTCTACAGGAGAGAGAGAGAGAGAGAGTAATTTTAGTGGTATGAGTCATATGTATAGACATATAGGGTGTGTGAAAGAATCTCGTAGAGAGAAAGACAAAGTGAAAGATGAGTGGAGACTGTGTGTGGCGGTGAAAAAGAAAGCTTAGATACCGAGTGATACCAGAGAACAGTAGAGACGTGAGAGATAATGAAAACCGTGTAATGTATAATGATAGGGAGAGTGTGACACTTCTCAAGGGAGACGTCGAGAGACCATGTTTGCGAGGATAGGAGAAACATGAAGTGAGCGTGCGGGTGAGCTGGAGAAAAGAGAGTGATAGCTACCTGAAGGAGCATGCATGCGAGAGAGATGGGCGTGAAAGGAGTGAAGAAAAAAGGGATTCAAATATTTGAATTCGAGATGATGATACATGTAATCCATACTCGAACCAAAATTGATCTATCAAACATGCATACTCATATGAATTCACGCACATCTATGTTATTTAATATGTAGATATTACTGATCCATACATTTTAGTGGAACATAATTTGGTTAAAAAAATTCGAATTCAACCTTAAGATTCCGAGATCGTTGTATTTGTAAATCATATTATACATATAAAGGAGCAGAATTCTTTGTTGTGCTTTTGAAAGTATATATAAAAAAGTGATGTATATAGAATGTAATTCCAATTGAAAATAGATTCCGCCCGAAAAAAATAGTAGAATACAAACGGGATTCGAATTGAGTTGGCACGGTAAACGTGCACTGTGCAAAATTTGAACGAAGCGGGGAAAGTCGCAGTAACCCGCTCAAACCAAAATCTGCGAGATGGAAATCACTACCGCCTATCCCTCCCACGCAAAGCCTATCTCGCTGGATTTCTATAGGTTTCGATAGGTGTAGGTTTGTAATTTCACCAAAACGTGACATAACCGCCTCTCACCGGGATTCATACAGGGTGGGCGCCAAAACACAGTGTGCCCTCGGCAAAAATCGACTCCCTCCCCGATTCATATTCATACACGGTGGGCGCCAAAAACAAACTCTCGTCGGCAAATATTCGGTGTATGCGAGGTTACCATCCTATCCCCAACCGACTAATGTTGCTGTGATGTAGTAGAAATTTGAAATGGGGGCTAAGTTTGTAATTTCCTCGCATTTGAGACAAGCGCGCCCTGAATACATGGTTCCCCCCTTCCTCTCTAGCTCCCTTTTCCCCATTCGTACTCCGTGGGCGCCAAAACACCCTCTCCACCCCACCCTCCTCCGTCCGCCGCCGTCCGCCACCCCATCCACCGCCGTCCTCCTCCACCATGCCGGAGCCGATAGCCCGACGCCGCCGTCCATTACAAGAGATCGACCTCTCTCATCCACGCCTTGATGGGATCCTTGCATCCCATCCTCTCGCTTCATCCTCGCTTGCCGTCCACCTTGTCGGCCGCTCCTACGACCGTCTAGTCCACCGCGCCCGCCGCCACCGTCTACCCTCCTAGATCTGCTTCCACGCCGACAGCCATCGCTACCGCAAAGCACCGTCAAATTCTCAGCAGAATCAAGACATCGGCGTCGCACAGGCGGTACTCTTTTCAGATCTGCTCAACTTATTTATCGCAGCAAGAAAATAGATCGCCACCGCTTTACTCTGATTTCTTGTCTTGGTTGCGGTTGCCTTTGTCTGGTTTGCACCTTCAGTCCGCCATGGCACGCTCAACACTATACTCCCAATGCTTATGGTTTTCCCCTTTTATATTCCACACTAGTTAAATCACAGAGACTAAATTTCAAAATTGGGTCATCGATTTTCAAAGCTCACGGAGTTCGCGGTGCGATCCAAGGGGCTCGGGTGGTTGTGGGGCCTCGCCGAACAAAGAAAACTCGACGCGGGTGGTGGGTGGGGTGGCGGAGGAACACTGGCGGTGGGGAGGCGGGTGGTCCCGACCCGGCTGACCCGTGCGGTGTTCTGTATGGGAAGAATTAAGAGACGAGGAAGAAGAAGGGTTAGGAGACGAGGATCTTCATCCAACCGCTGAAATGGTCGAGAGACAGCCGGGAGTTGCATTCTTAATGCGCTCTGGTTCATCTGGTGTGGGCACTGCGCAACCAACATTTTATTATCCAAAATCTGATTGCTCTTCTTTACCATGTTCCTCTTCCGTTCTTCTTTAATGTGTACTCTCTCCGTTCCTAAATGCAAGTCTTTGTATAGATTCCACCATGGACTACATATGGAGCAAAATGAGTGAATCTACACTCTAAAATGTATCTGGATACATCTGTATGTGATCCATAGTGGAAATCTCTACCAAGACTTATATTTTGGAACAGAGGGAGTATGCTAGTAGTACAGTATGTTACTTATACTAAAGATGAGCAGGGACATTTGCAGTGTAGAGGTCTATACGGTCGGTTGTGATGGACACTTTGAGCCTCTTTGATTCATAGGATCTTGTAAACATAGGAATAGGATTTGTAGTGGCCTGCCCACTTGAATCCTATAAGAATAGCAAGGAAATGCGCGAAGCTGTGTCACCTTTGAGAGTTACATCGATATTAACAGTACCGCACCTTCACTTGAAGAGAGCCGACATCAAGTTTTCTAGCCGCATCGCAATACTAGCACATATATTCCAGTAAGTTCCACTTTGCTGATTTTACTCTGATAATTAAGGTTTTCCCGTGATATCTACACTATGACATGTGTAGCTGCTTTGTGTCACACTAGCAGCAGTCCACTCTTGAAGCTAAACACTGCAATGCCTTACAAAATTGGCACCAAGGCATTGAGTGCCATTCTGGATGCAATGAAACTCATACGCTCCCCACCTGTTGACTCTTGTTCAGAATATGATCCTAATGACTATTCTAACCTCGAGGAGTCAAAGGCGATGGCCTGTCTGTTCACCCATCAAGGTGCCTGTTCTAATTTGGCAATGTTTTATTGATTGCGGCTATCCTGCATATGTTTTCTTGCATTTCTTCTACTTTGTTGCACCGCCATCTGCTTAGTTTACTCATCATATATGTCGAGATGCCATGCCCATCCATTATCAATACATATTCCATCTGTCATCATACCATGTTTTTCCACTCAAATGTTGTTCGTGTGCATCAGACATAAAAAGGAAGAGGGTGATTGCCGAACCTGAAGGAGCACCAGCAATGTCCTTGAAAAACATGGTGGTGCCGGAGAAATCAGACAGCACCCCACTTATATTGGTTGTACAACCAGTGACGCAAAACGTAGGACCGACTCCAAAGAGATTGTACCCATACTTCACCGCCACACCACTAGCCCCACCACCACAGGACCTGCACTCCAAGAAAAGGTATACCGATTTCATTTGCCATAGCACCAAATGTACCACGTAAAAATCCCACTTCAAAGAAAAAGTACGGCAAGTCCACCGTCAAGACCTATCGTGAATCGCAGAGACGGCCAATTCCTGCAGATTGGAACCCCATTCCATTTATTCCCGCTTTAAAAGACAATGCTTTCAATGTTGTTAGGGACTACGTGCATATATTCCCATCATGAGAAGATTATTGTGAAGACAAACACCATTTTCACATCTTCTGTCCAACTTACGTGTAAGTGCTATTATTCATGGTTATTATTTTCCTGTTTTCTGCTGATTGAACACATCAATGATTTACATTACATTGTTGTAACTAGGCGAGGGTCAATCTGGATAGTCATGACGAGCAAAGCTTGCTTGTGCTTTTCAAGGAAGCATTGCGGCGATATTGGTGTTACCTGAGGAAATCACACTTTGGTGGCAAGTCTATAAACGAATTTCCGGTGAAGTCTCCTGTGCTAAATTTAGAAGACGTTGAATGGAAAAACCTTGTTATGCACTGGTCTCGTTCCCAGGATGAGGTACTGTCTATGAAATCACATGACAATTTAAACTTCTACTTTTTCGCATGTGCCTTACGGATCTTTTTTGCAGGAAATCTGGTCGAGAAGAATTCCGGTTTGAAAATAACGACAGGATATCGCAAATATGCTGCCCGCTGCTTTGCTCTTGTTAGTACCTGTTGTCCTGTATCACTGTACTTGCATATATACCTGGTTCATTATGTGACAACAGTATTTATGATAGCTTGCTTATCAATTGTTCGCTCCAAATTATCTAATCTGTATGAATGGTTACATTAGTGTAGAATATATCCAATGCCAATGTTTTTTTAGCTCTGCATTGTTCTTGTAAGTACATGCTGTCCTTTATCAGTGTTCTTATAATGACAGGTAGTTGTTCATGTACCATCACTTTGCAGCTTATTTTCCTTCACCCTCCATTTTCTACACATCAGATCTATATTTACTCTTACCATAAGGTTGGTACTGAAGAAGTTTAGTGCATTGGTTTTGGCTGTACCTTTTGATTGTATCGCTGCACTTACATTTTTAGCTACTTGGTTATGTAGCATCACTCTTCATCTTATCTTAAATATTCTCCATTTTTTTTGTATATTATCACATCTATATTTACTCTTAACAAAATGTGGAATAAAGGCAATGCTTTTGAAAAAGATTCTATGGTAAACTTCTTGAATTGCCCCCCCCCCCCCATCAGCATGGACAAGGCCTTTATAGAGCCTGTCTTCACCAATAATTTAAGTTTGTCCATCTCAAGCCTTCAAACTTTGTTGTATATATTTGGTTAGGCATGACTGCAATAGCGGTTTATTTTTGGTGTTTGCATCAAATTGCTTATTTAAAGTTTATTATGTAGTTCATAAACAAAAGTTTGTCCTTCCTCAATTTAAGTTTTCGGTTGTACAACCAAGTTTCTTCTTCATACCATGTAAATTAAACTATCTGAGCAAGTGATCTTCTTTTGCAATCGCATGTATGCTTCGTTCTTCATCCGTAATCCAAAGGTGTGGTGAACCTACCCACTACAAAGATAATGTCATATTCTGCAATGTCTTAACTATGAACAATGTCATATCATTATGCTATTATTTAAACCGTCTCTTTATTTGCCAATTTGAAATGGTATAAATTGATAGCACACTAACCATTGATACTTATGAGTTCTTGATCTGTACTCCAGTGTTGTCGTGAAGCAGCCAACTCCTTCACAATGTCATTTCCTGCCATGTCTTGACCTGAACAATACCATATTGTGTTAATGCAATTTTAAACTGTGTCACTTTATTCGTTAGTAAGAAATGTTATGAATTGTCAGCACTGATACTTTTACGTGCAAAACTTGTCATCTGTCTGCTTGTTTATCTTTCAGAGTGAGGAAGATATACGTGTTGAACAAGCGCAGTCTCATCATCTTGCTTTCGGTTGCTTTAAGAGCTCCCAAATAGGGCTAACCTTTCTTGAACTCTATTGAAGTGTTGTTGGTTTTGTATATTATTTTTTAGTGTTTATTTGCCTTTGGTGGCGATCTTTGATGCCCAAAGTGTATGTAATCGATGTCCGCTTATGCTTTATTATCATAGTGGCGAACTTTGATGCCCGGTGGATGTAATATGCCGTAATTACTTTATTGTATAGTCTAGGTTTTTCTTATTCACGATGCTGCAGTTATTTTATCGTATATATATCCTGTCTTCGCAAGAACCGCCAAACCGTAAAATTACGGTACATAATCGGGCGATCATGCAATCACGATGTTGGTTGGGCTCAAAGCGTGCGAACAGCTCACGGGCGGCGGCAGCTAAAATGAACCCGACCCATGATTGTGCGAATCAAATCAACGGCTTTAACAGCCAAAATTGTCTCGGTCCTTGTTTGGCCCAATCAGATATCGGATGCGAAAGCGGGCGGATGCAAATCGGGCCGTAGTTAGGCCCAACTATATGACGAGCTTTTAACAGCCAAAATTAATATAGGGCCGAAATGTTAAACGGGCCCTTAACAGGCCAAAACTAATATCAGGCCGAGTTACTAAGTGGGCCTTTAGCAAGTGGGTCATAAAGCATAGTGTCCAGTTGCCGGGCCGAATTTGATATGGGCCATAATTGAGCCCAAAGCCTCTTAAAGGGTCGGACCTGATCTGGGCCGTAATTTGGCCCAGAACGTGGTAGGCTTATAACGGCCCGATCTCATATGGGCCACTTTTAGGCTCGAACGTGGCAGGCCATTAATGGACCGGATCGATATGGGCGGCAAGATTTGGCCCAAAACATGGCGCCAGGTTAATGGGCCACCTACTAGGGTCCTCAAAATCTTGTGGGTTTACGATACCGGCCGACCCATTAATGTCGGCGAAATCTCGTGAGCCTTTAGCTGGGCGGCCCATTATGATCATAAGAATCTTGTGGGCCTTTACCCGGCCGCCCATTATAGCACAAAAAAATCTTGTGGGCATTTAGTGGGCCGCCCATTATGGCTCGCAAAATCTAAATGGGCCTTTAGTCGGGCCGGCCTATTATGGTCCGCAAAATCTTGTGGGCCTTTAGTGGGCCGCCCATTATGGTCCGCAAAATCTTGTGGGCCTTTTAGCCGGGCCGCCCATTATGGTCCGCAAAATCTTGTGGGCCTTTAGTCGGGCCGCCCATTATGATCCGCAAAACTTGTGGGCCTTTAATTGGGCCGCCCAATTAAACTTGTTAGCCGTGCCACACGTGTCGACGTATCATAGGCGCCTTCGTCCAATGAGTGGATGACATCGTCGGCCCCGGTGAGCCGACACGTGTTTCCTCCACCAATGATGATTTTACACGTGGAAAATCCCCATTAGTCGGGTCATTAACGGGTTATCGGATCCAAAACCCGACCCGATAGCTTAACGGCGTTCGCTACGGTAGATGCCACGTGTCGGTCACCCTTGACGAAAAGCACTTGCGGACGCGCGATTTATCGTCATGGAAGTGGACACTTCGTGATGATAATTTTTGTAATGTCATGGAACACTTCTACGACACAGTGTATGACTATCTTGATTCTGTCATAAATTTGTCATGGATGTACATGCATGACAAAAAACGCGACCTACTGTGACAAACACGTATCATCACAGAAGTGTATTTTTTTGTAGTGTATAGGCGTACGACTAGCAAATATGCCCGTGCGTTGCAACGGGAGAAACATTATCATGACTCTATCCCAATAAGCATGGCTCAAGACTCCTAACAGGTCCACGTCCTCTAATTCGACATGATGCCTAACCGTGTCACCGCTTATCCTTTTTCCCATTCTCACGGACAGTGACCATGATGCCCACCTGATCACAACGTGTCAAATGTGGTCAATCCTAAGGCGATGGGTTCACCACCGCATGTCACACGAATCATTGTGTCCATGCAAGGAAATGTCCAAAACTTCAACAACTAATCTCGGTGAGCTAGACATGTGGGCTGCCCTTCTCTAGCTACTCCTTGCACCTGGTCCATACACCTCCCCTCATACTTCTACTCTGTTTCGCACCATCAAACGGTGATTGCCATGAATCACGGTTGGCCCTGTCGAGGAGGTGGGTCGTGGGCTTGTGACACATCACCGGAGGTGAAAGGCTCGTCGATGACGAAGTGAGCGGGGAAGATATAGAGGCTGTACATCACACGGCTAGATGTGACGCCGGTGTTCCTACTTCCTTTGTAGGAGAGGATGTGTAGTGCCACATTGACAGCAACACAATGAGCGACAACCATGGTTTATGTGTGTATAATCCATAGCAGTGTATGTACGTGCATCTATCGGCTAATGACGCATATCAAGGGTAGCATCATAGCGCTCATTGAAGTTCTCAACGAATTGCATTGTGAACATCCAGCATGCGCCAACACGTCTTATTGTCACGTGCATCTTCGCGGGGAAAAGATTGAACTCACTGAAAGGAATGTTTTCTTCTAGGGGCTCAATTGATTGGAGATCAGGAACCAGCAGGTCTGCAGGTTCTTCGTTAGTTTGTGCCCGTACATGGTTGATTCTTAGCTGGAGCCTCAGCGTCCACACGAGTTAGGCTATACTCCGTTTCTTACGTACTTGTGTGAGTTTGGATCAAGGTAAATAATAACAGCGTCTAACTCATGCCCGTGCCGAATCAACCAACAATCGATAAAAGATATATCTAAAAAACTAACAGGAATGAGCTGACTCGGTTCCTTAATTTTTTTAGGGGCAAAAAATGAGTAGAACAACTCGGTTCCTTAATAAGGTGAGAATAATGGCGAATTCAATTTGACGCTCATAATGGTCAAAACGTCGGGGCTTCGCTAAAAGCGCTCACAGTTGGGCCAGCCCACGTAGGTGTCGCTGGATTTTCTATTTCTTTTTGTTTCTTGTTTTCTTTTTGGTTTCGTTTTTTCTTTTTCTTTACCTTTCTTCTGTGTTCAAATAGTTGTTCTAAAATTTAAAATATTGTTCAGAATGCCAAAAATGTCCTCATTTTCAAAAGTTCTTCACAATTTTAAAAAATGTCCATATTTCAAAAACTGCTTACATTTTTTAGGAAAGTGTTCTTGTTTTCAAAAAGTGTTAACTCTTTTTTAAAAAATTCACTTTGAATTTGTTTACAACTCCAAAAAATTTCAGCTTATATCACAAAATATTCAATGTAAATTTAAATATTGTTCAACGTATATATGTTCAATGTGTATTTAAAAATTACTCAGTGTAAACTACAAAAATGTTTAATATATATATAAATTGTTCAAAGCGTATTTAAATATTTTTCAGCGTATATCAAAAAATGTTCAATGTGTATTTAATTTTTTTTCAGAGTATGCAGAAACGTCAATGTATATTTAAATTTTTTCATCGTATATAAAAAAATTCAATACATATTTATAATTAAAACAATTGTTCATGTTTTAAATAATTGTTCATGTTGTCTAATTTTTTTCAGGTTTTAAAATTTTATTTGAACTTCAAAACTTATTCATGATTTCAAACACTATGCATATATTTTAAGGAAAATTGGTCACATTTTTTCCAATAATTATTTAAAATTAAAAGAAACACCCAGTTTTTTTCAGTAATTAT
The DNA here is from genome assembly GCA_021605145.1 of Aegilops bicornis. Lineage (NCBI taxonomy): Eukaryota > Viridiplantae > Streptophyta > Magnoliopsida > Poales > Poaceae > Aegilops > Aegilops bicornis. Next base: position 231,075,516 of record CM038670.1, on the reverse strand, counting down.
TGGAAATTAAAAGAAAAAAAGATCTGCGATTGTACACACTACTTAAAATTTTGTCCTGCTAATTAGTTGTACTCTGTCGCTAGGTTGTCTGGCTGGCAACACAGCTATATACCCCTGAAGTCACGGGTTCAAGTCCAAGAGGCGTGTTTTTATTTTAATTGACATTTTGTTTTCATACCCAATGGACCAGCAAGCCCACACACGTGGTTTGGCCCATAAATAAGGCTAGCAAGCAATGGGCCACAAAACGGGCTTAGAGATACGCGAGGAGAGAAGCCACGTACGCAAAAAAAAGCCACGTACGAAGAGATCGGAGAGATGCGTCACGTCAGCGATCGGTAGCGACGGACGAAAAAAGTCACCGTGAACGAAAAATAGTGGGAAAACAATTCGTCCTTCTCTATCTATCTATCTACTTATCTACTTATTTTTCTATTAAAGAATCAAACAAGAACTATTTTAGGCGCACACCGCAATTAGCCTCATAACACCGCATAAACTATAAACACCGTACGATTAGACCCACAAATCTCAATCTAACGGTCATCCCTAATCTACCCACAAATCTCAATCTAACGGTCATCCCTAATCTAATAGCTTTATTGTGTGGACGTGGCAATTTTCGATGACTGACCATACTCCACCATCCAGAAGCCTTCCCTCGAACTACCGCTCCGGCCTCCCCTACGATCACGCACCCGCATCGTAATCCCTCCTCCAATCACGCAAGGCCCACAGAAAAAAAGGAAACTGATGTCCGCGCAGACTGCTTCATCTCCGGCGCTGTCTCTTCTTCCCAACCCTCCATCCGGCCAAAGATTGTGCTTCGGCTAGAGCGATTGCACAAGCGCAGACAAGCGATGCAGTCAACGCGGGGCGACTGCGGCAACTCGATGCAGGGAACGGTGATGGCTAAGGCGTGCACTCCGGCGGGGCTGGCGTGGATCTGGCGGAAGGCAGACGGTTCGGGTCGACGATGGGCGGCGCCGGCGAGTTGGAGGGACGGCGGTGGCGGCTGAGCTCCTCCATGGCCTGCTGCATTTCCAGGGAGAGAGAGCTTCGAAGGTGAGGAGATAGAGAAGAACGGATGGAAGAGAGAGGAGGAAGGGCAGGGGCGCGACGGCCTTGACGGTGAACCTCCGGTGGCCACGGTCTCCGGCGAGAGGCAGCGCACGGCACCGGCGCGAGCCTATGGTTGTGCATATTGGGTATGTATGGATCGCTATCAAACCTGCTTACAAAAGATTGGCATGATTTATCCTGCTGTTGGCTATATCTGAAGTATTACTACGTACCAAATCAATGATTCTTTGTATTTTCAGGCCACATGCATGTTGATTCCGTCAACACAACACTGGGATCCCTGTAGGTAAAAGCATAAGAATAAGACCGGTCCTCTGATCCCGGTAGGCCTTCAATGCCCATTTAGGAATTAGGACGTTCCAGAGGCACACAACAACCTGAATTTGTAAGGCGCCCCTGATTTAATAGGTATTGTTTGTTTGCAAGTTTGCATTGCCGGCAGATTTTGTTAACCACATCTTTGATATATTTTTTCCCGTTGATTTTTGGTACAGAAACCGAATTACAATATCTCTGTAAATTTTGCTTTACTTTGGTAGTTTGGTACAAATTCATTCTCTAGACTGATAACATTTTGTTGGCAAGAGTGTCAAATTTATTTCTCTATGTACTTGCCTCCTTTCGTTTGTTATTAAAAATAACCTCCTTCGATTTAAAGGAATCTTGTAGAAATTTATCATTATGTTGAAATGGTTCTGATCTGCTATATCTCTATCACCTCCTTGTTGTTGCTTTATCTGTCATTCACAACTCATAACAGAGGTTTCATGTAGCCCATGAAGAAGTGACTAAGAGGGTGGCACAGATAGAAAATCTCAATGAGGTACGGCCCTTTTCTTTTCTCTATGCCTCCCTTGACTTGGAAGCATAATTCTTGAAGGCTCCATTTTATCATGCTTTGTATTAGATGCAGATTAGAAATTTCTTCGTATTACAATACACTTTATGCCTCCTTTTCTTTTCTTTATGCCTCCCTTGATTAGAAATTCTTGAAGGCTTCATCCTGGGAGTTGATTTTAAATCTATTTGTATGACCTCTTTGTGTAGTTGTTTTATTTATCGCGAACTTAGAAAGTGTCGTAGACTTTAAGTCTGATTCTAATTTATCATTGATAATTTGCTGGCAGCAAAACTAGACTACGAGAAGGAGAACTGAACGAGAGGATAGCAAAGCTGGCCGGTGGTGTCGCTGTCATTCAGGTATTAATGGAGGGCATTATCTGTTGACATGTTGCTCTTTTCCTTGATAACCTGTTGGAAGGAAGGATGGTATGGTGACTGTAACCCATGACTTGATAGGTGGGAGGACGAACATAAACTGAACTTAAAGAGAGGTTGGGAGTTGAGGATGCTCTAATGTAACTAGGTGAGTCAATCAATGTTTTGTCATTGAACATTTTGAGTTGTCAACTTTGTATTTGCTTTTCAAAGAAGCAGAAATAAGTCAATTAGTTTGTTGCTTCCTTAAACCTTCTGAATTGTTTCCTTATTTTCGCAATCTGCCGTTGAGGAAGGTATTGTTGTTGGTGGAGTCTGCACTCTTTTCAAATTGGCTGCTAAAGTAGATCTGTCAAGGATACCCTGGTTGCATAAGGTAAAAGAAACGATTGACATTGTCCAATGCTCCTAATACTCGCAGCCAACACGGTCCACCAATTGTGGGTCACAAACAATCATGTTGAACCATTGAACATTTCAGTTTTTCCATTCTAATTGATTGCTAAGAATATCGGTGTCAATGACAGCATTTCTACCGAGAAGGTCAGATCTCATTTGCTAATATAAAGTTCATATATTTCTGCATAGATCTGAATTGCATAAAAGATGATAACGTACGAGGTTCTTTCTAGCTGCAAACGTGCAATCCTTCTGTTCGGTAGTACGAGGACTTGATGGTTACTGGTATCATCGACCACACTAAAGTTTATACTCATGTAGCTACCCGACACACTTGCTTGCTTACCATTCTGAAATGGATACAATAGCGTAGTTAGGATGGGCGATGATGCAACTTCTGGCATCATTTATTCTACCTTTTTTAACCGGGGCGGCATTATATATTTTATAGGCAGAACAACCATTTTTCTTTTGGGAGATTTAGTCTTACTACTTTGGAATAAAGTGACCAGATCTAATCTTATTATCACCTTGCATTTTATCCAATGTATATTTGGGATGTCCCATGTCTATTTACACCATTGCTGTCTTGCCAATTTATCCAATGTATGAATTATCTTATCTTTGGTCCATTTTGCAATTCTAAATGATGTATAATCTGAAAATAATATTCTCCGCTCTCTGGGCTCAAGTGATCTTAAGCTGGTCGTCCACTTGCATCTGATGGTAACAGGGTAAGATATATGCATAACTTCAATTCTTCTCTTGCATGTGCTCGGGACTTACATATTAGTTGTGTGTAAATTCATCTCAGAAACCATTTTGCGTAAAAACATTGGTTATCGACGCCACACACTGATTCTTCATCTGGTTGTTGGATCACAGTGATGTCTCACTTTTTAAAATACAATTTACACGACATGCTACTTTGTATCAATTTAATTTATTTATTTGCAAAACATATTTTAGTTTTATACCACGTGAACTCACACTCACTTGATCAACATTTGAAACGTGTGTTGCACGTGCATACTTACTAGTTAATATTAGGTAGAGATTCATTGGAAGGATAGGTGGCTGCGAATTAATTAATTTATTGAATCCCTGCGATTTTTATTTATTTATTTCATTTATTAATAGGATGGAGAGAGAGATAAGTACTATGCGGTGGAGGGAAAATGGGAAGTTTTTTTCCAAGGAAAAGGAAACAGGGAACACAAGTAAGTCTGAACGATTATGTAGATGGGTGTGATTAGATCTCACTTGAGAGAGACTTAATGGAGTCTCAGTTAAGTGACAAAGCATATAAAAAAAGAAAAAACTAAAAGAAAATTTTGCACAAAATGTAGCATCGACAACGACTTAAGTCTCACTCGACTGAGATTTAGCAATCTTGTGTAGGTGTGGCTAGGTCTCAGTCGACTAAGAGCATCTTCAACCGCGCCCCTAACAAGCTCTTCCAAGGACCTTTTTTATCGCTGACGCCGAAAAATTGGCCCAGTCGCGCTCCCAGAACCCACTTTTCGTCGGTTAGGGGCGAATTTGGCGGCAGCGGACCCAGGCCGAACCCGACGCGCTAGGGGGCGTCCGGGGGCGCCGAGGGAAATGTTTTAGGCGCGAAAACCTGGCGGGCCCATCGAGTCAGCGACCGTGCGCGTTCGTCGTCCTCATCGCCTCGGTTCCCTGCGGAGTCACTGCCAACGCTGCCGCGTTGTGCCGATCAGCCTTCCATTGATGCCTCACGGGCGACGCAGTGAAGGTGCGCCGATGCGCGTCACGCCCGCTCCCGCCACGCGTACGCACGCATACCGCCCGCCCGCCGCTATAAAAGTCGGCCCCTCCCTCGCTGGTGAGCGCACACCCTCTGTCGGCACAGAACCCTCCCTCCCCTCTCGACATCTCATTGCCGACGCGTGTCTCTCCTCTCCCCCCAACGATGAGCATGGCCGAGCACTACCTAGGCGATGGTGCAGCGGCCAACGGCTTCGGCCGCCGCCACCTGCACGAGGTCTAGGCACACCTCCTCTACGAGGTCGACTACCCTGCACCGCCGGACATGCGGTTGCCGGGCACCTAGAGGCTCAGCGCCGACGGCGTCCCGGTGCCACCAAATACCACGGAGCTGTTTCGGCTACAAATCGCTACAAGATCCGGTCCTCGCTGACGGAGCAGGCACGAAACCAGCCGAGGTATGTGATGACCCACAAGTATAGGGGATCTATCGTAGTCCTTTCGATAAGTAAGAGTGTCGAACCCAACGAGGAGCAGAAGGAAATGATAAGCGGTTTTCAGCAAGGTATTCTCTGCAGAAATCTTGAAATAAGTGGTAACAAATAGTTTTGTGATAAGATAAATTGTAACGAGCAACAAGTAACAAGAGTAAATAAAGTGCAGCAAGGTGGCCCAATCCTTTTTGTAACAAAGGACAAGCCTGGACAAACTCTTATAATAGGAAAAGCGCTCCCGAGGACACATGGGAATATCATCAAGCTAGTTTTCATGACGTTCATATGATTCGTGTTCGGTACTTTGATAATTTGGTATGTGGGTGGACCGGTGCTTGGGTGTTGTTCTTACTTGAACAAGCATCCCACTTATGATTAACCTCTATTGCAAGCATCCGCAACTACAACAAAAGTATTAAGGTAAACCTAACCATAGCATGAAACATATGGATCCAAATCAGCCCCTTACGAAGCAACGCATAAACTAGGGTTTAAGCTTCTGTCACTCTAGCAACCCATCATCTACTTATCACTTCCCAATGCCTTCCTCTAGGCCCAAATAATGGTGAAGTGTTATGTGGTCGACGTTCACATAACACCACTAGAGGCTAGACAACATACATCTCATCAAAATATCGAACGAATACCAAATTCACATGACTACTAATAGCAAGACTTCTCCCTTGTCCTCGTGAACAAACGTAACTACTCACAAAGCATATTCATGTTCATAATCAGAGGGTAATAATATGCATAAAGGATCTGAACATATGATCTTCCACCAAATAAACCAACTAGCATCAACTACAAGGAGTAATCAACACTACTAGCAACCTACTAGAACCAATCCCGGATTTGGAGACAAGAATTGGATACAAGAGATGAACTAGGGTTTTTGGAGATGAGATGGTGCTGGTGAAGTTGTTGATGGAGATTGCCCTCTCCCGATGAGAGGAGCATTGGTGATGATGATGGCGATGATTTCCCCCTCCCGGAGGGAAATATCCCCAAGAACAGCTCACGGGAGCCCTATATTGGTTCCGCCAAGGTTCCGCCTCGTGGCGCGTGAGTCTCGCCCGAAAGGTTGCTTCGGTTTTTTCTCATCGAAAGACTTCATATAGGAGAAGATGGGCATCGGAGAGCCACCAGGGGCCCACGAGGTAGGGGGCGCGCCTGGGGCGCCCCACCTCGTGAGCAGGTGGGCCCCTGGCCTTCATCTTTAATGACGATTTTTCTTTATTTATTTTAAGATATTCCGTGGAGTTTCAGGACTTTTGGAGTTGCACAGAATAAGTCTCCAATATTTGCTCCTTTTCCAGCCCAGAATTCCAGCTACCGGCATTCTCCCTCTTCATGTAAACCTTGTAAAATAAATAAGAATAGCCATAAGTATTGTGACATAATGTGAAATAACAACCCATAATGCGATAAATATTGATATAAAAGCATGATGCAAAATGGATGTATGTTGTATTTTAATGAGTGCTCCCAATCATAAAAGATGTCAATGATAATATATCTATATGTGAAACCTCGCTCTCCTTATTACTTCCTATTAATTGCAACGATGACCAAATCTATATTTGCCAACTCCCAACAACTTTTAATCATCATCCTCTTTCTATGTGAAGTCATTACTCTCAATAAGATCAATATGAACTCTTTGTTTCTTTTTATTCTTTTTCTTTTATTTACCCAAGATCATGGCAAAATAATCAAGACCTTGACTCAACACTAAACTTTATTATATATATAGCTCGCGGACTCGATTACATAGAGGGATCATAAAGCAAAACTCAAAACTAGATCATGCCATAAACTTTATTCTACTAAATCAAGATACTACTAATAGGATCAAACTAAGAAAAACGGTAAAGATAGGAGTTGTGATGGTGATACGATATCGGGCACCTCCCCAAGCTTGGCAGGTGCCAAGGGGAGTGCCCATACCCATGTGATTATTTCTCCTTCTTTGTTGTTGGCGTAATATTCTTAGCGATGATTCCCCTCAGAATACGGTTCTCCTCCTCGAGCTTATTGACTTGCTGCTTGAGGTCCATTATTTCCTTGCGAAGCTTTCCTGTAACGGCTAAAGCTCCTTGCACCCAAGGGTGTTGCATAGCTGCGGGAGAACAAGAGACACTCCTCCTCATATTTTCATAAGAAAGAAATCTAACATTGGAAGGGATAACCGAGTTTGGAATAGCTGAGCTCTGTAGTTCCCACATCGTAAACCCAGCTCGGAGGCGAGAGGTGACTTCTTGATCCTCCATGGCATCTACCCTCATCAAGTCGGCCTCCAACTCTTCCTGCGTTGCTGGCCCAAAGTGGTCAGCATCGCTGTGTGCCCTTGGCTCCGGTGCCGGAAAAGATACCCGGCTCTCCCCGACTGACTCTTGAGAAGACATATTGCTCTAATCTGCAGCAGCAACAACTCAAAACAAGAACAGAGGATATTTGCGTGATACGGGAGTCAAAATCTTCGGGAGAATATATAATGAATTTTACCGACCAAAATACGATCAAGAAAACGGAGTCCGGAGGGCACACGAGGTGCTCACGAGGTAGGGGCGCGCCCAGGGGGTAGGGCGCCCTCCACCCTCGTGGGGCCCTCGTGTCCTTCCTCGACTGCCACTTATTTTTCTATTTTTCTAAATATTCCAAAACGGAGAAATATTGCCTTAAAAATTGTTTTGGAGTCGGTTTACTTACCGTACCACATACCTATTCCTTCTCGGAGTCTCAAACAGTGCGGAAAGTGTCCTTATGTATTCCTCCGGGTTACGGTTTCAATAATATTGGTTTCAACATTTATGGGATTACCTGAGATATAATGTTTGATTCTTTGACCGTTTACCACCTTCGGATTTGTGCCTTCAAAGTTGTTGATTTCTATGGCACCGGAACGATAGATCTCCTCGATAATGTAGGGACCTTCCCATTTAGAGAGAAGTTTTCCTGCAAAAAATTTTAAACGAGAGTTGTATAGCAATACATAATCACCTACATTAAACTCACGCTTTTGTATCCTTTTGTAATGCCATCTTTTAACTTTTTCTTTAAATAACTTGGCATTTTCATAAGCTTGGGTTCTCCATTCATCAAGTGAGCTAATATAAAATAACCTCTTCTCACCGGCAAGTTTGAAATCATAGTTGAGCTCTTTAATAGCCCAATATGCCTTATGTTCTAGTTCGAGAGGTAAGTGACATGTTTTTCCATAAACCATTTTATACGGAGACATACCCATAGGATTCTTATATGCAGTTCTATAGGCCCATAATGCATCATCAAGTTTCTTGGACCAATTCTTTCTAAACCTATTAATAGTCTTTTGCAAAATTAATTTGAGCTCTCTATTACTCAATTCTACTTGACCACTTGTCTTTTGCAAAATTAATTTGAGCTCTCTATTACTCAATTCTACTTGACCACTAGACTGCGGGTGATAAGGAGATGCAATTCTATGATTAACGTCATATTTAGCAAGAATTTTACGGAAAGCACCATGAATAAAGTGTGAACCACCATCAGTCGTTAAATATCTAGGGACTCCAAACCTTGGAAAAATAACTTCCTTAAGCATTTTAATAGAAGTATTGTGATCAACACTACTACTTGGAATAGCTTCTACCCACTTAGTAACATAATCAACAACAACTAAAATATGTGTATATCCATTAGAGGCAGGAAAAGGTCCCATATAATCAAAGCCCCAAACATCAAATGGTTCAATAACAAGTGAGTAATTCATAGGCATTTCTTGACGTCTACTAATATTACCAATTATTTGACATTCATCGCAAGACAAAACAAACTTATGGGCATCCTTGAAGAGAGTGGGCCAATAAAACCCGGATTGCAATACCTTATGTGCAGTTCTATCTCCAGCGTGGTGTCCTCCATAAGCTTCGGAATGACACTTGCATAGGATCTGTTCCTGTTCATGCTCAGGCACACAACGTCTAATAACACCATCTACCCCTTCTTTATAAAGATGTGGGTCATGCCAAAAATAATGTCGCAAATCATAAAAGAACTTTTTCTTTTGTTGGTATGTGAAGCTAGGTGGTATAAATTTAGCAACAATATAATTAGCATAATCAGCATACCATGGAGTGCTACGAGAAGTGCTTATGACATTTAATTGTTCATCAAAAAAAGCTATCATCGATTGGTAGTGGGTCATCAAGAACATTCTCTAACCTAGATAAGTTGTCTGCAACGGGGTTCTCAACTCCTTTTCTATCAACAATATGCAAATCAAATTCTTGCAGCAAGAGAACCCATCTAATAAGTCTAGGTTTAGCATCTTTCTTTTCCATAAGATATTTAATAGCAGCATGATCTGTGTGAATAGTTACTTTAGAATCAACAATATAGGGTCTGAATTTATCACAAGCAAATACAACTGCTAAAAGTTCCTTTTCGGTGGTAGCATAATTTCTTTGAGAATTGTCTAGAGTCTTACTAGCATAATGGATAACATTTAATTTCTTATCAACTCTTTGCCCTAGAACAGCACCTACATCATAATCACTAGCATCACACATAATTTCAAAGGGTAAATTCCAATCAGGTGGCTGAACAACAGGTGCAGAGACTAATGATTTCTTAAGTATTTCAAATGCTTCGACACAATCATCATCAAAGACAAATGGTACATCTTTTGTAATAAATTAGTCGAGGTCGAGAAATTTTTGAGAAGTCCTTAATGAACCTCCTATAAAATCCGGCGTGACCAAGGAAACTTCTTATATCTTTGATGTCCTTGGGACATGGCATCTTTTCAATAGCATCAACCTTGGCTTTATCAACTTCAATACCTTTTTCAAAAACCTTGTGCCCCAAGACAATACCTTCATTAACCATAAAGTGGCACTTTTCCCAATTCAAGACAAGATTAGTTTCTTCACATCTCTGCAAAACTCGATCAAGATTGCTCAAGCAATCCTCAAAAGAGGAACCATAGACGAAAAAGTCGTCCATGAAAACCTCACAAATCTTTTCACAAAAGTCAGAGAATATAGCCATCATACATCTTTGAAAGGTAGCAGGTGCATTACATAAACCAAAAGGCATACGTTTATAAGCAAAAGTACCAAAAGGGCATGTAAAAGTAGTATTTGATTGATCTTTAGCCGACACAGGTATTTGAGAGAAACCAGAGTAACCATCTAAAAAGCAATAACGTGTATGTTTGCATAATCTTTCCAGCATTTGATCAATAAAAGGTAAGGGGTAATGATCTTTCTTAGTAGCTTTATTTTATTTGCAGAAATCAATTACCATCCTATAACCTGTGATAATTCTTTGCGGAATCAATTCATCTTTATCACTAGGGACAACAGTAATACCTCCCTTCTTAGGGACACAATGGACAGGACTTACCCACTGACTATCAGCAACGGGATAAATTATACCTACCTCTAAAAGCTTGAGTGAAAGATCGTGGATGTCGCCTAGAGGGGGGGGGGGGTGAATAGGCGCTTTAAAATAACTACGGTTGAGGCTTGAACAAATGCGGAATAAACCTAGCGGTAAATTTGTCAAGCACAAAACCTACAACAACTAGGCTCACCTATGTGCACCAACAACTTATGCTAAGCAAGATAAGCAACTATGTGATAGCAAGATATATGACAAAAACAATATGGCTATCACAAAGTAAAGTGCATAAGTAAAGGGCTTGGGTAAGAGATAACCGAGGCACGCGGAGACGACGATGTATCCCGAAGTTCACACCCTTGCGGATGCTAATCTCCGTTTGGAGCGGTGTGGAGGCACAATGCTCCCCAAGAAGCCACTAGGGCCACCGTAATCTCCTCACGCCCTCGCACAATGCAAGATGTCGTGATTCCACTAAGGGACCCTTGAGGCGGTCACCGAACCCGTACAAATGGCAACCCTTGGGGCGGTCATCGAACCCAGACACTTTGGCAACCCTTGGGGCGGTCACCGTGCAAACATAAATCGCTCGGGGCGATCTCCACAACCTAATTGGAGACCCTGACGCTTGCCCGGAGCTTTGCACCACAATGATTGAGCTCCGAACACCACCAACCGTCTAGGGCGCCAAGGCACCCAAGAGGAACAAGCTCTAGGGTGCCCAAACACCCAAGAGTAATAAGCTACTCAACTTGTAACTTCCACGAATCACCGTGGAGAACTCAAACCGATGCACCAAATGCAATGGCAAGGGCACACGGAGTGCCCAAGTCCTTCTCTCCCAAATCCCACCAAAGCAACTAATGCTAGGGAGGAAAATGAGAGGAAGAACGAAAGAAGAACACGAAGAACTCCAAGATCTAGATCCAAGGGGTTCCCCTCACTAAGAGGAGAAAGTGATTGGTGGAAACGTGGATCTAGGTCTCCTCTCTCTTTTCCCTCAAGAACTAGAAAGAATCAATGGAGGGATTGAGAGTTAGCAAGCTCGAAGAAGGTCAACAATGGGGGAAGAACGCGAGCTCAAAGGATTGGATCTCAAGGGGGAAGAAGACCCCCTTTTATAGGTGGGGAGAAAAACCAACCGTTATCCCCTCACTCAGCCCAAGACGACGGTACTATCAAGACGGAGACTGCGGTACTACATGATCGGCAGCGGTACTACCGCTGCAGGTTGCGGTACTACCGCAAGTGCAAAGATCGCCGATGAAGGCCTGTTGCACAGGGCAACGAACGGTAGAACCGCCGGAGCGGTACTACCGCGCGCCCCTACGGTACTACCGTAAGGCAGGCAACACTAGTCGCAGAGAAAGCACGGAAGTAAAAAATTACTTCCGTACCTACTTCCGCCGAGGGAGGACCTGCGCAAAAAATCTGGCACAAGATTACCGCACACGAAGAGCGGTACTATCACAGAGGGCGCGGATGTAAAAATTACATCCGCCCTACTTCCGCTCATCTTTGCTAAGCTGGCGAGCCCACGGTACTACTGCGCTACCATGCACGGATTACTACAGAGGGCACGGATGTAAAAAATTACATCCGCCTACTACCGCTCGAGTAGCTGCGCTGGCTCGAGGCCATGGTACTACCGCTCCACAGAGCGGTTATCAGGAGCACTGCAAAGATTACCGCCGTGGACTGCGGTACTATCAAGAGGGCTCAAGGGTACTACCGCCCGGAGAGCAAAGATACTACCGCATGCCCTAGATTAGCAACACTAGGAGTCCTTCATTTTGCGAGAAGACAACAGAGGGAAACAATAAAACCAGAACTGCCATAACTTCTACAAATGAGCTCCGAATTGAGCAAACTCAAGCTTGTTGGAAACAAGACAACGAGTAGCATCGAAACAGCATATGCCTAACAAACAAAGGAGTGAAACCTCCAACAGAGAAGAAACGACATATCCTCCAACATCGAAAACATCATAGAAGATGCAAGTGAACTACATTTCGATGAGCTCGAGCTTGTCATAAAAATGACCATAAGCACCAAATCTCACAAGGAGAAGAACCAAACAAGAACCCAAAAAGATGATGCAAGGATGCAATGGTTTGAGCTCTTCTACGAATGATACGATCAAGCTACTCATCGAGAGCCCCCCTTGATAGTACGGCAATCTATCCTATAACCCGGTCTCCCAACTACCATCATGAGACCGGTAAAATAGAAAACCTATCAAGGGCAAACCTTTGCCTTGCGCATGGTCCACTTGAGCTAGACGATGACGATCTTGACTCCCTCAAGTTGGACCACCTTTCTTGATTGCGTTGGCTCGAAGAAGACTAGTTGATTGCTCCCCCATACTCCACTATGGGTGAGCCACTCTTCCAAGACATCTTCACAAGTCCATTTTCAACAAATGGTAGGGAATCTTTAATCATTTTTTCTTTTCGTTTTGCTTCACTTGAATTTGCACACCGCAACCTAACCCCACAAAGAACTCTCCACGAAGACCATGGGTTAGTACACAAAGCGTAATGGACAATGCTTACCATACCATGGGATCACTTGATCCCTCTGTACATCTTATGCGCTTTGTGTGTTGATCAACTTGATTCACTCTTGACTTAGTCTTGATCAACCTTGAGTCTTTCCAACTCTCTTCATTTGGATGATGTCTTGAAGGTAATCATGAATGATCAAACAATCTTCTTCTTCAAGACATGCTTACAATAAGCTCAACTCTCAAATGACCAATCTTTGGATAATTCCTTGAATAGCACCTTGGTCGACACAAACTCTCCTTGAAACCAACACATGTACTCCAAGAAAAGCCTATGACAAAACCTTCAAATAAACTCAAGGCAACCATTAGTCCATAGAGATTGTCATCAATTACCAAAACTAAACATGGGGGCACCGCATGTTCTTTCATTGAGTATTTCTTTTCTTACCACTTCTTTCATTTTAGGATTCAAACGTCGTTGAGGATCACGAACTGGTTTGGCATCCGCTTCCAAATTTATTTTATCTCGACATAGAGTGGGACTAATGCCCTTAAGATCATCAAGAGTATATCCAATAGCGTACGGTGCTTCTTGAGTTTTCAATAATCTTTCTTCTTCATGCTCTGAAAGGTTAGAACTAATAATAACAGGATATATTTTCTTTTCATCAAGATAAGCATATTTAAGATTATCAGGCAACGGTTTAAGCTCAAACACGGGATCACTCTTGGGTGGAGGAGGATCCCCTAGGATTTCAACATGCAAATTGTGTTGCAGAATAGGTTCCTGTTTAAAGAATACTTCATATATTTCCCTTCTTTCATTCATGAACATCTCATTTTCATGGTCTAGCAAACAGTGTTCTAAAGGATCACTAGGAGGTACGAACAACAGTTGAAGCTTTAGCATGATTCTTTACTCTAACAGGGAAAGGTGGTTTCTCAACATAAGAAGTGGGACAATAGGATCATTATAAGTGACAGTCTTTTCTTCAACTTTAATAGGTGCAGCTACTTTTACTTCTATGGGAGGATGATATTTAAACCACTTCTCCTTAGGGAGATCGATATAAGTAGCAAAAGATTCACAGAAAGAAGCTACTATCTCAGAGTCAAGTCCATATTTAGTGCTAAACTTACGGAAAATATCGGTATCCATAAAAGATTTAACACAATCAAACTTAGGCGTCATACCTGACTCCTTACCTTCGTCGAGGTCCCCTTCAGAGTTGCATTTAATTCTATCCAATAAATTCCATTTAAATTCAATAGTCTTCATCATAAAAGAGGCAGCACAAGAAGTATCGAGCATGGTGCGGTTGTTATCAGAAAGTCGAGCATAAAAATTCTGAAGAATTGTAACTCTTGAGAGCTCATGATTGGGGCATGAATATAACATTGATTTAAGCCTCCCCCAAGCTTGAGCGATGCTTTCTCCTTCGCGAGGCCAAAAATTATATATATAATTGCGATCACGATGAACAAGATGCATAGGGTAATACTTTTGATGAAATTCCAATTTCAGTCTTTTATAGTTTCATGATCTCGTATCATCACATAGCCTATACCATGTCAATGCGTCTTACTTCAAAGATAAAGGAAAGACCTTCTTCTTAACAACATCATCGGGTATACCTGCAAGCTTAAATAATCCACAAACTTCATCCACATAGAGTAGATGTTCATCAGGATGCTTTGTTCCATCTCCTGTAAAAGTATTAGCCAGCAGTTTTTCCATCAAACCCGAAGGAACTTCAAAAGGAGTTTCATTTTCAATAGGTTCAATAGGTTGAGGAGCAACTCTTTGCTCTACCGGACGGGGTGAAGATACCCCGAACAAGCCCCTCAGAGAATTACTTTTCATAGTAACAAGTGACAGAAAATCTCAGCACACTATATAATTTTTTCCTTACCAAATTCCACTTACCAAAAGCGCTACACACCCCGGCAACGGCGCCAGAAAAGAGTCTTGATGACCCACAAGTATAGGGGATCTATCGTAGTCCTTTCGATAAGTAAGAGTGTCGAACCCAACGAGGAGCCGACGGAAATGATAAGCGGTTTTTAGCAAGGTATTCTCTGCAAATCTTGAAATAAGTGGTAACAGATAGTTTTGTGATAAGATAAATTGTAACGAGCAACAAGTAACAAGAGTAAATAAAGTGCAGCAAGGTGGCCCAATCCTTTTTGTAATAAAGGACAAGCCTGGACAAACTCTTATAATAGAAAAAGCGCTCCCGAGGACACATGGGAATATCGTCAAGCTAGTTTTCATCACGTTCATATGATTCGCGTTCGGTACTTTGATAATTTGATATGTGGGTGGACCGGTGCTTGGGTGTTGTTCTTACTTGAACAAGCATCCCACTTATGATTAACCTCTATTGCAAGCATCCATAACTACAACAAAAGTATTAAGGTAAACCTAACCATAGCATGAAACATATGGATCCAAATCAGCCCTTACGAAGCAACGCATAAACTAGGGTTTAAGCTTCATCACTCTAGCAACCCATCATCTACTTATTACTTCCCAATGCCTTCCTCTAGGCCCAAATAATGGTGAAGTGTTATGTAGTCGATGTTCACATAACACCACTAGAGGCTAGACAACATACATCTCATCAAAATATCGAACGAATACCAAATTCACATGACTACTAATAGCAAGACTTCTCCCTTGTCCTCACGAACAAACGTAACTACTCAAAAAGCATATTCATCTTCATAATCAGAGGGGTAATAATATGCATAAAGGATCTGAACATATGATCTTCCACCAAATAAACCAACTAGCATCAACTACAAGGAGTAATCAACACTACTAGCAACCTACTAGAACCAATCCCGGATTTGGAGACAAGAATTGGATACAAGAGATGAACTAGGGTTTGGAGATGAGATGGTCTTGGTGAAGATGTTGATGGAGATTGCCCTCTCCCGATGAGAGGAGGCGTTGGTGATGATGATGGCGATGATTTCCCCTCTCGGCGGGAAGTATCCCGGTAGAACAGCTCACGAGCCCTAGATTGGTTCCGCCTCGTGGCGGCGGAGTCTTGTCCCGAAAGGTTGCTTCTGGTTTTTTTCTCATCGAAAGACTTCATATAGGAGAAGATGGGCATCGGAGAGCCACCAGGGGGCCCACGAGGTAGGGGGGCACGCCCCCGGGGGGGGGGGGGGCGCCCCACCCTCGTGAGCAGGGTGTGGGCCCCTTGCCTTCATATTTGGCGATGATTTTTCTTTATTTATTTTAAGATATTCCGTGGAGTTTCAGGACTTTTGGAGTTGCACAGAATAGGTCTTCAATATTTGCTCCTTTTCTAGCCCAGAATTCCAGCTGCCGGCATTCTCACTCTTCATGTAAACCTTGTAAAATAAGAGAGAATAGCCATAAGTATTGTGACATAACGTGAAATAACAGCCCATAATGCGATAAATATCGATATAAAAGCATGATGCAAAATGGACGTATCAGTATGCCTCCCGACAGCAATGCGCTGTGGACAACGTAATTCGAGCGGTGCCACAAGGAGCAGATCGCCTCCACCAACAGCGTCGAGCCCCGCGGGCGCCTCAACTCCGACGGGTGGCGCCAATGTTAGGGCGTCCCCAGCCGCATCCTCGAGGCCGGCAACACGCCGCATCTGGAGTACCCGACGCCCCCTCCTTATCTCATCGCCGCAACAACTCCTGGACGTCGCGGCGAATGGAGACGGTACATCCTCGTCGTTGGGCTCCCTCTCCTCCGGCTCGCCGGCGCTCCGCCCCGTCAAGCCGGAGCCGCAGGAGACGCCCCTCAGCCGCCGCACCCGCGGTGGCGCCCTCGTCATCAACGAGGGCGGCCGTGGGCCCTCTCCTCCCTCTTCCTGCCTCGTCAGGCCAAAGACCGAGCCGGGTCTTTCTCCTCGTGAAGAAGGAGCACGAGGCCATGGCCGCCGACACGAGACCGCCCTCAAATGGGCGCGGGAGGACTACGTCCGCGAGGAGATGACGCGCCAACGGCACGCCCTCGAGGAGATCGCCGCTCGATGCCGCACACACGAGGAGGGCGGCGTCGCCGTTCTCGACAACAGCGACGACGAGGCGCTCGGTCCGCCCGACCCCCCACGCATCGGTGACGCTGATCAGGGGTGCCGTAGGGACGGCGATCGCACGCAGGACGGCGGCGGCGACTAGACCAAGTTCTACAGGCTGCTCGACATGTAGAAGGCGAGCGCGGCGGCGGCGCAGTAGTTTTAGTTGTTTTTAAATAATGTTTTTAGTTTCTTGTACAAATATGAAAGAAATCGCCTAGTTTGTCCGAATTTGTGTTGTGTTTGCCCGATTTTCGACCGAGTTTGGTTTAAGAGCATCTCCAACAGCCGCACAACAAATCCGCGCCCAATAAATGTTATAGCGCGCCACCATAGCACTTTTAAAGCGCCGGGACCAACTTTGCTTTATCAGGTGCCTAAAACGCTACCAAAAGCGAGACAAGGTAAATTGTGAAGCGCGCAATCCGGCGCCTCAAATATGTTAAGGCGCCATTATGCTTTTTCAGCTACCAAAAAACTTTTAGCGCCATACCTGCTGGAGCTGACCGGCGCCCAAAAAACAAACTTTTAGCACGCGGAGCTCTTTTTGGGCGCCTGTTGGAGATGCTCTAAAAAAGATGGCGTCTGAGGTGACCTCGGGGAGGCGGCTTGGAAATCAACCGCCTCCACACTGATTTTATCGCCTGTTCGCTTCAAGACTTCAGCAACCCTCACTCAAGTGGCATACCATATGAAGAAGAAGAAATTTAAAAGAATTTTTTTATGGATCTCAAGGCAAGATCTTCCTCCTTTCTGATTTATAGGGCTTATCTCAAAATTTTAGTTTTTCTAATTTATAAGGCTCAATTTGATTGTTCCTCATCACAAGTTAAGATTTCAATGTGCATTAAATCATTGCATGCAAGTATTAAGAGAAAATTGATCAATGCATGTACTTTATACATGCATGCATTGTAATTAATGTATTGATAAACATATTTTTTTAAGAAAAACAAAAGCATTAATTGGATGCTTTTGCAAACTCTAAAAAGTATTCCACCACTTTAAGCCCTACAAACTGGAAATGAGGAAATAAATAGCATCGTGATATTTAGCAATCCCATCATGTGATTAATCAACTCTGGGTCCAGGCGAGGCGCCCAAGAGTCTGGCCCTGCAGCTCGCGTCCTGTGTCGCGGGGGCAGCATCTTCTGCCTCCGCGCCCGTGTCGGTCATGCCGAACAGACTGCCCATCTCCTCCAGCGTCCGGCCACGCGTCTCCGGAAGGCAGGTGAAGAAGAACACCCACGCGAGCACGGCGATGCCGGCGTAGAGGAAGAAGGTGCCGCCCAGCGTGATGGCGCTGGACAGCGAGAGGAAGGTCATGGACATGGCGCCGCTGACCAAGCGGTTGCCGGCCTCCCCGACAGCGAAGCCCAGCGCGCGCACCCGCAGCGGCAATATCTCCGTGGTGTAGACGCCCAACACGGGACCGAGGCCGATGGAGAAAAATGACACGTAGACCAGGACGGACGCCACGCACAGGCCGACCGCCCACGGGATCCTCGCGTCCGGGTTCTGGTCCACCACGGTGAGGCCCGTCGCGAGGCCGACGAGCGAGACGATCATGCCGCCAGTGCTGCATAGCAGCAGCGGCCTCCGGCCGACGCGGTCGAGGAGGAACATGGCGACCAAGATGACGAGCGTCTTGACGACGCCCATGGCGCAGGTGGCGGCCAGGAGTTGGTGGTCGCCGGTGAGACCGGCGCTCTCGAACACGCGCGGGCTGTAGAGCACCACGGAGTCGGAGCCCGTCAACTGCTGGAACAAGAAGACGCCGAGCGCCGCGACCAGTATTCGCCGCATGGAAGGAGTCGGCGACAGGATGAGCTCTCTCCACACCTGCTTCTCCTCGCCGCCTCTTTTCCTGGGCACGACGACCACGTCGCCGTCGAGGTCGTCTGGGATGCCGGCGGCGGTCTTGATGTCACCGAGGCGCTCCTCGGCCTCCTCCGGCGTCTCGGTGATCTTCTCCAGCACGACCCTCGCGTCCGCGAGGCGGCCTTTCATGACGAGCCACCGGGGAGACTCCGGCATGCCGGACACCAAGAGGGCGAGCACGATGGACGGTACCGCGCCGATGCCGAGCATGAAGCGCCAGCCGAGGTGGAGCGGGAGGCGAGCGAAGGCGTAGTTAGAGACGTAGCCGAGGAGGATACCGATGTTGATGAAGACCTCCGTGAAGGACACGAGGAAGCCGCGCGCCGACGCCGGGGCGATCTCAGCTGTGTACACGGGCGCGATCACGATGGCGTAGCCCACGCCGATGCCGGCCACGAAGCGACCGAGCATGAGCATGGTGTAGCCGCTTGCGAAGCCCATGAGCAAGGCACCAGCAAAGAAGAAGAAGGCGGCAAAGATCGCCGTGAAGCGGCGGCCCATCCAGTCGGACGTCCTGCCGGCGGCTAATGTGCCGATGATCGAGTAGATGCTCAGGATGCCCATCAGGATCTCCACCTGCACGTCCGTGATCTCGAGGTCTTTCTGGATATACAGCGACGCCCCGCTCATCACACCGGTGTCTGCGGCGGCCACGAAATAAACACTTCATATAGCCAAACACGAGACAGAATCAGACGACGAGGTGATAATGTCAACAATTTGCACCGTAGCCGAGGACGATGGAGGCCATGGAGGCGACGACGGCGCAGGTGGAGGCATACTTGATGTTGCTCTTTTCCGTCTTGGGTGCTACTGCCTCTGGGAGCCCGGCTGAAGCCATCTTCTCTGCTCTGTCCTCACAGCGTGATGCCACTAACATGGTGTACTGATTGGTGATGTTTGGATCCTAATTAAACATGAGGGATGGTGGAGTCTGATCGAACAAGTGCTTGAAATGATGGATGGCTGAGCACGTTTACCATGCTTCTACGTGCAAGCAAGTTCATACATCCTGACCTTGTTTGATTTCCATGACATCGCCAGAACCTTTTTACACTACTACATTTAATCGAGGAATTAACGCGTCTTTTGGGATGCGCAGCCATCCTATTGACCATTTAATCAACCAACTCTGATTATTGTTATTTTTCAAATAGGAACATTTTTTATTGTTTCAGCACATGGCCACCACTCGCGGCGTAAGCTTTGTCAGTTAGTGCATTAGGCAAATGATGGTACCAACCTGCACCTGCTGCAACAAATATTCTATTACTATCTCTGATGGCAATAATATGCCGAGCCCACCCACCTTTCCGGTGAAACATCCACGCTCCATCCGTTTGGCTCCCCAATAGGACTGGACCAAAAGCTTCGCTTCTTGATGAAAATAGTCAATCATTGTTTTTATCTCGTTAAACTTAACGAGTTTAACGAACGAGCTAACAGTGTAGCCGGTGAAGCTTGTTAGTAACAACACAACACCTATTTTCATCTTACGTGATAAATTTATTGTAGCACCTCAACTCATCTATTCAATCAAATCAACATATGATGCAATAAACTAGTGCTTTTTTTTATAGTAACGATATTTCATCTTGAAAACCACACCTACACATTCATCTTATATATTGTAACACATTATAATTTGTTAACAAGCGCTCACGAGCTTAACGAACTTCAAACGAGCCGAGCCGAGCAAGGTTTTCTGCTCGTTAATCTTGACGAGCTTAATGAGCCGAGCCTTAACGAGCACAAGCTTAACGAGCCGAGCTGCTCGTTAATCCACCCTATCCCCAGCGCACCCGGCGATTGCGTTTTGGCGTATGCGTTGGCGGTTTTTTCGTCCTGGGGGCGATCGAGTTTCCAGCCGGGCGCCGCCAGGTTTCTGCCCTCAGACGCCCATAAATTCAAACTTGTCTTTCCTTGAACGTGCTAGTTATCGACTAGAGGGGGGGGGGGGGGTGAATAGGTGATTTTTATGAAAGTCTTCAAAACATGAAGGTTTCAAAAACAAACATGAAAATTAGACCTATAAACATGCAGCGGAAGATGAACTACACTAAACAAGCCATAGTCAGACAAGTATGAAGCTAAAGCGTGATGACTAATAGCAGCTATGTAGTAGGATCAGGATGGAAGATAGTATGAAGCCAATCAGAACAAGTAGTCACACAGTGAAGACAAATAGGTAAAGTAATCAGGCAATGACTTCACAAAGACGAACTGTAAGTAAGGAGAGTAAGAGATAGAACCAGTGTGTTATGAAGACAAGGATTTGTTCGACCAGTTCTAGTTGCTGTGGTTAGGGAGGCTGAGATTGAACTCAGAAGACCGTGTCTTCACCTTATTCCCCTTGAGCTAAGGACACACATTCCTCGCCCAATCACTCTGGTAAGTCTTCAAGGTAGACTTCCAAACCTTCACAGACTTCGTTCACCGACAATCCATAATTACTCTTGGATGCTCAGAACGCGACGCCTAACCGGCCGGAGGATTCACAGTCCTCAAGTGTAACAAGTCTTGAGATCACGCAGACAGAAAGACTTGATGATGCCAAACACTCTTTGGGCTCTGGGTGTTTTGGCTTTGTCCTCACAAGGATTTCTCTCTCAAACTCTTCGGAGGTGGGTTGCTCTCAACAGCGTAAGCCGTGCACTAACTACGAGCAGCCACCAATTTATGGTGTAGGGGTGGGCTATTTATAGCCTCTACGCAACCCAACCTGATTTGTCCGAAATGACCCCGGGTCACTAAGGAACCGACACGTGTCACAACGGTCGATTTCAAACACGCGACAGCTTGACTTGGGCTACAAGTAAAGGCTGACTTATCCGACTCTAGATAAGATTTGCTCTCGTTGTCTTCGCTCGAAGACATAGGATTTTAGTTGAGCATCACTTGATCCACTCGACTTTGTTCACTTGGACCCCACTTAACAGTGCGGTGGTTCCTATGACTCAACAAAGAAGAAAAGAAACAACGAAACTGCTAAGTCTTCGCGCTCCATAGTCTTCACTCAATGTCTTCTCTTGTCATAGTCTTCAATGTGAATATCTTCACGTACCACCATTATCTTCAATGTCTTCATACATTTTTTGGGGTCATCTCCGGTAGGTAAACCGAATCAAGGAGGGACTACTACCTGTGTTATCCTGCAATTCTCACAAACACATTAGTCCCTCAACCACGTTTGTCGTCAATACTCCAAAACCAAACTAGGGGTGGCACTAGATGCACTTACAATCTCCCCCTTTTTGGTGATTGATGACAAACTGGTTAAAGTTTTCAACGGGGATATAAGTATGTGAAATTGTAAATGATGAGGTATTGTCTTCGTAAGTAGCAGAAGGCTCCCCCTGAAGATGTGCATATAAATAATTTGCTTTTGGAATGCAAATGCACATGATGAGTTCTACTTGTGGAGATCCTCTTCAACTTATGAAGACAATTCATCATGCATGATCCGATGTAACGAAGATAATGACATGCATAATGAAAAATGGACGTCTGCAAAATGATTTAAGTGCGGAAGCTATCGTCGCACATGCGGAATTTATCATCGCATCACAAAATAGCAAATAAGTAGCAGACGACCATCGAATTTAAGTGTTACAACTCAGAGAACCAAAAGTATCAAAAGCAAGAGTTGTAAACACTAGGCAAAATATAATGTAACCGCCCATATGAACCCGCTTGAAAACTATCAACTCATAGCTTCTCCCACTTTTGTTAGTAAGGACCAAAAAAGGGTTGAAGACATTGAGCCTCTACTCGTTCTCAGAAGGAGTAGGAGAAGATGCAGGGTTGGTGTCGAGGTTTGGCGGTGCAGACGAACTTGGGGCAGTGTCGATGCGCGTTGGAGGAGGCGAAGTAGCATCATCTTGATCATCGATCACATGAGCGTTCACAGTTGCAGCAGAAGAGGAGTACTCTGAGTCTTCAAGAGATGGAGTGCGCCGCAGAACATCATTTCTGGGCGGAGTGGAATCAAACTTGAATCTTTCTGAGAAGCCATCGTCCTGAAGATCTTCCTCAGCACACATAAGCGTCAGCCCTTTCCATGTGCGTCGGCCGGGTTTCATGCGTGACAAAGGCATTCTTGGTTGCAAGGTTGCGAATGCGATTGACGTCAGTCATGATGCTCTGCATCTGGTGCTTGAGCCAATCATGATGCCTATCCTGTTTCTGATGCAGGACAACGAGAAGCTCTCGGTCATTGAGAACACGAGATCGCCTTCGAGGCTGTTGAGCAATGGTGCTGTTGGTGGCTTCGGTAGGGGCACGGTGAGGTGCACGTGTAGTACCAACCAACGGTTAGACTCGAGTGGCAGCTAGCACACCTTCAATGGGCTGAGTGAAGCTCTAACTATCAGCATTATGATGATAGAGTAGCTCCTTGTCAGGCTCTGGATAGATGGCTTCAACAGACATATCAACATCTGGCAAGAAGACAATGTGATTGCGTGCAGATGGCTGATAGTTGAAAGCAGTGTGAAGCTTGATCAGACGCATGATCCATGGAGCATAGAACTTCAAACCAAAAATGTCAGATCCTGATGCAGCAAGTTGGCGGATGAAGAAATCCTGTGCATTGAAGCTTTTGCCATGAAGAATATGGAAGACCAATGTCTTCATTGCACCTTCTAGCTTAACCTGTGGAGAATGTCCTTTGATAGGCCAGAGAGTTCGCCTTATGATGTGATAGATCGTGCGTGGCAGATACTCAAGGTCTTCAACAAAGAACTCCTTAGGATATTCTCGCATCCGGAGGCAATGGCTTCATCATGCTCAACATCCTGCTCATGTCGGGTTCAAAGCTTGTGAAAGATGCTTTCCACTGCGGTGTGAAGTCGACAACCAGCTCATAGAGATCACACAGGTGGGCAGGCCGATAAGCTCAATGACATCAAATGCTTTGGCTTCATGACGGACATTTCACATCATCCACTCAAGGACCCAAGTCTTGGATCCCTGTAGTAGCCTCTGATATGCAGTGTGGCGTAGAATTGGAGCAGTAACTCTTCATTCCAGTGCTCCTTATCAGTGACAAAATGCAGTAAGCCAACCTCTCTGAAGCAATCGAGAGCTTCTTCTAAGCAGGGCAGGCCAGCTATGGCTTCAGTATCAAGGCGCATATGCGGAAATATGCGGCCTTGGTTGTACAGAATGCATGAATAGTAACTGCGCTGCTGATAACTCCAGAACCGATCAGATGAAATCTTGGGCTTGGTGTAGGGGTTCTTGTCGCTATCAAAGAAGGTGTTGTGTGCAATGAAGCCGTTGACATTGAAAGATCCTGGCGAGGTGGCGATTACACGGAAATCTGGGCAGTCTTGGCTTTGGCTTCTGAACCTGAGGCCTGTGCTCGACATGGTAATCAAATTGAGGACCAGCAGCAGGTGGAGGAATCAGAATAGGCCATCTGACAGTGATAAGCTATCCATAGTTGTATGCTTGCTCGATAGTATGTGGCCTTGGAGGCGGAACAGGAGTAGTGGCATTGACTTCAGGCTGCAGATTTACACAGGTGTAGCATTGACTTCATCTGCTTGATGGGCTTCATTGGCTTCATTGGCCACTGGTGCATTGGCCACTGAAGGCTCCACATTAACCCGGCCATGACAACGTCATTGGCTTCAGGAATGTCATTTGTGGCAGCCTCAGGGTTCTCACCCTCCACTTGAGTAGCTGGAGGTTCCGTCACAGATTGGTTCTCTTCATGAACTTCTTCTTGAGTTGCAGGGGGAGTAGCGACGCGCTCTTCTTCTTGTGTTGCTCCGGCTGATGCAGCCAGAGGGTCTTCAACAGCAATGGCTTCAGACACAGGGTCCATCACAGAAGGATTGTCTTCAGGAAACACTTGACGTGCCACTGAACTTGACAAGTTTGAGCCCTCTTCTGTGATACTGGTCATGGAGACGGATGGCCTCGTGCCTTCTTGAAGCCGTTGGAATCTGGGCGACGCCTTTGGTGATGGAGATATCTCCATGTAGTTGTCATCATTTGACATGGGGCTGATGACGGGCACACTTGACGGCCGGGTGTACTTGGTGAGTCTTGTGGGGTAGCTTGTCAGGCGATCAGCCCACGGTGCATCTTGTGATATTGGCGTCGAGAGGATGACCAATCTTGATAAGCTCACCGCTCGCTCGAGCGGCGATGATACCGATGGGCGTTCGATCTGAGGAAGTACTGCATCATCTTGAGCAATATCTTCAGTCGCGATGGGGTCGACGACTGGAACTTCTTGGGCTTCAGGAGCCTCTGTGGAAGCAGGCTCATGAACAATCATGCGACGCTCTTGGTTTGCAGACGGAGGGGGAACAAATGCAAGGGGTTCAACAACAAGGGGCTCTGTGGGAGCAGCCTGATCTCTTCTCTTGGTTTTTCTCTTCTTAGGGGGTGGTTCTTCATCAGTGGTGCGCTTGGTTTTCCTCTTCCTGGCTTTGGCTTCAGCTGCCTTGGTTTTCTTACATTGAAGCCTTGAAGGAGCCTTGGGCTGCATGCCGGCATGGAAGACAATGTGTGGTTCTTCTGCCGTGGTGCTTGATGTGGGCTTGGATGACTTCTTTTTCTTGGCAGCCATTGAGGGTCAATGCCAGGGCGGCCAAGTGCCTTGCGCTTTTCAGCTTCATTGTAGGCTTGAACGCATTTGTCAGCGAGTGCTTTCATGCGCTCTCTTGAGCCTTTAGCTTCCTCGCGTTTCTTCCGAAATGACTCTTTGAGGTCATTCAGCATCACCTTGAACTTTTGCACATCAGCCACATTCAGCCTGGCGACATGCTTCTTGAACTGTTCCTGCTCGAAGTCGATCTTTTGCTTCAGTTCAATGATACGTTGAGCGAGCAAGTTCAGAGCAATGGCGCCTTGAAAGCAACGCCGACGCCAATGGGAAGTGAAGGTCATCAAAGCTGAGCTCCTGATTATCAAACCTCTCATCAATGAAGTTCTTCAGAATGTTTACGTCAAAGAGGGGCAGATCATTGAAGATCTCCGCCTCTTGCTTGCTCTTGATCAGCTGTTCTAGAGTATCTTCACCAAATTCTTCATCAGAAGACAGGTCAATGGGTTCAGATTCATTCCTCAGAATGGCAGCAAGCGTCAGTGCTTGACTCAGTTTCTGAACTGGTGGCTTCTGTGGCTTCTCACGCCTCTTGGAGATGCGAGAGAGACCTTCAGAGTTATTACTTGGAGCAGAAGGGGCAGTTGCCAAAGGCTTCACTCTTGAAGCTTTAGGAGCACTAGATGATTTTGAAGCTTTAGTCTTCTTTTGCTTCTTAGGCTTTGGAGGAGGAGCTGGAGCTTCGTCAGTGTCAGCATCATCATCATCAGAATGATCCACTTTGGCACCATGAACGGTAATGTGAGTGATGAGGCCAGCAAGGTTGTAGAAGGGGCCAATTCTGTTTTCATTGGCTTCATGGGTGCCATTGTCCCGAGGTGTGGAGGGACCAGGGTTGAAGTCAAGCCCCAGATCCTTCTTGTTCGAAGCAGTTGAGTTTTTGGCGAACTGGTAGTTGCGCTTGAAACATTGTCTTCACGACACGAGTAGTGAAGACGAATTGAGATTCTCAGCTGTGGTCCGCGCACCATGCAAGGATAGAAGCCTTGCTCAATGGCTTCATCCTGATTCTTGGGTGGAAGATTTACGTATAGAATATCACCTGTGGTGCCTTGATGGCATTCTTCTCTTCATATTCCTTGGTGAAGAAGCTGTATCTGAACCACTCTTCTGCCCAATATCTTCAAATCCATTGGATTCGATTCTTGAATTCTGTGTAGGTTTCTTCTGGATCAGTTTTGTACATCTCATGCAAATCAGGTGGTAAATCCTTGGAAGTGTCACCACGACGTTGTCTGCCTCCCTTTCTCGCAGATTTTCCAGTTGCCATGAAGTGTAAACTGAAAGGCTTCAGTACTTTCAAAGGCTTCAAACGGCTGGACTGACAGGAACTAGCTTCAGGTGAGTTGATGTGACTCTACAAACGAATGCAGACTATGAGAACCAAGGGATTCTCCCACGGACATGTATCTGCGACAGCATTAAAGGTGCGAGGGAAGGGGACGAGGTCATATGCATTCTCAGATGATTTTGAAGATAAATCATTTTGAAGACATTGAGCTCATAAAGCGAAGACATTCACTTATATGATGAGAGTTGGTTCCAGAGTTGTACAAATCCAAGAATAAGTACAAGTGAGGAATCTAACTTGTGAAGGAGCATAAGTGAATATACTAGGCAGAATATGAGATGTAGAAAGAGATAGATCCATGTTCGAAGATCTAGAAACCACTTTAGGTAAGAAGGGATGAATCTATTGGATCAAAAAGGCGGTAAAAAGTAAACTTTTATTACCACACGATGAACTGCTAGACGGGGCGAAGATGGATGCCGAGCAGTTCGATCTTCCGTGCCCTAACTTGGCGACGGAAGACACCTACGGCAACGGCGGAGAAGACGAGGTCCACGGCCGGCGTGAGGACGGCGTCGATGAAGTTGCGGCAGCTAAGCGCTTCGTCGTCGGCGTCGTCGAGAGCTAGCATAGGCGCTAGGGTTTGCGAGAGATGGAGAAGGAGGAATAAGGATTTTGACCGAGACGAGACATGCATTTATAAGGATAGAGACAGCACAATGCAATTACGCAGGTGCCCCTGGCGGTTCACATCTGATGGACACGTGGCGAACATGCAAGTCATTGCGAGTTGTTCCACGTTCCCACGCGCGCCTGGATTGTCGGGGTGGTCGTTCCGAATTCTCTGGGTTTCAGGCAAAAGGATATGTCATTAAAACTAGATATAAATGTTTGTCTCTGTATCTTCTGCTGACAAGGACGCAGAGAAGACATTCGACAGGTTCAACAGAATGCATATGATTTGGATAGATAGAGCTTGAGATAGAAAGCATAGATAGGTTAGGGTCCGATCACATTCACTTAGTTCAAAAGATTCAAATAAGAAGACATAGCTATAAGTGAATGCTGTAGAGGACAAAATACAGTGTATATATATAACAGAGTAAACCTCAAATCAGTAATCACGAAGTCAAATTAATGTTGAAGTTAAATCAAATGCGAAGACTTTGCAAATATGACGCCATGAGGAAACACTTCATAAGAGTTTGGTGGTGGCGTTACCACCGTATAGGAAGTATTAGACCCAGACACGGCGCACAATTATCGCGGCGCTCTGAAGTCAATTTCCACGTTAATGTATTCACACTGAGAGTGTATGTCTTCATTGATTGAAGATATACATTACTTTGTGTGTTGCACATCTAAGTCATCAACATGCATAAGTGTTAGGATGAGTGCCTAATCACAGGACATTCGAGGATTCCAAGATATTTAGCTCACACCGCAACTTGCAAAACTTTTTCTCATCCAAGGGCTTAGTGAAGATATCAGCCAACTGATCTTCTGTCTTGACGTGAATGATATCAATATCTTCTTTCATAACATGATCTCTGAGGAAGTGATGACGAATTTCAATGTGCTTTGTCTTCGAGTGCTGAACTGGGTTATTGGCAATCTTGATTGTGCTTTCATTATCGCAGTAGAGTGGCACATGCTTTAGGTGAACGCCATAGTCCTTAAGGGTTTGCTTCATACACAGAAGCTGAGCGCAGCAAGATCCAGGAGCAATGTATTCAGATTCAGCATTTGAGAGTGATACACAGTTCTGCTTCTTTGAAGACCAACAGACAAGAGATCGACCCAGAAAGTGACATGTGCCTGATGTAGACTTGCGATCCACCTTGTCACCAACATAATCAGCATCCGAAAATCCAACCAGATCAAACTCTGAGCCCTTTGGATACCATAATCCTAGTGTTGGGGTGTAAGCCAAATATCGAAGAATTGGCTTCACAGCTAAGTGATGCGACTCCTTTGGTGCCGCTTGGTATCGGGCACACATGCAAACACTAAGCATGATATCTGGCCTAGATGCACATAAGTAAAGTAAAGAACCAATCATGGAGCGGTATACCTGTTGATCAAAATCTTTACCATTGGCGTCGGGGCTTAGATGACTTTTGGATGGCATTGGCGTCGTGTATCATTTGCAGTCTTGCATTCCAAACTTCTTCAGGCAATCTTTGAGATATTTTTCTTGTGATATGAAGATGCCGTTGCATTGCTGACGGATTTGAAGACCGAGAAAGAACTTCAGCTCTCCCATCATGGACATTTGATATTGTTCTTGCATCATGTAAGCAAATTCATCACTGTATTTCTTGTTGGTGCAACCGAAAATAATTTCATCCACATAGATTTGGCACACAAACAGTTCACCATCATATGTCTTCGTGAAGAGAGTGGGATCTAGAGAACCAGGTTTGAAGCCTTTGCTCTTCAGGAAGTCTTTGAGTGTGTCATACCAAGCACGAGGGGCTTGTTTGAGGCCATCTGATTGCCTTGTTGAGCTTGTATACCATATGAGGATGTTTTGGGTCTTCAAAGCCGGTGGTTGCGCAACATATACTTCTTCTTCAATCTTTCCATTGAGAAAGGCACTCTTCACATCCATTTGATACAGAAGGATGTTATGATGATTTGCGTAAGCTAGCAGTATGCGAATGGCTTCAAGCCTAGCCACTGGAGCAAATGTTTCATCAAAGTCAATTCCTTCAACTTGTGTGTATCCTTGAGCAACGAGCCGAGCCTTGTTCCTAATTACTTGACCATGCTCGTCTTGTTTGTTGCGATATATCCATTTTGTGCCTATTATGTTGTGCTTGCGAGGATCAGGACGTTTGACAAGTTCCCATACATTGTTCAGTTCAAACTGTTGAAGCTCCTCTTGCATAGCTTGAATCCATTCAGGTTCCATGAAGGCTTCAGCAACCTTCTTGGGTTCAGAGATTGAGACAAATGCAAAGTGCCCACAGAATTTGCTAGTTGTGTTGCTCTTGAACGAGTGAGTGGACCAGGTGCATTGATGCTATCAATTATCTTCTCAATTTGTACTTCATTTGCAACACGAGGATGAACTGGACGAAGATTTTGCTCCTGCTGATCATTGTCATCATTCGGAGAATTGTCTTCAGGCTGAGCAATGTCTTCAGATTGATCAGGTGCAGAAATGATAAGTTCCTCTTCAGGCTAGGCCTCTGATGGTATGATCTCTCCTGTTCCCATTAGCTTGATTGATTCACTGGCAGGTACACCATCTAGCACATTTGGCATGTGCTCTCTTTGCGAGCCGTTAGTTTCATCGAATCAAGACATCCACAGTTTCAACCGCTTTGTAGTGAAAGAGGTTGAATACTCTGTAGGAGTGCGAGTCCTTTCCATAACCAAGCATAAAACCCTCATGTGCTTTTGGTGCAAATTTTGAAGTGTGATGTGGATCCTTGATCCAGCACCTAGCACCAAATACTCAAGTAGCTTACGTTTGGCTTCTTACCAGTTAGGAGCTCATAGGATGTTTTCTTGAAGCTTGTGAAGATAAACACGGTTGATGACATGACATGCGGTATCAATGGCTTGGGCCAGAATTTTCTTGGAGTCTTGTATTCGTCAAGCATCGTCCGAGCCATCTCAATAAGGGTTCTGTTCTTGCGCTCCACGATGCCATTCTGCTGAGGTGTGTAAGGAGCAGAAAACTCATGAGTGATGCCTAAGGTGTCAAGATAAAGGTCGAGGCCTGTGTTCTTGAATTCTGTTCCGTTGTCATCCTAATGTGCTTGATCTTGATGCCATAGTTGTTCATGGCGTGGTTGGCGAAGCGTCTGAAGACATCCTGCACTTCAGTCTTGAAGAGAATTATGTGCACCCAAGTGTATCTTGAATAATCATCAACAATAACAAAACCATAGAGACAAGCAGTAGCGGTGAGAGTAGAGTAGTGAGTGGGACCAAACAAGTCCATGTGGAGCAACTCAAAAGGTCGAGATGTAGTCATGATTGTCTTCGAGGGATGCTTGGCCCTTGTCATCTTCCGACTTCACAAGCACCACATAGATGTTCTTTCTTGAACTTGACGTCTTCGATGCCAATGACGTGCTTCTTCTTGGCGAGAGTGTGTAAGTTCCTCATGCCAGCATGCCCTAGCCTCTGATGCCAGAGCCAACACTCTGAAGACTTGGCTAGAAGACATACGTCCATCTGTGGTCCTGCTGAGAAATCTACCATGTACAGATCATCTTTCCTGCAGCCTTCGAAGACTAGAGACTTGTCAGATTCCATTAGTACAAGGCAACGATATTTTCCAAATAGCACAATCATGTTTAAGTCACAAAGCATTGAGACAGACATTAAGTTGAAACCAAGGGATTCAACAAGCATTACTTTATCCATGTGCTGATCCCTTGAGATTGCAACTCTACCTAGGCCCAATACCTTGCTTTTACAAGTGTCAACAAATGTGATGTGACTTTTATCACATTGACGTAAGGTTGAGTCCATGAGAAGACTTTGATCACCAGTCATGTGATTAGTGCATCCGCTATCCATAATCCATTCTGAAGCACGAGGTGTCGTACCCTACAGTGCAGTTAGGAGGATAGGCTTCACAAAGAGTATTGTGAAGCATAAACATTTGACGCACAAGAGGATTATTAAAGCTCAGATCAAGGTTAGGACTGATAGTATGACTGGCAAGCGATTCAGGAACGAAATACATAGTAAGACCATTTGGGCATTTTATCATGCGTCCCATTATGTGTTTTAGGTCCCCAGCAATAGCATCGGACGCCTTTGATTTCCGGCTGGAGACCTTTCCCTGCGAAAGAAAGTTAATTCCTCTTAACCACCCACATCTTTAGGGGTGGCTTAGAAGAAATGAGTCTAAGTGCAGCATCTGAGAACTTCGGCTTTGGAGCCCTAGCAAATAGCCTTGCAGGAGAGGAACGATACTCATATGAATAAGCAGAAAGTTCTTAGTTCTATGAACATAGCGATTTGAAGACACACGCTCATATTCATAAGTCTGAGTATGGTTTCCCTGCAAAACATTGGCGTTAGGGTGACTCAGGTGAGTCATGTATCTGTATGAAGCCTTTGGGCCATATGAAGCCATAGGTCTGGGGTTCGTCTTCTTCCTTGGTGGTGTCATGATGACATTCACAGGAAGATTCTCAATACACTGTTTAGGTACCCAGATCCTCTTCATAGGTGGTCCATTCCTGCGATTAGTACCAATATACAGCAAACACTTCACCATTACGATTCTTAAACAGTTTATAGTTTGCATCAAAGGATTCATCAATAGCAATTGGGTTAGCACAAGTAAATCCAGATAAGGTAGTTGGATCCATTGAAGGTTCCTTTGCAGCAACCCATGTAGTTTTGGGGTACTGCTCAGGCTTCCAGTAAGAACCATCAACATTCATTTTCCTCTCGAACCCAACACCCTCTTTACTAGGGTTTCGGTTCAAGATCTGCTTCTTGAGGACATCACACAGTGTCTGATGCCCCTTGAGACTTTTGTACATTCCTGTTTCAAGCAATGTCTTCAATCTAGCATTCTCATTAGCAACAGCAGTGGCATCCTCCGCAGTGGGGTTAGTTACCACATCGACGGTTGAAGATATTGAAACAAGAGCAGATAGAACACTCAGCAACAGAATTAGCGTTATCACGCTCAAGACATTTTAAACACGGTGGTTCAAATCCTTCCTGAGCGGGACTGATCTGTTGAGCGTGAAGTGACTCGTTTTCCTTTTGAAGATCTTCATGAGCCGCTCTCAACTTCTCAAGATGTTGCTTCCTTTGAAGATAATCATAGGAAACTTTTCATGGTTAGTTGAAAGTGATTCATGACGACCTTCAAGCTCTTGGTACTTAACATGAAGATTTTTTATATCTTCAATTAAGGACTGAGATCGGGTCATTTCAGCGTCCAACAGATCATTGCTTTTGTCTAACAGTTTTTGAATATGTTCCATAGCTTTCTGTTGTTCAGTTGCAATTTTAGCAAGTGTTTTGTAGCTGGGTTTGGATTCACAATCAGAGTCATCATCACTTGATGTTTGGAAGTAAGCATCGCGTGAGTTTACCTTGGCACCGCGTGCCATAAAGCAGTAAGTGGGAGCGGAGTCGTCCTTGTCACTGGCATCAGCGTTGGTGATGGATACATTGTCTTCAGTGTTGAAGATGGACTTGGCAATGTAGGCTGAAGCTAAAGCCAGACTTGCAACGCCAGAGTCGAGACTCCTCCTCGAGATTCCACCATACGCCTCCTCGAAGAAGACTCCTCCTATGAATCCATTTCCTTGCCGACAAAAGCACGAGCCTTGCCAGACGAACTTTTCTTGTGTGATGAAGACTTGGAAGTTGACTTGGAAGACGATTTTGAGTATTTCTTCTTCTTCTTGTCATCAGAATCATATTCCTTGCTCTTCTTCTTTTTCTTCTCATTGTCCCACTGTGGACACTCAGAGATGTAGTGACCAGGTTTCTTGCACTTGTGACAGGTTCTCTTCTTGTGGTCATTGGAAGAAGCTTCATCATTTCTTGAAATGGATCGTGAAGACTTTCTGAAGCCTTTCTTCTTAGTGAACTTCTGGAACTTCTTCACAAGCATAGCAAGCTCCTTTCCAAGGTCTTGACTTCACCGTAACTGCAATGATTCTTCTTGGATGAGGAAACAACCTTTGCCTTCAAAGCGCGAGTTCGGCCATAGTTGGGACCATAGATATCTCTTTTCTCATATAAATTTGGAACTCATGTGTGTTGAGCCTCTCAAGTATGTCGGATGGATCGAGTGTCTTGAAGTCGTATGCGTTCTTGAATCATAAGAGCTAGAGTGTCAAATGAGCTGTCAAGAGATCTCGAGCGTCTTGGCGATTTCATGCTTGGTGATCTCAGTGGCGCCGAGAGCCTGAAGCTCGTTTGTGATGTCAGTGAGACGATCGAATGTGAGCTGGACATTTTCATTGTCGTTTCTCTTGAAGCGGTTGAAGAGGTTGCGTAGGACACTGATTCTTTGATCTCTCTGAGTTGAAACGCCTTCATTGACCTTGGAGAGCCAGTCCCGGACTAGCTTCGACGTTTCCAAAGCACTCACACGGCCATATTGCCCTTTGGTCAGATGACCACAGATGATGTTCTTCGCAGTAGAATCGAGTTGAATGAACTTCTTGACATCAGCAGCGGTGACGCCTTCACCCGTCTTGGGAACACAGTTTTTGACGACATACCACAGATCGACATCAATGGCTTCAAGATGCATACGCATCTTATTCTTCTAGTAGGGATATTCAGTGCCATCGAAGACAGGGCACGCAGCGGAGACTTTGATTATCCTGCGGTCGACCTGACTAAACTCCAGGTGGTTAAACCGAATCACACAGAACAAGGGAGTACCTTGCTCTGATACCAATTGAACGTGCTAGTTATCGACTAGAGGGGGAGGGGGTGAATAGGCGATTTTTACGAAAGTCTTCAATACATGAAGGTTTCGAAGACAAACATGAAAACTGGACCTATAAACATGCAGCGGAAGATGAACTACACTAGACAAGCCATAGTCAGACAAGTATGAATCTAAAGCGTGATGACTAATAGCAGCTATGTAGTAGGATCAGGCTGGAAGATAGTATGAAGCCAATCAGAACAAGTAGTCACACAGTGAAGACAAATAGGTAAAGAAATCAGGCAATGACTTCACAAAGACGAACTGTAAGTAAGGAGAGTAAGAGATAGAACCAGTGTGTTATGAAGACAAGGATTTGTTCGACCAGTTCAGCTTGCTATGACAATCGTGACGTGCAGTTAGGGAGGCTGAGGCGAACTCGTAAGACCGTGTCTTCACCTTATTCCCCTTGAGCTAAGGACACACAGTCCTCGCCCAATCACTCTGGTAAGTCTTCAAGGTAGACTTCCAAACCTTCACAGACTTCGTTCATCGGCAATCCACAATTACTCTTGGATGCTCATAACGCGACACCTAACCAGCTGGAGGATTCACAGTCCTCAAGTGTAACAAGTCTTCAGATCACGCAGACAGAAAGACTTCAGTGATGCCAAACACTTTTTGGGCTCTGGGTGTTTTGGGCTTTGTCCTCACAAGGATTTCTCTCTCAAACTCTTCGGAGGTGGGTTGCTCTCAACGACAAAAGCCGTGCACTAACTCTGAGTAGCCACCAATTTATGGTGTAGGGGTGGGCTATTTATAGCCTCCGGGCAACCCGACCTGATTTGTCCGAAATGACCACAGGTCACTAAGGAACCGACACGTGTCACAACGGTCGATTTCAAACACGCGATGACTTGACTTGGGCTACAAGTAAAGCTGACTTATCCGACTCTGGATAAGATTTGCTCTCATTGTCTTCGCTCGAAGACACTTTGTTTACTTGGACCCCACTTAACAGTGCGGTGGTTCCTATGACTCAACAAAGAAGAAAAGAAACAACGAAACTGCTAAGTGTTTGCGCTCCATAGTCTTCACTCAATGTCTTCTCTTGTCATAGTCTTCAATGTGAGTATCTTCACGTACCACCATTATCTTCAATGTCTTCATACATTTTTGGGGGTCATCTACGGTAGGTAAACCGAATCAAGGAGGGACTACTACCTGTGTTATCCTGCAATTCTCACAAACACATTAGTCCCTCAACCACGTTTGTCGTCAATACTCCAAAACCAAACTAGGGGTGGCACTAGATGCACTTACATTCCTGCTGCCAAAAAACGCCACCAGTTCGTCGATCATCATGCCACAGTCCGGCGATCACCATGCCACAGTTCGGCGATCAAAAGGAAGGACGCGTAGACAAAGAAACGCATGAAACGGCGGGCTCCTCTGGCGAGGGACTGGCCGGTGTCGGCGTGCTCGGCATCGGTGTGGCTTCCGTGCTCGGGCTGGTTGTCGGTGTCGGTGTGGCTTCATCGCTCGGGCTGGGCGTTGGCGTGGGCGTACAGACGGTGGTCGAAGCTGGCCAAGGCATCTGGTTCAAGACGAGGCCGCACTCCGCCAGGTACCACGCCTTGACCTGCTCGTCCATCATCGACATGTCTGCTGCCACCAAGAACACTAGGTCGGTGTTCCTCTTCTTAGCGGCGACGTTGGTCCTGAGCAGGTCGAGCTTCACGTCCTGTTTCATCATCAACGCCGACCACCGCGCATCGGATTTCTCCTTCCTCTTTGCGGTGTTGATCTTGTCGTCGACGATGCACTGCTCGATCGATGGTTGTAGCCATTCAGCAGCGGGTGCCGTGTCCCTTGCTGCCTTGGCTCTTTTGTTCCCATCAGGGCACCCATCCGCCGCCCCCGGGGCAGGAGCGTCCGGCTTGTATGTCTCCTTGGACTTGGCGAGGGTGAGTCGGACCTACCTCCACTTCTTGCACGACTCGATCCTGGAGAACACGTGAAGGAACTTGAACTCGGCGTCGCTGTTGTCCTGGTGATATATGTTGAACATCCGAACCATCTGCACAACCAAAGAACAAGTGTCGACGAAGTACACGGCCAAAAAGAACTGAGCCGGTGGCTGGGCATACCTGACCCTCTGTCGGATTCAGGGCTCCGTAGACCCAAGAAAGTTCAAACTCTGGGGCGTGTGCGAAGATCTCAACCTCTCAAGTCTCAGTCTCGTCGCCCTACAGCCTAGCCTCGTCGGGTACGCGCTCAAGCGGGGAAGAAGAAGAACACGATAGTTTACCCAGGTTCGGTCCACCTTGCGGTGTAAAACCCTACTCCCGCTTTGTGGTGGATTGGCCTCACGAGGGCCCGAGGATGAGCAAGTACAGTGGATGAACATCCTCGCGAGGGCTATGGTGGTGAGGGTGGAAATGATCTGATATGGGTCGACCCCTCTCTACGGTGATGGCTAACATATATTTATAGTGGCCTCGGTCCTCTTCCCTCAAAACTTAGGCGGGAAGGGATCCCACAACGACCAATTTGAAAGGGGACCAGAAGTACATCTAATCGGTGGTCTTTGCCTGCAAAGCTTCTGGTCGTGACGCAGCGGTCGGCTCGGTGATGACATCCGTCCTAACAAGCTCGTGGTCTTGGTCTTGTAGCATCAGAATGGAAACCTTTGGGGGACTCCTCAGGAACCCACGCCCGTCCTTGCTCCCTTAGCATCGAAAGGGAAACTGCCTCCTCTGCGCCGGCTGGCGCCCGCCTGGCCATGGTCGTCATGGCTCACGTCATCGCAGCCTCGTATGGCTGGGTATCTGCATAGAAATCTACGCTCCTCGGGAGGCCGCCTGGGGAGGCTGCGCCCTTCGGAGGTCTTGGTGTCGTCTTCCTCACGAGGCCAGGGCCCTCGTGAGGGTCTTGTCTTGGTGGCCTTGTAGATGGGCTGTACCAGTGTTGGGGAACGCAGTAATTTCAAAAAAAATCTACGATCACGCAAGATCTATCTAGGTGATGCATAGCAACGAGAGGGGAGAGTGTTTTCCACGTACCCTCGTAGACCGAAAGCGGAAGCATTATGACAACGCGGTTGATGTAGTCGTACGTCTTCACGATCCGACCGATCCTAGCACCAAAGGTACGACACCTTCGCGATCTGCACACGTTCAGCTCGGTGACGTCCCATGAACTCTAGATCCAGATGAGATTGAGGGAGAGTTTCGTCAGCACGATGGCGTGATGACGGTGATGATGAAGTTACCGACGCAGGGCTTCGCCTAAGCACTACAACAATATGACCGAGGTGGAAATCTGTGGAGGGGGGCACCGCACACAGCTAAACAATCAACTTGTGTGTCTATGGGTGCCCCCTCCCCCGTATATAAAGGAGTGGAGGAGGGGGAGGCCGGCCCTCTATGGCGCGCAAGGGGGAGTCCTACTCCCAGTAGGAGTAGGTTACCCCCCTTCCCTAGTTGGAGTAGGAGAAGAAGGAAGAGGGAGAGGGAGAGAAGGAAAGGGGCGCCGACCCCCTTCCCAATTCAGATTGGTCTTGGGGGGCCCACCTTGGCCGCCTCCTCTTCTCTTCCACTAAGGCCCATTGACTCCCCGCGGGGTTCTGGTAACCTCCAGGTACTCCGAAAAATGCCGAACTCATCTGGAACCATTCCGGTGTCCAAACATAGCCTTCCAATATATCGATCTTTATGTCTCGACCATTTCGAGACTCCTCGTCATGTCCGTGATCACATCCGGGACTCCGAACAACCTTAGGTACATCAAAACACATAAACTCATAATACCGATCGTCATCGAACGTTAAGCCCGCGGACCCTACGGGTTCGAGAACTATGTAGACATGACTGAGACTCATTTCCGGTCAATAACCAACAGCGGAACCTGGATGCTCATATTGGTTCATACATATTCTACGAAGATCTTTATCGGTCAAAACCGCATAAGAACATACATTGTTCCCTTTGTCATCGGTATGTCACTTGCCCGAGATTCAATCGTCAGTATCTCAATACCTAGTTCAATCTCATTACCGGCAAGTCCCTTTACTCGTTTCGTAATGCATCATCCCGTAACTAACTCATTAGTCACATTGCTTGCAAGGCTTATAGTGATATGCATTACCGAGAGGGCCCAGAGATACCTCTCCGACAATCGGAGTGACAAATCCTAATCTCGATCTATGCCAACTCAACAAACACCATCGGAGACACCTGTAGAGCATCTTTATAATCACCCTGTTACGTTGTGACGTTTGATAGCACACTAAGTGTTCCTTCTGTATTCAGGAGTTGCATAATCTCATAGTCATAGGAATATGTATAAGTTATGAAAGCAATAGAAATAAACTAAACGATCATAGTGCTAAGCTAACGGATGGGTCAAGTCAATCACATCATTCTCTAATGATGTGATCCCGTTCATCAAATGACAACTCATGTCTTTGGTTAGGAAACTTAACCATCTTTAATTAACGAGCTAGTCAAGTAGAGGCATACTAGTGACACTCTGTTTTGTCTATGTATTCACACATGTACTAAGTTTCCGGTTAATACAATTCTAGGATAAATAATAGGGACAATTGCATTTTTGCCCCTAGTTGGTTCCTACCCACGGGTTTTGCCCTTACTTTTCGAGCTTGCTCAGTTTTGCCCTTACTTTTTCCGTCGTGGTCCCTCGAATGCCCTTTGACCGTTTGACCAAAACTTTGAAAATTCATAACTAATTCATATGAACTCAGAAAAATGCAAATAAGATATCAAAATGTTCAGGTAAACATTACCTTTATGTGCATATCATTTACATTCAGGACACAAGCACCCTTTAAACTACCTGAGGTAATTAATGTTATTAACATTATTAAAAATAAAAAGGTATAAACAATATTTTTTCATGAATAAAATTACATGCAAATGTAGGTGATGTTTCCTCAACATCCTGATATCTTATTTGCATTTTTCTGAGTTCGTATCAATTTGTTATGAAGTTTCCAAATAATGGTCAAAGTCGTTAGAACATTCAAAACAAGATGATATGAACTTAGAAAAATGCAAATAAGATATGTGAATGTTCAGAAAACATCACCTACATTTGCATGTAATTTTTATTCATGAAAATAATATTGTTTATACCTTTATATTTTTAATAATGTTAATAACATTAATTACCTCGTAGTTTAAAGGGTGCTTTTGTCCCTAATGCAAATGATATGCACATAAAGGTAATGTTTATCTGAACATTTTGATATCTCATTTGCATTTTTCTGAGTTCATATGAATTAGTAATGAACTTTCAAAGTTTTGGTCAAACGGTCAAAGGGCATTCGAGGGACCATGACGGAAAAAGTAAGGGCAAAACTGAGCAAGCTCTAAAAGTAAGGGCAAAACCCGTGGGTAGGAACCAACTAGGGGTAAAAATGCAATTGTCCCTAAATAATAAACATTTATCATGATATAAGTAAATAAAAATAACAACTTTATTATTGCCTCATATTTCCTTCAGTCTCCCACTTGTACTAGAGTCAATAATCTAGTTCACATCGCCATGTGATTTAACACCAATAGTTCACATCGTCATGTGATTTAACACTCTATAGTTCACATCGCCATGTGACCAATACCCAAAAGGTTTACTAGAGTTAATAATCTAGTTCACATCGCCATGTGATTAACACCCAAAGAGTACTAAGGTGTGATCATGTTTTGCTTGTGAGAGAAGTTTAGTCAACGGGTCTGCCACATTCAGATCCGTATGTATTTTGCAAATTTCTATGTCTACAATGCTCTGCACGGAGCTACTCTAGCTAATTGCTCCCACTTTTAACATGTATCCAAATTGAGACTTAGACTCATCTGGATCAGTGTCAAAGTTTGTATCGAAGTAAACCTTTACGACGAACCTTTTTGTCACTTCCATAAACGAGAAACATATCCTTATTCCACTAAGGATAATTTTGACCGCTGTCCAGTGATCCACTCCTGGATCACTATTGTACCCTCTTGCCAAACTCATGGTGAGGTACACAATAGGTCTGGTACACAGCATAGCATACTTTATAGAACCTATGACTAAGGCATAGGGAAGGACTTTTCATTCTCTTTCTATTTTCTACCATGGTCGGGTTTTGAGTCTTTACTCAATTTCACACCTTGCAACACAGGCAAGAACTCCTTCTTTGACTGTTCCATTTTGAACTACTTCAAAATCTTGTCAAGGTACGTACTCATTGAAAAAACTTATCAAGCGTTTGGATCTATCTCTATAGATCTTGATGCTCAATATGTAAGCAGCTTCACCGAGGTATTTCTTTGAAAAACTCCTTTCAAACACTCCTTTATGCTTTCCAGAAAATTCTACATCATTTCCGATCAACAATATATCATTCACATATACTTATCAGAAAGGCTGTAGTGCTCCCACTCACTTTCTTGTAAATACAGGCTTCACCGCAAGTCTGTACAAAACTATATGCTTTGATCAACTTATCA
Source organism: Aegilops bicornis (assembly GCA_021605145.1). Classification (NCBI taxonomy): domain Eukaryota; kingdom Viridiplantae; phylum Streptophyta; class Magnoliopsida; order Poales; family Poaceae; genus Aegilops; species Aegilops bicornis. Next base: position 231,034,931 of record CM038670.1, on the reverse strand, counting down.
AAGTGTATATTCCAACTCCGAGATGCTTGCACCAGTCCAAGATGGATCGCTGGAGCTTGCACATTTTGTTAGCACCTTTAGGATTGAAAAAACCTTCTGGTTGTATCATATACAACTCTTCTTTAATAAATCCATTAAGGAATGCAATTTTGATATCCATTTGTAAGATTTCATAAAATGTGGGAATTGCTAACATGATTAGGACAGACTTTAAGAATCGATACGAGTGAGAAAATCTCACATAGTCAATATCTTGAACTTGTCAAAAACCCTTTTTGACAAGTCAAGCTTTGTAGATAGTAACAATACTATCGGCGTCCGTCTTCCTCTTGAAGATCCATTTATTCTAAATGGCTTGCCGATCATCGGGCAAGTCCACCAAAGTCCACACTTTGTTCTCATACATGGATTCTATCTCAGATTTCATGGCCTCAAGCCATCTGTCGGAATATGGGCTCATCATCGCTTACTCATAGTTCGTAGGTTCATCATGGTCTAGTAACATGACTTCCAGAACAGGATTACCGTACCACTCTGGTGCTGATCGTACTCTGGTTGACCTACGAGGTTCGATAGTAACTTGATCTGAAGTTTCATGATTATCATCATTAACTTCCTCACTAATTGGTGTATGCATCACTGGAACTGATTTTAGTGATGAGCTACTTTCCAATTCGAGAGAAGGTACAATTACCTCATCAAGTTCTACTTTCCTCCCACTCACTTCTTTCGAGAGAAACTCCTTATCTAGAAGGATCCACTCTTAACAACAAAGATCTTGCCTTCAGATCTATGGTAGAAGGTGTACCCAACAGTTTCTTTTTGGGTATCCTATGAAGACGCACTTCTCCGATTTGGGTTTGAGCTTATCAGGTTGAAGCTTTTTCACATAAGCATCGCAGCCCCAAACTTTAAGAAACGACAGCATAGGTTTCTTGCCAAACCACAGTTCATATGGTGTCGTCTCAACGGATTTAGATGGTGCCCTCACTACAAAAAAAGACACTTCCGTGATGATACGTGTTTGTCATAGTAGGTCACGTTTTCTGTCATGTATGTACATCCATGGCAAATTTATGACAGAATCAAGATAGACCTGTGCTGTCGTAGAAGTGTTCCATGACATTACCAAAATTATCATCACGGAAGTGTCCACTTCCATGACGACAAATCGCGCGTCATAGAAGTGCTTTCGTCAAGGGTGACCGACACGTGGCATCCACCGTAACGAGACGCCGTTAAGCTATCGGGTCCGGTTTTGGATCCGATAACCCGTTAACAGCCCAGACCAATGGGAATTTTCCACGTGTAAAATTCTCATTGGCCGGAGGAAACACGTGTCGGCTCAAGGTTCAGACAGATGTCATCCACTCATTGGATAGGAGGTGTCTATGATACGTCGACACGTGGCACGGCCCAATAGAGGCCCATTCCGGTGAAAAGGCCGGCCCGTTTGACTTGGTCAAAAGGTAATAGGCCGGCCCATGGAAAGCCTGTTAACGGCCTGTTCGTATATAGCCCATTTACGGCCCGCTTACTACCGGCCCGTTACGGCCTATCGGAATTAAGGCCAGTAGCTTCATCTGGGCCGTCCAATATGATTCCAGCCCGTTGTAACTTCTGGCCCATGTATGGCCCATGATGTCTTTCGGCCCATATGAGGCCCTTTGTAACTCTTGGCCCATTAAAGGCCCGAGATGAAACTGGCCCATAATGAACAGTGCATCGCTTTATACCCATTAACGGCCCATTATTCTGTCGGCCGTTTCCAGCCTGTGTTAACTTTCGGCCTTCTAAGGGACCTTTTATTCTAAGGCTCATTTCTAGAATTCGGTTAGATACGGTCCGTTACTGGCCTGTTCCGTTTGTGGGCCAAATACACACCATGGCTACATTCGGCCCATTTGTGGCCCGTTAACCCGTTGGGCTGTTTTCATAGCATTATCAAATACATCCTTTTAATGGCCCATTATGGTCCATGAATAGTACGGCCCATGTTTGGCGAAATGATTATACGGCCTGTAGAAGGCCAATGGATCCTACGGCCCGTAGAAGGCCCATGGATCATACGGCCCGTAGAAGGCCCATGGATCATACGACCCGTAGAAAGTCCATGGATCTTACGGCCCGTAAAAGGCCCATGGATCCTACGGCCCGTAGAAGGCCCACGGATCCTACGGCCCGCAGGAGGCCCATGGTTACAACAGTCCGTGTGTTGCCATGATTGTTGTGGCCTAGTTACCAAAACTAGGTTATTGTGGCCACTAAAAAGACGTGGAAAAGGAACTGCAGTGACTACAAGCAAACAACTAAACAAGACAATAAGGAAATAAATAAGCAAGCAACTAACGCTTGCCTATTATAGCTATTACACATATTACATCCACTGGGCATCAAAGTTCACCAGCATATTACATACACTGGCCGTCAAAATTGGCCACCAGTGCAAATAAACGCAGCAGCAAAACAAGTCCATAACTGAAACAACTTCAGAAGAGCTCAAGAAACGTTATCCTGGGTATCCACCATGCTGGCAATAAGCTTAGCAAGCTTATTAGCTTTGTCCTGTTTGGCGCTAAAATCCTCCAACGCTTGTTGTTGCACCAGAAAGTATGCATCTGAATGCTCCAGGGACTTCCACAGTCTTTCCGCTTCTTGTCGCAGCACACCTGATCATTGTCTTTCAGCTTGTAGTTGAGACTCAAGAAACCGAACTGATTCAGACAATGAGTTTGAATAGCTTGTGCAAGCAGTAGTGGCGAGTAACTCGAACAGTAAACCAAGACAGGACTTTGGGGTCGTCTCACTGTCTTCAAGATAGTTTTCCTTAGCTGTTTTATCAACTTTATTGGAGACCAACAAGGATGTCTCACGATCCTGAACCTTATCTGTATTACTTCCTTTATCATTGCTTAATAAGGCACTCTTCCCCAATATTATGTCAGCATTCTAAAAGAAGAAACAAGCAGACACATAACAGGTTTAGCATGAACTAGAATATGAAACTCATTTCGGTGAACCAGTTCATTAGTAAGGTGGACAAGATTAAACTACCAAGTCTTCTATTGCCAAGTAGTACATTATAAAAGCATCAAACAAACATATATCTATGTCCTGTGGTCACTGCATTGTCTTGCCAAATCAAAATAGAGACACGGTTCAAATCATATCAGTTCAACAGAAAGCAGCACTGAAAGAATACAAAGCGTGGGAAACTAAATGGCACAACAAGATTTTAGATGGGTACCATGGGTCTACATGTACAACAACACTATTGGCCTTGTTATGATGCTAGTAATGTGCATGATATGATAAGTCAACTGTATACACAATTGAATTTGAAATCAACAGAGCTATTTATAAGAGCAAACCTGTTAAAGAAACATGCGTAAACATACCTGTTGTGCCATTGGAGTTTCCATTGGATAGTTCAATTTAAAAATAAGTTTGTATGAGTAAATACAATGATACAAGAGCAAAGCAGTATGCACGATAGCAATGGAAGCTTCAATGAGAACAGTTGTTCTTCAGGTTTAAGCACTTGTTCTACATGAACAGTCTGATGAAGATGCAAGCATATAGTACTTAAAATAAAATGAGCTCATAGACCTTACCACATTCTTGGTTCGGGACCAGTAAAGAACAAGGCATTCCCAGTCATCGTCCAGTAAATGTGTTTCAGGAGAACGTAAGGGAATTTGATGAGTTTCTTTGCCTGTGAAGTACGTTTTCTTCAGGTAATTCCGATACTGCCACCAAGCATTTTGAAGATAGCAGAGGTATTAGCATATGTTACCTCATCCTAAGTTTCCAAAATCGGTCCTTCTCTATAGAGAAAAATGGGAAAATTTGTTGTATTATAACCATCATGGAGGCAGAATGTATGGGACAAAGCAAAGTAATTTCCATGAATAACATTACTTACACATAACTCCTGGAAAAACACCTGCAACTGGCATTTTCCTTCATCTTCAGTATAATATTTCCATGATGGGAAGATATGCACATAGGATTTAACAACATCAAATGCGATAGATGCTAAACTATGAATGGCTGGGTGTGCTTCCTCCACAGGAATAGGTGTACTAACTGGTGGAGTTGGGGTTCGCCGTGGTAGTACTGGCGCTTTGGGCACTGGAGCTGCCTTACTAATCGCTCTTGTTTGGGAGCTTTGTGGTGGAGATGGTCTTGTGTCAACAGTGAACTGGGTTACTATCTGCTGGGGTTGGGGTTAGATTGGGTGAAGCTGGTTCTCATCCGCCCATCGCATGAGGGGTAAATCATGAGTGCAGGTTATGTGTGGTAGGGCTGGTTCTCGTGCATGTACAACTGGGGTGCTATCTCCACCAAGAGGTAGCACTGTTTTATTTGAAGACCATGTTTTTACTATGCTAGATACTGCCATCACCCGCTCCAATTCAAATGGCTGATAAACAGGAAACATAGTTGAATGTACAGACATTTTATGAGAGACAGATGCAATAAATAGCATGGAAAAAAGAGGGCATTAAATAATTGAAATGTATATTGTTTAACTAAAACGGACAGCATGACATAATTTCACATATATGATGTCTATCTAAACTGGATAGCATAGCATAACATAATTCAAAAATATGATGACTAACTAAACAGGATCGCATGACATAATTCACATTCATGTTATCTAAGTAACCAGGATCGCATGATTTAATTCACATATGTGATTTATATGCTAAGCGGAGGGCATTCACATATATGATGTCTGAACTAAGAACATGGTGTTGAATATTGTGTATATGATGTCTAAACTATGCAATGCAAGACAACATATGCATGATATGAGCAGTAGAACCATGCCAAGTTAGAGCATACACCTCAGTGGGGGAATATGACTGGTCATCTGTCTCTGAATCCATCTCTGAGGAGCTATCGGGACCCAACAAGAGATCTGCTTCGACAGGTAGCACCGTCTGCTCTGAAGCCTTGTTTTCACTCTAGATTTTTCCATCACCCACTCAAATGGCTGATTCACAGGAAGAGTAGTTTAATGTACAAACATTGTCGACAAATGGAAATTTAATGAAGAAAAGGATGGGCTAGATATCATCCAAATATATGATGCCTGGTTAAACAAGATGGCATTGCATAATTCCCATATATGATATTGAAACTAAACAGGTGGCATTACAGGACATGTCTAAACTAAGCAGATGACATATATGATGTCGAAAGTAGGCACTGCAAGGCAACATATGCATGATATGACTAACATCATCATGCCAAGTTAGAGCAAACACCTTGGGGGTAAATAGGAGTGGTCAGCTGTGTCTGAATCCGCCTCAGAATAGATATCTTCCTCTGGATTACTATCTGGAGAGGGGGGGGAGGGTTTGCCATTCAACCTACCATGGAGCGATGTCTGCATGACATTGTATTGCCGCGCAAAACTCTTCTCTTTTTATCTAGATGTTCAGCATAACTGTGTACAATATCTGAATGCATACAAAAAATATAGTGAGATTATGTAAGGAGAGCATGCAGAAATCTAGAGTAATGGTAACAACCAGTGGATGGATCCAAAAATAATGATAGCAGGCTGATGATTGCTTTAATTTAATAAAAAACAGATGATGATTGCTTTACTATTTGTTTCCCACCCAAGATGAACAACATCGGCATACCCTAGGTGAACCAGATATTAGACAGAGATACTATTCATTGCTGCCTCGATATGTGCCCCACAACTATTGCTATGTTTTTCTGTTGAACCACAATAGCCCTAATGGATCGACATGAATGTAGAGTAATAAGTGATGCGACAAGTGTACAACCTCTTTGCCGTGCCGTGTTGACCTCAGCATCATTGGGTTGGTCGCTGAAGAAGTTGAGGCAGAGGTGGCTGTCGGAGGTGTGGAGGAAGATCTGAGGAATCTGTAGATGGGGTCCATGGCACTGCTCTGTTGTGATGGATCGTTCCATCCTTGGAGCAGCTCCGGTGAGCCGTAAGATGTCAAGGCTGAAGCAGCACAACACAGACATTGTTAATCTCAAGTGGGATTATAATAGCATCTCCAATAGATGATGTAAAATGCATTACCAAAAAGTGATAGATGTAAAATTTACATCACCAAAAACCACCTGACTACAACAGATGAGGTAAAAACTGTTGACTCTGAACTTAATCAGAGAAACTGAAATATCTTGTGGAATCTGAATGTTCTTGTCGGCTGAACGCAATGGTAGCAGAGAGGCACTTCACAAGGGATAGTTTAGGGAGGGCCTGCAGTTCATCTTCAACCTGCACCCCCCTGAGCTGCCAGCCACCACCGGCCAAACCCTGCACCGCCTCGCCGCCCCAAAACAACTCCCCACCGCCGCCTCGCCGCCTCGAAACAACTCCCCACTGCCGGTCCGCCGCCGCCTCGCCGCCCCGAAACAACTCCCCACCGTCGGTCCGTCGCCGGCCCGGCCAGCCCTTAGCTCCCCTCCCCCCCCCCCCCGCGCCAAGATTTTTCTCCGGTGATCCCCACGCCACCGACCCACCACCGCGCCCCCCACCGCCGGCAAGCAGCACCTCATCCAGAACCCTAAGATAGATAGTGGGGTACCTCTCTGGTGAGCCCCCCTTCCCGCTGCGGGTGGTTCTTCCTTAACTCCGGCGAGACCCACCACCCCCTGAAAATCGGCTGACCCAAAAGTTGATTCAGTTGATTGAAGTGTAGCTAAATCGGAGCAGAGCGGCAGCGTGAGCGAGCGAGCGAGAGCCCGGGCAGCAGCAGCAGCAGCATGAGCGAGCGAGCGAGAGCCAGAGCAGCAACATCAGTGCGAGCGACAGCCGGAGCAGCGGCAGCAGATCCGGCTGGCATGGACGCCACTGTTGAAGGGGCCTCGCACTGGGGAGAGCCGCCGTGGGGATGTCGCCCGCGGCGCTGGCTTCGAGGTAGCGGCTCCATGGGGGTGCGGGATGGAGCACCGTCGGCGCCGGGAGGTCGAGTTAAGGAGAAGGTGCGATGCGGTGAATGTACAACCTCTTTGGTGGGGCCGAGTAGGCCTCGACTTCGTCCGAGGTGTTGGTGAGGATGCTGCAGTTCCGGTGGAGCAGGTTAAGGCGGCGCTGGGGGGATGGAGCACCCGCGATAGACGAGGCGATCGTCAGAGCATCTCCTTGGAGGTGGAGGACGGGGCAGCTGAACCGGCGGGACGACAGGATGGACTCATCCGAGGAGGCGGATGAGGGACGTCGAGCTGTATCGGTGGACGATGTCGTCGGGGAAGAGGCTCCGGCTGGGCAGCGGTGAGGTGGCAGATGGAGGAGGGTGGGGTTTCGCAGCTGGAGCGGAGAGGTTATGGCAGCCAGATTTCAAATGGCGAAAAGGAGGCGACGGGAGGGGGGAACCATGACTTAGGGACACGCTTGTCCAAAATGTAGGGTGTGTTACAAAAGTACCCCCACTGATTAGAAATAGCGGCCCTTTCGGTTCAGGGTTAGAAGGGGGATTTCGCGTGTCGGGATTTGGCAGCTGGAGGGAGTTTTCGCGCGTGTTGTAATTTCGGGATAGCAAGGCGCGGGTTGTGAAGGCGCCGGTTTTGGGAGCACGATATCTGAATTTTTGGGATATAACAAGGCGCGTTTTGAATTTTAGGGACAAGCCTAACGTGTAATATTGTACTTGTACGTACCAAATCAATTCGCACTTCCCTCAACGAAAAAAAACCAAAAAAATAAAAACTATTCACACCACACAAAGAGAGAGTCTTGTCCCGTTTTACTATACAAATGCTATTCAAAGCTACACAAAGAGAGAGTATGAATCCATGTTATGTCCAATTAAATTTTTTTCGCTGGCTGTCTAATGCATGTAACCTACTCATACCAACATTTTAGTGCATTCCAAATGTTTATACTACCGCTGCAATTCGAACTGAATTTGAATTCGTTTCTCTATTTTAATAAGAATCTACAATCATGATTGTTGCCAACTTCAGCCATCATTCGTGTATTACCTTAACAACACACCACATGATTACTATAGAGATAGATATGAACTATGTGTACTATATGAACTCGAATTCAATCTTTTGAATACACTTGATGTTGATTCCAAATAATAGTACATTTGATGTACTAACTATATATTCATAATCTAAACCATGTTCTATATGTACACCGTGTTTATCACACAAAGTATAGTGCCCCGCCCCTACATTATGACAAGTATTTAGCCATGAGTTGCAAAAGCCACACATTAGCCCAAATTATAATCAATGTTCTATATATTATATGTCGTACTAGCAAGATGCCCATGCGTTCCACGGAACATCAACATGATCAAGGGGAGGCCTTATTTGCAAATATGGAGAGGGGTGTGGGCATCTTTTTTCAAAATTGCCATAGTTTCCTTCCTATCCGTCAGATATAAATCGGACGGCCTATATTGTAGGATGGCAGGCACACCATCATCAACAACTCTGTTTTTATAAGAGTAGAGATAAAATATATTATATGTAGTATAACATGTTCATAACCACACCATGTGTATCACCGTTATATATATCCACGCATGCGTCGGTTTAAAACACTATGATAAATTCTTCAAATATCCGAATTCGCTTTTTATAATGAATTATGATCTCTATTAGTCTTTTACACCCACACAATCCTCTTATCTTCGTAGCTAGCGCTAACTTCCTCTCGTGCATGCACACGCTCGCATCCCTCTCACCCTCCCTCAGCATTCTCTAGCTCCATCGTGCAAGTTCATCTTTTCACTTCAGGTCATTCACCCACGGTGTGTGTAGGCCCCCCAGCTCCTTCTTTACGGCACACATCAATCCATATGCCTCTCTTGCCAGGTGTGCCTACCACAAACACAAGCTTCCCTCTTCTCTTCTCACCGTCCATGCCTCACTCCCACCACTCTTTTCATCGATCTCGTACTCGCACACTCCTTCCCCCTCTATATATTATGCCTCTCGCACCACCTCTTAGATGCATCCCTCTCTCTCTATCCTTCTCCCCTAGCCTTATTTCATTCTAACACATACATCCATGTATAGCGATCGATCTCCCTACATATACCTAGGTCGACTTTAACTATTTTACCCCCACGCATCGATCGACGTACCTCACAAGTTATGTCTCTCCTTTCTCTGACAGAGGACGATTGATCTTCCTATGTAGTTATGTCTACTTACCACAGCCATATCATCCCCCTCATCATTCCTGCATGCCTCATGACCCGTCTCTCACACGCACGCCAGCATGCATGTGCAGCCATCCCCTCTCTTATTGATATTGCAGGTGCGCCCTCCGTTTGTCTAGCAAGCCTCTCCCACCATTTGTTAGAAGCAACTCCAGTACCACCCCCTCCAACACTCTAGCTCTGTCTCTCTCCCAACCTTATTCCTCCCCAACACATATGCATGGATGACGATCGATCTCCCTTAATACATAAGGTAGGCCTCTCTCCTCCTCCACACATATACCAGCCATTGTACCTCTATAGTTAATAAGGCCTCCCCCCACCACACACCGATAGTTGAGCGCTGTAGGTAGGTATCCATGCCACAGAGACAAACTGCACCTGTCCCCTCTCACATTCTAGTAGGCCAGCCACCCAATATCTTTGATGTGGGCACACACAAATTCGACGACACTCTTTATCGATCGCGCGCGCGCACAGACACACACATCATCCCTCTCTTCGATTCTATGGATACCTCAAGCCGATGATACCTCCACTCTCTTCTCGTGATCGCCCCTCTACAAATACGATATATCCAGGTCTCTATTTTCACACACATTGCATATGTTACATTTTTTGATTGACACCCCCAAAAAAAACACTCACGAACCCACACACTATATCTCTCTACGTTTGTATCTCTCTCACACAACCCACGTAGGTGGTGTACGTACACGAAGAGAATAGGTGCACATACTCACGCTTCGTGCCCAGCCACACCTGCGCGGGTGCACGGTGGAGCTCATTTCTGTATGAAATGCTAGACCACGTGATAATTTGAACGCGTGTAGCGGTTGTTTACCAATGGAGGTCGTGTACCACGCATGCACGAAACAAAGTTCGACTTGATGCGTTGGCGCGTTATTTTTAAATAAAGTTATATCGCTCAATGGCACGTACACAGAATATAAAACGATTTTTATGGAGAAAAAGGTAGTCCGCTCCACTATATACAATGGAGCCTGCCTGCCTGGGTTTGTCTCTCTTCAGAGTATCTCACATAAGGCGGCGGTGGCCTCTCTCTCTCTCACCGTTGGTCACTGATCCGGCCGCATCCTGTTCGCCGGCGGAAAGGGAGGATGTCCATCGTTTCTCCGTTCGACGGCGCCGAGGCAGCATGTCCCGATCCGCGGTACCTGCCGTTCTCTCTAACCAAGCTTCGGCGTGGTAGGGCCTACGCCACCTGCTCGCAGCCGCAGTATGGGAAGATCCCGCCTGCCGCCGCTCACCTAGTTACATCCCGACGACCCCCAGGTATCCCCTCCGGCCTTGCTCCACTGCCCGTCTTCCCACGTCGCTGCATGTGGAAAATCTTGCATGCGGATCTAACATAGTTCTTTGCCCAAAATGTAGCTTGTCCAGCGTACTTTCCATATTGCAATCTCGTCCTCACACCGTTTTAGACAAACACAACCGGGTTGTTATCTTTCCTTAGGACATGGAATATGCTTCTTTTTTGTCGTCGCATGTGTCATCAACTGTTATTGGCCAGTAATTGGTTCCTTTCTACCTCTTTTTTGCAAACAGGGCTATCCATTTCACTTCGTTGCTATTGTGACCTTTTGGTGAACTGCACAAATCACTTTTTTCTTAAGTGTTTTGTGCAGTTGTACTAAAATGTCACACGGGCAACATCTACATTTCAGTGCGACTGCACAAAGGGAGATGGGTTTTTCTCTATCCTCCTCATCCAACTCTGAGCCTAATCTTCTCCAACTATTTGCTTAATCTTCTCCAACTAGTTAGTCTTAAGAGAGACTGCAAAGGCGACATGCTTCTATTTGTGTGTTTATTGTTTCATCAGCAGTCCTCTGTTATCGTAATCACACTTAATATCTTTGGAACAGGGACGCTCCGCTCTATTTTAGTGGAACTGCACAAAATGATCAGAATGTTGCATGCTCGAGACAGCTACTTTTTCCCAACATGCCTTGTTGATTTAGATAGAGCTGGGGGGACGTTCCTGCCAATGAAAGCATGGATCAATTTTAATTTAACACCTTCTCACAACTTTGTCATCAGTTGTGATGTAAATATTAGCTCTGATCTGCTAATCATTGAGATGCATTAGCAAGGAAGTTAGTTTTTTATTATGTGACACCCCCGATTTTCCCGTACACTAATCATACACGCAAACGTGTACGATCAAGATCAGGGACTCACGGGAAGATATCACAACACAACTCTAAAAATAAAATATGTCATACAAGCATCATAATACAAGCCAGGGGCCTCGAGGGCTCGAATACAAGTGCCCGATCTTAGACGAGTCAGCGAAAGCAACAATATCTGAGTAAAAACATAAGTTAAACAAGTTGCCATAAGATGGCTAGCAAAAACTGGGATACAGATCGAAAGAGGCGCATGCCTCCTTCCTGGGATCCTCCTAAACTATTCCTGGTTGTCGTCAGCGGCCTGCACGTAGCAGTAGGCACCTTCGGTGTAGTAGGAGTCGTCGTCGACGGTGGCGTCTGGCTCCTGGGCTCCAGCATCTAGTTGCGACAACCAGGTAGAAAGGAAATGGGAAAAAGAGGGAGAAAAGCAACCGTGAGTACTCATCCAAAGTACTCGCAAGCAAGGATCTACACTACATATGCATGGGTATATGTGTAAAGGGGCAAGATCGGTGGACTGAACTGCAGAATGCCAGAATAAGAGGGGGATAGCTAGTCCTGTCGAAGACTACGCTTCTGGCAGCCTCCATCTTGCAGCATGTAGAAGAGAGTAGATGGTAAGTTCACCAAGTAGCATCGCATAGCATAATCCTACCCGACGATCCCCTCGTCATACCCTGTTAGAGAGCGATCACCGGGTTATATCCGCACTTGGAAGGGTGTGTTTTATTAAGTATCCGGTTCTAGTTGTCATAAGGTCAAGGTACAACTCCAAGTCGTCATTCTTTGAAGATCACGGCTATTCGAATAGATAAACTTCCCTGCAGGGGTGCACCACATAAACCAACACGCTCGATCCCATTTGGCCGGACACACTTTTCTGGGCCATGCCCGGCCGTGGAAGATCAACACGTCGCAGCCCTACCTAGGCACAACAGAGAGGTCAGCAAGCCGGTCTAAATCCTATGGCGCAGGGGTCTGGGCCCATCACCCATTGCACACCTGCACGTTGCGAACGCGGCCGGAAGCAGACCTAGCCTAGCGTGCGTTCGGTCCAATCCGGCGAAGCGCCGCTCGATCGGCCGACGCCACGAAGGCTTGATTGATACCACGACGCCGAAAGTGCCCATAACTGTTCAGCGTAGTTGGTTAGTGCGTATAGGCCAAATGGCGGACTCAGATCAAATACCAAGATCTTGTTAAGTGTGTTAAGTATCGCTGAACGCCGACCAGGCCAGGCCCACCTCTCTCCTAGGTGGTCTCAACCTGCCTGTCATTGCGTCACAAAGTAACAATCGGAGCCGGGAACCTGTGCCCACCTCTACGGGATGGAGCCACCGCCCTTCACCCCATCTCCTAACAAAGTATCATAAGTAATGTAACAGTATACAGTATATAGCATATGCCCGTGATCACCTCCCGAAGTGATCACGACCCAGTAGTATAGCATGGCAGACGGACAAGAATGTAGGGCCACTGATGGAATACTAGCATCCTATACTAAGCATTAGGATAGCAGGTAAAGGTAACAACTGTAGCAACAATGACAGGCTATGCATCAGAATAGGATTAACCGAAAGCAGTAACATGCTACACTACTCTAATGCAAGCAGTATAGAGAAGGAATAGGCGATATCTGGTGATCAAAGGGGGGGCTTGCCTGGTTGCTCTGGCAAGAAGGAGGGGTCGTCAACACCGTAGTCGTACTGGGTAGCAGTGGCGTCGGTCTCGGTGTCTACCAAAAAGAAGTAACGGAGGGGGAACACAATAAATAACGGAGCAATCAAAGCATCACAAAGCATAACATGGCAATACGTGGTGCTAGGTATGCCCTAACGCGGTAGGAGGTGATACCGACGAAGGGGGGAAACATCCGGGAAAGTATCCCCGGTGTTTCGCGTTTTCGGACAGATGAACCGGAGGGGGAAAGTTGCGTGTTTCTATGCTAGGGAAGTGTGGTGGACGAACGGGCTACGTATTCGAATTCGTCTCGTCGTTCTGAGCAACTTTCATGTACAAAGTTTTTTCATCCGAGCAACGGATTATTTTATATTTATTTAAAAAGGCTTTAATCATTTTTAGGAATTAACAGATTTATTTAAATCGAAAATCATTTATTACATCATCATGACATCAACATGACATTAGTGGTCAAAGTTGACCGTTGACTAGTTAACTGACAGTGGGGGGTCCGTTTGTCATTTCCTCTACACTAATTAACAGAGTTAATTTTAGCTAATCAAGTTAATTGGGCTAATCTAAGCAAGGTTAATTAATTTAATTACATTACTAATTATTTAATTAATTCATTCATTTTATTATCCTTTTTTCAGTTTTGTTTTTCTCTACTCTTTTCTTTTTATTTGATTTACAGGGGAGGGCCCCACATGTAAGTGGCTCAGGCCACCTCCCTGCTATGCACAAACGCACACAGGGGAGGGCAGAGGGCGCGGCGGCAGGACATGGCCCCGGCGTGGCCATGGCCGCGGCCGACAGCGGGGTAGGCAGCAGGGGACGACTGCGGGCGCACGTAGCGCACGGGTCACGAGCGAGGGGGGGCTCATCGGCGGTGGACGCGGTCGGCTATGGCAAGGGCGCGGTGCAGGTGGCCGCGGCGAGGGCATGCAGCGCGGCAGCGCGATGGCTGTGGCTGAGCGCGCGCGAGCGTGGCGTAGAGCGCGACCGGGCGCGGGTAGAGCGGGCTGCGGCTTGGGCAGCACGTCTGCTGTGGCGCTGCCGAAGCGTGGGGAGGCCGTTCTTGGGCGGCGACGCGTCGGAGGCGGCGAGCGTTGGAACAGGGAGAGGAGGGGAAGGCGAACGGGCTCACCTCGAGCCATAGGAGGGTGGCAGCAGGCTCGAGGGGGGCTCGGGATGGCCGGAGACGATGATGAACGGGGCGGCAGCGACGACGTCGGCGAGCGGGCGTCCAGTGCTCCAGATAGGGGCAGGAGGAAGGAGCCCAGGAGGAGACTGGGGCGATGCTTGGCAATCTGGTGACGGGGTCGGTGCCGGCGACGGCATGGCACCGGCGCGATGGCGTCGGGGACACATCGGGGGCGGGCGTCACGCTCGATCCAGATCAAGCGAGAGGGCGAGGGGGTCGTGGGGAATGTGGGGGGGGAGTGGGGTGACCGGGGGGTTAGGGTTTCGGGACGGGGAGGATAAGGGAGAGTGGGGTGGGCCGGCCTGGGCGATGGGCTGCTTTGTCTACTAGCTGGGCCGGTTGGCTCAGTGGGGGAGGGGGGTATTCTCCCTTTTTTTATTTGTTTTTCTTTTCATATTTTCTTTTATTCAGTTTTATTTTACTTTTAATTTCTTTAGTTTTGTAAAATATGACAATAGCTCCTAAATTAATGTCTCTGAATAATCCACTCCCTTAAAACGTTTGGTGACTAATAAACTAGTTTAACATTTGTTTAATAATTTAAAAGCATTCAAATAATTGTTTTTCTACTGTTTTATTTAGTTAAGTGCATTTAAACTTTTTATAAAGACTTGGTTTATCCACCAATATTACTTATGAATTATTTGGCTCACTCCGAACATTTTAGTTTTAATATTTGAAATCTTTTATTGTTTGCTTGATTTCGAATCGGTTTCGAACTAACGCGAGATTAACTACAGTGATATTGGTGACATGGCAAGATTAACATGGAATTACTGTAGCTTAAATATCCGGGCGTCACAATTCTCCTCCACTACAAGAAATCTTGTCCCGAGATTTAAGAGGGGAAGTGACGGGGAAGGGATTTGGTTACGAAATTCTAACGAATCATCTCGGTCTTGGTTGCTCTTCTCGAAGAGTTTGATCCATTATGTGGGTGTCTTCATTTCTCTGCTTCGGGTCATCATGACGATGTTGGCATCCTTTCTTCGGGGGCTCCATCGTACTTACGAATAGGAAAGGGGTAGCTTGACAACGATAGAACGCTTCCAGGGGTAATCATCGGGGGGTTATCCCACGAATGAACATATGAGTATCTCTCGAGTTGAATGAATAAAACATGCCGAGAGCAAAGTAATATGGTACAATAAGAAGTTTCAAACGGGTAGACAATCGTTCGATGACTGACACAAGGTGTGAAAGGGGTACAGAGTAACGAGAATAAGTATTATGTCTGATACCAGAATAGATCACTAGGAAGGTGGCTCGCGAATTACACACGAAGCCAAGCGCGAGGAATAACCTTGCGAACAGGGGGTGTACAGAAGAGTCAGGTTTCGATCCTGTGGAGCTGTGGGTTATGGGCCCACCATGTGGGTTAAAGTAGAAAGGGGGCTGACATCTTGCACGGTCATGATAGCAAGGCTTGTCAGAGGGTAGCCTATCATTTATGTCGGCAACAACATCGATACCAAGGGCGAGGGACAAAGAGAACCATTTTCCTGCTCGTTGAATGAGGCGGACAAATAAGCAAGGTTCTCGTCCATCGGTGGTTACCGGAATGTCATCAACAAAAGTAACAAGGTCTTACTGACAGAATTGCACACTAAGGTGTTAACATAAGCAGGGGATTAATACTTCTTAGATCATAATGATCACCAGAAAGGTTAGACAAAACAATGGAAAGGAAAAGGTGTTTATCAGATTAACAAAACAATGGAAAGGAAAATGTGTTTAAACACATATTTCAGGGGTATATCCTTCACAAGGGGAAGCAAAGCATGATATCCATGACGGGATATAACGTAGAAAACCCTTTAGGAAAGGGAAGAGAAATTCCATGCCATTATCCATACAACGGTGTTTGGATAATTGAGCAAGAAACATTTAGCATTGGGCTTCAAATGCTCTTGTTGAAAATCGGAGTACCACAAACATGCTTCAAGATAGCATCGACATGGTCTTCGAGCAAAGGTCAGACTTTGGAAACACAAAGGATCCATCAGGAATAACTTGTGGAATAAGTCTTACAATTTCCTCATGGAAGAATGGATAACCTTGCTGAAAAAGGAATCTATAACAATAGGGCCTCCGGCCAGGTGTGTTAGGCACGACATCACCTTACCGGGTCACATAAATACCAATGTTATAACTCTTGGAAATAAGTTACAACCATCATATCTGACTAAGATTCAGATCTGATTGGCAGGATACCTCAGACTCGGGATGCCTGAGAAGAAAAGGTGCAACACAATTGACGAGTTGACATTGTAAGATTTTCAGGAAATGAACTATGGAAGCGAGTTCCGAAATAAGAGTTCATCATTAATCCAAGGAGAGATGAGGAGGTGGCTGATGGATTCAGCAACATTTAAATCAAGATTTCCAAAAAGATGGATTTCCACAATTATGTGAACAAGGAGATAACATTAGTCATATCAAATGATATAACGATGTATGCTCGAGGAAAGACATACACAATTAAAAATTGGTTGAAAGGTGCACCCGAAATATGGGCTGGGTTGCACGATCAATGTTAGAATGGTGACTTGAGGAACGAAAGAATTAGAATGAAACTCGACAATTCACTTCAAAGCAATAGGGTTGCTAGAAGTTTTGAATCCACACATCATAGTTCAATTATCGGTATTCCGGTTAGAAACAACACGGGTACCAAGAAAGAATGGTGAGGGTGAGAAGTATCACCAGACAAAGAATTCTTAAGAGGTGGTGAAATTCTCACAACATTCTTGATATATAAGATGGTATTACTTCAAGGTAGGACATAAGACAAGCTGGATAGCCAGGAACTCAAGGTACAACCACAACACGAACAAGTTTGTGTTGGAAAGAAGGCAAGGAATTAGTCGATGACAACACAAATCATCGAGGGGCAAGGATGGTAATTCTCATCATGAATTTGATTAATATTCTGGAAGAGCTCAAAATGTTGATAATGATCATGACACATTTGTCGAGAGATTACCTGAAGATGTAATCGATCAGCGATGACATCAAGTCAAAGGAATGATGAAGCAGGAGGTTATTGGAACCATGGGTACGACACAAACTCGAAACCGAGCTTGTTGTCCGTGGTGGAATGATAAGACAAGGAAATCAACGTAAGATTAGCTCAGCGTAAAAAATTGTGTACCGGGAAGAAGGACCAGGTAGCACAGTTAAGATTTAGCACAATAATGATATAGCCGATCAGGCTAGGAATGACATGATCAGGTAAAAACTCGTAAGTAAACAATATTAGTAAGAGTTGTTGAACCGTAATGCGGACTCGGTTCAGTTATCGGTGTCTTTGAGTGTTTATTAACTCGGAGCCCGTGAAAATTTTGAATCAGTGAGGATGTAGTACTTGATGAAGAACTCATAAGAGGTTATGCAGTTCTGTGATAATGTCGAGATACCAGGGGGTATTACTTGACGACAGATCAAAATAGAGGTTGGACTGGGTATTGCTCTGTAGAAGAGAAGTGCTTTTAACTTGTCTGGGAAATTGAATCAAAGGGGAACAATATGGTCAGAACCACATTTGTAAATGATCAAACCACGGATACAAGCACTTATAACAAGGGGGTAACTATTTTGCGAGAAGCTTCCATGATAAGATGCGCATCGTGTCCATGGGCATGAACGCATAAAGTTCAAGGTCGACTCGCACTTCTTCAATGCATAACCTTTCATTCACTTCTCGCGTTTGATGAAGTTGCAGTGTTGAAATTTTATCTGGCAAAATACCAGAAGAGTATGACTCATGAAAACTTTCGAGTTCACACATATTATGGAAGGCATAGGTTCAACCCATCGGGCATCATGGAAACATATACCACAAGCTTCAATAGTAAATATCACCAGCTCAAAAGCAGAGCATGGTTGGCCAAATCAAGGAATAGGATCTACCAAAGGCATTATGTATCAGGGAAAGAACTTCCAAAGTGATTGAATATGAAGGACGTTGTCGGATAAAATCCAACAAGGTTCTGATGGTCCATAAAGGATCTGATGAGTATCGGCACACAACCAGGGGAAGAATCAATGCAAAGACCTTGGATTATAGAAACAACTGAGTAACTTAGAGCTCCCTTTCAAAGGAATTATAATTTACAAAGCGAAGGATCAGAAGCAGACGCTCTGATCAAGGATGGATAAGTTCATTAGACATAGGGGCACAATCGACGACAATTTGATTGGCGAGAACCAGCTCACGTTTAAAATGACGTCTGAGCCGGAAGTATGAATTCTAAGATCTGATTGAGGATTGCGAGCATTCGCAACAAATTGAATCAACGGACTCAAAATGATAATGACAAGAGATGCCAATAATATTACAAGACTTATGGGATTAACCATAATGCAAGCAAGCAAGAATTTCAAGAGCAAGAGGATGCTCAGGATTTTTGGAACATCAAATGGTATTTCGAAAACTTTTGTGAAACACATGAACAACTAGGAAAGAGCGGATACTCGATAAGTGCGAGGAATTATCTGTAAGGGTATTCATGAGGCAAGAAGCGTAAGCGATGACGCTCAAAGGATTCTTGGAACAACGGAGAGCGGTTCGGGGCATCTTGTATTAACAAGATCAACTTGGAATAAAATTCAGAACGACGGGTGTAAGTACTTATCCATAGGGATAAATCAGTGGTAGGGAATTGCAAAAGCAACGAGCACAAAGTCTCGAGATCATCGGAGAGTACCTTCGAAATCCTTCGGTGCACCAAGAAATCATCTGGAGTGAGGGGCTCTCCGGGAGGAAGTAGTTACGAGAACCTAGAGTCAGAGTTAGTAAAATCATTTCACCCGAATAGAAGAGAGGTCAGAGTCCAAGAGTATAGGTCGAGGAATAAAAGATCCTAATACCACCCAATGACGACGTGGGCCCGTAAGCCGCACAGCCATGTTAGTAAAAACCTTTTCAATGACTAGACTCGACTTCGGCCAAGGAGTTGGAAAGGGAGATTCCTACAGGCAGTCGGCTCTGATACCAACTTGTGACGCCCCCGATTTTCCCGTACACTAATCATACACGCAAACGTGTACGATCAAGATCAGGGACTCACGGGAAGATATCACAACACAACTCTAAAAATAAAATATGTCATACAAGCATCATAATATAAGCGGGGCCTCGAGGGCTCGAATACAAGTGCCCGATCTTAGACGAGTCGTGAAGCAACAATATCTCGAGTACGAGACATAAGTTAAACAATTTGCCATAAGATGGCTAGCACAAAGCGGGATACAGATCGAAAGAGGCGCATGCCTCCTGCACAGGATCCTCCTAAACTATTCCTGGTCATTGTCGTGACACCGCGTAGCGATGAGGCACCTCCGGTGTAGTAGGATTAAGTAAATCGTCGACGGAGGCGTCTGGCTCCTGGGCTCCAGCATCTAGTTGCGACAACCAGGTAGAAAGGAAAGGGGAAAAAGAGGGAGAAAAGCAACCGTGAGTACTCATCCAAAGTACTCGCAAGCAAGGATCTACACTACATATGGATGGGTATATGTGTAAAGGGGCAATATCAGTGGACTGAATTGCAAAATGCCAGAATAAGAGGGGGATAGCTAGTCCTATCGAAGACTATGCTTCTGGCAGCCTCCATCTTGCAGCATGTAGAAGAGAGTAGATGGTAAGTTCACCAAGTAGCATCGATAATCCTACCCGGCGATCCCCTCCTCGTCGCCCTGTTAGAGAGCGATCACCGGGTTATATCTGGCACTTGGAAGAGTGTGTTTTATTAAGTATCCGGTTCTAGTTGTCATAAGGTCAAGGTACAACTTGTGACACCCCAAAAGTTTAACCTTGTTTTATTAATTAAAATTTTGCCAGGAAATTAAATTTTTGTTTTTTTGGATTTATTCTTGATCTCAGAGCCTCTTTTTTTTCCCTAAGTTGTGGAGTTTCCATCCCTAGTAAAAACTTTTCAATCATTGTTAGACTTATTTTCCCTCTCAAATAAAACGATTCTTTTATCAGTGGGATTATCTATATAATTATTTTTTTCCCTAGACTTTATTTCTCTAAATTGGTTCTTCATAAGTTTCAGGGTACCATTTGCACTACAACCCTTTGATAAATTCATTTAAAAATCCCACCAAAATTTGGAGATGTCATGTGATGTTTCTAAATCACTTTTATGCAAAAAGATATTTCTTTCATTGAATTTTTTGAGCTCCACACCAAATTTTCAAATCTGGTCCAGTGAGCAGTTTTACACTACAACCCATTTAAATATTTCTTTCTAGCTTCCACAAAAATTATGGGATGTTAGTAGCAGCATATGATTCAACTTTATGCAAAAACCGAGTGATGTTCTTTGAAAAATTTGAGTGAATCAACCTCACTTTCATTCTGGTCCAACTTGATGGTTTGTACAACATCCATATTTTTGCTTGCTCTTTTGCCCTTGATCCTTTCTCCTGCTTATAGCACACCCTACAAAACACTTATGTCCAGGAGGATGGACTCATTGGAATATTTTTGGTTCATGAAATAATGCCATTTACCTCCTGTCCAGAATTGAAGTTTTGCAAAACTTGCACTAACAAGTTTGTGCTTTGTACAAACTAACCTCACCACCCTCTTGTGCTTCTAAAGAGACTAGGATCTGGAAGATTTGGACACTCCAAGAAAAGCCTAGGAGCCTGTGGCATTTTGTCAAGCA
This sequence comes from Aegilops bicornis, assembly GCA_021605145.1. NCBI lineage: Eukaryota > Viridiplantae > Streptophyta > Magnoliopsida > Poales > Poaceae > Aegilops > Aegilops bicornis. Next base: position 231,014,029 of record CM038670.1, on the reverse strand, counting down.
CCTGGAGTGCATGGACAGAATTGGCATGAGTTTTTGTTTGCATTATGAACTTGGTCTCCTGACCTAACCACCTTGTCCCTTGATCTCCCCTCTACCAATAACCTAGTCATGTTGCTTTCCAACCTCGCCCGAGCGCTCTGGAGTGCCATGGCATCTCGCCGAGCAGCTGGTGGGCGTGCTGCTGGCGCGCCAGAGCACGCCAATCGCAACCAGACCCGAGCAGCGTCGCATGCCCCTTGACCCTTGGCCGCTTGCAAAGCCACGCCCCGCCCTCGACCACTCGCCAGAAACCTCCAAGCCGCCCTGGCAGCCTACAGCGCCGCCGTCAGGGCACTCTTGGCGGCACGCCGGCGTCCGCAGTGCGCCTCTGCCACGGTCGGCGCCGCCCGAGCCACCCCGGCTCGCCACCTGCCCCTGGGAGCCGCGCAAGCTTATCCCCTCGCTCGTCGGCTAGCTCTCGTCGCCTCCACGTCGCCCTGCAAGCTACAGAACGTCGGTTCGCCGGCGACCTTATCCTCGGCCGCGGAACCGCCATGGCCACGCTATACAAGAAGCACCTGAGCTCGTCCAGGCCTCACGCAGCCTCTCTCACTCCCTCACCGACCCACCCATAGCAGTAGGAAGACCAGGGGAGTCGTCTTCTTCCTCTCCGGCAACTCCTGCCGCCCGCTTTGCCAGCCATTCCGGCGCCACCAGGACCTCCCCCTCTCCACTCTCTTCACCAGGAGATCTCCCTCCTTCTCATGAGTGCACCCCACGCTCAATTTTGGTCGGGAACCACCATAGCCCCGGCCGCCAAATCCAACCGAGGCCGCCATCCGCCGCGAGGCTCGTCGCAGATGACTCCCTCCATCCCCGTCACTCCCTCGACCACCAGAAGAACCGCCCCAGTCCTGCGGATCCATCCCCACCCTCGGGGGCCCGCGAGGAGCCGCCAAAAGCCGGCGACGATCGCCGGAGCCCCCCGCCTCTGTTCAGCCAGAGGAAGAAGAGGAAGGGGGACTGGTCAAACCTGACCAGTGGGGCCCCTGGACCCACTGTCAGTGACCCAGCCCGCCTCCACACGTGTTTAAGTGAAGGCGTATAACTCCCCAGTACGTTTCCCCTACACCAAAAATGTATTCCGTCTGAAGCGTTTTCTTTTATATCTAAAAAAAACAGATTTTGACCAGGACTTTGACTGGCTATAACTTTTTAGATATAACTCCAAATGAATTGATTCCTTTTCCTACATCTCTCAAATTCTGTCTAGTTTATTTTAAGATTTATTTGAAAAAAATTCAAACAACTTTATTGTGCTGTTTTGAAATTGTGTGTTAATTCAAATTTATTTTAAAATAGGATTTTGGAGAGAAAGAGAAGCATACTTTCAAAAGTTTTGGAGAGCACCTCACCCCTCCACAACTTGAAGGCAAGCATCCTGAACCCTGGCATAATATTTTTGATGTGTTGGTTGACATGATATAACACCACCTTATTTCAGAGAACTTGTTATTTTATGTGGTGACGCGATCATTTGCATGAATGCATATTGGAGATTTTCCTTGCTGTTGGAAACAGATATACTTGTGATGATATTCACCCTCGAATGCCTTGCATGCATACCGGAAAGAAACCCGGAAAAGCCTCTGCCTTGGGTAGGCATGATGCTTGTCTCCGGTCTCCGTCGGGACGGTTATGTCCGGTATGGTATGGTGAAGTATAATGAGTGGTGATTGTGCTAGTCAGAATATATATTGGTTACTCTTATCATGCAGGGAATTTATAAACCTCCTGAGTCGACCATAGATCGAGTCTTGTTCCAGTAACCCCCATACTTGTTTCGTACTACCACTCATCCCCTTGCGGTAGGGTATGGTTCGATAAGTTGTCAACCCCTTTCTTGGCACACACCGCATGAGGGGCCATGGTGGAAGATACCGGCTGCATCCGGTAGGCATGCCACCTGGTCCGGGGCATGGGTGTTTCGGTTGGGACCGAGAGGGGCACCCCTTAGAGCTGCGATATAAATTTGATCCCGTGCTACGGGAGGTTGTAGCCTCCCCACTTAGAGTTTTGCTTGACAGGTGTCGTGGGTGATTCCAGACACCGGTAAGTTAAGCTGGTGTGTGCAAGTCAGGTGTGTTTTCAATTAAAAGACCGTAGACGAAATTAGTCCCGATGGACTAAAGGAATCCGTTACTCATGGGTAAACAGTACACCCTCTGCAGAGCTTAAACCTATTCGAATAGCCGTGTCCATGGTTAAGGACTACAGTCTGGGACAGGTCAAGTGTCGGTCTTAGTGTCGGTCTTCGAAGGAGAAACTACTAAATAAGAACTTGGATCACGACTGATGACTTGTGATGATTATGTGTATCTTTATTTTGGACTAACCCATTATATTATTTGAATTATTGAGTATCCTTGGGACGGTTCTACCTCCTGGATATTCACTATGAATGTATTTGCTTTATAAGCCCTTTATGTGGTGTCGCACAGACGCCCGACTGTGGCATGCTTGTTATTTATTTACTTTATAAGCCCTTTATGCGGTGTCGCACAGACGCCCGACTGTGGCATTACTTGTTATTTATTTCCTTTATAAGTCCTTTATGTGGTGTCGCTGAGACGCCCGACTGTGGCATACTTGATATCTATTTTACTTTATAAGCCCTTTATGTGGCGTCGCTCAGACGCCCGACTGAGGCATGCTTGTTATTTACCATCATTTCGAGACGTCGCTTCAGACATCCGAATGGTGCATTTTATTTCCTACTATGTCATTTCATATTCTTGCTACATATAAATAACATGTTTGCATGCATCAGAGATTTTATTTTATGACTGACGATGTGATCATAGAATATTTCCGTGCATGATTATCATTTATATTATACCCTTGTTCATAATGTTTGCGAGTACATTCAAAGTACTCACTGGCTTGTCCCTGGCTATTGTCTTGGCCAGATTTCTTCCATGGAGAGGAGCGTTGCGATGATCGCCCCAGAACCTAAGCAACGGAGACCGCATCCTCGCAAAGATAGGAGTTATCCTGGTCAGCTGTTCCTGTGGGAAATGGAGTCCCATAGACATTGATGATCCACAAACTGCTTCCGCCATAAAATCACTAGAAACCATTTGTTGTACTCACAGACCAGAATGGTCTTGTACTACATATTATGTATTTTTGCTTGGAATTTCTGTATCAAGTTGGTGCCTCATCATTCTTGATAATCCACGGGCTGGTGAGCACAAGGGCCATTTTCTGGAAATTATATCCCGAAAATCCGGTCGTGACACAACTCCAAGTCGTCCTGTTACCGAAGATCACGGCTATTCGAATAGATAAACTTCCCAGCAGGGGTGCACCACATAAACCAACACGCTCAATCCCATTTGGCTGGACACACTTTTCTGGGCCATGCCCGACCGCGGAAGATCAACACGTCGCAACCCTACCTAGGCACAACAGAGAGGTCAGAACACCGGTCTAAATCCTATGGCGCGAAGTGCAGGCCCATCGCCCATTGCACACACGCATGTTGCGTAACGCGCGGAAGCAGACCTATCCTAGCGAGCGTTCAGTCCAATCTGGCGTCGCCACTCGGTCGGCCCGACGTCACGAAGGCTTGGTGATACCACGGCGCCGAGTGCCCATAACTGTTCCAGCGTAGTTGGTTAGTGCGTATAGGCCAAATGGCGGACTCGGATCAAATACCAAGATCTCGTTAAGCGTGTTAAGTATCCATGAACGCCGACCAGGGCCAGGCCCACCTCTCTCCTAGGTGGTCTCAACCTGCCTGTCGCTCCGCCATAAAGTAACGATGGGGGCCGTGGGAACCCGGGCCCACCTCTACGGGATGGAGCCACCTGCCCCTTCACCCCATCTTCAACAGTATCATAAGTAATGTAACGATACAAGATATAGCATATGCCCGTGATCACCTCCCTAAGTGATCACGGCCCAGTAGTATAGCATGGCAGACGGACAAGAATGTAGGGCCACTGATGGAATACTAGCATCCTATACTAAGCATTAGGATAGCGGTAAAGGTAACAATCAGAGCAACAATGATAGGCTATGCATCGAATAGGATTAACCGAAAGCGGTAACATGCTACACTACTCTAATGCAAGCGTATAGAGAAGGAATAGGCGATATCTCGGTGATCAAGGGGCTTGCCTGGTTGCTCTAGCAAGAAGGAGAATTAAATCAACAGCGTAGTCGTACTGGGTAGCAGCGGCGTCGGTCTCGGTGTCTACCAGAAAGAAGTAACGGAGGGGGAACACAATAAATAACAGAGCAATCAAAGCATCACAAAGCATAACATGGCAATACGCGGTGCTAGGTATGCCCTAACACGGTAGGAGGTGATACCGACGAAGGGGGGAAACATCCGGGAAAGTATCCCCGGTGTTTCGAGTTTTCAGATAGATGAACCGTAGGGGGAAAGTTGTGTGTTCGCTATGCTAGGGATGTTTGGTGGACGAACGTGCTACGTACTCGAATTCGTCTCGTCGTTCTGAGCAACTTTCATGTACAAAGTTTTTTCATCCGAGCTACGGATTATTTTATACTTATTTAAAAAGGATTTAATCATTTTTAGGAATTAACAGATTTATTTAAATCAAAAATCATTTATTACATCATCATGACATCAACATGACGTCAGTGGTCAAAGTTGACCGTTGACTAGTCAACTGACAGTTGGGGGGTCCGTTTGTCATTTCCTCTACACTAATTAACAGAGTTAATTTTAGCTAATCAAGTTAATTGGGCTAATCTAAGCAAGGTTAATTAATTTAATTACATTACTAATTAATTAACTAATTAATTCATTTTATTATCCTTTTTTCAGTTTCGTTTTTCTCTACTCCTTTTCTTTTTATTTGATTTACAGGGGAGGGCCCCACATGTCAGTGGCTCAGGCCACCTCCCTCCTATGCACAAACGCACACAGGGGAGGGCAGAGGGCGCGGCGGCCGGACATGGCCCCGGCGAGGCCATGGCCGCGGTTGACAGTGGGGTAGGCAGCAGGGGACGGCTGCGGGCGCACGTAGCGCACGGGGCGCGAGCGATGGGGGCTCATCGACGGTGGACGCGGTCGGCTGTGGCAAGGGCGCGGTGCAGGTGGCCCCGGAGAGGGCATGCGCGTGTCGCGGCAGCGTATGAGCGACATGCCGAAGCGCTGGTCGCACGCGAGCAGCATGCGGAGCGCGCACTGGGCGCGGGTAGAGCGGGCCGCGGCTGGGCGAGCACGTGCGCGCGCGGTGGCGCGTCGAGCAGGGGAGGCCGGTGCGGGCGGCGACGCGTCGGAGGCGGCGAGCGCTGGAACAGGGAGAGAAGGGAAAGGCGAACGGGGCTCACCTCGAGCCGTAGGGGGGTGGCAGCGAGCTCGAGGGGGGCTCGGGATGGCCGGAGACGATGATGAACGGGGCGGCAGCGACGACGTCGGCGAGCGGGCGTCCAGCGCTCCAGATGGGGGCAGGAGGGAGGAGCCGAGGAGGAGACTGGGGCGATGCTTGGCGATCTGGTGACGGGGTCGGCGCAGGCGATGGCGTGGCACCGGTGCGATGGCGCCGGGGACGCATCGGGGGCGGGCGTCACGCTCGATCCAGATCAAGCGAGAGGGAGAGGGGGTCGTGGGGAACGTGGGGGTGACCGGGGGGTTAGGGTTTCGGGACGGGGAGGATAAGGGAGAGTTGGGTGGGCCGGCCTGGGCCAGTGGGCTGGCCTGTCTACTAGCTGGGCCGGTTGGCTCAGTGGGGGAGGGGGGTATTCTCCCTTTTTTTATTTGTTTTTCTTTTCATATTTTCTTTTATTCGGTTTTATTTTACTTTTAATTTCTTTAGTTTTGTAAAATATGACAATAGCTCCTAAATTAATGTCTCTGAATAATCCACTGCCTTAAAAAGTTTGGTGACTAATAAACTAGTTTAACATTTGTTTAATAATTTAAAAGCATTCAAATAATTGTTTTTCTACTGTTTTATTTAGTTAAGTGCATTTAAACTTTTTATAAAGACTTGGTTTATCCACCAATGTTACTTATGAATTATTTGGCTCACTCCGAACATTTTAGTTTTAATATTTGAAATATTTTATTGTTTGCTTGATTTCGAATCGGTTTCGAACTAACGCGAGATTAACTACAGTGATAGTGGTGACATGGCAAGATTAACAGGGAATTACTGTAGCTTAAATATCCGGGCGTCACATATTGTTTCCGAAAGAGCATCGATGGCAAGACACATGAAACAAAAGCTGAAATCTCAGAGCATTGTACAGTTTCATGTCGCTAGAAAATTATTTGTATAGTACGTCAATTATGTAAACAAATGCTGGAATATTGATAGCATTGCCATAAGCCTCTTCACCATCCGGGTCCATGTGCCATGCACAAAATTATACTTCCTCCATTCCTAAATATTTATCTTTTTACAAATTTCAAATGGACATATTTTAGAGTGTAGATTCACCCAGTTTGCTTCGTATGTAGTCACTCGTTGAAATCTCAAGAAAGACAAATACTCCGTAGTATATTTAAGAACGGAGGGAGTAGTGCTCAACTGCATAGGTGACTCAGCCCGGTTGTTGCGCCGCACTAATAGTGAGTAGTAATGAGCAGTCAAATCATAAGCCCCACCTTTCCCACTGTAAGTTGCTCAGAAGAAGCAACCATCAATACGCTCTAAAGTCTCTCTGGTGGTGGAAATGCATGGAGAGAAATGCATCAGAATGAAGCGCGCCCTGTAAACTGTGACGGAGGGAGGAGTAGTATGAGGCCCAGTTTGGATCACCGTTTCTCTTTTGAATACACTTGTAAAAAATAAACACCCGCGCCCGTCGTTTAGATTCCGGCTGGAATTTGCACACCGGCCAGTAACTTACAAGTGTAAGTTATACGCCTCCGTATTGAAATATAACCATTCCAAGCATGGCCTGAAGGTGCAAAACCAAGTACACGTATGGCCAGTTGGTCAATGCACTTCCTCTTGGCATATCACTGACACGTGGGACCAGAGTGTGAGCAAACCAGTCTCAATTGACGGCAAAATTGCCAACCCGCCGTTCCTTGAGAGAGACGAGGAGCGAGAACACACAGACGGGCTCGCACGGAGGCCAAGATATATTCGAGATTGGTTGATCGATATAATCATTACATGTTCAATGTTTTTTAACACTACCATTGGGCTGCCGTTTTCCGCCCTTCTCCCGAATAAATGTGTACTTTATCAGAGATTAAAATAAAATAAGAATACAGATGCTCCACCATGCGGTTCTAGTAGTAGTACTACTCGGACAACTGTAAACCTTGCGCTTGGCTCTTCGCCTCTTCGTGAAGTCGAATGATGATTGTACTCCATATGTTGGGTACTACAGTGTATGCCTGTGGCAATGTGACACCGAATGAACTGCTGCATGTCCACCGCCTGGGTGAGGGTAGGTTGCATTAGTCAAAAGGCGTAAGCGAGCTTCACCTTGTCCTGCAAGCTTCTCCTTCTTCTGTGAGTTGACGGGACACACCAAAAAGTAGTGCTAGCCCATACTCCCTCCTTTCCGGTTAATATGGCTTAATATTTTTTGTGGGTAAATGAGAGAGCTTTATTCATATATAAGCATTCTTAGGTCGACGATCAGCCAAGAGACTGGTCACTATGAAGCGAGGTACCCCGTAAAAAAAGAAGAAGGAAGCGAGGTGTTCCATCAAGCCAGCTCTCGGCCACATTCAAAGTGCAGCAAGCACGGTTCGCACAAAGATGCGCCGCAAGGTTTGCTGACCTGTTTACATGCTGAATAACAAAAAAAAGAGGAAATATTACCGAGCGCTCCTATTTGTAAAAGGATCTGAGCCAGAATTAAGCGAGAATTGTGGCGAGTGTTCCATGCAATCAACTTCCATTATCACATGCGAGACCCTCGAAGAGAACCAAATGTGTTGAAGATTGCTTTATCACATTTTTGAAATATAATAAGAGTGCAGACGCTCCTCCATCTGGTTCCTAGTATAGTATAGTACATACCTCTATAGTAGTAGTACTAGTACTAGTAAAATTTGTGCTTGGCTGTTCGCCTCTTCGGGAAGTCGAACAATAATACTAGTACTAGTATAGCGTATGCTTCTGGCAATCTGACACCGAATTAACTGTTGCACGTCCACCGCCTGAGCGAGGGAGAGCTTGCATTAGTCAAAAGTTTCTCCATGTCCTGGACACTGCGCGCAAGCTTCTCCCGTCTTGCAAGCTTCTCCTCGCTCGGCAAGTTGACGGGACATAGCAAAGTAATGCTAGTCCATAGTGCCTCCTTTCCGGTTAATATGGCTTAATTTCAAACGAGATAAATACACTGTCTGTGACTGTATATTTGTAAAAATACGGTCAGTGGACTTCATAATACGCTCATTGCGCTCAATATATACATTTTCCGGTGTTTATACGGTCACTAGCTCACCCTGGTTGAGTATGTGTGTGCATGCACGTGTAGGTTGAGCACTTGAGCGTGACCGTGTGTGTTCCATCGTGTGCTCGGACATGCATGCATTAGGGCGTCGCACGAGTTTTTGCGTCCATGTGTACATGTGACTGTTGCATGCATGCACGAGGTTGTAGTCCCTTACATTCACATGTTCATAAGTCAATGCTTTGTCAAAGCGTTGCATGCAAGGTTTAATCATTCGTTGTTCACGCATGCATTCCCGATATTAATACGTTGGTAAAGACAATTTACGAAGGAAGGCAGGCCCATGAATTGAGTACAAAGGGGACCAATAAGCCGTGACGGAGGGAGTACCAGATGGTGAATCGGAAGGAGGGAGTAGGTACTAGTAATGCGATTACTACGTAACAACGTGCGATAACAAAATTCCTCTATGTGCATCCTATCTACTCACGTGTCATGCAAGAAAATAGAGATAAGTACAAGTGAGACTCGGGAACAGTCATACACGTGGGGAGTACGTGTAGGGGCCACTAAGGAAGCGATCAAATCACACGATAAGTTAGTCGGAAGAAGCAACCATCATTTCACTCTTCAATGACACGTATGAAATATAAAATGGTTGGTATGGAGAGAAAAAGAAAACCACTATATATACACTAGCAGGAGCCTAAGCTACAAGCCTGCTTGCTTGGGTCACTCTCTTCACAAGCATAGAACGATGGTGGCCACACCGCTGATCACATACACGGCCTGATCCCGTCGCTGGGGGAAGGGAACAATGTTCTGTGTAGACGCGGTCGACATCGGCGAGGGAGAAAACCCACAGTCGATGTGTCCCAATCGGGGGTCCCCGCAGTATGGGCTGATGCCGCCTCCCAGCCGCCCTTCTAGCTACAGCCCGACGTCCCAGGTAGTACATCTTCCTTTTGGATCCGGCTTGCTCCATTGCCGCAACTCCCCACGTAGCTCCATCTCCATGTCAATCTGTCTACTTCTACTGGCTTCTATGTGTGATGAGTTTATGTCTCATGAACTAGTGCCAGTACTATTATTCTAATCACACTTCTTCAATATCTTTGCCATCAGGAATGCTCAGCTCAATTTTAGTGCAACTGCACAAAAGCATCGTTGACCCAAGGGTGCGAGCCGTCTTTCCTTCGACAGGTTCTACCTAGCCAGGAAATTAAATCCTGTTTAGGGTTTAGGGTTTAAGTCGTAGTGACCCCATCAGTAATTTTTTTTGTACACGCTCTCACAACTTTTCTCTTTAGTTGTGAAGTAAAAATTGGTTATGATCTGTGAATCATTGAGATGCACCAGCATGCGTGTTAGTTTTCCTTTCTATTTGATGGAATGTTGTAACAGGGCAACCTTGGAGTAGGAATGAAAATGGAGTGGAAAGTTTCCGCTTTTCAAAAATGGAAACAGAGAGAAACCAACATTTCGTTTCGTTGGATCGCGCCATCGAGCAAAACCAACGTTTAAATCACGTCTGTCGTGTTCGTGTCTCACCCTCCTCCACGGCTCCACCCCACACGGTCGCTCGGCATGCCACTCATCGCAAACTGAGTATACGATAACTTTCCCGCCTACTTGTCGATGGATCGCGCCATGGTGTACTAGCACTACTGGAAGAGATTGACGAGTTGGGGGAGGACAGCTAGCTGTAGCACAGACTCCCAAGAACTTTTTACATGCATGTTGTGGCCAGCTATTGCGACCTTTAAACGCGGAGCAGTCGCGTGCACCGAGAAGCGACGCGGGCGATGCTCTCTCGGTCGTTGGTGCCGGTTCAATACCGGCGCCAGTGAGAGGTCGCGTCTGCTCTGGCCGGGCATGAATGCGGCACTGACAGTTTCGGGCGGGAAGCACGCGCGGGTGATGAAAAGGGTTCGGGTTGGTCAGAAGCGGGCGTGGCAGCGGTCCGTTCTCTGGCAAGAAGGAACCATCCGTATTCAATTTTACCCAACCATCCTCAGATGCATGTCTATGTCTATGTGTGTGTGCGCGACGACTCTCGCGACACAGGCGGGGCGTGTTTTTGATCGAATTTTCTTTCTTGGTACGTTAAAAATTGTCCGCCAGTTTCGTTTCTTTTTTCCGGGAACACGCATATTCTATTTAAAACCACTGCTATGGAGAGATTTTTTATATATAGCCTCTTGTTTGATAGAGTTTCTCGCGTATAGCACTCTCACCCTCTCCATATCAAAACAAGATGACAGTGTCCACTCTATCTCTCTCCTCACCGGTGGTCACAGATCCGGCCGAATCCCGTCCGCTGCGGAAGGTGAGGAGGTGCAGCGTTGACGTTGTCGCCGTCGGCGACGGAGGTAGCCGATGCGCACCGTCCTCTCGGGCCCGGCATCGGCGGGACGAAGGTCCTCCACGCCCTTGTTCACTTTGCCGTCGTGTGGGCAGATCCGCCCGCCCGCCTAAGCGGCATCTCGCCCACCGAGGTATAACTTCTTGTCTTGGTCCAGCTCCCTGTGTCGCTGCATGCGGGTTTTCTTCTATGCGACTACTCCCTAGCTCCCCATGAATAGTAGCTAGGGTTCGTCGGTTGGTCCAACTTCACCTACTATTATAGAGGAAATGCCACTCGAAAAGTTGTCCTGATTTATGCCTCGGTGGAGGTATACATGTTGTTTCGACAAAAAGTACATGGTGGTTGTGCGGTCATTGTTCATATGCTCCAGTTCCTGCTGCTAATCTAATACTATCACTGGTTAAATGAAGAAATGCTTTTTTTCTCGGGTATCCTGGTTTAGTTCCCATCAAGATAATCATGATGCTTCTGTTTGTTGGTGTACTTTTCATTAATTCTTATTGACAATTGAGATGCCGTTGTTAATTTTGTACCACTGCCAAAGCAAAGTAACAACACTATATCCCTTTTTTATATTTTTGCAAACAGCGATGCATGCACAAAATTGGATGGCCATTGTTGTTCTGCCTCACTGTCCTCTGCCACGTGGTTCTTCCTTCCTCGAGCTTGATTAATGAGAAGAAACAGACCACAGTGAGGATTTGTCGAACTTCATAGGTTCCTCACCCAAACTTGATGCCAAATGGATGATGCATCACCACGATAACCTATCGATGCTCATGGTTGCGCCTCATGGTTGCGTTGGCTGGTGAAGCTGATCGATTTTCCACGAAAAACAAGCTGTCTTCCATCAGTCCTCTTTGCTTGTTACCCACAAAGATGATTCCTTCATCAGTTCACCTTGGTTGCGTTGGAAACGCAGTCGTCTTTCACGTTGGTGCAATTTTATCACACGATTGGCTATGAACCAAATGTTTCCTCGAAGAAGGATCGACGTTGGTACTACGAGCATAAGTTTTGTATTGATTTCTAAGCCTTCTCACAACTTTGTCTTCAGCTCCCCTGTAATTTTATTTGTCCAGTTATTAACTTTGATTAAAAAAATGGTGTGGACTAAAAACCCGGATGGATGTAGTAGCCCTCCATTTTTTATTTACTCTCCATATTAGATTTGACTGAAGTCAAACTTTGTAAAGTTTGACCAAGTTTAGGCTGAACACAACAAACCATAATTATTGAGAGAGGGAAAGTTGTACGTAGTCTCAAACCTTTTCAATAATTGAAATTAAAATTTTTATTTGTACACACCCTCACACATTTCCGATAATTTGGCGCATGTATGGTTGTTCACTTAAGGGAGGGTAGTGTACCGCACGTGAAGGACAGGAAGTGCGACCAGGACGCGTGGATCGTTAGTTCATCGGAAGTAGTAGTTTTCTTCACTGGTACGTTAAAGAGTTTCGTTTCGTACTTACACAATTTAAAATGATTTTTATGGAGAGAATAAGAAAACCACTCCGCTATATATTAGTAGTATACACGAGTACTATATAGACGCAACTTCATTGACTTAGTGCACCTGCCTTTGGGTGTATGACAGGTGGGCCCAAAATGTGGCTGGCCCACCTGTCATACAGCCAAAAGGCAATCTTGATAAGGCAGGAGCTCGATCCATGTACTGATATATGTACTACACTATATAAGCTGGATCCTCAGTGCTTGTTCGCTAGGGTTTGCACTATCCACACTCCCACCGCACTACATATATATACACGCTGGAGGCTCAGCGTTCCTTTGCTAGGGTTTGCTATATTCACAGTCTCTCACCCTCTTCACCAGAACTAAACAAGAATGCGTGTGGCCTCTGTCTCTCTCACCCCCCTCACAGCTGGCGAAGGAGGCGTCCGGATCCCGTCGCACCAGGAAGGGGAGGAGGTGCAGCGTTCACTCTATCGCCTTCTGCGAGGGAGGCAATCCACTGCCGGTTGCGCTTTTCTCTTTCACCCAGCGCCTGTGCGGGAGGGCCACCGACCCCTTCTTCCTCGCTGCAAATGCGTGGTGTGGGCAGATCCGGCCTCCCACCGCACGCCTTGCCACATCCTGACGACCCTAAGGTATAAGTTTCTTTGAAACCATCATTGCTCTAGCTGCATGCGGATCTTTTTCGATTCTGTAGTCAAATCTAGGTCTTGGTTCAAAGAGGAAAGAAGGGTGCGGTGGGGTGGAGCACGAATCTAGGACGTGGTTCAATGAGGAAAGGAAGGAGGGAAAGCATTATAGACTAGCTATCCAGCCGCTTTGTTGGTCGAAAAAGGAAAAAAAAAAGGGGTAACCCAGTACACACATCTGTAAGGAACTGAACTCTTTGTTGAAAAGGGAAAGAAACTGGGGGGTCGGGTAGTTTGTGCAGGACTAGATTTGCTGCCCTCACATAGGAAAAAGTTTCAAAGAGAACAAATATGGGACCAACGCATATATGTTGCTTGGCTACATACTCCGCATCACCCATTTATACGTGTGGACGCACATGGTGCTGGCATGTCCCATGTCCCATGTCATGTCCCATACAACTATTTTGTTGTTGTTAATCTAAGAATGCTGCTGGAAAATTGAAGCAATGCCACTGTTAGAAGTAAATTACATTCTTAACAAACGTTGTTTCAAGAGAATGTCACTGTTAATATGAATCAATGCAACCGTTTTAGAAATGCTACTGTCCTACTTTGTTTTCTATCAAGATAAGTTAGATGCATCTTTTTGTCGCTGTTTGTTTCATCCTCCTTTATTGGCCAGTAATTGTTTCCTTTTTTGCCTCTGTTAAAACAGGGATTTCTATCCAACTTGTTGCCTAGCAAACTTAAATGTCACACTGGCGACTTTGCTTGATTTTAGTGCAACTGCACAAAACGAGATTGGATTTCCTATTCGTGTTGGTAGATTCGTAGGTGATCTTGTGTGCGTCATGACAGGTTGGTACTTGCCTTCATCCACATGATCGTGCAGTGTGTTTTGAGATGCTGTGCTACTTGTATTGGTACTGTTTTAAATAAATGTTGAATTGAAGCTATTGTATTGCTCTCGTTTCCCATTAAACAGTGAACAAAAATGGTACCAACCCAGACATGATGCTTGTTGCTTTGTTACAACAAACTCTGCATCACCCCTTTATAAGTAGATGGAAGCACATGGTGTTGTTAGCCCACTCTCCACGAACTGTTTATACTTTTTCTTAATCTAATGCTGATGGTAAAATTAAGCAATGCCACTCTCAGAATTAACTACTGAACTGTTTTAAGAGAATTTCTCTGTTAATATGAATCAATGCTACTGTCCTATACTTTGTTTTCCATCAAGATAAGGTAGATGCTTCTTTTTGTGGCCGCATGTTTCATCCTCCTTTATTGGCAGTAATTGTTTCCTTTTTGCCTCTGTTAAATCAGGGATATCTATTCAACTTGTTGATATAGCAAACTTAAATGTCACAGCTGACTTTGCTTGATTTCAAAGGTGCAACCGCACAAAGCGAGATTGGATTTCCTATCCGTGTTGGCAGATTCGTCTGTGATCTTGTGTGCGTCATGACAGTTGGCACTTGCCTTCATCCACATGATCGTGCGATGTGTTTTGAGATCTTTGTGCTACTTGTATTGGTACTGTTTTAAATAAATGTTGAATTGAAGCTATTGTATTGCTGTCTTTTCCCATTAAGTAGTGAACAAAAATGGGACCAACCCAGACATGATGCTTGTTGCTTTGTTACAACAAACTCTGCATCACCCCCTTTATAAGTAGATGGAAGCACATGTTGTTGTTGTGCCCACTCTCCCCTGGAACAGTTTATGCTTTTTATTGATCTAATGCCGCTGGTAAAATTAAGCAATGCCACACTCAGAATTAACTATTGAATCTTAGTTTAAAACTGCAACACTTGTTAGGGATTGGCGGGATTGCCATTTTTGTGGACGCATGTTTCATCCTCCTTTATTGGCCAGTAATTGCTTCCTTTTTTGCCTCTTTTAAAATAGGGATATCTATTCAACTTGTTGCTATTGCGACATTTTGTTTCGCTTAATTTTGGTGGAACTGCACAAAATGAGACCGGATTTCCATATATGTTGAGATCTCTCTCAGGTCTTCCTCACGAGTTGTTTCAAATCTTGGTCTTGAAAGGTCAAGATCTTGACTTTCCATGAGAATTAACTCTTGAATCTTAGTTCAAAACTGCAACACTTGTTAGGGATCGTGGGAGTACCATTTACATTAGGGATCGGCGGAGTACATGTTTAAGAAATGTATTGTTGAGATAATATCTCTGTTATTATATATCGATTCTGATGTTTTACAAATGGTACTATCCTGCTTTGTAGTTCTTTCTACATGTTTAACCAAGGTATTGTTAAGATAATGTCTCTGTTAAAATAAATCAGTTGCATTGTTTTAGCAATGATACTTTTCTGCTTTGTCGTTCTTTATACATGTTGAAACAAGGCATTGTTAAGATAATGTCTCAGTTAATATGAATGAATCACACTGATTGAGAATTGCTACTCTCCTGCTTTGTTTCCAATTAAGATAAGGTAGATCAGTAGATGTTTTTCTTCTGGGAGTACAAGTCATCAACCGCTATTTCTCAGTAATTGTTTCCCTTATACCTATTGTTGCTTACAGGGATATCAAAATTAAAGCTTGGTTTTATTCTGACTTTGATTTTAGTTGAACTGCACAAAAGGAGCCAATGTGTCTAAGGCAAACTACTGCATTAGTGGGTCCAGTTGGTCTTACCACTTTGCAGAAAGAAGCAGTCACTGTTTGCGCTACATTACACAAGGAATGATCGAGAAGCTTTACAGAGTATTAGTAGACGCTGGTGACATGACTAGTTTGCAGAGAGCATAGGAAACTCTACAACACGTGGAGTGTACTGGGCAAAAAGTGCCCAAACAAGTACAAGAAGCTAGGTCAGGACTCCAAATCTGTCAATGTCATTCTAAGCAACAATAATGGGGCATCTGGGTATGGTAATCTGTTTACCGTACTTTCAGTTTGTTAGTCCACCAATTGGTGGGTTGACACTGGGGCCAATATTCATGTGTGTGCTGTTGTGTCTTTGTTTTCTTGCAGCATATAAATACGATATCCACAGGGATGCTCAACTTGATTTTAGTGGAACTGCACAAAATGTTCAGATGGTTTGTGTCCTCCATAATACTTCATCATGCACAATACATCGAATGGTTCTCTAATCATTCGTCGTCACCTTGAGCCACCAGACTAAATGTTTATTTGGTGCTGCCGGTCGACCATTAAGAAGGGTAAGAAGAAAGACAAAAAGAGAGATGGCTACTTTACTTGTGGTTCGGAGGAACACTGGGCAAACAAGTACCAAGAAGCCAGGACAGGACTCCATGTCTATCAATGTCACTCTAAGCAACAATGATGGGGCATCTGGGTATGGTAATCTGTTTACCGCACTTTTAGTTTGTTAGTCCACCGATTGGTGGGTTGACACTGGGGCCAATATTCATGTGTATGCTGATGTGTCTTTGTTTTACGGCAGCATATAAATCTGAAATCCACAAGGATGCTCGACTTGATTTTAGTGGAACTGCACAAAATGTTCGGATGGTTTGTGTCCTCCATAATACTTCATCATGCACAATACATCGAATGGTTCTCTAATCATTAAATGCGTCACCTTGAGCCACCGGACTATCAGATGACAAACCCTACCCATTCCACAATCATAGGCATTACATATTTTGAATGGGAAAAGCTTGTCAAAGTTTAATCATTGATGTTAGCAAGAAGACATTAGTTTAATATATTGGAATTGGAAAACCTTGTCAATTTTTGCTCATTGATGTTAGCGGAAGACATGCATTTGATATTTTTGAGTGGGGCGCCCTTTCTTTGTGAGCAACGTCGATCGTTTTTCCTATTCCTGTCTTTAGTCTAGAAGTAAATATTTACTCATTTGAGATGCATAGTCACATGAATGTTGACTTATGTAAGGTATTTTAAGAGTTTGTTCTGAATGTTTTCTATGTAATGCCAGGCCTTGTGAGTTTGATTGCAAAGTTGAGCTTGGAATGCTATGGCATGCGGCATCACGAGCTGTTCACCATGCCTCCTGAGAATAATGCTTCATATTGTTTTGCATGTTGATATAATGCCCGTGATTTGCATGTTAAGAAGATCATCCTCTTCTGTTGTTTCTATGCTTAAGAAGTTCATTGGCTTATGTTTCATTCATAGCCTATACGACAACTTGGGTAGGTTAGAGGTGAAACCGTATGATCTTCCGACAAACTCATCATCTTAGGCCGTGATTGGATCGTCGTTTTCCAACAAAAACCGCTTGTAAAACTTACTCTTGTAAATAAAAGCAGATGGTCTCGGGCGAAGCGCTTGATGGGTCGATTTCGATTAGTAAAATATACACTGGTCTCTCAAATTACAGGCGTAACCCGTTGGTTTTACTTATAGACCTCAGGCCCTCGGTTTCATTATGCATGTATTTTACGCATTGTTTCTGATGACGAGTAAATTACACTTGTATCTTAATATAGGAGTGAAATAAACTAGAGCTCCCAAGCGTGGCCTTACCGTTTCATGCCGTCTCAGTCTCTCGAAGGTGCTCATAGGTGTCCGATGATCCTGGCTTCCTGAATGAGCAACGGATGCTGTATCAGACCATCCGGAGGGCCCGCGAGGCCCTCTCCATTGTCCTTCGAGTTGTTGCCCTCGCCGTGGCTCCGAGCATTGTCAACGTGGTCAACGAACATGAGGATTCAGGAGATGACTTTATTTTGACTGGATGACAGTAGGGACTCACTAGGGCCGTACGTACGCAAGTGCCTCTATATTTTTTTGCTTCCTCCTGGTTTCCTGACGTCACGGTCCCACACCATTGTCAACCTATGTAGTCAATAAATGAGAGAATTGCCCAAGGAACGACCGACATCTGGGACCAAGCAGCTCGAGTAGTATTTGTGTTTTTGAGGTGTGAGCACTGCAGAGTTTTTCTTGAGCGATGTTTTCGTTGTTGTTTAGAGGAGAGCAGGGTATTAACTGGGCGGGTTGTGGCTCGTCTAGCCCAGGCCAGATATCCAGCTCAGATATTATTATTTTTCAAGCTTAAAATGGCTAGCCCAGCTATAATTTTTTTTAGAAATACCCAGGCAAGGTCAATTTGTTATTCTCCGCCCCGCTGGGCAGCAAATCTTTCCTAGGAGGGATGCGTTAGGCTTAACAGGAAAATGGGCTTTAATAAATATTAAATGGGATGTAATTATAAAAACTGGGCAGTAACTATAAAAAATGCACCAAACATGTAATTAGTTTATAAAATATTATTTTTGGAATTTGAAAATTTTAATTTCATTAATTGTTGCGTGCGCAATGTTTCGTTGGATTTTTGCGTAATCCAAATTTATATTGAAATTGTATTTAATCTCACTAGAAATTTCGGGATAAAAATATTTAGTATCCCATCAAAATGTGGGAATTTTTTTTGAATTCTATTTTGAACGGTTGGTTGAAAATATTAATCGTTGTCCTTGCTAGAAAATGGGCTGTACTTTTAACAAACTATAAATGGGCTATAGTAAATTCCATTAGAATTCAAAAATGGGCTGTACATTCTTACAAATCGCAAATGGGATATCAGTTCTCTGCCACACACTTGTGGGCCTACTAAGTTGACTTGTCCCCTAGAAAAAGTAAGTTGACGCGTATGCAAGGCTTTGTCAACTTATAATCAACACACGGTTCTAGCAGCAGTGGTCGTTGGATGTCCATCCAACGGATGTCGTGCTTCTTCTCCAGTCTCGGATATTCTAGCTTCAGCCGCCCAAAAAATGATTCCTCCCCCTGACATTTGGGGCGCACTGTTTTGGAGGCTGGCCTGTGGGCCTACTAAGTTGACGCGTACCAAGGGCTTTGTCAACTTAGTGATTATAAACGATTCTAGCTGCAGTGAGCGTACGATGTCCATCGAACGACCGTCGTGCTTCTTCAACCTCTGGTCTTCTTGCTCCAGCCGCCCAAAGCAGCACCGGTCATGCCGCCTGCTCTTGCGTCCCGTGGCCGGCTGTGCTGCCGCAGAGGACTCATCGCCCCCTACTACTCCCACCGCTGGCTGGGCCATCCCTCTACTCACCCACACCCCCTGTTATTCTGCGGCGACGGCAGCCTCACACCGCAGCCGAACCAGTGAACCCTCGTACTCCTCTCTGTGTGGGAATCCACTGCCGCGTCTTCCCCGGCTCCGCGCCGTCCCCTTCCTAGGCCTTGCTGTCGTCCATCGCCCTGGTGCTCTCGGCGCAGCATGGTCAACGTGGTCAACGAACGACATCCATCAGACGTGGACTGTACGCGGAGAGGCTGACAGCTGGGTCCATGGCCGCACACAAGGAAATGCCTCCTTATTACGCGCAAAATAATGATTCCTCCACCTAACATCTGGGACCAACCGAAAGGGCCTCTGTATTTCGCGAAAAAAACGTTCCCCCCGGTGACAGCTCGGACGCACCAGCTATATCTTCGCATGCAAGGAAGTGCTTCCTTATTACGCACAAAAAAATGAATGCCCCCTGCTAGCTGGGACCCACCATATGGGAGGCTGACTTGTGGGCCTACTAAGATGATGGGGACGGAGGGCTTTCTCAACTTAGTAAATATGAATGATTCAAGCTCAAGTGACCTACGATGTCCATCCAACGGCCGTAGTGCTTCTTCAACCTCTGGTCTTCTTGCTCCAGCCGCCCAAATAAGCGTCGGTCGTGCCGCCTGCTCCCGCCTCCCGTGTTTGGCTGTGCTGTCACCGCTGGCCATTCCATCCATCTATACTCACCCACACCTCATGTTATTCTCCGGCGACGGTAGCCTCACACCGCAGTCGAAGCAGTCAACCCACGTACTCCCCTCCGTGTGGGAATCCACTGTCGCGTCTTCCCCGGCTCCGCGGCGTCCCCTTCCTAGGCCTCACCATCGTCCACCGCCCTAGTGCTCTCGGCGCGGCGTGGTCAATGTGGTCAACGAACGACTTCCATCCAAAGAGTACTGTACATGCAGAGGCTGACAGCTGGGTCCATGGCCGCAACAAGGAAATGCCTCCTTATTATGCGCAAAATAATGATTCCTCCACCTGACAGCAGGGACCCGCCGGACGGGCCACCGTATTTCACGAAAAAAATGTTTCCCCCCTGACTGCTGGGACCCAGCAGCTACATCTTCGCACGCAAGGAAGTGCGTCCATATTACGGGCAAAAAAAATGATTCGCCCCCTGACTGCTGGAATCCACCAGCTACATCATCGCGCGCAAGGAAGTGCCTGACAGTCGGGACCCACCCGGTCGACACGTACGTAGCATTGTCATTCTGGTCACGAACGTGTACGTACATACTGGCCTATTGATCTATCTGCAGGCTGCAGCGTGAACCGTGGCCGTGTAAGGAAGGGCACGTGTGATGGTAGACGTGCGCACGTGTGGTAGTAGAGGCGCACACGTAGCATGTACACGTACGTACAACGGCCAGGGTGCAAGAAAGTAAATACGGCCACGTACGTACATATGGGCGGGGTCTCGAACGCCTACTCACGCATACGTACGGCCAGGGCTCATGTACATGGCTGTGGCTTGCTACGTCTTGAGCTTGCGTTGGTTTTCCCGAAGAGGAGAGGATGATGCAGCATAGTAGCGTAAGTATTTCCCTCAGTTATTGAGAACCAAGGTATCAATCCAGTAGGAGGCCACGCACAAGTCCCTCGTACCTATACAAAACAAATAGCTCCTCGCAACCAACGCGTATAGGGGTTGTCAATCCCTTCACGGTCACTTACGAGAGTGAGATCTGATAGAGATGATATATAATATTTTTGGTATTTTTGGTATAAAGATGCAAAGTAAAATAAAAAGTCAAAGTAAATGGCAAAGCAATAATAAAGCGTATGAAGATTAATATGATGAAAATAGACCCGGGGGCCATAGATTTCACTAGTGGTTTCTCTCAAGAGTATAGGTATTTTACGGTGGGTGAAAGAATTACTGTTGAGCAATTGACAGAATTGGGCATAGTTATGAGAATATCTTGGTATGATCATGTATATAGGCATCACGTACGAGACAAGTAGACCGACTCCTGCCTGCATCTACTACTATTACTCCACTTATGGACCGCTATCCAACATGCATCTAGAGTATTAAGTTAATGCAAACAGAGTAACGCCTTAAGCAAGATGACATGATGTAGACGAATAAACTCATGCAATATGATAAATACCCCATCTTGTTATCCTCGATGGCAACAATACAATACGTGCCTTGCAACCCTTTACATCCTGGGTAAGGACACCGCAAGATTGAACCCAAAGCTAAACACTTCTCCCATTGCAAGAACTACCTATCTAGTTGGCCAAACCAAACAGATAATTCGAAGAGACTTGCAAAGATAACTCAATCATACATAAAAGAATTCAGGAAAGATTCAAATATTGCTCATAGATAATCTTGATCATAAACCCACAATTCATCGGTCTCAACAAACACACCACAAAAAGAAGATTAGATTGAATAGATCTCCACGAGAGAGGGGGAGAACATTGTATTGAGATCCAAAAGGAGAGAAGAAGCCATCTAGCTACTAACTATGGACTCGAAGGTCTGAGGTAAACTACTCACAGTTCATCGGAGAGGCTATGATGTTGATGTAGAAGCCCTCCATGGTGGAATCCCCTTCCGGCGGAGCTCCGGAACAGACCCCAAGATGGGATCTTGTGGATACAGAAAGTTGCGGTGGTGGAATTAGGTTTTTGGCTCCGTATCTGATCTGACGGGGGTACATAGGTATATATAGGAGGAAGAAGTAGGTCGGTGGAGCCTCGAGCGGCCCATGAGGCAGGGGCGCGCCCTAGGGGGGCCGCCCTCCACCCTCGTGGCCGCCTCGGAGCTTTCTTGATGGAGGGTCCAAGTCTCCTGGGTCTTATCCGATGAGAAAATCACGTTCCCAGAGGTTTCATTCCATTTGGACTCCGTTTTATATTCCGTTTCTTCGAAACATTGAAATAGGCAAAAAACAACAATTCTGGGTTGGGCCTCTGGTTAATAGGTTAGTCCCAAAAGTAATATAAAAGTGGAAAATAAAGCCCAATATAGTCCAAAACAATATATAATATAGCATGGAGCAATAAAAAATTATAGATACGTTGGAGACGTATCAGGCATCCCAAGCTTAATTCACCTTTCGTCCTCGAGTAGGTAAATGATAAAAACAGAATTTTTGATGCGGAGTGCTACTTGGCATAATTCCAATGTAAATCTTCTTAATTGTGGTATGAATATTTAGATCCGAAAGATTCAAGACAAAAGTTCATATTGACATAAAAATAATAATACTTCAAGCATACTAACAAAGCAATTATGTCCTCTCAAAATAACATGGCCAAAGAAAGTTCATCCCTACAAAATCATATAGTTTGGCTATGCTCTATCTTCCCCACACAAAATATTTAAATCATGCACAACCTCGATGACAAGCCAAGCAATTGTTTCATACTTTTGACATTTTCAAAACTTTTTCAATCTTCACGCAATACATGAGCGTGAGCCAAGGATATAGCACTATATGTGGAATAGAATGGTGGTTGTGGAGGAGACAAAAAGAGGGAAGATAGTCTCACATCAACTAGGCCTATCAACGGGCTATGGAGATGCCCATCAATAGATATAAATGTGAGTGAGTAGGGATTGCCATGCAACGGATGCACTTGAGCTATAAGTATATGAAAGCTCAACAAATGAAACTAAGTGGGTGTGCATCCAACTCGCTTGCTCACGAAGACCTAGGGCAATTTGAGGAAGCCCATCATTGGAATATACAAGCCAAGTTCTATAATGAAAAATTCCCACTAGTGTATGAAAGTGAAAAAACGAGAGACTCTCTATTATGAAGATAATGGTGCTACTTTGAAGCACAAGTGTGGTAGAAGGATAGTAACATTGTCCCTTCTCTCTTTTTCTCTCATTTTTTATTGGGCCTTTTCTCTTTTTTTTATGGCCTCTTTTCTCTTTTTTTTCGTCCGGAGTCTCATCCCGACTTATGGGGGAATCATAGTCTCCATCATCCTTTCCTCACTTGGGACAATGCTCTAAAAATGATGATCATCACACTTTTATTTTTCTTACAACTCAACAATTACAACTCGATACTTAGAACAAAATATGACTATATATGTGTGCCTCTGGCGGTGTACCAGGATGTGCAATGATTCATGAGTGACATGTATGAAAGGATTATGAACGGTGGCTTTGCCACAAATACTATGTCAACTACATGATCATCCTAAGCAATATGACAATGATGAAGCGTGTCATAATAAACAGAACGGTGGAAAGTTGCATGGCAATATATCTCGGAATGGCTATGGAAATGCCATGATAGGTAGGTATGGTGGCTGTTTTGAGGAAGGTTTTATGGTGGGTGTATGATACCGGCAAAAAGTGCGCGGTATTAGAAAGGCTAGAAATGGTGGAAGGGTGAGAAAAGTGCGTATAATCCATGGACTCAACATTAGTCATAAAGAACTCATATACTTATTGCAAAAATCTACAAGTTATCAAAGCAATGTATTATGCGCATGCTCCTAGGGGATAGATTGGTAGGAAAAGACCATCGCTCGTCCCCGACCGCCACTCATAAGGAAGACAATCAATAAATAAATCATGCTCCGACTTCATCACATAACGGTTCACCATACGTGCATGCTACGGGAATCACAAACTTTAACACAAGTATTCTTCAAATTCACAACTACTCAACTATCATGACTCTAATATTACTACCTCCATATCTCAAAACAATTATCAAGCATCAAACTTTTCTTAGTATTCAACGCACTCAAAAGAAAGTTTTACAAATCTTGAATACCAAGCATATTATTATTATTAAGCAAATTACCATGCTATTTAAGACTCTCAAAATAATCTAAGTGAAGCATGAGAGATCAATAGTTTCTTTAAAACAAATCCACCACCATGCTCTAAAAGATATAAGTGAAGTACTAGAGCAAAACTATCAAGCTCAAAAGATATAAGTGAAGCACATAGAGCAAAACTATCAAGCTCAAAAGATATAAGTGAAGCACATAGAGTATTCTAACAAATTCCAATTCATGTATGGCTCTCTCAAAAGGTGTGTACAGCAAGGATGATTTTGGTAAACTAACAAGCAAAGACGCAAATAATACAAGACGCTCCAAGCAAAACACATATCATGTGGTGAATAAAAATATAGCTCCAAGTAAAGTTACCGATGGAAGTGGATTTAAAGAGGGGATGCCTTAGGGGCATCCCAAAGCTTCAATTTTTGGTGTCCTTGGATTATCTTGGGGTGCCATGGGCATCCCCAAGCTTAGGCTCTTTCCACTCCTTGTTCCATAATCCATCAAAAAAATTCACCCAAAACTTGAAAACTTCACAACACAGAACTCAACAGAAATCTCGTGAGCTCCGTTAGCGAAAGAAAACAAAAGACCACTTCAGTATACTGTAATGAACTCATTCTTTATTTATATTGGTGTTAAACATACTGTATTCCAACTTCTCTATGGATCATAAACTATTTTACTAGCCATATATTCATCAAAATAAGCAAACAACACACGAAAAACAGAATTTGTCAAAAACAGAACAGTCTGTAGTAATCTGTAACTAATGCAAACTTCTGGAACTCCAAAAATTCAGAAAAAATATTAAGACCTAGGCAATTTGTTTATTGATCAGCAGAAATTGGAATCACTATTTTATCATGTTCTGGTGATTTTTAACAATTGTTTTCGTGAACCGAAAGTTTCTGGAAATTACAGCAAGATCAAATAACTATTATCCAAGAAGATCCTATAGGTTTAACTTGGCACAAACACCAATTAAAACATAAAACCACATATAAACAGAAGGTAGATGGATTATTTATTACTAGGAATAAAGGACAAATATTGGGTTGTCTCCCAACAAGCGCTTTTCTTTAAAGCCTTTTTAGCTAGGCATTGAGATTTCAATGATGCTCACAAGAAAGACAAGAATTGAGGCACAAAGAGAGCATCATAAAACATATGACAAACACACTTAAGTATAACATACTTCCTATGCATAGGCATATTATAGGCAAACAAATTATCGTAGCAAGCAAAAACTAGCATATGCAAGGAAGCGGAAAGGAACAATGGCAATCTCAACACAACGAGAGGTAATTTAGTAACATGAAAATTTCTATAACCATATTTTCCTCTCTCATAATAATTACATGTAGGATCATAAGAAAATTCAACAATATAGCTAACACATAACATATAGTCAACACGATCCACATGCATGCGAAGTTGACACTTTTCCAAAATAGTGGGATTATCATTAACTAAACTCATGATTTCTCCAAGCCCACTTTTATCAAAAAATTCATAAGATTGAATGTTATCCAAATATGTGGGATCTAAAGTTGACACTCTTCCAAACCCACTTTCAATATTATTGCAAACACTATTATCAATCTTATATTCATCATGGGGCTTAAATAAATTTTCAAGATCATAAGAAGAATCACCCCAATCATGATCATTGCAACAAGTAGTAGACATAGCAAAACTAGCATCCCCAAGCTTAGGGTTTTGCATATTATTAGCACAATTGACATCAAGAGAATTTATAATAAAATCATTGCAATCATGCTTTTTATTCAAAGATCTATCGTGAAGCACTTCATCACAATTTTCAGATTTACGGATTTCAAGGAAAAGCTTATAAAGATAATCTAGTGCATCCAAATCACTAGGAATTGGTTAATCATAACTGGATCTCTTAAAAAGATTGGCAAGCGGATGAGGATCCATAGATATTGGCTTCTTTGTTTAGGAATAAATACTCAACTATTTTGAGCAAACGAGCCAAGTAAGACATCAAGGCAAACGAAAAGAGAGGGCGAATAAAATGGCAAGGGTGAAGTGGGGGAGAGGAAAACGAGAGGAAAATGGAAAATAATGTAATGCGAGAGATAAGGGATTGTGATGGGTACTTGGTATGTTGACTTTTGCGTAGACTCCGACAGCGGTGCGAGAAATCCTTCTTGCTACGTCTTGAGCTTGCGTTGGTTTTCCCGAAGAGGAGAGGCTGATGCACCAGACTAGCGTAAGTATTTCCCCTCAGTTTTTGAGAACCAAGGTATCAATCCAGTAGGAGGCCACGCACAAGTCCCTCGTACCTACACAAAACAAATAGCTCCTCGCAACCAACGCAAATAGGGGTTGTCAATCCCTTCACGGTCACTTACGAGAGTGAGATCTGATAGAGATGATAGTTAATATTTTTGGTATTTTTGGTATAAAGATGCAAAGTAAAATAAAAAGGCAAAGTAAACGGCAAAGCAATAATAAATCGTAGGAAGATTAATATGATGAAAATAGACCCGGGGGGCATAGATTTCACTAGTGGCTTCTCTCAAGAGCAGAGGTATTTTACGGTGGGTGAACAAATTACTGTTGAGCAATTGACATAACTGAGCATAGTTATGAGAATATCTAGGTATGATCATGTATATAGGCATCACGTCCGAGACAAGTAGACCGACTCCTGCCTGCATCTACTACTATTACTCCACTCATCGACCGCTATCCAGCATGCATCTAGAGTATTAAGTTAATGAAAACAGAAAACGCCTTAAGCAAGATGACATGATGTAGAGGAATAAACTCATGCAATATGATAAATACCCCATCTTGTTATCCTCGATGGAAACAATACAATACTTGCCTTGCAACCCTTTCTGTCACTAGGTAAGGACACCGCAAGATTGAACTCAAAGCTAAACACTTCTCCCATTGCAAGAACTACCAATCTAGTTGGCCAAACCAAACGGATAATTCGAAGATACTTGCAAAGATAACTCAATCATACATAAAAGAATTCAAGAAAGATTCAAATATTGCTCATAGATAATCTTGATCATAAACCCACAATTCATCGGTCCCAACAAACACACCGCAAAAAGAAGATTACATCGAATAGATCTCCACGAGAGAGGGGGAGAACATTGTATTGAGATCCAAAAAGAGAGAAGAAGCCATCTAGCTACTAACTATGGACCCGAAGGTCTGAGGTAAACTACTCACTCTTCATCGGAGAGGATATTTTGTTGATGTAGAAGCCCTCCGTGGTGGAATCCCCTTCCGGCGGAGCTCTGGAACAAGCCCCAAGATGGGATCTCGTGGATACAGAAAGTTGCGGCGGTGGAATTAGGTTTTTGGCTCCGTATCTGATCTGATGGGGGTATGTTGGTATATATAGGAGGAAGAAGTACGTCGGTGGAGCCTCGAGGGGCCCACGAGGCGGGGGCACGCCTAGGGGCGCCCTCCACCCTCGTGGCCGCCTCGGAGCTTTCTTGACGGAGGGTCCAAGTCTCCTGGGTCTTATCCGATGAGAAAATCACGTTCCCGAAGGTTTCATTCCGTTTGGACTCCGTTTTTATATTCTGTTTCTTTGAAACACTGAAATAGGCAAAAAAACAGCAATTCTGGGCTGGGCCTCCGGTTAATAGGTTAGTCCCAAAAGTAATATAAAAGTGGAAAATAAAGCCCAACATAGTCCAAAACAATAGATAATATAGCATGGAGCAATCAAAAATTATAGATACGTTGGAGATGTATCATGGCTGGGTCGGAACGGAGAAACTGCGTCATCGTCGTGTTCATGGGGAGGCAACGGAATTCGTCGTGTTCATCGGGAGGCAATTGAACGCGTGCTATTCATCGGGAGCCAACCGGCTTGGACGGAACAGGCGATGGAAACGAGGCTTGGCGTACCGCAGAATGGAGGAAACGGCCTTGTGTTCGACCGGCCACGGTGGAAACAGGATCCTGTTCATCGGGAGGGGTCTGGCGTACCGCAAAACGGAGGAAACAGACCTCCTACGGTTGAAACGGGGTCCTGTTGATTGGGAGGGGTGTGGCATACCGCAGAACGGAGGAAACAAACTTGTGTTGGAGCGCTAGGTCGAAACGGGGGTCCTGTTAATCGGAGGGGTGTGGCGTACCGCAAAACGGGACTCCACGGGATACTGTTCATCTCCACCGCCGACCTCCTCCAGCCTCCACGGGCTCCTGTTCATCCACCGTCGACCTCCACCAGCCTCCACATGCGACTGTTCATCCACGGGCTCCTGTTCATCCAGCCTCCACCGCGCGCTCCTCCACCGGCTACTGTTCAACGAGCCCTCTCCACGGGGGTCCTGTTCAACCACCCCTCCACGGGCTACTGTTCATCCAACCCTCCACCTGCTACTATTCAACCAGCCCTCCACCGGCTACTGTTCAACCAGCCCTCCAGGTGGTCCTGTTCATCCAGCCCTCCACAGGGTCGTGTTCATCCACCGGCTTGATCGATCGGGGTACTGTTCATCTAGCGGCAACGGCCTCTACTACCACAGGTTCCTGTTCATCCAACCCCCCACCGGGAACTGTTCATCCAAACCCCCTCAACAACGCTCACTGTTCATCAAGGGAAGGAGGCAGCAGTGTTCGATCGACTTCAGTTAGCAGCAGTAGCGAAGGAATCACTCGATCGTGTTCAGTTAACAGCAAGGGATCGATCAATCGCTCGGGTTCAGTAACGCTTAGTCTGCAGTGCAATCTCTCGGGTTCAGTTAGAGCCCAACGCCTCGCTCGGGTTCAGTTAGAGCCCAACACATCACACATCTTGCGTCGTCTGAGAAAGCAGCATCGCTTCGCCCCGACCACCCACCGTAACCGGGAACTCCCCGATATTTTCCTCGCCCTCACTTCTACCATAGTTTTTTCCGTCATGGACGGCCCAAAGAATGTCATGCAGCCGCGTCTCCGGCCCGCCCAGGATGAAAATCCCATTTTAGTCATGATTTTTTGTCATAGAAGTAGGACCCCACCACATCTATGATGATACTGGGTTTTGTCACAATCATCGCCATAGAAGTGTCATAAGTATGACATAATTTTTTTTCGTTTGGCCCAAAATGTCACGGATGTGTCTTTTTTTGTAGTGCCTATTTAATGTGAATGCAGCTGTCTCTAATGCATAACCCCAAAATGGTAGTGATAAATCGGTAAGAGACATCATAGATCGCACCATATCTAATAAAGTACGGTTATGACATTCGGACACACCATTACGCTGTGGTGTTCCAGGTGGCGTAAGTTGCGAAACTATTCCACATCGTTTCAAATGAAGACCAAACTCGTAACTCAAATATTCGTCTCCGCGATCAGATCGTAGAAACTTTATTTTCTTGTTACGATGATTTTCCACTTCACTCTGAAATTCTTTGAACTTTTCAAATGTTTTACACTTATGTTTCATCAAGTAGATATACCCATATCTGCTCAAATCATCTGTGAAGGTCAGAAAATAACGATACCCGCAGCGAGCCTCAACACTCATCGGACCGCATACATTAGTATGTATTATTTCCAATAAGTCAATTGCTCGCTCCATTGTTCCAGAGAATGGAGTCTTAGTCATATTTCCCATGAGGCATGGTTCACAAGCATCAAGTGATTCATAATCAAGTGATTCCAGAAGCCCATCAGCATGGAGTTTCTTCATGCGCTTTACACCAATATGACCTAAACGGCAGTGCCACAAATATGTTGCACTATCATTATCAACTTTTGCATCTTCTGGCATCAATATTTATGAATATGTGTATCACTACGATCGAGATTCAATAAACCATTCACCTTGGGTGTATGACCACAGAAGGTTTTATTCATGTAAACAGAATAACAATTATTCTTTGACTTAAATGAATAACCGTATTGCAATAAACATGATCCAATCACATTATGCTCAATGCAAACACCAAATAACATTTATTTTAGGTTCAACACTAATCCCGAAGGTAAAGGGAATGTGCGATGGTGATCTTATCAACCTTGGAATCACTTCCAACACACATCATCACCTCGCCCTTAACTAGTCTCTATTTATTTTGCAACTCCCATTTTTTGTTCCTACTCTTAGCAACTGAACCAGTATCAAATACCGAGGGGTTGCTATAAACACTAGTAAAGTACACATAAATAACATGTATATCAAATATACCTTTGTTCACTTTGCCATCCTTCTTATCCGCCAAGTATCTAGGGCAGTTCCACTTCCAAAGTGACCATTTCCTTTGCAAGAGAAGCACTTCGGTTTCAAGCTTGGGTCTAGCTTTGGGCTTCTTCATGGGAGTGGCAACTTGCTTGCCATTCTTCTTGAAGTTCCCTTTCTTTCCCTTGCCCTTTTACTTGAAACTAGTGGTCTTGTCAACCATCAACATTTGATGCTTTTCTTGATTTCTACCTTCGTCGATTTCAGCATCACGAAGAGCTCGGGAATCGTTTTCATCATCCCTTGCATATTATAGTTCATCACGAAGTTCCAGTAACTTGGTGATAGTGACTAGAGAACTCTGTCAATCACTATTTTATCTTGAAGATTAACTCCCACTTGATTCAAGCGATTGTAGTACTCAGACAATCTAAGCACACGCTCATTGGTTGAGCTATTCTCCTCCATCTTGTAGGCAAAATACTTGTCAGAGGTCTCATACCTCTTGACTCGGGCATGAGTCTGAAATACCAATTTCAGCTCTTGGAACATCTTATATGCTCCGTGGCGTTCAAAATGTTTTTGAAGTTCCGGTTCTAAGTCGTAAAGCATGACGCACTAAACTATCAAGTAGTTATCATACCGAGCTTGCCAAACGTTCATAACGTTTGCATCTGCTCCTTCAATAGGTCCGTCACCTAGTGCTGCATCAAGGACATAATTCTTCTGTGTAGCAATGAGGATAATCCTCAGATCACAGACCTAGTCCGCATCATTGCTACTATCATCTTTCAACATAGTTTTTCGCTAGGAACATATCAAAAATAAACAGGGAGCTACATCGTGAGCTATTGATCTACAACATAGTTATGCAAATACTACCAGGACTATTTCATGATAAATTAAAGTTCAATTAATCATATTACTTAAGAACTCCCACTTAGATAGACATCCCTCTAATCATCTAAGTGATCACGTGATCCATATCAACTAAACCATGTCCGATCATCACGTGAGATGGAGAAGTTTTCAATGGTGAACATCACTATGTTGATCATATCTACTATATGATTCACGCTCGACTTGTCGGTCTCAGTGTTCCGAGGCCATATCTGCATATGCTAGGCTCGTCAAGTTTAACCCGAGTATTCTGCGTGTGCAAAACTGTCTTGCACCCGTTGTATATGAACGTAGAGCTTATCACACTCAATCATCACGTGGCGTCTCGGCACGACGAACTGTCGCAATGGTGCATACGCAGGGAGAACACTTATACCTTGAAATTTAGTGAGCGATCATCTTATAATGCTACCGCCATACTAAGCAAAATAAGATGCATAAAAGATAAACATCGCATGCAATCAAAATAAGTGATATGATATGGCCATCATCATCATCTTGTGCCTTTGATCTCCATCTCCAAAGCACCGTCATGATCATCATCCTCACCGGTTTGACACCTTGATCTCCATCAAAGCATCGTTGTCGTCTTGCCAACTATTGCTTCTACGACTATCGCTGCCGCTTAGTGATAAAGTAAAGCAATTACATGGCTATTGCATTTCATACAATAAAGGGACAACCATATGGCTCCTGCCAGTTGCCGATAACTATTACAAAACATGATCATCTCATACAACAATTTATATATCATGTCTTGACCATATCACATCACAACATGCCCTGCAAAAACAAGTTAGACATCCTCTAGTTTGTTGCTGCAAGTTTTACGTGGCTACTATGGGCTTAGCAAGAACCGTTCTTACCTACACATCAAAACCACAACGATTTTTCGTCAAGTTTGCTGTTTTAACCTTCAACAAGGACCGGGCGTAGTCACACTTGATTCAACTAAAGTCGGAGAAACAGACACCCACTAGAGACCTCGGTAGAACCAGTCCCGCGAAAGCGTACGCGTAATGTCTGTTTGAGATGCTTCATCCAACAATACCGTCGAATCAAAGTATGACATGCTGGTAAGCAGTATGACTATTATCGCCCACAACTCTTTGTGTTCTACTCGTGCATATAACATCTACGCATAGACCTGGCTCGGATGCCACTGTTGGGGAACGCCGTAATTTCAAAAAAAAAATCCTATGATCATGCAAGATCTATCTAGGTGATGCATAGCAACAAGAGGGGAGAGTGTTGTCCATGTACCCTCGTAGACCGAAAGTGGAAGCGTTATGACAACGCGGTTGATGTAGTCGTACGTCTTCATGATCCGACCGATCCTAGCACTGAAGGTACGGCTCCTCCGTGATCTGCACACGTTCAGCTCGGTGACATCCCACGAACTCTAGATCCAGCAGAAGTCGAGGGAGAGTTTCGCCAGCACGACTGCGTGATGACGGTGATGATGAAGTTACCGACGCAGGGCTTCGCCTAAGCACTACAACGATATGACCTATGGATGGGGGCACCGCACACGGCTAAACAATCAACTTGTGTGTCTATGGGTGACCCCTCCATCGTATATAAAGGAGTGGAGGAGGGGAAGGGCCGGCCCTCTATGGCGCGCCCAAGGGGGGGAGTCCTACTCCCAGTACGAGTAGGTTTCCCCCCTTCCCTAGTTGGAGTAGGAGAAGAAGGAAGAGGGAGAGAGAGAGAAGGAAAGGGGGGCCAACCCCCTTCCCAATTCGGATTGGGCTTGGGGGGGGGGAGGGCGCCCCACCTTGGCCGCCTCCTCCTCTCGTCCACTAAGGCCCAATAAGGCCCATTGACTCCTGGGGGGTTCTGGTAACCTCCCGGTAATCTGGAAAATGCCCGAACTCATCCGGAACCATTCCGATGTCCAAACATAGCCTTCCAATATATCGATCTTTATGTCGCGACTATTTCGGGACTCCTCGTTATTTCCGTGATCACATACGGGACTCCGAACAAACTTCGGTACATCAAAACACATAAACTCAAAATATCGATCGTCATCGAACGTTAAGCGTGCGGACCCTATGGGTTCGAGAACTATGTAGACATGACCGAGACTCATCTCCGATCAATAACCAATAGCGGAACCTGGATGCTCATATTGGTTCCTACATATTCTACGAAGATCTTTATCGGTCAAACCGCATGACAACATACATTGTTCCCTTTATCATCGGTATGTTACTTGCCCGAGATTCGATCGTCGGTATCTCAATACCTAGTTCAATCTCGTTACCGGCAAGTCTCTTTACTGGATACGTAATGCATCATCCTGTAACTAACTCATTAGTTACATTGCTTGCAAGGCTTATACTGATGTGCATTACCGAGAGGGCCCAGAGATACCTCTCCGACAATCGGAGTGACAAATCCTAATCTAGATCTATGCCAACTCAACAAACACCATCGGAGACACCTGTAGAGCATCTTTATAATCACCCAGTCATGTTGTGAAGTTTGATAGCACACTAAGTGTTCCTCCTGTATTCAGGAGTTGCATAATCTCATAGTCAAAGAAACATATATAAGTTATGAAGAAAGCAATAGCAATAAACTAAACGATCATAGTGCTAAGCTAACAGATGGGTCAAGTCAATCACATCTTTCTCTAATGATGTGATCCCGTTCATCAAATGACAACTCATGTCTATGGTTAGGAAACTTAACCATCTTTGATTAACGCGCTAGTCAAGTAGAGGCATACTAGTGACACTCTGTTTTGTCTATGTATTCACACATGTACTATGTTTCCGGTTAATACAATTCTAGCATGAATAATAAACATTTATCATGATATAAGGAAATATAAATATCAACTTTATTATTGCCTCTAGGGCATATTTCCTTCAACTAGGCTGTCGAGGGAGCCACGCCGTGGGCCGCAGGTAGGCAAGTCTGGGTACCCTGGTTCCTAGAATACAGACAGTAGCCCTCGGGCCCAAGGCGCGCCCAAGCTAGCTTCCAGGTGAACTCAACAGCCACCGTCGTGGAAAAACAAAAACGGTCTGAAACGGGGACAAGGGCCCTAGAACTACGGGCACACAAGGCTTATACTAGCCTACATGATCAGGGTAACCTTCCCTAGTTGGAGGCACTGGCGAGAGGCATAACAATAGACCACGTTAGGGCTCTCCCATAGAGGCAAATATGGTTGCACTGGAAAACCCCGGTTCGGTGGCACCTGACCACCGAAATGATGGAATTTATCCCCAAGAAGATATGTGATAACTGATACTCCAATATCATCTATCAACCTGTAATCCAAGTCATAGCGATATCCAACAAATAATCCAAGGCATAATATCATCATATCTAAATATTCCGAGGGCAACAGATCACTACTATCATGATGAATCCAAGAATCAAGATACTACTAATCCAATAGCAAGATCAAAATATTATCCTAAGATCCACATGATAACATCATATCAAAAATAATACTCCACATCATAATATCAAATGCCATCATGAAAATAATCATAATAGCCACTAATAATCCAATGGCAACATGTCATCCTCAATCTGCAAAATATTGGTCCTAGAACTCCAAACAACATCATGGCAATAGCAAGATCAAAATATCACTCCAAGAAATGCCATGAACAAGTCACATGTAGCTAAAGCAAATTTTAAGCAATTTTAATTAAATAAAACCATGTCATTGCATTGCAATCATGCAAATGGAGGGTGGCTTGCCTGAGAGGGATGGATTCACCGGGAGGAAGTGCGAGAACCTCGCGGGAAGAATCGCCAGAAAACGTTCTCTCTCGGAGTGGGCAGAATAAGGGTAGGGGCAAAATGGTCATTTTCAAAATGTTAACACATGGTGGAAATGACTCCATCGGAACCGGCTCGACGAAACGAAGAAGTGGGCTTTGAATCACCTTATTTGGAGTACGGAGCAAAAAGATATGATTGTTTTTCTGCCAGGGACCCATTTGTAAAAATAAATCCACAAACAAGTCCCTGACTGGAAAAACAGAAAACGCATTTGCTGAAATACGCTTTCCAGAAAAGGAAAGCGCATTTCTGCCCGCAGCCGCACCGGTTTACGATTTTGATTAGGGAAAACGTATTCCTGGGAATACGCTTCCACTAATCCACGTCAGCGGGCCGGCCGGGTCAACGCGTGTGCGGCTGACTGGTGGGGCCACGGGGCCCACTGGCCAGCTGGCGGGGGCAGCGTCGCCTCCTTCCTTTCGCTCGCGTCTGGACGAAGTAGAGGCGAACTACGGCTATGCCCACCGGCGCTGTGGACCACCCCTCGCAGAGGGTACAGGGGGAGCTCACGGGTCCACCGACATGCTCAGGGGAGTGAGCTGTGTCGACTGGTAGGTGGCATGTTCGCCGGAGACGACGGAGGTGAGAGGGGCTACGGTCGCGGCGGCAGAGGCTTCGGCCAGCAACGGGCAATGTGCTACGGGGCACCAGCAAAGAGGGTGGAGAGCTGAAGAGATCCGCCGGATAAAATGAGGGGCTCTGGTGGTGGCTAGAGGCAAGGACGGGGCCGGCTTTGAGCGAATTTAGCTGGGAAGGGCGGCAGCCGTGGCGGTGATGGTGGTCGAGGAGGAGCTCTGGGGCTCGGGGGAGTATCGGGGCGGGGTCCTGGGAGGAGGTAGAGACCGCTGGCGCAGAGAAACAACACCAGGGTGGCCTTATATAGGCAGGGAAGGGAGTGCCGAGCTGGGCGTCGCCGTGGACGCGTGGCCGGAGCCGCGGATGCGTGGGCACACGAGCTGGCTCGATGTTAGGCGACGAGAGGGTACAAGGGGAGCTCACGGGGCAGAGGAGGCCAAGGGGCACGGGGAGGAAAACACCGTGGCGAGTTCAGAGCCAAACCGACCATAGTGCGCCCGTGGTGCTCGGCGGCTAGCTCCGGCGAGGAAGCGGCCGGAGGGGGAGAGGGGTCCATGGCAAAGGCAATGGCATGGGAAAGCTCTAGACACGCTCACGCGCGGGAAGACGACGAGGGGAGGATTGAATCGAGCTGGACAGAGCGTTGGACGCGCCCCCGATCCGCAGAGCGGATACACATGCATGTTGCCAATGCAGTCACCACGCGACATGTCACGGGGAGGACACAATGGGCTGGAAAACCTTGTCCGTGGTGTTGTCTCTGCATCATTGGGGCTGTGGAAAGTGAAATATCGAGAGGGAGAGGCTCTGCAGCGAAGGGAGGCATTGATTAAAGTTTGTTGTAGCAAACTTGGCTACACACTAGTGATCTACAGGGAAGAGCTAAGGGCCGAACTTGATGTCCGAGGTGATTAGGTTAGGAAGTACTATGATCCTGTTAAGTTTGAGGAGAAATGGACCAATATAAATCATGGTCGCTTTGTAACAGCAGAATTTATCCAGAAAAGGGATTTGGATGATGCACTCACGTGGAGTATCAACTTTAGCTGAAATTTGTCATGGAATGATTATTTGGACATATGAAGATGCTGTAAAAATTTCATACCAATTGGACATGCCAAAATGGTACTTCCTTCACATCTATCCTCTCTGTCCAGAAACATGGAATAATTTTGGAGAAAAATGGCTTGTTGAAATGATCCCCAATGTTGTGTAGAGAACTTATTTGGGTAAAATCATAATCTAGTATTTTTTTACAATTAATGAAGCAATATAAAATATACTTGCTTCACAACCTGAAAATATTAACAGAATCAAAGATTTGATGTTGTGCTCACATAGATAATTGGATGGAGCTGAAAATTGGATGAGGGTAATAATATGAGCACATTAAGAAGTGTGCAAAATTTAAACTCATTTTGATAACCCTAGCTAGTACTTCCTTCACAATGGCTTCTGTTTGACAGAAATTTTGAAAAATTGCTGAGGAAGATTCACTAGGCAAATGAACTTAAATTTTGGCATGAGGCAATGATTTGGATGAGATGGCATGCCCAAAAAGTTTTGGAGCAATCAAGAAAGGATAAGTGGCACCTCCTTCACAGAAAACCACACTGGACAGAAATGAAGAATAAATATTGGGGAATTATTTTTGGGCTTGGACAGGAAAGTTTGGACATATTTTAGGCATATATGATTCAAAGAAATTATGAGAATTATTTGGGAATTTTTTGGAAGACAAAAATATAGGTTGCTTCACAACATAGGGAAAACATGACTATTCCTTTAATAGAAAAAGGAATATTCCTTAGAAAAGAATTTTAGGGTTTGGTCAAGAAATGAAGTGACATGATCTTGGGAAAGATTTAATAATGATGAGCCACTTGGGAGAAGAAATGATGAGGATCTCCCAGGTTGTAAGGCCACAGAACCACTCAGAAAGAAAATCAGAGCAAAAACCAGATAAATCAAAAATAAAAAGAATAGGCCAAAAACCAGGGTGTTACATGGGTGCTAAGAAACTAGGGTGTATTATGAGTAATTGCCATGCCGTTTATTTGTAGGGTCACTTGCAAACTCTGAAACTCTATTCTCCTCTTATTTAGTGGATGAGGCAAATCTTTTGCCTCCATTTTGAAAAAAATGAGAAATTCAATTTTAATTATTTAGTATGTACACTTTGCTCTCTTCCAATAATTTTGGGCACTTGTATTCGACCTAAGTCAGTGTGCCACTGTATCTCATACTACTCCCTCCGTCTAGGTGCAGCGGGACCAAGGTGCAAGTAGATTGGAGGAGAAGGAGAAACTTGACTGGTCCTTCCTCCAATCAAAGCCCTAATTTCTCTCTCTAAACGCAACAATTAATCACAACAATTAAGAGATGTTGTTTTAGCTACCATGCAGGGCCACGTATTAACTCGCATGCAACAACCGACTTTGATTCCTTGACTAATCAACGCGTAGTTGCACTTCATGCATTGGGTTTCAGGGGGAGATAACAAGGCAGAGTAAGTAACACTCGCTAGCAACGAGGCTAAGAGGGGATTGAGATGCGAAGTTAATGGACAACGCCTAAACATTTTGGTAATATCTTATTTTCATAAGATGACTTAACACCTAGATGGAGGGAGTACTACCTCAGTCCAGGTTTGATGGAATATTCGTCACCACTTCTCTTCTTGTACGTACTCCATTTATCTCACTTCCCGTGGATTCCCACTCCCACGATATTCCTATTCTATGAACTTGTGTGCGTGTGTGTGTTAATAGCGTGTGTGTGTTAGAGAGAGCGACAGATCGACCTACTCCTACAGAGAGATGGTGTGTAGTGTACGATTTAGCCGCGAGAGTCGGTGCATCCTCTCGTTTCCGGGCGTCCGGTCGAGATAGCTGCCACACCCGCTCCTGACCAGCCTGGCCCACCCAAAGCCCCTCCATCGCCCGCGCATGCTTCCCGCCCGAAACGACCAGCGCCGCTCTAGAGAATCGGTGCCGCATTCATGCCCGGGCAGAGCGGACGCGACCTCTCACTGGCGCCTGCGTTGAAGGGAGAAGCGGATTCAAGAGTGATGGTTGCTTCGTCCGTCCAACTTACTGTCGGGTCTATGTGATTTGACGGCTCATTGGTCATTATTACTGAGGTGGTACGACCATGATGAGTCTCAGTTGCACTATACACTCTACTTTGGTGCATGACACGTGCATCGGATGCTGGATGTCCTGCGTTTCGGCGGAAGAAGGTATGCAATTTTCTCCATTCTTACGGTGGAGGAGTGGGAAAGAAGAGAAAACACGCAAGCCCATTGATTACATGGCCCACCTCACACTATCACCATATTTTCTGGACACCGTGCGACACCTAACTCTTTAGTACATAGTAGTTCGTACTGTAATTTCTTAGTGAGATAAATTTGTACAATGCTATGAAGCTTCCAGCTTCTGTTTCATGTATCTTGCGTCCAAGGTCGCCCCATTGCAACATTTAATCAAATACAAAGGAGACTAACATACATGCTGTTGCATCTCAATGATTGACAGATCATAGCCAATATGTACTCCTCCGTTCCAAAATAAGTGTCTCAACTTTATGCAAACTTTAGTACAAAGTTGTACTACTACTACTATAATTGACACTTATTTTGGAATAGAGACAACTAAAGAAAAAAATGATCCATGCAGTCCCTAGCCCTTGAACCCTAAACCCTAACCAGGATTTAATTTGTTGGCGACGTTGAACCTTCCGAAGAAATTAAGTTTGCAACCCTTTGACCATCGGATCATTTTGTGCAGTTTCACTAAAATCAAGATGAGCATCCCTGTGGCAAAGAAATTGAAGAAGCGTGATTAGAATAAGACTACTGGGACTAGTTGATGAGACATAAACTCATCACGAATACAGTAGAAGCCAGTAGAGGTACGTGCGGGGCAAAGAAGTATAGAAATATCCACATGGAGCAATGTGGGCAGCTGGGGCAGTGGTGCAAGCCGACTGTAAAGGAAGTTGTACCCGAGGGATCATGGGATGTAGCTCAACCTAGAGGAGGCCGGCGGGAGGCGGCAACTACCCATGTCATGGCAGTCAGAAAGGGACAAAGGCAACCGCACTGGCTTTGTGAGAGAGAACGGCGGGGACCCCTGACCAGGACGTGCCGACAGTGGGTTTTCGCCATCAGGTACGGTGACTGCATCTACATAAAGCATCCACCCCTTCCCCCGGCGGACGTGATCCGCCCGGATGTTAGAGATGTGGCCAAAATCGTTTTGTGCGAGAGAGTGTGAAGAGAGCAACCCCAACAAGCAACCGTGTAGGCTCGTCCTGGCTATGTATATAGTGGAGCCATTTCTTTTTCTCTCCGTATGAACCTATTTATATTGCGTACGTGCCACTGAAGGAAAAAACTTTATTTATAAATGACGTGAAACCATTCATGCGTGGTTCCCGACCCTCCATTATTTATAAGTGACTAACTACTACTAGACATGTCAAATTATCACGTGGGCTGCATCGTCATACAGAAATGAGCTCCACCGTGTCACGTGTGTGGTTGGGGAAGACGCAAAGAGTGCTACTACTACTAGTACTACGTGCGTGGGTGCGTGCACCTCTTCTCTTCGAGCATG
Organism: Aegilops bicornis; assembly: GCA_021605145.1. Classification (NCBI taxonomy): domain Eukaryota; kingdom Viridiplantae; phylum Streptophyta; class Magnoliopsida; order Poales; family Poaceae; genus Aegilops; species Aegilops bicornis. The sequence goes on along the minus strand of CM038670.1, from coordinate 230,974,256 downwards.
GTTATTAAAAGTATAGCCCACTACTCTACCACACGGTTATTATATGGGCAAAGAGTATAGGCAGTAATAATGACTAATAAGCTTTCAAATCACGAGGTCTACCTTTCTCTATGTTTGACCGAGGAAGCATCCATCATTTCACTCCTCGTATCCATCCGCTGCTACCTCCGCAAATAAATAAAAATCCGCTTCTACCTCCGCAGCATGGTTAATAATATAGCCATGTCAATCACAATGTAGAAATATCATTCACTGATACAATAGGGTTGCCTCTAAGGCTGGTGATTGTTTTTTACTTTGTAGCTTTCTCTTTTTGTCTCATTTACTCATTTTACATAGGAGCACGTGTAGAGGATGGCTATTCCTTTCGATGGGACTTCTTCATGGGGTTTAAGACTAAGCAGCTCCGAATTATTCCCGCTACCCACCACTATGAATCGTGTCATCTATGATAGTACTCCCATTGCAACAATGAGGTCCACTAGGTCTAGCACGTCCTGTAAGAAGAGACTGTCATGCAAAACATACATCTTGTTGCCTTCTTCCTCATACAGTACATACCACTGGTACGTACTACTAGTACTACTACTCATTCTTGATAACCCACAAGTATAGGGGATCGCAACAGTTTTCGAGGGTAGAGTATTCAACCCAAATTTATTGATTCGACACAAGGGGAGCCAAAGAATATTCTGAAGTATTAGCAGTTGAGTTGTAAATTCAACCACACCTGAATAACTTAATATCTGCAGCAAATTATTTAGTAGCAAAGTAGTATGGAAGTAACGGTAACGGTAGCAAAGTAATATTTTTGGGTTTTGTAGTGATAGTAACAATAGCAACGGAAAAGTAAATAAGCGGAGAACAATATGTGAAAAGCTCGTAGGCACCGGATCGGTGATAGAGAATTATGCCAGATGCGGTTCATCATGTAACAATCATAACATAGGGTTACACAGAACTAGCTCAAATTCATCAATGTAATGTAGGCATGTATTCCAAATATAGTCATACGTGCTTATGGAAAAGAACTTGCACGACATCCTTTGTCCTACCCTCCCGTGGCAGCGGGGTCCTAATGGAAACTAAGGGATATTAAGGCCTCCTTTTAATAGAGTACCTGACCAAAGCATTAACACATAGTGAATACATGAACGCCTCAAACTACGGTCATCACCGGGAGTGGTCCTGATTATTGTCACTTCGGGGTTGCCGGATCATAACACATAGTAGGTGACTATAGAATTGCAAGATAGGATCAAGAACTCACATATATTCATGAAAACATAATAGGTTCATATCTGAAATCACCGCACTCGGGCCCTAGTGACAAGCATTAAGCACAGGAAAGTCATAGCAACATCAATCTCAGAACATAGTGGATACTAGGGATCAAACCTAACAAAACTAACTCGATTACATGATAAATCTCATCCAACCCATCACCGTCCAGCAAGCCTAAGATGGAATTACTCATGCACGGCGGTGAGCATCATGAAATTGGTGATGGAGGATGGTTGATGATGACGACAGCAATGGATTCCCCTCTCCGGAGCCCCGAACGGACTCCAGATCAGCCCTCCCGAGAGAGTTTAGGGCTTGGCGGCGGCTCCGTATCGTAAAACATGATGAATCCTTCTCTCCGATTTTTTTCTCCCCGAACACGAATATATGGAGTTGGAGTTGAGGTCAGTGAGCTCCAGGGGGCCCACGAGGCAGGGCGCGCCCAGGGGGGGCAGGTGCGCCCCACCCTCGTGGACAGGGTGTGGGCCCCCTGGCCTTGATTCTTTAGCCAATATTTTTTATTATTTCCAAAAATAATCTCCGTGGAGTTTCAGGTCATTCCGAGAACTTTTGTTTCTGCACATAAATAACACCATGGCAATTCTCAAAACAAAGATCAATCCGGGTTAGCTCCATTCAAATCATGCAAGTTAGAGTCCAAAACAAGGGCAAAAGTGTTTGGAAAAGTAGATACGACGGAGACATATCAACTCCCCCAAGCTTAACCCTTTGCTTGTCCTCAAGCAATTCAGTTGATAAACTGAAAGTGATAAAGAAAAACTTTTACGAAGTCTGTTTGCTCTTGTTGTTGTAAATATGTAAAGCTAGCATTCAAGTTTTCAGCAAAGATTATGAACTAACCATATTCACAGTAACTCTTATGTCTCATGTTTACTCATATCAATGGCATAATCAACTAGTGAGCAATAATAATAAATCTCGGATGACAACACTTTCTCAAAACAATCATAATATGATATAACAAGATGGTATCTCGCTAGCCCTTTCTGAGACCGCAAAACATAAATGCAGAGCACCTTTAAAGATCAAGGACTGACTAGACATTGTAATTCATGGTAAAAGAGATCCAGTCATAGTCATACCCAATATAAATTATTGATAATGAATGCAAGTGACAGCAGCACTCTCCAGCTGGTGCTTTTTAATAAGAGGGTGATGACTCAACATGAAAGTAAATAGATAGGCCCTTCGCAGAGGGAAGCAGGATTTGTAGAGGTGCCAGAGCTCGATTTTAAAGCAGAGATAAATAATATTTTGAGCGGTATACTTTCATTGTCAACATAACAACCGAGAGATGGCGATATTTTCCATGCTACACACATTATAGGAGGTTCCCAAAGAGAATGGTAAAGTTTATACTCCCCCTCCACCAACAAGCATCAATCCATGGCTTGCTCGAAACAGCGAGTGCCTCCAACTAACAACAGTCCCGGGGAAGTTTTGTTTGTAATTATTTTGATTTGGTTTGCATAAAGCATGGGACTGGGCATCCCGGTGACCAGCCATTTTCTCGTGAGTGAGGAGCAGAGTCCACACCTCTTGAGAATAACCCTCCTAACATGGAAGATACGAACAACCCTAGTTGATACATGAGCTATTCGAGCATACAAAACCGAATTTCATTTGAAGGTTTGGAGTTTGGCACATACAAATTTACTTGGAACGGCAGGTAGATACCGCATATAGGAAGGTATAGTGGACTCATATGACATAACTTTGGGGTTTAAGGGATTGGATGCACAAGCAGTATTCCCACTTAGTACAAATGAAGGCTAGAAAAAAGACTGGGAATCGACTAACTAGAAAGCGACAACAGTCATGAACATGCATTAAAAGTAATAAACATTGAGTGCAAGCATGAGTAGGATATAATCCACCATGAACATAAATATCATGAGGGCTATGTTGATTTGTTTCAACTACATGTGTGAACATGTGCCAAGTCAAGTCACTCGAATCATTCAAAGGAGGATACCACCCCATCATACCACATCACAACCATTTTAATAGCATGTTGGCACGCAAGTTAAACCATTATAAACTCCTAGCTAATTAAGCATGGCATAAGTAACTATAATCTATAATTTTCATTGCAAACATGTTTATTCATAATAGGCTGAATCAGGAACGATGAACTAATCATATTTACAAAAACAAGAGAGGTCGAGTTCATACCAGCTTCTCTCATGTCAATTAGTCCATCATATATTGTCATAATTGCCTTTCACTTACACGACTGAACGATGTGAATACTAATAATAGTGCACGTGCATTGGACTAAGCTGGAATCTGCGAGCATTCAATAAATAGGAGAAGACAAGGCAATACGGGCTCTTGGTTAAATCAACAATAATGCATATAAGAGCCACTTAAACAATTTTATCATGGTCTTCTCCTATCGACCCCAAAGAAAGAAAGGAAATAAAACTATTTACACGGGAAAGCTCCCAACAAGCAAAAGAAGAACATGAAATTTTTTTGGGTTTTCTTTTAGTTATTACTACTACAGCAAGAAAAGTAAACTAGCTAAAAGCTATTACTATTTTTTTTGTTTTTCTTAAGTTTATCAAACACACAAGAAGAAAGCATAAAAAGAAAATAAACTAGCATGGATAGTACAATGAAAAAGTATGAGCACCGACATCAAGCAATGAGTGTGTGAACATAAATGTAATGTCGGTGAGAAATACGTACTCCCCCAAGCTTAGGCTTTTGGCCTAAGTTGGTTTATTGCCACGGATGGCCTGGCGGATATCCAAAGTTGTAGTTGGGGTCGTACTGAGATGCAGCAGTCATTGCATCGTGAGATGCAGCTTGGAGGCGAGCTGTCTCGGCCCTCCTCTTATACTCATCTGCCTCCTCTCTGGTTATGTAATATCTCCCCTTTGCCTGAAAGTCAAAGAAGGTAGAAGCAGGGAGAGCGACATGATAGGTGCGTCGTCTGTCAAAGATTAGTCGGTACTGGAGGAACTGATTGTTCCTGTCAACAAAATGATGATGAACCATAGCCTCATAATCCAAATAAGCAGGAGGCAACTCAATATCATCCTCACGTATGGTTATACCAAGAAAATTAGCTATACGGGTTGCATAAATTCCACCAAAGAAATCTCCATTAAATCTATTATGATGCAACCTACGTGCAACAATGGCTCCCAAATTATAAGATTTATCTCCTAACACAAAGACTCCACGAGAACACTGAGGTCAGGGACACACATGTGGCATGCTTCATCCTTACCATTTATGCACCTACCTATGAAGAGAGAAAAATAATGTATAGCAGGAAAAAGAATGCTCCGTATGGTAGCTTGTGCTATGTCTCTAGATTCTCCCACAGTTATACTAGCAAGAAAATCTCTAAGCTCAGATTTGCAAGGCTCACTAGTACTACCCCATTGTGGAAGTTTGCAAGCAGTGGTAAAATCTTCTAAGTCCATAGTATAAGAATTTTCATAAAGATCAAACATGACAGTTTGAGAATTGCGTGAAGATGAAAATTCAAACCTCCTCACAAAGGAACTAGTGAGATAGTGGTACTGACGGCACTTTTCTGCCTCGAAGCTCACAAGATCAGCGTTACGCAAGTATGCGTTAAATTCTTCCTTAAGTCCAGCTTGATCCATGAAGTCCTCTGAAGGCCATTCACAAGGCCGCACTGGAGCGTCCCTTGGTGGCTCATCATCAGCATCACACATTGCAAGCCTGGGTCCTTGTTTCCTTGAAGAACCACCTTGGTACATTTTCTAAGCATATTTTTTTTCTCTGAAAAAATTCTGAAATTTTAGTAACTTCAAATAAAAGTAAACCAAACTCAACAAAATTGATAGCAACTACTCCTACAGGTGCCTAGAGCCTATATCATGCATTAGAACTACTTGGAACCATATAAATTTGACATGCTAGCTCAAGAACATGGTCACCTAGGTAGCACAAATTTGCAATGAATAAAGCACTAGAACAAAAACTAATTGGACCAATGGAGGAGTCACATACCAAGGAACAATCCCCCAAAGCAGTTTTGTGAGAGGTGTTTTGAGCAAGGAGATCGAAAATCGCAGCAAAATGAGCTAGAACTCGTGCTTGAGCTGGATGGTGATTTTTTTGGGAGGATGAAGAAGTGTGTGGTGGCTGGCATAAGTGGAGGGAGTCACTATGGGCCCACGAGGCAGGGGGCGCACCCTGGACCCTTGTGGCCAGGTGCTTGCTCCCCCTGCTGTGTTCTCAGTGCCAGATATTCACAAATATTTCAGAAAAAATCATATTAAATTGGCAGGGCATTTGGAGAACTTTTATTTTCGGGGTATTTTTAGATTGCACGGATAATTCAGAAAACAGGTAGGAAAATACTATTTTTACTTTATTTCAACTAAATAACAGAAGGTTGTGCTTCTAATTTCATCCATCTCATGCTCATCAAAAGGAATCCACTAACAAGGTTGATCAAGTCTTGTTAACAAACTCATTCCGACTAACATGGAATCAGAGAAATTTCGAATAACACTATGTTACCTCAACGAGGATATGCACATCCCCAATAATAAGAATATCATATCTCTTTTTGACAGTAGGAAGAAGAAATTCAAAACTTCCAAAAATAATCGATCAAATTTTTCCAATAGAATTGATACTATGGACTTGAGGTTGTTTCCTCGGAAAGTGTACCATATGCTCATTACCATTAACATGAAAAGTGACATTGCCTTTGTTGCAATAAATAACAACCCCTGCAGTATTCAAAAAGGGTCTTCCAAGAATAATGGACATACTATCGTCCTCGGGAATATCAAGAATAACAAAGTCCGTTAAAATAATAACGTTTGCAACCACGACAGGCACATCCTCACAAATACCAACAGGTATAGCAGTTGATCTATCAGCCATTTGCATGGATATTTCAGTAGGTGTCAACTTATTCAAATAAAGTCTATGATATAAAGAGAGAGGCATAACACTAACACCGGCTCCAAGATCACAGAAAGCAGTTCTAACATAATTTCTTTTAATGGAGCATGGTATAGTGGGTACTCCTGGATCTCGAAGTTTCTTTGGTATTCCACCCTTAAAAGTATAATTAGCAAGCATGGTGTAAATTTCATCTTCCGGTATCTTTCTTTTCTTCATAACAATTTCTTTCATATACTTAACATAAGGATTCATTTTGAGCATATCAGTTAATCGCATACGCAAGAAGATAGGTCTAATCATTTCAGAAAATTGCTCAAAATCCTCATCATCCTTTTTCTTGGATGGTTTGGGAGGAAAAGGCATGGGTTTATGAACCCATGGTTCTCTTTCTTTACCGTGTTTCCTAGCAACAAAGTCTCTCTTATCATAACATTGGTTCTTTGATTGTGGTTATCAAGATCGACAACAGGTTCAATTTCTACATCATTATCATTGCTAGGTTGAGCATCAACATGAACATCATCATTAATATTATCACTAGGTTCATGTTCATTACCAGATTGTGTTTCAGCATCAGAAATAGAAATATTATTGGGATTCTCAGGTGTGTTTAAAACAGGTTCACTAGAAGCATGCAAAGTCCTATCATTTTTCCTTTTCTTCTTTTTAGAAGGACTAGGTGCATCAATATTATTTCTCTGAGAATCTTGCTCAATTCTCTTAGGATGGCCTTCAGGATACAAAGGTTCTTGAGTCATTTTACCAGTTCTAGTAGCCACTCTAACAGCATAATCATTATTCTTACTATTTAATTCATTGAGCAAATCATTCCGAGCCTTCAGTACTTGCTCTACTTGAGTGGTAACCATAGAAGCATGTTTACTAATGAGTTTAAGTTCACCTTTAACTCAAGACATATAATCACCCAAGTGTTCAATCATATAAGCATTTTGTTTCAATTTTCTACCAAAATAAGCATTGAAGTCTTCTTGCTTAACCATAAAGTTATCAAATTCATCCAAGCATTGGCTAGAAAATTTAGTAGGAGGGATTTCAGCTTTATCGTATCTATAGAGAGAATTTACCTTTACTACCTGTGTCGGGTTATCAAGACCATGAGTTTCTTCAATAGGTAATAGATTAAGATCATATATTTCTTCAACAGGCGGCAAATTAAGACCATGTATTTCTTCAATAGGAGGTAAATTCTTAACATCTTCAGCTTTAATACCTTTTTCTTTCATAGATTTCTTTGCCTCTTGCATATCTTCGTGGATCGAGAAATAGAACACCCATCTTCTTCGGAGTTGGTTTAGGAATAGGCTCAGGAGTTGACTCAGGAAGTGTCCAATTATTTTCATTTGTCAACATATTATTCAATAGAATTTAAGCTTCATATGGTGTTCTTTCCCTGAAAACAGAACCAGCACAACTATCCAGGTGGTCTCTGGAAGCATCGGTTAGTCCATTATAAAAGATATCAAGTATTTCATTTTTCTTGAGAGGATGATCAGGCAAAGAATTAAGTAATTGGAGAAGCCTCCCCAAGCTTGTGGGAGACTCTCTTCTTCAATTTGCACAAAGTTATATATATCCCTTAAAGCAGCTTGTTTCTTATGAGCAGGGAAATATTTAGCAGAGACATAATAAATCATATCCCGGGACTACACACAACCAGGATCAAGAGAATTAAACCATATCTTAGCATCACCCTTTAATGAGAATGGAAATATTTTAAGGATATAAAAGTAGCAGGTTCTCTCATCATTAGTGAACAGGGTGGCTATATCATTTAATTTAGTAAGATGTGCCACAACAATTTCAGATTCATAGCCATAAAAAGGATCAGATTCAACCAAAGTAATTATATCAGGATCAATGGAGAATTCATAATCCTTATCAGTAACAAAGATAGGTGAAGTAGCATAAGCAGGATCATATTTCATTCTAGCATTGAGAATTTTTTGTTTCAGCTTAGCTAATAATTTCTTAAGACCACTTCTATCATTGCAAGCAAGAAAGTCTCTAGCAGTTTGTTCATACATAACATAGCCCTCAGGCACAACAGGAAATTCATATTTATTTGGAGAGCCTTCATCATCACTTTCATCAATATTATCAGTTTCAATAATTTCATTCTCTCTAGCCCTAGCAAGTTGTTCATCAAGAAATTCACCAAGTGGCACAGTAGTATCAAGCATAGAAGTAGTTTCATCATAAGTATTATGCATAGCAGAAGTGGCATCATCAATAACATGCGACATATCAGAATTAATTGCAGAAGCAGGTTTAGGTGTCGCAAGCTTACTCAAAACAGAAGGTGAATCAAGTGCAGAGCTAGATGGCAGTTCCTTACCTCCCCTCGTAGTTGAGGGATAAATTTTTGTTTTCGCGTCTTTCATGTTATTCATAGTGACCAGCAGATATAAATCCCAAGTCACTCAAAGAATTGAGCTATGCTCCCCGGCAATGGCGCCAGAAAATAGTCTTGATAACCCACAAGTATAGGGGATCGCAACAGTTTTCGAGGGTAGAGTATTCAACCCAAATTTATTGATCCGACACAAGAGGAGACAAAGAATATTCTCAAGTATTAGCAGTTGAGTTGTCAATTCAACCACACCTGGGTAACTTAATATCTACAACAAATTATTTAGTAGCAAAGTAGTATGGAAGTAACGATAACGGTAGCGAAGTAATATTTTTGGGTTTTGTAGTGATAGTAAAAATAGCAACGGAAAAGTAAATAAGCGGAGAACAATATGTGAAAAGCTCGTAGGCATTGGATCGGTGATGGAGAACTATGCCGGATGCGGTTCATCATGTAACAATCATAACATAGGGTGACATGTAACTAGCTCCAATTCATCAATGTAATGTAGGCATGTATTCCGAATATAGTCATACGTGCTTATGGAAAAGAACTTGCATGACATCTTTTGTCCTACCCTCCCGTGGTAGCGGGGTCCTAATGGAAACTAAGGGATATTAAGGCCTCCTTTTAATAGAGTACCAGACCAAAGCATTAACACATAGTGAATACATGAACGCCTCAAATTACGGTCATCACCGGGAGTGGTCCCGATTATTGTCACTTCGGGGTTGCCGGATCATAACACATAGTAGGTGACTATAGACTTGCAAGATCGGATCAAGAACTCACATATATTTAGGAAAACATAATAGGTGCAGATCTGAAACCATGGCACTCGGGCCCTAGTGACAAGCATTAAGCATAGCAAAGTTATAGCAACATCAATCTTAGAACATAGTGGATACTAGGGATCAAACCCTATCAAAACTAACTCGATTACATGATAAATCTCGTCCAACCCATCACCGTCCAGCAAGCCTACGATGGAATTACTCACGCACGGCAGTGAACATCATGAAATTGGTGATGGAGGATGGTTGATGATGACGATGGCGACGGATTTCCCTCTCCGGAGCCCCGAACGGACTCCAGATCAGCCCTCTCGAGAGAGTTTAGGGCTTGGCGGCGGCTCCATATCGTAAAACATGGTGAATCCTTCTCTCCGATATTTTTCTCCCCGAACACGAATATATGGAGTTGGAGTTGAGGTCGGTGGAGCTCCAGGAGGGCCACGAGGCAGGGGGCGCGCCCAGGGGGCAGGCGCGCCCCCACTCTCGTGGACAGGGTGTGGGCCCCCTGGCCTTGATTCTTTCGCCAATATTTTTTATTATTTCGAAAAATAATCTCCGTGGAGTTTCAGGTCATTCCGAGAACTTTTGTTTCTGCTCATAAAAAACACCATGGCAATTCTGCTGAAAACATCGTCAGTCCGGGTTATTTCCATTCAAATCATGCAAGTTAGAGTCCAAAACAAGGGCAAAAGTGTTTGGAAAAGTAGATATGACGGAGACGTGTCAGTTCTCCTATAAACGTTGTGCTTGGATCTTTGCCTCTTTTGGAAGTCGAGCAATAATGGTACTACAGTATATGGTTCTGGCTATCTGAGACCGAATGAACTGCTACACGTCCACCACATGGGTGAGGGGCGAGGGGCGAGGGTGAGTGCGTACTACTATGTCTGTTTCAATATGGACTACATATGGAGCAAAATGAATGGATCTACAGTCTAAAATACGTCTATACACATCAGTGTTTGGATTATGTACTAGTAGTTCATATTGAAATCTGCTAAAAGACATATATTTCAAACAATATGATAATATCTCTAACCAAGGTAGGGACGAGGAGTGTGAAGAAATATGCCCTAGAGGCAATAATAAAGTTATTATTTATTATCTTATTTCATGATAAATGTTTATTATTCATGCTAGAATTGTATTAACCGGAAACATAATACATGTGTGAGTACATAGACAAACAGAGTGTCACTAGTATGCCTCTACTTGACTAGCTCGTTGATCAAAGATGGTTATGTTTTCTAGCCATAGACATGAGTTGTCATTTGGTTAACGGGGTCACATCATTAGGAGAATGATGTGATTGACTTGACCCATTCCATTAGCTTAGCACTCGATCGTATAGTATGTTGCTATTGCTTTCTTCATGACTTATACATGTTCCTGTGACTATGAGATTATGCAACTCCCGTTTACCAGAGGAACACTTTGTGTGCTACCAAACGTCACAACGTAACTAGGTGATTATAAAAGTGCTTTACAGGTGTCTCTGAAGGTACTTGTTGGGTTGGCGTATTTCGAGATTAGGATTTGTCACTCCGATTATCGGAGAGGTATCTCTGGGCCCTCACGATAATGCACATCACTATAAGCCTTGCAAGCATTGTAACTAATGAGTTAGTTGAGGATGATGTATTACGGAACGAGTAAAGAGACTTGCCGGTAACGAGATTGAACTAGGTATTGAGATACCGACGATCGAATCCCGGGCAAGTAACATACCGATGACAAAGGGAACAACGTATGTTGTTATACGGTTTGACCGATAAAGATCTTCGTAGAATATGTGGGAGCCAATATGAGCATCCAGGTTCCGCTATTGGTTATTGACCGGACACGTGTCTCGGTCATGTCTACATTGTTCTCGAACCCGTAGGATCCGCGCGCTTAAAGTTCGATGACGGTTATATTATGAGTTTATGTGTTTTGATGTACCGAAGGTAGTTCGGAATTTCGGATGAGATTGGGGACATGACGAGGAGTCTTGAAATGGTCGAGACGTAAAGATCGATATATTGGACGACTATATTCGGACATCGGAAAGGTTCCGAGTGATTCGGGTATTTTTCGGAGTACCAGAGAGTTACGGGAATTCGCCGGGAGTATATGGGCCTTATTGAGCTTTAGGGGAAAGAGAGAGGATAGGCTGCGTGCCCCCCAAGGCCTAGTCCGAATTGGACTCGGGTAGGGGCTGCGCCCCCTCCTTCCTTGTCTTCTCTCTCCCCTTTCCTTGACTCCTACTCCTACTACTTAGAAGGGGGGAATCCTACTCCCGGTGGGAGTAGGACTCCTCCTAGGGCGCGCCATAGAGAGGGCCGGCCCTCCCGCTCCTCCACTCCTTTATATACGGGTAGGGGGGCACCCCTTGGAGACACAACAATTGATCCCTTGGATCTCTTAGCCGTGTGCGGTGCCCCCCTCCATCATAGTCCACCTTGATAATATCGTAGCGATGCTTAGGCGAAGCCCTGCGTCGGTAGAACATCATCATCGTCACCACACCGTCGTGCTGACGGAACTCTCCCTCAAAGCTCGGCTGGATCGGAGTTCGAGGGACGTCATCGAGTTGAACGTGTGCAGAACTCGGAGGTGTCGTGCGTTCGGTACTTGATCGGTCGGATCGTGAAGACGTACGACTACATCAACCGCGTTGTGCTAACGCTCATTTGTCGGTCTCACGAGTGCGTGGACACACTCTCCTCTCGTTGCTATGCATCACCATGCTCTTGCGTGTGCGTAGGAAATTTCTGAAATTATTACGTTCCCCAACAGTGGCATCCGAGCCTGGTTTTATGCGTAGATGTCATATGCACGAGTAGAACACAAGTGAGTTGTGGGCGATATAAGTCATCTTGCTTACCGCATGTCATACTTTGGTTCGGCGGTATTGTTGGATGAAGCGGCCCGGACCGACATTACGTGTACGCTTACGCGAGACTGGTTCTACCGACGTGCTTTGCACATAGGTGGCTGGCGGGTGTCAGTTTCTCCAACTTTAGTTGAACCGAGTGTGGCTACGCCCGGTCCTTCCGAAGGTTAAAATAGCACCAACTTGACAAACTATTGTTGTGGTTTTGATGCATAGGTAAGAACGGTTCTTGCTCAGCCCGTAGCAGCCACGTAAAACTTGCAACAAAAAAGTAGAGGACGTCTAACTTGTTTTTGCAGGGCATGTTGTGATGTGATATGGTCAAAGCATGATGCTAAATTTATTGTATGAGATGATCATGTTTTGTAACCGAGTTATCGGCAACTGGCAGGAGCCATATGGTTGTCGCTGTATTGTATGCAATGCAATCGCCCTGTAATGCTTTACTTTATCACTAAGTGGCATCGATAAGTCGTAGAAGCATATGATTGGCGAGACGACAACGATGCTACGATGGAGATCAAGGTGTCGTGCCGGTGACGATGGTGATCATGACGGTGCTTCGGAGATGGAGATCACAAGCACAAGATGATGATGGCCATATCATATCACTTATATTGATTGCATGTGATGTTTATCTTTTATGCATCTTATCTTGCTTTGATTGACGGTAGCATTATAAGATGATCTCTCACTAAATTTCATGATAAAAGTGTTCTCCCTGAGTATGCACCGTCGCCAAAGTTCTTCGTGCCCAGACACCACGTGATGATCGGGTGTGATAAGCTCTACGTCCATCTACAACGGGTGCAAGCCAGTTTTGCACACGCAGAATACTCAGGTTAAACTTGACGAGCCTAGCATTTGCAGATATGGCCTCGGAACACTGAGACCGAAAGGTCGAGCGTGAATCATATAGTAGATATGATCAAAATAGTGATGTTCACCATTGAAAGCTACTCCATTTCACGTGATGATCGGTTATGGTTTAGTTGATATGGATCATGCGATCACTTAGAGGATTAGAGGGATGTCTATCTAAGTGGGAGTCTTAAGTAATATGATTAAATTGAACTTAAAGTTATCATGAACTTAGTCCTGATAGTATTTTGCAAATTATGTTGTAAATCAATACCTCGCGTTGTTGCTTCCCTATGTTTATTTTGATATGTTCCTAGAGAAAAACTATGTTGAAAGATGTTAGTAGCTATGATGCGAATTGGATCCGTGATTAGAGGATTATCCTCATTGCTGCACAGAAGAATTATGTCCTTGATGCACCGCTAGGTGACATACCTATTGCAGGAGCAAATGCAGACGTTATGAACGTTTGGCTAGCTCAATATGATGACTACTTGATAGTTTAGTGCACCATGCTTAACGGCTTAGAATCGGGACTTCAAATACGTTTTGAACGTCATGGACCATACGAGATGTTCCAGGAGTTGAAGTTAATATTCCAAGCAAATACCCGAGTTGAGAGATATGAAGTCTCCAACAAGTTCTATAGCTAAAAGATGGAGGAGAATAGCTCAAGCAGTGAGCATGTGCTCAGATTGTCTGGGTACTACAATCGCTTGAATCAAGTGGGAGTTAATCTTCCAGATAAAATAGTGATTGACAGAATTCTCTAGTCACCATCATCAAGTTAGTAGAACTTTGTGATGAACTATAGTATGCAAGGGATGACGAAAACAATTCCCAAGCTCTTCGCAATGCTAAAATCGGCGAAGGTAGAAATCAAGAAAAACATCAAGTGTTGATGGTTGACAAAACCACTAGTTTCAAGTAAAGGGGCAAAGGGAAGCAGGGGAACTTCAAGAAGAACGGCAAGAAAGTTGTTGCTCAAGTGAAGAAGCCCAAGTCTGGACCTAAGCCTGAGACTAAGTGCTTACATTGCAAGGAACCGTCAGTCGAAGCGGAACTACCCCAAGTATTTGGCGGATAAGAAAGATGGCAAAGTGAACAAAGGTACATTTGATATACAGATTATTGATGTCTATTTTACTAGTGTTCGTAGCAACCCCTCGGTATTGGATCTTTGGTTGGTTGCTAAGAGTAGTAACTTGAAACGGGAGTTGCAGAATGAACAGAAACTAGTTAAGGGTGAAGTGACGATGTGTGTTGGAAGTAGTTCCAAGATTGATATGATCATCATCGCACACTCCCTATACTTTCGGGATTAGTGTTGAACCTAAATAAGTGTTATTTAGTGTTTGCGTTGAGCATGAATGTGATTTTATCATGTTTATTGCAATACGGTTATTCATTTAAGTTAGAGAATAATTGTTGTTCTGTTTACATGAATACAACCTTATATGGTTACACACCCAATGAAAATGGTTCGTTGGATCTCGATCATAGTGATACACATATTCATAATATTGAAGCCAAAAGATGCAAAGTTAATAATTATAGTGCAACTTATTTGTGGCACTGCCATTTAGGTCATATTTGTGTAAAGCGCATGAATAAACTCCATGCTGATGGGCTTTTGGAATCACTTGATTACGAATCACTTGATGCTTGCGAACCATGCCTCTTGGGCAAGATGACTAAAACGCCGTTCTCCGGAACAATGGAGCGAGCAACTGACTTATTGGAAATAATACATACTGATGTATGCGATCCGATGAATATTGAGGCTCGCGGCAGGTATCGTTATTTTCAGACCTTCACAGATGATTTGAGCAGATATGGGTATATCTACTTGATGAAACATAAAGTCTGAAATATTTGAAAAGTTCATATAATTTCTGAGTGAAGTGAAAAATCATCATAACAAGAAAAATAAAGTTTCCATGATCTGATCACAGAGATGAACATTTGAGTTACCAGTTTGGTCTTCAGTTAAAACAATGTGAAATAGTTTCACTACTCACGCCACTTGGAACACCACTGCGTAATGGTGTGTCCCAACATCGTAACCGTACTTTATTGGATATGGTGCAATCTATGATGTCTCTTACCGATTTACCACTATCGTTTTGGGGTTATGCATTAGAGTCGGCTGCATTCACGATTAATTGGGCACCATCTAAATCCGTTGAGACGACACCTTATGAACTATGGTTTGGCAAGAAACCCAAGTTGTCGTTTCTTGAAGTTTGGGGTTGCGATGCTTATGTGAAAAAGTTTCATCCTGATAAGCTTAAACCCAAATCGGAGAAATGTGTCTTCAAAGGATACCCAAAGGAGACTGTTGGGTACACCTTCTATCACAGATTCGAAGGCAAGACATTCATTGCTAAGAATGGATCCTTTCTAGAGAAGGAGTTTCTCTCGAAAGAAGTGAGTGGGAGGAAAGTAGAACTTGATGAGGTAATTGTACCTTCTCCCGAATTGGAAAGTAGTTCATCATGTAAATCTGTTCGATGATTCCTACACCAATTAGTGAGGAAGTTAATGATGATGATCATGAAACTTCAGATCAAGTTACTACCGAACCTCGTAGGTCAACCAGAGTACATTCCGCACCAGAGTGGTACAGTAATCCTATTCTGGAGGTCATGTTACTTGACCATGACGAGCCTATGAACTATGAGGAAGCGATGATGAGCCCAGATTCCGCGAAATGGCTTGAGGCCATGAAATCTGAGATGGGATCCATGTATGAGAACAAAGTGTGGACTTTGATTGACTTGACCAATGATCGGTGAGCCACTGAGATTAAATGGATCTTCAAGAGGAAGACGGACACTGATAGTAGTGTTACTATCTACAAAGCTAGACTTGTCGAAAAAGGTTTTTGACAAAGTTCAAGGTGTTGACTACGATGAGATTTTCTCACCCATAGCCATGCTTAAGTCTGTCCGAATCATGTTAGCAATTGCCGCATTTTATGAAATCTGGCAAATGGATAAACAAAACTGCATTACTTAATGGATTTATTAAGTAATAGTTGTATATGATGCAACCAGAAGGTTTTGTCGATCCTAAAGGTGTTAACAAAATGTGCAAGCTCCAGCGATCCATCTATGGACTGGTGCAAGCATCTCGGAGTTGGAATATACGCATTGATGAGTTGATCAAAGCATATAGTTTTATACAGACTTGCGGTGAAGCCTGTATTTACAAGAAAGTGAGTGGGAGCACTACAACATTTCTGATAAGTATATGTGAATGACATATTGTTGATCAGAAATAATGTAGAATTATTATGCAAAGCATAAAGGAGTGTTTGAAAGGAGTTTTTCAAAGAAAGACCTCGGTGAAGCTACTTACATATTGAGCATCAAGATCTATAGAGATAGATCAAGACGCTTGATAAGTTTTTCAATGAGTGCATACCTTGACAAGATTTTGAAGTAGTTCAAAATGGAAATACCAAAGAAAGAGTTCTTGCCTGTGTTACAAGGTGTGAAATTGAGTAAGACTCAAAGCCCGACCACGGCAGAAGATAGAAAGAGAATGAAAGTCATTCCCTATGCCTCAGCCGTAGGTTCTACAAAGTATGCCATGATGTGTACCAGATCTATTGTATACCCTACCACTGAGTTTGGCAAGGTAGTACAATAGTGATCTAGGAGTAGATCACTGGACAACGGTCAAAATTATCCTTAGTGGAATAAGGATATGTTTCCCGATTATGGAGGTTACAAAAGGTTCATCGTAAAGGGTTACGTTGATGCAAGTTTTTGACACTGATCCGGATGACTCTAAGTCTAAATCTGGATACATATTGAAAGTGGGAGCTATTAGCTAGAGTAGCTCCGTGCACAGCATTGTAGACATAGAATTCGCAAAATACTTACGGTTCTGAATGTGACAGACCCGTTGACTAAAATTATCTCACAAGCAAAACATGATCACACCTTAGTACTCTTTGGGTGTTAATCACATAGATATGTAAACTAGATTATTGACTCTAGTAAACCCTTTGGGTGTTGGTCACATGACGATGTGAACTATGGGTGCTAATCACATGGTGATGTGAATTATTGGTGTTAAATCACATGGTGATGTGAACTAGATTATTGACTCTAGTGCAAGTGGGAGACTGAAGGAAATATGCCCTAGAGGCAATAATAAAGGTATTATTTATTTCCTTATTTCATGATAAATGTTTATTATTCATGCTAGAATTGTATTAACCGGAAACATAATACATGTGTGAGTACATAGACAAACAGAGTGTCACTAGTATGCCTCTATTTGACTAGCTCGTTGACCAAAAATGGTTATGTTTCCTAGCCATAGACACGAATTGTCATTTGATTAACGGGGTCACATCATTAGGAGAATGATGTGATTGACTTGACCCATTCCGTTAGCTTAGCACTCGAACGTATAGTATGTTGCTATTGCTTTCTTCATGACTTATACATGTTCCTATGACTATGAGATTATGCAACTCCCGTTATCGGAGGAACACTTTGTGTGCTACCAAACGTCACAACATAACTGGGTGATTATAAAGGTGCTCACAGGTGTCCTCAAGGTACTTGTTGGGTTGGCGTGTTTCGAGATTAGGATTTGTCACTCCGATTGCTCTGGAGAGGTATCCGGGCCCTCTCGGTAATGCACATCACTATAAGCCTTGCAAGCATTGTAACTAATGAGTTAGTTGCGGGATGATGTATTACGGAACGAGTAAAGAGATTTGCCGGTAACGAGATTGAACTAGGTATTGAGATACCGACGATCGAATCTCGGGCAAGTAACATACCGATGACAAAGGGAACAACGTATGTTGTTATGCGGTTTGACAGATAAAGATCTTCGTAGAATATGTGGGAGCCAATATGAGCATCCAGGTTCCACTATTGGTTATTGACCGGACACATGTCTCGGTCATGTCTACATTGTTCTCGAACCCGTAGGGTCCGCACGCGTAAAGTTCGATGACGGTTATATTACGAGTTTATGTGTTTTGACGTACCGAAGGTAGTTCGGAGTCCCTGAAGAGATTGGGGACATGACGAGGAGTCTCGAAATGGCCGAGACATAAAGATCGATATATTGGACGACTATATTCAGACATCGGAAAGGTTCCGAGTGATTCGGGTATTTTTCGGAGTACCTGGAGAGTTACGGAATTCGCCGGGGAGTATATGAGCCTTATTGGGCTTTAGGGAAAGAGGGAGGAGAGGCTGCGCGCTTCATGGCCTAGTCCGAATTGGACTAGGGGAGGGCTGCGCCTCCTTCCTTGTCTTCTCTCTCCCCTTTCCTTGACTCCTACTCCTACTACTTGGAAGGGGGGAATCCTACTCCCGGTGGGAGTATGACTCCTCCTAGGGCGCGCCATAGAGAGGGCCGGCCCTCCCGCTCCTCCACTCCTTTATATACGGGTAGGGGGCATCCCTTGGAGACACAACAATTGATCCCTTGGATCTCTTAGCCGTGTGCGGTGCCTCCCTCCACCATAGTCCACCTCGATAATATCGTAGCGGTGCTTAGGCGAAGCCCTGCGTCGGTAGAACATCATCATCGTCACCACACCGTCGTGCTGACGGAAGTCTCCCTCAAAGCTCGGCTGGATCGGAGTTCGAGGGACGTCATCGAGTTGAACGTGTGCATAACTCGGAGGTGCCGTGCGTTCGGTACTTGATCGGTCAGATCGTGAAGACGTTCGACTACATCAACCGTGTTGTGCTAACGCTTCCGCTTTTGGTCTACGAGGGTACGTGGACACACTCTCCCCTATCGTTGCTATGCATCACCATGATCTTGCGTGTGCGTAGGAAATTTTTGAAATCACTACGTTCCCCAACAGAGTGTATATATGTCTAACGGAGGGAGTAGTAAAAATTTCTCCTCGTCCTGTGAGCCACTGCGCGCATGGGCGAGGGAACGGGCGTAGGCGTAGTAAGCAAGCTTCCACTACAGGAATCAGCTACTTTGCCATCTGCCACGGCGGACGGCAAAGGCATGGATGGCGGACGGCAAAAGTGGACAACAAAGTACGGGACGGCTAAGAGCTACGTTGTCGTCTGCTTCGGGCGGCTGACGGCAAAGGAGCCTTTGCCATCAGCAGCCGACGGCAAAGAATGCAGACGGCAATAAATGCGTTGTTACTTCCATTAGGTGGTTAACGGCAAGCCTTTGCCGTCGGCCGCTGACGGCAAACTTCGTAAGGCCTTTGCCGTCACCATCAGAGGCAAACCGACCAAATTGGTCACCTCCCGAGAAGCACGATTGCGCCACGTGGCCTCTTTGCCGTCCCGGCCGATGGCAAAGAGCCCTTTGTCGTCAAATGGCAGACGGCAAAGAGCCCGCATATTGGCTTTTTTCCCTGTTTTTTTAAATCCAACAATTTTGACAAAGAAATATATATGACATATATAGATATATTTCACAGGGGCTATTTAACGACACATAAGTTTCATCGTACATACATATATAGCAATTTGCACATACACATAAGTTGCAACCATTAGGAAGTTGCACATACATATTACAATGCAAAGTTTCATCAAGATAGCAAGTTCCATCGTAGCAAGCTAGAAGAATACTAGAAGAGAATGAAATAAAAAACAAGCACTCCATCATAGCAAGCTAGCTTCCGAAAGTGAATGGAATCTGCAAAATGGCAAATAAGAAAGTTAGGAAAATGTGACTAGAAGAGGAAGACTAGAAGAAGAAGCACGCCATCGTTTGTGAGGTAACTTAGGTGAAATGGATCGTTTATGAGCTAACTTAGGTAAAATGCATCATTTTAGAGCTAACGTAGGTAAAATGGATCGCTTTATGAGCTAACTAAGCTAATTATGCCGTTTTTACATAAGTAAGGTAAGTACATGTCATTATTGAGCAAACCTAGTTAACTAAGCATATTATAACTAACTTAGGTCATTTTGGAGGAAACAAAGCTAAGTATAGATCGTTTTAGAGCTAACTTAGGTAAAATGGCTGGTTTTGGAGGTCGATAAGCTTATTAAGTCATTTTGCAGGAAAAGAAGCTAACTCTAGGTCATTAAGGTAAGCATATTGGATGAAATAAAGCTAAGTCTAGGTCTTTATGCATTTGCTAAGCAAAAAACTAGAGAAACTTACCTTGATCATGGAGGTGTGGGAGCAGGCTGGCTCATGCCAGTAGCTGGAGAAGGATCGTGTGATGCTTGTGTGGAGTTACGTTGCACCAAAGATCATTTCCAATGTTTCGTTAGCAAGATGACACTCAAATGTTAAGACTAGCAAGTAACGTCCATTCAACTTAAACTCACCGTATCATCAATAATCTCGATCAGTATCATCAATAAATGCATAATCATCATCATCACTATAATCAATGACGGGCTCATAGGGTTCAGTGGCATCAACATGTGGAAGGCCACCTTTACGTAATCGGTCAAGCATTGAGAGGTCGTCCGCAGCAGTAACCTCTTCTTGTTCCGGCTCTTCTTGTTCCATGGATAGCGTTGGACAATTCGAAAGAATCAAGGTTATAAATATGCAAATGCATGCATATTTATAACTATGACGCTTTCGAACGGGAGACACATATTGGTTACGCATACTGATGATTCAAGACACATATATAGCTAGCTATCAAGTTTCATCGGCACGAACACGAACGAGCAAATAATTAATGGGGAGGAGGACATGTCATTTGTGCTCACCCACGAACGAAGGCAGAGCTCGTCAAACGACGCGGCGAGGTCGTCGAACACCAAACCTCGCAACGGTGAAACAAGCGCACATTTAAATCAACCCGATCAACACAATTATATATGATGTTTTTCATAACAAAATCGAAAAATATATGACCTAACTAATAATTCACAAATATAAGAACCTGTCGGCCTCGGGGGGTCGGGTGTCGGGATGTCTGGGTGTCATGTCATTGTCGGGGTGTGGTGTCGGGGTCGGGGTGTCGGGGTCAGGGGGTCGGGGAATGGGGGTGTCGGGGTCGAGTGTCGGTCGAGGGGTCGGGGGGTCGGGTGTTTCCTTCTATCCTTCTTCTTCTTTCTTTCTCTTCTTCTTCTTCTTTCCTTTCTTCTTCTTCTTCTTTCATATTTTTTCTACTTTTTACTTCTTTTCGCTTTCTTCTTTTCTTCTTCTTCTACTTCTTCTACTTCTTTCTTCTTCTTCTTTTTTTCATCTTTCTACTACTTCTACTTCTTCTACTTCTTCTAATTCTTTTCTAACACTAACACTAACACAATCTAGCACTAACAATTAAACAGCAAAAAAACAGAAGAAAAAAAGTAGTAGTCCCTCACCGGAGCAATGGGACGGTCGGCGGGGGCAGCGCCGGGCGGCGGGTGGTGGGGCTGACGGGCGTCGTGGGTGGGGTGGGGCGGAGGGTGGTGGGCGACGGGCCAAGGTGCGAGGCGGGCGGCGCCCGGCGGGTGGCGGAGGGTGGTGGGCGGCAGGCGTCGGCGGGTGGGGTGGGCGGAGGGTGGTGGCATGACGTGCCAAGGGTGCGAGGGCGGGCGGCAGGCGGCAGGCGGGGCGGCGCCAGGCGGCGGGTGACGGTGGATCTAGCTAGGGCGGGGTGTCAGGAGGAGAGAGGAAGAGAAGGGAGAGTAACGGGGGTGGCGTCCGTTAGTTACTCGACTCTTTGCCGTCAAGAGTTATCTCTCTTTGCCGCCAGCGCATTTACAAAGAGGTGGGGTGTTAAGTTTTTTAAAATGGGCGGGTGGGTGGGGCCACCTCCCTCTTTGCCGTCGGTATCGACGGCAAGAAGATTCTTTGCCGTCACCGGCGACGGCAACGAAATGGCGCATGGCAAAGAGGTTCTTTGCCGTCTGCCGTTTCTTTGCCGTCTGCTTTCCGGTAGCTGATGGAAAAGAGCTTCTTTGCCGTCCGCTAGCGGACGGCAAAGATCTGGCAGATGGCAAAGTAGCTGATTCCAGTAGTGTTCTCCTTGTCCCGCGACCCCGCGAGTCACCGCGCCCGTGGGTGGGGGAGAGGGCGTACTAAGCAAGCTTCTCCTCGTTCTGTGAGTTGACGGGACACATCAAAATTAGTACGTACAGAGCATCTCCAATGTATAGATCCTTGATTCTAAGGTAGGCCCCACATGGTTTGCCTCTTTTTTTAAATAACGTGTCAAGTCGCAATTTGTTTGTTCATCCGTGGTACACGATCCTCCATCAAGTGGACAACATGTACACGTGCCAAATTACCACGTGGGCTGCCTTTTCGTACAGAAATGAGCTCCACCGTGTACCCGCGCGGGTGTGGTTGGGAAAGAGACGGGAGTACGTGTGCCGTGCGTGCACCTCTTCTCTTCGTGCACGTCCCCCACCTACGTGGGTGTGTGTGAGAGAGATACAAATCTAGAGAGATGACGTGTGCGTTTGTGGGTGTTTTTTGTTAGGGGGGTGATTTCGTGAATGTATTTGTGGGAATATGTGTCGATGATATCTGAAACAAAAATTTGACACATGCAATGTGTGTTAAATAGAGGCCTATCTATGTCATATATAGAGGGGGCGATCCACGAGAAGAGATGGATGGGTCATAGATATCGATAGAGTCGAAGAGAGGATCAAGTGTGTGGGTGCGAGATTGATGAAGAGAGCCATCGAAATTGTGTGTGTGCAAGTCAAAGATATAGGGCGACTGGCCTACCGGAACGTCAGAGGGCACAGGGCAAGTTTGTGTGTGGCAGGGATACATGACTACAATGCTCTATGTATCGGTGTGTGTGTGGGGGGGGAGGCAGAGACCTAACTAGAGAGGTAGATCGACTCGTATATGTGTTGAGAAGGAGAGACCCAGCTTTGTCTTGAGGAAGATCGGTCGACATCCATACATAAGTGAAGGACGGGAAATAGGTTGGGACAGAGAGAGAGAGAGAGAGAGAGAGAGAGAGATAGAGAGAGAGAGAGAGGTAGAGTGCTGGAGGGGTGGTGGAGTTGCTTCTCGAAGATGGTGGGAGAGGCCTACTAGACAAACTGAGGGTACAACTGCAATATTGTCAAGAAGAGTGGGGATGTGTTTCTGTGTATGTGTGTGCATGATAGATGTGTCGGGAGGCATGCATGAATGATGAAGGAGGACCATCTGTTTGGTAAGCATTCCTAACTAGATCGGTAGATCAATTGTTGTGTGTCGGAGGAAGGCAGAGACATAACTAATGAGGTAGATTGATCGGCGCGTGGGGAAAACGAGTTATAAACGACCTAGCTAGCTATATGTATAGCGGGAGATCGGTCAGTGTACATCCATTTGTTCGAGGCAAATAAGGCCTAGAGAGACGGATAAACAGAGAGAATGGAGCTAGGAGGTGGTGCGAGAGGCCTAATAGCTAGATAGGGGGAGGAGTGTGCAATTGTGAGATCGATGAAAAGAGGGGCGAGAGTTTACACGCGTGTGGGACTGTAGGAGAGACACGAGGCATGGACACGGAAAGGAGCAGATGGAAAGTGCGTGCGTATGTGGTAGGTAGACATCACTGGAGAGGTTTATCGCTTGGTGTGTGTCGGAAAGGAGTTGTGGAGACCGTGGGAGAACGATCTAAATAAAAAAAATGAATGTCGCGATGGATAGAATGTTGAGGGAGGGAGGGCGAGGAGGTCGTGTGCATGCACGAGAGTAAGTTAGTGCTAGCTACAAAGGTTAGAGGTTTGTGTGGGTGTAAGGGACTAACAAAGATCATAATTCGATATGAAAGTGGATTCATATATTTGAATAGGAGATCATAATGTTATAAACATATGCATGCATGAATATAGCGGTGATACGCGTGGTGTGGGTTTGGACATGTTATACCATAATGTGATAATGTGTGGCGTTTGCAGCTCAGAGCTAAATATCAAACAATCTAAACCAGACTATACATCAAACAATCTCACATTTTATTTGAATTTGTGATAATGTGTGTCGTTTGCAGCTCACAACTAAATATCGAACAATCTAAACCATACTATATATTGAATAATCTCACATTTTATTTGAATTTGTGATAATGTGTGGCGTTTGCAACTCACATCTAAATACTTGTAGGCGTGAAGGCGGGCACCATACATTATATGATAAACACATTATACATATGAGACATGGTTAAGATTATGAAGATCTAGCTAGAGCTTGAAATGTACTGTGATTTGAAATCAACATAAAGTGGATTCAAAAAATCAAGTTCGAGTTCATAGAGTACACATAGTTCATATCTAACTCGACAGTTATCATGTGGTGTGATGTGAAGATAATATACAAACGATGGTTTAAATTGACAGTAATGATGATTGTATATCTTATTAAAATAGAGAAACGAATTCAAATGGTTTAACTTGACAACAATCATGATTGTATATCTTATTCAAATAGAGAAACGAATTCAAATTTAGTTCATATTGAAGCGGTAGTATATATGTTCTAAATGCACTAAAACATTCATTTGAGTAGCAGGTTGCATGCATTATACACGTAGCGAAATATTTTAATTGAACATAACATGGATTCAAAGTTTTGAACGGCATTTGTTGTGCGAATTGATTTGGTACAGTACACGAGACTAGACTCTCTTGCGTGGTGCGAATTGATTTCTTTTTGCTTTTTCATCGAGGGAAGTGCGAATTGATTTGGTACAGTACACGTTAGGCTTGTCCGGAAAATTTCAATCCGCTCCTTGTTATCTCGAATTTTTTAGATATATCTTTGTCTCGTTGAGCTCCTAAAATTCCATCCATCCCAACCCACGCCTTGCTATCCCAAAATAACAACGCGCACGAAAACTCCCACCTCCTGTGAAATCCCGACATGCGAAATTCCCGTGATACCCCTGAACTGAAAGAACCACCTAGTTCAAATCGGTGGGGCTACTTTCGTAACTGACCCCACATTTCAGACAAGCGTATCCCTAAGCCATGGTTCCCCCTCCAATCCCCTCCACCCCCCATTTGTACACCGAGGCCGCGAAAACCCGCAAAGCCCCACACCCTCCTCCGTCCGCCCACCCAGCCGGAGCCTCTTCCCCGACGATGTCGTCCACAGCAACATCTCGACGTCCCTCATCCACTGCACCATATGACAACCCGTTGTCGATCTCCTCGTCCTGCCGGTTCAGCAACCCCGTCCTCCACCTCCAAGGAGCTGCCCCGATGTTCCCCTCGTTTTTCACGCCACCTCCATTCCCACACCACCGTCTTCACCTGCACCACCGGAAGAGCAGCATCATCACCGATTCCTTGGATGAAGCTGAGGCCTACTCAGTGCCACCAAAGAGGTTCTACACTAATTGGCGCATTTTCTTCTTGATTTAATCTCACGGTCCTGCCGGTGCTCGGCCCCGAGCCGACATGGCGCAACTCCATCCACGGCGGCGTCGCTGGCCACTTCCTGCACGACGTCGCTCCCTCGGTGGCCACGCCCACATCAGTAGGAGCTACTGCTGCTTTGGCTCTCTCTCATGCTGCTGCTCTACTCTTGCTCTCGGTCCCTTGCCTGGTCTGCTCTTGCTCTTGCTCTTGCTTGCGCTGCTGCTCTACTCTTGCTCGCCGCTCGCTGACGAAGCAGCAGATCCTCGCCTCACTCGAGCTCTCGTGAATCGCTACCGAGATCTTGCTACACGACCAGCTCCCCCGGCTCTTGCATGCGCTGCTGCTACTGCTTTTCTGCTTCTGGTGCATTCAGTTTCGACAGCAAAACTCAGTTTCGACAGTAAAATCCAGTTTCGACAGTTAAATTCTGTTTCGATAGTTAAATTCAGTTTTGAAAGTTAAGTTCAGAGATGAGCGGCTGATGTATTTTACATCTAGCACTTTGCAGTTATGTATTTTACATCATCTATTGGAGATGCTATTATAATTCCACTCAGGTCAACGTTGTCTCTCTTGTCCTGCTTCAGCCTCGCTGTCGTACAACTCACCGGAGCTGCTCCAACAACGAAACCCTCCATCACAACTGAGCAGTACCCTCGGCTCCATCTACAGACGCCTAAGATCTTCTTCTCATCCTCCGACGGCCACATAACCTGGAGCATCCTCACCAACCAACCCAATCATGCTGAGATCGACATGGCTTCGCCAAAGAGGCTGTACACTTGTTGCATCGCTTTTTTACTGTACATGTTATATATATTGTGCACTGAGCACAAGTAGTAACGTGAAATACGATTAGTTTCTCCTACTGTATGACAAGCAGTGAGGTACCAGGCAACTTAGCTATCCGTGATGGACTCTCTTGAACGCCATCATTATTTATTTCTGCGTGTTTGAGCTGTGCATTTGTAGATGGGCCTGGGAATTGAGCTAGTAGGGCAGTGGCCTGGGTCCAAAGTAGTAGAGGTAGCACAAAAACATTTTTTGAGTGTAGGCTTTTCCCTGTTCAATCCTGCCTACTAGAATTGCCAATGGTTGAAAGGAAAAGTGAATGAAAAAGATAGGAATTTGAAAGTTTCCTATGGTACTACTATTAATGCATTTGGTTCAAAGGAATGGAGCAAAGGAAAACTGTAGGATTTGTTCCTTTAGTGTCTCTTTTAAAGAAAAACCGTAGGAATTTTAATATCCACTTGGCCCTCCTTTTCAAATTCCTATTCATGAAGAACAAGACTAAGTGATAGTAGCATAATAGCATTATAATTGTACATTTTCTTGTGGTTTGACTTAATTTGACCATGCTTCTTTGCATTCATGTGACCTTCCAATTCCCGTGAACCAAGCACCCAAATTGACAGAAATCTAGTGATTTTAAATTCATTGCACATGCATTCCTATCCTATTATTGTCTATTTCCTATCCCTGCATTGTTAGAATCCTCCAATTCAAATGAGCCATTACAGATTACTTCTCTTACAGATAGTTGTCAAAGAAAACCTTGTGTGGTTTGTCCCGCTCCTGTTGCGTTGTCGTCCACCCCAACTCAGCTGCTCCAACGACAGAAGGGTCCATCACAGTAGGGATCCGCCCTCCAGACTGTCTTTCACCGCCTCAGATCTTCTTCCTCGCCGCTGGCAGCCACGGCCACTGCATTACCATCATCAACTGAGCAGATGACCTCGAGGACTACATGGGTTGGCAAGAGAGGTCGCACTCTTTCGTGTCTGCTTACATTATGCATCGCTTAATATTACATGCTACTTTATCATCATGTTCACCGATTAGACTCTGAGTCAGCTCCAAATTAATGCTCAAACTTGAGTTTTGAAATGGTTGTGGGGTACATATCGGGGCCACAATCAATAGTATCTGTCTACTATCTGGTTAATCTCTGGTGTCTACTATGAGTTTCATGTTGGGTGGGAAACAAACAAAAAGCCATTATCTGTATTTTTAACTGAAGCCATTATCTTCCTGCTATCATTGGTTTTGGGTCTATCCACAGGTTTCTACCATCACTCTGGATTTTTGCATGCACTCCTTACATAATCTCACTATGTTTTATTCCTATGCATGTTAGTTATTGTACACAATGGAACTGAACATGCAGAGAAAAAGAGAAGAGCCTTGCGTGGCAATAAAATTTCATGCAAACGTCACTCCATGGTGGGTGAGGGAGGCTTGTATTAAGGGGTCATTGGGCGTCCGGACTATGTAACATGGGCCGGACTAATGGGCTATGAAGATACAAGACAGAAGACTTCTTCGCGTGTCCAGATGGGACTCTTCTTTGCGTGGATGGAAAACTTGGTGTTCGGATATGTAGATTCCTTCCTTTGTAAACCGACTCTGTACAACCCTAGGCCCCTCCGGTATCTATATAAACCGGAGGGTTTAGTCCGTAGAGGCAATCATAATCATATAGGCTAGACATCTAGGGTTTAGCCATTACGATCTCATGGTAGATCAACTCTTGTAATCCTCATATTCATCAAGATCAATCAAGCAAGAGGTAGGGTATTACCTCCATTAAGAGGGCCCGAACCTGGGTAAACATCGTTTTCCCTGTCTCATGTTACCATCAACCTTAGACACACAGTTCGGGACCCCCTACCCGAGATCCGCCGGTTTTGACACCGACATTGGTTCTTTCATTGAGAGTTCCGATGCATCATCATCAGAAGGTTCGATGGCTCCATCAGTCATCTGCAACAATGCTGCCCTGGGGGAGGTTTTCCTCCCCGGCCAGATCTTTGCGTTCGGCGGCTTCGCACTGCGGGCCAACTCGCTTGGCCATCTAGCAAATCGACAGCTATGCCCCAGGTCACCATATTAGTTTTGGAAATCTGGACTATGTCGCTGATATCCGAGGAGACTTGATCTTCCAAGGGTTCGTGACCCCAACTTCCGCTCTGGTCTTAGATCCGAAGCACATTGCCGGGTCCGAAGACGGGATTACTAAGCCCGCTGGACTATCTGCGGCTGCTAAACCCAGTACGGGAGAGCCGGAGGAAGCAGTGTCTCTGGCAACCATCATGGAGCCGGACTCTACTCCGGACCCTGGCTCCGAACCCTCGGAGTCAGCATCGTGTGAGCTCGGCCAAGGGATTTCCTTCCCGCCGTACTCCACGGATTTTCTTCTCCCTGGCAAAACCTCGGCTTTAAGCGAGGTTCTGGACTTGATGCGTTCCCTTGTCATTACAGAGGAGCAACGTCCGAACTATGGCCAGCCCGGACTAGGGGCTGAGAGCGGGGAATTTTACGTCCCACCCACCATCCACTTCATAGCCACTATCGAGGACTTAGCTGACATGCTCAACTACAGCTCTGAAGACATCGACGGTATGGACAACGATGCCGGAGAGGAGCAGGCTGAAAACCCGCCGTTGACCTTACGCTGGACGGCCACAGCTTCGTATGACGTGTACATGGTGGACACACCCAAAGAGGGTGACGGCGATAACAAGAACAATCCAGTCGAGGGTAAACCTCGTGAGATACAACCAAAGCGCCGACATCAGCGGCGCCGCTCTAAATCACGCCACGGAAAAGATAGCAATGACGGCATAGGAGACGACAACACTTTGGACGATGCCGAAGACAAAGTAGACCCCATCGAGCCAACTTTCGAACAGGACGATCGGGAAGATGGGCAAGTTAGCCCCGACGAACAGGCCATAAACAAAGACTCGGAGGACAGTAATTATCTCCCACTCTCCGAGGACGAGGTGAGCCTCAGTGACGAAGACTTTATCATACCTGAGGAACCTCTCAAGCAGGAGCGCTTTAAGCGCCGGCTAATTGCCACGACAAGGAGCCTGAAAAAGAAGCAGCAACAGCTTCAAGCTGACCAAAATCTGCTCAACGATAGATGGAGTAATGTCCTGGCAGTCGAGGAATACGGCCTCAGGCGCCCCACCAAAAGTTACCCGAAGCACAAATTGTCGGTGTTCTGGGAATGGGGGTCCCCAGACTTGCCCGCCTGCGGCCCACGGCGTGGCTTTGCTAGCACGCCCGTACAGCCCATCTTCATCAACAAGGCATTCAAGACCCTCGCGAGGCGGACGATGCAAGACCTCCTCAGGAGCGGCCTCTCCAGGCAGGCTCGCGAGGAGCGGAGATATCAAGGCGGGGTAAACCTCGCGAGGCTCTAGTGACGTGAGCCATGACGATCAAGATCAGGCGGGCGCCAGCGCGCGCAGCGTCCTTGTTTCCTCTTTGGTGCCAAGGGGGCAAGTGCAGGCGCAGAGTACCGAGGCATTAGGCAAAGGTTTCCATATCGGTGAAACGAGACCAAGACCAGCGGGACGACAAGACGGAGGTCACCATGGAGCCCAAGACGGCGTCACCACGAGAGCCTTTTGCAGGCGAAGACCACTTTTGTTAGGATAGCTTGTACTAGCTGTCCCCTTTCAAATTTGCCCGCCGTTGTTTGCTCCCTTCCCGCTCAATATTTGAGGAGAGGACCAGGGCCTATATAAGTAGAACTAGCCACCACAGTAGAGGCATCAGATAGTGCATCGAGTCCTCACCACACAAGTTTGACAAGCACAGGAACACCTCAACCTCAGGAGGCTGTTCTTCCCCTTGTACTGTTCTTCATCAGCCCAAGAGGCAATCCACCACCACCACACTGGAGTAGGGTATTACACCACAACGGTGGCCCGAACTAGTATAAATCTCGTGTCTTTCTGTGTTGCTAGTTCGTCGAGTTCGTCCGCGAGATCTTAGCAAGTTAGGGCGTGGATCGATAGGAGGGAAAGAACTTCGCACGCACCCCAGAGTTCGAACCTTAAGGGTTTTACCAAAACCCCAGATCTGACATTTGGCACGCCAGGTAGGGGTGCACCGTAGCTTCCCTTCCGTTGATCCGTCGCTCCGTCATCTCCATGGCGGACGCTCGCCGTGCTTGGGCTGAGCGCCGGGCTGCCCTTACCGTCCGCGTTGCTCAGACGGCTCCCGTTGGCAGCCCACCTCATCGTTCTCCGTCTCCTGCCGCCAACGCCGCCACCGGCCCGGCGGGGAACAAGCAGCAAGCGTCCTCGCTCAACCCGTCGGTGCGGCAGGACGGCCACACCGCCACTCCATCTCTGACCCCTGTCGGTTCCTCGTCCCACGCACGTCGTGCTCCCATGGACGCGCAGGCCATGCTCCTCATGGCGAACGAGCTCCTGCGCTACCACCCGATCGATGACCTCTACAAGGACTGGCTCGACCGTGTTGCCGAGCTCGTCCGTGCCGCAGGGGCTCCCCGGAGCCGTCCCTCTCTCTGTCGTGCCCTCCGCCGGCCACGGGCGACGTGGCTCATGGAGCGCCTCCACCACCTCTGCCCCAAGACGGTGCCTTGGCACCAAGGTGCGCGACCCCACGGCATGACCCGCCACGCCAGGTGACCGCGCGGGATGAGAGAAGCTACCAAGAAATTCCACGGCCGTGAGAAGCTGCACCCGCGCCGCCTCGCCAAGACCGCGCGCTGCCTACGGTGGCGGCACGCGGGCCTCGCCAAGACCAAGCTCCACCTCCGAGACGGGCCCCGGCGACCACGGCCGGTTGCCGCGCCTTCACCTCCGAGTTGCGTAGCGTCGCCTGGCCGGGCAAGTTCAAGCCGGATCTGCCTCCTCGCTACGACGGCACCGCCGACCCCGCGGAGTTCCTGCAGCTCTACGAGCTGAGCATCGAAGCGGCCAACGGCGACGACAAAGTCATGGCAAACTGGTTTCCCATGGCTCTCAAGGATGGTGCTCACTCCTAGCTCCTGAACCTGCCTCAGGGCTCAATCTCCTCCTGGGACGAGATGCGCGACCGCTTCGTCGCCAACTTCCAGGGCACTCGCGACCGCCCGCCGGCCTCGGGTAACCTGTGTCGCATCAAGCAACAACCAGGAGAGACCCTCCAGAAGCACATCCAGCGCTTCAACAACACTCGCATCAAGATCCCCAAGATCACGGACGAGGCCATCATCTCTACGTTTTCTGACGGCGTCTGAGGGAGTCCTGGATTAGGGGGTGTCCGGATAGCCGGACTATAACCTTTGGCCGGACTCCTGGACTATGAATATACAAGATTGAAGACTTCGTACCGTGTCCGGATGGGACTTTCCTTGGCGTGGAAGGCAAGCTTGGCTATACGGATATGTAGATCTCCTCCCATTGTAACCGACTCTGTGTAACCCTAGCCCTCTTCGGTGTCTATATAAACCGGAGGGTTTTAGTCCGTAGGACGAACAACAATCATACCATAGGCTAGCTTCTAGGGTTTAGCCTCTCTGATCTCGTGGTAGATCTACTCTTGTACTACCCATATCATCAATATTAATCAAGCAGGAGTAGGGTTTTACCTCCATCGAGAGGGCCCGAACCTAGGTAAAAACATCGTGTCCCTTGTCTCCTGTTACCATCCGCCTAGACGCATAGTTCGGGACCCCCTACCCGAGATCCGCCGGTTTTGACACCGACATTGGTGCTTTCATTGAGAGTTCCTACGTGTGTCGTCATCTTTAGGCCCGATGGCTACTCCGATCATCAACAACGATGCGGTCCAGGGTGAGACTTTTCTCCCGGACAGATCTTCGTGATTCGGGCGACCGCGGGGCCTATTCGCAGCCATCCGGAGCAGATCGAAAGCTACGCCCCTAGCCATCGGGTCAGATTTGGAAGTTTGAACTACACGGCTGATGTCTGCGGAGACTTGATCTTCGACGTGTTTGAGCCACAGCCGAGCGCGCCGCACTGTCACTATGGGCATGATCTAGCTCTGCCATCGAACAGTGCCCTGGAGGCTGCACCCGTGTCCGCTCCGACTCGTAGCTCGGAGCCGACTGCGCCAATCGAGGACGGGTGGCTGGACACCGCCTCGGGGACTGCAATCTCTACGGCGATCGAGCCGAACACCAGCCTTGTCCTCTGCGAAGCTCAGAATCTAAGGTGTCGGACTCCTCTCGGACTCCGAACCTTCCGTGCCCCGCCGATCGAATCCGATTAGGCGCCGATCATGGAGTTCGGCCGCGGACATCTTTCAAAGACTCGCCCTTGGCGACATTCTGAATTCGCTAAAGTCTCTCTCTTTATCGGGGAGAGCCTGGCCGGACTATGGTCAAAGGTTGGGATGCGGACGACGAAGAAATTCAAAGCCCACCCACCACCCACTTCAGAGCCACTGTCGATGATTTAACCGACATGCTCGACTTCGACCAAGACATCCACGGTATGGACGCCGATGCAGGAGGCGACCAAGAACCAAATACTTATAGGGCACCGGAAGGCCACCTCGTCAGACGACATATACATGGTGGACACCCCAAAAGAAGGGAAGGGCAATGGAACAACGGAGGATGACCCCTCCAAGAAGCAGCCTAAGCGCCGGTGTCGTGGGCGCCATTTAAATCCCGCCAAAGCAAAACGGCGATTCCGCACGGAGATAATAACACCCTGACAAAGGTCGAAGACAACCCCCTCCAAAGAGGATTCAACGGGAGGATGGAGAAGCCAGCCCTTATGAGAGAGCGGCAGACAGAGAGGTAGAGGACGATAATTACATGCCTCCCTCCAAAGACGAGGCAAGCCTCGATGACGATGAATTTGTCGTGCTTGAGGATCCCGTCAAACAAGAGCGTTTCAAACGCAGGCTTATGGCCACGGCGAGGAGCCTCAAGAAAAAACAGCAACAGCTTAGAGCTGACCAAGACTCGCTAGCCGACAGATGGACTGAAGTCCTTGTGGCCGAAGAGTACGAACCCGAATGCCCCTCCAAGAGCTACCCAAAGCGCAGGCTGCTACCCCGATTAGAGGAGGAAGCACCTAAACCTACATCACCAGCGCACGACGCGGCCGACCGGCCACCTCGTGGCCGCGACAGAGAGGTCTTTCGGCCCTCCACTCAAGCCGCACCCCGGCGTCGCTCAAAAAATACCAAGGCACGGGGAAATGTGCCAGACCTGCGAGATATATTGGAGGACAAGGCAAGGCAAACAAGATCGATCTACGGATCACGTGGGCAACCCACAACACGTGACGATAACCGTCATGCCGGATATGGCTAATCCAGCCGGGCCGAACACAGTAGACAAAGCTCATTTGAGCTACGTCGTGATATAGCCCAGTACAGAGGCGCCGCACACCCACTATGCTTCACAGATGAAGTAATGGATCATCAAATCCCCGAGGATTTCAAACCCGTAAACATCGAATCATACGATGGCACAACAGATCCTGCGGTATGGATCGAGGATTATCTCCTTCGTATCCACATGGCCCGTGGTGATGATCTACACGCCATCAAATACCTCCCACTCAAGCTTAAAGGACCAGCTCGGCATTGGCTTAACAGCTTGGCAGCAGAGTCAATTGGTTGTTGGGAGGACCTGGAAGCCGCATTCCTCGAAAAATTCCAGGGCACCTATGTTCGACCACCAGACGCCGATGACCTAAGCCACATAATTCAGCAGCCAGAGGAATCGGCTAGACAATTCTGGACACGGTTCCTAACCAAGAAAAATCAAATAGTTGACTGTCCGGACACAGAGGCCCTCGCAGCCTTCAAACATAACATCCGTGACGAGTGGCTTTCCCGGCACCTAGGACAGGAAAAGCCGAAATCCATGGCAGCCCTCACAACACTCATGACCCGCTTTTGCGAGGGAAAAGACAGCTGGCTAGCTCGTAGTAATAACATGACCAAGAGCCCTGGTAATTCGGATACCAAGGACAGCAATGGAAGGTCTCGTCGCAACAAGCACAAGCGCCGCATTAACGGTGACAATGCTGAGGATACGGCAGTTAATCCCGGATTCAGAGGCTCTAAACCCGGTCAGCGAAAAAAGCCATTTAAAAGAAATACTCCGGGCCCGTCCAATTTGGACCGAATACTCGATCGCTCGTGCCAGATACACGGCACCCCCGAAAAACGAGCCAATCACACCAACAGGGATTGTTGGGTGTTCAAGCAGGCAGGCAAGTTAAATGCCGAAAACAGAGACAAGGGGCTGCATAGCGATGACGAAGAGGAGCCCGGCCGCCGAACAATAGGGGACAGAAGGGCTTCCCCCGACAAGTGCGGAGGGTGAACATGATATACGCAACCCACATACCCAAAAGGGAGCGGAAGCATGCACTCAGGGACGTATATGCGTTGGAGCCAGTCGCCCGAAAGTTCAACTTGTAGTCCTCCTGCCCGATCACTTTTGATCGAAGGGACCACCCCACTAGCATCCGCCATGGCGGATTCGCCGCATTGGTTCTAGACCCAATCATTGACGGATTTCACCTCACTAGAGTCCTTATGGACGGCGGCAAAGACTGAACTCGCTTTATCGGGATACGGTAAAAATGGGCATAGATCCCTCAAGGATTAAACCCACAAAGACGACCTTTAAAGGCGTCATACCAGGTGTAGAGGCCAACTGTACAGGCTCAGTTACACTTGAGGTGGTCTTCGGATCCCCGGATAATTTCTGAAGCGAGGAGTTAATCTTCGACATAGTCCCATTCCATAGTGGCTATCACGCCTTTGCCGGACGAACCGCATTTGCAAAGTTCAATGCGGTGCCACACTACGCATACCTCAAGCTCAGGATGCCAGTCCCTCAAGGAGTCATTACGGTCAATGGAAACACCAAACGCTCTCTTCGAACGGAGGAGCATACGGCAGCCCTCGCGGCGGAAGTACAAAGTAGCCTCTCAAGGCAATTCTCCAGTCCAGCTATTAAACATCTGGACACCGTCAAGCGCGCCCGGAGTAACCTACAACAAGTGTGACGCCCCCGATTCAATCATACACTAATCATGCACGCAAATGTGTACGATCAAAATCAGGGACTCACGGGAAGATATCACAACACAACTCTACAAATAAAAATAAGTCATACAAGCATCATAATACAAGCCAGGGGCCTCGGGGGCTCGAATACAAGTGCTCGATCATAGACGAGTCCGGAAGCAACAATATCTGAGTACAGACATAAGTTAAACAAGTTGCCATAAGATGGCTAGCACAAACCGGGATCTGAGATCGAAAGAGGCGCAGGCCTCCTGCCTGGGATCCTCCTAACTACTCCTGGTCGTCGCCAGCGGGCTGCACGTAGTAGTAGGCACCTCCGGTGTAGTAGTCGTCATCGACGGTGGCGTCTGGCTCCTGGGCTCCATCGTCTGGTTGCAGCAATCGGGTAGAGAAAGGGGAAAAGGGGGAACAAGGCAACCGTGAGTACTCATCCAAAGTACTCGCAAGCAAGGAGCTACACTACATATGCATGGATATATGTGTAAAAGGCCATATCAGTGGACTGAACTGCAGAATGCCAAAATAAGAGGGGGATAGCTAGTCTTATCGAAGACTACGCTCAGTCACCTTCGCCTTGCAATGTAGAAGAGGGTAGGTTGAAGTCCTCCAAGTAGCATCACATAGCATAATCCTACCCGATCCATCCTCCTCGTAACCACGAGAGAGAGCGACCACGGGTTATATCCGCACTTGGAAGGGTGTGTTTTATTAAGTATCCGGTTCTAGTTGTCATAAGGTCAAGGTACAACTCCAAGTCGTCTGTTATCAAGATCACGGCTATTCGAATAGATTAACTTCCTGCAGGGTGCACCACATAACCCAACACGCTTGATCCCATTTGGCCGGACACACTTTCTGGGTCATGCCCGCCGCGGAAGATCAACACGTCGTAGCCCCACCTAGGCTCAACAGAGAGGTCAAGACGCGGTCTAAACCTAAGCGCACAGAAGTGCAGGCCCATCGCCTCGAAAGCACACACAAGACGTTGTGTACGCTGGCCGAAGGCAGACCTAGCCTAGTGGCGTTCAGTCCAATCCGCGCGCCGGGCCACAGCCGACGTCACGAAGTGCTTCGGCCGATACCACGACGCCGAAAGTGCCCATATCTCTCCCACGTAGTTGGTTAGTGCGTATAGGCCCGTGAGCTGCACTCGGATCAAATACCAAGATCTCGTTAAGC
This sequence comes from Aegilops bicornis, assembly GCA_021605145.1. NCBI lineage: Eukaryota > Viridiplantae > Streptophyta > Magnoliopsida > Poales > Poaceae > Aegilops > Aegilops bicornis. Next base: position 230,937,836 of record CM038670.1, on the reverse strand, counting down.
GTGTTAAGTATCCGCGAACGCCGAACAGGCTGCCCACCTCTCTCCTAGGCGGTCTCAACTCGCCTGCCGCTCCGCCACAAAGATCCACTGTGGGTGCTCCACCAGCCGACCCGACTTTTAGTCTCCACATGTATCATGTATAAAGTATGTAGTATATACCCGTGATCACCTCCCGAGTGATCACGGCCCGATAGTATAGCACAGCAGACGGACAAGAATGTAGGGCCACAGATGAAAATACTAGCATCCTATACTAAGCAAGTAGGATAGCGAGTAAAGGTAACAACATGAGTAGCAAGGACAGGCTATGCATCGGGATAGGTATAATGTAAAGCAGTAATGCTACACTACTCTAATGCAAGCAAGATAGAGTAGAATAGGCGATATCTGGTGATCAAGGGGGCTTGCACTGGTTGCTCTGCAAGAGAGAGGGGTCGTCAACTCTGTAGTCGAACTGGGCAGCAGCAGCGTCGGTCTCGTAGTCTACCGCAGAGAAGAGGGGGAAGAAACAATAAATATAATGCAAACATAAGCATGACGGTGCATGAAAAGACAAGTAACGGTGCTAGGGGTGCCCTAAAGCGGTATGAGGTGATACTGGTGAAGGGGGGAAGCATCTGGGAAAGTATTCCCGGTGTTTCGTGTTTTCGGGCAGAGGAGCCGGAGGGGGAAAGTTGCGAGTTCGATAGGTTAGGGGTGTGTGGCGGACGAACGGACTGCGAATCCGGATTCGTCTCGTTGTTCTGACCAACTTTCATGTAGAAAGTTTTCCCATCTGAGCTATGGTTTATTTTATATTAATTTTTAAAGTTTTAAATCATTTTTAGGATTAATTTAAATATTTTAATTCAACATTATTCCAGAATAGTGCTTGCTGATGTCAAAGATGACGTCAACATGGCGATCATCGATCAACAGAGGTGTTGACTGGTCAAGCCGACGTGGGTCCCGCATGTCATTGACTATTTTAGTTAATTAAGTTAATCAGTTAATTAGGTTAATTAATCTTAATTAGTTACTTTAAAAAGAATTAATTAAGTTAATTATTTAGTTAATTAATTAATTAATATTTAATTTTATCTATCTATTTACTATTTATTTATTTAATTTAATTAATTTTTTTTAGAAACCGTTCTGGGGCGGGGCCCCCTAGTCGATGTTCGGGGGCCTAGCGAGTCTTGGAGTGCCGGGTACGGGTTGGCGTTGTGGCGCTTCACCCGGGCGACGAATCTGCATGAGCGGAGGGTGATGCGGCCTGACGTCCGGGCACCGTAGATGGCCGTGGCGAGGCTACTGGCGGGCGGGGCCGTGGCAAAGGCGATGGTCACGGAGGAGGGCGCCGAGGAGGTCGCGTCGGGCGGCAACAAGTGCGGCCGGATACAAGGGCGACGATTTACGACGGGCGGGCGGCGGGCGGGCGACGGCTTGCGCCGGCCGTGGCCGGAGCGCTGAGGCTCGCCGATCCGACGGCAGGAGGAGCCGGTCGAGGAGGCGCTAGGGAGGGAGAAGAGGCGCTGGCGGGCGCTGGGCATGGATGCCCAGTAGCGCTGGCACACGGGCCGGACAGCGGCGATCAGTGTAGGGGCAAATCCGGCCGGGCTGGAACGGGACAGAGGAAGGAGAGGAGGGGCGCGGCTCACAGGGGAGGAAGTAGGGTCAGGGCAGCGGGGCTCGGGGTGGATGCCGTGGACGACGTGCGGCGGGGAAGCAGGCCGGCGGGGGAAGGGGCTCCGGTGAGGCGGCGTTCTCGGGCGTGGGCGGCGAGTCATCACAAGGACGGGCGACGGATCGGGGTTTTCCCGATCCAGATCCAAATGAGGGAGGGAGGAGGCCGGAGGTGCTGGCACAAGCAGGTGGCGGTCCGGTGAGGCGTCGAGCGGGCAAGGGGTCCAGAGCGCCGAAGCGGTCGTCGAGTTCATCCCGATCCAAATCTGGATCGGGAGGGAGGAGGAACGTGGGGAGTGAGTGGGGAGTGGGGAACGATGGGGGAGTGGGGGTGGCCTTTAGGGTTGGTCGCCTGTGGGTGTTGTAGGCACCAGGCTTGGCCTGATGGCCTGTTGGGCCATGGTCCAGCGGGGGGGTGTCTCTTCTATTGCCTTTTTTTGTTCTTTCTTAGTTTTGTTTTCTGCTTTTATATTTTCTTTTCCTTTTATTATTTGTAGTTTCATTTATTTTTAGTTTTATAAAATTATCACTAGTGCCTAAATTTGTATTTATCAACAAACTACTGTGAGATTAATTATTAACACATAATAAAATAGTTTTAGCATTTTATAAATTCAATAGGCATTTGTTTAATTGTTTTCACTACTGTTTTAATTGTTTTAGCGCCTTTAAACATTTTATCAAGGTTTGGTTTCTCCACCATAACTACTTACGATTTATTTGACACAACCAGAACATTTTAGTTTTGATTTTTGAAAACTTTTGTTGTTTGCCTGATTTTAAATTGAATTCAAATCGGTTTCGAACTAATGCGAGATTAACCACAGTAATCGAGGTGATGTGGCATCATTAGTGGAGGATTCTTTGTGGCGTAACTATCCCAAGGCGTCACAATTCTCCTCCACTACAAGAAATCTCGTCCCGAGATTTAAGAGGGTGTAAGGGGAAGTTTGGTAACGAATCTAGCGGGTCTTCTCATCCTGGCTTGCTCTTCTCGAAGAGGCCGGTCCAATACATTGATGTCTTCATTTCGCTGCTTCAGGTAATCATGAGGAAGTCGGCATCCTTTCTTCGGGAACTCCATCGTACTTACGAATAGGTAAGGGGCAGGTTGATAACAATAGGATGCTATAAGGGATAATCATGCAGGGTTATCCCATGAATGAACACATGACTATCTCTTGAGTTGAACAAATGAAACACATCGATAGCAAAGTAAGACGGTACAATAAGAAGTTTCAAGCGGATATACAATCGTTCGATGCACATTATGAGCGTGAAAAGCGGTTCAAAGCAATCGAGAATAAGTATTGCGTCTTATACGAGAATAGATCAACGAGCAGGTGGCCCGTGAATTACATACAAAGTCAAGCACGAGGAATAACTTTGACAACAGGTGTACAGGAGAGTCAGGTTTTGATCCCGTGGAACTGTGGGTTATGGGCCCACCACGTGGGTTAAACGTTGAAAGAGCGGTGGCATCTTGCACGGTTATGATAGCAAGGCATGCGAAGAATATCCTGTCGCTTATGTCGGTAACAACGTTGGTACCAAGGGCGAGGGACGAAGAGAATCATTTTCCTGCTCGTTGAACGAGGCGGGCCAATAGGCAAGGTTCTCGTCCATTGGTGGCTACCGGAATGTCATCAACAATAGTAACAGGGTCTTACTGACAGAATTGTACACCGAGGTGTTTACAAAATCAGTGACTTATTACTGCTTAGATCATATAAATCACAAGCAACGTTAATCCAACCAATGGAAAGGAAAATATGACTATCAGATTAAACAGATCAATGGAAAGGAAAATAGTGATTACACATGATTATTAGGAGTATATCCTACCCATGTACAAGCAGAACATGGCATACAGTGGGAGAGCAAGTACCCAACCATTCGGATAAGAGGCAAGGATTAATCAAGATGTTACCCATACAACGGTGTTTGGATAATCGACCAAGAAACATTTAGCATTGCGCCTCTAATGTTCTTGTTGAAGAGCGGAGTATCATAGTCATGCTTCAAGGTAGCAATGATATAGTGTTTCAATCAAGGGCCAGGCTTTGGATACACAAATGATCCATCAGGAGCAACTTATAAAATAAGCCTTACAATTTCCTCCAGGAAGAATGGTTATCCTTGCAAAAAAAATTGTAATGATAGATCCTCCAGCCAGGGGGGGGTGCTAGGCATGACATCATATTACCGGGTCATCAAAGGATCAACATCATAACTCTTGGAAAGTTGTCCCAACCATCATATCTGACCGAGATTCATATCCAATTGGTGTCATGATACCTCGGACTCGGGGTCCGAGAGGAAAAGGTGCAACACAAATCGGCGAAATGACATTGCAAGATTCTCGAGAAAATGAACTATGGGAGGCGGGTTTACGAAGCAATAGTTCATCATTAAACCAAGGAGGGATGAGAAGGTGGCTGATGGGCTCGGCGACAATTCATCGAGAATTCCAAACGGATGGATTTCCACGATAATGTGAACAAAGAAGATGACATTTGTTAGATCAAATGATATAATGGGACATGCTCGAGGAAAACATACATAATTAAACATTGGTTGAACGGTGCACCGAAATATGGGTTGGGTTGCACGGCCAATGTTAGAATGGTGATTCAATTATCGAAAGACTTAGAATGAACTATCGCCCATTCACTTCAAAGCAATAGGGTTGCTAGAAGTTTTGAATTCACACGTCATAGCTCAATTGTCGTAATCCGGTTGAAAACAATACGGGGACCAAGGAATGAATGAAGATGGCAAGAAGTATTATGATATCAAGAATTCTTAAGAGGTGGTGAAATTCTCACCACATTCTTGACAAAAAGAGATGGTAATACTTCCGAGGTAAGGAAGATCAACTGTTGGGTAGCGAGGATCTCAAGGTTTACACAAAACACGAACAAGTTGTGTTGAACGGAAGGCAATAAAGTGGTCGATGAGAACAGGAATCATCGAGGGCAAGGATGGTATTACCCATCATGAATTCAATTGAATTCTGGAAGAGCTCATAAGGTTGATGATGATCACGACACAATTGTCGAGAGATTTCATGCAGATGTAATCAATCGGCTGACGACATCAAGTCAAAGGAATGATGAAGCAAGAGGTTATTGGAACCACGATTCTGACACAAACTCGAACTCAAGCTTGTTGTTTAAGGTGAAAGGGTATGGCGAGGAAAATCAACGTAAAGCTTAGCTATCGCCGCAAAATTGGTGCTCCGAGAATAAGGACCAGGTAGCACAGTTAGAATCGTCACGACAATGATATAGCCAAACAGGCTAGGAATGGCGTGATCGGGTACAAACTTCGTACTTATAGAAGCTTATCTTGAAGAGTTGTTGAACCGTAGAAGCGGACTCGGTTCAGTTATCGATGTCTTTGAGTGTTTAATAACTCAGAAGTTGAGGGGGGACTGGAATCGGTGGGAAGGTAGTACTTGATGAATTCATAAAAAGTTATGCAGTTCCATGATAATCTCGAGATACCAGGGGGGTAACACTTGACACAAGATCAAAGTAAAGGTTGGACTGGTGTATTGATCCATAGAAGACAATTGTTTTAACTTGTCCGAGAAATGGAATCAAAGAAGAACAATCATGGCCGGAATCACGGTTGCAAGGGATCAATTCACAGATACCATATGTTAGCTATCAAGGAAATAGTTATTATTACAAGAAGCTTCCATGATAGGATATACATCGCGTCCATGGGCATGAACACAAAGTTCAAGGTCGACTCCCACTTCCTCAATGCATAATCTTCCATTCACCTCTCGTATTTGAAGATGACATTAGTTGTTGAAAGTTTTACGGTGCAATACCGAGATAAGTATGGTGGTGAAATCTTTCGGGTTCACACCAATGAGGAAGGCGTTGGTTCAATCCCATCGGGCTTCTTATGAACATATACCATAAGCTTCAAGAGTAAATATCACCAGCTCGAAAGCAGAGCATGGTTGACAAAAGGAAAGGATACAATTTACCAAAGGCATTATGTATCGGAGAAAGAACTCACAAAGTGATTAATTATGAAGGACACTTCCGGATAATAATCCAACAGTGGATATGGCGATCAACAATGGGGCTGATATGAGTATCGATACCCTATCAGAGGAAGAAAGATTGCAAATGCATCGTTTATAGAACAGCTGAATAGTTCAACGCTTAATTAGCAAAGTAATTATGATTTTCAATTCAAGGGATCAGGAGCAAATGCTCTGATCAAGAATAGATAAGCTGAATAGACTTAGGGGTACAATCAACGACAATTGGATTGGTCGAGAACCAATTCTAGTTAAAAGAATGGCAGCTCAGCCGGAAAGGTAATTTATAAGGATCAATGATGATTGCGTGTATTCGCAAACGTATTGAGTCAATAGACCCAAAATGATAATGAAAAGGAATGTCAATAAGACTACGAGACTTACGGGATTAACCATAATGCGAGCGAGCAAGAATTTCAAGAGCCAAAGGCTCCAGATGATTTTTGGAAGATCGAATAGTATTTTGAAGACTTTTGTGAAACTGATGAACAACTGGGGATGAGCGGATACTCGACAAGTGCGAGGATTTATTTGAAGGGATATTCATGTGGCAAAGAAGCGCTAGGCGGTGAGGCACGAAGTATTCTCGGAACAATAGAGAAAACTTCGGGTATCTTGTAATAACAAGATCAATGCGGGATGATCGTAAGAATGGCAAGTGTAAGTAGTTATCCATAAGGATTTATCAGTGGTCGGGAATAGCAAAAGTGATGGGCACAAAGTCTTGAGAGAATATCAAAGAGTATCTCCGAAATCTTACAGTGCGATCGGTGACCATCCGGACTGAAGGGCCTCTCCGGTTGAAAATATTTTCGAGAACCTAAAGTTAGATTTTAGTAAAAATCGTTTAACCCGAATAGAAGAGAGTTCAGAATCCCAGAGTAAAGATCGAGGAGTAAAAGATCCTAATACCACCCAATGGCGACGTGGGCCCATGGGCCGCTGTACCATGTTAGTAAAAGTTTTCCAATGTCTAGACTCAACTTTGGCCAAGGAGTTGGAAAGGGGATTCCTACTGCAATGGCTCTCGATACCAACTTGTGACGCCCCCGATTCAATCGTACACTAATCATGCACGCAAATGTGTACGATCAAGATCAGGGACTCATGGGAAGATATCACAACACAACTCTACAAATAAAAATAAGTCATACAAGCATCATAATACAAGCCAGGGGCCTCGGGGGCTCGAATACAAGTGCTCGATCATAGACGAGTCAGCGGAAGCAACAATATCTGAGTACAGACATAAGTTAAACAAGTTGCCATAAGATGGCTAGCACAAAGCGGGATACAGATCGAAAGAGGCGCATGCCTCCTGCACAGGATCCTCCTAACTACTCTGAGTCGCCGTCGGCGGGCTGCACGTAGTAGTAGGCACCTCCGGTGTAGTAGCGTCATCGACGGTGGCGTCGCTCACAGGCTCCATCGTGCAGTTGCGACAATCGGGTAGAGAAAGGGGAAAAAAGGGGGGAACAAGGCAACCGTGAGTACTCATCCAAAGTACTCGCAAGCAAGGAGCTACACTACATATGCATGGATATATGTGTAAAGGCCATATCAGTGGACTGAACTGCAGAATGCCAAAATAAGAGGGGGATAGCTAGTCTTATCAAAGACTACACTTTAGGTCACCTTCGTCTTGCAACAGGTAGAAGAGGGTAGGTTGAAGTCCTCCAAGTAGCATCACATAGCATAATCCTACCGGCGATCCCTCCTCGTAACCCCGAGAGAGAGCGACCACCGGGTTATATCGGCACTTGGAAGGGTGTGTTTTATTAAGTATCCGGTTCTAGTTGTCATAAGGTCAAGGTACAACTCCAAGTCGTCTCACATCAAGATCACGGCTATTCGAATAGATTAACTTCCTGCGAGGGTGCATCACATAACCCAACACGCTTGATCCCATTTGGCGGACACACTTTCTGGGTCATGCCCGCCGCGAAAGATCAACACGTCGCAGCCCACCTAGGCTCAACAGAGAGGTCGACGCCGTTCTAAACCTAAGCGCATAGGGGTGCAGGCCCATCGCCTCGAGCACACCTGCACGCTATGTAGGCGGCGGAAGGCAGACCAAGCCTAGTGGCGTTCGATCCCAATCCGCGCGCCGGGCCTCGGCCGACGTCACGAAGTGCCGCCGATACCCCGACGCCGAGTGCCCATATCTCTCCCACGTAGTTGGTTAGTGCGTATAGGCCCGTAGCCAGACTCATATCAAATACCAAGATCTTGTTAAGCGTGTTAAGTATACGCGAACGCCGAACAGGGCCAGGCCCACCTCTCTCCTAGGTGGTCTCAACCTGCCCTGTCGCTCCGCCACAAAGATCCACTCGCGGGTGCTCCCTCAACCGACCCGACTTTAGTCTCCACATGTATCATGTATAAAGTATATAGTATATACCCGTGATCACCTCCCGAGTGATCACGGCCCGATAGTATAGCATGAGACGGACAAGAATGTAGGGCCACAGATGAAAATACTAGCATCCAATACTAAGCAAGTAGGATGGCGGTAAAGGTAACAACAAGAGTAGCAAGGACGGGCTATGCATCGGGATAGGTATAATGAAGCGATAAAATGCTACACTACTCTAATGCAAGCAGTATAGAGTAGAATAGGCGATATATGGTGATCAAGGGGGGGGCTTGCCTGGTTGCTCTGGCAAGAGAGAGGGGTCGTCAACTCTGTAGTCGAACTGGGCAGCAGCAGCGTCGGTCTCGTAGTCTACCGGAGAGAAGAGGGGGAAGAGAAAATAAATATAATGCAAACATAAGCATGACGGTGCATGACAAGACAAATAATTGCTAGGGGTGCCCTAACGCGGTATGAGGTGATCTTGGTGAAGGAAGCATCCGGAAAGTATTCGGTGTTTCGTGTTTTCTAGGCGGAAGGAGCCGAGGGGAAAGTTGCGAGTTTGATAGGTTAGGGGTGTGTGGCGGACGAACGGACTGCGTATCCGGATTCGTCTCGTCATTCTGAGCAACTTTCATGTAGAAAGTTTTCCCATGTGAGCTACGGTTTATTTTATATTAATTTTTAAAGTTTTAAATCATTTTTAGGATTAATTTAAATATTTTAATTCAACATTATCCAGAATAGTGCTTGTCGATGTCAAGATGACGTCAAGATGACGTCATCGATCAACAGAGGTGTTGGTAGGTCAAGCTGACGCGTGGGTCCCACATGTCATTGACTATTTTAGTTAATTAAGTTAATCAGTTAATTAGGTTAATTAATCTTAATTAGTTACTTTAAAAAGAATTAATTAAGTTAATTATTTAGTTAATTAATTAATTAATATTTAATTTTATCTATCTATTTACTTATTTATTTATTTATTTATTTATTTAATTTTTTTTAGAAACCGTTCTGGGGCGGGGCCCCTAGTCGATGGGTTGGGGCCTAGCGGAGTTGGAGTACGGGTGCAGGCGTTGTAGGCGCCAACCCGGGCATTTAACCGCAGGAGGCGGAGGCGGGATCGGCCTGGCGTCGGGCGCCGTAGATGGCCGTGGCGAGGCCACGGCGGGGCGGGGCCGTGGCAAGGCAGGCGGTCGCCGGAGGAGGGCGCCGAGAGGTCAGCCGGGCGGCAACAAGTGCGCTGGCGGCATTTACGGAGGGCGTGGCGAGGCGGGCGACGGCTTGCGCCGGTGGCCGTGGCGGAGCGCTGGGCTCATGGGATCCGCCGGCAGGAGGAGCGGTCGAGGAGGCGCTAGGGAGGGAGAAGAGGCGGGCGGGCGCTGGCATGGATGCCCAGGGCGCTGCACAGACGCGGCGACCGCATGTGTAGGGGCAAGTCCGGGCGCGGGCTGGAACGAGACAGAGGAAGGAGAGGAGGGGCGCGGCTCACAGGGGAGGAAGTAGGGTTAGGGCAGCGGGGCTCGGGGTGGATGCCGGGGACGACGTGCGGCGGGGAAGCAGGCCGGCGGGGGAGGGGCTCCGGTGAGGTCATCGCGGCGACGGGCGACGGGCGACGAGGTCATCATGGCTGACAGGCGGCAGGATCGGGGTTTTCCCGATCCAGATCCAGCCGAGGGAGGGAGGAGGTCGGGAGGTCTTCTTGTTGGCGAGGTGGCGGTCCGGTGAGGCGTGAGCGTGGCATGGGTCCAGAGAAGCGGTCGTCGGGGTTCATCCCGATCCAAATCTGGATCGGGGAGGAGGAGGAACGTGGGGAGTGAGTGGGGGAGTGGGGAACGATGGGGGGGAGTGGGGGTGACCCTAGGGTTCGGTCGCCCGAGGGGTTGCTGTAGGCACCAGCTGGGCCGGCCTGGTTGGCCTGATGGCCTGTTGGGCCATGGTCCAAATGAAGTGTCTCTTCTATTTCCTTTTTTGTTCTTTCTTAGTTTTGTTTTCTGCTTTTATATTTTCTTTTCCTTTTATTATTTGTAGTTTCATTTATTTTTAGTTTTATAAAATTACCACTAGTGCCTAAATTTGTATTTATCAACAAACTCTTGTGAGATTAATTATTAACACATAATAAAATAGTTTTAGCATTTTATTAATTCAATAGGCATTTGTTTAATTGTTTTCACTACTGTTTTAATTGTTTTAGCGCCTTTAAACATTTTATCAAGGTTTGGTTTCTCCACCATAACTACTTACGATTTATTTGACACAACGTAACATTTTAGTTTTGATTTTTGAAAACTTTTGTTGTTTTCCTGATTTTAAATTGAATTCAAATCGGTTTGAACTAATGCGAGATTAACCACGATGTCGAGGTGATGTGGCATCATTAGTGGAGGATTACTGTAGCGTAACTATCCAAGGCGTCACAACAAGACCGCTTTGGCACGTTCCGAAACAAGCGTAGCAATGCGGCTAACCCCACCCTCGCGAAATTGCGAAACCAGTACTACTGGCGTACATAATTACGCCCGGAAATACCATGGGCATAGGGGAGGGGCACGACCACGGCATGCCCAAAATGCGGCTCAACCGCACTAGGGGCTCCTGATTTTGTCATTCTTTTTTCTTACTTTCAGGACTCCACTCTCCGAAAGGCCTGTCCGGCAGTACAATCGCCGAACACACAATGCAACAGCCAGGGAGGCAGAAGCTATGTCGAATGTCCAGGTGGTCTCTATAACGAGCTAAATACCTGTCTTACATACCGTCTCGCAGCTTGCCCCTGGAGGGGGACATGTCAAATAGTCCCATCTCTTGCTTATCGCACTATTTGTATCGTTCTGCTTTCACAGCCTTTTAATAAACAATGCTCAGCTTCGGCTTATTATTGCATTTTCTACTTATTTCTTTTTCAATACATATGTTCAGTTATGACATTTAGCACCCGTACACTTTGGTATGGCCAAATACGCCAGGGGCTCAAGTACCCCATAATACGGCATGAGAAGTCCGAACACTTTAACAAGTGCGGCAACCCGAACTTATAACATTATATGCATCAGCTCCGAATCATGTCTTGGGTGAATAGTTGGGTTTCCCCGGCTCCTATGTTTTGGTACCTTACGTTCCGTTATATCGGCTAAGGTAGCGCTAGGAGAACTACTGCGATTGTGCCCCGGTTGAGCTGGGTTCAACACCTCGATGAAAGCTAAAACTGATCGTCATGATAGGGTGAGAGCTGGTCATGTTCGAGAGGTTTCGAGTCCCTAAAGACTTATGCCACTTAGGCGAGGAGTCGTCTTTGTCCTGCCTAGGCGTGGATAGCGCCCGAACTCGGTCTTCCAAATACTAGGGGCTTCACGAAATTTAAAATTATAGAATTCTATGGCTAAGTGAGAGTGATAAAGCATTATAGTCCGATTGCCTTGTTCGTTGTCTTTGGCGCCTCCCTCGAAGGACCCAAGAATGGGAACAAGAGCGCTTAGGTTTATCCCGAACACCCCGGCACTTTCGTGGCATGGGGGCGAAGCCGACGACTCGCCATCTCTTAGATTTAATAAGCGGCCGCCTGAGAAGGTAATATTTTAAATTCAAAAGTGTTGCTTAGCACATATGAACAAGTTTTCAGCCAAGACAGGATAACACGGCGAGTTTACTCAAAAATTACCTCCTTGGATCATTCATCCACCATAAAGCGGGCACCCTTCAGACGCCCTCATAATACATCTCGGGCTTATGGCGATCGCCTTGCCCTCGGTGGCCCATCATCACCAGCTTCTCAGCATCCATCTTGCCCCAGTGTACTTTAACACGGGCAAGGGCCCTACGGGCGCCTTTGATGCATACGGAGCGCTTGATGACTTCAAGGCATGGACAGGCATCCGCCAGCCGCCTCACCAGCCCAAATTAGCTCCCAGGTATGACCTCCCCAGGCCATAGCCGGAATATAAGGCCTTTCACGGCCTGTTCGGCCACCTTATGGAGCTCGACCAGCTGCTTCAGCTGGTCGCTCAAGGGCACCGGGTGTCCGACCTCAGCATACTGAGACCAGAACACCTTCTCCGTCGAGCTCCCCTCCTCGACCCGGTAGTATGCGGCAGCGTTGGACACACTGCGGGGAAGATCATGAATGCTCTGGAGAGCTCCGGACTCGGGTAAGTAACAAGTAATTCACCTTCACGTGCTTGCTTTGCATAAAGAATGCATTACCCGCCGCTATCTTCTTCATCGCCTCAATTTCCTGGAGGGCTTTTTGGGCTTCGGCCTTGGCAGATTTGGCGCTCTCAAGGGCCGAGGCAAGCTCGGACTCTCGAGTCTTTGAGTCAAGCTCCAAACTCTTGTGTTTTTTCACGAGAGCCTGGACTCTTGCTGCACCTCCACCACCCGCGCATCCTGCTTTTCTCGCTCGATGCGCTCCAGGGCCGCATTGTCTTCGGCCTTGGACAACGCCTTCTTCAGGGTTGCCACCTGGGTTGTGGCCCCTGTAATACTCACGTTGGTCCTGTCATTTTTTGCAACCGCATGTTTTTATATACTTACATAAGGTATTACTTACTTCCTTGTCCTCGAGCTGCTTCTTGGCAAGGCCGAGCTCGTTCTCGGATCGCTCGAGGCTCTGCTTCAATGTGTCGACCTCTGCAGTCAGTGCGGCAGAGGTCAGCAGCGCAGCCTGCATTCCCATATTGACATACTTATGTTAGACTCCTGCGTATATCTTTTAGATCCTCAGTTCGGCTTTTCTCTCCGAACACCAAACTGAGCATCAGGGCTACTGTCTATGCGGTAATATTTTTACATATCTTAAATACATACCTCAAAGCACATTAGAAGGCCGGCCTGAGCTTGATCAGCCGCTCTTGGCGGACTGAACCTTCTGGATCATCGCACTCATAATAGTGCGGTGCTCCTCGTTGATGGAGGCGTCGTTAAGGACCTCCAGAAAATTATCCGGTGCCTCCTGTTGGACAGAGGTCACCGGTGTCGCAGGCTTGCCCTTCTTACTAGGGGGCCGCCTGCCGGACTCCGGAACCATTGAAGGTTCCGGTGCGGTGTCCGGTCCGGGGCCGGACTTGGAGCCCTTGGGGGTTTTGTCCCCTTTGAGCACGAGTCAGGAGGTCGCCTTCTTGGCGCCTCTAGGACCACCTCCTCCTGGCTTGGACCCTTTTGGGACTCCACCTCGGTATCGTCCGTAGGGCGAGGCGAGGTAGCGGTCGGAAGCGAATTCACATCCAACGAATCCAAGGAGCCGCTCGACGAAGCGTCGAGCTGGGCCTTGGGCGGACTGCATGATTATATCCGGCGTCAGGAAAAGCTGTGCAACAAAAGAACACTATGAATCACTCTGGTGTCCGAACACTTACGACTTCGCCAGGGGCTTGGCCCTGGGCGGCAACTCCTCACTGTCGGCGACGTTGGTGGAGTAATCCGGGGGAAGGGTTCTTCCCTTCTTGGACCCTCCGGCCTCCCGGTTAGGCGGCTTTCCTTTTCTTTTCTTCCCCGCTGGAGAAGAAACCTCTCTTTCCTCCTCCTCGTTTTGGTGGGAGTGCGCCTCGGAGTCATCGGGGCGACGAGTCCGGCTCCAGGGTGCGGGAGCTCTTCCGGGTTCCCGCGCCTTCTTCTTGGCCTTCTTCTTCGGCACCACGTAAGGTGCGGGACCAACGCACCGCCAAACGGGCATCTGCTGGGCCTTTGAGCAAAGGCAGACGGTCGATCTGTCCGGTCTTCTTCGCGATCTGTCAAAGGAACGGGAGCTTAGATCCCACATAGAGTCAAACTATGAAAAACAAGTATCCCGTAAAGGGTAAAACAAGCTTACTACGCTGGCTTGGCGCTTCGTGCAGAATCCGTGATCCTCGGTAATGGGAGGGGGAACCTCGGCGCCCTTGAATAGCACCTTCCAGGCATCCTCGTGCGTTGTGTCAAAGAGCCTGGTCAGAGTTTGGTGCTGGGCCGGGTCGAACTCCCACAAGTTAAAAGCCCGTCGTTGACACGGGAGGATCCGGCGGATGAGCATGACCTGGACTACGTTGACAAGTTTAACCTTCTTGTCCACGGTGTTTTGGTCGCAGTTTGGAGTCGGTCAGCTCTCTGAATTACCCCACGACAGGCCCTTCTCTTGCCGGGGAGGTGAGCCGTGTGGGGATGCGGATCGAATTCGGGGCGCTGCCCATTCAGGTCACGCTGCTCGGTGATGTAGAACCACCCCGATTGCCACCCCTTGATGGTTTCCACGAAGGAGCCCTCGAGCCATATAACGTTGGGCATCTTGCCCACCATGGCGCCTCCGCACTCCGCTTGCTGGCTGTGCACCACCTTCGGTTTGACGTTGAAGGTCTTCAGCCATAAGCCAAAGTGGGGCTTGATGCGGAGGAAAGCCTCCCACACGACGATAAACGCCGAGATGTTGAGGATGAAGTTCGGGGCCAGATCGTGGAAATCCAGGCCGTAGTAGAACATGAGCCCCCGGACAAACGGGTGGAGTGGGAAGCCTAGTCCGTGGAGGAAATGGGTGAGGAACACCACCCTCTCAAGGGGCCTGGGGGTGGGGATGAGCTGCCCCTCGTCTGGGAGCCGGTGCGCGATGTCATTGGACAAGTATCCGGCTTTCGTCGGCTTCTTGATGTGTCCCTCCGTGACGGAGGAGACCATCCACTTGCCTCCCGCTCCGGACATGGCTGGAGAAGGTTGAGGTGGGGTGTGCGGACTTGGGCGCTGGAGCTCGAGTGCGCGAAAATGGATAAGCAAAGGAGGAAGAAGGTGTAGATGAAAAAGGTGGATCCTTATGCCCTTATATGGGTGGACGAAACTATGTGCCCCCACCAGCCTGGTAAAACTCGCTTATCTCCCAAGCGCCATAATTAATGGCACGGTTGGTTTACCCACGCCCGTATTGATGAGAATCCCGGAATAAGGGGACACGATCTGCCCGACAAGGCGTGCCAAGGAAACCGCCTCGCTAAAATGCACGCTGAGGTGGGACGGTAAAAACGATTGAATAAAGGCTTGGCGGTGGTGTGATGTCACGTCATGAATACGTCGGCAGGTTGGATTTGTGTAAATATTATTCTCTCTCACGATGGTATGTGGAACTTATTTTGCAGCGGACACTATCCTTGTGTTCAAAATCTTCTATGAAGTATTCGGAGGAGGAACCCGCCATGCAATGCCGAAGACAATCTGCAGCCGGACTCGTCGTCATTGAAGCCTGGTTCAGGGGCTCTTGAGGGAGTCTGGATTAGGGGTGTCCGGATAGCAGACTATAACCTTTGGCGGACTCTGGACTATGAAGATACAAGATTGAAGACTTCGTCCCGTGTCCGGATGGGACTTTCCTTGGCGTGGAAGGCAAGCTTGGCTATCTGGATATGTAGATCTCCTCCCATTGTAACCGACTACTGTGTAACCCTAGTCCTCTCCGGTGTCTATATAAACCGGAGGGTTTTAGTCCGTGGGATGAACAACAATCATACCATAGGCTAGCTTCTAGGGTTTAGCCTCTCTGATCTCTTGGTAGATCTACTCTTCTACTACCCATATCATCAATATTAATCAGGCAGGAGTACGGTTTTACCTCCATCGAGAGGGCCCGAACCTGGGTGAAAACATTGTATCCCTTGTCTCATGTTACCATCTGCCTAGACGCACAGTTCGGGACGCCCAACCCGAGATCCGCCGGTTTTGACACCGACAGCGTCCACGACATCAAGATGAAGGAGGAGCTCGCCATCCACGAGGAGCTGTGCACATCTCAGGAGCTGTTCAACCTGGCGACCAAGTGCGCAAGAGCTGAGGAGGGGCGCCTCTCCCTCCTCGAGCTGCCAGCTGCGGGTGCAGAGGAGAAGAAGGCCAAGGCCAAGGACGTGAAGCGCAAGGAAGCAGCCGTGCTCACCGCGGAGCTGGATACCAAGCGAGGAAGGGACCAGCCCGAGTCATCCAAGGGCAGCCGACCGTTCTGCGCCTTCCACAACCTGAACACCCACAACACCAGTGACTGTCAAGAATTTAGAGCCATCCGCGAGGGACGCTTCGGCCGGCGCCCCGAGCGCAGCGACCGGGGCTACGGCCGAGGAGGAGGACGTGGAGCCGGACGCTGGGACGACCGTGGCCCGTGCCAGGAATGGTGCGACAAGCCTCGTGAGGACCGCTGGCAAGATCATCCTCGCGAGGGCGCCTGGAGGGACCAGCCTCGTGAGGATCATCCTCCGGGCAACGCCGGTCTTCCCCCGTTGCCGCCACCGCCAAGAAGGAACGAAGATCTCCATCAATACGAGGGGGCTGGGGGCTTCCAGGAGCCGCGTGCTATCGCCTGCATCTTGGGCAGCGCTCAGGCCCCGGCCTCTCAGCGCATCTTCAAACAGTTCGCTCATGAGGTGAATGTAGTCCTCCCCAAGCTCGAGGCCACGCGCCCGCTCAGGTGGTCCCAGTGCGCCATCACTTTCAACTCGGCAGATCAGCTCAAGTGCGCAGCCACCGCTGGCGCCCTCCCGATGCTTTGTTCACCAGTCATCAGCAATGTGCAAGTTACCAAGACCCTCATCGACGGTGGCACAGAGCTCAACGTCCTATCCGTCAACACGTTCGACAACCTCCAAGTGTCGTATTAGCAGCTTCAGCCTACCAAGCCTGTCTCAGGAGTGACCGATGGTTCCACCACACCGATAGGGCAGGTCTGCCTCCCTGTCACCTTCGGGGAACGCAAGAACTACCGCACCGAGCTCATCGACTTTGACGTCGCGCACATCTGTCTGCCGTACAACGCCATCCTCGGGTACCCAGCCCTGGCCAAGTTCATGGCGGTAACACACCATGGCTACAATGTCCTCAAGATGCCAGGGAGCGGCGGAATCATCATGGTCCCGTGCGAAGAAAGAGATGCGGTGTGCTCCCTCGAGCGCGCCTTTCAAGCTGCCGCAATCGACGACCCCGACAGCAAGAGCGAGGATCCTCCCGAGGCGATCCCCAAGAAGAAGAAGCAGCTGCGCCGTGCCGGACCTCAGGAGGGTGGCATCGCAGCTGGAACCTCGTCAGGATCAGCGCCCGCTCCAGGGGCACCTCCCTCCGTCGCATAGGAAGGCGAGCCCAGTGCCCTCCTCGGGCAGGGCTCGGGCTCTCTCTTTTGGAGGGCCTCAAACCTTGCCAACGTCACGAGGGAGGCGCTCGGGCACACTTGGAGGCATGCTTCACGGCATGTTTCCCTCAGGAGAATACAGGGCAAGGAGTTCCCACCGCTCAGGAGTTCATCACCAGGACCACTCAGGAACTGCAAGACGCAAGGGCCATGCGCGGCGACCGCCTCTCACGAGGCGCAACTCCCCATCTAGGCGAGGATGACGGGCTGCGCGTCTGCATCGATGTTCCAGGGCTCAACAGGCCTGCATCTCAGGAGCTTTCCTGGTCTTCGCGCGTGGGCCATTGCGAGGGTCCACCACACAGCTACATTCGCATGCCTATTGGCATGCCAAGTGTGTCGTCAGCCTATCAGCACAACCTGAGGCATGTCCTGGCAGCTCAGGAGGCTAGGCACCACGCCGTCCTGGCAGAGATGGAGACGGTCCTCAGGGAACCAACTGAGCCCCCAGAGCCTCCCGAGGCTCAGGGCCCCGGTAGCTCGTGAGGAACCATTCCTTCGCCGCGTACCTTCAGCTACCCCAACTCTCCTTCATCAACGGAGCCAGGTGACATTTTCCAAGTTCGTTTAGCTGGGAGCGCCCCTCGGGCTGCATTATTCCCAGGCCGCGTGGGTCCGTCCTTGTGGCATGTATCCCTTTTGCTTATGTCTTTAGTTTACCCTGTTGGGAGTGGCCCTCGGGCTGCATCATCACCAATCTGCTCGGGCCTGATCCATTGGCATGTATCTTTCTGCATTTACCCAAGCTGATTTGCCTTCCATGCTTAATCTACCTATGATTATCACCTGCTCGATTGCCACCTGCCACGGGTACATCCCTTCATCATGCAATTCTCTTGCGCGTTAAAAGGGGGGCTCCTGAGCATCGCGACTCAGGAGCTCTTACTGGCTCTCCAGCCCTCACCCCCTGGCCTTGTCCACGGCATCACGACCTGGCATACCAGCGGCGGCTGAGCTCGCTCGAGGGCCGGGACCTGAGGACGTAGAGTGCTTGCACCTAACCGCCTCGCAGGAACGCACAACTGTCAAAGACTCAAGACCAGGCGCAACCCGCCTTGAGGTAGGGCCTCGTGAGTCCCGTGCTGGCTCACGAGTGCCCAGATACACCTCGCAGCCCTGCCGTGCAAGCCACGTGTCAGGGCGGGGCTGTACATGCTCCGGGGCTCCTCCCGGAGGGCCCCCCCTCCCACGCACAAGTGGAAGCACCATGCTCCGTGCTGGCCATCGACACTGCCGAGGAGCGGCTATGCCCGTGCACAAGCGGAAGCACTATGCTCCGCGCTGGTGATAAACAACTGAGGGCGGCTCCACGGTCGTACCAACCTCAGGGAGCCCTAGAGCTCAACGTCCGGCCTCACCGCAACGCCTCCCCTCGGGAGAGCCGCATGAGGGGGCTGGACATGGGGGCTGCGCTCGGGTCACGCCCAAGCGTACGCCACCCAACTAGGTCTTCTGGGCCTGGGGGCTGCGCTCGGGCCACGCCCAAGCGCACGCCACTCAACCAGGTCTCCCAGACCTGGCCGCCGCACGCCCCTCCCGAGGCCTCGGCGAGGGCAGGTATGGAAATTGTTTGCACGTCAAGGGGGACTCCTGAGCATCGCGACTCAGGAGCCTAACTGGTCACGTAGCCCCTCACTCCTAGGTCCGTCCTGGTCTCCGGTGGGCCCAATGGCGGTTGAGGTATGCGCGGGGCCGGGCTCTGCAGACGTAGAATATTAATCTATCCTCGCGTACTCTCCCTATAAGTTGTTTGCGCGTCAAGGGGGACTCCTGAGCATCACGACTCAGAGCCCTAGCAGTCACGTAGCCCCTCACTCCTTGGTCCGTCCTGGTCTCCGGTCGGCCCAATGGCGGTTGAGGTATGCGCGGGACCGGGCTCTGCCGACGCAGAACGAAAAGCAAATAGGAAGGAAGTCGCAAAATCTTGAAGCAAATATTACAAAACATATTTTCCTCACAATACCAAATGAAAAGTTTAACGCCTCCATGAGGCCTGATGCATATTACAGGAACGAAACAGGAGAGTAGCCGTAGGTCACCCCTGGACACCGCCATTGCCTGCAGAAGGTGCTCCTCCTCGGGTAATGACGTCTTCACCTGCACCACCAGCCGCATGATCGGTGGCATCACCGGACAAGGGCGCGGAGGCAAAGCCGCGGAACTTCTTCAAGAGGGGCCTCCACGACCTTGCCTAAATTGCGGCGGCCGCTGCCTTGATCATGATCGACCACGAGGTCCGGCCGGCTCATCAAGACAAGCGCCGGGTCGTGAAGGTGCAGATGGTCAAGACACGAGTCAATGCAAATTTGAAGACAGACGCGAGCTTCCGCCTACGCCTTGGGACCGATACAATCCACGACTTCCTCAAGCGCCTTCACCAAGAGAGGAAGCAGCAGGGCGGGTCCGTCCTCATCGGTAGTCAGCGGCCTCTCCAAGCCGTGCTCGTAGAGCGTCTTTTAGTGCCTTGCGAGACCTCTCATAGAGATCGGCAAAGGCAACGCGGTCTTCGTCCAGGACCCATGCCTTGGCGTCAAGATCGGCCTCCCTCGCCTTCACCTTCCGCTCCAGCTCTTCCAGTCGGCTGCGCTTGGCGGCCCGCGTCTTCCCTAACTCCTCCAGCTCAGCGTCACGGTTCTTGACGGCGTCCTCCCGGGCCCTCATCTCCTCCTCCTTCGCCTGGCGGCCGCGTGCTTCTTCGGCGTGCTTGTCATGCAGGCTCTTCAGCTCGTCCTCCAGCTCTCGGCAGCGATCGCGGGCGGCCTTGGCGTCTTTCAGTGCCGCCTCGCGATCGGCTGCAGCATTGGCAGCGCTCTGCTTCTCCTTCTCTGAAGACGCCGCGGCCTGGCTCAGCGTGGTGTGGACCGCCAAGTCAGAGTGAAGCCAGCCAGAGGCCAGTTCCAAGCTCCCGGCCACCAGGCGCGGGTCCGTGCTCAGGAGATCTGCTTGCAGCTGGGTCATCTCCGAAAGAGCACGCTCCAGGACAGCAGCAGGAGCAGAAGAACCTGGGAGTGGAGGTGCAGTAGTGGAGCAGGCGACGCCGTCACCAGGGCTTGGGAGACTGCGGGTTCCGGAGCAGTCGGGACCCCTTCAGCTGAGTCAGACGCAGGCACTTCGGGAGCTAGAGGGGCCATGGGGGCTGACTACTCCCAGTGATGCTCTTCTTGGCCTCGCGAGGGCGACCGGGCTGGGGAGGTGCGAGTGTTGCTGCCTCCTTTCCCTGCGGAGGGAGGCACGGCCACCCTATCCCCCTTCCTTTTCTTCGCCGAATGTGTCGGCCTGATCAAGGGTGAACGTCAGGAAATGACAAGTACAGGCATGGACAAGACGAAGCTCAAGGCACTTACCGATCCACCGCAACGTATTCCACTTTCCGCTTGGGGAGCTTGAAGCCCGAAAGTTTCGGAGCCTGGGAAGTAGACGCGCGGGCTCCAGGGGCAGGAGATGGCGCATCAGGAGGGTTGGAGGCAGCCCCAGGCGGCGTCAAGGTGGAGGCAGCATCCCGAGGGATCAGTGACGATCTACTCCTCGTCGAGACGACGGGCAGTTCTCCCTCCTCCTGGTGGGCGTCGACCTCGGCATCGTCAGGAAGGGCGCAGAGGATTTCAGCTTTTCTCAAGGGGGAGTTTTCCCCCATCTCTTCGAGGGTCGCCTCCGAGTCTCCCTCCTCTTCCTTCCCCCTGCCAGAGTCGTGGGAGGACACCTCCACCCGGCCGGTCTTTGAAGGGAGCTCCGGAGGAAAGCCTTGAGGCGGCACCGGCCAGCGTCTTGTCCGAAGGTCGACACAGAAAGCACAAGTGGCTCCCAGTTCTTGCGGAGGAACAATGGAGCGAAGGCGCTCGGCGGGTACTCCTGGTTATCCCCAACCAGGAGGCGTAGGACAGCAGCCAGTTCATCGTCAGGCAGGGCCCCCGGCCTCAGGCGGATCTTGTCTTCTTCATCTCCAAGATTCCACAAGGGGCGCCCGCGCCTGGAGCGGGGCGACGCGCAGCATCAAGAATTCCCTCAGGAGCATGGCTCTTGTGACCTTCGCCGCTTTCGCGTTGCCTGGCTTCAGGTCGGTCTGCATCTGGCCCAAAACAGACGACGCCCGCTCATCAGCGAGCTTCACGCAGGGCCACCCTTTGTTGAGCTGGGGCGCCTCCGTTGGCAAGGCGAAATGCGGATGGGCGTGCTTGGCGTCCATCATGACCCATTTGGCTCGGATATTATCGGCCCTCTTCCCGGTGTTCGAGATTGAGTTGGCCTTGCTAGATGCGATAAAATTGGCGCACCCGGAGATGTGTCCATCGCTGACGTGAAGGAAGAGGAAGTGGCATAGAAGCGCCATGGATGGCATCACACCCAGGTATGCCTCACAGTAGTAGGCGAAGATGGAAATGAGGAGGATAGAGTTGGGGTGGAGGTGCAACGCCTGCAACCTGTAGTGGTCAAGGACCTCATAAAAGAAATCGGAGAAGGGGGGAACCAACCCGACGATGATGCTACTCGAGAAGAAGGCGAAGAAAGTGCTTCCCTCGGGCTCCGGCACGTCGGAGGCAAGCTGGAGCTCCATCTTTACCCCTTCATTGCTCTCCCCCGCCGTCAGCAGGCGCGCGGAGGCAAGGCTCTTTTCTGTGACGATGGGTGCTTCCAGAGCTGGCTCGTACCAAGCCGGCGCCAAGGAAGGCTTGGTCGTGCGTGGCGCCATGGGTCGCAGATGCGGAGCAAGATTGGAGCAGATCTAGAGGTATCGGTGAAGAGGAGCGAGAAAGGGGATATAGAGCGAGGCGAGGAAGAAGCAATGAAGGCAAGCACTGTCTGCGCCAGTCTTTTGTCAAATCAAGCAGTTGCTGAGGCAGCATGGGGAAGTGGAGACGCCCACGTACAATCAACCGCCATGCGTCAACCGAGGTCGCAGGCTTTTTGGGGCCTGCGGCTCTACGCACTTGGACCTTGGCTTCGCCGCGAAGCCAAGCCCGAGCGCACCTTGGGCCCGGGGGCTACTGTCAGTGTTCTGGGAATGGGGGTCCCCAGACTTGCCTGCCTGCGGACCATGGTGTGGCTTCGTTAGCAGGCCCGTACGGCCCATCTTCATCAACAAGGCATTCAAGACCCTCGCGAGGGACCAAGCCTCGCGAGGCGGACGACGCAAGACCTCTTCAGGAGCGGCCTCTCTAGGCAGGCTCACGAGGAGCGGAGATATCAAGGCGGGGCAAACCTCGCAAGGCTCTAGTGACATGAGCCATGACGATCAAGATCAGGCGGGCACCAGCGCGTGCAGCGCCCTTGTTTCCTCTTTGGTGCCAAGGGGGTAAGCGCAGGCGCGGAGTACTGAGGCATCAGGCAAAGGTTTCCATATCAGTGCAACGAGATCAAGACCAGCGGGACGGCAAGACGGAGGTCACCATGGAGCCCAAGACGGCGTCACCACCAGAGCCTTTTGCAGGCGAAGACCACTTTTGTCAGGATAGCTTGTACTAGCTGTCCCATTTCAAATTTGCCCGCCGTTGTTGGCTCCCTTCCCGCTCAATATTTGGGGAGAGGACCAGGGCCTATTGATACGTCTCCAATGTATCTATAATTTTTTATTGCTCCATGCTATATTATCTACTGTTTTGGACATTATTGGGATTTATTATCCACTTTTATATTATTTTTGGGACTAACCTATTAACCGGAGGCCCAACCCAGAATTACAGTTTTTTGCCTATTTCAGAGTTTCGCACAAAAGGAATATCAAACGGAGTCCAAACAGAATGAAACCTTCGGGAATGTGATTTTCTCACCGAATATGATCCAGGAGACTTGGACCCTACGTCAAGAAAGAAAGGAGGAAGGCACGAGGTAGGGGGGCGCACCCACCCCCCAGGGCGCGCCCTCCACCCTCGTGGGCCCCATATTGCTCCACCGATGTACTCCTTCCTCCTATATATACCTACGTACCCCCAAACGATCAGATACGGAGCCAAAAACCTAATTCCACCGCCGCAACCTTCTGTACCCATGAGATCCCATCTTGGGGCCTGTTCCGGAGCTCCACCGAAAGGGGAACCCATCACGGAGGGCTTCTACATCATCACCATAGCCTCTCCGATGAAGTGTGAGTAGTTTACCTCAGACCTTCGGGTCCATAGTTAGTAGCTAGATGGCTTCTTCTCTATTTTTGGATCTCAATACAATGTTCTCCCCCTCTCTCATGGAGATCTATTCGATGTAATCTTCTTTTTGCGGTGTATTTGTTGAGACCGATGAATTGTGGGTTTATGACCAAGATTATCTATGAACAATATTTGAATCTTCTATGAATTCTTTTATGTATGATTGGTTATCTTTGCAAGTCTCTTCGAATTATCAGTTTGGTTTGGCCTACTAGATTGGTTTTTCTTGCAATGGGAGAAGTGCTTAGCTTTGGGTTCAATCTTGCGGTGTCCTTTCGATGTGATGAGGGGCAGCAAGGCACGATTGTATTGTTGCCATCGAGGATAACAAGATGGGTTTTTATCATATTGCATGAATTTATCCCTCTACATCATGTCATCTTGCTTAAGGCGTTACTCTCGCTTCCACGAACTTAATACTCTAGATGCATCTTTGGATAACGGTCGATGAGTGGAGTAATAGTAGTAGATGCAGGCAGGAGTTAGTCTATTTGTCTCGGACGTGATGCCTATATACATGATCATACCTAGATATTCTCATAACTATGCTCAATTCTGTCAATTGCTCAACAGTAATTCGTTCACCCACCGTAAAATACTTATGCTCATGAGAGAAGCCACTAGTGAAATCTATGGCCCTCGGGTCTATCTTCATCATATTAATCCTCTAATAATTTTGTTATTTCCTTTGCTTTTTTACTTTTCTTTTATTTTACTTTGCATCTTTATCACAAAAATACCAAAAATATCATCCCATCATAAGTGACCGTGAAGGGATTGACAACCCCTTATCGCGTTGGTTGCGAGGAGTTATTTGTATTGTGCAGGTGCGAGGGACTCGCGCGTAGCCTCCTACTAGATTGATACCTTGGTTCTCAAAAACTGAGGGAAATACTTACGCTACTAAGCTGCATCATCCTTTCCTCTTCAAGGAAATCCAACGCAGTGCTCAAGAGGTAGCAAGAAGAATTTCTGGCACCGTTGCCAGGGAGTCTATGCAAAAGTCAACATACCAAGTACCCATCACATCCCTTATCTCCCGCATTACATTATTTGCCATTTGCCTCTCGTTTTCCTCTCCCCCACTTCACCCTTGCCGTTTTATTCGTCCTCTCTTTTTCGTTCGCCTCCTTCTTTTCGCCCCTCGCTTTGTCGTTATGTCTGAATTTGGGGAAATTATTGCTGATATGGACAATAATAATATCATCGAGAATTCTTATGCTCCTGCTGAAGAACCCCCTACCTTGCATACAAAAAGATTTCGAATTGGTAGTGGTAATATTATTGGAAAAGGAGTTATTCAAGATTTCTTTACTTGTGCCGGTGCTTTGCCCTCTATGGGAGGTTCTATTCTCCATAGAACTAGTAGTCTTGCTCACGCTATTTCCATGCTTATAGTTGAACTTTAAAGGTACTTTATGCACTTGCATCCTTGCATACAAAGAATTTTCTTAGAATTCTCTAATATTGAGCATTCTTCTGTTAAGCGTGCCGCCACTATCTTTTTGGCTCATGAGTTTAGATTTATAATGAAAGAGGCCAAAGAAATCTTTGCGCATTATAGGGTAGATGCTAGTCATCCTCCCATTGAATCTATCCTTAATCAAGAAGACATGATGCGTTTACAATCTTTAGATCATATTGCTTATAACAAAAATCTTAGGAAAAAGGTTCCCGCCGATGTTCTAGTTGATAGAATTTCTGAGCTTAATGATGATTTTGCTATTCAGAATAATGGATTAGGTTTTCCTCTTGAGTGAAGGCTTGTGACTTTTTCCAAAAGAATGCTCTTAATGATGAATTGGTTGTGCATTACAAAGGGCCTAGGGAGGAACCCATACCTCCCGAGATTGATCTTGGGGACTTTTGTCCCATTAAATTTAGCCCTTTTGGTTATTTTTGCTTACCACAAAGAAAACTTGCTGCTGAACGCAGAGAGTATGAGAAAAGTTTTCATGACTTGTCGTATCACTATTATGGCAATACCTAGATCTATCCTTGCTTTTATGCCTATCTAGGGGCGTTAAACGATAGCGCTTGTTGGGAGGCAACCCAATTTTATTTTTAGTTTTTTTGCTTTTGTTTCTGTTTAGGAATAAATCTTTGTTTTAGCCTCTGTTTAGATGTGTTTTTATGTTTTAATTAGTGTTTGTGCAAAGTTAAACCTATAGGATCTTCTTGGATGATAGTTATTTGATCTTGCTGTAATTTCCAGAAACTTTCTGTTCACGAAAACAATTGTTAAAAAATCACCAGAACGCGATAAAATAGTGATTCCAATTGCTTCTGATCAATAAACAAATTACCTAGGTCTTCCTATTTTTGCTGAATTTTTGGAGTTCCAGAAGTTTGCATTAGTTACAGATTACTACAGACTGTTCTGATTTTGACAGATTCTGTTTTTCGTGTGTTGTTTGCTTATTTTGATGAATCTATGACTAGTAAAATAGTTTATAAACCATAGAGAAGTTGCAATACAGTAGGTTTAACACCAATATAAATAAAGAATGAGTTCATTACAGTACCTTGAAGTGGTCTTTTGTTTTCTTTCGCTAACGGAGCTCACGAGATTTCTGTTAAGTTTTCTGTTGTGAAGTTTTCAAGTTTTGGGTGAAATCTTTTGATGGATTATGGAACAAGGAGTGGCAAGAGCCTAAGCTTGGAGATGCCCATGGCACACCCAAGATAATCTAAGGACACCAAAAAGCCAAAGCTTGGGGATGCCCCGGAAGGCATCCCCTCTTTTAAATCTACTTCCATCGGTAACTTTACTTGGAGCTATATTTTTATTCACCACATGATATGTGTTTTGCTTGGAGCGTCTTGTATGATTTGAGTATTTGCTTTTTAGTTTACCACAATCATCCTTGCTGTACACACCTTTTGAGAGAGCCATACATGATTTGGAATTTATTAGAATACTCTTTGTGCTTCACTTATATCTTTTGAGCTATATAGTTATGCTCTAGTGCTTCACTTATATCTTTTAGAGAACGGTGGTGGATTTGTTTTATAGAAACTATTTATCTCTAATGCTTCACTTAGATTATTTTGAGAGTCTTAAATAGCATGGTAATTTGCTTAAATAATCTTAATATGCTTGGTATTCAAGAATAGTAAAACTTTCTTATGAGTGTGTTGAATACTAAGGAAAGTTTGATGCTTGATAATTGTTTTGAGATATAAAGATGGTGATATTAGAGTCATGCTAGTTGAGTAGTTGTGAATTTGAGAAATACTTGTGTTAAAGTTTGTGATTCCCGTAGCATGCACGTATGGTGAACCGTTATGTGATGATGTCGGAGCATGATTTATTTATTGATTGTCTTCCTTATGAGTGGCGGTGGGGGTTGAGCGATGGTCTTTTCCTACCAATCTATCCCCTAGGAGCATGCACGTAACACTTTGCTTTTATAACTTGTATATTTTTGCAATAAGTATATGAGTTCTTTATGACTAATGTTGAGTCCATGGATTATACGCACTCTTCTTCCTTCCACCATTGCTAGCCTCTATAATACCGCACACTTTTCACTGGTATAATACACCCACCATATACCTTCCTGAAAATAGCCACCATACCTACCTATCATGGCATTTCCATAGCCATTCCGAGATATATTGCCATGCAACTTTCCACCGTTTCGTTTATTATGACACACTCCATCATTGTCATATTGCTTAGCATGATCATGTAGTGGACATCGTATTTGTGGCAAAGCCACCATTCATAATTCTTTCATACATGTCACTCTTGATTCATTGCATATACCGATACACCACCGGAGGCATTCATATAGAGTCATATTTTGTTCTAAGTATCGAGTTGTAATTGTTGAGTTGTAAGAAAATAAAGTTGTGATGATCTTCATTTTTAGAGCATTGTCCCAAGTGAGGGAAGGATGATGGAGACTATGATTCCCCCACAAGTCAGGATGAGACTCCAGACGGAAAAAAGAGGCCATAAAAAAAGAGAAAAGCCCCAAATAAAAAAATGAGAGAAAAGAGAGAAGGGACAATGTTACTATCCTTTTACCACACTTTTGCTTCAAAGTAGCACCATGATCTTCATGATAGAGAGTCTCTCATTTTGTCACTTTCATATACTAGTGGGAATTTTTCATTATAGAACTTGTCTTGTATATTCCAATGATGGGCTTCCTCAAAATGCCCTAGGTCTTCGTGGAGCAAGCGAGTTGGATGCACACCCACTTAGTTTCTTTTGTTGAGCTTTCATATACTTATAGCTCTAGTGCATCCGTTGCATGGCAATCCCTACTCACTCACATTGATATCTATTGATGGGCATCTCCATAGCCCGTTGATACGCCTAGTTGATGTGAGACTATCGTCTCCCATTTTGTATTCTCCACAACCACCCTTCCATTCCACCCATAGTGCTATATCCATGGCTCACGCTCATGTATTGCGTGAAGATTGAAAAAGTTTTGAGAATGTCAAAAGTATGAAACAATTGCTTGGCTTGTCATCGGGGTTGTGCATGATTTAAATACTTTGTGTGGTGAAGATAGAGCATAGCCAGACTATATGATTTTGTAGGGATAGCTTTCTTTGGCCATGTTATTTTGAGAAGACATGATTGCTTTGTTAGTATGCTTGAAGTATTATTATTTTTATGTCAATATGAACTTTTGTCTTGAATCTTTCGGATCTGAATATTCATACCACAAGTAAGAAGAATTACATTAAAGTTATGCCAAGTAGCACTCCGCATCAAAAATTATCTTTTTATCATTTATCTACTCGAGGACGAGCAGGAATTAAGCTTGGGGATGCCTGATACGTCTCCAACGTATCTATAATTTTTGATTGCTCCATGCTATATTATCTACTGTTTTGGACATTATTGGGCTTTATTATCCACTTTTATATTATTTTTGGGACTAACCTATTAACCGGAGGCCCAAATTGTAACTGTCAGTTTTTTTTGCCTATTTAGAGTTTCACACAAAAGGAATATCAAATGGAGTCCAAACAGAATGAAACCTTCGGGAACATGATTTTCTCACCGAATATGATCCAGGAGACTTGGACCCTACGTCAAGAAAGAAAGGAGGAAGGCACGAGGTAGGGGGGCGCGCCCACCCCCCAGGGCGCGCTCTCCACCCTCGTGGGCCCCCTGTTGCTCCACCGACGTACTCCTTCCTCCTATATATACCTACGTACCCCCAAACGATCGAATACGGAGCCAAAAACCTAATTCCACCGCCGCAACCTTCTCAGCACTCCACGAGATCCCATCTTGGGGCCTGTTAGAACTCACGGAAGGGGAACCCATCATGGAGGGCTTCTACATCATCACCATAGCCTCTCCGATGAAGTGTGAGTAGTTTACCTCAGACCTTCGAGTCCATAGTTATTAGCTAGATGGCTTCTTCTCTCTTTTTGGATCTCAATACAATGTTCTCCCCCTCTCTCGTGGAGATCTATTCGATGTAATCTTGATTTTGCGGTGTGTTTGTTAAGACCGATGAATTGTGGGTTTATGATCAAGATTATCTATTAACAATATTTGAATCTTCTCTGAATTCTTTTATGTATGATTGGTTATCTTTGCAAGTTTCTTCGAATTATCAGTTTGGTTTGGCCTACTAGATTGGTTTTTCTTGCAATGGGAGAAGTGCTTAGCTTTGGGTTCAATCTTGCGGTGTCCTTTCCCGGTGTGATGGGGGCAGCAAGGCACGTATTGTATTGTTGCCATCGAGGATAATATGATGGGGTTTTTATCATATTGCATGAATTTATCCTCTACATCATGTCATCTTGCTTAAGGCATTACTCGCTTTCCATGAACTTAATACTCTAGAAGCATCTTTGGATAGCGGTCGATGAGTGGAGTAATAGTAGTAGATGCAGGTGAGTCGGTCTACTTGTCTCGGACGTGACGCCTATATACATGATCATACCTAGATATTATCATAACTATGCTCAATTACATCAATTGCTCAACAAGAATTCGTTCACCTTTGTAAAATAATTATGCTCATGAGAGAAGCCACTAGTGAAATCTATGGCCCCCGAATCTATATTCATCATATTAATCCTCTAATACTTTATTATTTCCTTTGCTTTTTTACTTTTCTTTTATTTTACTTTGCATCTTTATCACAAAAATACCAAAAATATTATCCTATCATATCTATCAGATCTCACTCTAAGTAAGTATTTGTGAAGGGATTGACAACCCCTTATCGCGTTGGTTGCGAGGAGTTATTTGTATTGTGCAGGTGCGAGGGACTCGCGCGTAGCCTCCTACTGGATTGATACCTTGGTTCTCAATAACTGAGGGAAATACTTACGCTACTTTGCTGCATCATCCTTTCCTCTTCAAGGAAATCCAACGCAGTGCTCAAGAGGTAGCACCTATATAAGTAGAACTAGCCACCACAGTAGAGGCATCGGATAGTGCACCGAGTCCTCACCAAACAAGTTCGACAAGCACACGAACACCTCAACCTCAGGAGGCTGTTCTTCCCCTTGTATTGTTCTTCATTAGCCCAAGAGGCAATCCACCAACACCACACTGGAGTAGGGTATTACACCACAACGGTGGCACGAACCAGTATAAATCTCGTATCTTTCTGAGTTGAGAGTTCGTCGAGTTCGTCCGCGAGATCTTAGCAAGTTAGGGCGTGGATCGATAGGAGGGAAAGAACTTCGCGCGCACCCCAGAGTTCGAACCTTAAGGGTTTTGCCGGAACCCCAGATCCGACACAAATTGCTACCTCAATTCGATGACGAGGCCCTCGAGCCCGTACCATCAACACGTAATGCGGCTAACCGACCACCACGTGGCCGGGATAAACCGGCAACTCAAGCCGAACACCAGCCCATACCACCTAGCCGTAAAGGCAGAGATATAATAGCCTGGGGATATACATATGACCTGCAGTAAGACCTGGACCATAGAGCAGGTCAGACCAGATCGATCTACGGATCACGAGGGCGTGCCCCGACACGCGACGACGGCTATCTAGCCAGACGGGACAAGCATAATCACGCCCGGGCCGAAAACCACAGACGGACTCCATCCGAGCTACGTCGCGACTTGGCCGGATATAGAGCCGCCGCACACACCCTCTGCTTCATTGATGAAGTAATGGAGCACAAATTCCCAAAAGGGTTTAAACCCGTGAATATTGAATCATATGACGGAACAATGGATCCCGCGGTATGGATTGAGGATTTTCTTCTCCATATTCAAATGGCCGACGGTGATGATCTTCATGCCATCAAATACCTCCCGCTAAAACTCAAAGGACCAGCTCGTCACTAGTTGAACAGCCTGCCTGAGAATTCCATCGGCAGCTGGGAGGACTTGGAAGACGCTTTCCGCGACAACTTCCAAGGTACATACGTCCGACCTCCGGATGCCGATGACTTAAGTCACATAGTTCAACAGCCCGGAGAATCAGCCAGGAAATTCTGGACTAGGTTCTCAACTAAAAAGAACCAGATCGTCGACTGTCCGGATGCCGAAGCCCTAGCGGCCTTTAAGCATAGCATCCGCGACGAATGGCTCGCCCGACACCTCGGCCAGGAAAAGCCGAAGTCCATGGCAGCCCTCACGACGCTCATGACCCGCTTTTGCGCGGGCGAAGATAGCTGGCTAGCCTGTAGCAATAATAATTCAAGCGAACCTGGCACCTCTGAAGCCAGAAATAGCAACGGCAAGCCCCGACACAACAGGCACAAGCGTCGAAACAATGGTGATAATATCGATGACACGACGGTCAACGCCAGACTCAGTGGCTCCAAATCCGGCCAGCGGAAGAAGCCATTCAAAAGGAACAATTCGGGCTCATCCAGCTTGGACTGCATACTCGATCGTCCATGTCAGATCCACGGCACCCCCGATAAACAAGCCAATCATACCAACATAAGCTGTTGGGTTTTTAAACAGGCCGGTGATGTCTACTACGCAACCTTCTTCTTGTAGACGTTGTTGGGCCTCCAAGTGCAGAGGTTTGTAGGACAGTAGCAAATTTCCCTCAAGTGGATGACCTAAGGTTTATCAATGCTGGGAGGCGAGGGATGAAGATGGTCTCTTTCAAACAACCACGCAACCAAATAACAAAGAGTCTCTTGTGTCCCCAACACACCCAATACAATGGTAAATTGTATAGGTGCACTAGTTCGGCGAAGAGATGGTGATACAAGTGCAATATGGATGGTAGATATAGGTTTTTGTAATCTAAAAATATAAAAACAGCAAGGTAACAAGCGATAAAAGTGAGCGTAAACGGTATTGCAATGGTAGGAAACAAGGCCTAGGGTTCATACTTTCACTAGTGCAAGTTCTCTCAACAATAATAACATAACTAGATCATATAACTATCCCTCAACATGCAACAAAGAGTCACTCCAAAGTCACTAATAGCGGAGAACAAACGAAGAGATTATGGTAGGGTACGAAACCACCTCAAAGTTATTCTTTCCAATCAATCCGTTGGGCTATTCCTATAAGTGCCACAAACAGCCCTAGAGTTCGTACTAGAATGACACCTTAAGACACAAATTAACCAAAACCCTAATGTCACCTAGATACTCCAATGTCACCTCAAGTATCCGTGGGCATGATTATACGATATGCATCACACAACCCCAATTCAACTATTCAAACCAACACATAGAACCTCAAAGAGTGCCCCAAAGTTTCTACCGGAGAATCACGACGAAAACGTGTGCCAACCCCTATGCATATGTTCTTGGGCGGAACCCGCAAGTTCATCACCAAAACATACATCAAGTGAATCACGTGATATCCCATTGTCACCACAGATACGCACGGCAAGACATACATCAAGTGTTCTCAAATCTTTGAAGACTCAATCCGATAAGATTACTTCAAGGGGAAAACTCAATCCATTACAAGAGGGTAGAGGGGGAGAAGAAACATAGGATCCAACTATAATAGCAAAGCTCACGATACATCAAGATCGTGCCAAATCAAGAACACGAGAGAGAGAGATCAAACACATAGCTACTGATACATACCCTCAGCCCCGAGGGTGAACTACTCCCTCCTCGTCATGGAGAGCGTCGGGATGATGAAGATGGCCACCGGTGAGGGTTCCCCCCTCCGGCAGGGTGCTGGAACAGGGTCCCGATTGGATTTTGGTGGCTCTGGAGGTTTTGCGGCGGCGGAACTCCCGATCTATTTTCTGTTCTGGAAGTTTTAGGGTACGTAGGTATATATGGGTGCAGGAAGTACGTCGGTGGAGCTTCGGGGGCCCCACGAGGCAGGGGGCGCGCCCCCACCCTCGTGGCTTCCTTGTTCCTTCCTTGACGTGGGGTCCAAGTCCATCCGGTAGCTTTCCTTCCAAAAATAACTTCTCCAGTTGATTTCGTTCCGTTTTGACTCCGTATGATATTCCTTTTCTTCGAAATACTGAAATAGGCAAAAAAACAGCAAATCTGGGGTGGGCCTCCGGTTAATATGTTAGTCCCAAAAGTAATATAAAAGTGGAACATAAAGCCCAATGTTTCCCAAAACAGTAGATAATATAGCATGGAGCAATAAAAAATTATAGATACATTGGAGACGTATCAGCCGGCAAGTTAAATACCGAGATCAAGGAGAAGGGGTCGCAAAGTGAGGACGACAACAAGGAGCCACATCAGCGAACACAGGGGACGAAGAAGTCCCCAGGTTAAAATGATGAACATGATATACGTTACCCATATCCCCAAGAGGGAGCGCAAACGTGCGCTCAGGGACGTCTATGCGATAGAGCCAGTCGCCCCAAAATTCAACCCATGGTCGTCCTGCCCGATCACCTTCGATCGCAGGGACCATCCGACCAGTATCCATCATGGCGGTTCAGCCACACTGGTCCTCGACCCAATTATTGATGGATTCCACCTCACGCGAGTCCTCATGGATGGTGGCAGCAGCCTCAACCTGCTCTATCAGGATACAGTCCGCAAAATGTGCATCAATCCATCAAGGATCAGCCCACAAAAACTACCTTTAAAGGAGTAATGCCAGGTGTAGAGGCCCGCTGCACGGGTTCAATCACATTGGAAGTTGTCTTCAGATCTCCGGACAACTTCCGAAGCAAAGACTTGATCTTCGACATCGTCCCATTCCGCAGTGGCTATCACGCACTGCTTGGATGAACTGCATTTGCTCAATTCAATGCGATGCCGCACTATTCTTATCTCAAACTTAAGATGCCCGGACCACGTGGTTTCATAACAGTCAATGGAAATACGGAGCTCTCCCTCCGTACTAAGGAGCACACCGCGGCCCTGGCAGCGGAAGTATAGAGCGGCCTTATCAAACAGAACCTTAATTCGGCGGCCAAGCTCCCGTACATTGTCAAACAAGTCCAGACTACTCTGCAGTAGGACAGTCCAGCTCGTCAGGAGCTCGACTAGCAATTCGGCCTCCATCTCAGTCTCGACCAAATGGCGGTGTACGTACCGTGCATACATAACTACAGACTCAAAATATCATGGTCATAGATAGAGGCGTAACTTGATTGTGGTCTATCATACGGCTCCCACGCATACTTTTCCTTTTCCTTTTTACCATTTTTTAGTATTTTCTTTCACAGGCCCCTCCCGACAGCCTGACCATCGGTCCTTTCGAAGGATAGATCTACCAAGGCGGCAAGCAGTACAGACGTGTGTGGGATTCTCTAGATGTTCTTCTTGACGATCATTCTACCTATTTTTGGGACCCGCACGCAGCTCCCCCTTGGTCTTGGCATGTTAAATAGCTAGGTTGCTTATCACACTATTTGTACAAATATGCTTTGACGTATTAATCAAACTATAATGGAAACAGTTTGCGGCCCAACTTATGTGCCACTAGCTTACTACATTTTATTTCGCTATTCTTATCGATTGCACCCATACACTTTGGTATGCTTTAATTCGCCAGGGGCTTCATTTTGCTCCATACTACGACAACAAAGTCCGAACACTTTTTATAAGTATAGTTTGGCACCCCGAAATTAGCATTATATGCATCGACTCCGAATCATGTCTTAGGTCAATAGTTGGGTTGCCCGGCTCCTGTGCTTGCTACCTTACGTTCCTTCCTATCGGCTAAGGTAGTAAAGGGAGAACTACTGCGATTGTGTTTCTGGTTTATCAGAGCAAACACCTCAATAGAGAAAGCCGAAAACTGACTGTCATGATGCGGCGAGAGCGGGTCAGCTATTCGGAGGTTAAAAATCTTTTGTGATTTTTTCCGCATTATGTGATGAATAGACCTCTACCTGATCAGGTGTTTACAGCACCCTAGTCCAGATTAAATACTAACTAGGGGTTGCACCTACATTTCTATTGTCAAACTCCTATGGCTAAGTGAGGGTGATAAAGCCACATAGTCCGATTGCCTGGTTCGTTGCGCTAAATACCTCCTTCAAGGACCAAACTATTGGATCAAGAGTGTTTAGATTCCATCCCAAACACCCCCGTACTACCTACGTGGGGCTGAAGCCGACGACTGGCCAACTCTCAGATTCAACAAAACGGCTGCACAGGAGGTAGAATTTTAAAAAACAACAAGCATTATATTACATAACGGCTTTGTTTCAGAATACACGAAGGAACAATATGAATGACTTCATTCAAAGATAATGTCTTTTGAACACTGGCCCTCTGTAATGCGGGATCCCTTCAGGACATCATCAAAATACCGCTCGGTCGTGCGGTGCTCCTTGCCCGCGGGCGGTCCCTCGGTCGCAAGATTGACGGCGTCCATCTTCGCCCACTGCACCTTGACACGGGCGAAGGCCATCCGTGCACCTTCGATGCAGACCGACCGCTTGATGGCATCAAGCCGAGGGCAGGCATTGACCAGCCGCCTCACGAGCCCGAAGTAGCTGCTAGGTATGGCTTCGGCAGGCCATAAACGGATTATCAAATCCTTCATGGCCAGTTCGGCCACCCTATGCAGTTCGGTCAACTGCTTTAGCTGATCGCTAAAGGGCACCGGATGCTCTGGTGCAAGGTACTGCGACCAGAACAACTTCTTCGTTGAGCTCCCCTCTTCGGCTCGGAAGAAATCCGAAGCGTCAGCAACACTGCACAGCAGATCTGCAAATGCCCTTGGAGAACTCTAAATCCAGGTCAGTAAGAGGAACCTTTTCCTCACATACTTGCTCTGCATAATAAAAGCCTTACCCGCCGCGATTTTTCTGGCCTCCTGGATTTCCTGGAGGGCGCCCTAGGCTTCAACCCGGGCATCGTGTGCGCTTTGGCGGGCCTTGGCAAGTTCGGACTCGTGATCCGCAATATTACGCTCCAAGCACTCGCATTTCTTCAAGGCGTCCTGGAGCTCCTGCTGGACCTAACCAACCCTGGCCTCGTGTTTTTTGCGAGCGACTTGTTCCTTTGCTGCTCTCTCCTGGGCTTCGGCCAACGCCTTCTTGAGGGTCTCCACCTCGGTCGCTACTCCTACAAATTATCATGGCACTATTGTCGGAGTAATTGGGCACGAATACCCCGAAGACGGCAAGACGATATTTCAAGACATCGGGGCTAGCAAAGCCCCTCAGTCTGACTGCCCGGCCGCTTCTGCCGGCTCTCCGTCCGCCCTTTCTGCCCGACAGCCGGGTGCCAGACCCGACCCGACAAGACCCGACGTGGCGGCCATACGCCGACAAGACACCGACGGACCATCGTACCACAGCGTCATCTCTGATGTACCGTGTCCCCGAGTCTTGATTTATAAAGTACCCCAGGGGACAAGCATGGCATGCACCATGCCTAGGCCATGCCACTACATAGCTTGGTTTGTAAGCTACCCAAGGTAGCTTACAACCAACGCTACCACCACCTAGCTTACATGCTAAGCTAGCCTCACACTATATAAAGGGGCACACATCCATCCATCCAGGGGATGGACTCATTCTCACACACACGCATGCATACATGCCCAGGCACACCCATTCGGCCAAGAGCAACGACCATCATACTACATACATGCATATACGAAACCAGATGCTTGTGGCACTGTTTCTAGAGACAGCTCCAGGAGCACTCTGTACCAGATATACCAGATACACTCAGACATGCAGCAGCAGGAGTATTATCTCTCCGGAGAGCTCCGAAGCTGGGTAAACCACCGCGTGCTACTCGCATACCCGCTTCCGGTCCTATCAGCAGCAGTCTTACCCACACACTAAGCCCTTGAGGCATCTGTCGCCTCGCAAGCCCCCCGTGAGAATACCACGACAGTTGGCGCCCACCATGGTGTGGTACTTTGCTACCACGCTGCTGCTGGTTTCGCTTGATCCGGCGGGACCATTTTAAATCCTCACTGCGGCGGCGTCGCGCCGTCTCTCGATGGCGGGCGAGGACTTGACATCGACTTCGCCCGGAGTGGCGCGAGCGGCGCGTCCTATTGTCGGCCCGCCGTCTTCTCCGCCGCGGCGTCGCGCCGTCTCTCTGGTAGCGCTCGGGGGCTCGACTTCCACCCGCCCCCGGAGCGGCCGCGCGGGACGTCGCGCCCTCGCCGTCATCCTCTTCGTCTTTACCACCGCGGCGTCACGCCGTCCCTTCGATAGCGGTCGGGGGCACGACAACGACAATGCCCCCGGAATGGCCGTGAGGGGCGCCGCGTCCTCGCCGTCGGCCTCGCCCTCTTCGCCACCACCGTTGCGACGTCGGCTATCTTTCCGCGCGCGCCGCGCGCGGCGCGTCGCTTCGTCGGCCGCGTCCGTCCGCGCCCCGCTCGTTTCTACTCCCGTCCGCGCTGCGCTTTGCTTTGGCCGGAACGGGTGTTCTCTACTTCATACACCATCTTTGCAAGCTAGCTAAATGCAAGTCAACAAGGGACAAACCATTAGCCATACCATAGCCATACACAGCTTGTACGCATCCCAGATAATGGTCAGACACTTCCTGTACACTAGCAAAATCGTGTTCAGATACTAGCCTTGCATTAATCAATGCCCATGCGCTTCCAAAATCCATGGCGTTGGTGTCCGGCTGTAGCAGCTCCTGCTGCATCCTCGCGCTGCTTCTGCCCCGCCAACTCCCCTCGTCGCGGCTGCGGCCTCTTCCTGCTCCTGAGCCGTGGCTGCTGCAGGCTCCCCCATCCGCATGCCCAAGCTGTCCCATTGCTCGCTGCTCTGTATCTCACTGCGGCCACGGCGGTCGGCCATCCCCAGCGCAGGATCCCTCGGCCCTCGAGCGGCTGCTCCCCTGCATGGCCTCTGCTCAGGTCGTCCCCGCCGGCGACGCTCTCGCCAGTTCCGGCCGGACGCCCCGCGGCCGTCGGCTTCGCCCCGGCCGGCTCCGCCTACGCTGACGGCCTCGCTTCCGCGCTCCCGGTAGGCTCTGAATCCCCGCCGAGTTGCCTCCACCTGCGGCCGGCACCGGCTCCGCCTCGCGCTGGCCGACTTCCCCGCCACCCGGCCCGTCGCCTTCGCCCGCGCCGGCTTCCCGGCAACCCCTGCCGGCTCCACGCGCAGGCCTTGGGCCGGCTCCCCGTCGCCTCCTCATGCCGCTGGCCTTGAGGGGCTCCTCCGCCCGACCTCCGGGTCGCCACGCCAAGCTCGCCGTCCTCTGCGCCGGGTCCTCCCCTCCCCGGGCTCCCTCCAGCGCCGCCGGCTCCGCGCCCGCGAGTCCACCTCGGCAGGCCGGCCTCCCGCACGTCGGCCTCACGTCACCGCTGCTCCGGGCCGACTCCTGCTGCCGGGTCCCCACTGCGGCCTCCCGCGGCCGCCGGGTCCGCCGGCTTCGGCTCCCCCGGCGTCGGATCCTCCGCTCCGACTCGCCACCAACCGGGTCGCCACTGCGGCCTCCCGCGCGCCGGCTCTATCTTGGTGCGCCAGCCGGGTCCCCGCGCCCTCCCCGCAACCCGGCCCGCCCCCCCCCCCCCCCCCTCCGCGCTGCTGCACTCGTCCGCCCGGCAGGCTGCTCCGCCCGCCGCCCCCTTCGCCGACTCCGCCAGTTCCGGCCGCCTGCCGGCTTCACGCACGCCGGCTGCTCGTCGGCCTCGCGGCCAGCTCGCTGCCCGCGCCGGATGAACCGACCCGCGACTCGGCTGCATCTCTCCGCCTCCGCTCGCCCGCGCTCACGCCCTCGAGCGCGGCGCCGGCTTCGCCAGCTCCGGCCGCGTGCCGGCTTCGTGTAGGCCGGCTGCTCGTCGGCCTCCCGGCCGTCGGGTCCGCTCCGCCTGTGGCCGCCCGCTGCAGCTGCCCGCTTCGGTCGCCTGTTCCACGCGAAGAGAAGGAAGACTCAGTCAATCCTGCTCAAAAAAAAGAGGGGGCCGGGCGAGACAAAAGTCAAGGGCGGGCGAGACAAAAGTCAAGGGCCGGCTGCCCAAGCCGGCTGAGAAAGAAGTGGCCGGGTGCTAAAGAAAGAGAGAGAGAGAAAAAAAAAGGATCTCACTGCGCAGACTGCAGTCCAGCCGACTGCTCCAGTCGACCGCCCACATCGCTGCCCGGCCGGCTGGTTCGTCTGCCCGCTCGCTGCCTGGGTGACCGACGAGCCGGGTCGGCTGCCGGTGAAGAAGAAAAAAGTAGTTCTTGGGAGATCGGCCATTGCCGTGATCGGCCCGAATCTCGAGGGCTACACCGGTAGTCTTGACACGCCCGGTGAATAAGAAGACAAAGTAGTTCTTGAGAGATCCGGCCCGGCGCTTTCGTGATCGGCCGAATCTCGGGCTACACCTAGTCTGTTGGCGCCCGCCAAGATTGCGAGACAAAGAGAAAGGTTTGTCCATTGCTAGCATCCGTGAAGAAGAAAAAAGAAGAAAAAGGGTGTTGCAAGACGCCTCGCCGCTGGTCGGTCGAGCGACCGGGGAGCCCTTCGAGCACCGAGGGGCTCGAAGGCTACACCAATGGTCTTGGCGGCCTCATGACGCCGATTCGGCCGGTGTCTTCGACGACCGCTTGTTGCCACGAAAATCAATGTGAGCTCCTCCGCGTATTTTGCATCACGCAAGACGAATAATCGGCGATGCTCGGGGCTATCTCCGCATTTTTATTACGGTTGCCTCCTTTATTACGCCCGGCGCTTGACCGAGTTGGAAGTGGCCGCAACTTTGAGACGTTTGTTCCATGAGCGGCTTAGTAGCGTCTTGTGATACCAAAGGCTCACTCTTAGTCACGGACCGCATGAGCTGTCCTGGCTAACAAGGGTGAACGCTGGAGAGCCACCCACGCAAAAACGCCGAGAAGAAAGCAGTTCGGGTGACCCGGCGTTCCTTTATGAGTATCGGCTCGGTCGAATCTGCTCCTAGAAATTAAAGTCTTGTACACTCGCTCCATGCCCACTCTCGACCATGAGACCATGAGCAGAGGCTGTCCAAACAGCGAGAGCACATGCCAAAGAGTGGAGGGAACATGAAAAAGATTGAAGGGGGCTCGGACGAAACCGAGTCGGCACCCTCCGCATAAAACTTGCAATGCTAAAAGCAAACATTTGATATATCTGCGTGGACTAAATTTGTCTTTTTCATGATCATTTCTACAAACACTCGCCAAAAAACCTCCGTCTAACTTTGCCAAGTTGCCCAGAGGCTTGGGGGCTACTGTCGGAGTAATGGGGCACGGATACCCAGAAGACGACAAGACGATATTTCAAGACATCGGGGCTAGCAAAGCCCTCGATCCGACTTGCCCGGCAACCTGGCGGCTCTCTGTCCATTGCTCTGCCCGGCATTGCCATTGTCATTAAGCCAACCAGCCATTTGGAGCCCGACCCGACAAGACCCCGACGTGGCAGCCATACCGCCGACAAGACACCGACGGGACGATCGTACCGCGACGTCATCTACAGTGTACCGTGTCCCCTGGGTACTGATTTGTAAAGTACCCAAGGAGACAAGCATGGCATGCACCATGCCTAGGCCATGCCACTACATAGCTTGGTTTGTAAGCTACCCAAGGTAGCTTACAACCAACGCTACCACCACCTAGCTTACATGCTAAGCTAGCCTCACACTATATAAAGGGGCACACATCCATCCATCCAGGGGATGGACTCATTCTCACACACACGCATGCATACATGCCCAGGCACACCCATTCGGCCAAGAGCAACGGCCACCATACTACATACATGCATATACGAAATCAGATGCCTGTGGCACTGTTTCTGGAGACAACTCGAGGAGCACTCTGTACCAGATATACCAGATACACTCAGACATGCAGCAGTAGGAGTATTATCTCTCCGGAGAGCTCTGAAGCTGGGTAAACCACCGCGTGCTACTCGCATACCTGCTCCCGGTCCTATCAGCAGCAGTCTTACCCACACACTAAGCCCTTGAGGCATCTGTCGCCTCGCAAGCCCCCCGTGAGAATACCACGACAACTATGGTCAACACAAATCATTCATCCTTTCTGAATCTACACAAGGTCATTGCATACCTTGATGGTCCTCCAGCTGTTTTTTGACACGGCCGAGCTCTTTCTCGGTCCGCTCCAGACTCTGCTTCAGTCCGAAGACTTCAGTAGAATGGGAGGTCGCAGCCAGCAGCGACGCCTGCTTATTCACATAGACATGTATGGTTAGTCTCCTGCGAAAATTATTTGATCCTCTGTCCGGCTTTTCTTTCCGAACACCGGACTAAGTCTCGAGACTCTTGTCTATACTATGACATTCTTTTGTATAATTATGTCGCATAACTCAAAGCTCGTTAGGAGGCAGTGCGAGCTTCGGTCAGTCCGCTCTTAACGGATGAACCTTCTCAACCACCCGTACCCATAAGGATCTTTGTGTTCCTCAACAATGGAAGCGCTTTGCGGCGCTTCAGTAGAAATATCTGGTGCCTCTGGATGGACAGAGGTCACCGGTGGAATCGGTGCACCTCCTTCTTTCGAAGGAGGCTGCTTGCCTGGTTCTGGAGCTGTATAGGTCTCCAGAACTGTATTTGGCTGGGGGCCGAATTGGGTATGGCCCCCATCGCCAGTTTCCATGGGGATCTGCTCCCCCATGTGTCCGGCGGCCGAGGTATCATCCTCTGGCGCCACCCTCACGGCCTCCTGCGTCTCTCCCTGGCCTGGCAAGGTCCTTCGGGACAACACCTCGGCGTCGTCCGTGGCCTTGGGAGAGGAGGCCGCTGGAAGGGACCCGCTGTCCGTCACCTTTGGATCCAGCGAATTCCTCGAAGATGAGGATCGCTGGAGGTCGGAACGAGCCGGACTGCAGCGCATGATTCAACATGTTAAAACCATGAAGTAAAGGAGCTGGATTTGTGTGTGTGCGTCTTTGAGTACTTACGATTCGGCTAGGGGCTTATCCCTGGGGTTCCACTCGGAGCTGTTGTCGATGTCCTACGTGGAGTTCTTCGCGAGGGAAACCTTCCCCTTCTTGGATGCCTCTGCCTCCAGATGCATGGAGGCCGCCCTTTTATTCCTTCCCCCCTCCGCGGGAGAGTTGCTTTCCTCCTCCTCCTCGTCATCCTCGGTGGGGGAGGAGTGTGTCTCGGCGTCTTCGGACGTCGCGTCCGAATTGCCCTTACGACGGAGGCCACTCCTGATCTCCTTGGCCTTCTTCTCCGGCGTTTGGTAGGGCGCCGGAACCAGCACCTTCGTCAGAAGTGGGATTGCTTGGTTTTCGGGCAGCGGAGCCGGACACTGAATCCGCTCCGCCTTCCTTGTCCAGCCCTGAAAAAACAAATAGCGATTTTTAGGCGTCTTCCTTGAGTATGCAAGTAAAGGATACACCTTGAAAATACGAAAAACTTACCGGACTGGCGGGATGGGCCAGGTTGTGCCCACGGTCCTCGGTCGTTGCCGGCCACGTCTCGTTGGCCTTAAAGAGCACCTTCTAGATCTCTTCGTGCGTAGTGCCGAAGAACTGTTGCAAGGTCTGGTGCTCGGCCGGATCAAACTCCCACAAATGGCAAGTCCGGCTTTGGCACGGAAGGACCCGGCGAACAAGCATCACCTAGATCACATTGACAAGCTTGATATTCTTGTCTACCATGCTCCTGATGCACGTCTGAAGCGCTGTCAGCTTGTCCGACAAAGACCAGTCCAGGCCCGTTGTTGGTGTCAAAACCGGCAGATCTCGGGTAGGGGGTCCCGAACTGTGCGTCTAAGGTTGATGGTAACAGGAGACGGGGGACACGATGTTTACCCAGGTTCGGGCCCTCTCTATGGAGGTAATACATTACTTCCTGCTTGATTGATCTTGATGAATATGAGTATTACAAGAGTTGATCTACCTCGAGATCGTAATGGATAAAACCCTAAAAGTCTAGCCTGTATGACTATGATTATGATTGCCTCTACGGACTAAGCCCTTCGGTTTATATAGACACTGGAGGGGACTAGGGCTGTACAAAGTCGGTTACAGAGAAATGAATCTTCATATCAGGGCGCCAAGCTTGCCTTCCACGCCAAGGAGAGTCCCATCCGAACACGGGAGAGAGTCTTCGGTCTTGTATCTTCACAGCCCATCAGTCCGGCCCACGTACCATAGTCCGGACGCCCGAGGACCTCTTAATCCAGGACTCCCTCAGTAGCCCCCTGAACCAGGCTTCAACGACGAGGTGTCCGGCATGCAGATTGTCTTCGACATTGCAAGGTGGGTTCCTTCTCCGAATACTCCAACACAGTCTTCGAACACAACGAACGTGTCCGGCTTTGCAAAACAAGTACCACACACCACCGCAGAGAGTATAATATTTCACGAGTCCAAACCGTTGAATTTTTTTGTAGCGTGATATCACGTCCCTGCCTGGTTATTATTTTGAACCGTTTTTCGGCCTGCCGCTTCACATTTCAAGATGTGGTTTCTATTGGCACGTCTTGTCGCAGCAGAGATCGTGTCCCCTCATTACGGGATTCTCATCAATACGGGCGTGGGTAATCCAACCGTGCCGTCTGCACAGCCCTTGGGAACAGGCGAGTTTTAAGGCGAGTGGGGAGGCGCTTGATATTCACTGCCTTTATAAGGAGATAAGGATTCCTTTCTTTCACCCACGCCTTCTCTCTCTTTGCCCTCCCATTCTCGAGCTCCAGCACCCAAGTCCTCATCCTTTCCACCTCAAGAAAGCACTCGACCATGTCCGGATCTGGAGTGCAAGGCAAGTGGATGGCCTCCTCCGCCAAGGAGAAGGACATCACCAAGCTTCGGGAGGCCGGGTACCTGGCCAAAGAAATCACGCACCGGCTTCCGGCCAAGGGGCAGATCGTCCCTACCCCGAAGCCCAAGGAGAGGGTGGTGTTCATCCCCCATTTCGTCCGCGGGCTAGGATTTCCTCTCCA
The DNA here is from genome assembly GCA_021605145.1 of Aegilops bicornis. Taxonomy (NCBI): domain Eukaryota; kingdom Viridiplantae; phylum Streptophyta; class Magnoliopsida; order Poales; family Poaceae; genus Aegilops; species Aegilops bicornis. The sequence continues at coordinate 230,894,281 of CM038670.1, read as the reverse complement.
CCCTTTCGTCCGTGGACTCATGTTCTATTACGGGCAAGATTTCCATGACCTAGCCCCAAACTCTTTCCTCAACATCTCGGCATTTATTGTCGTGTGCGAGGCCTTCCTCCGCATTCCACCCCACTTCGGACTATGGCTTAAGATCTTCAATGTGAAGCCAAAGGTGGTGGATGGCCAACACGCAGAGTGCGGAGGTGCCATGGTGAGCAAGATGCCCAACGTCACATGGCCCAATGGTACCTTTGTGGGAGACCGTCAAAGGGTGGTAGCAACTGTGGTTCTATGTCACAGAGCCCCGCGACGCCACCTGGGCCGCGGCTCTCGAATTCAAGTCCGGAGCCCCAATGCGGCTCACCTCCTGGCTAGAGAAGGGCCTGGATTGGTCTTCATCGGACGGTCTGACAGCGCTGCAAACGTGCATCCAGAGCATGGTGGACAAGAACATCAAGCTCGTCAATGTGATCTAGGTGATGCTAGTTCGTCGGATCCTTCCATGCCAGAGCCGGACTTGCCATTTATGGGAGTTCAATCCGGCCGAACACCAGACCTTGCAACGGTTCTTCGGAACTACGCACGAAGACATCTGGAAGGTGCTCTTTAAGGGAAACAAGACGCGGCCGGAGACGACCGAGGACCGTGGGCACGCCCTGGCCCATCCCGCTAGTGCGGTAAGTCTTTTGCGTTTCAAGGTGTATCCTTTACTTGCTTATTCAGGGAAGATACCTAAACCTCACTATTTATTTTTTCAGGGCTGGACAAAGAAGGCGGAGCGGATTCGGTGTATGGCTCCGCTGCCCGAGGAACCAGACATCCCGCTTCTGACGAAGATGCTAGTCCCGGCGCCTTACCAGGTGCCGGAGAAGAAGGCCAAGGGGGCCAGAAGTGGCCTCCACCGCAAGGGCGCTTCGGACGTGACGTCCGAAGACAGCAAGACTTACTCCTGCACCGTCGAAGACGATGACGAGGAGGAGGAAGAAAGCAACTCCCCCCTGAGGGGGGAAGGAAGAAGAGGGCGGCCTCCACAAATCTGGAGGCAGAGGTGTCCAAGAAAGGGAAGCTCTCCCGCACGGATAACTCCGCGTGGGACATCGATAGCAGCCATGAGCTACGCCCCCGAGATAAGCTCCGGGCCGAATCGTGAGTACTCAAAGACCCTGACACATTCATGTATTCAGCCTCTTTAGTTCATAGTTTTAACGTGTTGAATCATGCACTTGCAGTCCGGACCGTTCCGACCTTGAGCGATCCTCATCTTCGGGGAATTCGCTGGACCCGAAGGTGATGGATAGCGGGTCCCTTCCGGCGGCCTCCTCTCCTAGGGCCATGGATGACACCGAGGTGTTGTCCTGAAGGATCCCAGGCCAGGGGGAGACGCAGGAGGCCGCCAGGGCGGCGCCAGAGGGTGAAGCCTCGGCCGCCAAACACATGGGGGAGCAAATCCCCATGGAGACTGGCGATGGGGGCCATATTCAGTTCGGACCCCAGCCGAATACGGTCCCGGAGGCCTATGCGGCTCCGGAACCCGGCAAGAAGCCTCCTTCGAAAGGAGGAGGTGCGCCTATTCCGCCGGTAACCTCTATCCAGCCAGAGGCGCCGGACACTCTAATGGAAGCATTGCGAAGTGCTTCCATTGTTGAGGAACACCGTACCCTTATGGGTACGGTGGTTGAGGGGATTTAATCCGTGAAGGGCGGACTGACCGAAGCCTGCACAAGCCTTCTAACAGGCTTTGAGGTAAGCAACGCAATTATGTAAAAAGAATGTCACAGTATAGACAGTAGCCCCTGAGACACTGTCCGGTTTTCGAAAAGAAAAGCCGGACAGAGGATCAAACAAGTTTCGCAGGAGATTAACCAGATCAGTCAATGTGAATAAACAGGCGTCGTTATTGGCTGCGACCTCTCATACTGCTGACCTTTCCGGACTGAAGCAGAGTCTGGAGCGGGCCGAGGAAGAGCTCGGCCGCATAAGAAAGCAGCTAGAAGACAAACAATGTATGCAATGACCTTCTGTGTATCAGAAAGAATAAATGATTTGTATTAACCATAGTGACATGATATTTGTAGGAGCGGCGACCGAGGTCGAGGCCCTTAAAAAGGCGCTGGCTGAGGTCGAGGAGAGAGCTGCCAAGGAACAAGCCGCCCGCGAAAAGCACGAGGCCAGGGTCAGTGAGGTCCAGCAAGAGCTCTAGGATGCCGTGAAGAAATGCGAGTCCTTGGAGCGTGATATTGCGGCTCAAGAGACCGAACTCGCCAAGTCTTGCCAAAGCACACAAGATGCCCGGGTTGAAGCCCAGGGCGCTCTCCAGGAAATTCAAGAGGCAAAGAAGATTGCGGCGGGTAAGGCCTTCATTATGCAGAGCAAATATGTGAAGAAGAGGTACCTCTTACTAACCCGAATTTGGAGTTCTTCAGGAGCGTTTGCGGATTTTCCGCGTAGTGTTTCTGTCGCTGCGGAATTCTTCCGAGCCGAAGAGGGGAGCTCAATGGAGAAGCTGTTTTGCTCGCAATACCTTGCGCCTGAACATCCGGTGCCCCTTAGCGACCAGCTAAAACAGCTGGTCGAACTGCATAGGGTGGCCGAACTAGCCATGAAGGATTTAATAATCGGTGTAGCTGCGAAGCTATACCAGCTGACTACTTCGGGCTCGTGAAACAGCTGGTCAATGCTTGCCCCCGTCTTGACGTTATCAAGTGATCGGTCTGCATCGAGGGTGCGCGGATGGCCTTCTCCCATTTCAAGGTGCAGTGGGCGAAGATGAACGCCGTCAAGGTCGTGACCGAGGGACTGCTCGAGGGCAAGGAGCACCGCATGCCCAAGCTATATTTTGACAATGTCCTGGACGGATCCCACATTGTGGCGGAGCAGTGTGCGAAAGATGTGATCTTTGAATGAATACATTCATATTACCTCGCCCTGTATTATGAAACAAAGTCGATTATGTAATATAATGCTTGTTAAAATTTTACCTCACAATGTCTGTTTTATGAAATCGAGAGTTGGCCAATTGTAAACGGCCCCATGTAGGTAGTACGGGGGTGTTCGGGATGGAATCTAAACACTCTTGATCCAATTGTTTGGTCCTTGAAGGAGGTGTTTAGCGCAACAAACCAGGAAATCGGACTATGTGGCTTTATCAGCCTCACTTAGCCGTAGGAGTTTAACAATAAAAATTTAGGCGCAGCCCCTAGTATCCGAACTAGGGTGCTGTAAACACCTGATCGGGTAAGAACCAATTCATCGCATAATGCGGAAAAAATCGCTAAAGATTTGAAACCTTCGAAGAGCTGACCGGCTCATGCCGCATCATGACAGTCAGTTTCGGCTTTCTCTACTGAGGTGCTCATCCGGATAAACTAGGACACAATCGCAGTAGTTCTCCCTTTACTACCCTAGCCGATATAGTGGAACGTAAGGTAGTAAGCACAGCAGCCGGGCAACCTAACTATTGACCAAAGACATGATTCGGAGCCAATGCATATAATGATAAATTCGGGGTGCCGAACTATACTGTAAAAAGTGTTCAGACTTTGTTGCCGTATTATGGGGCGCAATGAAGCCCCTGGCGGATTAAAGCGTACCAAAGTGTACGGTTGCGATTTGAAAAGATTATTAAAAAAGGTTGCAAGCTAGTGCCGCAGAAGTTGGGCCGCAAACTGTTTCCATTATAGTTTGATTAATACGTCAAAGCGTATTTGTACAAGTAGTGCAATAAGCAACAGGGCTATTTAATATGTCACAACAAAGGGAGAGCTGCGTGCGGGTCCTGAAAATAGGTAGAGTGACCGTTAGAGAGACCACCTAGAAATTACCTTATACGTCAGTGTTTCTTGCTGTCTTGGTGTATCTATCCTTTCGAAAGGACCGATGATCAGGCCGTCAGGAAAGGCCTGTGGAAAAGAAACCTGAAAAGGATAAAAAAGAAAAAGTGAAAGTATTTGTGTCCAGGGGAGGTCGAGCCGTATTATGGATCACAATCTAGTTATGCCTCCGTCTATGCCCATGGTATTTTGAGTGCGTAGTTATGTACACGCGGTACAAACGCTGCCACTTGGTCGGGACTGGGAATGAGGCCAAATTGCTAGTCAAGCTCCTGACGAGCTGGGCTGTCCTGCTGCAGAGTAGTCCAAACTCATTTGACAGTGTCCGGGAGCTCGGCCGCCGAATTAAGGTTCTGCTTGAAAAGGCCGCTCTGTACTTCTGCTGCTAAAGCAGCGGTGTGCTCCTCGGTACGGAGGGAGCATTCCATGTTTCCATTGACTGTTATGACGCTGCATGGTCTGGGCATCTTGAGCTTGAGATAAGCATAGTGTGGCACCATGTTGAGTCGAGCAAATGCGGTTCGTCCCAGCAGTGCGTGATAGCCACTGCGAAAGGGGACGATATCGAAGATCAACTCTTCGCTTCGGAAGTTGTCCGGGGATCCGAAGACAACCTCTAGTGTGATTGAGCCCGTACAGCGGGCCTCTACACCTGGTATGACTCCTTTAAAGGTAGTGTTTGTGGGATTGATCCTTGAGGGATTAATGCCCATTTTGAACACCTTATCCTGATAGAGCAGGTTCAGGCTGCTACCACCATCCATGAGGACTCACGTGAGATGGAGTCCATCAATGATTGGGTCGAGGACCAGTGCGGCTGAACCGCCATGACGGATACTAGTCGGATGGTCCCTGCAATCGAAAGTGATCGGGCAGGAAGACTATGGGTTGAACTTTCGGGCGACTGGCTCCATCGCGTAGACGTCCCTGAGCGCGCATTTGCGCTCCCTCTTGGGGATATGGGTAGCGTATATCATGTTCACTATTTTAACTTGGGGGGGGGGGGGAGGACTTCTTCTGTCCCCCTGTGTTCAGCGGACAGGACTCCTCGTCATCGTCCTTGCTTTGCGACCCCTTCTCCTTGTTCTCGACATTTAATTTGCCGGCCTGTTTAAAAACCCAACATGTTGGCGTTCTGCGAACGGGGGTACCCAGACTTGCCTGCCTGCGGCCTGCGGCGTGGCTCAAGGGGTGGCCCAGGACGTCCATCTTCATCAGCACAAGCTCAAGACCCTCGCGAGGGGCCAAGCCTCGCGGGGCGGACGACAGGAAGCTTCCTCAGGCACGACCTCGTCAGGCTGGCTCGCGAGGAGGTGGAGAGATCAAGGCGGGGTACCTCACGAGGTGCCCATGACGCAAGCCATGACGACCGAGGGCGCCCGGGAAGGCGCCACCAGCCTTGATGTCCTCATTTCCTATTTGGTGCAAAGGAGGCAAGCGCGGCGAAGGATCAAGCAAAGGCAACCATTTCGGTGCAACAAGACCAAGACCAACACAACGGCAGGAAGGAGTTCATCGTGGAGCCCAAGCCGGCGTCATCGTCAGAGCCTTTGACAGTCGAGGACCAACTTTAGTCAGGATAAGTGTACTAGATGTTCCCTTTCAAAATGGCCAATTGTTGGCGCCCTTCCCGCTCAATATTTGGGAAGAGGCCCAGGGCCTCTGCCTATAAATAGGACTAGCCACCCACAAGGTAGGTGGGATCAAAGATCGGAGGACGTTGAATCTAGCAAGAGAGAGAGAGAGAGAGAGAGAGAGAGAGAGCGACCGAACTCCCCCTAGCAGTTCGTCGCCGTGAAACAGAACCCTCATGAGGCTGTTCTTCCTTGTCTTTATTCATCATCACCCTGAGGCAATCCACCACACCACACCTTTGGAGTAGGGTATTACACCACAATGGTGGCCCGAACCAAGATAAACCTTGTGTCCCTTGTGTTGCTCTTTGTGTAGTTTAGATCCTTGCGAGGCGACGAGGTGCGGGTAGGTAGGGGTGAGATCTCGCGTGCACGAGTTCGAACCTAGAGGGTCTGCCGGAACCCGAAATCCGACATTTGGCGCGCCAGTAGGTGCGCCGAATCCGCCTGCCGCTTGGCGCCCGTCGCATCGTCATCATCATGTCCGTGACCCAGTGAGCAACCCCGATCCACAGGCTGCTGGCCGCCTGTGAGCCGCTTGCCTGGCGACCCATGCCCAGGCAGCTCGCGTTCGGAGGTCTTTGCGGGCCGTGGGCGTCTGATCGAGGCAGTAGCTCTCACGCCGCGGCAGCGCGGTCGGCGGCGAGCCTCGAACCACGCCGCTGACCACGGCGCCGTACACCTGAGCAGGCGAACTCAAGGGCCGCGCTCACGGTGGCCCGAGAGCTACTGCAATGTAGGCTGCTGGAGGCGGCGCTGACGTCTTCTTGGAGAGGGTGGCAGAGCTCTGGCTTCGCGCGCCGGGGCTCACCCTTCGCACCCAATCGCCACCTCGGTCAGGCGGGCCACGCTGAGGCCCCACGCACGCCGCGCAGCTCCAAGCGGACTCCAAGGCCACTCAACGCCAACCAGGCCGTCGGCAAGACTGGGCTAGCAAGGGCGCCGCCCGCCGCCAGCGAAGGAGGACTCGCCACAGCCCACGGCCCCAGTGGGCCACCACGCTACCACCCCCAGGTGGGCACCTCAAGCAGGGCTGCGTGGCACACGGGGCACTACGGTGAAGCATTCGGGATGGCGGCCCCGGAAGAGTACATGCCCCACATGATGGATCAAGGGCACGCGCAGGAGGACGAACATGGCTCGCTCCTCGGTCCAAGCTGGAGGGACGAGGCACCCGAAGCTGAGCTCTTCCAGGAGCCCCGGGAAAGCCCTGTTGACCACGCCGGAAGAAACGATTATCGGGTACCACTAATTCCTCAGGAGCAGGCATACGCTAACCATGGATCGCAGGAGGTACAGGTCGTCGCAGCGGACGGCTGCTCCAATCCCGCAGTTTCCTACCCCTCAGGAGGAGGGCGCCGGGGGCTGTAGGAGAGGGGCCGAGATCCGGCATCACCACCATGGCGTTGGAGCAAGGCGTCCTCGGAGGTAGGCGGTGCCTCGGGGCCTACCCGGCGGAGGACCCGTGGTCGTCGGGGAACTGGCTGGCGACCGCTCTACCCCATCGGCGGGCGTCCCTCGGTCTCCGGCCGTCATCGATGGCACTAGAGTGTGGCGCAAAGCGGGGCCCTCGTCTGGCGATATGAAGCAAGGCGGTACACTGAAGAAGGCCAGTCGTGTGAAGCTTCGCCGCCCATGACACTCTCACGTAATAATGAGTGGGGTTGTACATGCCCCAGAGTCTCAGGCGCAGGCCTCGGGCCACAGGGCTCCCTCTCACGCCCAGTGGCAGCACTTAGCTCCGCGCTGGTGAGAAGACGTCCAAGACTAGACTAGGTGTCGAACGCGGCTTTTGTTCTGCTTTTCTTGCTTTTCCCCTTGGCTGTCGCTTTTTCCCCCGTTTGGATTTAAGTTGGATTTGAGCTTGCGATTTGCGTGTGTTCGGGGAAGGGGTGTTTAGTCTCGTTCGAGCAATCTCTCGCGTTCTAGTTACCACTTTGCCTCAGCTGCCTCCCCTCGTGAGCCCCTCGCGCGCCGGGCTAGGCCTAGCATGTGTGCAGCCCGGACCGCCATTACCGCGCCCTCTCAGGAGGTTCTCATCACAGGCTCAATGGGCTCGTTCAGGGAGCACTCAGAACACCACAGCCCTCCGCAGGCTATCTCGAGGCCCACGAGGGTCGAAGGTAAACAAGCCAGCCAACTCGTCACAAGGCCAGCCACTTGGCGCAGGCGTACGGGTGATATCGCATCTACTAATACGCTAACTGCAAGTTTTTACACGAGGGGCTCCCCTCACAAAATGCTCTTACAACCTTCAGGGCCAAGCCCGAACTCTATCTGCGCAGGATAAGAAAGCAGGAGCAGCACGCGGTCAATCGGATAAATCCCCCAATGCATCCTCAAGGTCACCTCCTGAATCGTCGCTGGCGTCGCTGGCCTCGCCATCGCCCTCCGCGTCGCCGTCAGCGGCGTCAGGGCCGTTCACCACGCCGCCTTCATCAGCAGCCACGACCACACCGTCGTCGTCAGTAGTGAAGGCCCTGACAAGGGCATCCACGTTGTCTTCCACCCAATGCGCCAGGTCGTCTCGGACGGCCTGGGAAGTCTTCTGCGCAATAAGCGGCATCAAAGTCGAAGTTGGGATCCATGTCCCGAAGATGGCTGAAGACGCGAGAAAAGGCACGCCCGAGCAAGGCACGACTCCTCTCCTCCACCAACCTGTTGGCTCTGCCCGACCGCACCTCCAGCTGCATCACCACATCAGTGAAGAACTGGAGGTTACCAAAGATAGTTAATCGCATGAGGCTCGCCAACGGCCCCTCGCAGATGTTGCCCAAAGGCGTGTTAGCTCTTTCCGGGCGTGCAGAGCATAGGGCCATGCTCGTGCTCAGATCTGCCGTGGCGTATCTGCGTCCTCGTTCCGCCCGGCATAACGGCCTCGGTCGTGTCCACCGGCGACGAGAAGAAGCACCTCGGCGCGGGAGGAAGTCAGCTCCTCCTACGCCACGCCAAGGGCGGCCCGGGAAGCGTCAGCCCGCCGCGTCACTTCATCCAGCTTGGCCCTCAGGGCGGCGGTCCTGCCTTCCGCTTCGGCCCTGACCAATCCCAGCCTCTCCTCGAACTCGCGCTCGAGGTTCAAGTGGGCAGCCGCCACCCGGCGATCAACCTCTTCCAGGACTCGGTCCTCCCGCGCAGCGACATCATCCTCCGCCTGCGTCACCAAGTGCTCCCTCGTCTCCAGCTGCTCAAGATCGCGGGCGCTCGGCTTTCAGCGTCGATGCCTCCTCACGTCTCGAGCTCCGCTGTTCAATCAAGCCCCTTCATCGACACAAGGGCCATCTCATGCAGCTCCACCTGCTGCTCCAGGGAATTGCTCCAGACCTGGAGCTTCCGCGCCCGCTCCTCCGCCACCTCACGCAGCCGGTCAGCCTCCCAGGCCTCCTCGACGGCCCGGGAACGGGACTCCCGTGAAGCCGCCAGCGACACCTCGGCTTTCTCATTGTCGAGGTCACGCTGGTGGCGCGCAAGGGCAATGGCCATCTTCAGCTTGCGCCTCTCTTCAGCTAGGCGCATGCCCTCAGCTTCAAGGCGCGCGTCTTCGTCAGCGAGCTCTACACCAAGTTGGCTCACTGTGTTAGCCGCCCTCTGGAGAAACCCTTGGCGAAGGGCACGACGCTTCCGGGCACGCTCGAGCATGTCTTCCGCGTCGTCCTCCGCCCCAGGTGTGCGCGGGGGCCCACAAATCAGCACTCCCCCTCTGGGCAGGGGGCTGGGGGCTGGCGCCCTCGCGATGGCCGGGCACGCCTCGCCAGAAGCCCGGCCTATAGCCGGCTCGTCCCCAAATGAAGAACGAAGGGCCGACCTCAGCCAATCGCCGTCCAAGACCAGTCGAAGAGCCCAAGGCAGGCTGGCTATACCCCGGGAAGGCTCGCAAAGGAGGGTCGCGAGGTGCGTAGAACCATGATGCGCCACAGGATGGCTCACCTCTCCGACCGGCCTCACCACGAGGGCAGTGCTTGAGCTCGGAGCGCTTGGGGACGGTGGAGAGGGCGAGGCCTGGGGGATGGCTCCTCAGCCATCTCCATGAGCTCGACAGGAAGGGCCCTGCAGAGCGAGGATCACCAAGCAACAGGAAAATAAGGAACTAGGAAAGGAGAAGTCTTAATCATCAATGGTGAAATACTTCCTGTTCTTCAGCAGGCGGCAAGCGTAATAATCACCCAAGGCATCCTTACTCTTTGGAGAGCCTCAAGTCCACGCTGAGCGGCCAGAGCTTCGGCGCAGGGGTCACCTCTGACGAGGAAGAAGCACCAAGGTGACCAGGCGTCAGGCGTCCGTCTGGCGCACGCCATGATCGCCTCACCAAGAAGGGTAGGCTGGGGCCTCGGGGCCTCGCCACGGGAGGCCGCGGGCACGCTCAACGCCGGCCCACGCCATCACGGGCCTCACGAGCTGCCACCTCGGGAGTGTCGCTGGCGTCGTCATCCCAAATGGAGGCGCCCTCGGCCTCCGGTGGCCCTTGCCTCCCTGCTCCACCACTCGAGGAAGGACCGCCGTGGGCAGCGGAAGGGCGATCCACCATGGCCCAGGTTCTCACGAGGTCCCATGAGGCTGCGGGCGCAGCCCCATTCGTCAAGCCGGGCATCCGCTTCACGAAATCACCTGCTCGAGCAAAGGTACAACAGAGCACCCCCTTGCCGGATGCTGCCAGGGAAGGGTCCCCGGTCGAGATCACGAGAACCTTCCTCGGCACTTCAGCGTCGGGTCCTCCTCCGAGCCTCATGCGGTCCTCACGCCCGAAGGCCCACATCCGGCGGGAATGGCGCCGGAGAGGGGTAATGTCGGCATAGGAGGAACTCATTCACCACCTTGGGCGCCCGTCACCCCGGCGCCCTCGGCACGCTGGCGATGCCAGACAAAGACGAGCCAGGGGCTCGTGAGTGTCTCCTGGCCCCAGCTCGAATTGGGGATAGCGGGTAATGTTGGCTCCGAAAGCAGGGGGCTGGGTACCCCGACATCCACATACAGCCACCGCTCGCGGAACCCAGGCGCGGGTGGAGGAAGGCTGAAATCAATCCCTGAGGCCGCTGTTTACAGTGCGTGATGAAGCTCACGCACCCGAGCATTGGGTGGGGTCATTTGGCGCAAAGAGAAGAAGTGGCGCAGCAAGGCAACTAAAGGAGGGATGCCCATCATCGCCTCACAGACAAAGGCGAAAACGGCAAGAAGAGTAATGGATTCGGGACCCAAATGCATCATATGGATCTGGTAATGGGAAAGCACAGCATTGAAGAAATTGGAAAAGGGGGGGAACCAGTCCCGCCCATAGGGCGTCGGCAATCTGGGACCTCGTTGACTATTCTGTCAATGGAGAAATGAGGCAGCGGGCGGACCGTCGTCCTCCGCACTCGTTGAAGATAGTGGCGAGGGCAGAATCGACCTTGTCCAAGACTTCTCGGTTGAGTATGATCGATCGACCGACCAAGCAGGAGCCGCCAAGAACGGCGGCGGGACGGAGGCACATGCTTTTTCCCTTTCCCCTTCTTCGTCGGAGCCATGGCGACAGGAAGGGGGAGGATTCGAGATTGGATTGGAAGCGGAGACTGGAGCTCGAGAGGAGGAAGAGTAGGAGATGCTCGAGCGGCGAGAAGAGGGATGACTGTGTGCAACCACGGGTCCGCTTAGCTGGGCGCAAAATAAGGAGGCATGGGGGAACAGGGACGCCCACGTCCAATCAACCGCCACGGCGCCAAGGCCGCAGGCTGTTAGGGCCCGCGGGCGCTCAGACTTTCCCTTTGCTTCTCTTCTAAGCCAAGTCCAGCGCGCCTTGGGCCGGGGCTCTTGTCGGCGTTACAGGAGCAGGGGTACCAAGACTTGCTCGCTGCGGCCCGCGGCGTGGCTCAAGGGGTGGCCCAAAGACGACCCATCTTCATCGGCACAAGCTCAAGACCCTCGCGAGGCCAAGCCTCGTGGGGACGACGGAAGCTTCCTCGGGCATGGCCTCGTCAGCCGGCTCATGAGGAGGCGGAGAGATCAAGGCGGGGTACCTCACGAGGTGCCCATGACGCTTAAGCCATGACCCAGAGGGCGCCAGGAAGGCGCCGACCAGCCTTGATGTCCTCATTTCCTCTTTGGTGCAAAGGAGGCAAGCGCAGACGAGAGCATCAAGCAAAGGCAGCCATTTCGGTGCAACAAGACCAAGACCAACACAACGGATGGAAGGAGGTCATCGTGGAGCCCAAGCCGGCGTCATCGTTAGAGCCTTTGACAGGCAGGACCAACTTTAGTCAGGATAAGTGTACTAGATGTTCCCCTTCAAAATGGCCAATTGTTGGCGCCCTTCCCGCTCAATATTTTGGAAGAGGCCCAGGGCCTCTGCCTATAAATAGGACTAGCCACCCACAAGGTAGGGGGGGATCGAAGATCGGAGGACGTTGAATCTAGCAAGAGAGAGAGAGAGAGAGAGAGAGAGAGAGAGAGAGAGCGACCGAACTCCCCCTAGCAGTTCGTCGCACCGGCCAAGAACAGACCCTCGCGAGGCTGTTCTTCCTTGTACTGTTCATCGTCAGCCCCTGAGGCAATCCACCACACCACACACTTGAGTAGGGTATTACGCCACAATGGTGGCCCGAACCAGTATAAACCTTGTGTCCCTTGTGTTGCTCTTTGTGTAGTTTAGATCCTTGCGAGGCGACGAGGTGCGTGTAGGTAGGGGGTGAGATCTCCGCGTGCACCCCAGAGTTCGAACCTAGAGGGTCTGCCGGAACCCGAAATCTGACACAACAGTATCTGTTGGTATGATTGGCTGGTTTGTCTGGGGTGCCATGGATCTGGCATGGACGATCAAGTATGCGGTCCAAGCTGTATGGGCCCGAATTGTTTCTTTTATATCGCTTCTTCCGCTGGCCGGACTTGGAGCCACTGAATCCGGCGTTGTCCGCCGTGTCGTCGGTATTGTCACCATTGCTTCGACGCTTGTGCCTGTTGGGTCAGGGCTTGCCATTGCTATTTTTGGTCTCAGAGGTGCCAGCTTCGCTTGTAGTGTTATTGTTACGGGCTAGTCAACTATCCTCGCCCGTACAAAAATGGCTCATGAGTGCCGTGAGGGCTGCCATGGACTTCGGCTTTTCTTGGCCGAGGTGACAGGCGAGCCATTCGTCACGGATGCTATGCTTAAAGGCCGCTAGGGCTTCGGCATCCGGACAGTCGACGATCTGGTTCTTTTTAGTTAGGAACCTAGTCCAGAATTTCCTGGTTGGCTCTCCGCACTGTTGAACTATGTGACTTTAGTCTTTTTTTTAGTTTGAACGACAGTGGAGAGGCTCCCAAGTCTACAATGTAACTAGACAGGAAAGGATGAAGCTCCTCTCTACAATTATGGATTAGTAGCTCCAGATGTTTGAACCTAGCTAACCATGCCCCAAAAGAGTGCTGAACCCCTTTGAAGTGTTGATTGTTTCTCTCCATCCATAGACTCCAGGTAGCCAATAAGAAAATGTCCATGAAGAGGGGCTGCCGCCAGTTTTCTTTGCCACCATGCAGCAGAGCTAGTCTGTTGTCTCTTGCCGGCCAATTCACTCCAACTCTGCTCCAGCACTGTTGACTAAAGGGGCACGTAATGAACAAGTGTTCGACAGTTTCCTCGGGGTTTTTTTGATAGAACATGCATGCATAATTGTTCCCCGCGATGGCGAAATGCCTACGCTTGAGCATGTTTCTGGTGTTCAGTCGATCCACAAGAAGCAACCACCGAAACATTTTAAACTTGATCGGGCTTTTGGCCTTCCGAAGTCAACCGAAAGCCTCATCAACCACAATCTCCTTAAAGCAGTGGTTATAAAATTTCTTAGAGGAAAAGCGCCCGAGCGTGCATTCCCAAGAATCACAGCTGTCATCGGCCACGCGAACTTGCATCGAGCCATGCTGGATCTCCCTGATCTCATCTCTAGCCTAGGCCAAAAGAGGTAGGTTGAAGATCATGGCTGGGTCTATGGCCGTAAGAACCTTAGAATTGGAATCATCCTCATTCAGGCAGAAAGAGAAAGCCCTAGGGTATACGTCCATGAGGGGGGCGTCTTGACCGCTGTCAAACCAGACATCTTTCCAGAACAGGGAGGTGAAACCATCTCCTGTTATGACTTTGGTGATCCCACGGAAAACACCATTGAGCTGCATTACGTCCTTCCACCAGAAAGAGCCCACCGTGTCAGCTGTGTGTGATTTTGTTCCTGTAGTATGCCTCCCAGATCAGCTCTACCCAAGGCACATCATCACCGTTATAGAATTTGAATAGATGTTTTAAGAGGAGGGCTACATTCTGGGTCTTGATATCGAAACTCCAAGGCCGCCACTCCGTTTTGGCCGGCAGACAAGTTCCCAAGCCGCAAGGGAGTTGTTTTTGACACCATCATCAGAATTCTTTCCCCAGAGACAATATCTGCGCAATTTGTCCAGATGTTCAACCACCTTCGGGTGCAATTTGATTGTGCACATTGCATAGATCAACATTGACATCACCACCTAATTAACCAAAGTCAGCTTAGCTCCGGACGACATTAGGGACAACACCGTGAACATCTTTCTCTCAACTCCATGCACTAGCGGCATGAGTTCCAGCAGACTGGGCCTCGTCGTCCCCATCGGGAGACCGAGGTAAGTGAACGGTAGGGAGCCAACTGAGCATCCAAACACCCCCGCCAACTCAGCAGCATGCTGATGATCAGTGTTAATGGGGATGAGAGTGTATTTATGAAAATTTATTTTCAGACCTTCCGATGCAGCGTAATCTTCCAGGATAGTTTTCATACGGGCAGCTTGTTCGGGGCATGCCTGCATTACCAATATCGTGTCATCTGCGTATTGCACGACTGGAAAATCACCAGCATTGTCACGTGGGAAAGGCAGGCCAACAAGTCCACTAGCAAAAGCATCATTAATCGCTGCTTGGAGGAGGTCCGCGGCGAGGACAAAAATTAGCGGTGAGAGAGGGTCCCCCTGCCGCACACCGCACTTGCACTGAAATTTCCTACCAGGAATTCCATTAAGAAGAACCGAAGAAACCCCAGAGCGAAAAATCGTTTCCATCCATCCTAGCCATCTGTCATCAAATCCCATGTGTTTCATGATCTCTAGCATGGGAGCATGCTCAATTGTGTCAAACGCCTTAGCAAAATCAAGCTTGAGGAGAATTATCTCCCTCGCCGAGGTATGACATTGATGGATGTATTCAAAAGTCCACGTCGGGCAATCTTGGATTGTCCTCCCTTTGATGAATCCGTATTGGTTCTTGTGAATGATTTTAAGGATGACTTTCTGCAACCGATTAGCCAGGATTTTTGTGATGATTTTCAGACAACAATTCAGCAAAGTGATTGGTCTGTAATCGTTAGCAGTTTCTGGAGAAGAAATCTTGGGGATCAAAGTGATGTAGCCTTCACTAATGCTGGTGATATCAAGCCTTCCACCATGAAAATCATGCCACATCTGGTAGAAATCCTTTTTGATGATCTGCCAACAACTCTTAAGAAAACATCCATTAAAGCCATCAGGGCCAGGAGCCCTGTCACTAGGCATTTCCTTAATTACAGCATCGATCTCTTCATTTGAAAATGGAGCCGATAGTTGATCTAACCCATCAATTCGGCGGATAATTGTGGAAAGATCAAAGCGCATATTGGTGGGTTTAGAGGAACCCAAGCGCTCCTTATAGGTTTTATACATCACCCCCTCCTTGCCAACATATTATTGGTTTTATACAGCACTCCTATGTGACTTAAGTCATCAGCATCTGGAGGTCGTACATATATACCTTGGAAGTTGTCACAGAAGGCGTCTTCCAAGTCCTCCCAGCGGCCAATAGAGTTTTCAGGCAGACTGTTTAACCAATGCCGAGCTGGCACTTTGAGTTTTAGCGGGAGGTATTTGATAGCGTGAAGGTCATCACCGCGGGCCATATGAACATGGAGAAGAAAATCCTCAATCCATACCGCGGGATCTGTTGTTCCATCATATGATTTGATATTTACGGGTTTAAACCCTTCTGGTAATTCATGCTCCATTACTTCATCAGTGAAGCAGAGGGGGTGTGCGGTGCCTCTGTATCGGGCCAAGTCGCGACGTAATTCTGATGTAGTCTGTCTGCGATTTTCAGCCCGGGCGTGGTTATGTTTGTCACGTCCGGCCAAATGGCCGTCGTTGCGCGTCAGGGCACGCCCCCATGATCCGTAGATCGATCTGGTATGACCAGTTCTGTTCTTTAGGTCCTGCCGTAGGTCATATGTATAACCCCGAGCTGTTTTATCTTTGCCTTTACGGTGAGGTAGGATGGGCTGGTGTTCGGCTTGAGGTGCCGCTTTATCCCGGCCACGTGGTGGTCGGTTAGCCGCATTACGCGTTGATGGTATGGGCTCCAACGCCTCGTCATCGAATTGGGGTAACAATATGCGCTTCGGGTAACTTTTGGTTGGGCGATCGAGACCGTATTCCTCGGCTGCCAGGACATTATTCCATCTGTCGTTGAGCAGGTCTTGATCAACTTGATGCTGTTGCTGCTTCTTTTTCAGGCTCCTCGCAGTGGCTATTGGCCGGCGCTTAAAGCGCTCCTGCTCGAGAGGTTCCTCAGGCACGATGAAATCCTCGTTGCCGAGGCTCACCTCATCTTCGGAGAGTGGAAGATAATTACTGTCCTCTGAGTCTTTGTTTACGGCCTGTTCATCAGGGTTGACTCGCCCGTCCTCTTGTTCGTCCTGTTTGGAGGTTGGCTCAATGGGGTATTCCTTGTCTTTGGCATCATCCGGAGTATTGTTTTCTCATGTGTCGGTATCGCTATGTTTTCCACGGCGTGATTTAGAGCGGCGCCGCTGGCATCGACGTTTTGGCTGTGTCTCAGTAGGTTTATCCTTGACTGGATCCTTCTTGTTATCGCCATTGTTCTCTTTAGGTGTATCCACCATGTACACGTCGTACGAAGAAGTGTCCGTCTAGCGCCCCGTAAATGGCGGGTTTTGGCCTTGCTCCTCTTCGGCATCGTCGTCCATACCGTTGATGTCTTCGGAGCCGTAATCGAGCATGTCAGTTAAGTCTTCGACAGTGGCTATGAAGTGGGCGGTGGGTGGGAAGCAACATTCTCCGTCATCAGCCTCCAATTCGTATCGGATATAATTCGGCTGTGAGTCCCCCGCTAAGTAGAATGTTTTTAATGAGTTTAGCACATCGCCTAAAGGTGAGTGCCGGAAGATGTCCGCGGAGCTGAATTCGATGATCGATCTCCGATCAAGCTTGACGTACGCGGACGCACGTGGTTCGAAACTTGTAGCCGAAAACGAGTCTGAGGTTCCTGTGGCGCAGATTCCACCCGAGGTTGGGTCTGTGTGCGGCTCCAACGCCGCTGAGTCTGCGGCTTCCGTCGCGGGGTTGAGCTTCCCGTCCTCGGATGGCGCGATCTGCTCCGGATCTAGGGCAGGCGATTACATGCGCTATCTCACAGGTGTGGTCGATGATGATTTAAGTCATGTTCATCAGCGGTGGCGAGGCGGCTGCCGTGGGCTCGAATCCATCAAAGATCAAGTCTCCGCGGATATCAGCGACGTAGTTCAAGCTTCCAAATCTGACCTGATGGCCAGGGGCGTAGCTGTCGATCTGCTCTAGATGGAAAAGCGAGTTGGCCCGCAGTGCGAAGCCGCCGAATACGAAAATTTGTCCAGGGAGGAAGACCTCCCCCTGGACAACATTGTTGTAGATGATTGACGGGGCCATCGAACCTCTTGAAGACGAGCAGTGGAACTCTCAATGAAAGCACTAATGTCGGTGTCAAAACCGGCAGATATCGGGTAGGGGGTCCCGAACTTTGCGTCTAGGTTGATGGTAACAGGAGAAGGGGGACACGATGTTTACCCAGGTTCGGGCCCTCTCTATGGAGGTAATACCCTACTTCCTGTTGATTGATCTTGATGAATATGAGTATTACAAGAGTTGATCTACCTCGAGATCGTAATGGCTAAAACCCTAAAAGTCTAGCCAGTATGACTATGATTATGATTGCCTCTACGGACTAAGCCCTCCAGTTTATATAGACACCAGAGGGGACTAGGGCTGTACAAAGTCGGGTACAGAGAAATTAATCTTCATATCAGGGCGCCAAGCTTGCCTTCCACGCCAAGAAGAGTCCCATCCGGACACGGGAGAGAGTCTTCGGTCTTGTATCTTCATAGCCCATCAGTCCGGCCCACGTACCATTGTCCGGACGCCCGTGGACACCTTAATCCAGGACACCCTCACCCTTCTCTAGCCAGGAGGTGAGCCGCGTCGGGGCTCCGGACTGGAATTCGGGAGCCACGGCCCAGGTGGCGTCACGAGACTCTGTGACGTAGAACCACTGTTGTTGCCACCCTTTGACGGTCTCCATGAAGGTACCCTTGGGCCATGTGACGTTGGGCATCTTGCTCACCATGGCACCTTCGCACTCTGCGTGTTGACCACCCACCACCTTCGGCTTCACATTGAAGATCTTTAACCACGATCCGAAGTGGGTGGGATGCGAAGGAAGGCCTCGCACACGACAATAAATGCCGAGATGTTGAGGAAGGAGTTGGGGGCCAGATCGTGGAAATCCAGCCCGTAGTAGAACATGAGTCCGCAGACGAATGGGTGGAGAGGGAATCCCAATCCACGGACGAAGTGGGGATGAATACCACCCTCTCATGGGGCTCCGGGGTGGGGATGATTTGCCCCTTTGATGGAAGCCGGTGGGCGATTTCCTGGGCTAAATACCCAGCCTCCCGGAGCTTGGTGATATCCTTCTCCTTGACGGAGGAGACCATCCACTTGCCCTGCGCTCCAGATCCGAACATGGTCGGAGTGCTTTCCTGAGGCGGAGAGGATGAGAGTTTGGGCGCTAGAGCTTGAGAATGGGTAGGCAGAGAGAAAGAAGGCGTGGGTGAAAGGGTGAATCCTTATCTCATTATAAAGGCGGCGAATATCAAGCGTCTCCCCACTCGCCTTAAAACTCGCTTATTTCCCAAGGGCCGTGCAGATGGCGCGGTTGGATTAACAGCGCCCTATTGATGAGAATCCTGCGATAAGGGGACACGATCTCTGCTTTGACAAGACGTGCCAATAAAGCCGCATCTTGGAGCGGGAGGCTAAAAACGGTTCGAAATAATGACCGGGCAGCAATGTGATGTCACGCTACAAAAGTTTTCAGTAGATTGGACTCGTGAAATAAATACTCTCTATGTGTGTGTGGTACTTGTTTTTCAGAGCCGGACACATTTTTTGTGTTTGAGGGTTGCTTTGGAGTATTCGGAGGAGGAACCCGCCTAGCAATGCCGAAGGCAATCTGCGCGCCGGACACATCGTCATTGAAGCCTGGTTCAGGGGCTACTGAGGGAGTCCTGGATTAAGGGGTCCTCGGGCGTCCGGACTATATAACATGGGCCGGACTAATGGGCTATGAAGATACAAGACATAAGACTTCTTCCCGTGTCCGGATGGGACTCTCCTTTGCGTGGATGGCAAGCTTGGCATTCAAATATGTAGATTTCTTCCTTTGTAAACCGACTTTGTACAACCCTAGGCCCCTCCGGTATCTATATAAACCAGAGGGTTTAGTCCGTAGAGGCAATCATAACCATGCAGGCTAGACATCTAGGGTTTAGCCATTACGGTCTCGTGGTAGATCAACTCTTGTAATCCTCATATTCATCAAGACCAATCAAGCAAGAAGTAGGGTATTAACTCCATTAAGAGGGCCCAAACCTGGGTAAACTTCGTGTTCCCTGTCTCCTGTTACCATCGACCTTAGACGCACAGTTCGGGACCCCCTACCCGAGATCTGCCGGTTTTGGCACCGGCAGTGGGCGCAAAGGAAGGCCCCCTCCACCCATTTCAGATTACAATCAAGAGGAAGATAACTGTTTTGAGGGGGATTCAGAAGGAGAAGACCACTCCTATTTACCCCCTGAGGTCTTCGCTCTAACTTGGCATGCTGATGTTGGTCATATCATGCATATGGTGCCTTGCACTGCTTACTTTATACATCAAATATGCCATCTGCTTAGTTTAGACATGCTTTGTGTGAATGCCATTTTTTTAGTTTCTTTATCGTATATGTGAATTATGCAACGTCATCTTGTTTAGCCAGGCATCATATATGTGAATTTTGCAATGCCATCCCGCTTAGCCAGTCATCTTATATGTGAATTATATCATGCCATCCTTTATTTTCATTGCGTATTACATTTGTCAAACAATGTTAGTACATTCAACTACTCTTCGTGTGCATCAGCCATTTGACACGGTGATGGAAAATTCTGGAGTAAAAACAAGCTCTTCGGAGCAGACTATGCTATCTGACGAAGCGCATACCTCGCTGGTTATGGATAGCTCCCCAGAGGAGGATTCAGAGACAGATGACCAGTCCTATTTCCCCCTCGAGTTGTACTCTCTAACTTGGCAGGGTTATGTTGCTCATATCGTGCGTATGGTGTCTTGCATTGCTATGTCATTTGCTTAGTTTAGACATGCTTTGTGTGAATGCCACATGTTTAGTGTCTAATTACCATATATGTGAATTATGCAATGCCATCTTGTTGCAAGACATTAGATATGTGAATTAGGCAATGCTATCTTGTTGCAAGGCATTATATATATGAATTGTGCAATGCCATGCTGTTTACCCAATCATCATATATGTGAATTATATCATGCTATACCTTTTTTGTATTACACATTCCATTTGTCGACAACGTTTGTATATTCAACTACTCTTCCTGTGCATCAACCATTTGAAGCGGTGATGGAAGTATCTGGAGTGAAAACAAGGCATCCAGAGGAGACAATGGTACCTGCTGAAGCAGACATCTTGCTGGTTATAGATAGCTCCTCAGAGGAGGATTAAGAGACATATGACCAGTCCTATTTCCCCCTGAGGTCTATGCTCAAACTTGGCAGGGTTATATTACTCATGTCATGCATATGTTGTCTTGCATTGCTTAGTTTTTACATCATATATGTGATTGCCATCTGCTTACTTGCTCAGTATATAAATCATATATTTGAATTAGATCATGCCACCATGTTTACATAGAAATCGTCTATTTGAATTATGGCATGCCAACCCATTTAACAAAGACATCATATAGTTATATCATCTCATCCTGTTTAGTGTTTACAATCATCATATTTTGAATTATGTCATTCTATCCATGAATTATATCATGCTATCATGTTTCCATAGGCGGCATGTATGTGAATTATGGCATGCCAACCTATTTAATAAACACATTATATAGTTCTGTCATGTCATCCTGTTTACATAGTCATCATATTTTGAACTATGTCTTTCCATCCTTTTTAGTTAGCCATCATATATGTGAAATTGTGTCATGCCATCCCGTTTGGTTAGCCGTCATATATGTGAAATTGTGTCATGCTATCCTGTTTGGTTAGACAACATAAATGTGAATTATTTCATGCCCTCTTTTATTCCCCACTATCCATTGCACCTGTCTATCATACAATGTCTGTACATTCAATTACTTTTCTTGTTTATCAGCAATTTGAATTGGAGAGTGTGATGGCAGTATCTAAGGGAGTAACAACACGGTCTTCAGAAAAGATAGTGCTACTAGTTGATGCAGATAGAACCACGGTTGTACTTGCCCAAGAACCAGCCCCACCACACATAACCTAGACTCTCACAGATTGTACCCCTACCCAGTTTGACAGAGAACCAACTACACCCCTTCTAACCCCAACCCCAGCAGATAGTAACCCAGTTCCATTTGGCACAACACTGTCTCCACCACAGAGCACCCAAACGCGAGCAGTTAGTAAGGGAACTGTAGTGCCCAAAGCACAAGGACCACCACTCTGAACCCCAACCCAACGCTTAAAGCAGAAGAAGAATTGTTCTTAGATCAGGTTCTGTAGCTTTTCATACTCCTATGCTCTTGCATCACTGTATTTACTCATACCAACTATTTTCAAATTTGAAGGATGGAATTGAAACTCCAGTGGTGCAACAGGTATGTTTTAAACCTGTTTCTTTAACTGGTTTGCTGTTGTAACTTGCTCTATTTTGATTTAAGTTTCAATTAAATAAACAATTATGTTCTCATGTAATGCACATTACAAGTGTTGTTATTGCTCTGTAGTTTCCCACACTTATATTCTGTCTATTCTGCTTTGTCTTAAACAGATATTATTTGAACTATATCTCTATCTTGATTTGGAAACAAAAACTAGAATGATATAGACCATACAATGACCATGGTACATAGATACATGTTTGTTTCATGCTGTTATCCTGTCCACTTTACTACTGAACTGACTTACCAAAATGAGTTTCATATAGAACATGGTAAACCTGTGATGTGTCTGCTTGTTTCTCTTTTATAATGCGGAAAAAAATATTGGAGAAGAGTACCCCGTTATGCAATGGTAAAGGAAGTAATGAAGATAAGGTTCAAGATAGTGAGACATCCCTGTTGGTCTCCAAGAAAGATGATAAAAAACTATCTCGATGACAGTGAGACAACCCAAAAGTCATGTCTTGATGTAGTGTTCGAGTTACTAGCCACTGCTGCTGGCACAAGCTCTTCGAACTCGCTGCCTGAATCAGTTCGTCTTCTTGGAGTGGAACTGGCAGGCTTCACACTTGGTGACTAGCTCAATTGCATCTTGGAGCGCTGTGGCCCAATAGAAACCTTGCCGGAAAGCTTTTCCAACCAAGGCCCTTGATCCAATGTGGGAGCCACACATACCCTTGTGTATCGCTGCCAGCAGTTCCTTTCCTTCTTCCCGGTAAATGCACTGAAATTTCACACTGTTGGGCCTTCTTATGTATAGCGTGTCATCAATGAACTGATACATACTGGCCCTCCGGGCTACCCTTTCAGCTTCTTCTAGCTCTTCCAGAAGTTCTCCTGTTTGGAGGAAACAGACTATGTGCCATGCCCAAGTTGGAGCCAGGGGCCCGACAACAAGGCCAACGACACCTCCTCGTTCACGGAAGTGCATGAATCAACCGCAAAGATTGATAGTTTGGTGGGAGGGTGCTGGTCACGGATCCAAGGGGAGTTGTTACCGCCAAGCTCTCTGCCGGGGGCTTCGGGAAGCTCTGCCGGGAGAGGCTTGCCGGAGTCCAGTTCCCTCCTTTTTCTGGCCATTGTTGCCGGGGATACTTTCGGTGTCAAAACCGGCGGATCTCGGGTAGGGGGTCCCAAACTGTGCGTCTAAGGCGGATGGTAACAGGAGGCGGGGGACACAATGTTTACCCAGGATCAGGCCCTCTCGATGGAGGTAATACCCTACCTCGTGCTTGATTGATCTTGATGATATGAGTATTACAAGAGTTGATCTACCATGAGATCGTAGAGGCTAAACCCTAGAAGCTAGCCTATGATTATGATTGTTGTAGTCCTACGGACTAAACCCTCCGGTTTATATAGACACCGGAGGGGGCTAGGGTTACACAGAGTCGGTTACAAGGGAGGAGATCTACATATCCGAATTGCCAAGCTTGCCTTCCACGCCAAGGAGAGTCCCATCCAGACACGGGACGAAGTCTTCAATCTTGTATCTTCATAGTCCAACACTCCGGCCAAAGGATATAGTCCGGCTATCTGAGGACCCCCTAATCCAGGACTCCCTCAGTAGCCCCTGAAACAGGCTTCAATGACGATGAGTCCGACGCGTAGATTGTCTTCGGCATTGCAAGGCGGGTTCCTCCTCCGAATACTCCATAGAAGATTTAGAACACAAGGATCGTGTCCGGCTCTACAAAATAAATTCCACATACCACCGTAGAGAGCATAATATTTCCACAAATCTAATCTGCCGACAACTTTTCATAACGTGACATCACGCCATGGTCCGGTCCTTACGGACCATTTTTCCCAGCCTGCCACTTCAGGTGTTGCGAGGCGGTTTTATTGGCACGTCTTGTCGAAGCAGAGATCGTGTTCCCCTTATCACGGGATTCTCATCAATACGAGTATGGGTAACCAATCGTGCCTACTGGTATGACTCCTCGATTTTAGGCAAGTTCCAAACGGCCACGCAGAGGACGCTTGATATTCACCCCATTTATAAAGGGGACAAGGCTTATCCTTTTCTTCTCGCGCTCGATCCTTGCTTTCCCCCACCTTGAATCCCAACACCCAAGGCTCAGGCTAAGCGCTTTCGGACCTTCAATCATGTCCGGATCCAACCTTCAAGGTCGGTGGATGGCCTCCTCTGTCACAAAGGAGGACATCAAGAAGCTAAGAGAAGCCAGGTATCTGACCGCCGAAATCTCGCACAGGCTGCCTGCTCAAGGGCAGGTCATCCCCACTCCCAAACCCAACGAGAGTGTCGTATTTTTTCCCACTTCCTTCGAGGGCTAGGCTTTAGTCTTGATCCCTTTGTTAGAGGGCTTATGTTCTATTACGGGCTCGATTTCCATGATCTGGCTCCGGATTCCATCCTTCACATCTCGTCGTTCAACGTCGTGTGTGAGGCCTTCCTCTGCATCAACCCACACTTCGGCTTATGGCTCAAGACCTTCAATGTGAAGCTGAAGATGATCAATGGGAGACACGCAGAATGCGGAGGTGCCATAATAAGCAAAGGCGCTGATGCTCCGTGGCCAAAGGATTCCTTCCCGGAGATGTCCGACTTATGGCAGCGGGAGTGGTTTTACATCATGGTTCCCCGAAGTACTAAGTGGGCAGCTGCCCCCGCCTTCCGTTCGGGCCCCCCGCCACAACTGGCGTCATGGGTCAACAAGGGGCTGGACTGGGGGGCGGTTAATGACGTGCCGACATTGCAGAGTCGCATCCGAGATCTCCTCAAGAGAGATGTCAGCCTTGTCAAGGTAATGCAAGTCATGCTAGTTCGTCGGGTCCTGCCATGCCAACGTCGTCCTCTCCGTATGTGGGAGTTCAACCCAGAAGGACCGCGAACTATTCAACAATTCTTGGCGTGGCCTTCGATGGGATGTATGGATTATTCTTCGGATCACGAATAAAGTGTCCGGACACCACCGAGGATGCGGGTCTAAACTGCAATCGTCCAGATACCCATGTAAGTAATTCCGCGACCAAACACGCCGTCTTTTTATTTATCACAACATCATTCTAAAAAGTCACTCTTTGACCACGACTGGATAAAAAAGGCGAAGATGATCAGGTGTTCGGCCCCCTTCCCGAAGGCTCACCGGATCCTGTACTAGCCAGGATGCTTGAGCTCGCACCTTATGAAGTGCCATCAGGGGAAGATAAAGGGAGGAATAAAGAAGCCGCAAGCGGGCCTCACGCATTACTCATCCAAACAGGGGGAATTAGTGTCTCCGTGAAGGAGGATAATCAGGGAGAAGAATCTGAAATTCCCTCTCCCCAAGGAAGGAAAAGGACCGCCTCTGAAGACTTGGAAACAAGGGTTTCCAAACGAGGGAAGAAACCTTCGCCAGGGGGCCCTGCCCCGGAGGGCTTTATTACCGCACAATGCCCGCAAGGGGATCAGCCCTCCACCGAGCTGTAAGTAAACAGGAGTGCTTTATAGTAAATATATCCTGCTTTATTTCTGAGGACAATAACCGAGACGTATGTCTTGTAGTTCGGATCATAGACCTTCTCGACAGAGTTCGTCTTTGAGGGATCTTCTTCCGGAGATGATGGAGAGCGAAACGCCTCCCCGTGCCTCCCCGCCTCATGAGGCGGACGACCCTGAGGTGTCGTCACGGAGGATTTCTCCTGTTCCGCCAAGGCTGGAAGGTAACCCTTTGGCCACCCAAAGTCCGGAGTATTCGGCTCCTAAGGAGAGCAACAGAAAGAGTCCGGGACTGCCCGGTGCACAACCGAACGCACTGATGTGTCTTCTGGAGCAAGCGGCTATCTCAGATGCACATCATACTTTAATGGGTACGGTGGTTGAGAGGATTTCATCCGCCAAAAGTGGGTTGCATGAAGCTTTTATGAGCCTACTAAGAGGCTTTGAGGTACGCAAAGTAATATATATTTTTTGATGGTACCGCACACGCTAGGTGTGCCCTATGCAAATAGTAGCCCCTGAGACTCTGGTTGCTGTCCAAAGGCGGCAAACAGAGGATCATAGTCCCAGGTAATGATCATGCTGCTTTCGTGTGCAGGCGGCTAAGGGTCTGGTGGCTGGCCGGACTGCTGAGTTTGCCAAACTGAGGAGGCAGCTTGACACGGCAGATGCCGACATCACACTTGTGAACAAGCGGCTTGACGAGGCACAGGGTATGTATTTTCGGTTGGTCAACGAATATTAAGAGGAGCATGATGCGAGTATCTATAATATGCTGTGACTGCATATGGAGCTGCCGCCGTGGAGACCCTTCGGGCGGAGCTTGCCCGAGCCAAGGAACAAGCCAGGAGAAGCAATACAACCGCCCTAAAGGCGGCCGAAGAGTTAAAAGCCGAACAGGCTGCTCATCGCCAGAGCGAAGATAAAATAGCCAAGATGGTTGTTGAGCTGAAGGATGCCACCGGCCGGTATGAGCTTCTTGAAAAGGAAAGCCAGGCCAAAGCGGCGGACCTGAAGAAAACCATGGTAGCAGCCAAGGAAGCCCGCTCTAAAATCAGAGCAATGAAGGAGGAGCTTCGTCAAGCCGGAGATATCACGGCTGGGAAGCCCTTTTTGTTGCGGACGAAGTTCGGGGATCCGAAGTATGCCCCTCTGGATCAATTATGGAGTGCTGCAGACGCGTATTTGGACTTGGCAACGAGTGCTGCTGATGCAACTGAGTTTTTCGAAGATTAGAAAGATCACGAAGTGGAAAGCTTGTTCTGGTCACAGTTCAGTGCCCGACGCATTCGCTGTTGTTGAATGAACAAATGGCCGAGTGGGCTGAACTCCATAGGTTGTCCGGACTTGCCATGAGGTCTGTCGTGGATCATCTTTGGCTGGAAGGACCAAGACCGAATAGTTATTTTGGTTTGGTGCAATGATTCCTCGGTGATGTACCGCATATTGACACTGTAAAGAGGTCGGCGTGCATAGAGGGTGCGCGGATGGCTCTTGCCCCTGTTAAGACATACTGGGCAGAGATGGAGGCCACCGCTATTGCAACCCAGGATCCGGCTGTAGGCCAGGTCTCGGTCGAGCACTATTTTGAGGAGGTCCTAGAAGGTGCTCGTTTAATAGCGGCTCAGTGCTCGAAGAGTACCATGTTTGAGTGACATGTATCCCAATTGTAAAAACAATGCTATTTGGATTATAAAGGCTGTGTTTATACTTTTGCCTGAAAGTATTATGATGCCTCCTGTGCGGCCGTTTATGTATGTATATAACACGAAAGTTTGCGTCGGCTTCAAATTTCACGCGTATAATGCGGGGGTGTTCGGAAAAGCGCGTATTCACACTTGATCCAACGTCTTGGTCCATTAAGGAGGTGAGAGCGCGGCGAACAAGGCAATCGGACTGTATTGCTTTAACACTTTCACTTAGCCATAGGAGTTTGATAGTGGGGCTACTATATAGCCCCTGGTACTTCCGCGCTTATCCGAATACGGTGCACGTACATAGATGACCCGGAAACCGGTCCTTCATTAATGCGGAGGAATCGCGAAGATTCCGCTGAGTCATCGAGTGATTGACCAGTCTCGCGCTGTATCATGATAGTCAGTTTTCGGCTCTCTCTACTGAGGTGCTCATCCAGATGAACCAGGGCACAATCACAGTAGTTCTCCTGGTGCCACCTTAGCCGATAGATCGGAACGTAAGGTAGCAAAACACAGGAGCCGGGCAAACCCAACTATTGACCAAAGACATGATTCGAAGCTGATGCATATAAGGCCAAACTCTCGACGCCGAACACTCCCTAACGTATTCAGACTTTACAACATATGCTAGGCTAAGTAACGCCCTCGATAATAAATCCTGAATTTCCAGGTATGTGCATTAGTCTGACGTGACAAAATGTCAATAACGCCATCATCCCTCCCAGTTGTATTGAGTATCTGGAGGGTGTGAAGCAACAAGAGACAGTAAAAAAGGTTTACACACGGTCTTAATCTAAAAAGAAACCTTTGAGCAGGGAGCTGCTGCCGCTGCGCTGTGTCTCCGTTGTGCCGTATCACGGAAGGGTGTATACGATGATCATCTCGCAAAGAGAAAAACCGGTGAAAGTCTTCGTGCGAAAAAATGGTTATTCTTAATGAACCATTAAAATTCAACCTAAATAAGGTCAAGCCGAACTGTAGTTCTTTTTACATGCGGGAAGCCCCTAGCACCACCTATGGGGGTATATCCATCGACCCAATCTCAGGTTTATCTGAGCTGTTACATCCAGTGGTGCGTCGGACTCGTCTAGCCGTGTCCGCGGTCTTGACGACCCGGTCATTTATTCTGGTTGAAGAGGCCATTCCGTGTTCGGCTGCTAATGCCGCCACACATTCTTCCACATGTAAGGAACGCTCTGTGTATCCGCTAACTATAATGATGCCACATGGACCAGGCATCTTAAGCTTAAGATAAGCGTAATGCGGTACTACGTTAAAACGAGCGAAGGCCGTTCTTACGAGTAGTGCTTGATAGCCGCTTCGGAATGGAGCGATGTCGAAGGTTAACTTTTCACTTTAGAAGTTGTCGGGAGAACCGAATACAACCTCTAGTACTAGAGAGCCCGTATAGAGGGCCTCTGGGCCTGGTATTACTCCTTTAAATGTAGTATTTCTTTGGTTGATTCTTGCCGAGTCTATCCCCATTTTGTAGACTGTCTCCTGATATATCAGATTAAGACTACTACCGCCATCCATAAGGACTCGGGTGAGATGGTATCTGTCAATTATTGGGTCTAGCACCAAGGCTGTCGATCCTCCGTGTCGAATACTAGTCGAGTGATCCCTGCGATCGAAATTGATCGGGCAGACCAACCACGGGTTGAACTTGGGTGCGACGGGCTCCATGGCACATACGTCTCGGAGTGCGCATTTGCTCCTCCTCTTCGTTACGTGAATCATGTTCACTGTTTTGACCTCTGGTGGGAATTTTTTTTGTCCCCCAGTGTTTTGCTGGTGAGGCTCACCCTCGTCTTCACTTGATGTCTCCCTCCCCTTGTGTTCGGCGTTTAGCTTGCCAGCCTTCTTGAAGACCCAGCATCCTCTGTTGGTGTGATTTGCAGATTTGTCGGAGGTGCCATGAATCTGACATAATCTGTCTAGGATCTTGTTTAGGCTGGACGGTCCATCTCTACTGATTTTGAACGGCTTTTTCCGTTGACCGGGTTGAGAGCCCCTGAATCTGGCGTTTACCGCCGCGTTGTCTGGGTTGTCTTCATTGTTTTGATGCTTACTTTTATTGCGTCATGGTTTTCCATTGCCATCCCTAACCCGGATGTGCACAGGTGTGGTGCCGCTATGGGCCAGCCAACTATCTTCGCCAGCAAAAGCGGGTCATAAGGCTTGTTAGGGCTGCCATTGTCCTCGCTTTTTCTGGCCGAGGTGTCTGGCGAGCCATTCGTCCCGGACATCGTGTTTGAAAGCCGCTAAGGCTTCGTGTCGAAGCGATCGACAACTTGATTCTTCTTAGTGAGGAATCTGTTCCAAAGCTTTCGGGCTGACTCTCCGGGCTGTTGAATTATATGACTTAAATAGTCTGCATCCGGAGGTCGGACATAGGTCCCTTGAGAATTAGCCCGGAAAGCATCCTCAAGCTCCTCCCAACTTCCAATTGAGTTTTGGGGAGGCTCTTCACCGATGCCGAGCTGGTCCCTTCAACTTGAGGGGCAAGTATTTGATGGCATGGAGATCATCTCCGCGAGCCATGTGGATATGAAGGATAAGGTCCTCAATCCAGACCCGAGGGTCTATTGTTCCGTCGTATGCCTCTATGTTCACGGGTTTGAATCCCTCCGGAAATTCATGATCCAGCACCTCATCGGTGAAGCATAGGGGGTGCGCGGCACCCCTATATTTGGATGGGTCATGGCATTCTGACGGTTGTAGTGTTCGGTTTTGCTTCTGTGCCGGAGCTCGCTTCCTAGATCCGTAGATGGACCTGGTCATACCGGATTTTTGTGCAAGTCCTCATGTAGATCGTGTGCTGACTTATGTGCGACATCGTTAGCCACCCTATCGCCGCCAAGGGGCGGTCAATCCGGCTGATCGACCATTTTATTTTTCGGCTGTATAGGCTCTAAAGCCTCGTCATCGAATTCAGGTAGCAGCTTGCGCTTTGGATAGCTTTTTGTGTGGCGACTTCCACCGTACTTTTCTTTAGTGTCGAGCACTTTGTTCCATCTACTTTTGAATGTATTTTGCGTGGCCTTAATTCTTTGCTTCTGCTTCTTTAGACTCCTCGCGGTGGCAATAAGCCTTCTATGGAGGTTCTCTTGCTCCAAGTGCCTTTCCGGGATGATGTGTGCATCGTCGTCCGGACTGTTCTCCTCTCCGGTGACAGGTTGATTAGCTTTACCCTCGGCGTCGCCGTGATCGGACGGCGGTTCCGTAATATGTTCGCCGTCCGCTGGTTCATCCTGCTCTATCGCTGGATCCATGTGGTCGTCGTTTCCTTTAGAGTCGACCGGGGTATTATTTTTTCCTGCGCTGTTGTAGCTGTTTTTGCCGATGCGGGATTTGGAGAGGCGTATACGTCACCGCTTTGGTTGCTTCTCGAGGGAACTATCCTTTGCTGCATCCTTCCGTTCCTCGTCATTGTTTTGTTTGGGTGTATCCACCATATATATATCGTGTGATGAAGTGGCTGTCCAGCGCCCTGTGGGCGGTGGTTCCTGTTCCTCTCCTGCATTGTTGTCTATACCGTCGATGTCTTCGGAGTCGAAATCGAGCATGTCAGTTAAGTCATCGACAGTGGCTATTAAGTGGGTGGTGGGTGGGGAACGAATTTCTTCGTCGTCCGCTTCCCACTCGAGCCGGACATAGTTCGGCCAAGGGCCTCCTGACAAGGAAAGAGACCTTAATGAATTTAGCACATCGCCCAAGGGCGAGTGCTAAAAGATATGCGCGGAGGAAAACTCCATGATCGGCGCCCAATCAGATTTGATAGGCACGGACGCAGGCGGTTCGGAGCCTGTGGCCAGGGACGAATCCAAGGATCCGGCAACACAGGTCTCGTAGGAGGTGAAATCAGTATTCGGCTCTATCACCGATGAGTGTGCGGCCTCCGTGGCGGGGTCCATCCACCCATCCTCGGACGGCGCAATCTGCTCCGGATTGAGGGCCGGAGTAGCCACAGGTGTGATCTCCCAAACACCGTCTGACGACAGAGCTAAGTCAGGCTCATCGTGACTGTGCAGCGCACCTGACATGGGCTCAAATCCGTCGAAGATCAAGTCTCCGCGGATGTCGGCAGTATAGTTTAAGTTTCCAAGCCTGACCTGACGGCCGAGGGCGTAGCTCTCGATCTGCTCCAGATGGCCAAGCGAGTTGGCCCGCAGTGCGAAGCCGCCGAATATGAAGATCTGTCCGGGGAGAAAAACCTCACCCTGGATCCCATCATTGCCGATGATTGAAGGAGCCATCAAGCTTTATGGTGACGGCACAGTGGAACTCTCAGTGAAAGCACCAATGTCGGTGTCAAAACCGGCGGATCTCGGGTAGGGGGTCCCGAACTGTGCGTCTAAGGCGGGTGGTAACAGGAGGCGGGGGACACAATGTTTACCCAGGTTCGAGACCTCTCGATGGAGGTAATACCCTACTTCCTGCTTGATTGATCTTGATGATATGAGTATTAAAGAGTTGATCTACCACGAGATCGTAGAGGCAAAACCCTAGAAGCTAGCCCGTGATTATGATTGTTGTCGTCCTACGGACTAAACCCTCCAGTTTATATAGACACTGGAGGGGGCTATGGTTACACAGAGTCGGTTACAAGGGAGGAGATCTACATATCCGAATTGCCAATCTTGCCTTCCACGCCAAGGAGAGTCCCATCAGGACACGGGACAAAGTCTTCAATCTTGTATCTTCATAGTCCAACAGTCCGGCCAAAGGATATAGTCCGGCTGTTCGAGGACCCCCTAATCCAGGACTCTGATGACCCACAAGTATGGGGGATCTATCATAGTCCTTTCGATAAGTAAGAGTGTCGAACTCAACGAGGAGCAGAAGGAAATGATAAGCGGTTTTCAGCAGTGTATTCTCTGCAAGTACTGAAATAAGTGGTAACAGATAGTTTTACGATAGGATAAATTGTAACGAGCAAGAAGTAACAAAAGTAAATAAAGTGCAGCAAGGTGGCCCAATCCTTTTTGTATCAAAGGACAAGCCTGGACAAACTCTTATATAAGGAAAAGCGCTCCCGAGGACACATGGGAATATCGTCAAGCTAGTTTTCACCATGTTCATATGATTCACGTTCGGTACTTTGATAATTTGATATGTGGGTGGACCAGTGCTTGGGTGCTGTTCTTACTTGAACACGCATCCCACTTATGATTAACCTCTATTGCAAGCATCCGCAACTACACCAAAAGTATTAAGGTAAACCTAACCATAGCATGAAACATATGGATCCAAACCAGCCCCTTATGAAGCAACGCGTAAACTAGGGTTTAAGCTTCTGTCACTCTAGCAACCCATCATCTACTTATTACTTCCCAATGCCTTCCTCTAGGCCCAAATAATGGTGAAGTGTTATGTAGTCGACGTTCACATAACACCACTAGAGGCTAGACAACATACATCTCATCAAAATATCGAACAACTACCAAATTCACATGACTACTAATAGCAAGACTTCTCCCATGTCCTCAGGAACAAACGTAACTACTCACAAAGCATTTTCATGTTCATAATCAGAGGGGTAATAATATGCATAAAGGATCTGAACATATGATCTTCCACCAAATAAACCAACTAGCATCAACTACAAGGAGTAATCAACACTACTAGCAACCTACTAGTACCAATCCCGGACTCGGAGACAATAATTGGATACAAGAGATGAACTAGGGTTTTAAGAGGAGATGGTGCTGGTGAAGATGTTGATGAAGATATCCCTCTCCCGATGAGAGGAGCGTTGGTGATGACGATGGCGATGATTTCCCCCTCCGGAGAAAGTGTCCCAGCAGAACAGCTCTGCTGGAGCCCTAGATTGGTTTCGCCAAGGTTCCGCCTCGTTGCGGCGAAGTCTCGTCCCGAAAGGTTGCTTATGATTTTTTACTCATGTCCTTCATGGGCTGCTACTTACTTTTCTATTTTTCTAAATATTCCAAAACGGAGAAATATTGCCTTAAAAACTGTTTTGGAGTCGGTTTACTTACCGTACCACATACCTATTCCTTTTCGGAGTCTGAAACGTTCTGGAAAGTGTCTCTTATGTATTCCTTTGGGGTTACGGTTTCAATAACATTGGTTTCAACATTTATAAGATTGCCTGAGATATAATGTTTGATTCTTTGATAGTTCACCACCTTCGGATTTGTGCCTTCAAAGTTGTTGATTTTTATGGCACCAGAACGATAGACCTCCTCGATGACGTAGAGGCCTTACCATTTAGAGAGAATATTTCCTGCAAAAAGTCTTAAACGAGAGTTGTATAGCAATACATAATCACCTACATTAAACTCGCGCTTTTGTATCCTTTTGTCATGCCATCTTCTAACTTTTTCTTTAAACAACTTGGCATTTTCATAAGCTTGGGTTCTCCATTCATCAAGTGAGCTAATATCAAATAACCTCTTTTCACCGGCAAGTTTCAAATCATAATTGAGCTCTTTAATAGCCCAATATGCCTTATGTTCTAGTTCGAGGGGTAAGTGACATGCTTTTCCATAAACCATTTTATACGGAGACATACCCATAGGATTTTTATAAGCAGTTCTATAGGCCCATAATGCATCATCAAGTTTCTTGGACCAATTCTTTCTAGACCTATTAACAGTCTTTTGCAAAATTAATTTGAGTTCTCTATTACTCAATTCTACTTGACGACTAGACTGTGGGTGATAAGGAGATGCAATTCTATGATTAACATCATATTTAGCAAGCATTTTACGGAAAACACCATGAATAAAATGTGAACCACCATCAGTCATTAAATATCTAGGGACTCCAAACCTCGAAAAAATAACTTCTTTAAGCATCTTAATAGAGGTGTTATGATCAGCACTACTAGTTGGAATAGCTTCTACCCACTTAGTAACGTAATCAACAGCAACTAAAAGATGTGTGTATCCATTAGAGGCAGGAAAAGGTCCCATATAATCAAAGCCCCAAACATCAAATGGTTCAATAACAAGTGAATAATTCATAGGCATTTCTTGACGTCTACTAATATTACCAATTCTTTGACATTCATCACAAGACAAGACAAACTTACGGGCATCCTTGACGAGAGTAGGCCAATAAAAACCTGATTGCAATACCTTATGTGCAGTTCTATCTCCAGCGTGGTGTCCTCCATAAGCTTCGGGGTGACACTTGCGTAGGATCTGTTCCTATTCATGCTCAGGTACACAACGTCTAATAACACCATCTAGTCCTTTATAAAGATGTGGGTCATCCCAAAAGTAATGTCTCAAATCATAGAAAAACTTTTTCTTTTGCTGGTATGTGAAACTAGGTGGTATAAATTTAGCAACAATATAATTAGCATAATCAGCATACCAAGGAGTACTATGAGAGGTACTTATAAGATTTAATTGTTCATCAGGAAAGCTATCATCAATAGGTTGTGGGTCGTCAAGAACATTTTCTAACCTAGACAAGTTGTCTGCAATGGGGTTCTCAGCTCCTTTTCTATCAACAATATGCAAATCAAATTCTTGTAGCAAGAGAACCCATCTTATAAGTCTAGGTTTAGCATCTTTCTTTTCCATCAGATATTTAAAAGCAGCATGATCAGTGTGAATAGTTACTTTAGAATCAACAATATAAGGTATGATCTTATCACAAGCAAATACAACTGCTAGGAATTCTTTTTCGGTAGTAGCATAATTTATTTGAGCATTGTCTATAGTTTTACTAGCATAACGGATAACATTTAATTTCTTATCAACTCTTTGCCCTAGAATAGCACCTACAACATAATCACTAGCATCATACATAATTTCAAAGGTTAAATTCCAATCGGTGAATTTGAACAATAGGTGCAGAGATCAATGCTTTCTTAAGTATTTCAAATGCTTTACACAATCATCATCAAAGACAAATGGTATATCTTTTGTAATAAATTAGTCGAGGCCGAGAAATTTTGAGAAGTCCTTAATGAACCTCCTATAAAATCCGGCGTGACCAAGGAAGCTTCTTATACCTTTGATGTCCTTGGGACATGGCATCTTTTCAATAGCGTCAACCTTGGCTTTATCAACTTCAATACCTCCTTCGGAAAATTTATCCCCCAAGACAATACCTTCATTAACCATAAAGTGGCACTTTTCCCAATTTAAAACAAGATTAGTTTCTTCACATCTCTGCAAAACTCGATCAAGATTGCTCAAGCAATCATCAAAAGAAGATCCATAGATAGAAAAATCGTCCATGAAAACTTCACAAACCTTTTCGCAAAAGTCAGAGAATATAGCCATCATGCGTCTTTGAAAGGTAGCAGGTGCATTACATAAACCAAAAGGCATACGTCTATAAGCAAAAGTACCAAAAGGGCAAGTAAAAGTAGTCTTTGATTGATCCTTGGCTGACATAGGTATTTGAGAGAAACCAGAATAACCATCTAAAAAGCAATAATGTGTATGTTTGCATATTCTTTCTAGCATTTGATCGATAAATGGTAAGGGGTAATGATCCTTTTTAGTAGCTTTATTGAATTTACAAAAATCAATTACCATCCTATAACCTGTAATAATTCTTTGTGGAATCAGTTCATCTTTTTCATTAGGAACAACAGTAATACCTCCCTTTTTAGGGACACAATGGACAGGGCTTACCCACTGACTATCAGCAACGGGATAGATTATACCTGCCTCCAGAAGCTTTAATATTTCTTTTCTTACCACTTCTTTCATTTTAGGATTCAACCGTCGTTGATGATCACGAACTGGTTTGGCATCTTCTTCCAAATTTATTTTATGTTGACATAGAGTGGGACTAATGCCCTTAAGATCATCAAGAGTATATCCAATAGCAGCACGGTGCTTCTTCAGAGTTTTCAATAATCTCTCTTCTTCATGCTCTGAAAGGTTAGCACTAATAATAATAGGATATATCTTCTTTTCATCAAGATAAGCATATTTGAGATTATCAGAAAATGGTTTAAGCTCAAACACGGGACCACCCTTGGGTGGAGGAGGATCCCCTATGATTTCAACATGCAAATTGTGTTTCAGAATAGGTTCCCGTTTAAAGAATACCTCATCTATTTCCCTTCTTTCATTCATAAACATATCATTTTCATGGTCTAGCAAATATTGTTCTAAAGGATCATTAGGAGGTGCGGCAATAGAAACAAGACCAATAATTTCATCCTTACTAGGCAATTCTTCTTCACGATGCTGTTTACTAAATTTAGAGAAATTAAACTCATGAATCATATCATCCAACCCAATAGTGACAACATTCTTTTCGCAGTCTATCTTAGCATTAACAGTGTTCAAGAAGGGTCTACCAAAAATAATGGGACAAAAGCTATCTTGTGGGGAACCAAGAACAAGAAAATCAGCAGGATATTTAGTTTTCCCACACAAGACTTCAACATCTCTAACAATTCCCATTGCGGATATAGTATCTCTATTAGCAAGCTTAATTGTGACATCAATATCTTCTAACTCAGCAGGTGCAATTTCATGCTTAATTTCTTCATACAAGGCAATAGGTATAACACTAGCACTAGCACCCATATCACATAAGCCATGATAACAATATCTCCTATTTTAACAGAAATAACAGGCACGCCTACCACGGGTCTATGTTTATCTTTAGCACAAGGTTCGGCAAGCGGTTTCACCATAGAAATGAATAACACGCCCATCAATATTGTCAGCCAAGAGATCTTTAACAATAGCAATATTAGGTTCAACTTTAACTTGCTCAGGAGGTGTATAAGTTCTAATATTACTTTTACAAACAACAGTTGAAGCTTCAGCATGATCCTTTATTCTAACAGGGAAGGGCGGTTTCTCCACATAAGAAGTAGGGACAATAGGATCATTATAAGTGACAATCTTTTCTTCAACTTTAGTAGGTGCAGATACTTTTACTTCTATGGGAGGATGATATTTAAACCACTTCTCCTTGGGGAGATCAACATAAGTAGCAAAAGATTCACAGAAAGAAGCTACTATCTCAGAGTGAAGTCCATATTTAGTGCTAAATTTACGGAAAACATCGGTATCCATAAAAGACTTAACACAATCAAACTTAGGTGTCATACCTGACTCCTTACCTTCGTCGAGATCCCAATCTTCAGAGTTGTGTTTAATTATATCCAATAAATTCCATTTGAATTCATTAGTCTTCATCACAAAAGAGCCAACACAAGAAGTATCGAGCATGATGCGATTGTTTGCAGAAAGCCGAGCATAATTTTTTTGAAGAATTATTTCTCTTGAGAGCTCATGATTGGGGCATGAATATAACATTGATTTAAGCCACCCCCAAGCTTGAGCGATGCTTTCTCCTTCGCAAGGCCAAAAATTATATATATAATTGCGATCACGATGAACAAGATGCAAGGATAATACTTCTGATGAAATTCCAATTTCATTCGTTTATAGTTCCACGACCTCGTATCATCACATAGCCTATACCATGTCGATGCATCTCCCTTCAAAGATAAAGGGAAGACCTTCTTCTTAACAACATCATCGGGTATACCTGCAAGCTTAAATAATCCACAAACTTCATCCACATAGAGTAGATGTTCATCATGGTGCTTTGTTCCATCTCCTATAAAAGGGTTATCAAGCAGTTTTTCTAACATACCCGAAGGAACTTCAAAGGGAATAATTTCATTTTCACTAGGTTCAGTAGGTTGAGGAGCAACTCTTTGCTCTACTGGTCGGGGTAAAGATACCCCGAACAAGCCACTCGGAGGATTACTTTCCATAGTAACAAGTGACAGTAAATTTCAGCACACTATATAAATTTTTTCCTTACCAAATTCCACCTACCAAAGGCGCTTCACTCCCCGGCAACGGCGCCCGGAAAAAGGTCTTGATGACCCACAAGTATAGGGGATCTATCGTAGTCCTTTCAATAAGTAAGAGTGTCGAACCCAACAAGGAGCGGAAGGAAATGATAAGCGGTTTTCAGCAAGGTATTCTCTGCAAATCTTGAAATAAGTGGTAACAGATAGTTTTGTGATAGGATAAATTGTAACTAGCAACAAGTAACAAAAGTAAATAAAGTGCAGCAAGGTGGCCCAATCCTTTTTGTAGCAAAGGACAAGCCTGGACAAACTCTTATATAAGGAAAAGCGCTCCCGAGGACACATGGGAATCGTCAAGCTAGTTTTCACCACGCTCATATGATTAAGCGTTAAATTACTTTGATAATTTGATATGTGGGTGGACCAGTGCTTGGGTGCTGTTCTTACTTGAACAAGCATCCCACTTATGATTAACCTCTATTGCAAGCATCCGCAACTACAACAAAAGTATTAAGGTAAACCTAACCATAGCATGAAACATATGGATCCAAATCAGCCCTTATGAAGCAACGCATAAACTAGGGTTTAAGCTACATCACTCTAGCAACCCATCATCTACTTATTACTTCCCAATGCCTTCCTCTAGGCCCAAATAATGGTGAAGTGTTATGTAGTCGACGTTCACATAACAACACTAGTGGCTAGTAAACATAAATCTCATCAAAATATCGAACGAATACCAAATTCACATGACTACTAATAGCAAGATTTCTCCCATGTCCTCAGGAACAAACGTAACTACTAAAAAAACATATTCATGTTCATAATCAGAGGGGTAATAATATGCATAAAGTATCTGAACATATGATCTTCCACCAAATAAACCAACTAGCATCAACTACAAGGAGTAATCAACACTACTAGCAACCTAATAGTACCAGTCCCGGACTCAGAGACAATAATTGGATACAAGAGATGAACTAGGGTTTTAAGAGGAGATGGTGCTGGTGAAGATGTTGATGGAGATTGCCCTCTCCCGATGAGAGGAGCGTTGGTGATGACGATGGCGATGATTTCCCCCTCCCGGAGGGAAGTGTCCCCGGCAGAACAGCTCTTCCGGAGCCCTAGATTGGTTCCGCCAAGGTTCCTCCTCGTGGCGGCCGAGTCTCGTCCCGAAAGCTTTCTTATGATTTTTTCCTCGACGAAAGACCTCATATAGTAGAAGATGGCCATCGGAGAGCCAGCAGGCGCGACGAGGTAGGCGCGCCCCCACCCTCGTGGGCTGTGGGTCCCCTCTGGTGAACTTCTTCCGCTGGATATTTTTATTATTTCCAAAAATGACTTTCATGGAGTTTCAGGACTTTTGGAGTTGTGCAGAATAGGTCTCTAATATTTGTTCCTTTTCCAGCCCAGAATTCCAGCTGCCGGCATTCTCCCTCCTTATGTAATCCTTGTAAAATAAGAGAAAATAGGCATAAGTATTGTGACATAACGTGTAATAACAGCCCATAATGCAATAAATATTGATATAAAAGCATGATGCAAAATGGACGTATCAACTCCCCCAAGCTTAGACCTCGCTTGTCCTCAAGCGGAAGCTGATAACGATAAATATGTTCCCATGTTTAGAGGTAGAGGTGTCGATAAAAATAAAATACGGACATGAAGGCATCATGATTATTCTCGTAATAGCAACATATATAGATATTGTCATATAATTTCTTATGCTCCAGTAATAATATATTCACAATGCAGAGTACGAATCATAAACTTTGTTGAGAACCAACAAACTATAATCTCAGTCACTGAAGCAATTGCAATTTATCATAACATCATAAAGGAGTCTATGTCAGAGCTCAATAGCGAGTGTGGAATAATGATGGGTCGGTGTGCGGAATTGTCCTAGGCAATTGTTAACAAGATCAGTAGTCGTCATTGCAATTTCATATGAGGGAGAGACATAAGCTAACATACTCTCACTTCTTGGATCATATGCACTAATGATTGGAACTCTAGCAAGCATCCGCAAGTACTAAAGATCATTAAGGTAAAACCCAACCATAGCATTAAAGTATCAAGTCCCCTTTATCCCATACGCAACAACCCCCTTATTCTGGTTTAAGCTTCTGTCACTTTGGAAACCACTATTAGCGAATCATGAACGTATTGCAACACCCTACAGCGGGAATCCCACACATGTGCGCGGCATGGAGGGCACCATAGGACAACACCAAAATAAAACATACAACTCAAACCAATCTTGATCATCAATCAACCCAAAGGACAAAAGAAATCTACTCAAAAACATCATAGGATGGCAAACACATCATTGGATCCTAATATGTGGCATAAAGCACCATGTTCAAGTAGGGGATTACAGCGGGGTGCGGGAGAGTGGACCGCGTAAAAGAGATGAGGGTGGTGATGATGATGGTGATGCTGATGAAGACGATCACCGCGACGATGATTCCCCCGATGGCACTCCGGTGCCACCAAGAGAGAGGGGTAGCGGTTC
The DNA here is from genome assembly GCA_021605145.1 of Aegilops bicornis. NCBI lineage: Eukaryota > Viridiplantae > Streptophyta > Magnoliopsida > Poales > Poaceae > Aegilops > Aegilops bicornis. The sequence continues at coordinate 230,854,361 of CM038670.1, read as the reverse complement.
TCCCATTTTAGCTTCCTCCTCCATGGCCTCCACCTTCGATGGGGAAAGTTTCTCCCTCTGGTCCTTGGCCTCTATGACTATGGTGACCCCTCTGGCTTCCTCCTCCATGGCCTCCGGTGATGTTGGCCCCCTCCGGCAGGGTGCCAGAGAGGGCCTAGACTTGTTTTTAGTGGCTATAGAGGCTTACGGCGGTGGAACTCCCGATCTAGGTTTCTTTTCGGGGGTTTCTGTATTTATAGAAATTTTTGGTGTTGGTTTCACGTCAAGGGTGTCCACGAGGCGCCCACAAGGTCGGAGCACCCTCCTGGGGGGCTAGGGCGCGCCCCGACCTTGTGGAGTCCTCGTGGATCTTCTGCCCCAACTCTTTTGCTTCTGGGGCTTCTTCTGGCCCATAAAAAATCTCCATAAATTTCCAGCTCATTTGGACTCCGATTGATATTCCTTTTCTGTAAAACTAAAAACAAGGAAAAAACATAAACTGGCACTGGGCTCTAGGTTAATAGGTTAGTCCCAAAAATAATATATAATAGCATATAAATGCATATAAAACATCCAAGATAGATAATATAATAGCATGAATACTTCATAAATTATAGATACGTTGGAGATGTATCAGCGTCCCCAAGCTTAATTCCTGCTCGTCCTCGAGTAGGTAAATGATAAAAGAAATAATTTATGAAGTGCGAATTCTAGCAAGTGCACAAGTTTGATCAATGATAGTTCCAAACACTTTTTCTAGCATCATTATATATCATAAGCAGTAGCTCATCTCATAAACCTTCTCATGATCAAGTAGCAAGCTATTCACATGTTAAAGTATAGACCATAAACTATCTTGAAAACTAAGAAACTATGTTCTGAGTCATCAAACAATTGAAATTCATCTTATTTTCAGGAAGGGTCTATGTAAGAGCTTTGATTTAGCAAATCTCACATACTCAACCATCATATAGTCTTCCATTATTGCTGACACTTATAGCATATTTTTATGGGTTCAAAGTTTCAATCGGACACGGAGAAAGATAGGGGCTTACAGTTTCACCTCCCAACCTTTTACCTCAAGGGTAATGTCAACAATAATACTTTATGAAAACCTACATCCAAGTGGATATATATATCTGGATCGTTCCAACACATAGTGCTTGCCAAAGGAAAAAGTGTAAAAAGGAAAGGTGATGATCACCATGACTCTTGTATAAGGGTAGAAGATAAAAGTAAAAGATAGGCCCTTCACAGAGGGAAGCAGAGGTTGTCATGCGCTTTTATGGTTGGATGCACAAAATCTTAATGCAAAAGAACGTCACTTTATATTGCCGCTTGTGATAAAGACCTTTATTATGCAGTCTGTATTTCTTCGATATCACAAGTTCGTATAAAGCTTATTTTCTTCACATTAATAGATCATACATATTTAGAGAGCAATTTTTATTGCTTGCAACTTACTTGAAGGATCTTACTCAATCCATAGGTAGGTATAGTGGACTCTCAGGGCAAAACTGGTTTTAGGGATGTTTAGAAGCACAAGTAGTATCTCTACTTGGTGCAAGGAATTTGGCTAGCATGAGAATGAAAGGCAAGCTCAACATGTTGGATGATCCATGACAATATAACTTCTATTCGGATATAAGAAAACATAACCCATTATGTTGTCTTCCTTGTCCAACATCAACTTTTTAGCATGTCATATTCTAATGAGTGCTCACGATTACAAAAGATGTCCAAGATAGTATATTTTGTATGTGAAATCTCTCTTCCTTCAATATTCTTTCATGAATTGTTCAAGTGACCAATACTATGTTTGCTAACTTTCAATAAATTTACCACCTATACTTATTATATGTGAAGTCATTACTCCCCATGGTGTAAGCATATGAAACATATATAAATTCAGATTTATGATATTCAGTTCATTCAACCATTTGCTCATAGGATATAAGTGAAGCACGTGAGTAAATGACAAACTAGTCCAAAAAGATATAAGTGAAGAACAATGAGTAGTGACTCTCTCTCATTCAAGATTTCAGATCCAATGATTTTATTCAAATAGCAAGTAAAATGAAAATACGCTCCAAGCAAAACACATATCATGTGACGAATAAAAATATAGCTCCGAGTAAGGTATACCGATGGTTTGGAAGACGAAAGAGGGGATGCCTTCCGGGGCATCCCCAAGCTTAGGCGCTTGAGTCTTACTTGAATATGACCTTGGGGTGCCTTGGGCATCCCCAAGCTTAGGGTATTTTCACTCTTTATTCTCCTTGTATCGATATCTCACCCAAAACTTGAAAACTTTAATCACACAAAACTTAACGGAACTTTGTGAGATGTGTTAGTATGATAAAGAGTAAATCGTTCACTTTGGTACTGTCAAAGACAAGATTCATAATTGTTCTCACACAAAGCCTACTGTACCATATCATTTATACAATTTAAATTGAGCAATATAAGCCATAGAAACTAGAAAATAAGCAAACTATGCATTGAAAACAGAATCTGTCAAAAACAGAACAATCTGTAATGATCTGAACAATAACCATGCTTATGCTACTCCAAAAATTCTAAAAAATTAGGGAAACGTAGATAATTTTTATATCAATCATGTGTAAAAAAATCATAAAATTTTATCACTTCCCATCGAATTTTAATAATTCTGTGCCTGGAGGCGAATGTTTCTGTTTTTGCACAGAATAAAGTCAACTATCATCCACACTACCCCAAAGGTTTTACTTGACACTTTATTGAAACAAAAGATATAAAAATGATTACTAGAGTAGCTTAATCATGTGAACACTCAAAAACAGTAAGGATAAATATTGGGTTGTCTTCCAATGAGCGCTTTTCTTTCATGCCTTTTAAGCTACGCAATATATTATAATGATGCTCCTCCAAGCGCAATTCCGATTATAGTCTTATTCATACTCCAAAAGATATAAGTGAAGTTCATGGAGAATTCTACAATTAATATAGATTTACCAACATCCAAGCTCAAAATATATAAGTGAAGCACACGAGGCATTCTATAAAGACATACTCAAAAGATTTAAGTGAAGCACAAAGATCATTCTATAAGGACATACTCAAAAGATTTAAGTGAAGCACAAAGAGCATTCTATAAGGACATACTCAAAAGATTTAAGTGAAGAACAAAGAGAATTATACAAATCAATAAAGGGCTATATCACACTATCATGGAGCATAAAGGAAAAGAAAGAAAAATAAACTCAAAAGACACATATCATGTGAACAAAACAAAAACTGAGGTATACCGATAATTGTCGAAGAAGAAAGATGGGATGCCAACCGGGGCATCCCAAAGCTTAGGTGCATGAGTATCCTTGAAATATTTACTTGGGGTGCATTGGGCATCCCCATGCTTGAGCTCTTGCCTCTCCTTGTTCTTCTCATATCGGTAACTCCTCGTTCTTCGAACACTTCATCCACACAAAACTTGGTGAGATACGTTAGTATAATAAAGCAAATCACTACCTTTAGGTACTTTTGTAAACTCATTCCAATTTCATATTAGCTTTATATCTACTGTATTTCAACTTCACCATGGTTCACACCCCCTGATACAACCCATAGATTCATCAAAATAAGCGAACAACACATAGAAAACAGAATCTGTCAAGAACAGGACAGTTTGTAGCAATCTGGAACTTCCGTATACTCATGTAACTCAAAAAATTCTAAAAAATAGTACAATCTAAAATATTTGCAGAGAAGTAATGTGTAAAAATTTCGATATTTTATCATGCTCCAGTGAATTTAAACAATTCAAACACTACAGCCAAAGTTTCTATTTTTCTACAGCACACACCAAATAAGCAATTTAAACATTCTAAAACCAAACCTAGACGCATTATTTTTATAATACAATGAATATATACAAAGGGATACTTATTTTTGAGAAACTTCCACGAAAAATTCTACATTGTTTCCATGAGCATGAGCATAAGTGTTCAAGGTCGACCCTCACTTCTCCAATGCACAACCTTCCAATCACTTCTCCTTTTGAAAAAGTTTTTAGGCATAAGAGGCAAGTAATTTCTTTTTGGTATTTTAATTTTGTATTTTTTGTTTGTTTCACCCACAACTAAACAAAAACAGAAGGGGAAACAAAAACTACTTAGTGAAGAAAGTAAACAAGCATACACAAAAATATTAACCCCACGCTATTGCTCCCCGGCTACGGCGCCAGAAAAGAGCTTAATAATCCTCAAGTGCAAGGAATCATCGTAGAACTTTCCAAAGGTGGAAGTGATAAGTATGGAGTGTTGAACCCACAAGGAGCTAAAGGTAAGATCAATATTCTCTCAAGTCCTATCTGCCACCGATACGACTCTACGTACACCAAACGTTTGCTTCCAACTAGAAACGAGAAATAAAACTACGTTGTGGGTATGAAGAGGATAACTTTGCATGTTATTGGAGAACTAAAATATAAAAGTAGGTGCTATTATCATAAAGTTAGAATATATTACTATATATTATAAATAGCAAGTGTGGAATAATGATGGGTCGGTGTGCAGAATTATCCTAGGCAATTGTTAACAAGATCGGTAGTCGTCATTGAAATATCATATGAGGGAGAGGCATAAGCTAACATACTTTCTTTTCTTGGATCATATGCACTTATGATTGGAACTCTAGCAAGCATCCGCAACTACTAAATATCATTAAGGTAAAACCCAACCATAGCATTAAAGTATCAAGTCCCCTTTATCCCATACGCAACAACCCCCTTACTCGGGTTTAAGCTTCTGTCACTCTAGCAACCCACTATAAGTGAATCATGAACGTATTTCAACACCCTACAACAGGAATCCCACATGTGTGCGCGGGATGGAGGGAACCATAGGACAACACCAAAATAAAACATACAACTCAAACCAATCTAGATCATCAATCAACCCAAAGGACAAAAGAAATCTACTCAAAACATCATAGGATGGCAACACATCATTGGATCAAAATATGTGGCATAAAGCACCATGTTCAAGTAGGGGATTACAGCGGGTGCGGGAGAGTGGACCGCGTAAAAGAGATGAGGGTGGTGATGATGATGGTGATGTTGATGAAGACGATCACCGCGGCGATGATTCTCCCGATGGCACTCCGGCGCCACCAAGAGAGAGGGGAGCGGTTCTCCCGTTTGTGATTCCTCCTCCATGACCTCCCCCTTAGATGGGGAAAGGTTCTCCCTCTTGTCCTTGGCCTCCATGACTATGGTGACCCCTCCGGCTTCCTCCTCCATGGCCTCCGGTGATGTTGGCCCCCTCCGGCAGGGTGCCAGAGAGGGCCTAGATTGGTTTTTCGTGGCTACAGAGGCTTACGACGGCGGAACTCCCGATCTAGGTTTCTTTTCAGGGGTTTCTATATTTATAGAAATTTTTGGCGTTGTTTTCACGTCAAGGGGGTCCACGAGGCACCCACAAGGTCGTAGCACCCTCCCGGGGGGTAGGGCGTGCACCCTGACCTTGTGCAGGCCTCGTGGCTCTTCTGGCCCAACTCTTTTGCTTCGGGGGCTTCTTCTGGTCTATAAAAAATCTTCGTAAATTTTTAGCTCATTTGGACTTTGTTTGATATTCCTTTTCTGTAAAACTCAAAAACAAGGGAAAAATAGAAACTGGCACTGGGCTCTATGTTAATAGGTTAGTCCTAAAAATCATATAAAATAGCATATAAATGCATATAAAACATCCAAGATAGATAATATAATAGCATGAATACTTCATAAATTATAGATAAGTTGGAGACGTATCAGAGCCCTTCATACTCTGCAATGTTATTGGTAGCCTTCTCTCGGGGGAAATGAATCTAAACGACATACTTGAGGTGCTCCCCAGTGGGAGCAATGTGAAGCACGCCAGCTCCTGCACCTTGCAGGGAGAAGGCACCGTCAAAGTACATGATCCACTCTTGGGGCGCTTCCTTGACGGGGATAACTGTCTCCAGCACTTCTTCATCACGGATAGGCATCCACTCTGCAATGAACTCTGCTAGTGCTCTGCTCTGAATAGTTGGCGTGCTCTCAAACTTTAGACCAAAGCTGGATAGCTCCAAAGCCCATTCCACTATTCTCCTAGTGTCCTCGGGGTTTCTGAGTATGCGTTGCAAGGGGAAGTCGGTGACAACCGAGATCTCGCGGGCTTGGAAGTAGTGGCGCAGTTTCCTTGAGGCCATGATAAGGCCAAAAATCAACTTCTGCATGCCAGAGTATCTCGACCTAGCCCCCTATAGTAGGGAGTTGATGAAGTACACTGGGCGCTGCACCACCTTCTTCCTTGCTGTGATCTTCGAACTGTCTCGTTGCCCTGCTCTTCCTAGTCTTGAACTGCATCTGACCTTGCTGGGATGGGACAGTGGTTGCGACTGCTGCTTCATCTACTTCCAAACTGTGCCACCAGTGCTGCACTAACCACTTGATTAGTTGCCGCTAAGTATAGCAGCAACGGCTCTTTTGGTTTGGGAGCGACTAAGGTGGGCACAAAGGAAAGATAGGCCTTTAAATCTTGCAACACAGCATCTGCCTCTGGGGTCCACTCTACGGGCCCTGCCTTCTTCAAAATTTTGAAGAATGACAGGGCGTGCTCAGCGGACTTGGAAATGAGCCTGCTTAGTGCGACAACACATCCAATCAAACGCCTCATGTCTTTAACCATATTGGGTGCTTGAATCTGCTCGATAGCCTTGATCTTGTCGGGGTTGGCCTCTATCCCCCGGTGGGACACAAAGAAGCCAAGTAGCTGACCGGAAGGAACGCCAAACACAAACTTCTCCGGGTTCAGCTTCAAGTTGATCTTGCGTAGATTTGCAAAGGCCTCCTCCAAGTCCTGAATGAGAGTCAATCTGTCCTTGTTTTTGACCACTATATCATCCATGTGGGCTTCAATATTCCTATGTAGCTTGGACTCAAAGCCAATCTGTACTGCTCTTGCAAAAGTGGATGCATCACTCTTCAGCCCGAAGGTCATCCGTACAAAACAGTACGTGCCCAGGGGGTTATGAACGCAGTCTTCTCCTCATCTTCTTTGGACATGAAAATCTGGTGGTATCTGAAGTAGGCGTCCAGGAAGGAAAGCAGATCGTACCCAGAGGTGGAATCCACAATCTGGTCGATGCGTGGCAAGGGGAATGGGTCCTTCGGGCATGCTTTATTTAGATCCATGAAGTCTATGCAAAGCCTCCATTCCCATTCTCCTTGCGCACCACCACTGAGTTTGCTAACCATGTTGGATGTAACACTCCTCTGTCCAGACCAGCTGCCTCAAGTTTCTTGATCTCCTCGGCAATAAACTGCTTCCGCTCCAAAGCTTGCTTCTGGACCTTCTGCTAGACGGGCCGGGCATGTGAGCAGACAACAAGGTGGTGCTCGATTACTTCCCTGGGAACACCGGGGATGTCAGATGGTTGCTAGGCAAACACATCGACATTCGCCTGCAGGAAGGTAACGAGCGTGATTTCCTATTTGTCGTCGAGGGTGGCACTGATAGTAAACGTACCATCGGTGCGAGCCAGCCCTGCCAGGACCTTCGTCACAGCAGGTGCAGCAGCCTTGGATCTATTGCTATTGAAACTCTCCGGCAAGTAATCAACATGCGCAGCACACTCTGAAGAGGTGCGCTTCCTGGAATCCTTGCTACCTTTCTTATTTTTCTTGGCGGGAGCAGTAGCTTCTGCGGCCTCTACAGACTGCTTCCCGGTACATCTTGTCCACGCATATGATTGCGTATTTCTTGTCTGATGGAATGGAAATGACACCCTTTGGCCCTGGCATCTTCAGAGTGTTGTAGGCATAGTGGGATGCCGCCATGAACTTTGCCAGGGTTGGGCGACCAACGATTCCATTGTACGACAGGGGGAGGTCAACCACGTCAAACAAGATCTTCTCAATCCGGTAGTTTAACTCCCCCTCGAATGTTACTAGCAGTGCGATCTTCACCTTAGGACGACTCCTACTGGGGTTGATCCCTTGGAACGTACCAGTAACCTTGACATCTTCATCTGCTATCTGGAGTTTACCGATGACCTTTGGAGAAATCAGATTCAACCGGGCCATGCCGTCAACCAACATCTTTGTGAGCTTGAGGTTGCGGATCGTTGGTGAAGCCAACAACGGTAAATACCTTACCGCGGAGGTGTGGTCGGGGTGATCCTCCTCATTAAAGATGACAGGCGTGCATGATGACTTGAGAAGCTTCCGAGAATCTTCCGCTGGCTCCACGACATTGACCTCACGCGCCAACTGTTTAAGTTGGTGGTGAGAGGAGTGCAAAGATGCACCCCCGTCAATGCATAGGGCGTCAGTGGCTTTCTAGAACTCCTGCTCGCGGGTTTCCTTTTCATCTCCTTCATCACTCTCATCATCGCATTCCTTCTTATCATGGACTCTGGCGGGTTTCTTTTGATACTCAGGAGCCTTGCCGGGGCGACCTGTTCTGCCGCCTCGGCCCTTCCCGCCAACGCCATCTTGGTATTTCTCCTTATCATGCTTCTCGTACTCAGCCCTTTGCTTCTTGACGAGTTGCTCAACCTGATGACACTCCTGAAGATCCTGGCCCTTGGCCCGATAGTTCTTGCAGTACAGTCTGTCACCCTTCCCAGCCTTCTCGGTAGCCGCAACTTCCTGGTAATTAGTGCACGTGGCAACTTCCTTGCCGGGAGCCTCGGTCTTGGCCTTCTTGCCAGTACTAGGTGTGCTCGATCCTTCAACGATCATCACTGCTTTATCCTTGCGCTTCTTGTTGCGTTTCTTGTTCTTCTTATTCTGATTCGTGGCATCATCGTCATCCTCTGATTCAATGTCGAGGCCATATTCTTCACCGGGGAGTCGCCTCTGTCGGATGTGGGGTTCTGGCAAACCCTTAAGGTTCAAACTCTGGGGTGCGTGTGAAGTCTTTCCCTCCTACCGATCCACGCCCTAGCTCGCTAAGATCTCGCGGACGAACTCGACGAACTCGAAACACAGAAAGACACAAGATTTATACAGGTTCAGGCCACCGTTGTGGTGTAATACCCTACTCCAGTGTGTGAGGTGGTGGATTGCCTCTTGGGCTGATGATGAATAAGCATTGTGGTAAGAACAGCCTCCTGAGGTTGAGGTGTTCTTGTTCTTGCCGAACTTGTGTGAGTCAGTACCCCGTGCCTCTACTATGGTAGCTACCTCTACTTATATAGGCCCTGGTCCTCTTCCCAAATATTGAGCGGGAAGGGAGCCAACAACGACGAGCGAATTTGAAGGGGGACAACTAGTACAAGCTATCCTGACAAAAGTGGTCTTTGCCTGCCAAAGGCTCTGGTGGTGACGCCGCCTTGGGCTCCACGGTGACCTCCGTCCTGCCGTTCTTCTGGTCTTGGTCTCGTTGCACCGATAAGGCAACCTTTGCCTGATGCCTCGGTACTCCTCACCTGCGCTGGCCTCCTTAGCACCAAAGAGGAAACAAGGACGTTGTGCACGCTGGTGCCCGCCTGGCACCCGCCTGATCTCGATCATCATGGCTCACGTCACGAGAGCCTCGTGAGGTTTGCCCCGCCTTGATATCTCCGCTCCTCGTGAGCCTGTCTGGCTAGGCCTCTCCCGAGGAGGTCTTGTGTCGTCCGCCTCGCGAGGCTTGGCCCCTCACGATTGTCTTGAATGCCTTGTTGATGAAGATGGGCCGTACGGCCCGCTGACTTAGCCACGCCGTGGGCCGCAGGCAGGCAAGTCTGGGGACCCCCGTTCCCAGAACGCTGATAGTAGCCCCCGTGCCCTAGGTGCGCTCGGGCTTGGCTTCGCGGCGAAGCCAAGGTTCAAGTGCGGAGTGTCGCGGGCCCCAAAAGCCTGCGGCCTCGGTTGACGCATGGCGGTTGATTGGACATGGGCGTCTCCACTTCCCCACGCTGCCTCGGCAACTGCTTGACCTGACAAAAGGCTGGTGCAGGCAGTACTTTCCTTCATTTCTTCTTCCTTGCCTTGCTCCAGATCCCCTTTCTTGCTCCTCGCCACCGCTACCTCCAGATCCGCTCCAATCTCATCCTGCATCTGCGATCCCTGGCGCCGTGCAAAGTCAGGACTTCCTCAGCACCGGCTTGGTATGAGCCGGCCCTTGAGGCGCCCACCGTCACGAAGATGAGCCTCGCCTCCGTGCGCCTGCTAACGGCTGGTGAGAGCAATGAGTGGGGAGAGACCGAGCTCCGGCTTGCCTCCGATGTGCCGGAGCCTGAGGAAAGCACCTTCTTCCCCTTCTTCTCGAGCAGTGTTGCCGTCGGGTTGGTTCCTCCCTTCTCCGATTTCTTTTATGAAGTCCTCGACCACTACGGGCTGCAGGCGTTGCATCTCCATCCCAACTCTGTCCTCCTCCTGTCCATCTTCGCCTACTACTGTGAGGCGTACCTGGGCATGATGCCATCCGTGGCGCTCCTGCACCATTTCTTTTTCCTCCTTGTCAGCGAGGGGCACATCTTCGGGTGCACTAATTTCGTCGCGTCCGGCAAGGCCAAGTCGATCTCGAGCACCGGGAAGAGGGCCGACAACATTTGGTCCAAATGGGTCATGATGGACGCCAAGCGCGCCGATCCGCGTCTGGTGTTGCCAACGGTGGCGCCCTCTTCCAACGGGGGGTGGCCCAAGGCGGAGCTTGCTGATGAGCGGGCATCATTAGTGTTGGGGCAGATGATGACCGACTTGAAGTCGGGCAACGCGAAGGCGGCCAAGGTGACGGGGGTCATGCTCCTGAGGGAGTTCTTGACGCTGTGAGTTGCCCGCTCCAGGCGCGCGCGTGCCCCCTGTAGGAGCTTGAAGAAGAGGGAAACAAGACCTGCCTAAGGCCGGGGGCCCTGCCTGACGACGAATTTGGCCGCTGCCCTGCGTCTCATAGTTGGGGACAACCAGGAGTACCCACCAAGCGCCTTCGTTCCCCTGTTCCAACGCAGGGACCGGGAGGAATTCGTCGCCTCCAGGCCGACCTTCGATGCGCGCGGGCTGGTGCCGCCGGCACTCCAGGAGCCCCTGCGGCACCGAAGCCGGTGGAGGTGTCCTCTGACGAGTCCCGTGGGGAGGAGGAAGAGGAGGTGGACTCGGAGAAGACTCTTGAAGAGGTGGGGGAGACTTCCCCTCTGATCAAGGCCGAGATCCTCCGCGCCCTTTCTGACGATGCCAAGGCCGACACCCGCCAGGAGGAGAGGGAGCAGCCCCTCATCCCGACAAGGGGTAGGTCATCGCTGGTGCCTCGCGAAGCAGCCTCCATCCCGACTCCTCCTGGGGCTGGCTCCTGCCCTGCCTCTGCACCGCCTGCCGCCGCCGGAGCCCGCACGCCTGTTCCTCAGGTCCCGATGCTGTCAGGCTTCAAGCTTCCCAAGTAGAAGTATGTCGCGGTGGATCGGTAAGTGTCTCAAGCTTCGCCTTGTCCCTATTTGTACTTGTTATTTCCTGATGCTCGCCCTCAGTCGATCAGGCCGGCGCCTTCAGCGAAGAAGAGGAAGGAGGATACAGCGGTCGTGCCTTCCTCCGCAGAGAAAGGAGGCAGCAACGCCCATACCTCCCCAACCCGGTCAAGAGGAACATCGCCGTGTGGAATCAGCCCCCACGGCCCCGTTGGCTCCGGAAGTGCCGGCGTCTGGCGCGGTTGATGAGGTCCCAGCTGCTCCGGAACCCGCTATCTCCCAGGTCCTGGCGACAACGTCGGTTCCTCCCACTGCTGCACCTCCATTCCCTGGTTTTTCTGCTCCTGCTGCTGTTCTGGAACGTGCTCTTTCGGAAATGACCCAGTTGCAGGCAGATCTCCTGGGCGCGGACCCACGCCTGGTGGCCGGGCGCCTAGAGCTGGCCTCTGGCTGGCTTCACTCCTACCTGGCGGTTTGCGCGACGCTAAGCCAGGCCGTTCCGGCTTCCGAGAAGGAGAAGGAAAGTGCCGTCGATGCTGCCCCCGATCGTGAGACAGCGCTGAAAGATGCCAAGGCCGCCCGTGACCGCTGCCAACTGCTGGAGGACGAGTTGCAGAGCCTGCGCGACAAGCACGCCGAAGAAGCGCGCGGCCGCCTGGCAAAGGAGGAGGAGGTGAAGGCCCGGGAGGACGCCGTCAAGAACCGTGATGCTGAGCTGGTGGAGTTGGGGAAGATGCAGGCCGCCGAGCGCAACCGGTTGGAGGAGTTGGAGCGGAAGGTGGAGGCAAGGGAGGCCGCTCTTGATGCCAAGGCGCGAGTCCTGGCCGAAGACTTCGTGGCCTTTGCCGATCTCGAGAAGAGATCTCGCAAGGCACTGAAGACGCTCTACGAGCACGGCCTGGAGAAGTCGCTGGCTACCAATGAGGACGGCCCCGCCCGGTTGCTTCCTCTCTTGGTGAAGGTGCTCGACGAAGTCGTTGACGGCGTCGGTCCTATGGTGGAGGCAGAGGCTCACGTCCTGTCTTCAGCTGCATTGATCCGCGTTTTCAGCCACGTGTACCTTCGCGACCCCAACGCTTGCCTTGAGGAGCTGCTAGAGCCAGTGGCTGAGGATGACTGCGAAGCCGCCGCCGCAGCTATGCAAGGTCAGGTGGAGGCCCTGCTGGAGAAGTTCCGCGGCTTTGCCTCCTCACCCTTGTCTGGCGATGCCGCCGACCCTGCGGCTGGTGGTGTAGGTGAAGGCGTCGCTACCCGGGATGGAGCACCTTCTGCAGGCGACGGCGATGTCCAGGGGTGACCTGCAACTAGTTTCCTGTTTTGTTCCTGCATCATGCATCAGGCCTCATGGAGGCGTTTAAACTTTTCATTTCATATTGTGAGGACAATATGTTTGTAATATTTGCTTTGAGATTTTGTGATTTTCTTCCTATCCGCTTTGTGTTCTGCGTCGGCAGAGCCCGGCCCCGCGCATACCTCAACCGCCATTGGGACGACCGAGACCAGGATGGACCAAGGAGTGAGGGGCTACGTGACCAGTTAGGCTCCTGAGTCGCGATGCTCAGGAGTCCCCCTTGACATGCAAACAGCTTATAGGGAGAAATGCATGAGATAGATTAATGTTCTACGTCGGCAGAGCCGGCCCACAAGATACCTCAACCGCCATTGGGCCGACCGGAGACCAGGACGGACCAAGGAGTGAGGGGCTACGTGACCAGTTAGGCTCCTGAGTCGAGATGCTCAGGAGTCCCCCTTGATGTGCAAACAATTTCCATACCTGCCCTCGCCGAGGCTCCTGGAGGGGCGGCGACGCCTGTGGTCCGGGAGACATGGTTGGGTGGCATACGCTGGGCGTGACCAGCGCAGCCCGTGCCCAGCCCCTCGTGCGGCTCTCCCGAGGGAGGCGCAGTGAGGCTGGACGTTGAGCTCTGGGCTCCCTGAGGTTGGTACGACCGTGGGGCCGCCCTCAATTGTTTATCACCAGCGCGGAGCATAGTGCTTCCGCTTGTACACGGGCATAGCCGCTCCTTGGCAGTGTCGACGACCAGCACAGAGCATGGTGCTTCCACTTGTGCGTGGGATGGGGCCCCCTCCTGGAGGAGCCCCCGGGGCGTGTACATCCCCGCCCTGACACGTGGCTTGCACAACAGGGCTGCGAGGTGTATCTGGGCACTCGTGAGCCAGCGCGGGACTCACGAGGCCCTACCTCAAGGCGGGTTGCGCCTGGTCTTGAGTCTTGGTGATTGTATGTTCCTGCAAGGCGGTTAGGTGCAAGCACTCTACGTCCTCAGGTCCCGGCCCTCGAGCGAGCTCAGCCGCCAGTGGTATGCCAGGTCGCGATGCCGTGGTCAAGGCCAGGGGGTGAGGGCTGGAGAGCCAGTAAGAGCTCCCGAGTCGCGATGCTCAGGAGCCCCCCTTTTAAGGCACAAGGGAATTGCACGGGGTGAATGGACCCACGGCAGGTGGTAACCGTAGGCAAGTTAAGCAGGGAAGGCAAATCAGCTTGGGTAAATGCAGGAATATACATGCCATTGGGTCTGGCCCGAGCGGCTTGGGGATGATGCAGCCCGAGGGGTGCCCCCGGCAAGGTAAGCTAAAGACATAAGAAAAAGGGGTACATGCCACAGGGACGGACCCATGCGGCCTGGGAATAATGCAGCCCGAGGGGTGCTCCCAGCTAAACGAGCTTCGAAAGTGTCACCTGGTTCTGTAGATGAAGTAGAGTTGGTGCAGCTGAGGCGTGCGTCGAAGGAATGGCTCTTCACGAGCCACCGGGGCCCTGAGCCTCGGGAGGTTCTGGGGGCTCGGGAAGTTCCCTGAAGACCGTCTCCATCTCTTCCAGGACGGTGTGGTACCTGGCCTCCTGAACCGCCAGGACACGCCGCATGTTGCGCTGATAGGATGACGCCACGCTCGGCAAGCCAAAGGGCATGCGAACGTAACTGTGTGGCGGGCCCTCGCAACGGCCCACACGCGAAGGCCATAAACGCTCCTGAGATGCGGCCCTGTTGAGCCCTAGGACATCGATGCAGACACGCAGCCCAGCATCCTCGCCTGGATGGGGAGCTGCGCCTAGTGAGCGGCTGTCACCGTGCATGGCTCTTGCGTCTTGCAGTTCCTGAGTGGTCTTGGGGATGAACTCATGAGTGGTGGGCACTCCTTGCCCTGTGTTCTCCTGAGGGAAACGTGTCGCGAAGCACGCCTCCAAGAGGTGCCCAAGCGCCTCCCTCGTGAGGTTGGCAAGGTCTGAGGCCCTCCAGAAGAGAGCCCCCGAGCCCTGCCCGAGGAGGGCACCGGGCGTGCCTTCCTATGCGACAGAGGAAGGCGCCCCTGGAGCGGGTGCTGATCCTGACGAGGCTCCAGCTTTGATGCCACCCTCCTGAGGCTCGGCATGGCGCAACTACTTCTTCTTGGGGATGGCCTCCGGAGGGCCCTCACTTCTGCTGTCGGGGTCGTTGATTGCTGCAGCTTGGAAGGCACGCTCGAGGGAGCACACCGCATCTCTCTCTTCACATGGGACCGTGATGATTCCGCCGCTTCCTGGCATCTTGAGGACGTTGTAGCCATGGTCGGTGACTGCCATGAACTTGTCCAGGGCTGGATACCCGAGGATGGCGTTGTACGGCAGGCGGATGTGCGTGACGTCGAAGTCGATGAGCTCGGTGCGGTAGTTCTTGCGCTCTCCGAAGGTGACAGGCAGGCGGACCTGCCCTATCGGTGTGGTGGAACCATCGGTCACTCCTGAGAAAGGCTTGGTGGGCTGAAGCTGCTCATATGGCACTTGGAGGTTGTTGAACGTATCGACGGACAGGACGTTGAGCCCTGCACCACCGTTGATGAGGGTCTTGGTACCTTGCATATTGCTGATGACTGGGGAGCACAACATCAGGAGGGCGCCAGCGGTGGCTACGCACTTGAGCTGATCCGCCGAGTTGAAAGTGATGGCGCATTGGGACCACTTGAGCGGGTGCGTGGCCTCGAGCTTGGGGAGCACCGCGTTCACTTCACGAGCGAACTGTTTGAAGATGCGCTAAGAGGCTGGGGCCTGGGCGCCGCCCAAGATGCAAGCGATTGCACGCGGCTCCTGGAAGCCCCCAGCCCCCTCGTCCTGATGGTGATCGTCGTTCCTTCTTGGTGGTGGCAGCGGGGGAAGCCCGGTGTTGCCCTGGGGGCGATCCTCACGAGGCTGGTCCCTCCAGGCACCCTCGCGAGGATGGTCCTGCCAGCGGTCCTCACGAGGCCTGTCGCGCCACGGTCGTCCCAGCGTCCGCCTCCACGTCCTCCTCCACAGCAATAGCCCCCGTCGCTGCGCTCGGGGCGTCGACCAAAACGTCCTTCGCAAATGGCTCTGAGCTCTTGACAGTCACTGGTGTTGTGGGTGTTCAGATTGTGGAAGGCACAGAACGGTCGTTTGTTCTTGGATGACTCGGGCTGATCTCTACCCCGCTTGGTGTCGGGCTCCGCTGCTAGCACTGCCGCTTCCTTGCGCTTCACATCCTTGGCCTTAGCCTTCTTCTCTTCTGTGCCCGCGGCCGGCAGCTCGAGGAGGGAGGGGCGCCCCTCTCTGCTCTCGCGCACTTGGTCGCCAGGGTGAACAGCTCCTGAGACGTGCACACCTCCTCATGGATAGCGAGCTCTTCCTTCATCTTGACGCCATGGACGCCGTCTGAGAACGCGGAGATGATGGCCTCGTCCGTGACCTTGGGGATCTTGAGGCGAGTGTTGTTGAAGCGCTGGATGTACTTCTGGAGGGTCTCTCCTGGCCGTTTCTTGATGCGTCGCAGGTCACCCGCGGCCGGCGGGAATTCGCGAGTGACCTGGAAGTTGGCGATGAAGCGGTCGCGCATCTCATCCCAGGAGGAGAACGAGCCGTGCTGCAGGTTCAGGAGCCAGGAGCGGGCTCCATCCTTGAGAGCCATGGGAAACCAGTACACCATGACTTTCTCATCGCCGTTGGCCACTTCGATGCTCAGCTCGTAGAGCTACAGGAACTCTGCGGGGTCGGCGGCGCCGTTGTAGCGAGGAGGCAGATCCGGCTTGAACTTGCGTGGCCAGGCGACGCTACGCAGCTCGGGGGTGAAGGCGCGGCAGCCGGCCGTGGTTGCCGGGGCCCGCCTTGGAGGTGGAACTTGGTCTTGATGAGGTCCGCGCGGCGCCGCTGCAGGCGGCGCGCGGTCTTGACGAGGCGGCGCGGGGAGCGTGGGTGCAGCTTCTCGTAGCCGAGGGATTTCTTGGCAGCTTCTCTCTTCGTGCGTAGGCACCGGACGTGGCGGATCACGCCGTGGGGCCGCGCGCCTTGGCGCCAAGGCGCAGTCTTGGGGCAAAGGTCGTGGAGGCGCGCCATGAGCCACGTCGCCTGCGGCTGGCGGAGGGTGAGGCAAAGAGGGGGACGGCGTCGGGGAGCCCCCTGCGGCGCGGACGAGCTCGGCGACGCGGTCGAGCCACTCATCGTAGAGGTCGTCCACCGGGCGGTAGCACGGGAGCTCGTTTGCGGGGAGGAGCGCGGCGTGCGTGAGACGAAGAACCGGCCGGGGTCGGCGACAGAGTGGCGGTGCGGCCGTCCTGCCGCACCGATGGATGCAGCGAGGACGCTTGCTGCTCGTTCCCCGCCGGGCTGGTGGCGGCGTTAGCAGCAGGAGACAGAGAACAACGAGGTGGCCCGCCGACGGGAGCCGTCTGAGCAAAGCGGGCGGTGAGGGCAGCTCGGCGCTCAGCTTGGGCACGGCGAGCGTCCGCCATGGAGACGACGGAGCGACGGAGCGATGAATTGATGGAAGAGAAGCTACGGCACACCCCTACCTGGCGCACCAAATGTCGGATATGGGGTTCCAGCAAACCCTTAAGGTTCGAACTTTGGGGTGCGCGTGAAGTCTTTCCCTCCTACTGATCCACGCCCTAGCTCCCTAAGATCTCGCGGACGAACTCGCAACACAGAAAGACACGAGATTTATACTGGTTCGGGCCACCGTTGTGGTGTAATACCCTACTCCAGTGTGTGAGGTGGTGGATTGCCTCTTGGGCTGATGATGAACAGTACCAGGGGAAGAACAGCCTCCTGAGGTTGAGGTGTTCTTGTGCTTGCCGAACTTGTGTGAGTCAGTACCCCGTGCCTCTACTCTGGTAGCTAGCTCTACTTATATAGGCCCTGGTCCTCTTCCCAAATATTAAGCGGGAAGGGAGCCAACAACGGCGGACGAATTTGAAAGGGGACAGCTAGTACAAGCTATCCTGACAAAACTGGTCTTCGCCTGTGAAAGGCTCTAGTGGTGACGCCGTCTTGGGATCCATGGTGACCTCCATCCTGCCGTTCTTCTGGTCTTGCTCTCGTTGCATCGATAAGGCAACCTTTGCCTGATGCCTCGATACTCCTCGCCTGCGCTGGCCTCCTTAGCACCAATGAGGAAACAAGGACGCTGTGCGCGCTGGCGCCCGCCTGGCGCCCGCCTGATCTCCATCGTCATGGCTCACGTCACGAGAGCCTCGTGAGGTTTGCCCCACCTTGATATCTCCGCTCCTCGTGAGCCTTCTTGGCTAGGCCTCTCCCGAGGAGGTCTTGCGTCGTCCGCCTCGTGAGGCTTGGCCCCTCGCGAGGGTCTTGGATGCCTTGTTGATGAAGATGGGCCGTACGGCTCGCTGACTTAGCCACGCCGTGGGCCGCAGGCAGGCAAGTCTGGGGACCCCCGTTCCCAGAACGCCGACAGCCTCCCCTCTTCTACTCAGGCACACTTGTCCAACAGAGTCTAAAACTCATTCACAGTCTTGGGCAATCGGACGTTCATTTTAGAACATATCCCGCGGTTACGCACGTTGGACTGCAATGCCGCTATCATAGCTGCCGGTGGATGTCTGGAATGTTCCTCTGCACCCGGCTGAACCTCTGCATGTACTTCTGCAAACTCTCTCCTTCCTTCTGCGGGAGGAGTTGTAAGTCGCTGGGTCGCCCTGGTTCTTGATGGCCACCCGTGAAGGCGCCAACAAACTCATGGCATAGGTCAGCCCAGGTCAAGATGAAGTTCTCTGGCAAGTGCATCAGCCAAGACCTCACATTTGGCTTGAGTGCCAAAGGGAAGTAGTTGGCGAATACCTTCTCTTCTCTTCCCCCAGTAGATTGAACAATGATGGTGTAGATGCTCAAGAACTCTGCCGGGTTCAATCTTCCATCGTACTTCTCTGGTATTTTTTGCTTGAACGTGCGAATAGATGGCTAACAGACTTGCCGCAACTCACGAGTGAAGGCGGGGCACCCAACCTCGAAAGGCAGGTACCCGCCTTCACCAGGCGTGGGCTCGTTGACATTGGGGCCATTGCGCCTATCAGACTGGCGGCGGGTTTCGGGGCGTCATTCAATGGTGACGCGTGCGTCTTCCCTCTGCATGTCTTCCAGAACTCGAGAAAATTGAGCGTTGCACGAACTTGTGATGGTGAAGAATAAAAGTGACAGACTGCATAATAAAGGTTGCTATCACAAGGGGCAATGTAACTTGATGTTCTTTTTCCCTAAGGGATTGAGCATACAAACAAAGAAGCTCATGGCAACCTCTGCTTCCCTCTGCGAAGGGCCTATCTTTTACTTTTTATGTATTTACTTTTATGCAAAGATTCAAAGTTTTCCTTCTATTCCTTGTTATTTTTCTCCTTTGGCAAGAATCATGTGGTGAGGAAAGATCTAGGCACATATGTCTAGTTGAATATAGATAGCATGAGTTATTATTGTTGACATCACCCTTGAGGTGAATACGTTGGGAGGCGGAACTATAAGCCCCTATCTTTCTATGTGTCCGGTTGAAAAGTTTTGCTCATGTGTACGCGGTGAGTGTTAGCAATCATAGAAGACTATATGATGGTTGAGTATGTGGACTTGCCTAAAGGCTTTGATACGTGACCCTTCTGAAAAGATGATGAATTGTAGTTTCAAAGTTGACTGACAACATAAATTGTTAGTTTTTAATAGAGTTTTTGTTTTAAACTTCAATAGTGTGATGAATTGTCACTTATTCATGAGAAGTCTATGATAAGAGCTTTATGATAAGAGTCTTATGTTTAAATTTTTTGCTATTATAATAATGAACATGATGCTTCTATGTCCGTATTTTGTTTTTATTGACACCTCTCTCTCAAAGCATGTGGACATGTTTTTCTATTTCGGTTTTCGCTTGAGGACAAGCGAGGTCTAAGCTTGGGGGAGTTGATACGTCCATTTTGCATCATGTTTTCTTACTGTTATTTATGTTGTTTTTATCCATAATAATGCTTTTTTGGAGTAATCCTAATGCCTTTTCTTTCATAATATGCAAGGTATACACAAAGAGGGAGAATTCCGGCAGCTGGAAATCTGGACCTGGAAAAGCTACGTTAGGCTACCTATTCTGCACAACTCCAAACAAGCTAAAACTTCATGGATATTTTTTATGGAATATTTGAAGAATATTGGAGCAAATAACTACCAGAGTGGGCCCCCAGGTGGGCACAACCCACCTGGGCGTGCCAGGGAGCCCAGCGCGCCTACGGTGGGTTGTGCTCACCCAGGTCCACCTCGGTACCCATCTTACGGTATATAGGTCATTTTGACCTAGAAAAGTAAGGAGAGGACTTTCAGGATTTGAGCGCCGCCGTCTCGAGGCGGAACTTGGGCAGGAGCACTTTTGCCCTCCAAATGAGCGATTCCGGCCAGGGGAACTTCCCCCCTGAGGGGGAAATCATCGTCATCATCATCACCAACAACTCTCCCATCTTGGGGAGGGCAATCTCCATCAACATCTTCAACAGCACCATCTCATCTCAAACCCTAGTTCATCTCTTGTGTTCAATCTTGTTACCAGAACATTATATTGGTGCTTGTGGGTGACTAGTCGTGTTGATTACATCTTGTAGTTGATTACTATATGGTTTATTGGTGGGATATTATATGTTCAGATCCAATATGGGATTTAATACTCCTCTGATCATGAGCATGATTATCATTTGTTAGTAGTCACTTTTGTTCTTGAGGCCACGGGAGAAATCATGTTGCAAGTAATCATGTGAACTTGATATATGTTCGATATTTTGATAGTATGTATGTTGTGATTCCCTTAGTGGTGTCATGTGAACATCGACTACATGACACTTCACCATATTTGGGCCTAAGGGAATGCATTGTGGAGTAGATTAGATGATGGGTTGCGAGAGTGACAGAAGCTTAAACCCCAGTTTATGTGCTATTCCATAAGGGACCGATTGGATCCAAAAGTTTAATGCTATGGTTAGAATTTATTCTTAATACTTTTCTCATAGTTGCGGATGCTTGCGGGAGGGTTAATTATAAGTAGGAGGTTTGTTCAAGTAAGAACAGCACCTAAGCACCGGTCCACCCACATATCAAATTATCAAAGTAGCGATCACAAATCGAACCAACATGGTGAAAGTGACTAGATGAAACTCCCGTGTACCCTCAAGAACGCTTTGATCATCATAAGAGACCGTTTTGGCCTGTCCTTTGCCTCAAAAGTATTGGGCTACCTTGCTGCACTTTTTTTACTACTATCATTACTTGCTCGTTACAAATTACCTTGCTATCAAACTACTCTGCTACTTACAATTTCAGCACTTGCAGACATTACCTTACTGAAAACTACTTGTCATTTCCTTCTGCTCCTCGTCGGGTTCGACACTCTTACTTATCGAAAAGAGCTACAATTGATCCCCTATACTTATGGGTCATCAAGGATATTTTCTGGCGCTGTTGCTGGGGAGTGAAGCGCCTTTGGCAAGGAAACATTTTTATAGTGTGCTGAAATTTATTGTCACTTATTACTATGGAAAACAATGCTTTGAGGGGTTTGTTCGGGGTATCTTCACCTCGACCAGATCCACAATTAGCTACCCCTCAACCTACTGCACCTACTGAAAATACTGAATACTAAATTCCTTCGGGTATGGTAGAACAACTCCTAGCTAGTCCTTATGCAGGAGATGGAACCGAACATCCTGATATGCACTTGATATATGTAGAACAAATTTGTGGATTGTTTAAGCTTGCAGGTTTACCCAGAGATGAAGTTATGAAAAAGGTTTTTCCTTTATCTTTGAAGCGAAAAGCATTCGCATGGTATAGGCTATGCGATGATATTGGATCTTGGAATTGGAATCGTTTGAGATTGGAGTTCCACCAAAAAAAATATCGTATGCATCTAGTTCATCGTGATCGGAATTATATATATAACTTTTGGCCTCGTGAAGGAGAAAGTATCGCTCTAGCTTGGGGGAGGCTTAAGTCAATGTTATATTCATGCCCCAATCATGAGCTCTCAAGAGAAATTATTGTCTAGAACTTTTATGCTCGGCTTTCTCGTAATGATCAAACCATGCTTGATACTTCTTGTGCTGGTTCTTTTATGAAGAAGACTATTGAATTCTGGTGGGATCTTTTGAAAAGAATTAAACACAACTCTGAAGATTGGGAACACGAGAAGGTAAAGAGTCAGGTATTAAGCTTAAGTATGATTGTGTCAAACCTTTTATGGATACTGTCGGGGATATACCCCGCAGTATGACCCGGCCGGACTTGGCGCTTCACCATGACCCACCGGAGGACTGGCGACTTACGGGTCTGGCGGCTCACTGGTCAGACGACTCACGGATGACCCCGACAGCGGGTCACATAGAAGACTAGGCCCAAGGCCCAGTAGGCCGGATCATATTATGGTGGGCAGGCTTAAGACAGAAGGCATGAGGAATATTTCCTTTACGAGGAAGCAAGACCCGTACTTGTATCCGACTTGTAATAGAGAATAAGTTAGTTCTAATCCTAATAGGACTCTACATGTAAGCCGCCCCTTCAACTTATATAAGGAGGGGCAGGGCTCGTCAAAGAGGGACAAGCAACAAGAAACAATATCTAGGGCTAGGCACAAAGAGGAGAGCCGGCTTACGGCGACTCCCTCATGATGATAATGAGACCTAGCCACAAACAGCATGTAGGGTTATTACCGGATGATGTTTCTCGGGGCCCGAAGCTGTCTAAATCCTCGTGTTGTGTGTTGCGTCTCTCAGTTCTGCTCAACCCCTTCAAGCTACCACATAGATGCGTTGGCCTCGCGACTAAGTCCTTACACTAGGACATCTGCTGTGACAATTCCACGACAGATACCGATGCTTTTCAAAAGTTTAGCACTAAATATGGACTTGACTCTGAGATAGTAGCCTCCTTTTGTGAATCATTTGCTACTCATGTTGATCTCCCTAAAGAGAAGTGGTTTAAGTATCACCCACCTATTAAAGAAGAAATTAAAGAACCGGTACTAGTTAAAGAAGAAACTATACTTTACAATGTTGATCCAGATGTTCCTTCTGCTTATATTGAGAAACCACCTTTTCCTGTTAGGATAAAGGAACATGCCAAAATTTTAACTGTGGTTAACAAAAGCTATATAGAACACCTAAACCTGATGAACAAATCAAAGTAGAGCCTAGTATTTCTATGGTTAAATATCTCTTCGAAGAAGATGTGGATGGGCATGTTATTTACTTCTGTGAAGAAGCTGCTAGAATTGCCAAACCTGATAAAAAAGATAAACATAGACCTATTGTTGGCATGCCTGTCATCTCAGTTAAAATAGGAGATCACTTTTATCATGGTTTGTGTGACATAGGTGCTAGTGTGAGTGCTATTCCTTACACCTTATATCAAGAAATTATGAATGACATAGCACCTGCAGAGATAGAAGACATAGATGTTACTATTAAGCTTGCTAATAGAGACACTATATAACCAATTGGGATTGTTAGAGATGTTGAAGTCTTGCATGGGAAAATAAAATACCCTACTGACTTTCTTGTTCTTGGTTCCCCACAAGATGACTTTTGTCCCATTATCTTTGGTAGACCTTTCTTGAACACCGTTAATGCTAAAATAGATTGTGAGAAACAAATTGTCAATGTTAGTTTTGGTGATGAGTCTCATGAGTTTATTTTTTCCAAGTTTAGTAGAAAACTTCATGAAAAATAATTACCTAGTAAATATAAATTAATTGGTCTTGGTTCTATTGTTGTGCCTCCTACTGATCCACTAGAACAATATGTGCTAGACCATGAAAATGATTTACATATGCACGAAAGAAATAAAATAGATAAGATTTTGTTTGAACAACGTCCTCTACTTAAACACAATTTGCCTATTGAAACTCTAAGAGGTCCTCCTCCACCTAAAGGTGATCCTGTGTTTGAATTAAAACAATTTCCAGACACTTTGAAATATGCTTATCTTCATGAAAACAAGATATATCCTGTTATTATTAGTGCTAACATTTCAGAACATGAAGAGGAAAGATTATTGAAAGTTCTAAGGAAGCATCGAGCTCCTATTGGACATACTCTTCATGATTTGAAGGGCATTAGTCCCACTCTATGTCAGCACAAAATTAATATGGAACCTGATGCTAAACCCGTCGTTGATCACCAACGTCGGTTAAATCCGAAGATGAAATAAGTGGTAAGAACGGAAATATTAAAACTTCCGAAGCGGTATAATCTATCCCATAGCTGATAGTAGATGGGTAAGTCATGTTCATTGTGTCCCTAAGAAAGGAGGTATAACTGTTATTCCTAATGATAAGAATGAACTTATTCCACAAAGAATTGTCACGTGTTATAGAATGGTAATTGATTATAGAAAATTAAACAAAGCAACTAGAAAAGATCATTACCCTTTGCCTTTTATTGATCAAATGCTTGAAAGATTATCTAGGCACACACATTTTTGCTTCCTTGATGGATATCATGGTTTGTCACCAATACATGTTTCGCAACCTGATCAAGAAAAGACCACTTTTACTTGTCCCTTTGGAACTTATGCTTATAGACGTATGCCTTTCGTTTTATGTAATGCACCTACTACCTTTCAAAGATGTATGACTGTTATATTCTCTGAATTTTGTGAAAAGATTGTTGAGGTTTTCATGGATGATTTTTCTGTTTATGGGAAGTCTTTTGATGATTGTTTAAGCAATCTTGATCAAGTTTTGCAGAGATGTGAACAAACAAATCTTGTCTTGAATTGAGAGAAGTGCCACTTTATGGAAGGTATTCGTAGTTTCTTAGGTCATGATGGATTCTATAGGAGATTTATCAAACACTTTTCTAAAATTTCTAGGCCTCTTATGAGTCTTTTGCAAAAGGATATTCCTTTTGTTTTTGATGATGATTGTTTAGAAGCCTTTGAAACACTCAAGAAAGCCTTAATTGCTGCACCTATTGTTCAACCACTTGATTGGAACTTGCCTTTTGAAATTATGTGTGATGCTAGTGATTATGCTGTTGGTGCTGTTCTAGGACAAAGAGTTGATAAGAAATTGAATGTTATTCATTATGCTAGTAAAACTCTAGACATTCCTCAACGAAATTATGCTACTACTGGAAAAAGAATTCTTAGCAGTGGTGTTTGCTTGTGAGAAATTTAGACCTTATATTGTTGATTCCAAAGTAATTGTTCATACTGATCATGCTGCTATTAAATATCTTATGGAAAATAAAATGCTAAACCTAGACCTATTCGTTGGTTCTCTTGTTACAAGAATTTGATTTACATATCATTGATAGAAAAGGAGCTGAGAACCCCGTAGCTGATAATTTATCTAGGTTTCAAAATGTACCTGATGACCCACTACCTATTGATGATAGTTTTCCTGATGAGTAGTTAGTTGCAATAAATGTTGCTCATAGTACTCCTCGGTATGCTGATTATGCTAATTACATTGTTGCTAAATATTTACCACCTAGCTTTACTTACCAACAAAAGGAAAAATTCTTCCATGACTTAATACATTACTTTTGGGATGACCCACATCTTTATAAAGAAGGAGTAGATGGTATTATTAGACGTTGTGTACCTTAGCATGAACAGGGACAAATCCTATGGAAATGTCACTCCGAAGCTTACGGAGGGAATCATGATGGAGATAGAACTGCTCACAAGGTATTGCAATCTGGATTTTATTGGCCTACTCTCTTCAAGGATGCCCATAAGTTCATCTGATCTTATGATGAATGTCAAAGAATAGGTAATATCGGTAAGCGTCAAGAAATGCCAATCAACTATTCACTTGTTGTTGAACCATTTGATGTTTAGGGATTTGATTACATGGGACCTTTTCCTTCCTCTAATGGGTATATACATATCTTGGTCGCTGTTGATTATGTTACTAAATGGGTAGAAGCTATTTCAACCAGTAGTGCTGATCACAACACCTCTATTAAAATGCTTAAGGAAGTTATTTCCCCAAGGTTTGGAGTCCCTAGATATTTAATGACTGATGGTGGTTCACACTTTATTCATGGTGCTTTCCGTAAAATGCTTGCCAAGTATGATGTTAACCATAGAATTGCATCACCTTATCATCCTCAGTCTAGTGGTCAAGTTGAACTTAGCAATAAAGAAATAAATTAATTTTGCAAAAGACTGTCAATAGGTCCAGAAAGAATTGGTCTAATAAATTAGATGATGCACTTTAGAACAGCATATAAAAATCCTATGGGTATGTCTCCTTATAAAATGGTTTACGGAAAAGCTTGTCATTTGCCTCTTGAGTTAGAACATAAAGCATATTGGGAAATCAAAGAACTCAATTATGATTTCAAACTTGCTGGTGAAAAGAGGTTATTTGATATTAGCTCATTAGATGAATGGAGAACCCATGCTTATGAAAATGCAAAACTATTCAAAGAAAAAGTTAAGAGATGGCATGACAAAAGAATCCAAAAGCGTGAGTTTAAAGTCGGAGATTATGTTCTTTTGTACAACTCTCGTTTCAGATTCTTTGCAGGAAAACTCCTCTCAAAATGGGAAGGCCCCTACATTATCGAGGAGGTTCATCGGTCAGGAGCCATCAAAATAAATAATGTCGAAGGTACTAACCAGAAGGTTGTCAATGGGAAACGAATAAAACATTATATCTCAGGTACGCCTGTTAATGTTGAAAGTAATATTATCGAAACTTTGACATCGGAAGAACACATAAAAGAGTCCTTCCAGAACACTCCAGAATCATGAAAATAAGGAGGTACATGATACGGTAAGTAAACGGACTTCGAAAAATTCGCAAAAATATTTTTTGTCTGTTTTGGAATATTTAGAGAAATAGGGAAATAAGAAACTTCCAGGAAGCGTACCCTGGTGGGCACAGGACACCAGGGGCCTGGCGCGCCCAGATGGGTTGTGCCCACCTGGGACACCTTTCAGACTTCGTTTTTCTACTGTATGCTTGTCGTCCAAGATAAAAAAAATCTATATATACTTCCCGAACCTGTTAACCACCGTATCACGGAGAAATCCTCTGTTCACTTTTCTTGCTGCTTTCTGTTAGATCCCATCTACCATGACCACCTCAAGCTCCTCCAAGGACAAGTTCTTCAAGAACGTCATCAACCCATATCTGCGGGAGGTGGTGCAGCACCCTCAGGTCATCCAAATGCATGAGGGG
Source organism: Aegilops bicornis (assembly GCA_021605145.1). Lineage (NCBI taxonomy): Eukaryota > Viridiplantae > Streptophyta > Magnoliopsida > Poales > Poaceae > Aegilops > Aegilops bicornis. Next base: position 230,827,545 of record CM038670.1, on the reverse strand, counting down.
TTGCTCCACATCCGCGATGTGCAAGGTCCAAAGGGGATAGGAACGGTGGAGGCTAGGCTCAAAGCTATGGAGCAAGACGTCTTCCGGTGCAAGAGGATGGTGGAGCGTGGACTCAATGCCAATCACCTCATGATCACGGACCTCTCCCATGATCTCAAGGTGGATGGCAAGCCCATGAAGGAGATCGTCTTCACCCTGAACGAGCAAATCAACTTCCTCCAAAGCCAGATCTACGATCTCCAAAACCAAGTCTTTGAATATGAGGCGAGGTTTAAAGGTATGAGTTTGGCTGCTAGTTGCAGGACCCGTGAGACTCACTCCTCCTCTTATGATAGTGGACCACTGCCATGGAAATCCGACAACAAGATCTCTTCTTCATCACCACCACCTTCTTCTTCATCACCAAAGGAGAATTGAATTTCGGTCATGGGCACTCCCCTTGGCTTCCGCCAAGCTTGTGGGAGGTGCCCCGATATCGTATCATCCCACTATCTTTTTACCTTTACTTATTTTAGTTCGATCTTTTGCTTTAGATGAATAAAAGTTTAGTTTGATCATTTCTTATTTGAGGGTTTGCATAGTGATCTATCCTTATAATCGTGTGCAAGAAATATAATAAAGTTAGTTTGATTTTTTGTTTTCTTTACATTCATGTTGCAAATAAAAGAAAGAAAATAAGGAAGAAAAGGTGAAAGGAAATAAATAAAAGGAAAGAAATAAATCAAGATCATATACTAATCTTATGGTAGGTGATGACACCACATAAGGAAAAGTATAAGTAGAAAATTTTATTAGAGATTGACAAACATAGCATAAGTCAATGATGCAACTCATGAAAGAATTAATAAGGGAAGAGAAGATTCACATATAAATATACTATCCTAGAAATCTTTTGTGATTGTGAGCCCTCATCAAAATAATATATGCCAAAATTGCTGACGTTGGACAATGAAGACAACTTAATGATTTATGTTTGTTTATATTCACATAGAAGCCATATTGTCACAGATCCTTCAACATGTGGTGCTTGCCCCCTATCTTTGCTAGCCAAAAATTACGCACTAAATAGAGATACTACTTGTGCACCCAAAAACACTTAAACCCAAATCTTACTTTCAAGTGTCCACCATACCTATCTAGGGATTGAGCAAGATCCCTCAAGTAAGTTGTCATTGGTGCAAAAAGGCAATAAAAATCGCTTCTACATGTGTGAGATCATTTAGTGTAAGAGAAAATTGAGCATTGCACGAACTTGTGATGGTGCAGAATAAAAGCGAAAGACTGCTTAATAAAGGTCACTATCACAAGGGGCAATGTAACGTGGCGTTCTTTTGCACTAAGGGATTGAGCATACAAACAAAGAAGCGCATGGAAACCTTTGCTTCCCTCTGCGAAGGGCCTATCTTTTACTTTTATGTATTTACTTTTATGCAAAGAGTCAATTTTTCCTTCTATTCCTTTTTATTTTTCTCCTTTGGCAAGCATCATGTGGTGAGGAGAGATCTAGGCACATATGTCCAATTGAATATAGATAGCATGAGTTATTATTGTTGACATCACCCTTGAGGTGAATATGTTGGGAGGCTAAACTATAAGCCCCTATCTTTCTATGTGTCCGGTTGAAACGTTTTGCTCATGTGTACGCGGTGAGTGTTAGAAATCATAGAAGACTATATGATGGTTGAGTATGTGGAATTGCCTAAAGACTCCGATACGTGACTCTTCCTGAAAAGATGATGAATTGTAGTTGCAAAGTTGATTGAGAACATAGTTTGTTGGTTTTTAGTAGATTTTTTGCTTTATAATTCAATAGTGTGATGAATTGTCACTTATTCATGAGAAGTCTATGATAAGAGTTTTATGTTTAAATTTGTCCATGGAGCCCACGCGCGCCCTAGTGGGTTGTGCTCACCCAGGCCCACCTCCGGTGCCCATCTTCTGGTATATAGGTCATTTTTTACTAGAAAAAAATAAGGAGAAGACTTTCGGGATGGGGCGCCGCCGTCTCAAGGTGGAACTTCGGCAGGAGTACTTTTGCCCTCCGGCGGAGCGATTCTGCCGAGGAACTTCCCTCCCACATTGGGAAATCATCGTCGTAATCATCACCAACAACTCTCCCATCTTGGGGAGGGCAATATCCATCAAAATCTTCAACAAAACCATCTCATCTCAAACCCTAGTTCATCTCTTGTGTTCAATCTTGTTACCGGAACTATAGATTCGTGCTTGTGGGTGACTAGTAGTGTTGATTACATCTTGTAGTTGATTACTGTATGGTTTATTGGTTGGAAGAGTATATGTTAAGATCCAATATGCTATTTAATACTCCTCTGATCATGAGCATGATTATCATTTGTGAGTACTTACTTTTGTTCTCGAGGTCACGGGAGAAATCATGTTGCAAGTAATCATGTGAACTTCATATGTGTTTGGTATTTTGATAGTATGTATGTTGTGATTCCTTAGTGGTGTCATGTGAATGTCGACTACATGACACTTCATCATATTTGGGCCTAAGGGAATGCATGGTGGAGTAGCAATTAGATGATGGGTTGCGTGAGTGATAGAAGCTTAAACCCTAGTTTATGCGCTATTCCATAAGGGACCGATTGGATCCAAAAGTTGAATGCTATGGTTAGAATTTATTCTTAATACTTTTCTCGTAGTTGCGGATGCTTGCGGGAGGGTTAATCATAAGTAGGAGGTTTGTTCAAGTAAGAAAAGCACCTAAGAACCGGTCCATCCACATCAAATTATCAAAGTAGCTAACACAAATCGAACCAACATGGTGAAAGAGACTAGATGAAAATCCCGTGTACCCTCAAGAACGCTTTGCTTATCATAAGAGACCGTTTTGTCCTCTCCTTTGCCTCAAAAGGATTGGGTTACCTTGCTGCACTTTTGTTACTACTATCATTACTTGCTCGTTACAAATTACCTTGCTATCAAACTACTCTGTTACTTACGATTTCAGCACTTGCATACATTACCTTACTGAAAACTACTTGTCATTTCCTTCTGCTCCTTGTTGGGTTCGACACACTTACTTATCGAAAAGAGCTACAATTGATCCCCTATACTTGTGGGTCGTCAATTTCCTTTGGAAGTGGCTGCCACGTGCCAAATAACAGCCACTTAGTCACTTGGGGGCTTGACACCACACCGATCGGTGACTTGCGTTGCTGTGAGGTGGAGCGGAGGAGCCTTGGCGGGGTAATCCGCCCTCGGTGTCCCCGGAAAACCTGCCAGGGCAATGTTGAGAGTTGTCCTTGGGGTAACCACGACCCCGCCAGGCTTGCCTGCCCGGCAAGAGAGGTTTTTCCTTAGTAATATCTTGCTTCTTTGGTTGTTCTTGGTCTTCTTAATCCGCCCGTTGATTTCTCAAAGAGCTGATCTCTTCTGCTTGGTCTTGCCTTGTATGCTGCAACCTTGCTCTTAAGCCTGTGTGCAGTCTGGGCAACACACCTGGGGTTTGTTTCACCGACAGAACGGAAACAGAGATACATACAATCTGATTAATTTAGTAGTTCTTGTTGTTGTTGTTGTTGTTGTTGTTGTTGTTGTTGTTGTTGTTGTTGTTGTTGTTGGATGGCCCCATGACATCGTCTTGGCGAGGAGACGCTTCTTTCCGCTGACAGTTGGCTTTTCATTGCCACCACCGTCGTCATCGTCGTCGTTGTTGTCGTTGTCCTCCTGCTCGTTCGACCATTCCTCATCATCATCATTGTCTCCTCTTCTTCGTCCTCCAACGGCTCCTCATCCATCTGGCTGTCGTCTAACAACTTGGGAGGCGGTGTCCCTTCCATGATCCAGATAAAATGGAGGTCTGGTCTCGACACCGGACTCATGGAAGATGAGCGTGATGATTCCAATGTTGACCTATTATCAGGCGCCAGACTGCTGGCGGAGCTGTCGTCCTCGCTGTCGCTCGACATGGCTGCGATACGTATACAAACCGCGAGAAAGCAAGATTGTAGAGTGTGTGCAAGTGTGTAGCGCGGCCGGCCTGGACGATGAAGATGGTGGACACTTAAGTGGGGCATGCAGAGAAGAGGAATAATCAATTGAAGTGGGGGAAACCCTTCTTTGTTAAAAAAAGTCAATTGAAGCGGGGGATTGACGTTGCTCCAAATTCCCGGGGTTGCATAGTTCTCAATGTGATAATTACGCACATGTGTTGGAGCATCCAAATATGAAACAAGAATTTTTCATACTCCATGTTGATCTAACTCGAGATCATATATGTGAATGAATCTACCTCTATGGTCTAAACGGCTCGGCTTATATAGACACCGGGCTTATCTAGGGTTACACCTTGGTTCGTTACATTTGGGGATAAACATGTCGATGATTACATTGTGCCTCGGAGTGTCTGCAAAGTCTTTAGAAGATTCCATCTTGAGTACGTCACTGGGTACGACAAATGTGGCCCTGATGTCTACTATGCAACCTTCTTCTTGTAGACTTGTGTTAGGCCTCCAAGTGCAGAGTTTTGTAGGACAGTAGCAATTTTCCCTCAAGTGGACCCAAGGTTTATCAATCCGTGGGAGGCATAGTATGAAGATGGTCTCTCTCAAACAACCCTGCAACCAAATAACAAAGAGTCTCTTGTGTCCCCAACATACCCAATACAATGGTAAATTGTATAGGTGCAATAGTTCGGCGAAGAGATGGTGATACAAGTGTAGTATGGATAGTAGATATAGTTTTTTGTAATCTGAAAATAAAAAAACGACAAAGTAGCAAGTAGTAAAAGTGAGCAAAAACAGTATTGCAATGCTTGAAAACAAGGCCTAGGGTTCATACTTTCACTAGTGAAAAGTCTCTCCACAATGATAACCTAATTAAATCATATAGCAATTCCTCAACGTGCGACAAAGAGTCACTCCAAAGTTCCTATCGCGGAGAACATAAGATGAAATTGCTTGTAGGGTACGAAACCACCTCAAAGTTATTCTTTCTGATCAATATTTTGAGCTATTCCTATAAGTGTCACAAACAGCCCTAGAGTTCGTACTAAAATAACACCATATGATACACATCAATCAACCCTAATGTCACCTAGATACTCCAATGTCACCGCAAGTATCTATGGGTCAATTATATGATATGCATCAAACAACTTAAGATTCATAGTATTCAATCTAACACAAAGAACCTCAAAGAGTGCCCCAAGATTTCTGCCAGAGAAACAAGGATGAAAACATGCATCAACCCCTATGCATAGATTGCCCCATTATCACCTTGGAATCCGTGAGTTGAGTGCCAAAACATGCATCAAGTGAATCAATAGAACATCCCATTTTCACCACGGGTATCCCTTCCAAGACATACATCAAGGGTAAAACCCAATTCATCACAAGGTATTCAATCCGATAATAGTGAAACCTCAAAGGTAAAACCCAATTTATCACAAGGAGATAGAGAGGGAGAAACACCATATGATCCAACTATAGTAACAAAGCTCGCGGTACATCAAGATCGTGCCAAATCAAGAACACGAGAGAGAGAGAGAGAGAGAGAGAGAGAGAGAGATCAAACAGATAGCTACTGGTTCGTACCCTCATCCCCGAGGGTGAACTACTCCTTCCTCGTCATGGAGACTGCCAGGATGATGAAGATGGCCTCCGGTGATGATTTCCCCCTCCGACAGGGTGCCGGAACGGGGACCCGATTGGTTTTTCATGGCTACAGAGGCTTGCGGTGGCGGAACTTCTCATCTCGGGTTCTTTCTGGGTTTTGGGTATTTATTGGAATTTTTTGCGTCGGCCTCACATCAAGGGGGTCCACGAGGCAGCAACAAGCCGCCTCAATGTGCCCTGGGGGGTTGGGCATGCCCCTGGCTTGTGGCTTCCTCGTGAAGCTTCTGGTCCTTCTTCGATGCTTCAGGGGTCTCTTTTGGTCCACAAAAAATCACCGTAAATTTTCAGCCCATTCAGAGAACTTTTATTTCTGCACAAAAAACGACACCACGGTAGTTCTGCTGAAAACAACGTTAGTCCGGGTTAGTTCTAATCAAATCATACCAAAACTATATAAAATCATTGTAAATATGGCATGAATACTTCATAAATTATAGATACGTTGGAGACGTATCAGGCCCACTGGCTGATTGTTTGGGGGTCCATGATCCAGCCCACATTTGGGAGCCGACGTGGTTGGCACCCCCTATTTAAGACACCCTCATCACTCAACATCCCAAAAATACTCAAAAAATAAAACTAAAAACCAACTAACAAGAAAAACAAAAACACGTAAAAACATAAAAAAAAGCGAGAGCAAGGAGGGCTGTATCGCACAACTAATGGTTTTTGGCCCAATAGCAAACGTAGCACAACAAACAACACAAGCCAAAAAACACAACACGAATCTAGGACCAAAGATTAATGGCCAAGAAATCGACCGACCCAGATTCAAAATTCAGGCAACTTATAAGTAGCGAAAGTGACTATATACACATGTTGTATGAACTTTAAATTTTGGTTGCATATACATGTTACACACACCTATTGTCTCAATTCTGCTTACATACACATGTATTGTGATGTACATAAATATTAGTTGTAGCACAAATTTTGGTCTGTTTGGTCGGGACCAAACACCATCTTGTAAAGACCAAAGACCGAATAGTAGAGAACTTACAAGACCAAAAATAATTCCAGTCGCCAATTATGAAAGATCGAACCGAGCAAACCGAAAAATCCAAATGCTCGGGCTTATTCACAAGTCACAGGTCATGAAGTGGGATGGGTGTGTTTGGTTTGGGCCCAAGGAAGCCTCACTAAAAATAGGCTCACAAAAATATTTCTTAAGCTTTTTTGTTTGCTATTATTTTTTTGTGCAAAATTACTCTAGTTTATTAATATGTAACTAGCGAAGACTGCAAGCACTGGAGCAGGTCAAAGGTGTGTCGCCATCATTGTCTCTCCATCACCGGAGCCGAACAAGACTTGTTTTAGTTCAGTTAGGAAGTCGTTGTGCTACAACCTCAAAGTGTTGGTGCACTAGAGCATCAATTATCGCCCGCGAAAGAGAGAAGTAGATGGTGAGGACCGTACATGCTAACACATCAACATCCTACCACACCATTCAAATCCAGAAGGATCCGTCAAAGACCAATGTCATCCAGATCCAAACAAATTCGTCAGATAGCAAAGCCGACCAGACCGAAACAGATCCATTAAAGACACACAACCCTCCGCTGACAGTAGACACACCGTTAGAACGAGTTTAAGGTGGGGAGGACATTATTCTAACACTATGATGTCATCGCCTCCTAGCCACCCATGATGCGTGCCAGCGGCACCGCAACCATGAGTGAAGCACCGACGACTTAGTAGTCCTAACTATAGTAAAGACCTCCAAACTACTATTACCACCATATTCGTAGCACCCTCCCCCCCCCCCCGACAATGTTGCATGCCGATAAGGGCTCTTCTTTTCTAGGTCACGCTTCCTTTCTTTCTCGCGTGAGAACCAACTACTAAAATGACATCTGATTTCATGAGCCCCCCCCCCAATGAAGGTGCAGGGGCTACAAAAGCCATATTCTATGATGTTAGAGGAAACTATGTGGTGGCACAATGCAAATTCATCCCTTTTGGTGGAGATGTGATCACAACGGAAGCTTTGGCAATGCGAGACGTCCTAGTCTTTGCTAATTCTCTCGGGTTCAATCGGCTGCAAGCGGAATTAGACTCCCTATAGGTTATTAACTTCTGTAATGGTCAAACTAGATGGTGCGACTTGGTGGTGGCAATCTTTCTAGAATGGGTGGATACTAGTTCCTTGATCGGGAAGGTCATTTTTAAGCATTGTTTTCGTTCTTGTAATTAAGCAGCTCATGTGCTAGCTAATTTTTGTCTGTGTAATAGGTCTTCTTTTAGTTAGTTGGATGTGCCTTCCGACTTTGTTGTCAGTAAGCTAGTGGACTATGTAAACATTATTTGATTTCAATAAAGCTAGCCATGATGGCCTTCCCTAAAAAAATTGCTAAATGACATCTAATTTCAATAGAGACAGAAAAATGTGGCCCAGTTGGTTGCCCATGTTTTTTTGTGAAAAACTTCCTATATAGTCATCTTCAATCATGGCAGTACAACAAACACCAGAAATAATAAAAATTTATGTCCAGATTTGTAGACCACCTAGAGATGACTACAAGCACTGAAGTGAACCGAAGGCGCGCCACCGTCATCGCCCCTCCCTCCCGGAGCTGGCACGACTTGTTGTAGTAAATAGTCAGGAATTCGTCATGCTAAGGCCAGATAGGACCAACATAATAGAACAACAATTGCCACCGACGAAGAGAAGCTTAGATCAGAAGGATGCAATTTGAAGACACGTCAACAAAGACGAACAAAGACCGGATCTGAGAAGATCCACCAAAGACAACCACCAACCAAATCTTGCGAGATCCGCCAGAAACACACCTCCATACGCCCTTCGACGATGCTAGCCGCACCACCGGAACAGAGGCTACATGGGGAGAATCTTATCCCATCTTCAAGAAGCCGCCGTTGTCTCGTCTTCCTGAGCAGGACATAAACCCTAGCAAAACTTGAATAAGTGACTAAAAACAGAGCCCTCTCGCCGGCAAGGGCCGGGATCCACCGCGCACCCATGGCCCCAAGGCCATAGGAGACGTGGTAGATCGCTTCCACCACCGACGGGAGGCAGAAACCATAGCCATCTCTCCCTGGAGGAGAGTGGCGGTTCAAAATCAATACATAGTTGGTTGCCCATGTTGAACGGAAAAATGAACTAAAGTTCTAAAGCATATTGGCATGCCAAAATTTTGGCAACGATCCAAGCAAGATTCAAATTTTTTTCAAGAGTACGCCACGGTGTACCATAGTTTTATAGAAGACAGAAGACAATTAGAAGATACTACCTCTTGTTGCGAATAACAAGTGTAGAACACATCTGAGCTAATCCAATGATTAACCACTGCCACAACACAATTCAAGGAGTCTACCCAAAGCAAAAACAACAAAGTCGTGTCTTGACCAACACCGGTCACCTCGAAGAGCAACAACTAGAACCGGACCTCCCTTGTCGACGCACCAACCACCTTAATGCCTAAAGGAGATGGCGAGTGGATGGTGGGACTCGATCGGTCCCGAGAAAGCCATCGTCTTTGATTCACCGGAAATGGCGTACATTGCGCCAATGAAGATCAACCTGGACACGCGGCAAGCACCAAAGGAACCCCAACATAGAACCTCCAAGCAGCGGCGGCACTGGGAGTCTTCTTGGGTATTCCCTGGAACACCCAAGATTTAGGCCCAATTTTTTTTCAATATACATATGTTAGTATTGGCCCAGTCCAAACAGAGGACAAAGCGAGCCATGCAGCAAACCAGCACTACTACAAAAAGGGCTATAGATGGGATGTCCACTAGTGGCGCACCTGTCAAGTGGTGCGCCACTACTATATAGCAGTGCCGCACCATGTGCAGGTGCGCCATTAGTGTGGAAGACACTAATGGCGCACCATGCACACGGTGTGCCACTAGTACAATATTTTTTCTTATTTTTCCAAAGATTCTAATGGCGCATCATGGTTGGGTGCGCCATTACTAGTTTAAACTAGTAATGGCGCACTGTGCCACCGTGCGCCATTAGAATATATACTTTTTTTATTTTTTTGCAAAACTTCTAATGGCGCACCGTCAGCAGGTGCGCCATTAGTAACCAGGGTTACTAATGGCGCATTTGTAGGTGGTGCACCATTAGTAACCTGGGACCAACAAGATATTTTGGACAGCCTACCTACCCACTCACTTTCCCCATTTCATTCTCTCCACCTCCTCCTCCAAGCTTGTCTCGGCTGCCTCCTCCTCCTCACCTCATTTGCACCATCTCCCCCGCTCCACCGGCCGCCGCCACCCCTGCACCTCCCCACTCCACCGCCGCCGACCAACCGCACCATCCCCGCTCCACCGGCCGCCACAAACCCCGCACCCTCCCCGCTCCACTGGCCACAACCCCGGCCCGCACCTTCCCACTCCACCGCCGACGACCACCCGCATCCTCCCCCCATATGAATATTTTTTCATATTCATAAATATTTTCAAATAACAAATTTGAACATATTTTTTTTTAAATTATTACTATTTTTATAAAAAATATTACTGTTATGATTTAAACAAGTTTGAACATATTTAAAAACAAATAAATATCAAACATCATTTTAAATACACCGACCCCCCGCACCCTCCCCCACTCCACCGCCGCCGACGACCAACCGCACCATCCCCCGCTCCACCGGCCGTCGCCACACCCCGCACCTCCCGCCCACTGCCGCCACACCCCGGCCCGCACCTCCCCACACCACCGCCGACGCCCACCCGCATCCTCCCCCATATGAATATTTTTTTCATATTCATAAATATTTTCAAATAACAAATTTGAACATATTTTTTTAAAAAAATTATTATTGTTTTTATAAAAAAATATTACTGTTATGATTTAAACAAGTTTGAACATATTTAAACACAAATAAATATCAAACAGCATTTTAAATGCATAAAAATAAAAATTGGGGAGCCTAGGAATCGAACCCAGGACCTCCTGGTGTGTGTGCTCCGTGCTGACCAGTCAGGCTAGTGGGCGGGTTCTGATGTAGATAGGGTTAGGTTGTATATAACCTGACCAGTCGGGCTAGATTAAAACAAAATTCTAATGGCGCACCGGCGGGAGGTGCGCCATTAGAATAGTCGTACTTATGGCGCACTAGGGGGAGGTGCGCCATTCGAACCCTCCCCTCCGGTCTGCCCTCGCACTGGCCTCCCTCCCTCCCTCGCCAGATTCCCCTCGATCGACCCCAACCGTAAGCCGCCGCCGCAGCCGCCCACGCGCCCCCGCCGTTCGCCACCTCCATCCACCGCAGCCACCCACGCGCCCCCGCCGCCTCCCTCTCCCCTTCCTCCCCCTCGAGCGCCGCCTTCCCCCCGAGCCCCGCCTCCCCCGCGAGCGCCGCCTCCCTTGCCTCCCTCCCTAACCCTTGGAGCCGCCGGAGACTTGGAGCCTCGGCGCCGCCCCACGTCCACCAGGAGAGGAGGCCCCACGTCCACGTCACCGCGGCCACCGGCCGCCCCGTGCTCTGTCGTCGTGCCTAGGAGCTGCGTCCACGGATTGGAGCCGGGTCATCAAGGATCGAGCGCATCGACCTCTTCTTCCTCATCACCGACCACTGCTTCTCGGCGTCGATCCGCGCTGCCCCGACCACCGTCGGCCTCGCCGTCTCCTTCCCCAGCTGCATGGTGAGCGTCTCCATCGATTCCCCCTCTTTTCCCCTTGTTTAGTCGCCGTTTGTGCCGCCCACCACTTCCCTGCGGGCTCGTGCTCACCGCGACGGCCGCCCCTCGTGTGGCCGTGCGCCACCCCGCCCTGCCTCGCTGTGGCCGCACCCTGCAGAATGCACTTTCTGAATATGTTGTCTGGCCCGTAGTATGCATCGGATCTGAGTAGATGGAAGCGGGGAGGGATAAAATTATGCTGACATCAAATTCTCAGTTTTAGTCACTACTAGTATTTGACATGAGTGCTTCCTTCATCATTGCAAGTTTTATGTGTGTAATCATCAACTCGCAGATTTGTTGATATATAGCAGTATCAACATGATACATCTGCAGTGTACTTCATCAAGGTCATGACAGTTTTATACTATGCCAATAGTATATCTTCGAGGATGGGTCTGATTCTTCTTCATTATTGGAGCTTAACTGAACTTTTTGAGCATAGTGTTCCAATACTTGTTGCTAATACTGTTAACTAAACTTTTTCATTATTGCAGCTTAACTGAACTTTTATACTATGACTGAACTTCTTCATTATTGGAGCTTAAGCGAACTTTTTATACTATGCCAATAATATACCTTCGAGGATGAGTTGCAGTCAATCGTTAACTGAACTTTTTGAGCACGATGTTCCAATACTTGTTGCTACTGATTAACTAAAAATGTTCAGTTGGGAGCAATATTTGTTTGCCTCAATACTTGTTAGGCAGAGGTTTAGCACACATGCTTATGTGGCATTGCAGAGAAACAGGTTGTGCAAGAACACACCAAAAGCAAGTAGACCTGCTTGCAGTAGCTCTTAGGTGAATTTTAGGTGAAGTAGACCTGCTTTTAAGATTTGTATAGAGGAGTAGATTTACAGTAGTTTTACAACAGCAGTACTCTTTGCAATTGGCAAGTTTCGAGAGTAAACCCAATTGAACATCTACTTCGCAGTAACACTGCACTCCACTTACACATGGTATTTTTCGCAAATAGGACACCACACCCACAAGCACATGGTATTTTTACGTAAATTTATTTAAATTCAGTGTATATCCAGTTTGCATACTCAGTTTATACTCCTAAAACAATGCAAGCAAATCAGCATTGGAGGCTCATCTTTGAGGCTCATCTTTATTACATATCAGAACTTGCAAACAAATCTGTGAAAGACTTGTAAAGTTGCTGGGTTTTGTCTCCGACCATTGTGTCGTGATGAATTTGCAGGTACCCCGAGAGGCCCTTGAGTTTGTCGGAATGTCGATTAACTTCCGTTCCGGCAAATTTGGGTACTCCATATGTCCTATTTTTAGCAAAGGTCATGCTGAAATTTTCCGTGAATTTTAGCATGACTTTGCTAAAAATAGGCCATATGGGGTACTTGTGACTAATGCATGGGCCGGGGTATCTTAGTACTTAGTTAAGTAGGTTGCCTCGGCGTCGACAAACCCTAAATGATAAAAGCTTAGCTTTTAGGATGCCTCGGTGTCGACAAACCCTAAATGATGAGACCATGATCTTGTTCCTTGACAACAACCAACTTTTTAACCAAACATTTTTCCTATTTAGAGCGAAACATGGCCCACAACTATGAGGCGGGCGGTTCGGGTGGCAAGCAATTCTGGGAGCTGTCCCAGGAGATGGAGGAACAACCTCACCGCTATGAGGACACCGCGGAAGACACCGATCCTGACTACACAACCCCTAGTGGCGTCGGGGATGACACCACTGATGGTGCCGCCGAGGATGCCACCACTGATGGTGCCGCCGAGGATGCCACCACTGATGATGGCGGCGCATGCACAGATGGCAGCCAACCGAAGAAGCAACGGAAGGACCAGCGCCCGAACACGCTCCGCACCGTCAAGGAGGAATTTACTCAAGTGGACTCCGACGGGAATGCAACGGAGCCCAAACATATAGTCAAGGGGTACTCGGTTCAGCTCGGGTGCATTCTCCGGAGCACCGTCTCGATCAACACCGAGAACCTTAGGCATAAGGACCAAGGGAATTTGCGCAACCTCCTCTTCACGAAGCTGCACGAACGATACAAGTTCCCCGCTGATTTTGAACACACGCCTCTCAGGGAATAAAGTGAACAGTGCCGCCCTCACGAGGATGAGCACGGCCCTGTCTACTTGGAGAAGCGCGGTGAAGAGAATGATTGAGAAAGGTGATAGTTATGAGAAGATCAAGGCGAAAAATCCTTCGATCAGCGAAGAGGACTACAAGGAGTTCAAGATCAAGTGCGAGAGCAGTGCAACCTCCGAATCAAGTCAGTGGGGGAAAGAAATGAGGGAGTTGAACTTAGGGGAACACAAACTCGGTCCCGGCGGTTACAGAGTGGCGGAGCCTATATGGGACAAGGAGGACGCGGAGCGTGCCGAGCAAGGCCTACCGCCCCGCTTCGAGAAATGCAGCAGTGACAAGCAGACCAAGAACTATGTCAGGGCCCAGTACAAGGAGGACCCGATAAGAAAGGAGCTTACCACGGATCCGAAGACCAGGGCGCTTGAGCTTGTTACGCGAAGGAGATCGAAAGCATTAGCGGGGTCGTCTCGAGCACTTGCTTGGGACAACACTCTAAATAGGGCGTTGAACGTAATGAAAAACAAGGATAAGATCAGTAAGCCGTCGTCATCTGGTCGTGTGGCCGGCAAAGGCTTGTCCACAAAATGGCCGTCATACTATACCGCTGGTGGGCGAAAGGAGAAAAAGACCAGCTTGGAAAGCCAGTCGCGCGAGGTTCAAGAACTCAAGGCACAAGTGGCGCGGATTCTGGAGATTGTCCAAGAGCAAGTGCACGAACAACTGGGATCGACGCTCACCGGCATTATGCCTACCTTGATTCATGGGCTGACGGCGTGGATTGCGGGTGGCCAAGAGGGGCCGCCCCCGATTCCCAGCTTCACGGCCAGCAACTCGCACAACACGCAGGCGGTGCCATTGGTGTCTCCGGCGGTGGCGGTATTGGTGTCTCCGACGCCGGCACGGCCGCACATTGGGGCTTAATGCACCGGGTGTACACCGCCGGCACCTCGCCAAAGAAGCGGCCCCTCCGCTGCGCCAGACGCCATTGCTGGCGGTGCCTCGACATTAGCCGAGCTCGACGCCATCATCACGGTAACTAATTAAGCCTCTCGGCCGAGGACTTCATCTCCTTTTGCCTTTGATCGGGCATCCCCGACGCCCTACATGTTTTCGCAGGTAGCGCCGACGTTCCGTGCACTCTCCTGCACTTCGTGAACGACGAGTTGGTCGATGTCGCCAAGGGCAAAATCATTCAACCGGGCAACCCCGTGTTCCACGGTAAACCGATGCCACCCACCGTGTATAGGGTTCAACTGGTTCGGGTGCTTCCAGGCTGCGACGAGTTGTTACCTCCGATTCAACCTGCCGGGGCCGACGAAGATGATCCGATGACCCTCAGCGCCTGCCTAAGCTGGCCCCTGCTTTGGCCGAAGAGCCAGATTCGTTTGGGGGCGGGGGACACCACCCCAAAGACAACACCGCCAGATCGTCTGCGGTGCCAAGCCATGGAAAGACCGCCGCAACGCTACGGGACATGCCGGACATCCCTATGGCACAGGATCCGAACATGCATATGGCACAGGATCTGGACGATGACGACAACAACGACGGCCGTACATTTAGCAACGTCGATAAGTACTTTGCCGAACATGGGTACGATGACGAATTCTGCGGGCCTCTTTCTCAAGAACCCAACCAAGACGACCGCGGTCTAGCTGGTACGACGGAGAAACCCAGTTGCAACAGGCGTAAATGCGGCGTTCAGTTCTCGAGACGCCTACTGCCGACTTCACCGAGCCTCAGATAGCCGAGGTGCCAATTATTATCAGCCCCAACACACTCAAGAAGGCGGTCTGTGAGCAGAACTCGGTCCCATTACAACAGAAGATCAAGAAGGGACGGAAAAGAAAGAGTAACAAGGGTGCGAACCAGCCGACACCGAGTATGATCCGTGCTCAGGACGGGCCACCTTCACCTAAGGATATCCCGAGGAGGGTCCAAGTGGCGGGTAGGGCGATGCTACCGACAAATATGCTCAATGCTGCAACCGGTGCTATGCGGAGTCTGCATGACAGTGTTCTTTCTTTGGAGAAGCGGCGTCTCATAGAGAATGATGTGGCATACCCGGTTTTCGTGGCCAAGGTGCCAGAGGGCAAGGGCTTTGTGGATGGCGCCGTCGGGGGTACGATCGTCCTGCGGTTTGATAACATCTTTGCTATGTTTAACCTTCATCCGCTGCACTACACCTTCGTTCGGCCGTTTTCGCTGAGTATGGAGATGCGGATCATTAGAGACAAGACCCCGGACATCGTGATAGTCGACCCCTTCTACATGCGTGCCAAGATCTTGGGCAGCGCTGGGGACCGGCAAGTCACGAGTTCTTACCTCGAAGGCGTCATTCTGGCAAACCTAGATAAGGATAACTTTCTCGTGCCTTACTTTCCCAAGTCATCCCCTCACCGCCCCGTAACATATGATTTCTTAGATTTTGATCGTTCTTTTTTTTTCTAACATTCCGTGTTCTGTGCAGTGACACACATTGCACACTCATCCTCTTAAGCCCAAAATATTCCATGGCCACGTATTTCAACCCGGGCCGTGACTCCAAGATAGAATACAAAAATATCAAGAAAGTTCTTGATGATGTTCTCCCCGGCTACGCCAAATCTGGAGGCACCTTCGCCAAGCCAGCTCGTAGGCGGTACAGCGCGCATGTGTTTGCCCACAATACAAAGTTCTCCTGCGTCAAGCAGCCGCCTGGCGGTCAGAAGGATGCCTACTACGCCCTCCATCACATGCGGGCGATCGTACGGGACCATCATCACCTTCGCTACCAGATAATCTCAAATATTGGGCCGCGAGCTTGTCGGCAATCCAGACGCGGACATCGGACAAGAATTCTTCGCATCCAAATGAGTTTGCGGAAATTATCCATCAAGATGTCCTTCGTACCTCGGGGCAGTTCTACCTCAGACATCAACTGTCCAACAGTGAGATAGACACAACGCTACAAATGCAGGCTGATAACGCCCGTGATTTCATGACCATCACGACAGACGGTGGCTTCATCCACGCTCCGGTCCCATGAGTCGAGTCGACAATAGTGATGCTATGTGTAGTTCTGAAACATTGATTAGCTCATGTTGTAATTAAACTTTAATGAACTTGTATGTCTCTTTGGTTTGGACAGTCGTTCAACTTAGATGTAATCGATGCTATTAATGTCTTGCTTTTCTCTTCCGATCCTTTTGTTGCATACTTATATATTGCTTATGTATTGTACATTGTTTGGCTTGTGCATAGAGATGCCGTCGTATGTCGTGTACAGGGTAAGGTTCCCGGAGTCTCTGACGATCGGGAGGAGTGTCGAAGACAGGTTCACCGTTTCAGCGGTTACAGTTACAAAGGGTACACCACTAGGGCAGAGGCGGAATCTAGATACGTCTGCTATCTAGCGGGAGAGAGGAGGGAGCGTTGGAGGAACCGGATGAAGACCAGTTTCATCGCGATGATGCTCATCGTGATGACCACAGCTCTCTTCTATGTGATGGTAGTTTAGATGATCGATATCGACTTGTAATGTGAAGACAAACTCGCTACTCGTTGTCTCGAGACTTGTAATGTTCTATCTTTGTTCGATCTTTTGAATTCGGAGACTAATATGATGAATTGTATTCGGAGACTAATCTTCTATTGTATTCGATGAATCTGCTATTGCTGTGTGATGTTGTCTAAATTCTGTCCAATAATATATTTTGTAACCTGTGAAAATATCAGAAAGAAAAAATCCCTAATATTCATACTAGTGGCGCACCACAAAAGACACTAATGGCGCCTTTGTGATAATCACACTAATGGCGCATCACCCACTGGTGCGCCATTAGTATGCCAAAGCACATGGGTACATATGGCCCCCTGGGAGGCATTCTAATGGCGCACTGTGGGCAATACTAATGGCGCACTACGTGGTGCGCCATTAGTATTCTAATAGCGCACCAGTGGTGCGCCATTAGAAAAAAATTCTAATGGCGTGATGCTAGTGGCGCACCAATGGTGCGCCATTAGAAGGCAAAACTGGTGCGCCACTAGCATGCCTTTTCCTAGTAGTGCAGACAGACGACCGAGCAATGTCTGGTTGGTCGCGCGACTCGCGCGGGCGAGGAGCCAAGCAGGGGAGTGCCTCTCATCCTCTCCTAGCCCCAGCAGTTTCCACTTCCCAGTCTCCCTCCGACGATTCCCAATACCAAACCTAGCGGCGGTGGGCGGCGGCGATTCCAGGTCCGACCGGCCCTCTCCTTCCCTCCCCTCGGGCTTCGGCCTCCGACTCCGCCCCTCCCCTCTGCGTCTGCCGGTCAGCTGGTCAGGGCGTCCCGCTGGCGGCCGGTCCTGGTCCCGCGCCCGCCGACCCCCATCCGGCCGTCTCCTTCGCAAGGTGTTGCGCCTCCGAGATCCGGCCTCTGGCCTCCAGTGGCCCCTCCTGACTCGACTCCCTCCACGGCTGACCGTCTCCTCCAGCTGACCAGCTCCAAGGTATTTTTTGCCATCTATTTTGTAAGAAATCTAAAGATTTGTGTGTAAACTGAAATTGAACTAAATCTGAAGGAAGGTTGGTTCATATACTACATTTAGAGAAAAATAAAATTTGGATGAATACCCAGCCTTCATTTCTTGGCGCCGCCACTGCCTCCAAGCCGTGTCTCCCCACATGATGCTCCCAATAGAGTAACGACACAGAGACACCGCCATCACTAATCCAGAAATGAATATAGGCTTTCACCCAGAGAAAACAACTCAAGCGAGACAGGGGAACTGCCGACACACCTCCGCGACGCCTCCAAGGAGAGGAGCAAAACCCACAGGCGTTGTCGCTGCCAGCACCGACCGAAGACGGGCAGGATTTTCATTCGAATGTCATGCAACTCCAACCCCACTCGCCCGATTGTGGCTATTGTCCATGAAGGGTCACTCCGCTGCCGCCACAACACCTCTCAACCATGAGCAAAATTTCACGGAACACCAACACCCTACACAGCCAAGGCACACAACCCTTCTTCCACCTCCCTATTAGGATTAAACATGACTGTTAGTCCGTGTCCGTTCTGTGCACGTGCATATGCGTGTGTCCGTGTAGGTTACCTAATCCATCAGCGAGTAGGACTACTAGTTGGCCAGGTTAGCTAGTATATATACTGAAGATATCCCCTGTAATCTGTATCACCGATTAAAGAAATAAAAAGAACTACCAGGCTCGAGACGAGCATGCAGCTATCACCAAAAATCGTCGATCTGTTTTTCCGTCTACGTTCGCAAGTTCCGCCGACAGACGATCGACTCGATCAGCTAAAGCTAGTCCGGCCAGTTAACGTACGTGTACGTGTGTGCGCAACTTGAGAATCAATCAAGCCATGTCTAGCTAGCTTTGCACTTCGTGTGCATAGTTCCTGGGTGGTTTTGACCTAGAGTTCAAAAGCCAACAATTGGTATCAGAGCCTCCACGATCTACGATCTACGATGACAGACAGCGACAAGGAGTCGGTCAAGTCCGGCAACGGCGGTTCCAAGGCGAACAAGAACAGCGACAAGGTGAAGAAGGGCAGCAAGTTAGCGACCGGTGGTGACGGAACGGGCGGCGCCAACGTGCAGGCACATCGCAACATCCCCATCCAGTACCCGATGCTCACTGACGCCAACTACGGCGTGTGGGCGGTGAAGATGAAGATAATTCTCCAAACCCTTCGAGTGTGGCAGGCCATCACGGACGACGACGTCGACGAGGAGTGCGACGAAGGTGCCATGGCCGCCATAGCCCAGTTTGTGCCGGATTCCGTGATGATGACATTGGCGGAGTTCGAGACAGCAAGAGAGGCGTGGAACACACTCAAAGAGATGAGGATTGGAGAAGATCGCATCAGGAAGGCTCGGGCACAAGTGCTGAAACGCCAATTTCACAAGTTGCAGATGGAGGAAACTGAATCGGTGAGCGACTATGCCATGCGTCTGACTACTTTGGTGGGAGAGACCGCATGCTTGGTGCAAAGCTCGACGAGACCGAGATTGTGGAG
Organism: Aegilops bicornis; assembly: GCA_021605145.1. Taxonomy (NCBI): domain Eukaryota; kingdom Viridiplantae; phylum Streptophyta; class Magnoliopsida; order Poales; family Poaceae; genus Aegilops; species Aegilops bicornis. The sequence goes on along the minus strand of CM038670.1, from coordinate 230,808,167 downwards.
AAGTTATTCAGTTCGGTGACTGATAAATTCACGTACATCATCGGCACGCTCGAGAAGCTTTACGACATCGAGGACATGACCATAACGGAGGCGATCGGATGCTTGCGGACATGGGAAGAGAATGCTCGTGGTTGTCAAAAAGGCAATGGAGGAGGTAGTGACCAACTCATGTACTCGCGCGCAGATTGGGAGTCCCCAAGTAGCAAAGGAAGGCGCAATGCCGGCGAAGGCTCAAACAACGCGAAGAGCGGCGGACAAACCGGAAAAGGCAAAGGAAAAGGCAAGCCACAAGTTCGTGGTAAGGCGGACCGATCTAAAGAGCGGAAGCCACGGAACTTGGATATGTCCGAGATCAAGTGCTATAACTGCAACGAGATGGGTCACTTTGCGAAGGATTGTCCGGAGCCTGACAAGCGGGAGATCAAGGCAAATTTGGCGAAGCAGGAAGACGAACGTCCAGGTCTTCTGATGGCCAAAGTTTGTGATCTCGTGAAGCCTAACAAAGGGGAGATCAAGGCAAATTTGGGAAAGCAGGAAGACGAACGTCCAGGTCTTCTGATGGCCGAAGTTTGTGATCTCATCCAAACAGCGGTTGTGAAACCAAACCGGAAGGTGCTACTTCATGAGAAAAAGGTAACACCAAAGTTATCCAGGAGCCAAAACGTGTCGTGGTATCTCGACACGGGTGCCAGTAACCACATGATGGGGTGCAAGGAGAAGTTCCTCGAGCTAGAATATGATGTTCAAGGCTCGGTCAAGTTCGGTGATGGTTCAAATGTGGAGATTTGCGGGCAAGGTTCTGTCCTCTTCGAGGGTCTCACATGAGAACATCGTATACTCACCGGAGTGTACTACATCCCACGGCTTTTCAACAACATCATCTCTGTCGGGAAACTTGATGAGAATGGATGCAAGGTGGATATTGAGAACGGAGTGATGACGATCTTCGACAACCTCCAAAACGTGCTAGCGCGTGTGAATCGCATGCGGAACAGGCTCTATATCCTCAACCTTTATCAATCTCAACCGGAGTGTTGGCTCGCCAAGAGTGATGATGATTCGTGGTTATGGCATGCTAGATTTGGACATGTTAACTTCTACGCCTTGAAGAAGATGTCGAAGATGGAGATGGTATCTGGGATGCCATTTATCGACCATGTTGATCGAGTATGCGATGGGTGCTTGGTTGGAAAACAGCACCGCAGGTCGGTCCCTGCTCAGTCTACCTATCGTGCAAGTGATGCACTCGAGCTCCTCCATGGTGATCTATGTGGCCCTATCACCCCAGCAACTCAGGAGGAAAGAAGTACTTCTTTCTTGTGGTAGATGACTACTCGAGATATATGTGGGTGGTTCTCCTACGATCTAAAGATGAGGCTTTTGAAGCATTCAAGAAGCTAAAGGCTGCAACGGAGATGGAACACAAGCTGAAGGTTCGCGCTCTAAGGACAGATCGCGGCGGAGAGTTTACGTCAAACAAGTTCAACAACTACTGCGAGAAGATTGGCATAAAGAGGTTCCTCACGACACCTTATACGCGGCAGTAGAACGGGGTTGTTGAAAGGCGCAATCGAACCGTCGTTGACATGGCGAGAAGTTTACTCAAGAGCAAGAACTTGCCGGGGACTTTTTGGGGAGAAGCTGTCTCGACGGCGGTCTATCTTCTCAACCGGGCTCCAACGAAGGCAGTGATCGGCAAGACTCCGTATGAAGCAATTTACGGACGAAAGCCGAATGTGTCTCATCTACGGACGTTTGGGTGTGTGGCACATGTGAAGATGGCGGAGCCGCATCTCTCAAAGCTTGCCGATCATAGCACCAAGATGGTGTTCATCGGATACGAGAGGAGTTCCGGCACCTAGGCATACCGCTTCTACGATCCACGAACCAAGCGTCTACGGATTTCACGCTACGTTGTGTTTGAAGAAAACCAAGCATGGAATTGGAGCGCAGCAGCCGACGATGCTCCCAACGGTAACATATTCACAGTTGAATTTCCAACTGATGATGATGCAGGGGAGGACGTGCAGGTAGTTGGCAAGACGCACAACCAAGATGACCACAATGGTAGTGATCATCATGGTGCCGACACCGATGACGACGCACATGGGTCGCAAGGTGATAGCGACAACGACGCGCAAGACACGGGTAAAGATCTCGGCAATGACATCGACAACGAGGCGCATAGTGATGATGACAATCAAGATGATGCTCACGATCGTGACGACTACGCCGACGACGCGGATGCCAACGACCCGGCATCTACCCCGCCTAGACTCAACCATATTCCTCAAGTGCATCGACGCCGACACAATTTGTGTCGCCTCCTTCGCAAACCACAACGGATTCTTCCGGGCCTCGTCGCTAAAAGATCCTCAAGAATGTCTACAAGTACGCAAAGCCAGTTACGTTCGAGTACTCCGATTTGTGTTTACTCGGAGTTGAGGAGCCGGCAAACTTCGTAGAGGTGAGCAAAAGTTCAAGTTGGATGCACGCCATGGATGAGGAGATGAAGGCGATTGAGAGCAATGGCACGTGGACTTTGGTAACCCGACATCCGAACCAAAAGGCCATAGGTTTGAAGTGGGTTTACAAGTTGAAGAAGGACACGAAGGGTGCCGTTGTGAAGTACAAGGCAAGACTAGGAGCACTCTCACCATCTCGATTCGAGCAACCGGTGCAAACACCTCCTCATAGTCAACTCCTTGACGTTGTACGTAGACCTTTGCAACGAGTCTTGCCTTGTACTTCACAACGGAAACCTTCGTGTCCTTCTTCAACTTGTAAACCCACTTCAAACCTATGGCCTTTTGCTACGAGAAGAAAGGTGAAGAAGGAAAAGTTTACAAGCTCAAAAAGGCACTTTATGGGCTGAAGCAAGTGCCATGAGCTTGGAACTTAATGTTAGACCGAAGTTTGGTCTCGCACGAGTTCATAAGATGTCCCCTCGACGTTCCGAAAGATAGTCTACCAAGCACCGAAAAACAGATGAAGGTTGAAGACGCGACGAAGAAGAAGCATTGGCGTCAAGATACGAATGAGCCGACAATAGCAAAGTCGGTGACCGGGATGCTACAAGAAATGGCAAAAGCAATGCCAAGAGTAAAGACTACGAGTAGCAGCAGTCGCATTTGGGATCCAGGTCGCACCGAGAACAGTCATGTTTAAGGGGGTGAATATTAGGATTAAACACGACTGCTAGTCCGTGTCCGTTCTGTGCACGTGCATATGCGTGTGTCTGTTTAGTTTTCCTAATCCATCAGCGAGTAGGACCACTAGTTGGCCAGGTTAGCTAGTATATATACTGAAGATATCCCCGTAATCTGTATCACCGATTAAAGAAATAAAAAGAACTACCAGGCTCGAGACGAGCCTGTAGCTATGACCAAAAATTGTCGATCTGCTTTTCCGTCTATGTTCGCAAGTTCCGCGACGATCGACTCGATCAGCTAAAGCTAGTCCGGCCAGTTCACGTACACGTACGTGTGTGCGCAGCTTGAGAATCAACCAAGCCACGTCTAGCTAGCTTTGCACTTCGTGTGCATAGTTCCTAGGTGGTTTTGATCTAGAGTTCAAAAGCCAACACTCCCGCACGACTTGGACCCCGCAGTTCCGAATCCTCCACCACCACCATCACGGCGAGGAATAGCCGCACCCCATGCAGCAACAACCAAGCCAACTCCAAGCAGGCAGCAACACAACGGTTGCGGCTCTTTACCCTAGATCGGGTAGCATCGAGCTCCAGATCCAATCTGCACCTCCGTCTTCATACTCATGTTCTGTAAGGCTAGCCATAGTGGGAGTAACTTAGCTAGTAACATAGCGCACTCCAAGAAATTTTTGCTTATGTGGCAAGTATTTAATGTAAGGTGGTAACATAATATGTTACTGTAACATAGCGTTTCTCAAGACAAGATGAGTCTACAAGCTAATAAATAAAGCCATCTATGACACTACTATCATGTTACTTTGCATTATGAAGGTAGTAACTTAGATTAGTGTCATGCATATGACACTAGTCTAAGTTACTCCCCACTATGACCAGCCTAACCACCAGGAGGAAGGAGGAGGCCATAACCGCACGATAATCACTGTAGTTGTACCTGACCGCCGCTCGTGCGGCACCACCTGGCCGAGCGCAGCTGCACCGAAGCCTCCAGATCCAATCTGCGTGCTTGCCTCCATACGCCAGCGCCAATAGGAGGCAGCCACCACAGCAGGGTCCGACCACTGCTCGTGCAGCAACATCTGGCTGAGCGCCGCTGCGCCGGCTCCTCCAGGCTGACCCGCACCTCCGCCATAACTCCTTACGCTCGCGCGGCCCGAACAACACCCTCACACGAACACCTTCCGCGGCGAGAGGCCTACCCTACTCCGTCGCCGAGCTGCGCTCCTTGCTGTGCTCTGTCGAACCATTGCACACCTCCTGCGTCGCCCATTTGACGCGGCTGCCCCACGTGAGGCAGGTCTGCCGGGGCGCGCCGGGCGCCGCCACCACCGCTGTCGCTAGCAACAATGGCGGTCAGGGGATCTCGGGGCGGAGGGTGCTCTCGGGGCTAGGGTTGCTTCTCCAGAGCCGCCCACGCTAGCGGCATCAGAGAGGAAGGGTATACAATTTTTTCTATAATAGAACAATGCTCATGCGTTGCAACAGGATATAAATATTGTAGTACGTTAGCTTGTGATTTACGTGTCAATAATAATGCGGTTGTGTAAATAAATGTTCATCAAACTCTGCCCGTGAATTGTCTTATATTTTGATTAGAAGTTTGGTAAGTAAATTAAAGTGGAATTGGTTCAGAAGATAAGTAAATTAAGGTGATTGATTATCATATATATGGAAGGTTGGACGAAGAGGTGGTGGAAAGGAGGAGAAATGGGAACCTTGCTTTTTAAGTAGCAGGGATTCAAAATGTTGGCTGTGACCATGAAATTGGTATATTTGGCTTTGGCCAACATCCAAATAGACCTTTTTTGGCAAATAAATGGACCCAATCTCACGCAGGATTGTTGGCAACCAAGCCAAGAGGACATCATCTCTACTCCTAATGTCTCACTTGATAGGATAGCCTCCACCAATTTTTTCCGTCCGGCTCATTTTTGTCTGGTTTTTTGTCCCACCTCCCTCCACCCTCTGCTCACTTCAAAATGAAAAAACCCGCACACAGCCGCTCATGGCTCGATCCAGCCCCTCCGGATGGAACCCATAGGCACATACACACACCACCGCCTCCTCATCCTCCCCACTATTGCCCCCAAAGCCGTCGGCAGGCCATGCCGGCCGTTCCCAAGTTCCTTGTTGATCCTTCTGCATGCGCCACGCCTCCCTGGCGAGGACTCCCCGCCATTGGTCTCCACCACGACGACAGCGACCTTCCCACCAAGCCAGATCCGATCATCATTGACACCCTCCATGAATGGTCCAGGTAGGGGTGCTATCCATCTTCCCGCGTGCATAGAGAGGGTCCTCACGCATCCATGCGGTCGACCACAACGACGCGGACGTACAGCGGGTACCCTAACGTCGCTCTCCTGGGCGGAGGAGTCCAGATTTGGCACCTCACCAAGGTCGCCACCCACAATGTGTTCACATGTGTTCTGAATCCCGACCTGTCCATCTTCTCCATGAGTTGCAACGATGGCGAACCCTAGATGTGCCTCTGCTCATCCCCGAGCTCCCTCCTCTCGATTCTCCATTGTGCGACTCCTCTCAGTCCGATGTCGTAGCGTATTATCCAACTATGCGGGTGTAGGTAAGCCACTGCCTTCCTTTCCTGTGCTTTCTCTTGTGCTCTTTATGTCCACGCCATGGCCATCGCACCATGCTAGATTCTACCCTGGCCATGGAAATTTCTATGATTGGGCTTATGGTGATGGTCTGTTGTGTCACTGTTTCACTCAATATACGGGCATAATGTATGTGTAGAATTGTAAATGTAACATCTCAATGTCACCACACGATGTTTTTGTATAGATTATGTACATAAATATTTGTTTATTTATTTGATTCTTTATTTGTTTTTATGTGCTTCTATTTTGAATAATGCTACTTGCCTGACTGTCTATTTTCTATTCTGAATACAGAGAGAAAGTGCATTGTTACTGCCATGGATTGAACTATTTTGCTGAGATCCTTGAAAAATTGAATGATATAATTATGTTAAGTGGGAACCTTGGAATTTATTTTCACCTGAAAACGTTGGCTATCTGAACCTTCTTAAACAGTTTTGTAGCACATATTTATCATATGCATGAAGCTTAGTTAGATTTGCTTCTTTTCTTAAATCATGGGTCCTCCACTAATCACTATGTTATTCGTTATTTAGGTGTTTTAATTTGAAAAATCAGCTCTGCACAAGTGTAGCACGGCTGGAAAGCCTGCTGCTTTTACCTGTGTTGAGGACAATCTGACGGACAACCTCAGACCTATTCGCGCCCCATAGTTAGTGTATAACGGCTGGAGAGAAATTATGTTTTTCTTCATTTGGACTATCCAATAGATGCTCCAGTTATAAAAAGAAGAATTTTATAAATCAAAGAGAGATATGCTCTCGTCAATTGCTCACCTCTGAAGGTTGACAACGTATGGGCCTAATGAAGCCGTCTTTCTTTTTTACAATTTCCTCTAGCAATAACTCCCTGTATAGTCCAGAAATGGATCATTGCTTATTTGTTTTTGCTTAGTCACAACACTATTCATCTCACAGGAATGCCAGTCGTTTATGAACAAAGCTGATGGCAATGTTCGTATGAATTCAAAAGAAAATAGTGCTGCCAAAATATATTTTGATCACACCACAATGCATTGTTGTATGAACTGAGCAATGGTTTACATGGATTGCTAAGAATATTATTAATAGACACCAAGTCCATCATAAGAAGCAAACAACCTCGCAGGAAGTTTAATTAAATCTGTTTCAAATACCCAAAGCTAGTTGCTCTCAATTTTAAATTGTGCATTGATTGGCTTTATTTGGCAGTTCATGGTTAGACATTTCTGTTTGCACCTTGTTCAATATTTAATATTTGCCTGGCTCTGCAATTGGTCATGAAGGATGTTCATTCTGAGCCAGATCATGCACAACTGCCTAGGCCTTTGCACTTGTCAAATCGTCTTCTTGTCGACGCCATCAAGGTCAAGCTCTAGAGGCTCTTCCTAGATATGGTAGTGTGGACTTGTCATCAATGCATGGCAACCATCGCACTTGCCAAATCCTCCTCTCGTCAATGCCATCAAGGCCGAGATCGAGAGGCTCTTCCTGGATATGGTAGTGTGGACTTATCATCAACGCATGGCAAAATTTTGTTCACAGTACCAGAATTTTGTTCTACTCGCTGGTCCTTAATTGTACTTTTAAATCTATGTTTGGACTTGCAATGTAGGTGATTGACTGGTTGCAAATCCCAGGCTCTATGTGTCCGTCTATGACATCCTTGCTGTCGAAGACGGATTCACCTTTCCAGGATAGGGTTGCTTGATGTATAAAGTAATTTGTGCCATCATCTTTTTCATCTATTTGTGTTTGTTAAGGAATGTGACACTACTACAGGAAGCTGCTAACGCGACACTACAATCAGAGACCATCGACGAAACTGTGTGCGATGCCATAATCGCAAACGGTGGTGTAAAAACCCGTCAAAAAAGGTGCAAAACATTTGCGATGGAGGATGCATCAAACACGATTTAGATTTTAGTTGCATGTGCGATGCAGGGCATACGGTTCAGCTCAATTAACTGTTTGCGTGAGGAGGAACAAAAGAAACGTGCATCCAGATGAAGGTGTTTGCGATATACAGCATACAGTTCACTAGGATGAACTGTTTGTGATCAGACAACACAAAAGAAACGGTCAGCCAGATCAAGGTGTGTGCGATATACGACATGCGATTCACTCGGATGAACTGTGTCTGTTGAGACATGAGAACAGAAACGGTTCAACTTAACAAGATGTGTGTGATACGCGATAAACAGGTCTGTAATCGGAAACGTGTGCGAAGACCGATAACAACACAGACGATTACTGCTAACAAGCCGTGTGTGTTGTGAGCAAACGATTGCTCGTATACAATTGTGAGTGATTGATGAAAACATCACCGATAGGTTCCATTGTTTAGTCCGTGTGTGATGTGATTTTGTTTGTCCGCACAACATCTATGCTCTGTCTACAGAGCATCAACATATATACTTAAAAAGACAACATTGCTAAACCAAATTAAGCATACAATTGCAAAGCTTGTGCGATGTCAGACAATATCACAAACGGTGTGGGCAAACTAAACGTTTGTGTTAGTTGCCTTATCATACACGATTCGCAACCATGAACTGTTTCTGATGAAGTATGCATCGTAAACATTGCACCGCAGAATAGCGTGTGCGATAGTTATCGTGTACAACGATGTTACGATGGTCCGACGATTCGTAATCCTGTCCGACACTCATATGACGATTAGCTAATCTTCTTAATAGTGAACCATTTGTGATGGGCCGCGCATCATACACGTTATATAATAGTGAACCGCTTGTGATGGGCCACGCATCATAAATGTAGCACCACAGAATACCGACTTCGATGGCAATGCGAGCAGAAACGAGTAGGAGTACTGTAGGGTCCCTATCCCCGATGGTTTCTGGGTTGTGTGGGAATGACCCCCCTATCGCCATCACTCACTAGGCGACGGTTCCAAATGCCGTCGCAGAAAGGGGTTAAAAACCGTTTGTATAGCACCGACTGATACGTCTCCAACGTATCTATAATTTTTTATTGTTCCACGATATTATATTATCTATTTTGGATGTTTAATGGGCTTTAATATGTTCTTTTATATTATTTTTGGGACTAACCTATTAACCGAAGGCCCAGTGCAAATTGTTGTTTTTTGCCTATTTCAGTGTTTCGCAGAAAAGGAATATCAAACGGAATCCAAACGGAACGAAACCTTTGCGAGGATCTTTCTTGGAACAAACGCAACCCAGGAGACTTTGAATGGAAGTCAGAGACGCAACGAGGCGGCCACAAGGCAGGAGGGCGCGCCAAGGGGGGTAGGCGCGCCCCCCACCCTCATGGGCCCCTCGTAGCTCCACCGACCTACTTCTTTCGCCTATATATACTCTTATACCCTGAAAACTGTTGGGGAACGTAGTAATTAAAAAAATTTCCTACGATCACGCAAGACCATGTTGATGGCATAGCAACGAGAGGGGAGAGTGTCCGTCCACGTACCCTCGTAGACCGAAAGCGGAAGCGTTATAACAACGCGGTTGATGTAGTCGTACGTCTTCACGATCCGACCGATCCAAGCACCGAACGTACGGCACCTCCGAGTTACGCACACGCTCAGCTCGATGGCGATCCCGGACTCCGATCCAGCAAAGTGTCGGGGATGAGTTCCGTCAAGACGACGGCGTGGTAGCGATGTTGATGCTCCACCGACGCGGGGCTTCGCCTAAGCTCCGCTGACGATATGACTTCTCCGCGCAGGCTTCGCCTAAGCTCTACGACGATATGACCGAAGTGGAATATGGTGGAAGGGGCACCGCCTGCGGCTAAGGAAAGATCCGTAGATCAACTTGTGTGTCTTGGGGTGCCCCCTGCCCCGATATATAAAGGAGACAAGGGGAGGTGGCGGCCCTATAGGAGGCGCGCAAGGAGGAGTCCTACTCCCACCGGAGTAGGACTCCCCTTCTCCTAGTTGGAGTAGGATTGGGGAGGGAAAAGGGGAAGGCGCGCCCCTCTCCTTGTCCTATTCGGATTTGGAAGGGGAGGCGCGCAGCCCACCTGGCGGCCCTTCTCCTTCTCCCTCAAGGCCCATGAGGGCCCATATACCCCGGGGGTTTGGTAACCCCGGTGTTCCGGTAACATCCTGTTTTCACTCGGAACCATTCAAGTCCAAACATAGGCTTCCAATATATCAATCTTTATGTCTCGACCATTTCAAGACTCCTCGTCATGTCCGTGATCACATCCGGGACTCGAACAACCTTCGGTGCATCAATACTTACAAACTCATTATGAATCACATCGAAGCGTTAAGCGTGCGGACCCTACGGGTTCGAGAACTATGTAGACATGACCTAGAACCATTCTCGGTCAATAACCAACAGCGGAACCTGGATGCCCATATTGGTTCCTACATATTCTCTGAAGATCTTTATCGGTCAAACCGCATAACGACATACGTTGTTCCCTTTGTCATCGGTATGTTACTTACCCGAGATTCGATCGTCGGTATCCAATACCTAGTTCAATCTCGTTATCGGTAAGTCTCTTTACTCGTTCCGTAATACATCATCTCACAACTAACTCATTAGTTGTAATGCTTGCAAGGCTTAAGTGATGTGCATTCTTGAGAAGGCACGGAGATACCTCTCCGAGCAATCGGAGTGACAAAACCTAATCTCGAAATCGCCAACCCAACAAGTACCTTTGGAGACACTGTAGTACTCCTTTATAATCACCCGATTCACGTTGTGACGTTTGGTAGCACCAAAGTGTTCCTCCGGTGGCAGGAGTTGCATAATCTCATAGTTACGAGGAACATGTATGGGTCATGAAGAAAGCATTAACATACTAAGCGATCAAGTGTTAAGCTAACGGAATGGGTCATGTCAATCAGATCATTCTACTAATGATGTGACCTTGTTAATCAAATAACAACTCCTTGTTCATGGTTAGGAAACATAACCATCTTTGATTAACAAGCTAGTCAAGTAGAGGCATACTAGTGACATCTTTGTTTGTCTATATATTCACGCATGTATTATGTTTCCGGTTAATACAATTCTAGCATGAATAATAAACATTTATCATGATATAAGGAAATAAATAATAACTTTATTATTGCCTCTAGGGCATATTTCCTTGATCTCCCACTTGCACTAGAGTCAATAATCTAGATTACAAAGTAATGATCCTAACACCCATGGAGCCTTGGTGCTGATCATGTTTTGCTCGTGGAAGAGGCTTAGTCAACGGGTCCGCAACATTCAGATCCGTATGTATTTTGCAAATCTCTATGTCTCCCACTTGGACTTGGTCCCGAATGGAATTGAAGCGTCTCTTGATGTGCTTGGTCCTCTTGTGAAATCTGGATTCCTTTGCCAAGGCAATTGCACGATATTGTCACAGAAGATCTTCATCGGTCCCGATGCACTAGGTATAACACCTAGATCGGAAATGAACTCTTTCATCCAGACTCCTTCATTTCTTTGCTTCGAAGCAGCTATGTACTCCGCTTCACATGTAGATCCCGCCACGACGCTTTGTTTAGAAGCGCACCAACCGACAGCTCCACCGTTTAATAAAAACACGTATCCGGTTTGCGATTTAGAATCGTCCGGATCGGTGTCAAAGCTTACATCGGCGTAACCATTTACGACTAGCTCTTTGTCACCTCCATATACGAGAAACATATCCTTAGTCCTTTTCGTGTATTTCGGGATGTTCTTGACCGCTGTCGATGATCCATTCCTGGATTACTTTGGTACCTTCCTGCCAAGCTTATAGCTAAGCATACGTCGGTGCAGTACCTGACATTGCATACATGATAGAGCCTATGGCTGAAGCATAGGAACATCTTTCATTTTCTCTCTATCTTCTGCTTTGTGGTCGGGCATTGAGTCTTACTCAATCTTACACCTTGCAACACGTGCAAAAAAACCTTTCTTTGCACGATCCATTTTGAACTTTTTCAAAATTTTATCAAGGTATGTGCTTTGTGAAAGTCCAATTAAGCGTCTTGATCTATCTCTATAGATCTTGATGCCCAATATGTAAGCAGCTTCACCGAGGTCTTTCATTGAAAACTTTTATTCAAGTATCCTTTTATGCCATCCAGAAATTCTATATCATTTCCAATTAATAATATGTCGTCCACATATAATATCGTAAATGCTACTGAGCTCCCACTCACTTTCTTGTAAATCTGAGCTTCTCCAAAAGTCTGTATAAACCCATATGCTTTGATCACACTATCAAAGCGTTTATTCCAACTCCGAGAGGCTTGCACGGACCATAAATTGATCGTTGGAGCTTGCACACTTTGTTAGCACCTTTTGGATCGACAAAACCTTCTGGTTGCATCATATACAACTCTTCTTCTAGAAATCCATTCAAGAATGCAGTTTTACATCCATTTGCCAAATTTCATAATCATAAAATGCGGCAATTGCTAACATGATTCGGACAGACTTAAGCATCGCTACGGGTGAGAAAGTCTCATCGTAGTCAACCCCTTGAACTTGTCGAAAACCTTTCGCAACAAGTCGAGCTTTGTAGACGGTTATATTACCATCGGCGTCAGTCTTCTTCTTAAAGATCCATTTATTTTCAATGGCTTGCCGATCATCGGGCAAGTCAATCAAAGTCCATACTTTGTTCTCATACATGGATCCCATCTCAGATTTCATGGCTTCCAGCCATTTTGCGAATCTGGGCTCACCATCGCTTCTTCATAGTTTGTAGGTTCGCCATGGTCAAGTAACATGACTTGCGAATAGGATTACCGTACCACTCACAGTGCGTATTTTATTCTGGTTGACCTCTGAGGTTCAAGAGTAACTTGATCTGAAATTTCATGATCATCATCATTAGTTTCCTCACTAATTGGTGTAGTTGTCACAGAACCATTTCTTGTGATGAACTACTTTCCAATAAGGGAGCAGATCTGATTATCTCATCAAGTTCTACTTTCCTCCCACTCACTTCTTTCGAGAGAAACTCTTTCTCTAGAAAGGATCCAAATTTAGCAACGAAAATCTTGCCTTCAGATCTGTGATAGAAGGTGTACCCAACAGTCTCCTTTGGGTATCCTATGAAGACACATTTTTCCGATTTGGGTTCGAGCTTATCTGGTTGAAGTTTCTTTACATAAGCATCGCAGCCCCAAACTTTAAGAGACGACAACTTTGGTTTCTTGCCAAACCACAGTTCATAAGGTGTCGTCTCAACGGATTTTAGCGGTGTCCTATTTAACGTGAATGCGGCCGTCTCTAAAGCATAACCCCAAAGCGATAGCGGTAAATCGGAAATCGACATCATAGATCGCACCATATCTAGTAAAGTACGATTCTGACGTTCGGACACACCATTTCTACGTGGTGTTCGGGTGGCGTGATTCTTGAAAACTATTCCACATTGTTTCAAATGTAAACCAAACTCGTAACTCAAATATTCTCCTCCACGATCAGATCGTAGAAACTTTATTTTCTTGTTACGATGATTTTCCACTTCACTCTGAAATTCTTTGAACTTTTCAAATGTTTCAGATTTGTGTTTCATTAAGTAGATATACCCATATCTGCTCAAATCATCTGTGAAGGTGAGAAAATAACGATACCGCTTGGCGATGCTTCAACATTCATTGGACCACAAACATCGGTATGTATGATTTCCAACAAATCAGTTGCACGCTCCATAGTTCCGGAGAACGGCGTTTTGGTCATCTTGCCCATGAGGCACGGTTCATAAGTACCAAGTGATTCATAATCAAGTGATTCGAAGCCCATCAAGATGGAGTTTCTTCATGCGTTTTACACCGATATGACCTAAACGGCGGTGCCACAAATAAGTTGCACTATCATTATCAACTCTGCATCTTTTGGCTTCAACATTATGAATATGTGTATCACGGTCGAGATTCAACAAGAATAGACCATTCTTCAAGGGTGCATGACCATAAAAGATATTACTCATATAAATAGAACAACCATTATTCTCTGATTTAAATGAATAACCGTCTCGCATTAAACAAGATCCAGATATAATGTTCATGCTTAACGCTGGCACCAAATAACAATTATTTAGGTCTAAAACTAATCCCGAAGGTAGATGTAGAGGTAGCGTGCCGATTGCGATCACATCGACTTTGGAACCATTTCAACAGCGCGCCGTCACCTCGTCCTTAGCCAATCTTCGGCTTAATCCGTAGTTCCTGTTTCGAGTTGCAAATATTAGCAATGAACCAGATCAAATACCAGTACTCTGCGAGTATTAGTAAGGTACACATCAATAACATGTATATCATATATACCTTTGTTCACCTTGCCATCCTTTTTATCCGCCAAATACTTGGGGCAGTTCCGCTTCCGATGTCGATGCGCTTGCGGTAAAAACACTCGATTTCAGGCTTAGGTCCAGACTTGGGTTTCTTCTCTTGATCAGCAACTTTCTTGCTGTTCTTTTGAAGTTTCCTTCTTCTTCCCTTTGCCCTTTTCTTGAAACTAGTGGTCTTGCGACCATCAACACTTGATGCTCTTTCTTGATTTCTACCTCCATGGCTTTCATCGCGAAGAGCTCAGAATTGTCTTAGTCATCCCTTGCATATTATAGTTCATCACGAAGCTCTTGTAGCTTGGTGGCGGTGATTGGAGAATTACATTAATGACACTATCATCCGGAAGATTAACTCGGCTGAATTAAGTGATTGTTATACCCGGACATTACGAGTATGTGCTCACTTGTAACTATTCTCCTCCATCTTGCAGCTATAGAACTTGTTAGAGACTTCATATCTCTCAATCCGGGCATTTGCTTGAAATATTAACTTCAACTCCTGGAACATCTCATATGCTCCATGACGCGTTCAAAACGTCGTTGAAGACCCGGTTCTAAGCCGTAAAGCATGGCACACTGAACTATAGAGTAGTCATCGGCTCTGCTTTGCAGGGCGTTCATAACTTCGGCTCGGCATCTGCAGCAGCTGTCACCCAGCGGTGCTTCGGGGCGTAATTTTTACGTGCAGCAATGAGGATAATCCTCAAATTACGGACCCAGTCCGTGTAATTGCTACCATCATCTTTCAACTTTGCTTTCTCAAGGAACGCATTAAAATTCAACGGAACAACAAAGACGAGCCATCTATCTACATCAAACATAGACAAGCAAAATACTATCGGTACTAAGTTCATGATAAATTTAAGTTTGATTAATCATATTAAAAACCTCCCACTTAGAGCGGACATCTCTTTAGTCATCTAAGTGATCACGTGATCCAAATCAACTAAACCATGTCCGATCATCACGTGAGATGGAGTAGTTTCAATGGTGAACATCACTATGTTGATCATATCTACTATATGATTCACGCTCGACCTTTCGGTCTCGTGTTCGAGGCCATATCTGTTATATGCTAGGCTCGTCAAGTTTAACTCGAGTATTCGGCGTGCAACTGTTTTGCACCCGTTGTATTTGAGCGTAGAGCCTATCACACCCGATCATCACGTGGTGTCTCGCACCAAGAACTTTCATAGCGGTGCATACTCGGGAGAACACTTCTTGATAATTTTTTAGTGAGAGATCATCTTATAATGCTACCGTCAATCAAAGCAAGATAAGATGCATAAAGGATAAACATCACATGCAATCAATATAAGTGATATGATATGGTCATCATCATCTTGTGCTTGTGATCTCCATCGCCTGAAGCACCGTCATGATCACCATCGTCACCGGTAGCGACACCTTGATCTCCATCGTAGCATCGTTGTCGTCTTGCCAATCTTATGCTTCCACGACTATCACTACCGCTTAGTAATAAAGTAAAGCATTACATCGCGATTGCATTGCATACAATAAGCGACAACCATATGGCTCCTGCCGATTGCCGATAACTTCGGTTACAAAACATGATCATCTCATACAATAAAATATAGCATCACGTCTTGACCATATCACATCACAACATGCCCTGCAAAAACAAGTTAGGCGTCCTCTACTTTGTTGTTGCAAGTTTTACGTGGCTGCTACGGGCTGAGCAAGAACCGTTCTTACCTACGCATCAAAACCACAACGATAGTTTGTCAAATAGACTCCGTTTAACCTTCTCAAGGACCGGGCGTAGCCACTTTTCAGTTCAACTAAAGTTGGAGAGACAGTCTTCCATAAGCCATCTATGTGCAAAGCACGTCGAGGAACCGGTCTCGCGTAAGCGTCTGGCGTAAGGTTGGTCCGGATCGTCTCGTCCAACAATACCGCTGAACCAAAGTATGACATCTTTGGTAGGCAGTATGACTTGTATCGTCCACAACTCACTTGTGTTCTACTCGTGCATATGACATCTACGCATAAAACCAGGCTCGGATGCCCTTTGTTGGGGAGCGTAGTAATTAAAAAATTTCCTACGATCACGCAAGACCATGTTGATGGCATAGCAACGAGAGGGAGAGTGTCCGCCCACGCACTCGTGAGACCGAAAGCGGAAGCGTTATAACAACGCGGTTGATGTAGTAAATGCGTCTTCACGATCCGACCGATCCAAGCACCGAACGTCACGGCACCTCCGAGTTACGCACACGTTCAGCTCGATGGCGATCCCGGACTCCGATCCAAAGCAAAGTGTCGGGGATGAGTTCCGTCAACCGCGACGGCGTGGTGGCGATGTTGATGCTCCACCGACGCGGGGCTTCGCCTAAGCTCATGACGATATGACTTCTCCGGCGAGGGCTTCGCCTAAGCTCTCTGACGATATGACCGAAGTGGAATATGGTGGAAGGGGCACCGCACACGGCTAAGGAAAGATCCGTAGATCAACTTGTGTCTTGGGGTGCCCCTGCCTCAGATATAAAGGAGACAAGGGGAGGTGGCCGGCCCTATAGGAGGCGCGCAAGGAGGAGTCCTACTCCCACCGGGAGTAGGGACTCCCCCTTCTCCTAGTTGGAGTAGGATTGGGGAGGGAAAGGGGAAGAGGCGCGCCCCTCTCCTTGTCCTATTCGGACTGGAAGGGGAGGGGCGCACAGCCCACCTGGCCGGCCCTTCTACTTCTCCGTCAAGGCCCATGAGGGGCCAGATACCCCAGGGGTTTGGTAACCCCGGTGTTAAATAACATCCTGTTTTCACTCGGAACCATTCGAAGTCCAAACATAGGCTTCCAATATATCAATCTTTATGTCTCGACCATTTCGAGACTCCTCGTCATGTCCGTGATCACATCCGGGACTCGAACAACCTTCGGTGCATCAATACTTACAAACTCATTATGAGCATCATCGAAGCGTTAAGCGTGCGGACCCTACGGGTTCGAGAACTATGTAGACATGACCTAGAACCATTCTCGGTCAATAACCAACAGCGGAACCTGGATGCCCATATTGGTTCCTACATATTCTCTGAAGATCTTTATTGGTCAAACCGCATAACGACATACGTTGTTCCCTTTGTCATCGGTATGTTACTTACCCGAGATTCGATCGTCGGTATCCAATACCTAGTTCAATCTCGTTATCGGTAAGTCTCTTTACTCGTTCCGTAATACATCATCTCACAACTAACTCATTAGTTGTAATGCTTGCAAGGCTTAAGTGATGTGCATTCTTGAGAAGGCTCGGAGATACCTCTCCGACAATCGGAGTGACAAAACCTAATCTCGAAATCGCCAACCCAACAAGTACCTTTGGAGACACTGTAGTACTCCTTTATAATCACCCGATTACGTTGTGACGTTTGGTAGCACCAAAGTGTTCCTCCGGTAAACGGAGTTGCATAATCTCATAGTTACAGGAACATGTATGGGTCATGAAGAAAGCATTAACATACTAAGCGATCAAGTGTTAAGCTAACGGAATGGGTCATGTCAATCAGATCATTCTACTAATGATGTGACCTTGTTAATCAAATAACAACTCCTTGTTCATGGTTAGGAAACATAACCAACTTTGATTAACAAGCTAGTCAAGTAGAGGCATACTATTGACATCTTTGTTTGTCTATATATTCACACATGTATTATGTTTCCGGTTAATACAATTCTAGCATGAATAATAAACATTTATCATGATATAAGGAAATAAATAATAACTTTATTATTGCCTCTAGGGCATATTTCCTTCAAAAACATCCAGGGGAGCCAGGAAACCACTTTTCCACCGCCGCAACCTTCTGTACCCGTGTGAACCCATCTTGGGGCCTTTTCCGACGCTCTGCCAGAGGGGGATTCGATCACGGAGGGCTTCTACATCAACACCATAGCCTCTCCGATGATGTGTGAGTAGTGTACCACAAACCTTCGGGTCCATAGTTATTAGCTAGATGGCTTCTTCTCTCTCTTTGGTTCTCAATACAAAGTTCTCCTTGATGTTCTTGGAGATCTATTTGATGTAATACTTTTTGCGGTGTGTTTGTCGAGATCCGATGAATTGTGGGTTTATGATCAAGATTATCTACGAACAATATTTGATTCTTCTCTGAATTCTTATATGCATGATTTGATATCTTTTCAAGTCTCTTCAAATTGTCGGTTTAGTTTGGCCTACTAGATTGATCTTTCTTGCAATGGGAGAAGTGCTTAGCTTTGGGTTCAATCTTGCGGTGCTCGATCCTAGTGACAGAAAGGGAACCGACACGTATTGCATTGCTGCCATCAAGGGTAAAAAGATGGGGTTTATATCATATTGCTTGAGTTTATCCCTCTACATCATGTCATCTTGCCTAATGCGTTACTCTGTTCTTATGAACTTAGTACTCTAGATGCATGCTGGATAGCGGTCGATGTGTGGAGTAATAGTAGTAGATGCAGAATCGTTTCGGTCTACTTGACACGGACGTGATGCCTATGTTCATGATCATGCCTAGATATTCTCATAACTATGCGCTTTTCTACCAATTGCTCGGTAGTAATTTGTTCACCCACCGTAATATATGTTATCATGAGAGAAGCCACTAGTGAAACCTATGGCCCCCGGGTCTATTTTACATCATATTAGTTTCGCGTCAACTAGCTATTTCTATCGTCGTTTATTTTGCAATCTTTACTTTCCAATCTATACAACAAAAATACCAAAAATATTTATCATATTATCTTTATCAGATCTCACTTTTGCAAGTGGCCGTGAAGGGATTGGCAACCCCTTTATCGCGTTGGTTGCAAGGTTCTTGATTGTTTGTGTAGGTACTAGGCGATTTGCGTCTAATCTCCTACTAGATTGATACCTTGGTTCTGAAAACTAAGGGAAATACTTATGCTACTTTGCTGCATCACCCTTTCCTCTTCAAGGGAAACCAACGCATGCTCGAGAGGTCGCAAGAAGGATTTTTGGCGCCGTTGCTGGGGAGATCTACGCACAAGTCAAGACATACCAAGTACCCATCACAAACTCTTCTCCCTCACATTACATTATTTGCCATTTGCCTCTCGTTTTCCTCTCCCCCACTTCACCTTTGCCGTTTTATTCGCCCTTTTTTGTTCGTCTTTTTTTTGCTTGCTTCTTGTGTATCCGTGTGTTAGATCATTTGTTTCGCCATCATGGCCAGTCCTTCTATCATTGTTAGTACTCCCGATAATGAAGTTCTTAATTTTAAACAAAGGGTGGAAGAAAATCTAAAAGATGCTTGGTATAGAATTTGCAATGCTCAGGATAGATCCACTAGGAAGCAATCTACTTCCGTTCTTCTTCGCAATTTTTACATAGGCATCACTCCTTGGAATAGATATATTCTTGATACCATTACCGGAGGGAATTTCTTGGGTAGCCATACTTTTGATTCTTATAATTCTATGATATATTTTTTTGGCCCACCACCTCTTTTGGTTAATGGAACTATTTTAACTTTGGAACATGTTATGCAAAGGCTTGAAATTATTGAAAATAAAGTTGCCACTATAGAGTTGATCGAGAATTTGGATAAAAAGATCCACAACCAAATTACCCGATATGGATCTAAGGTAGGAGTTACTCTGAATTTTTTTAGAGAAAAAGAACCCATATTTAATGAAAAGATAGATCAAGATTCCACTAGAATTGATAAAGTTGAGGATATTATTACCAACTTAGGGTCTGCCTTTTCTGCTGCGAGAAACACTTCAAACCCTCCTACTACCAAAGTTGCCAAGTTTATGTATGTTCCTAAAAATAAGGGTGAATCTTCTAGTAAGGAGAATGCGGATCTCAAATCAATAAGTGTTCAGCCCAACTTTTTCGCTATCATTAAGGAACCTTTTGCTACAAATGAATTTCTTGATTTCTAGCCTAGGAGTTTGATCATCAATGAAAATAAGGAAACCCCTAAGGGTTATAAGTGTTCAATTAAAGAATTGCATACCAAAGATGGCAATACCTAAATCTATTCTTGTTTTTATGCCTAGCTAGAGGCGTTAAACGATAACGCTTGTTGGGAGGCAACCCAATTTTATTTTTGTTCCTTGCTTTTTGTTCCTATTTAGTAATAAATAATTCATCTATCCTCTGTTTAGATGTTTTTATGTTTTAATTAGTGTGTGTGCCAAGTAGAACCAATAGGATCTTCTTGGGTGATAGTTGTTTGATCTTGCTGAAAAAGACAGAAACTTTGCGCTCACGAAAATAATTGTTAAAATTCACCAGAACGCGATAAAATACCAATTCTTTTTGCAGTATATAAATACATAAATTATACAGGTTTTCCTAGTTTTTAAGAATTTTTGGAGTTCCAGAAGTATTCGAACAAATGAGATTACTACAGACTGTTCTGTTTTTGACAGATTCTGTTTTTCGTGTGTTGTTTTCTTATTTTGATGAATCTATGGCTAGTATCGGGGGATATGAACCATAGAGAAGTTGGAATAAAGTAGGTTTAACACCAATATAAATAAGAATGAGTTCATTACAGTACCTTAAGGTGGTGGTTTGTTTTCTTACACTAACAGAGCTCATGAGATTTTCTGTTTAAGTTTTGTGTTGTGAAGTTTTCAAGTTTTTGGGTAAAGATTTGATGGATTTCGGAATAAGGAGTGGCAAGAGCCTAAGCTTGGGGATGCCCAAGGCACTCCAAGGTGAAAATTCAAGGACAAACAAAAGCCTAAGCTTGGGGATGCCCCAGAAGTCATCCCCTCTTTCGTCTTCGTCTATCGGTAACTTTACTTGAGGCTATATATTAATTCACCACATGATATGTGTTTTTCTTGGAGCGTCTTGTATGATTTGAGTCTTTGCTTTTTAGTTTAACACAATCGTCCTTGTTGTACACACCTTTTCGGAGAGACACACATGAATCGGAATTTATTAGAATACTCTATGTGCTTCACTTATATGTTTTGAGCTAGATAATTTTTGCTAGTACTTCACTTATATCTTTTAGAGCACGGTGGTGGTTTTATTTTATAGAAATTATTGATCTCTCATGCTTCACTTATATTATTTTGAGAGTCTCTTAGAACAGCATGGTAATTTGCTTTGGCTATAAAATTAGTCCTAATATGATGGGCATCCAAGATGGGTATAATAAAAACTTCCATATAGAGTGCATTGAATACTATGAGAAGTTTGATAAAGAGGATTTTCAGTCCTATGCCCGCTGCCAGCCAGAACGGGATTCTTGATGATTGTTTTGAGATATGAAGAGGGTGATATTAGAGTCGTGGTAGTTGAGTAATCGTGAATTTGAGAAATACTTGTGTTGAAGTTTGCAAGTCCCGTAGCATGCACGTATGGTAACCGTTGTGTAAAAAAATTGAAGCATGAGGTGTTTCTTTGATTGTCCTCCTTATGAGTGGCGGTCTGGGACGAGCGATGGTCTTTTCCTACCAATCTATCCCCCTAGGAGCATGCTCGCTGTGCTTGGTTTTGTTGACTTGTAGATTTTTGCAATAAGTATGTGAGTTCTCTATGACTAATGTTGAGTCCATGGATTATATGCACTCTCACCCTTCCATCATTGCTAGCCTCTTCGGTACCGTGCATTGCCCTTTCTCACCTCAAGAGTTGGTGCAAACTTCGCCGGTGCATCCAAACCCCGTGATATGATACGCTCTATCACACATAAGCCTCCTTATATCTTCCTCAAAACAGCCACCATACCTACCTATTATGGCATTTCCATAGCCATTCCGAGATATATTGCCATGCAGCTTTCCACCTTCCGTTTATTATGACATGCTTCATCATTGTCATATTGCCTTGCATGATCATGTAGTTGACATCGTATTTGTGGCAAGGCCACCATGCATAATTTTTCATACATGTCACTCTTGATTCATTACCTATCCCGGTACACCGCTGGAGGCACTCATATAGAGTCATATTTTGTTCTAGTATCGAGTTGTAATCCTTGAGTTGTAAATAAATAGAAGTGTGATGATCATCATTATTAGAGCATTGTCCCGTGTGAGGAGAAAAGAAGAGAAAGGTCAAATAAAAAAAAGAGAAAGGCCAAAAAAAGAGAAAGGCCAAATAAAAAAGGCCCAAAAAATGAGAGAAAAAGAGAGAAGGGACAATTCTACTATCCTTTTTCCACACTTGTGCTTCAAAGTAGCACCATGATCTTCATGATAGAGAGTCTCTTATTTTGTCACTTTCATATACTAGTGGTAATTTTTCATTATAGAACTTGTCTTGTATATTCCAACAATGAGCTTCCTCAAATGCCCTAGGTCTTCGTGAGCAAGCAAGTTGGATGCACACCCACTTAGTTTCTTTTGTTGAGCTTTCATAAATTTATAGCTCTAGTGCATCCGTTGCATGGCAATCCCTACTCCTCACATTGACATCAATTAATGGGCATCTCCATAGTCCGTTGATTATCCGCGTCGATGTGAGGCTTTCTCCTTTTTTGTCTTCTCCACACAACCTCCATCATCATATTCTATTCCACCCATAGTGCTATGTCCATGGCTCGCGCTCATGTATTGCGTGAAAGTTGAAAAAGTTTGAGATTACTAATGTATGAAACAATTGCGTGGCTTGTCATTGGGGTTGTGCATGATGAGAGCATTTTTTGTGACAAAAATGAAGCATGGCCAAACTATATGATTTTGTAGGGATGAGCTTTCTTTGGCTATGTTATTTTGATAAGACATAATTGCTTAGTTAGTATGCTTGGAGTATTATTATATTTATGTCAATATTAAACTTTTGTCTTGAATCTTTCGGATCTGAATATTCATGCCACAATAAAGAAAATCACATTGAAAATTATGTTAGGTAGCATTCCACATCAAAAATTCTATTTTTATCATTTACCTACTCGAGGACGAGCAGGAATTAAGCTTGGGGATGCTTGATACGTCTCCAACGTATCTATAATTTTTTATTGTTCCATGCTATTATATCATCTGTTTTGGATGTTTAATGGGCTTTAATATGCTCTTTTATATTATTTTTGGGACTAACCTATTAATCGAAGGCCCAGTGCAAATTGCTGTTTTTTTCCTATTTTAGTGTTTCACACAAAAGGAATATCAAACGGAATCCGAACGGAATGAAACCTTCGGGAGGATCTTTCTTGGAACAAACGCAACCCAGGAGACTTGGAGTGGAAGTGAGAGATGCAACGAGGCGACCACGAGGCAGGAGGGCGCGCCCCCACCCACGTGGGCCCCTCGTAGCTCCACCGACCTACTTCTTTCGCCTATATATAATCTTATACCCTGAAAACAACCAGGGGAGCCACGAAACCACTTTTCCACCGCCGCAACCTTTTGTACCCGTGAAATCCCATCTTGGGGCCTTTTCCGGCGCTCTGCCAGAGGGGAATTCGATCACGGAGGGCTTCTACATCAACACCATAGCCTCTTCGATGATGTGTGAGTAGTTTACCACAGAACTTCGGGTCCATAGTTATTAGCTAGATGGCTTCTTCTCTCTCTTTGGTTCTCAATACAAAGTTCTCCTCGATGTTCTTGGAGATCTATTTGATGTAGTACTTTTTGCGGTGTGTTTGTCGAGATTCGGTGAATTGTGGGTTTATGATCAAGATTATCTACGAACAATATTTGATTCTTCTCTGAATTCTTATATGCATGATTTTATATATTTGCAAGTCTCTTCGAATTATCAGTTTTGTTTGGCCTACTAGATTGATCTTTCTTGCAATGGGAGAAGTGCTTAGCTTTGGGTTCAATCTTGCGGTGCTCGATCCCAAAGGATGTAAAGGAACCGACACGTATTGTATTGCTGCCATCGAGGATAAAAAGATGGGGTTTATATCATATTGCTTGAGTTTATCCCTCTACATCATGTCATCTTGCCTAATGCGTCACTCTGTTCTTATGAACTTAATGCTCTAGATGCATGCTGGATAGCGGTCGATGTGTGGAGTAATAGTAGTAGATGCAGAATCATTTCGGTCTACTTGACACAGATGTGATGCCTATGTTCATGATCATGCCTAGATATTCTCATAACTATGCGCTTTTCTATCAATTATTCGGCGGTAATTTGTTCACCCACCATAATATATGCTATCATGAGAGAAGCCATTAGTGGAACCTATGGCCCCTGGGTCTATTTTCATCATATTAGTTCCCTGTCAACTAGCTATTTCTGTCGCCGTTTATTTTGCAATCTTTACTTTCTAATCTATACAACAAAAATACCAAAAATATTTATCATATTATCTTTATCAGATATCACTTTTGCAAGTGGCCATGATTGACAACCCCTTTATCACGTTGTTTGCAAGGTTCTTGATTGTTTGTGCAGGTACTATGTGATTTGCGTGTAATCTCCTACTGGATTGATACCTTGGTTCTCAAAAACTGAGGAAAATACTTATGCTACTTTGCTGCATCACCCTTTCCTCTTAAAGGGAAAACCAACGCATGCTCGAGAGGTAGCACCGACGCGTACTAGTGTGAGATGTTAACGCTTATATGGTTTTAGAAATTATGGCCTTTAATTGAAAGTCTGTTACTGAAATCATGACCACCGCTTTGCTAAAAAAATTGCTTAATCATTGTGGAAACATTGGTACTTTTGCAAAAAAAGTAATTATGCAGCAATGATCCAAGTATGGACTTTTCATGTGAAACAAAGATGGGCATGGCGACATGGACCATATCAGGTAATTGCACCTATTCTTTCCACGTCTTCTATGTCATATTTTAATTCATTTGTTTTCCATTTTACTCATGTTCGTGGCCTTTCTGTTAGACACTTATCCAATGACTATTTTAATGCCTCTATTAGTTAATGATCTCCTCGGATAGCAGTAGCACACTGAGCTCTATATTGTTTTGTGTTGTTTTCTTCAAGGTGTTTTGCGGGTTCCTTGGGCAAAGAGTTTCTAACTGTCCTAAGGTCCAGACTAATACCTGCTATTTTGATGTATGTACCTTTGTTATTCCCATAGTATGTATTGGTGGTGCCTGACAACCAGATAAAAAATATTTTATTGGACCCAGTTGCTCTAGGCGATAAAAAATGTCTTGGAGTAAATGTGTTACGTGTTTATGGAATATACATTGTAAAAGACAACATTAGTGAATGAATCCAAAAACTCTAAAGTTGCCTGATAGACAATAATAACACACGTACATAACTAATAAGTTATAAATACTATTGTAACCGTTGACATTAAGAGCATAAATACATAACTCTAAATGAAGTGATTGAAAAAATATACATTTTGTCATACAAAACTAAAGTGCAAATTATTAGAGTATTTTCTTCCAGTTAGTGCAGATTTTCACACATAAGTTTTTTGTTAGATTTTATACTATATTCAGGGCAAGTTTGAGTAATCTGATCATTTGTGCAATCTATTCAATGCCATGCATCATAGAAACAATGATTATTTCTGTTGTTGTGGATTTTGCATGAAAACAGAGAAGGTCATAGTGGATGAAGAGAACATTAACCGACAGACTTTTCGGTAAAAAAGTTGGCTGCCTTGGTTAGTTTATTTCTTATAATTAAATTTGTATATGATGACTTCTCAAATTTCCTTGAAATTTTTATATTGAAGGAAAACTTGATCAATTTCATGGGAACTAAAGCAGGGACTACACGAGGATTGGAACAGAGGCATTGGTTTCTGGCTTTCTGCATATGCATGATTGCAATGTTAAACTTCAGGTTATGCTGATTGTGCTATTTTGTATGCCATTCTTGAAAACATAACAGATGCAACGAGTTTGAACCTTTACTTGCAGTTTGGTAGTGCAATGCCAATTCTGATGCAGAAAAACAAAGTTTTGATTATTGTACATGTGATTAACAGATATATATATATATATATATATATATATATATATATATATATATGAGATGTGAGAGATACATAAGCTAATATCTTGGTAGTATAAAGCATGATTGGAATATTTGAAGGTTACAAAAGAATGTTGTAATAAAACAAGATGCAAGTACTCGATTTAAGTGATGACTCACTTTGCTTTTTTTACTAGAGAGTGCAGTAGGCCAGTCGATAGACTACCGTTAGCTTCTAGAGTTCCAATACAACTCTAGAACTCCATGAGTATTTATTGATTATCTACCTTCTGATTTGTTGTTCTTTCTTTAATTGTAATCTTCTATGTGTAGCCAGATATTTGCAGCAAAGTCTTTGTAAAATTATGTTTACTTCTATCTAATATATTGTTTCTTCATTGCCTCCTTTTATACATAACCATATTGTTGGATTCAGCGCTTTGCAGACCCAAGAAGGTTTGAACACTGGGGCGTGTGCGAAGATCTCAACCTCTCAAGCCTCAAGCACGTCACCCTACAACCTAGCCTTGCCGGATTCGCGTGAGTGGGGAAGAAGATGAACATGATAGTTTACCCAGGTTCGAGCCACCTTGCGGTGTAAAACCCTACTCCTAATTTGGGGTGGATTGGCCTCATGAGGGGCCGAGGATGAACAAGTACAGTGGATGAACTGCCTCGCGAGGGCTATGGTGGTGAGGGTGGAAAAGATCGGATCGGGGTCCTTCTTTAAGGTGGTGGCTAACCTATATTTATAGTGGCATTGGTCCTCTTCCCTTGAAATTAGGCGGGAATGGATCCCACAGGGGCCAATTCGAAAGGGGACAAGTAGTACATCTAATCCTGACGAAATGCGGTATTCGCATGCAAAGCTTCTGGTCGTGACGCAGTGGTGGGCTCGGTGATGACATCCGTCCTGCCGAGCTCGTGATCTTGGTCTTGTAGCACCGGAATGGAAACCTTTGGGAGATTCCTCAGGAACCCGCGCTCATCCTTACTCCCTTAGCATCGAAAGGGAAACTTTCTCCCCTACGCCTGCTGGCGCCCTCCTGGCCATGGTCGTCATGGCTCACATCATCCCAGCCTCATGAGGCTGGGTACCTGCATAGAAATCTCCGCTCCTTGGGAGGCCGCCTAGGGAGGCTGCTCCCTCTTGAGGTCATGGTGTCGTACACCTCGCGAGGCCAGGGCCCTCGAGAGGTTCTTGTCTTGGTAGTCTTGCAGATGGGTCGTACCAGGCCGTCGAGGGAGCCACGCTGTGGGCCGTAGGAAGGCAAGTCTGGGTACCCTAGTTCCCAGAATGCCGACAGTAGCCCTCGGTCCCAAGACGCACTCGGGCTACCTTCGAGGCAAAGCCAAGGGTGAAGTGTCGCAGGCCCCAATCGCCTGCGGGCCAGGCTGATGCGTGGCGCTTGACGGGACGCGGACGTGATACGTCTCCAACGTATCTATAATTTTTGATTGCTCCATGCTACTTTATCTATTGTTTTGGACTATAATGGGCTTTATTTTCCACTTTTATATTATTTTTGGGACTAACCTATTAACCGGAGGCCCAGCCCGAAATTGCTGTTTTTTTGCCTATTTCGTGTTTGAAGAAACGGAATATCAAACGGAGTCCAAACGGAATGAAACCTTGAACGTGATCTTCTCCGAGCGTGATCCGGAGACTTGGACCCTACTCCAAGGAGTGCGAGGCGGTCATGAGGGTGGGGCGCGCCCTCCCACAGGCGCGCCCGCCTCGTGGGCCCCTTGGCGCCCAAATGACGTACTCCTTCCTCCTATATATACCTACGTACCCCCAACAGATCGGGGACGGAGCCAAAAACCTAATTCCACCGCCGTACCTTCCTGTATCCACGAGATCCCTTCTTGGGGCCTGTTCCGGAACTCCGCCGGAGGGGCATCTACCATGGAGGGCTTCTACATCAACACCATAGCCCCTCTGATGAAGTGTGAGTAGTTTACTTTAGACCTTCGGGTCCATAGTTAGTAGCTAGATGGCTTCTTCTCTCTTTTTGGATCTCAATACAATGTTCTCCCCCTCTCTCATGGAGATCTATTCGATGTAATCTTCTTTTTGCGGTGTGTTTGTTGAGACCGATGAATTGTGGGTTTATGATCCAGCTTATCTATGGAAAATATTTGATTCTTCTCTGAATTCTTTTTGGTATGATTAAGGTATCTTTGCAAGTCTCTTCGAATTATCCGTTTGGTTTGGCCAACTAGATTGGTAGTTCTTGCAATGGGAGAAGTGCTTAGCTTTGGGTTCAATCTTGCGGTGTCCTTACCTAGTGATAGAAGGGGTTGCAAGGCACGTATTGTATTGTTGCCATCGAGGATAACAAGATGGGGTATTTATCATATTGCATGAATTTATTCCTCTACATCATGTCATCTTGCTTAAGACGTTACTCTGCTTTTTAACTTAATACTCTAGATGCATCTTTGGATAGCGGTCGATGAGTGGAGTAATAGTAGTAGATGCAGAATCATTTCGGTCTACTTGTCTCGGAGGTGATGCCTATATACATGATCATTGCCTGGATAACCTCATAACTATGCTCAATTCTGTCAATTTCTCAACAGTAATTTGTTCACCCACCGTAGAATACTTATGCTCTTGAGAGAAGCCACTAGTGAAACCTATGGCCCCCGGGTCTATTCTCATCATATTAATCTCCATCACTTTATTTACTTGCTTTGCTTTTACTTTTTACTTTGCATCTTTATACCAAAAATACCAAAAATATTATCTCTATCATATCTCATTCTCGTAAGTGACCGTGAAGGGATTGACAACCCCTAATCGCGTTGGTTGCGAGTAGC
The DNA here is from genome assembly GCA_021605145.1 of Aegilops bicornis. Lineage (NCBI taxonomy): Eukaryota > Viridiplantae > Streptophyta > Magnoliopsida > Poales > Poaceae > Aegilops > Aegilops bicornis. The sequence continues at coordinate 230,779,450 of CM038670.1, read as the reverse complement.
TATCGTTTTGTGCAGGTACGAGGGACTTGCGCGTAGCCTCCTCTCTTGGATTGATACCTTGGTTCTCAAAAACTGAGGAAAATACTTACGCCATCTTGTGCTGCATCATCCTCCTCTTTGGGGAAAACCAGCATAAGCTCGAGACGTAGCAAGAAGGATTTCTGGCGCCGTTCTGTCGGGAAGTCTACATAAAAGTCAACATACCAAGTACCCATCACAATCCCTATCTCTCGCATTACATTATTTGCCATTTGCCTCTCGTTTTCCTCTCCCCCACTTCACCCTTGCCGTTTTATTCGCCCTGTCTTTCCCAATCTCCTCCACTTTTTCCCTTTGCCTTTTGTTTGCTCGTGTGTTAGTTTGCTTGTTTGTAGCGATGGCTCAAGATGCTACCAAATTGTGTGACTTCACCAATACCAATAATAATGATTTCCTTAGCACTCCGATTGCTCCTCTTGCCAATACCGAATCTTGTGAAATCAATACTGCTTTGTTGAATCTTGTTATGGAAGATCAATTCACGGCCTTCCTAGTGAAGATGCCGCTACTCATCTGAATAACTTCGTTGATTTATGTGATATGCAAAAGAAAAAGATGTCGATAATGATGTCGTTAAGTTGAAGCTATTTCCTTTTTCGCTTAGAGATCGTGCTAAAGCGTGGTTTTCATCTTTGCCTAAAAATGGTATTGATTCTTGGAACAAGTGCAAAGATGCTTTTATCTCTAAGTATTTTCCTCCCGCTAAGATTATCTCTCTTAGGAACGATATTATGAATTTTAAGCAACTTGATCATGAACATGTTGCACAAGCTTGGGAGCGAATGAAATTAATGCTACGTAATTGTCCTACTCATGGTTTGAACTTATGGATGATTATACAAAAAATTATGCTGGATTGAATTTTGCTTCTAGAAATCTTTTAGATTCGGCCATGGAGGCACTTTTATGGAAATCACTTTAGGAGATGCTACTAAACTCCTAGATAATATTATGGTTAATTATTCTCAATGGCATCTTGAAAGATCTACTAATAAAAGGTGCATGCTATAGAAGAAATCAATGTTTTGAGTGGAAAGATGGATGAACTTATGAATTTATTTGCTAAGAGTGTTTCTTGATCCCAATGATATGCCTTTATCTACTTTGCTTGAGAATAATAATGAATCTATGGATGTGAATTTTGTTGGTACGAATAATTTTGGAAACAACGCATTATAGAGAATTTTAATCCTAGGCCTTATCCTAGTAATCCTTCTAATAATTATGGAAATTCCTACAACAACTCTTATGGAAATTTTAATAAGATGCCCTCTGAATTTGAGAGTAGTGTTAAAGAGTTTATGAATTCACAAAAGAATTTTAATGCTTTGCTTGAAGAGAAATTGCTTAAAATTGATGATTTGGCTAGGAACGTTGATAGAATTTCTCTTGATGTTGATTCTTTAAAGCTTAGATCTATTCCTCCTAAGCATGATATCAATGAGTCTCTCAAAGCTATGAGAATTTCCATTGATGAGTGCAAAGAAAGAACCGCTAGGATGCGTGCTTCCAAAGATGCCTTTATTAAAGCGTGTTCTTCTAATTCCTATGAAAATCAAGATGAAGATCTAAAAGTTATTGATGTGTCCCCTATTAAATCTCTGTTTTGCAATATGAATCTTGATGAAACTGAATATGATCTTCCTTTACCTAGTAGGCGTTCTAAGAATTCGGAGTTTTTAGATCTTAATGATGAAATTGATAAAAGTGGGATTGAAAGAAATAAAAATCGAGATATTTCTAAACCCACTATATTGGATCTCAAGGAATTTAATTATGAAAATTGCTCTTTAATTGATAGTATTTCCTTGTTGCAATCCGTGCTAAATTCTCCTCATGCTTATAGTCAAAATAAGGCTTTTATCGAACACATTGTTGATGCCTTGATGCAATCTTATGAAGAAAAGCTTGATTTGAAAATTTATATCCCTAGGAAACTCCATGACGAGTGGGAACCTACTATTAAAATTAAAATTAAAAATTATGAGTTTCATGCTTTGTGTGATTTGGGTGCTAGTGTCTCTACTATTCCCAAAACTTTGTGTGATTTGCTAGATTTCCGTGATTTTGATGATTGCTCTCTAAACTTGCATCTTGCGAATTCCACTATTAAAAATCTTATGGGAAGAATTAATGATGTTCTTATTGTTGCAAATAGGAATTATGTGCCCGTAGATTTTATTGTTCTTGATATAGATTGCAATCCTTCATGTCCTATTATTCTTGGTAGACCTTTCCTTAGAATGATTGGTGCAATTATTGATATAAAGGAAGGAAATATTAGATTCCAATTCCCTTTAAAGAAGGGCATGGAACATTTTCCTAGAAAGAAAATAAAATTACCATATGAATCTATCATGAGAGCCACCTATGGATTGCCTACCAAAGATGGCAATACCTAGATCTATCCTTGTTTTTATGCCTAGCTAGGGGCGTTAAACGATAGCGCTTGTTGGGAGGCAACCCAATTTTTTTTGCTTCTGTTTAGGAATAAATAATCCATCTAGCCTCTGTTTATATGTGGTTTTATCTTTTAATTAGTGTTTGTGCCAAGTTGGACCTATTGGATCTTCTTGGATGATAGTTATCTGATCTTGCTGTAATTTCCAGAATCTTTGTGCTTAGTGCCCGAATTGTTAAAAATCACCAGAACGTGATAAAATACTGATTCCAATTGCTGATGATCAATAGACAAATTTTACAGGTCTTCTAATTTTGGTAGAATTGTTTGGGTTCCATAAGTTTGCGTTAGTTACAGATTACTACAGACTGTTCTGTTTTTGACAGATTCTGTTTTGCGTGTGCTGTTTGCTTATTTTGATGAATCTATGGCTAGTAAAATAGTTTATGGTCCATGGAGAAGTTGGAATACAGTAGGTTTAACACCAATATAAATAAATAATGAGTTCATTACAGTACCTTAAAGTAGTCTTTTGTTTTCTTTCTCTAACGGAGCTCACGAGATTTCTATTGAGTTTTGTGTTGTGAAATTTTCAAGTTTTGGGTGAATTCTTTTGATGGATTATGGAACAAGGAGTGGCAAGAGCCTAAGCTTGGGGATGCCCATGGCACCCCCAAGATAATCCAAGGAAACCAAAAAGTCAAAGCTTTGGGATGCCCCGTAAGGCATCCCCTCTTTCGTCTACTTCCATCGGTAATTTACTTGGAGCTATATTTTTATTCACCAACATGATATGTGTTTTTCTTGGAGCGTCTTGTATTATTTGAGTCTTTGCTTGTTAGTTCACCATAATAATCCTTGCTGTACACACCTTTTGAGAGAGCCATATATGAATTGAAATTTGATAGAATACTCTATGTGCTTCACTTATATATTTTGAGCTTGATAGTTTTTTCTCATAGTGCTTCACTTATATATTTTGAGCTTGATAATTTTTGCTCTAGTGCTTCATTTAGATTATTTTGAGAGTCGTTAATAGCATGGTAATTTGCTTAATATTAATATACTTGGTATTCAAGATATGTGAAACTTTCTTTTGAGTGCGTTGAATACTAAGATAATTTTGATGCTTGATAATTGTTTTGAGCTATGGAGGTAATAATATCAAAGTCATGCTAGTTGAGTAGTTGTGAATTTGAGAAATGCTTGTGTTGAAGTTGGTAAATCTCGTATCATGCACGTATGGTTAAAGTTGTGTAACAAATTTGAAGCATGAAGTGTACCTGGCTTGTGCATCCTTATGAGTGGCGGTCGGGGACGGCGATGGTCTTTTCCTACCAATCTATCCCCTAGGAGTATGCGCGTAGTACTTGATTTTTGATGACTTCTAAATTTTTGCAATAAGTATATGAGTTCTTTTGACTAATGTTGAGTCCATGGATTATACGCACTTTTACCTTTCCGCCATTGCTAGCCTCTTGATGCCGTGCATTGCCCTTTCTCACATTGAGAGTTGGCGCAAACTTGGCGGTGCATCCAAACCCCGTGATACGATCGCTCTATCACACATAAACCTCCCTATATCTTCCTCAAAACAGCCACCATACCTACCTATTATGGCATTTCCATAGCCATTCCGAGATATATTGCCATGCAACTTTCCACCGTTCCGTTCACCATTATTATGACATACATTACTTTTGTCATATTGCCATTGCATGATCATGTAGTTGACATCATATTTGTGGCAAAGCCGCCATGCTTTATTTTTCATACATGTCACTCTTGATTCATTGCACCATCCCGGTACACCGCCGGAGGCATGCATATAGAGTCATAACTTGTTCTAGTTTCGAGTTGTAATCTTTATGTTGTAATCAATAGAAGTGTGATGATCATTATTATTAGAGCATTGCCCAAAAAAAAGAGGAAGGCCAAAAAAAAGAGAAAGGCCCAAAAAAAGAAAATAAAATGGCAATGCTACTATCTCTTTTTCCACACTTGTGCTTCAAAGTAGCACCTTGTTCTTCATGTAGTGAGTCTCATATATTGTGCTTCAAAGTAGCACCATGTTTTTCATATAGTGAGTTTCATAAGTTGTCCTTTCATACTAGTGGGAATTTTTCATTATAGAACTTGGCTTGTATATTCCTACGATGGGCTTCCTCAAATGCCCTAGGTATTCATGAGCAAGCAAGTTGGATGCACACCCACTAGTTTTCTTTTGTTGAGAATTCACAGCTCTAGTGCATCCATTGCATGGCAATCCCTACTCCTCATGTTGACATCAATTGATGGGCATCTCCATAGCCCGTTGATTATCCTCGTCAATGTGAGACTTTCTCCTTTTTTGTCTTCGCCACACAATCCCCATCATCATACTCTATTCCACCCATAGTGCTATATCCATGGCTCACGCTCATGTATTGCGTGAAGGTTGAAAAAGTTTGAGATTATTTAAGTATGAAACAATTGCTTGGCTTGTCATCGGGGTATAGAAGTTGGGAACATCTTTGTGTGACGAAAATGAAGCATAGCCTAACTATATGATTTTGTAGGGATGAACTTTCTTTGGCCATGTTATTTTGAGATGACATAATTATTTTGATTAGTGTGCTTGAAGTATTATTATTTTTAGGTCAATATGAACTTTTGTCTTGAATCTTTCGGATCTGAATATTCATATCACAATTAAGAAGATTTACATTGAAATTATGCCAAAGTACCACTCCGCATCAAAAATTCTGTTTTTATCATTTACCTACTCGAGGACGAAAGGTGAATTAAGCTTGGGGATGCCTAATACGTCTCCAATGTATCTATAATTTTTGATTGCTCCATGCTACTTTATCTATTGTTTTGGACTATAATGGGCTTTATTTTCCACTTTTACATTATTTTTGGGACTAACCTATTAACCGGAGGCCCAGCCCAGAGTTGCTGTTTTTTTGCCTATTTCAGTGTTTCGAAGAAACGGAATATCAAACGGAGTCCAAACGGAATGAAACCTTCGGGAACATGATCTTCTCACCGAACGTGATCCAGGAGACTTGGACCCTACTCCAAGGAGTGCCAGAGGCGGTCATGAGGGTGGGGGGCACGCCCTCCCCCCTGGGCGCGCCCCCTGCCTCGTGGGCCCCCTGACGCTCCACCGACGTACTCCTTCCTCCTATATATACCTACGTACCCCGAACAGATTGGGGACAGAGCCAAAAACCTAATTCCACCGCCGTACCTCCCTTAATCCACGAGATCCCATCTTGGGGCCTGTTCCGGAGCTCCGCCGGAGGGGGCATCTACCATGGAGGGCTTCTACATCAACACCATAGCCCCTCCGATGAAGTGTGAGTAGTTTACTTCAGACCTTCGGGTCCATAGTTAGTATCTAGATGGCTTCTTCTCTCTTTTTTTGGATCTCAATACAATGTTCTCCCCCTCTCTCATGGAGATCTATTCGATGTAATCTTCTTTTTGCGGTGTGTTTGTTGAGACCGATGAATTGTGGGTTTATGATCCAGCTTATCTATTGAAAATATTTGATTCTTCTCTGAATTATTTTATGTATGATTAAGTTATCTTTGCAAGTCTCTTTGAATTATCCGTTTGGTTTGGCCAACTAGATTGGTAGTTCGTGCAATGGGAGAAGTGCTTAGCTTTGGGTTCAATATTGCGATGGCCTTACCTAGTGACAGAAGGGGTTGCAAGGCACGTATTGTATTGTTTCCATTGAGGATAACAAGATGGGTTATTTATCATATTGCATGAATTTATTCCTCTACATCATGTCATCTTGCTTAAGGCGTTACTCTGTTTTTAACTTAATACTCTAGATGCATCTTTGGATAGCGGTCGATGAGTGGAGTAATAGTAGTAGATGCAGAATTGTTTCGGTCTACTTGTCTCGCACGTGATGCCTATATACATGATCATTGCCTGGATAACCTCATAACTATGCTCAATTACATCAATTGCTCAACATGAATTTGTTCACCCACCGTAGAATACTTATGCTCTTGAGAGAAGCCACTAGTGAAACCTATGGCCCCCGGGTCTATTCTCATCATATTAATCTCCATCACTTTATTTACTTGCTTTGCTTTTACTTTTTACTTTGCATCTTTATACCAAAAATACCAAAAATAGTATCTCTATCATATCTCATTCTCGTAAGTGACCGTGAAGGGATTGACAACCCCTAATCGCGTTGGTTGCGAGTAGCTATCGTTTTGTGCAGGTACGAGGGACTTGCGCATAGCCTCCTACTGGATTGATACCTTGGTTCTCAAAAACTGAGGATAATACTTACGCTACTGTGCTGCATCATCCCCTCCTCTTCGGGGAAAACCAATGCAAGCTCGAGACGTAGCAGGACGCCTCCACTCCCCCACGTCGCATCAGTAACTTCCCAGGCTGACAAAAGACTGGCGCACACCGCTAAGCCATCATTGCTCCCTTTCTCCTTGCCTCAGATCCCCTTGGCTGCCAAGAGCTTCTCCAGATCCAATCGCACTTTGCCTCCCTTTCTCCTCCTACTCCAACACCGGCATCTCCACAGATGGCTCCCGGGAAGTCGAAACCCATAGCGCAAGCCGCAAGCTCCTCCTCCTCTCATGCGCTAGCGTCAATGCATCCTCCATCACCGAGGAGGGGCACCTCGCCCCTGTGCCCCCGCAGATGGCGAGTGACGACAACGAGGGGAACGAGACTGTGATCTGGGCTGGCTCCCCCGAGAAGAGGACCTTGGTGCGGATGGTCCATCCCTTCTTCCTCCACTACATCTTCGCAGGGCTCGTCCATTAGAGTTCTTCATTGCCGTCCTCAAACACTATATGATACATGCCCTCCATCTTCAACCCAACTCCATCCTCCTCTTGTCCATCTTCGCCTTCTACTGCGAGACCTTCGTGGGTGTGAGGCCCTCCGTGCCACTCCTCCACCACTTCTTCTGCCTGCGGTTGCATGATCAGACACAACGCTCCGACTACGTGTCTTTCGTCGCAATCCACAAGGGCAATGTGCTCTTGAAGGCCGGCAAGAAGGTGGAAGGCTTCCGGCACCGCTGGGTATTCCTGGACACCAAGGGTCTGAACGAGCGGCTGGAGTTGCCGACCGTCCTGCCCGAACGGCTCGAGAGGTGGAGCCACTAGAAGCTCTTCGACCCCTGGGAAAATCCCGTCCTGAGGAAGATGACCTCGGACATGGAGGCCAAGGTGTTGACAGGAGTCATGCTGGTGAAGGTGTTCCTGACGCAGCGCCTGGCGCCGCTCCAGTCGCACTCGCACCCTATGTGGGAGTTCCAGGGCGCGACGCACGACATCAAGCTACGCTCAGAGAGCCTGAGGGGCGAGGAGCTGGACAAGGCCATGAACGTCCGGCTCAACGGCGACCCGGGGAACCTCCCAGAGGCCTACGTCCCACTGTACCGTTGCGCCAACAGGGTGGCGCTAATCGCCACCCTGCCCGTCTTCAACGAGATGGGACTCATGTCGCCCGAGCGCCCCAACTCCTCGTTGTCGGTGTCCTCTTGTGATAGTGCCAGCGAAGAGGGCGAAGAGGACTTGGAGGCGGCCGAGGACGACGATGTGGCGGAGGTATCCCCCCTGTCATAGAGTGAGCACTACAAAAAAATACACTTCCGCGATGATATGTGTTTGTCACAGTAGGCCGCGTTTTTTGTCATGCATGTACATCCATGACAAATTTATGACAGAATCAAGATAGTCATATCTGTGCTGTCGTAGAAGTGTTCCATGACATTATCAAAATTATCATCACGGAAGTGTCCACTTCCATGACGACAAATCGCGCGTCACAGAAGTGCTTTCGTCAAGGGTGACCGACACGTGGCATCCACCATAACGGAACGCCGTTAAGCTATCGGGTCGGATTTTGGATCCGATAACCCGTTAACAGCCATGACCAATACCGATTTTCCACGTGTAAAATTCTCATTGGCCTTTAGCTGGGCCGGCCCATTATTGTCTGCAGAATCTTGTGGGCCTTTAGCTGGACCGGCCCAAAAGTGGACCAGAAAGTTTAAATGGGCCGGCCCAACCGAAGGCCCATAAGATTTTGCGGACCATAATGGGCCGACCCAGCTAATGGCCCACAAAATTTAGCGGACCATAATGGGCCGGCCCAGCTAAGGGCCCACAAGATTTTGCGGACCACAATGGGCCGGCCCATCTAAAGGCCCACAAGATTCTGCAGACCATAATGGGCTGGCCCTGCTAAAGGCCCAACATTATCTGTCAAATCGGCCCGTCAACGGACTGGTCTAAACTTGTCATCAATGCGGCCCATGGTCACTTCTGGCCCGTTAACAGTCCGCTAAGTAATTGGGCCGAATTACGGCCCGGTGTATTTCCGGCCTGTTAAAGGCCCGACTTCATTTGGGCCCATTTACAGGCCATCAAAACTTTCGGTCCATAAACGACCGTGAAGGATTTGGGTCATATTCGGCCATGTCTGTCATTCGGCCTGTTAGAGGCCCACTAAAGATTTGGGCCACTTTCGGCCTGTTGTCATTTTCGGCCTGTTAACGCCGGATGTAAACCATGGGCCATATGTGGCCCAACGTCATATCGGGCCCATTAACGGCCCATATAAAAATGACGATATTCTAGCCCGACCGAAGTTCAGGCCTGTTAAAGGCCCGTGTATTAGGTCGGCGCATTTACGTCCCGTCCGAATTTCGGCCTGTCAAATATCCGCATCGTAAATGGGCCACCATTTCGGCCTGCTAAGTCCAGTGGGTTATTTGGCACAACCAGGGCCCAATCTCACTTTCGGTCTATTAAAGGCCCATGTTTTTTATGGGCTCGAGATATTTACACCTGTAAACGTCCTATTTTTACTGAGGTCCCAAATTATGTTTAGGCCTGTTAAAGGCCCACTATGGGCACATGCCTACCAGAAAAATTTGAAAGCTTATGCTAATTTAAGCCCAGATATTTTAGTGGGCTACATGCCAATTCGGCCAGAATCGTTTTTAGCCCAATTGGAATGGGCCCGATGAATGTTGGCATGTTGGGCTCCTACGAAGCTTTTGGCCGAATACATTACTAAGATAAACCTGCACTATACAAAAATAGCGTCGTAATTACTGCAGCGTGTGGCAGCATCATAAATGTTGTAGCACAACAAAATAAATCCCAATCATACAACAAAAGGCCTGTTGGCATAAAGTTCTGATTCTTCGGATAAAAGCACCATCGGATGTATAGAAGCACATATCATTTGACACGAGTGCTAATGTTTCAGTTGTAGAATCGATGGAGCTGACGATCTCCACCTTTTTACGCCATTGCTCTTCAACAACGGCGAATGTCCGATAGTCCGGTTTCATAACCATTCATATGTTGACGACATTTCTCAACCACTATTCTTGTTTCCAAACAACATCCATTAGGGATTGGACTTGTGTGCGGAGCACGATATATCACTGTCTAGCAGGAAGATTTTGTTCAAGATGGCGATTTGGGCGAGGTTACCATGACAACCAACCCGAATTACGCAGAAGGTGCTTTTTGCAATTGTTAGTGAAGAGATCTTGACGACCGCAGCAAGAGGTGACATTGTGCCTGTAGTAGCCTCGTCACCTTCAGGTGGTTGTGGCTGTTCAATCATTCGTTCCATAGCTTCCTGAAAGTTTGGACTTGTAGATTAGTGTACCGGATAAGTTACTAATGAGACAAAAACAAACAAAGTAGGTTAAACGTTTATACATAAATTATTTTGGTGAACTGCTGTAATACATTTGCATGTATTGTAGTGCCAACTACATAACAAAATCACTTTCGGAACATATGTCCATGTAGCATGCCTACTATATTGTCTATTTCCTCACATTCGTTGACATCTAAGGATAAATAGACATGGTTTAAAGTAGGATGAACATAGTATGACATCATTCATATCATGGGCAAACAGATATAAAACAAACAGGCTATTTTATCATTGTATGCGCACGTGAACATAATAACTAGATTACAGATCAAGACCAAAAGAATATCCTTCATCTCTTTTAAACCATGTAAGGTGAAATGATATGTTAAGACAATTGTGTATAAAAGTGAACAGAGTAACTGACGTTGGCTGCAAACCAAGTAGCTAAATGAACACATCACAGTACCAATTAGTTCAAGGCAGGAGGAGTAAGGACTTACAACATCGGCTTGAACTGGTGTGCTCATGCCCTTCATCTTGCTGGTGTGGCAATCCTTGAAGATTTGCACTGCATTCGGTTTAGGTTCTTTTTGGTACGCACGGGCTTTCCTCTGTATTTGGAACAAGTCAATATAGATACGATAATATGGCACAAGAAAAAGAAGGAAGTAGCAGCTATTTACATAAGCCTCGCAGTGTGCAATATAGCTACGAGATCCTATTGTCTGTTGGAATTTCACTTTAGAACGGTTGGTTTTGTTCTTCAAACAGTTATCCTAGAAGAAGATACACTTGTAAGGCACATACATAAATACAAGTTCAATATGTGGTACGATCAAATACATATAGCCTACCCGATACTTTGGATCGGACCGGTGTTTAACGAGGATGTCCGGTCTTCATCTGTAATATATTCCATTGGAGATGTTTGGGCGATTTCATTGTTAGCCTTGCCTTCAAAGTGAGATTTTCTAAGGCGGTACCGATCTTGTCATGAGAAGCGGTGAAAAACATGAGTGCATGATTGTTTAGTTGCATCATCTTTCGGATCCAACTTGAACCTCATCTGTTGAAAAAGAATGTGATTCTTATTAGGAGGAAGCTAGAAAGTATGGGAATGAGCAAGACAATATTACTAATTGCGATGAATAACATTACTTACAGATAAATGGTCAAGGAAGGTGTTAAACTGGGTATTGTCTTTCTCATTCTGTCTTTGGATCCACGTTGGGAGGATACGCGCATGACACCTAACGACAACGGCTGCCTCTGATACTAATTTGGCTGACTCTGTAGCATCACGTGGCCTTTTTAAACCTGCCTCAAAATGGATCTCCATTCTTCCTCCTTTAGATTTTGTTAATCTGTCAAGCATTATCCTGATGCTTGTTTCCGCTTGCGCCATGGTGCTAGTTCAACAACGAATATGGAAAGTGTTAGTGTACATCAAGCGTGAGAGTACATATAAAGGAGCATGCAATCGCAACTTGACTCGGTCAGTACCGTCTTGGTGTTGATGCTCATGAGGTTCATCTGATATTGCCAAGTCTGTTGTGTCACCGTGCTTCGGAAGTAGTGTTAGGTGTGAAGGCAGCTTGGGAACCGGGCGATTCTGGAGCAAACGAACGAGTAACTGGTTGAGATCTTTGATGCAGTTGAAGCGGATGCTCCGGTGGTGGAGCGGTGATCTTGTGTTTGTAGATTTAGCCGGTGGACTTGGACCTTCTATCGCACTATAAGTACCGGTGAGAATCTCGACGGCAGAACCTTTTCCGTTTCACCCGACGAGTAACAGACCTCCCTACTATATTATTTTCCTTGCTCTTTTTGACTTTGCCATGTCAAGTTGTACCCACAACACAAAAGAATAAAATCACTCTTGTAACTCATTGATGCATGATCTGAGACAAGCAATACTTTGATGTAAGACAACCGTATGAGGATGGAATACGTAAGAAAAGCAGGGCGTCATGACATATTCACAGCTACGATGTGCAAACTAAGCGAAGGATTTTCAAGAAAATAGAAGTAATGCAAGCTAGAAACCATATGAAAGATGCAACCAATATTACTACGCCAAGTTAAAAGTGTCTTTTCATAAGTGGCAATTCGAAAAATTAGAAGCGATACAACGTAGAAATCAATGCAAGATGCAACCACTATCAAACTGCCATGTTAAAAGCGTCCAATCATGAGTTCTTGATGCGGGATACACAACAGCAGTACTTTTGATGTAAGAACATGGTATGATAGATAGATGGATGTATTCTAGACACGAGAAAGCCATGTCATATGCACATGTATAACGTATAAACTCGGCAGTGCAATTTAATCAAAATAGAAGAAATACAGGCTAGACAACATATGCAACATGAAACCAATTATCACACTATCAACTTAGAGCAAGCACCTGCGATGGTGGAGTGCGGAGATGAACTCATCATGTAGACTTGGGACTTCAACTTCATTAGCGATAGCAGTGGAAAATCTAGAGAGTCTCTGTTTTGCGTGGATGCGGAGTACCACCAACATCCCCTAACTTACTCTTTTCCTTCCTATTTTCTGATATTGCCTTATGAAGTCAAAACCACAAGAAGATGAATAAAATTAGCTCTGCATAACTGGTTGATGCATGATATAGACGAACACTACTTTGATGTAAGGCAAGCGCAGGATAGGAGGATGGAATATATACAAAAAAGACAGCGTTTCATATTCACACGTACGATAGGAGGATGGAATATGTATGAAAAAACGAAGCGGAAGGCATTTCAATAAAATTAGAAGAAATGAAAGCTAGGCACCATATGAACATGCAACCAATATCACTCTATCATGTAAAAAGTGTCTCGTCGTAAGTGCCATTTCAAGAAATTAGAAGCAGTACAAGCTAGAAGAAAATGCAAGATGCAACCTACATCACAGTCCCAAGTTAAATGTGTCTTATGGGTAAGTGATCGTTGCATGTATAAGTTGTAAGCTACGCAGATGCAATTCTACATAATCAAGCAATACAAACTAGACATCATACGGAAAACGCATAACCACGATATAATTCCAAGTAAGAGCAAGCACTGTGATGGTGGAGTAGGGGAGATGTGCTCATCATGTACACGTATGTTCTAGAAACAGGAACACGTGTCATATTCACAGGCATTATGTGTAAAGTAAGCAGATGCAATTCAAGTTAGAAGCAATCCAAGCTAGACATCATACGCAACATGCAACCACATATAATAGTGTCAAGTTAGAGCAAGCACCTGTGATGGTGGAGTAGGGGAGATGTGCTCATCATCTACACAGCTACGTTGACTGTCCAACCTTGTGTTGTCTTGCGAATCTTGTTGGGAGGATGGCGGAGTAGAATCTATAGAGACCCCCTGTTTGAGTTGCTCCGAAGGACCACCATCATCCACTGCCGGACTAATTTCCTTCAGCTGTAATGATTTTGCATTGTGAAGTCAAACCGATAAGAAAAAGGAATAAAATTCGCTCGTCAGAACTCATTCATGCATGATACTGACGAACACTACCCGGATGAAAGGCAAACACATGATGCGAGGATGGAATATATATGAAAAACAGGATGGTGTAACATATTCACACCTATGATGTGGTAACTAAGCAGAAGACATTTCAACAAATTAGAAGCACTGCAAGCTAGACACCATATGAAAGATGCAACCAATATCACTCTGCCAAGTTCAAACTGTATGGCGTTTCAAGAAATTAGAAGCGATATGCTAGAAATCATATGCAAGACACAACCAATATCACGATTAGGCGACTTAAAGGTGCCTTATCATAAGTGACTGATGCGGGATATGCAAGAATAATAGTCTGATGTAGAAACAGGAACACATGTCATATTCACAGGCATTATGTGTAAAGTAAGCATATGCAATTCAACAAAGTTAGAAGCAATACAAGCTAGACATCATACACAACATGCAACTACATATAATAGTGCCAAGTTAGAGCAAGCACTGTGATGGTGGAGTAGGGAGATGTGCTCATCATCTACACAACTACGTTGACTGTCTAGCCTTGCGTTGTCTTGCGAATCTTGTTGGGAGGATGGCGGAGTAGAATCTGTAGAGAATCTCCGTTTCAGTTGCTCGGAAGGACCACCATCATCCAATGCCTTGCCAATTTCCTTTAGCTTTATTGATTTTGCATTGTGAGGTCATGCCGACAAGAAAAAGGAATATCATTCGCTCTTCAGAACTCATTCATGCATGATACTGACGAACACTACTCTGATGAAAGGCAAAGTCATGATACGAGGATGGAATATCTACGAAAAATTGGACGGCCTGACATATTCACACCTATGATGTGGTAACTAAGCAGAAGGCACTTCAACAAATTAGAAACACTGCAAGACACCATATGGAAGGTGCAATCAATATCACTTTGCCAAGTTAAAACTGTCTCGTCATAGGTGGCGTTCATCAAATTAGAAGCAATACATGCTAGAAATCATATTAAAGACGCAAACCAATATCGCACTGCCAACTTAAAGGTGTCCAATCATAAGTGACTGATGCATGATACACAAGAAGAGTAGTTTCATGTAAGAACATGGTGTGATAGACAGATATAGTATGTACCAAAAACAGGAAAGCGTGTCATATTCACATGTATCATGTGTAAGCTAAGCAGAATGCGATTTACACTAGTTAGGAGCAATCTGAGCTAGACACCATATGCAACATGCAACCAGATATCCACCTTTGCCAAGTTAGAGCAAGCACCTTGGATGGTGGAGTAGGGGAGCGGAGACTTGGACCATGTAATGCACTATCAGTACAAGGAGAAGCGGTACAGATGCTCCGTTTACGTTGCTGCAGAGGACCATCATCATTGCCTTCCTTACTCTTTTCCTTCCTCTTTCTTGATTTTGCCTTGTCAAGTCAAACCCACAAGAAAAAGGAATAAAATTTGCTCTTCAGAACTTATTGATGCATGATCTTGTGAACACTACTTTCATGTAAGGAAGCCGCATGATAGGAGGATGGAATATGTATGAAAAACAGGACAGCGTGACATATTGACATGTATGATGTATAAAGTGTAAACTAAGCACAAGGTGCTTGAACTTGTTAGAATCGATGCAAGCTAGAAACCATATGAAAGATGAAACCAATATCACTCGCCAAATTAAAAGGGTGCCCTAACAAATATATTTGACCAAATTAGAAGCAATACATGGCAACAGGCTAGAAATAATATGCAATATGCAGCGAATAAAGGTGACTCATCGTAAGTGATTGATGCAGGATCTGTAAGAGAGGTAGTTTCATGTAAGAACAAGGTTAACACATAGATGTAGTGTGTACCAATAATAGGAAGGCATGTCATATTCACAGGTATACTGTGTAAACTAAGAAGATGCAATTTACCCTAATTAGAAGCATTACAAGCTAGACACCGTATGCAACATGCAACCACATATCACACTGTGAAGTTGGAGCAAGCACCTGTGATGGTGGTGTAGGGGAAGTGATGTCTTCAGGTACAGAGCAATGTTCAATATCTTCATTTAGGCTTGTTGTTTCTTGAGAATCATGTGGAGAGGATGAAATTGCATTCTTTATAAGAGTATTGCGTCTCATATTAACCCACGCGCGTGACTGTCTCATCATAAGCGATAGACGCAAGATACACAAGAACAGTAGTTTGATGTAAGAACATGGTGTGATAGGCAGATGTAGTATGTACCAAAAACAGGAAGGCGTGTCATATTCACATGTATAATGTGTAAGCTAAGGAGATGCAATTTAACAAATTAGGAGCATTGATGAGGGATACACAAGAAAAGTAGTTTGATGTAAGAACATGGTTAATAGAAAGACGTAGTATGTACCAAAAACAGGAAGGCATGTCATATTCACGGGTATAATGTGTTAACTAAGCGGATGCAATTTACCCTAATTAGAAGCATTACAAGGTAGACACCATATGCAACATGCAACCACATATCACACCGCCAAGTAAGAGCAAGCACCTGCAATGGTGGTGTGGGGGAATGCGGTGATCAACTAGAGAGCTACGTTGACTATCTTCATTTAGCCTTGCTGTTTCTTGAGAATCATGTGGGGAGGATGACCTTTGCACTCTTTAAGCAGTAGAGGCGTCTCACAAGAACTCCACCCGGGTGACTGTCTCATCATAAGTGATTGACGAGGGATACAAAAGAGCATTAGTTTGATGTACGAACATGGTTAATAGACATATTTAGTATGTATCAAAAACAGGAAGGCATGTCATTATCAAAGGTATAATGTGTAAAGTAAGTAGATGCAATTTAACCAAATTGGAAGCAATACAAGCTAGACACCATATGCAACATGCAACCACATTTGACAACGCGAAGTTAAAGCAAGCACTGGGATGGTTGTGTGTGGCAATTGAGATCATCAATCAGAGCTACGTTCTTCGTCTCCAGCTCACGACCTTTGCACCCTTTAGAGCGCTGAAACGCTTAGTGCTTATCTTGAATTACCTTTGGAGCGACTTACATCTTTTCTTTTGTGCATTCATCAACACCGCTTCGTAGTCTGAAATACCCATGCATAAAAAACAATAGTGTGAGTATGGGTGAAGTGTGTACAATTAGTAAAGTGTAAAGGTAGCAGATAGCAGGTCGGTGAGAAATAAATGACGGAGACATATGATAGCTCTACAACATGCATGGCACACTCAATTACTACATGATTCTATGAAAATAACAGTCGTCTGAAAGCAAATAGGCCAGTCCATTTTTACGCACCGTCCGATGTACAAAGAATGGGCAGATCGCTTTCATCTACCTCCACCGATTAGTGTTGACGATCTTCCTCGAAACTCCAGCGACCATCGGCCCAAGATTCCTCCGCTTGCGCCCTCCCTCGACCTCAAAGACACCGCCGTGCTTGGCACCGCCCCCCGGCCATCCATTCAAGCCCGCCGACCTCCAGATCGGGCGCAAGCAGCTCCTGCGCCCCACACCCCTGTGATAGACACCGATGCGCCGCTTCCCCGGGGAATAGGCGGACTAGGTGGTCCGCGCGCCTAAGCGGGTGCTGCTTCTTTTAATTGCGGTTCGAATGACCCTGAATTGAAATCCAGGCGGGCTACTGTAGCAAAGGTGAAATAGTAAAAGGGAGGAAACCTTCTGCATTTAGTATCAAGAACATGATGCAGTAAGAAGCACTCAACTAGTTTTTTTTGTGGGATGAATACGGTGTGAGCGGAGACCTGAGATTTGCACGAATAAGGGAAGAGGAGTACCTCTTTCTGCTGGCAGTGCCGTGTCCTCCTTCTGATTTTCCGACGATCTTGTTGTTCACCGGAAACCAGAAGTTGTGGAGGACGGTGCAGCCTTGGACGAACCCATGGCCAAGTTGTTGAGTGTGGTGTGGTGGCCGTCTGTCGGCGATGGGGAAGCAGATCCAAGGCGGCGAACGACGGCGTAGCGGGAACAGCTCCGGTGCGGTGGACGGTTGCGACAGTGGAGCCGCAGCAGTGAGAGGCAGGACAGCATGGTCGGTGTGGTTCTGGTACGGCGCACATCGGCATCGGCGTCGTGGAGGCACATCTGCCTCGGCTTCAGCTGCTAAGTCCTTGAGGGCGTTGCGGTTGCGGTTGCGTTGGACGACGACGTCGGGGTACCGGCTCTGGCGTGATGGAGGAGTGCGGCGGTGGATTGGCCGCTATGGGGTGGAGGACGAAGGAGGCTGGGGTTTGGCGGTTGGTGGAGAGGGCGTTTCGCCCACGGAGTATGAATGGGGAAACGGAGGGAGGCGGGGAACTAAGGGGAACAATGTTTCGGTTTGAGACGCTTGTTTGAAATTTGGGGAAAGTTACAAACTTTGCCCCCATCTAAAATTCGGACATATTATGGGTTCGGGGTAGGACAGTCATGTCAGTGTCCCAAATGTGGGCAGGATAGATTTCGCCGGCGCATGGGTGTTTAGGCGCCCTCGGCGTATGAATGCTTCTCGAGGCGGTTGAGACTGGCGTCTTGGTGAAGTTACAAGCCTACCCGGATTAGACCTTTGGACATCGGGCCGATAGGCTACACGGGCCAGAGTCAGACAATAATTTCCTACCACCAAAACATTAGTCTCAAGTAGTTTCGGGTGACCAGAGGCCTATTTGGCGCTTGCTCAATATTTGGGAGCAGTAGCATTATCGTTTTCGGTTCTCTTGAATTGAACTTTCAGGTTTTGTCAAAATTCACAAATCTTTACTCTTGAAAATCCTAAAGCTACGTTCATTTTGGAATGGAGGGGTTACATTTTAATATACATTGTACAGTATATATTAAAAATATGCAACTTTACCTCAGTTCATGCATGGTTCCAGGTATAATCTCCTTGGTTGCAAAAAAAAGTTAGATATGCGTATGAATATATATAGCATGTTCAAACTCACAACAAAGATTGATGCCCCCTTTTACATATGATTTACAAATGCCATTATCTCGGGTTCAAATAGATGAAGGCACTTCCTATGAATTCGAATCTTCAAACCCCTTTATGTTGAATTCGACATGTATTTTATTTCATAGCTAGCAATTTGGAATGTATCCATGCAAGTGACAAATGTATAAAGTGCTCCACACTAACAACATGGAGTGCACTAATTAATGTTTATATATGAATTGCAAAAGCATCCATTGCCTGTATTTCAAACCGCTCTCACTCTATGGATCGATAATATGAAATAAACACATGCACATGCTAGAATTCAATAGAGTATGGGTGTCTGATAGACCAATTTTCGTCCATACGCAATTTTGCAAAATTCATGATCTCATCCAAAAATAATAATGCCATTTATATTTTAATTTAATGCGTAGAACCGCCTTTTACACGTAGATGCACTATGCCTCGCCCCGTTCTCACAAACGCGTTATATCTCTCTCTATCTAACGCATAAGTGCACATACTTTATATGCATCGACATTTCTCTTTCACACATGCTCACAATCTCTCTCAGGGTGTCGGGGTGTCTCACGCACATGCTCTCTCTGTTTCTCTCTCTCTCTCTCTTTCTGACTACTAAGTACCACTCTTTCACTAATCTCAGTTGGAAAACACTATTTCTCTCACATGCATATATACATATGCACGGTCTCTACTAGCTCTCTATGCGCACATATATGTGCCTACGTGTCTCCGGCACGCACATTATCTTTAGGCCTCGCTCGCACACATTGCCCCCCCCCCCCGACACACCTCTCTAAGAGTAGTTGGCAGATATGATTTCATCATATCATTCGGTAGGATATCCTCGGCTGTTAGGCTGGATGGTAATACGAGGCAAAGTTTTACCCTAGTTCGGATCGGACCCTTGCGGTTGAAGAAAGAGCCTACTCCGGTGCGTATATTAGTGATAGGGGTGTGTACAAAGTACACGTGAATACCGGGCATTGTGCGTGTGTGTATACTATCGACGAACTAGCCCCCAAGCTTGTATAACATACTAAGGGCCTAGGGTTACAAATCATATATAGTCGGCTTATCACCAGTGGGGATAGAGTCCTCCGCGACTCTGGTAGCTTCATGTTGTACGTCGAGTCCTCCACATGGGTCTCCGTATAATACGTATCGGTCCAACCTATATGTGGTGCAGGATGGAACCGACCCATGAGTCTTCATGTTGACCCACCACAACTAGAAATGATGTGCCCACCACACTACACACGCAATCGGCCACTAAGAAAATAAGCATATACAATAGTACAACGGTATATAGCTCACGATACGTCTCCATATTTTGTTGACGACACTGACGGACTTTGCATTTGATGCATGCTCCGTATTTTGTTGACGACACTTACGGTCATTGTATTTGAAGCGAAAGCACGATATGCTCACTGGACTTCAGAATAATCTCATCACGGTCACCACATACATTTTGTCGTGCTAACCAACATGTGGTTGGATGGTTAGAGGACAGTGGTTTCTCGAGCCCACCAAGGTTAAAGTCCCGGTGCTCGCATTTATCTTGTGTTAATTTCAGTATTTTCCGGCGATGTACGTTCAGTGGGAGGAGACGTTCCACTCGACTACGAGGCACCTATGGTGACTTCGTAAAATCTCAAGATCATGTAGATGAAAAACTCAGTAGACTGACGTGTAGCCTCACCCCGCACTTACACATGCACGCATGCAAGACACGCACGCATGTAGGCGTGCAACACTGACACGTACACATAACGTACACACGCACGCATCTTTGGCGTAACACCGACACGCATACATGCACTCACGAACACACGCACGTACGCACCCATGCATGCAACACTGAAATGCACCCTTGCACGCACGCAACACTCGCACGCCTGCATGCACACAGCACACGACGCAAGACACACACTCAACCTATACGTGCATGCACCCTTTGTTAAGGACATGGATTGTTACGGGTATTAATCAATCTTATCTGTGATAAGCAGAACATTGATGTTTGCATCGGTCTTTATGAATCACAACGTATCGAATGGGCTATCAGCATAGTAGGCTTAACGACATGAAAAAGAAGACATCACACTCAATGAACAATCATCGGTTTATGAAATGCCCGCTTCTGACCGTCCTGGCCCACCAAACGTTCCTCTGCTGTGCGCTGCCTGCGTTGGGTCACTGACATGCAGGCCATGCACCCAAAGAGCCCACACGTCAGTGGACGAATGGCGCGGTGTCCTAGGTCAGAGTCGAGGGCGCCACTCGTGGCACAGCCGGCTGAACACGCCTCCGTGCCGCATTCAGACGCCTCCATGAAACCCGCCCGTGTGGAAGCCGAGAAACCCACTCTGGACACACGTCCGTTCATGACCGGGCCGGCGTTAGGCTAGCCATAGTGGGGGTAACATAACCGGTAACATGCACTTGGGACAAGCAAACATGCTTATGTGGCACACAATTAAATAAGAGAGAGAGGGTTATAGTAACATAGGTAGATACCGTATCATGTTAAATGCTACTCCCTCCTTTCCGGTTTATAGGGCTCAATTCAAAAATCTCACCAACCAAGGTAGATGGTGAGTGGTGAAATACTTTTTGAAATTTGCAAAAGCACCCAATTAATGCTCTTGTTTTCCTTAAAAATTTATGTTTACCAATGTATTAATTGCAATGCATGTATGCATAAAGTACATGCATTGGTCAATTTTCTCTTAATACTTGCATGCAATTATTTAATGCATCTTGGAATCTGAAATTGTTATGGGGAACAACCAAATTGAGTCTTATAAAATGGAAAAACTAAGATTTTGAGATAAGCCCTATAAACCGGAAAGGAGGGAGTATACTACTTTGTGTCATGCATGGCAATAAATATGGTAATCTATGATACTACTTTATGATATTATGCACTAAGGTAGTATCATATACTAGTATCATATGCATGATACTAGTATATGTTACTCCCCACTATGAGTAGCCTTAAACACAACGCCGACCGAGCTCCTCCCGTCCGCCGTCTATTTAATCTCCTATTTAAACGAGGCCAAACGCCGGCCAAGAATCGCACACCTCCGCCGCTCCCCTATCTCCTCCACCATTTTGCCCACTCTTACAATGGATAACGAAGAGTAGTTATTCCGCATCCAAGCCGGCTAGGTAGCCCGCCGAATATGAGCTATAAGCGCGCTGATCCACCTCCCTCCCCTCGCCCGACGGAGCCAGTTGCCGCCCCAAGCTGGCGCGCGGTACAGCAACTCGCCGCTCCAGGCCAGCTCGACGAGGAGCGGCGCACGGGCGTCGTTGCTGCCGTCCACGCCGCTGCCTCGTACCGCGTCTCGCATTTCTGTGGCCGAGACTCCCATGCCGGCGGCCGTGCCATGCAAGCAGCGACAGAAGCCGGGTGCACGGAGAGCGACGACTCGGTGGCCAGCGCCTCCGTGTCCACCGCCATCATCGAGGAGAAGTAGAACACAGGAGGCCGCCGCCGCTTGGGTCCCATGAAGGCCACCGCGGAGGCGATGCCGGCGTACACAGCAGGTATCTTGCCGGATCCTTTTGTTGCGAGGACCTTCGTCGACCCCGCATGGGCTCCACGGAAGAGGTCAATGTTAGGATGAACTCGAGCCGGTGCCGGCCATGGCAAAGTAGTGGCCGGTGATGAACCCGAACCGGTGCCGGCCACCATTATCTTCGGCACTAGCCAATGATATCAGTTGGGAAGTGGGGAAGCGAGTCGTCCTTTGCGCTGAAGCATATACCTCGGGGCTCCGGCAGTCCGGTGATCGTGCCGGACATGAGGAACACAAATCGATCGGCGGGCGACCATTTAGGCCAGGTATTATATACCCGTGCTGTCCGGAACTAGCACCGTGTAGTTCATTTGAATGTAATGAAATCCGTCATGTTTGTGTGAAAATCCGGTATTTTATATGATTTCCGTTGTTGTTTATATGAAATATCAGTTTGTCTACGTGTTTGCGTGAATTTTGTCCGGTTGGTTGAGTTGCTGTCATAATGTGTGCGGCTATGGTTGGATGCTGTAATTTGCGGGTCGCCGGTCAGTCTGCGGGCGGCTCGAGCGGTGTTGTGGGACAAAAAAACACAGCTCGTGCGAGCTCGTCTCCAACGTGCGCGCTGGAGGATGCATGACACCCGTGCCATTCCTCGTTCATCGGTGGCAAAGGCACCGGTGGATAAAAAGGGTCGCCAATATTTTGGCTACCCCGGGCAAGATCCAAACAGCCCCTCCCAACAGATTCAAATCCCTTGTTCGCCGTGGAATTTTGCCATGTGTTGTTTTCATGGACTAGCAAGATGCCCGTGCATTGCACGGAACATCAAGATGCATTTTTTTTAGAAACTCCCGCATGCATGCAAGGGATAATTAATGTCCTCCTTTGCTAGTACCACGAGTCAAACACCATCAATATTGCATCGTTTAGTGTTAGTGGCCTTGTATATCTGCAAATTGTAATTTTGATAGTGGCCCCTTGTATATAAAAATGGAGGGAGAAATATGAGAGATAAGGTGAGGAGGAGTGGGGCGTGGTGCCGTGGTGGTGGTGGTGGTCGGACTGAGGCGGAGGCATGGGGATGGACGGCGCATTATGTCTAGGGTTTGTATCTCTCTCACACACCCACGTAGGGTGGGGACGTACGAAGAGAAGAGGTGGACGACGGCGCGTACTCCGTCTCTTTCCCAACCACACCCGCTGGGTACACGATGGAGCTCATTTCAGACGAAAAAGGCAGCCCACGTGGTAATTTGGCACGATGTCGTTGTCAACTTGGTGGAGGGAGGATCGTCTACCACGGGTGAACAAACAAATTGTGACTTGACGCGTTATGTTAAACTAAAAAAAGAGGCAAACCATGTGGGGCCTACCTTAGAGGCAAGGCTCTATACACTGGAGTACTTTTGATGTGTCCCGTCAACTCGCAGAACGAGGAGAAACTTGCTTAGTACACCGTCTCCCCTGCCATGGGCGCGGTGGCTCGCAGGATGAGGTGAAGCTTACTCAGACGCCTTTACGCCCGCCTCCTCGCCCATCGCCTTGGTGGCTCGCAAAGACGAGGAGAAAATTTTACTACTCCCTCCGTTTACTCCTCGTCCCTACTACGTACTTTGGTTAGTACTCCCTCTATTTACTTATACAAGGCCACTATAAAAAAATACATTTTGCATCTATAAAAGGCCACAAATAGTAATCGAGACAAAAGTTACTACTCCCTCCTTAACAATTTATGGCTCAATTTCAAAATCTCTCCAACCAAGGTAGACGGTGAGTGGTCGAATTAATTTTGTAGTTTGCACAAGTAATTAGTACGCTCGTTTTTCTCAAGAAGTTATGTTTACCACTAAATGCATGAATGACCACTAAATTTCCATGAACTTGTACATGCATTGGTTAGTTTCCTCTTGACACTGCTTGCGTCGGGTGATCTAACGCACCTCGAAATCCAACATGTAATGGTACTACTACTAGGTATAGTAGAATTGAGACTTATCAAATGGAAAAACAATGTTTTTTAGATGAGCCCTATAAACCCTAGTGGGTACGTACTCCGTAAAAACAGATTTTTCCAAAACTAAGTCGCTCCCTTTCATGAATTCTATAGTATACTCCTCCGTCGACGCTCCCTTTCATGAATTCTGTACTTCCTGTCGCCGACATGTGGGACATATAGCAACCGGGTCAACGTGTCAAGTGTCGGCGTTCTAGGAACGGGGGTACCCAGACTTGCCTGCCTGCGGCGTGGCTCGAGGGGTGGCCCATCAAGGCCCATCTTCATCAGCACAAGCTCAAGACCCTCACGAGGGGCCAAGCCTCGTGGGGCGGACAACAGGAAGCTTCCTTGGGCGCGGCCTCGTCAGGCTGGCTCGCGAGGAGGCGGAGAGATCAAGGCGGGGTACCTCACGAGGTGCCCATGACGCAAGCCATGACGACCAAGGGCGCCAGGAGGGCGCCAGCCCGCGCAGTGTCCTCCTTTCCTCTTTGGTGCAAAGGGAGCAAGCGCAGGCAAGAGTATCAAGCAAAGGCATCTGTTTCGAAGCAACAAGACCAAGACCGTCACAATGGCAGGAAGGAAGTCATTGTGGAGCCCAAGCCGGCGTCACCACCAGAGCCTTTGACAGGCGAGGACCAACTTTAGTCACGATAGGTGTACTAGATGTTCCCCTTCAAAATGGCCAATTGTTGGCGCCCTTCCCGCTCAATATTTGGGAAGAGGCCCAGGGCCTTTGCCTATAAATAGG
The DNA here is from genome assembly GCA_021605145.1 of Aegilops bicornis. NCBI lineage: Eukaryota > Viridiplantae > Streptophyta > Magnoliopsida > Poales > Poaceae > Aegilops > Aegilops bicornis. The sequence goes on along the minus strand of CM038670.1, from coordinate 230,754,627 downwards.
ACTAGCCACCCACCAGGTGGAGAGAGGTTCCATCATCTGGATTCAGAGAGAGAGAGAGCGACTGAACTCCCCCTAGCAGTTCATCGCACCAGCCAAGAACAGACCCTCGCGAGGCTGTTCTTCCTTGTATTGTTCATCACGAGCCCAAGAGGCAATCCACCACACCACAAACTAGAGTAGGGTATTAGACCACAATGGTGGCCTGAACTAGTATAAACCCTGTGTCTCTTGTGTTGTTCCTTTCATAGTTTAGATCCTAGCGAGGCGGCGAGGTGCAGGTAGGTAGAGGGCGAGATCTCCGCACGCACCCCAGTGTTCGAACCTAGAGGGTCCGGAACCCGAAATCCGACAATTGGCGCGCCCGGTAGGTGCGCGGAATCCGCTCTGCCGCTTGGCGCCCGTCGCATCGTCATCATCATGTCCGGCGACCAGGCGGCAACCTCGATCCCAGGGGCGGCCTGGCCCGCCCACGCTTGAGCCGCCGCCCGGGCGACCCCATGCCCAGTAGCACGCGGTCCGCAGAACACTGCGGGCATGGGCGACGCGAGCGATCAACGACAAATCTGACGCCACGGCAGGCGTGGTCTGCGGCGAGGGCCTCCAACCACACCGCGGCCACGACGCCGTATACCCGACGGGAGCAGGCGAACTCAAGGGCTGCGCTCATGGTGGCCCGAGAGTTACTGCAATGCAGGCTGCTGGAGGGCGGCTGCGATGTGCTGCTGGAACGGGTGGCAGAGCTCCTGGGCTTCGCCGCATCGGGGGCTCACCCCTTCTGCACCCAACTCCCACCTCAGGTCCTGGGCGGCCCACGTGGAGGCTCCACGCACGCCCGCGCAGCTCCAAGCGGACTCAAAGGCCACCTCAACGCCAGCCAGGCCCGTGACGCCGGGCCAGCGGCGGGCCTGCCTCCGCCTGGCGGCGAAGAAGGACTCGCCACGACCAACGGCCCCGATGGGCCACCGCGCTACCACCCCGGTGGGCGCCTCAAGCAGGACTGCGTGGCACACGGAGCACTCTGGCGACCGCCGGGATGGCGGCCCCGGAAGAGTATGTACCCGCATGATGGACCAAGGGCACGCGCATGAGGACGAACAAGGCTCGCTCCTCGGCCCAAGCCGGGGCGAGGCACGAAGCTAAGCTCTTCCAGGAGCCCGGAAGGCCCTGTCGGCCACGCCGAAGCGATGATTATCGGGTGCACCGCTTAATTCCTCGTGAGCAGTATACGCTAACCATGCATCGCAGGAGGTGCAGAGTCGCCACACGGCGGCCGCCCGCTCCGGCAGTTTCCTACCCCTCGGGAGGAGGGCGCCGGGCTGCGGGAGAGGGGCCGAGATCCGCATCACCACCGGCGTCAAGCAAGGCGTCCTCAGGAGGTAGGCCCTCTGCTGGGGAGGTGCCTCAGGGCCTGCCCCTGGCGGAGGACCCGTGGTCGTCGGGGGAACCGCTGGCGACCGCTCTACCCATCGGCGGCGTCCTGGTTTCCGGTCGTCGTCGGTGGCACTAGAGTGTGGCGCAAGGCGGGGCCCTCGTCTGGCGATATGAAGCAAGGCCGGTACCTGTGAAGAAGGCCCAATGCCTGTGAAGCTCGCCACCCCGTGACACTCTCACGTAATAATGAGTGGGGCTATACACCGCCCCGGAGTCTCAGGGGTGCCGGCCTCAGGCCCTGGGGCTCCCTCCCACGCCCAGTGGCAGCACTTAGCTCCGCGCTAGTGAGAAGACGTCCAAGACTAGACTAGGTGCCGGACGCGGCCTTTTTCTGCTTTCATTGCTTTTTCCCTTGGCTGTCGTTTCCCCCTGTTGGATATAAGTTGGATTTGAGCTTGAGATTTGCGTGTGTTCGGGGAAGGGGTGTTTAGTCTCGTTCGAGCAATCTCTCGCATTCTGGTTACCACTTTGCCTCAGCTGCCTCCCCTCGTGAGCCCCTCACGAGCCGGGCCAGGCCTAGCTTGCGTGCAGCCCAGACTGCCGTCGCCGCGCCCTCTCAGGAGGTTTTTATTACAGGTCCTATGGGCTCGATCAGGAGACAGTCAAGACACCGCAGCCCTCCGCAGGCTATCTCAGGGCCCACGAGGGTCGAAGGTAAACTAGTCAGCCAGCTCGTCGCGAAGCCAGCCACTTGGCGCAGCCGTACGGGTGATATAGCATCTACTAATACGCTGAACACAAGTTTTTACATGAGGGGCTCCCCCTCCCAAAATGCTCTAACAACCATCAGGGCAAAGCCTGAACTCTATTTGCGCAGGGTAAGAAAGCAGGGACACCACACGGTCAGTCGGATAAACCCCCCAATGCATCCTCAGGGGCACCTCCTGAATCGTCGCTGGCGTCGCTGGCCTCGCCATCGCTCTCCGCGTTGCCGTCAGCAGCGTCAAGGCCGTTCACCATACCGCCTTCATCAGCAGCCACGACCACGCCGTCGTTATCGGAAGCGAAGGCCCTGACGAGGGCATCCACGTTGTCTTCCACCCAGTGCGCCAGGTCGTCCCGGACGGCCTGGGGTACTAGGGCGATGGCGGCGTCAAAGTCAAAGTTGGGGTGCATGTTTCGAAGATGGCTGAAGACACGGGAAAAGGCGCGCCCGAGCAGGGCGCGGCTCCTCTCCTCCACCAACCTATTGGCTCTGACCGATCGCACCTCCAGCTGCGTCACCACGTCGGTGAAGAAGCGAAGGTTGCCAAGATAGTTGACTACGTGGGGCTCGTAGGCAGCCGCCTCGCGAATGTTACCCAAGGCCGTGTTGGCTCTCTCCCGGAGCGTGGTGAGCATGGGGCCGTGCTCATGCTCCAGGATCCGCCGCTGGCGTATCTCGTCCTCGTTCTACCACGCAACGGCCTCAGCCTCGTCCACCCGTTAGCGGACAAGAAGCGCCTCAGCACGGGAGGCAGTCAGATCCTCCTGCGCCACACCAAGGGCAGCCTGGGAAGCATCGGCCCGCTGCGTCACTTCATCCAGCTTGGCCCTTAGGGCGGTGGTCCTGCCTTCAGCCTCGACCCGAATCAACCCCAGCCTCTCCTAGAACTCGTGCACAAGGTTCAAGCACGCCGTCGCCACCCGACGTTCGACTTCTTCCAGGACGCGGGCTTCCAGCGCAGCGACGTCATCCTCCGCCTGCATCACCAAGCGCTCCCTCGTCTCCAGACGCTCAAGATCGCGTCTTGGCGTTCAGCGACTTCGGCGTCGGCGCCTCCAGCGCCTGAGGCTCTGCACTGGTCGATCGAAGCCACCTTCATCGACGCGAGAGCCGTCTCACGCAGCTCCACCTGATGCTCCAGGGAATGGCACCGGGCCAGGAGTTCCCGCGCTCGCTCCTTCGCCGCTGCACGCCGCCGGTCAGCCTCTCGGGCCTCCTCGACGACCCGGGAACGGGCCTCCCGAGAGGCCGCCAGCGACGCCTCGGCTTCCTGATTGTCGAGGTCACGCTGGTGGCGTGCAAAACAACGGCCGCCTTGACTTGAGCCTCTCTTGACCAAAGCGCGGGCCTCGGCCTCAAAGCGCGCATCTTCGTCAATGAGCTCTTCACCAAGCAGGCTCACGCGTCGGCCGCCCTCCAAGAAACCCTTGGAGAAGAGCGCGGCCGCATGAAGGCCGAGCACGTCTTCTGCGCCGTCATCCGCCCCAAGTAAGCGCAGAGGACCACGAACCAGCGCTCCCCTCGGGGGGCTGGGGCTGGCGCCCTCGCGATGGCCGGGCACGCCTCGCCAGAAGCCAGGCCTGGAGCCAGCCCATCCCCAAATGAATAACGCAGGGCTGACCTCAGCCAATTGCCATCCACGACCAGACGAGAAGCCCACAACAGGCTGGCTATGCCACGAGAAGGCTCGCGAAGGAGGGTCGCGAGGCGCGCAGAGCCGCGATGCGCCTCAGGATGGCTCACCTCTCCGACCGACCTCACCACAAGGGCTCTGCTTGAGCTCGGAGCGCTCGAAGGCGGTGGAGAGGGCGAGGCCTGGGGGGATGGCTCCTCAGCCATCTCCGTGAGCTCGGCAGGAAGGGCCTGCAGCAAGGATCAGCCAAAGCAAGCTGGAGGATCGGGGAGCTAGGAAGGGGAAGGCTTACTCATCAATGGCGAAATACTTCCCGCGCTTCGCAGCGGCAAGGGTAATCGTCACCCAAGGCCTCCCTTCTCTTCCCGGAGAGCCTCAAGTCCACGCGAAGCGCCCAGAGTTGAGCGCAGGGTCAGCTGACGAGGAAGAAGCATCAAGGTGACGAGCGTCAGGGGCGTCGTCCTGATGCACGCCGCCGGTCGCCTCACCAAGAAGGGTAGCTGGGGCCTCAGGGGCCTCAACCATGGGCACCGCGGGCAGCGGCTCAACGCCTTCAGCCGCAACAGTACGGGCCTCAGGAGCTGCCCTCGGGGGTGCCGCACGCATCGTCGTCAATGGGGCCCCTCGACCTTCAGCGGCCCATGCCTCCCTGCTCCGCCACTCGAGGAAGGACCGCCGTGGGCGACTGGAAGGGCAGTCACCACCACTGGGTTCTCGCGAGGCCCTAGGAGGCCAGCGGGTCGCAGCCCCCATTCGTTGAAGCTGGGCATCTGATTCACAAAGTCGCCCCTGTTCGAGCAAAAGTACAGCAAAGCCCCCCTTGCTGGATGCTACCGGGGGTGGGGTCCCCAGTCAAAACCAAGAGCACCTTCCTCAGCGCTTCAGGCGTCAGGTCCTCCTCCTGGAGCCTCATGCGATCCTCACGACCGCCGAAGGTCCACATCCGGCGGGAGTGATGCTGGAGAGGAGCAATGCGGCATAACAGGAACTCCTTCACCACCTTGAGCGCCACACGCCGGCGCCCTCAGGAACGCGAAGCGACGCCAGACGAAGACGAGCCGGGAGCTCGTGAGCGTCTCCTGGCCCCAGCCTGAATTGGGGACAGCGAGATATGTTGGCTCCGAAAGCAGGGGGCTGGGCACCCCGACATCCACGTACAGCCACCGCTCGTGGAACCCAGGCGCGGGCTGAGGAAGATTGAAATCAATCCCTGAAGCCGTTGTTTCTGGTGCGGCAATGAAGCTCACGCACCCCGAGCATTGGGTGGGGTCGACAAGGCGCAGAGAGAAGAAGTGACGCAGCAAAGCAACTGAAGGAGGGATGCCCATCATTGCCTCACAGACAAAGGCGAAGACGGCAAGAAGAGTAATGGATTCGGGACCCAAATGCATCATATGGATCTGGTAATGTGAAAACACTGCGTTGAAGAATTTGGAAAAGGGGAGAACCAGTCCCGCACAGGGCGTCGGCAAAGTAACGGACCTCAGTGACTATTCTGTCGATGGAGAAGTGAGACGCGGGCCAGGCCGTCGTCCTCCCGCACTCGTTGAAGATGGTGGACAGAGCAGAGCTGACCTTGCCCAAGCCTTCTCGGTTGAGTATGATCGACCGATCGACGGCAGGAGCCGCCGACAACGGCGAGCGAGGCGGAGGCACGTGTTTCTTCCCTTTCCCCTTCTTTGTCGGAGCCATGGCGACGGAAAGGGGGAGGATTCGAGATTGGATTGGAAGCGGAGACTGGAGCTCGAGAGGAGGAAGAGCAGGGGACGGTCGAGCAGCGAAAAGGGGAACGACTGTGTGCAACCACGCGTCCGCCTAGCAGGGCGCAAAATAAGAAGGTGTGGGGAACAGGTCGCCACGTCCAATCAACCGCCACGCTGGCGCCGAGGTCGCAGGGCTGTTAGGGCCCGCAGACTTCAAGACTTGCCCCTTCGCTTCTACTCAGCCAAGTCCAGCGCCTTTGGGCCTGTGGTTCATCTGTCGGCGCTTCGGGAACGGGGTACCCAGACTTGCTCGCTGCGGCCCGCGGGCGTGGCTCGAGGGGCGGCCCATCAAGGCCCATCTTCATCAGCACAAGCTCAAGACCCTCGCGAGGGGCCAAGCCTCGCGGGGCGGACAACAGGAAGCTTCCTTGGGCGCGGCCTCGTCAGGCTGGCTCGTGAGGAGGCGGAGAGATCAAGGCGGGGTACCTCACGAGGTGCCCATGACGCAAGCCATGACGACCGAGGGCGCCAGTAGCGCCACGCCAGCAGTTGTCCTCCTTTCCTCTTTGGTGCAAAGGGAGCAAGCGCAGCAAGAGTATCAAGCAAAGGCATCCGTTTCGATTGCAACAAGACCAAGACCGGCCTTAACGGCGGGAAGGAAGTCATTGTGGAGCCCAAGCCGGCGTCACCACCAGAGCCTTTGACAAGCGAGGACCAACTTTAGTCAGGATAAGTGTACTAGATGTTCCCCTTCAAAATGGCCAATTGTTGGCGCCCTTCCCGCTCAATATTTGGGAAGAGGCCCAGGGCCTTTGCCTATAAATAGGACTAGCCACCCACCAGGTGGAGAGAGGTTCCATCATCTGGATTCAGAGAGAGAGAGCGACTGAACTCCCCCTAGCAGTTCATCGCACCAGCCAAGAACAGACCCTCGCGAGGCTGTTCTTCCTTGTATTGTTCATCATCAGCCTAAGAGGCAATCCACCACACCACAAACTAGAGTAGGGTATTAGACCACAATGGTGGCCCGAACTAGTATAAACCCTGTGTCTCTTGTGTTGTTCCTTTCATAGTTTAGATCCTAGCGAGGCGGCGAGGTGCAGGTAGGTAGAGGGCGAGATCTCCACGCGCACCCTAGTGTTCGAACCTAGAGGGTCTGCCGGAACCCGAAATCCGACATCAAGCACCAAATAACAGTGCAGAACAGCAGGGGGACGCACCCCACTCGTACCGGCCCAGTACTAGTAATGAGCAATGAGACGTCAAATCACAATGCCGCACCTTCCCAAACGGACGAAGCAACCATTATTTCACACTTCGGTTCGCCATCATCTCAAACCACGTACTAGTATTGCTTCTGCCTCAAGAGGGACACGCGCATCGCCTTGGTACATCATGACACGTGGGACAGCATGACAATCCATGCTCCCCCGCCGATCGCTCGGTAAAATCACCTCATTTTTACTATACTTCCTCCGTATCAGTTTACTACATGGCATGCACGTCGTTCTAGGTTGAGAATTTAACTGGCTATATATGTGATGAACAGTACTCTAGCCTTTTAAAAAATGTATACTTTTGTATAGTAGTACTATCGATGGATTGCGCCATGGAGCAAAAATTGAAATAAAAAAAGGTGGTACATATAGAGAGCGCTGCCGCCAAAATTATGCATATAGTACTATTAAAAAGCTAGTACGTGCTTAATTGGGGTGCTAAATTATTAAAGAAATACTAGTAGTATGTACATACTGAAGAGTTAAAGTAACGAGAAGAAACATAACATAGTTCTATTGGGGTCTCAGCACAACACACCCCTCAAATTAAACTAAGCACACGTGAAATTAAACTATGCAACTAATCCGGTAGACACTGCATTAGAAGTTTAGAACCACCATGAGCAACGACACTGCCACCTTACTCGGAGTCCTCGTCCACGTCCTCGACTTCGTCCTTGACCCTCTTCCTCTTGGCCGATACTTCTTTGCTTGAACCGCACACTTGGCTGTTGCTCTTTATCCAACCCTTGTAGATATTGAAACAAAGGTAGCCATCCATTGCAGCGTAGTGGATGTGGTCTATATCTAGTACATTCCGCTGCCATGCATGACGATGAAACGTGTAATGAGGTTTCTCCGGTTTACAGATGCGAAGGATGAACCATGGCTCCTGCCAGGTCGGCATTGAAAAGGTCGACGAGAGGGCACCGGCCGATTCTTACGGAGGTCGAAGGGTTGCCTACAATGAGGCCTATCCGACCCGTGGACTTCTTCGTCGTTCTTAAAATCTACAAAGAACGAATTTCAATTGCTTTTGTCCTTGAGGAAGTTCTTAAAATCCACGGCACTCAACGTCGGCATGGCATATGTGGTAGACCAAGCAAACGTTATGTACGCAAACATGGATCACGGCGGGCTTCTTCCTCTCTTCGTCCTTTAGATCCTTCTCTCGTCCCACGACTGTGGTGTACTCAACATCTAGCCCAGTGATCCACTCATCATGTGAGTTTTTGAACATGCGTCTGAAGCGTGAAAGGCATCCTTTCACTTTGTCGCGGAAATGCACGGTGTAGATGACGTTGAACTCATCGCCGGTGATGGTTCTAACCTTGTACTCACCGCCGATCAGGGAGATTTGGGACGCCATGGATTTGGGAGGAGGGTCAGGATTAGTGGGATTGCCGTAATGTGAATGGACGGCACGACTAGGAGCGAACCGCCGTAGTATTAAAGGACGTGCGGGGACGAGTAGGAGCGAATCGCTAAGCGCAGGCGAGCAGTGGTAGTGGCTTTCCATTCTCCCATGATACGGGCTTCCGAGAGCCCTTGGATCTGAGATCAAATGGTTGCATGGCGTGATTCTAGACCTATGGGTGAATATCCTATCCTGGAGGGTTATTCTGCAAATTTTCAGCAACTTAGCATGCGACCGTTTGATCTCAGATCCAAGGGCTGCCAGCAGCCCGTATCATGGTCGTGGATCATGGTCGTGCCTACCACGACCTTCGCGTCGCTCGCGCCCTTGGAGATTTAACACGGTGTGTTAGGCTATCTGATGTTGGCATGTCATACATAGTCATCACTTAGTCACTCATACTACAACAAGGTTGGCTATAAGGTTGTCTATAAGTGTATTTTTTACTCCTCTCTATCTCTTTCTTCGTACTCCCTCCGTCCCATAATATAAGAACGTTTTTGACACTAGTTTAGTGTCAAAAACGTTCTTATGTAATGGGACACATGGAGTACTAGTATTTATTGCATTTGCCAAGGAGTGACCTCTTCCAATGAAATGGTGTTGCTAAGTTTGCTTCATTTAATTAGCTATAGACTCAAAATTGTCTTTTCACCTAGGTACACGTGCTTAGCACCGTTTCTTCCTTGGGTCACCAAACTAGTCTCTTTCTTCTTGATTAACTTGCCACATCAGACTTTATGCCTATGCGGCAAGCTTAAGCACCTGTAGGAGCAAGTACAATAGTGCACTTTACATGGCATTTTTGCATATGTGGAGGAAAGAGAGGCAAAGAAAAAGTGGAGAAGTGGGCTCTCATGCAAGAGCCAACCTCTACTACTACATGGTGGAGCATTGGGAGAGGCACTGTATGGAGGTGGTCAGAATCGGAGACTCACGCCCGGTCGAATGGCCATGATTAAATGATAATGTCAAGTCAAATCACGGGGCCCCACCTTTCCAGCAGTAACTCTCTATCAAATCACACAGCCCTACGTTTGCAGCAGCCTACTCCCTCGTCTTCTCGCGTTTCTTCATATATCAACCAATAAGAATCCAATGATATACTTTTTGTGACATAGTAACTCATATTTAGTTAGTCAAATGGATGACCTAGAACTACGTGCAGGCCCTATAAACCGAGACGCCCATAAATAAAAAACCGAGACGGAGAGGGTAGATCAGCACGTATCTTTTTAGATCAATATAGTCGGGATTCACCAACGAGGCAAACCAAGTGGTAGGCTGCTCCTGTCGTGTTGGCGTAGCAACTCAAGCGGTCGATCCACACGAAATGGCGACACACTTAACAGACCCCTTTGGCGGACATGTGGCTCATCCACCGTCTTGTTCCACGTCGTGCGATGCACCAAATCATAGTTCGGAGCAGCGGTTGGAATTGGAGGCACCCGGTCGTGGCGCCGCGATAGTAGAAAATGAGCGATGAGGGTCAAATCACAAAGCCCCACCTTTCCCGCATTAAAATTTGGGACGACGAAGCAACCTTCATTTCACTCTAGCTGCAAGAGCGTAAAGAAAAGAGAAAACAATGATACATGCGGCAGCTACCTAGGGCACCCTAGGGTAGGGTCTCCACTCTGAGATCCTTTTTAAAGCGCCTCCACTACAAATCGGCTTTCCCTCGTCCTCTTGAAGAAAATCGATGATGAGTGTGGAGGTAGGGTTTGTAGGAGTACTACGGCGTGCGGGGCCACATCATAGTAAACGGGTTCGTCGATGCCTTAAATATGTGTGGGCCGCTTGGTTTTACGGGAACGAGGCAACAATTTGGGTTCGGGGACCAGTGGAGATATAGCACGTATAAAAAATTGTGGACGTAGGTTCGACCGAAAGGCAATGATGCATGGGCCCTGCATTTTGATATACCCGGGGTCAGCGTGAAATTTGCTACTCTACTCAAAACTAGTAAGGTACACATGTATTGAACGCATGAGATTTTGAAACCAAATTATGAATAAATACACACTATAGCATGTAAAGCTTTGAGTCATATATGCATGATGTAGATGTTCGTTTAGTTCTTATAGTTCATCTCATTCAAAATCAATTAGTTTTATAAAAATGTTAAGATTCATGGGGTTGTGCATTGTAAATCATAAAGTAAAAAACAAATAATGGCAATTCATTTAGAAAAAAAAATCAATTATGATACAGAAGATTCTAGAACAAAGGAGAAGTGCTTGTGTTTTGAGGTTTGTGCAGTATGCTTAAGTTCAACCATGGAGTCTTCTAAAGTGTACATGTGGCGATCTGGTGGAATGTTGATGATATCCAACGGCGATAGTGCTCGGATTTGCCCATCTCTGCCTTTGTCGGGTTAGCTTCATCCAAATGACCATCTTTCAAAGTTATTGGCACACTATATAGTTCTTGTGCCATAGTTGCATGTTTTGGAAAAAAGCTACTAGTGGGTTGTACTATCTATTTAGGAATAGAAGATGTATACATGGAAGTTGTAGGGAAAGAGATGACACGGAGGATCTCAATTCCTATGAGTAGGGATTGGAAAAGAGATGTCATTTGGTTCACATCATAGGAACTTTTCTATTGAATCTAGAGATGACATGTATCTCAAGTCCTATGAGGAGGGATAATTAAAGATATGTAATTTGGTTCATGTCATAGGAACTTTTCTATTGAATATACACTAATGTTTATTTTCCTTTGAAATTAAGGGAGTATAGGAATCTATTCATATGAATCAAGTGGCTCTGAAGCTATAGACATGATATCATGTTTATTTCCTTTGAAATGTAGAATATATGAATCTATTCCTATGAACCAATTGGCTCTAAAGGAAAAAATCCTATAAAAATCATATCATATAGAGTTCCTATGATATTCCTCGACACTAAAGGATGGTTGAAATTGCTGCGGGTGATACGATGGTCTTTCTTTGTAGACTCCTCACCCATCTTTATAGTTACCTCTCTAAGATGAATGAAATGATATATACAGGTATTCTACATGTGCAATTTGGTACACGTAAAACTTCGGTAAAAGTTTGCGAGGTTCTAATTTTCATTAAAGCTCTATGCACGCATTTTGGAGCGAAGGAGCATACGACAGTTGCTAACACTCACGTGGAAGATTTGTGTGTAGGAGGAGTGGTTGTTACGTTAAATGACATGGCAAACCGACATCGTCGGATGCCGATCTAACGGTTCTTCTGACGTTCGTCGGGGAAAAGGCTCGTGGCGAGCGTTTGTCGGATAATGATTTACGGACACATGCATTGCATTGATCGTGCCCCCTCTCTCTCACGCACACGCACCCTCACGAGTCACAACTCTCCGTGTCCTCTCGCAGACTTCATGCGTGGCACCCATCATCTATCTGCGGTAGACGTCGGCGCACATATGTGCTCTTCACACCCTACCCTCGTAACTTCTAAGAAACAAAAGGCGCACACATTTTATTTTAGCTCACACGTCACACACTTATATTATTACTCTTGCGGCGAACGTTCTTTGGGCATAGTATATATTGTACTCTCACGAAGAGAAGCGGTGCACGACGCACTAGTTCTCTCACACCCACTTTCATGGTACACGAGGAGCACATTTTTTTTGAAGCCGGTACAACAAAATCACTCCACTATATATAAAAGCAGGAGCCTTAGCGCTTGCTTTACTAGGGTTCCTCTCGTTCACTCTCTCATGCTCTCCAGATCTAAGCAAGACATAGGTGGCCACACACTCTCTCTCAGCTCACGGCTGGTCACAAATCCACGGGACAACCTCGATCGGGCGGGGGTGTAGGTGCATCGTTCACATTGCCGGGCGTGGCGAGGGAGGAGACCAATGGCTGCCCGGCTTCCCGATCGGTGGTTGCCGTTCTCTCAAGAGAGCGCCCGGCTCGAGGGCCTCGACCCTTCTTCCTCCCTGCGGTATTGTGGCCAAGATGCGGCCTCCCGACGCCGACTTTGCCACATGCCGTCGACCCTCATGTATATATTCCTTCGAAACCTGCCTTGCTCTACTGCCCCAGCTCTTCCCCCTTTGTGTGGATCCTTTTCTACTTCCGTCCTCTGTTCCAAAGCCACCTCGACTTCTACTATTATTAGAAGTAAAGCTAGTTCATACAGTCAACTCAAAGCGTTGGTTCAAACAGGGAAGAAAGTGGGAAAGCTTTAGCATCAATCTAGGACTTGGTTCTAAGAGGAAACGAGGGAAAGTAGTAATATCTGTCACTGTTTAAATAACCGTATTTTGTATTTGCACAAACAGGGATGTCCGTATCCATATCGTTTCAGGATGTCTGTCTCCGTATCGTTTCTATCCGCGCAATCAAAAGCACACACCTCAGTTTTAGTACAACTGCGCAAAATGAGATGGCTATCCCTCGTTGCCATCGTCTAACCTCCCGTCTTCAAGGTATCCCTACATTGGTAGTAACTACGGTAGAATGACCATCGCAATCTAAACGAAGCTGACTCGTACGTTTTATTTCCTGATTGCGGTCAGAGGACGGCGAAAACAAGCGCATCCTAGTCCGGAATGCACTTTCTACGAGGACTAGTGGCGGTACATACGACAGTTTTTTGACAGGGCGGACAAGAGGCATTGTGGTGCCTTATTTACGCATATAGCGGTGCTTAAATTTAGTGGAATGCATAAGAATTTCACACAGGTCAAGATTACCTTTGCATGGTTCAGTTTAGCATTCCAAATTTGAGACCACCGATTATAATTGGTTATTACGGAATGAGAGAACCTAACCTGGATGGTGGCAACAAGAAAACCGAGTGAACTCCAGGAAATTTAAGTTCACGGAGAATCTTTTGCTTAGAGAAGCCTTGCTTGTTTTTTCCTGATTTGTAAACCTTCTCACAACTTTGTCTTTTGCTGTGAACTAGTATATGTTTGTTATGTTCTATGAATCATTGAGATGTATAAAACTGCTTAACTTATGCTTTTCAAGATTTTTATGAAGACGAGTTTAATGTGAGTGTTCCACATGAGCACTGGACTAGCGTTGAACGTTTGGAATTTATTACATTGTGGCCTCAATTAACTGCACGAACCACTGTAACAAGATACATAGTTGCTTATATGATTCACGGGCACACAAAAGTAGCAAATAGTTCCCATAGACGGATTCAAACAGCAGTACTAGCCCCGGAGAGGTCGATACTTGAGCAAGGTTCGGATAATTAGACACAATCCAAACTACTATTAAACACTAGGCTGGGGAAACTATTTCATGCCTCGATCTAATTTGGGCTGGACACAAGACGGACCTTGCCATGAACATCATCGAGGATGTCCCGCAGCAGCTCAATCCTGTGAACCTTCATGAAGACAACCTTGTGGCCTTGCCACTGATAAACTTGTTTGCAGAGGCATGCCACGTCATCTTCCTGCGTAAGCTTGACAAGAACAGTATGCCTCACAAAAGAAGGAGTAGCTTTGAACTTCTTGTGCTTCAGTACACCCTGGACAACACGCCTGACAATAGTGAGGCTGGAATACACCTCCTCATTGGTATAACCGCAAATGGCTTCCAGGATCCAACAGCCTAAGAACTCTGCTTTCCCAGTGCGTATATTCAGGTCGTCCGCCTCATAGCGAGTGACATGCACAACCACACAATCCTTCTCTGCATCAGGGCTCTAATTGAAACAGAAACAAATTCTGAATTACTTTTCAAAGATAAGAAACACAAGTTCTTTTAACCACTATCTATAGCATGGCATCGAAGCTAATAAAATTTTGCATTATTAATCACCACATACTTCCTTTTCAAAAAAAATCACCACATACTTAGATGAAAAACCACAATCGAGATCGGCAAAGAAGGAAATCACCTTGGGCAGCTCGGTTTGGGGGACACATCCTCGAAGGGGGAAAACTGCTCCTGCAGTGCCACAAGGGCTGTAACCTCAAACGGGGCGTTGACCATCTCAGTAGTGGCCGTGAGCGTATCTGGGGTTGCCTCGGTGGTTGCCTCCATCTTCTTGGAGCTCTCTGTCTCGTGGGGATCAGCCTCCCGCGGCTGCTCCAATATCGGCAGATCTTTGCCTGGTTCTCCTCGGTCCATCATGAAACCAGCGAATACTAGGAGACCACTGAAAGGAAAACACAATCACAATGACAATGAAACAAAAGAGAGTGAGGATCGGTTCTTGCTTTGCAAAAGTTCTTTTTTTCTACGAATGAAAATATACCAACATCACGGATCCGCTTACCTTCCCTTCGTTGGGAGAGAAGAACAATGGCAGAATCGCGAGTGTTGCCTTTCTTGAAGACATGTGAGGGAGAAGGGTTTCAGTGAAGAGTTAAATGATGGTTGCTTCAGACGTCAAACTTAGACTGCGGGGAGGTGGGGTTTTGTGATACAACGGCTCGTTCTTTGCCAGCTTCTGACCGGGGTGATTCTACGCTGCATACTGCCTTCTAATTTGGTGGATGGCATTTGGGCCCACATACGCATGGCCTGCATGTCGGTGAACAAAAGTATAACGGCATTCAAGAGAGGGAGACGTTTCAATGACCTAGGAGGAGCCAAGCGGTAGAGTGTCTCCACTTTGTACTAGTAGTAATTGTTTCTCTAGGCGCTACCCACACCCAAAGACACCGCCCCCTCCCCCAAAAAATCCTGGGTGCTCTTCTTCCTCCTTGATCCCACCCACCTCACGTCAGCTCGCTCCACTTGTACCCCCAAATTCCTCACCTCACTCCTACAGAAAACCGCAGCTCCCCTTCTTCCGTACTCCTACAGAAAACCCCTAGCTCCCCTTCTTCTTCGCTCGCACTACAACTAGGCTCGTCATTCATTACTCTGCTCAAATCCGTGAGCGCGACGCGAAGCCCTCGAGGAAAATGGAGTCGGCTGACCCCAGCGCCAAGAAGATGAGGCTCCCGCTAGCGGCGACACCTGTTGTAGATCCCGCACCCGGCAGCGCGGGGAGAAGCGGCGACCCCGCCCCTACCGGATCCCAGGAACCCGTAGAATCTCGGTGGACCGCATCAGCGATCTCCCGGACGCCATCCTTGGGGAGATCATCTCGCTTCTCCCCACCAAGGATTGCTGCCGCACCCAAGTCCCCTCAATTCGGTGGCGCCCTCTATGGCGCGCCGTGCCCCTTAATCTCAACCGTCGTCAGCTATCTCTCTTCAATGATTTTGAAATCCCCAGAGCCATCATCTCCTCCCACCAGGGCTCGTTCAAAGCCTCTGCATCTCGCCATGCTACCTGAGCAAGCATACCATGCCCTGCATGGTGGACGCTATTGAAATCCCACAATTCACAGAACTACAGCTGCTTGAGTTATACTATTCCCCTGGAAATCACATACCACATACCGAACGCCATGAACTTGTGCCCTCAGCACCGATGTCCATCTCGCGGTTTTCCTCCTCTCTCCACACCGCCACCTTTGCGCTGTGCTACCTACCAGACAATCTCGTACTAAACCTTCGACTCCCATTTCTCAAGAAACTTTCACTTGTGCGGGTTCGTATATCGGAGGCCTCATTGCACAACATCATCCACTCCAGTTGCCCTGAGCTGGATTGCTTGGTGCTTGTTTTCACAGTTAGAATCGTTATCTCCAAATAAAGTCGCCTAACCTTGTAAGAATTGGAATTTCTTTTGACGGAAGGCAGCTCATCATCCAAGATGCCCCTTCACTTCAAAGGTTGATCCTTGATTCTAGTTATTCACCGTTGCAAATAACCGCCCTCTCTGCGCGCTACTAAATGGAGACCTTGGGTGTAATACATGATCTCTGTGCTCATTTCAATATGGTGTTTGGCTCCACAGTTCTTCAGGTACTTTATATTATCATATACACTTGTAACCATAAGCTGCATTTTAAATTTCTGCGCATAATTTATATATCATCTTGGAGTACACATTTTGTACTAATATTATGTTCTATGCTCAATGAAGAATTTCTCCATGGATGGCCTATCAATGGTGCTGGATTCTGTCAAGATCTTATATATCCAAATGAATAGTTTTGATCTAAAGAAGATTATTGGCTTGCTGCAATGCTTTCCATATGCGGAGAAGTTGTATATAAAGGTGATAATTTCACGCACATTGGAAGCCCACATATAGTGTACTATAATTAACCATTCAGCTGTTGCTCTTTCGACACTCTTCTTTTAGACCTTAACTGTTTTCAATCTTCATGTCTATTTAGGCAACATGACGGGGTAAGAAAGTTATAACCAATCGGTGGATTCGTAAGCATCGGGATTTTCTCACTTCTCATGAGATTCTATTGAAGACAATAACGCTAGAACAATATGTAGCCAACCGTGCAAAAACAAGATTTGTCACATTCTTCCTGCTGAATGCGAGGTTACTATTGTCCATCAGGCTTAAGTTTATCAGCAGCATGGTTTTGACAGATGGGTATGTCGAAGAGCAAAAAAAAGGAGTTTCAGGTGGGAAAAAGAGCTTACGAGCGTGTCGGGCTTCTATTTACAACATATTGTGGTCATAATCCAAGAAATTTTACGACCGGGATGTTCATTCTATTGACCTGACCGATCCATTTGACTGTGACTGCCGAAAAGCAGTCTTTGGAGTTAGATGTCGTTGCCCTTTTCAATCTGGGTTCTTTTGTAAACCTGATGAACAATCAACCCTCGTGCTTTTGTACAGTTTGTAAGCTGGAGTTAGATGTTCCTGCCCTTTTGAACTCGGCTGTGACTGTCATATTTTCTTTGAAACAAGACAAATGCCTTGCCATTCGTTTAATTTAGAGTGAAATATTGTAAAAAATCACAACCAAGGGAAATAACATCACTCACGTCACCGCTTGAGCTCACTTTGGCATTCTGAGAAGCCAAGTGATTAGCCCCACCACACCCACAAACTTATTTCGAACTAGCACATCAAATGGGCTGTAAATTTTCATAGGAAAGGCTGCATGACCGTGATGATTTGGATTACGACATTTGGGACCATGAGGAAATAGCCTATCCAAGGTGGTGTCGACTTACTAGCTACCAACAAATGATTACGCCTACCAGCCGTTGGATTGACATCCAACATCATCGGCGTATCTTCTATCTCTTGTCTTCTTCTTCCTCCGGCCGCCCAAACCAAACCACCCGTCGGCTCACTTTGCTCCCGCCTCCCATGGTCGGCTGCGCCTGCCGCTCTATCGCACGTACCCTCCAACGTTGGCGGTCCCTCCTCTATTCCCCACACGTCTGTTATTCTCCCATGGCGTCAGCCCCAACACGCACCTGCTGAACGATCAACCCTCGTACTCCCTGCCGCTTTGTGATTGGACGGCGCATCTTCAACGGCTCCTGCTCGTTCCGTCGAGGCCTCGTCGTCGTCCTCCGCCTTATGCGGCCTTGGTTCGCTTCGCCGTGCATGTGCCACCCTCTTGCGTTGTCAACATCACAACAACCGAGAGGAACAAGGAGATGATTATGCGTGGAGAGGATGATGAGGGACCCACCAGCGTCATGGCAGTACGCAAGCAAGTGCATCTATAGTACAAGCCCAAAATTATGGTTCCTCCTAATGGTTGGACATCTGGGGCTCACGCCAAGTTCAACATAGTCAATAAACGAGAGAATTACACTACGAGCGGCTGACACCAGGGACCCAACAAGTCGCGCAGTTTTTTTTAGGAACAAGCAGTTGATATTTATACTAGTTTTAGCGACGGATCTGGGTAACAACGGGCTAAAGGGGCTGTCAGGTCTGCCTAGCTGTGGTTTTATTTATGTTTACCACATCATGAGCCCAGTTGTGTTTTTTTCTTGCAGAAAATGGCTAGCCCAGTTCTATTTTTTTTAAGAAATACCCAAACAAGGCCTACTTGCTTTATCGGCCTTGCTGGGCTGCAAATCTTTCAAGACGATGAGAGTTTCATTCGGTTTGCCCAGAAATGGCTTTGTACTTTTTAAAACACATCAAACCGGAATTAGTTTCAATTTTTTTCATTACAAGATCTTAAATTCCATTGATTTTTATGCGTGGACAATTATTTGGATTTTATATTTATATAAATTATTTTTTAAAATAGTTTGAATGTGAATCAATATTTCTGGATTAAAAACAGTTGTCCGCACCGAAATATGCAAAATTCCGTATACTTTTTAACCGTGGCCACAATACGGGGTGTAATGCTAACAAAAAGAAGATGGGCTCCAAAAAACCCTTAAGAATTAGCAAATGGGTTGTACATTATTAGAAATAACGGCAGATGGGCTGTATGCTGTTTTCCACAGATTTGAGGCTGACTTGTGCGCCTACTACAGGTTGACACGTATGCTTTCATAAAAAAAAAAGGTTGACGCACACGCAACGCCCTGTCAACTTAGTCAACACACGAGAGCAGTGACTGTTGGATGTCCATCCAACGGCTGTCGTGCTTCTTCAATCTCTGCTCTTCGTGCTCCAACCGCTCAAACAAGCGGTGGCGGGATTGCCTGCTCCCTCCTCCCGCGGCCGGCTATGCTGCCGCGCAGGCCTCACGGCCCCACCGTACTTGCATCGCTGGTCTAGCCATCCCTCTACTCACCCACACATGCTGTTATTCTCCGGCGACGGCAAACGAACCAGTAAACCCTCGTACTCCTCGCGTGGGAAACAACTGCCGAGTATTCCCTGGCTCTGTGTCGTTCCCTTCCTAGGCCTCGCCGTCGTCCACCGCCCTGGTGCTCTCGGCGCGGCCTGGTCAACGTGGTCAATGAACGACATCCATAGGAAGTGGACTGTACGTGGAGAGGCTGACAGCTGGGTCCACGGCCGCACGCAAGGAAATGCCACCTTATTACACGCAAAATAATGATTCCTCCACCTGACAGCTAGGACCCACAGGAAGGGCCTCAGATTTCATGAAAAAAACGTTCCCCGGCCGATGTGTCGGACCCACCAGCTATATCTTCACACGCAAGGAAGTGCCTCCTTATTACGCCCAAAAAAGTGAATACCCCCCCTGCTAGCTGGGACCAACCATATTGTTGGGCTGACTTGTGGGCCTACTAAGTTGACGGTGACGGAGGGCTTTGTCAACTTATTCAATACTCCAGTGACCGTATGATGTCCATCCAACGGCCATAGTGCTTCTTCAACCTCTGGTCTTCTTGCTCCAGCCGCCCAAAGCAGCGCCGGTCGTGCCGTCTGCTCCTGCCTCCCGTGGCGGTGTGCT
Source organism: Aegilops bicornis (assembly GCA_021605145.1). NCBI lineage: Eukaryota > Viridiplantae > Streptophyta > Magnoliopsida > Poales > Poaceae > Aegilops > Aegilops bicornis. Next base: position 230,735,269 of record CM038670.1, on the reverse strand, counting down.
ACCGCTTGCTCCTGCCTCCCGTGGCGGCTCTGCGTCGTCCCCTTCCTAGGCCTCGCCGTCGTCCCACGGCCGTGGTGCTCTCGGGCGCAGCGTCGTCAATGTGGTCAATGACCGACTTCCATCGAAGAGTATCAGATGGAGAGGCTGACATTTGGGTCCTGACGATCGCAAGGAAGTGCCTCCTTATTACGCGGAAAATAATTATTCCTCCACCTGACAGCAGGAACCCACCGGACGGGCCAACAGTATTTTGCGAAAAAAGCATTTCCCCCTGACTGCTGGGACCCACCGGACGGGCCACCGTATTTCACAAAAAAAACGTTCCCCCGCTGTCAGCTCGGACCCACCGGAAGTGCCTCCTTATTACGCACAAAAAAATGAATACTCCCCCGGCTAGCTGGGACCCACCTTGGTGGGAGGCTGTCTTGTGGGCCTACTAAGTTGACGGGGACGAAAGGCTTTCTCAACTTAGGCAATATGAACGATTCTAGGTCCAGTGACCGTACGATGTCCATCCAACGGCCATAGTGCTTCTTCAACCGCTGGTCTTCTTGCTCCAGCCAAGACAGCAGCGCCCGGCCGCATGCATGCTCCTGCCTCCCGTGGCCGGTCTTTGCCATGGAGGCCTCACCGCCCTACTATTCCCACTGGCTGGGCCTGCGGTGACGGCAGCCTCACACCCGCCGAACCAGTGAACCCTCAGATTCTCTCCGCTGGGCTTCCACTGCCGCGTCTTCCCGGCTCCGCGTCATCCCTTCCTAGGCCTCATCGCTGCCCACCGCCATGGTGCTCTCACAGCGTGGTCAACATGGTCATGGAATGACTTCCATCGGAAGAGTATCAGACGTGGAGAGGCCGATACTGGGTCCACGGCCACAGCCCAGTTTTTTTGTGATTTGCCAAGTAAGTCGCTTTGTCAGGCCTGTTGGATTGCAAATCTTTCAAGACGAGGAGAGCTTTCATTCGGTTGGCCGAGAAAATGGCCCATCAGTAATGAGAAATGGGTTGTACATTTTTAAAACACATCAAACCGACAATTAGTTTCAGATATTTTTTTCATTTCAAGATTTTAAATTACATTAATTTTTATGCGTGGAGAATTTGTTGGATTTTATATTGATATACATTTATTTTAAAATCAGTTTGAATGTGAGTCGAAATTTCGGGATTAAAAACAGTTCGGACCGCACCGTAATATGCAAAATTTTGTATAATTTTTTAACTGTGGCCACAATATGGGATGTAATGCTAACAAAAAGAATATGGGCTCGAAAAAAACCCCTTAAGAATTAGCAAATGGGCTGTAAATTATTAGAAATAATGGCAGATGGCCTGTATGCTGTTTTCCATAGATTTGAGGTTTTCATAAAAAAAAGGTTGGCCTTTAGCGGTGGCGGTTGGATGTCCATCCAACGGCCGTCGTCTTCTTCAATCTCTGCTCTTCCTGCTCCGGCCGCTCAAACAAGCGCCAAGGGACTGCTCGCTTCCTCCTCCTCATGGTCGGTCAGGTTTGCCACAGCAGGCCTCACCGCCCACCGTACTCCCATCGCAGCCTAGCCATCCCTCTACTCACCCACACTGTTGTTATTCTCCGTGACGGCGGAACCGAAGTAAACCCTCAGACAACAGTACTCCCCTCCGCGTGGAAACAACTGCCGAGTCTTCCCCGCCTCCGTGTGTCGCCCCTTCTTAGGCCTCACCGCCGTCCACCGCCATGGTGCTCTCGGCGTGGCGTGGTCGGTGTGGTCAACGACCGACTTCCATCGGAGGAGTATCTTGTCGTGGAGAGGCTGACAGCTTGGTCCACGCCGCAAAGAAGGAAGTGCCTCCTTATTACGCCAAGAAAAATAATTATTCCTCCACCTGACAGCGGGGACCCACCGGACGGGCCACCATATTTCGCAAAAAAAAACGTTTCCCCCCTGACTGCTGGGACCCACCAGCTATACCTTCGCATGCAAGGAAGTGCGTCCGGGCAAAAAAAAAAACGATTCGCCCCCCTAACTGTTGGGACCCACCAGCTACATCTTCGCACGCAAGGAAGTGTGTCCGGGCAAACAAAAAATGATTCGCCCCTGACTGATGGGACCCACCAGCTACATCTTCGCAGGCAAGGAAGTGCCTGACCGTCGGGACCCACCTGGTCGAAGCGTATGTAGCGTTGTCATTCTGGTCGCGAACGGTAATGCGTACATATATCTTGGTGGATGTAGAGGCGCGACGCGTGTCGTAGTAGAGGCGCGCACGTAGCATGTACACGTACGTACAGCGGCTAGGGTGCAAGAAAGAAAATACGGCCACGTATGTGGACATACGGGCGGGGTCTCGAACGCCTACTCGCGCATACGTACGGAGAGGGCTCGTGTACATGGCTGGGTCAGAATGGAGAAACAACGTCGTCGTCGTGTTCATGGGGAGGCGACGGAATGCGTCGTGTTCATGGGGAGGCAACGGAATGCGTCTTGTTCATCGGGAGGCAACGAAACGCGTGGGAGCCAACCGGCTGGGTCAGAATGGAATGCGTGGTCGTGTTCATCGGGAGGGCTTGGACGGAACAGGCGATGGAAACGAGGCCTGGCGTACCGCACAATGGAGGAAGCGGACCTCCTACGTTCGGAACGGGGTCCTGTTGATCGAGAGGGGTGTGGCGTACCACAAAACGGAGGAAACGGACCTCCTACGGTCGAAACGGGGGTCCTGTTGATTGGGAGGGGTGTGGCGTACCGCAAAACGGATTTAAACGAACTTTTGTTGGAGTGCTACGGTCAAACGGGGTCCTGTTGATCGGGAGGGTGTGGCATCGCAAAATGGATGAAACGGACTTGTGTTGGAGCGCCACGGTACGAAACGGGATCCTGTTCATCGGGAGGGTGTGGCGCACCGCAAGCAGGACTCCACGGGATACTGTTCATCTCCACCGCCGACCTCCTCCAGCCTCCACGGGCTACCGCTCATCCAGCCTCCACCACGCGCTACTCCACCGGCTACTGTTCAACCACCCCTCCACGGGCACCCCTCCACCATCTACTGTTCATCCAGCCCTCCACACCACGGGGTCCTGTTCAACCACCCCTCCACGGCCACCCCTCCACCGTCTACTGTTCATCCAGCCCTCCACACCATGGGGTCATGTTCATCTAGAGGCAATGCCACCGCTCACTGTTCATCCAACCCCCCCCCCCTGCAACACTCACTGTTCATGTAACGCCCCGGATTCGATGCGCCAGGTGTCTGCCAGTTATTCGCCGTCTTTGCCATGTCATTTGCTTGCGTGTTGCACTTTGCCATGTCATTTGCTTGCGTGTTGCACTTTGCCATGTCATCATCTGCATTTCATATCATGTTGTCATGCGCATTTCATTTTGCATACGTGTTCGTCTCATGCATCCGAGCATTTTCCCCGTTGTCCGCTTTTCCAATCCGGCACTCCTATGTCTCCGGCGCCCCTTTTACCTCTTTTCATGTGCGGGTGTTAAACGGTCTCGGAATGGACCGAGTCTTGCCAAGCGGCCTTGGTATAGCACCGGTAGACCGCCTGTCAAGTTTCGGATCATTTGGAGGTCGTTGGGCACTCCAACGGTTAACCGGGTAACCACAAAGCCCTCTTTGAGTTGCAGCCCAACTTCCCTTCCAAAGTGGCCCAAAACCCAGCAAACTCCCCTCCATGTTCTCGGTCCTTCGATCACGATCGCGTGGCCGAAAACCGCTCCTCATTTGGACTCTCCTAGCTCCCTCTACCTATAAATATGCCTCTCCTCCGAAATTTCGGATCAATTCGCAGATCAAACCCTAGTCATCCCTCTCCTCGCGCCGCCGGACACTTCTCCCGCCGCCCGGACGTGTCCGTTCCACTCCGCGCCCGCCGCAGCCAATGGCGCCGCCATGTGAGCTCGCGCCGCCCGCCGCCGCTGAGCCCGCTGGGCCATCGCAGACGGCCCGTCCGCCCGCCGCCAGCCTTGCGCCTCCGCCTCCGCGCCCGGCTGCCGCGCTGGTGCCCGTCGCCAGCGAAACTCGCCCGCCAGCGCCGCCGCCCGCTTCGCGTCGGCCGCCGGACGCCCGCCGCGTCCGGCCGCCCGGCCCTCGCCGCTTCCTCCGCCAGGTCGCCTCCTCGCTGGCAGCCACTTGCCAGTCGCGCCGCTGCCGGTCTCCCTCGCCGTTCGAGCTCCTCCGGCCCTCGCCGCCCGCCGGGCGACCTCCACCGAGCCGGCGGCCTCTTCCCGGTCGCCCGGCCCTCTCCGGCCACCGGCGCCGCGGATCCGGCGAGATCCGCCGCCGCCTCGGTCCCCGTGCCATTCGGTTGACTTTCCCCCTCCAATTTTCATCTAAGTCCCGTAATCTGCAGTTATTTTATTGCAGTTTTATCGCATCGTAACTCTGTGCATGTAGCTCCGTTTTGTGCGTGTAATATGTCAAATTGTTCGCCCGAAGAGTAGATCATTTCATCTCATAGCATCATTTTCATTTGAGCTCATTTTGATGCCCGAAATGCTGTTGGAAGAGTGCTATGTGATGTTAGTTTCTGTTTCTTAACAGAACATGCACTATTGTCATTTTTGCCATGATTGATTTGTGCATCCTATGAATTTGAGTCCTACATGTGTTTTGTCATATGCCATGCCATCTTCTCAGGGGTGCTTGCCATGTATTTTTGTGAGTTGTGTAGTGAGTGAATCAAGCTTGTTAAGTAGGGTACTTGCTGTTGCTGTTTTCCTGGCAGATTCTGTTATATTTTTATGCCATGTTAACTTGATGCTACAGAGAGATCCATGCATATTTTGAGTTACTTCAGTAAGGATGTTTTGTTAAACATGTCTTGCTCTATCCATGCATGCCCTTGTTTACAATTATGGAGTGCCATAGCTTGAGTCAATCGAGCTCTACTTTTGCTATAAAATGTTCCTGGCAGATTGTTTACATGTTATTCAATTTTGCCAAGGTTGTTGTAATTGATCCGTATATGCTATGATGTTGTTCTTGCCATGTATAGCTTCTATGCCATGTCTTCTTACTGTTGGTTGCCTTGCCATGCCATTTATTGCTCTGTGGTGAGTGATTCAAGCTCACCAACATGCCTACTTATTGTTGTTCCTGCCATGTTCAAATCTGTAATATAACTTGCCATGTTTACATGGGTGCCATCATATTTTCTGATCCTTTTTGGCTCATGGTCATTAAAAGACTTTTGTTCTATGCAATTAGTAGATTCATTCTATGCCTTTGTTTGCCATGTTAAGTTCCTGTAGCATGTTGTTTGATAGCCCTAAACATTGTAACCTGATGTTATTTTTGCCTATGCCTGAAACTGTTATTATTTGCAATCTTGCCATGTCATTTTGAGCATGTTCTAGTGATTTCTGGAGATAGCTCAGTGTTCATGTTTTGTAATGCTTTACCTGTAGATCATGCCCATGCCTTTTGTTATTACGTTGAGATGCTGTAGCATGTTGTTTTGATGCTTGCAATATGCCTAGTTGCTGTTTTGGACAGCTTGTTGCTATGACTTGTATAGTGTGTATGTGTTGAACCATTGATCCGTTTTGAGTGTGCTTTATATGAAACTTGCTTGATTTTGCATGCAGCTTCATATTATCATGTTGGATCTTTGTTTTGAGGTGTTTGCTTGATGTTTATATGCATTTTGAATCAATGCCATGCTTAACTTGTTTTGCTCATATCTTCTAGCCCGTAGCTCCGAATCTAATGAACTTTATATGTAACTTGCCTAGAATTTCGTGTAGATCATCGTGGTGCATCTTAACTTGCTGTTTAACAACTTGAACATAAGGTTTATTCAGATCTGGACCAATTTCGAAATTTGCATATGAGGACTTACCGGAATTGTTATATGTTGTTTCCGGCCTCATTTAAACTTGCCTTGATGTGTTGCTCTTGTTTGCATCATATTTTGCCATGAGTAGCTTCATGTAGCTTTTTCACGCATCATGCTTGGTTGAGCATCATGTCTTGTTCATGCGTGGAGTGTTTACTTTGTTGTGTGCTTCTTCTTGTTAGTTCCCGTTTCGTTGCGATCGTGAGGATTCGCTCTGCTTCACGCTTGGTTCGGCTTCATCCGCTCGCCTTCTTCATGGACTCGTTCTTCTTCCTTGTGGGATTTCAGGCAAGATGACCGCTACCCTGGATCTCACTACTATCATTGCTATGCTAGTTGCTTCGTTCTATCGCTATGCTGCACTACCTATTACCTGTTTATCAAGCCATCCCAAATTGCCATGTCAGCCTCTAACCTTTTGCACCCTTCCTATGCAAACCATTGTTTGGCTATGTTACCGCTTTGCTCAGCCACTCTTATAGCGTTGTTAGTTGCAGGTGAAGATGAAGTTTGTTCCTTGTTGGAACATGGAGATGTTGTTCCTTGTTGGAACATGTTTACTTGTTGGGATATCACAATATATCATATATTATTAATGCATCTATATACTTGGTAAAGGGTGGAAGGCTCGGCCTTATGCCTGGTGTTTTGTTCTACTCTTGCCGCCCTAGTTTCCGTCATATCGGTATTATGTTCCCGGATTTTGCGTCCCTAACGCTGTCGGGTGATTTATGGGACCCCTTGACAGTTCGCTTTGAATAAGACTTTTCCAAAGAAGGCCCAACATTGGTTTTACCATTTGCCTCACCTATTCCCTTTTTCCCTTGGGTTTCGGAGCCCGAGGGTCATCTTTATTTTAGCCCCCGGACCAGTGCTCCTTCGAGTGCTGGCCCGAACTAGAGCCATGTAGCGCCCCTCAAGGCAACTTGAGGTCTGGTTTTAGTTGTAAGGACTGCTCATCCGAAAGTGTGCCTCGAGACCGAGATATGTGCAGCTCCTATCAGGATTTGTCGGCACATTCGGCGGCTTTTGCTGGTCTTGTTTTATTGCTGTCGGAATGTCTTGTAGCCGGATTCCGAGACTGATCGGGTCTTCCCGGGAGGAGGAATATCCTTCGTTGATCGCGTAGAGCTTATCATGGGCTAAGTTGGGACACCCCTGCAGGTATAAACTTTCGAGAGCCGTGTCTGCGGTTATGTGGCGGATGGGAATTTGTTAATATCCGGTTGTAGTAAACTTGAAGCAAACTCTTCTAAAATACACCAACCATGTGCGTAACCGTGAGTGTCTCTTTTCGGGGTTGATCGAGAGGAGAACACGGTTTCTGGGTTATGTTTGACGTAAGTAGGAGTTCAGGATCACTTCTTGATCATTACTAGTTGACGACCGTTCCTTTGTTTCTCTTCCCGCTCTCATTTGCGTATGTTAGCCACCATATATGCTTAGTCGCTGCTGCAACCTCACCACTTTACCTCTTCCTTACCCATTAAGCTTTGCTAGTCTTGATACCCATGGTAATGGGATTGTTGAGTCCTCGTGGCTCACAGACTACTACACCACCGGGCCAGGTGTACAGGTTTTGCGATGATCATGACGCGAGAGCGATGCTTGCTTGTGTTGAGTTGTTCTTCCGCTTCTTCGATCGTGGGATAGGTTCCGGTCGGCAGCTGGGCTAGCGGGTGGATGTCGTTTGAGCTTCGTTTATGTTTCATCCGTAGTCGGATGTTGATCTTGTATATGATGTTGATGTATTCTTGTGGCATCTCGTGCCTTATGTATGTATCCCTATGTATTATGTAATGTTGATGTAATGATATCCACCTTGCAAAAGCGTTTCAATATGTGGGTCTATCCTTGGTGGAACCTTCGAGTTCCTTTTGGATAGGGTCGCATATTGGGCGTGACAAGTTGGTATCAGAGCCTCGACCGACCCTAGGAGCCCCCTTGATTGATCGTGTAGTTTGGCCGATGTTGAGTCTAGAAAACTGATTTCTGAGTCTAGTTATATCGGAGAGTAGGAATTCTTTTTACTCCTCAGTCCCTTCGTCGCTCTAGTGAGAAATCTTGACGTAGGTGTTTTTAACTACTCCTCTTCCCCTTCAAATTTTTTCTTTAGGATCACGCAGTTGGTTTTCCGATCGTTGTTCCTCTGCTCTTTTATCCGGTGCATTTCTCGTCAAGTCAACTCGACCATCTTCATCTTTGAGTTCAATCCTCAGTTCTTCCTCCGACGTCGTTGTTGTTTCCCTGTCCGAAGTTGTCTTTGTTTTTCCCACCCGCCCACCCTTCTTCTTTTCCGAACCGGAGTCCGTAATCAAGTATCCATCCTACTCGTGCGAAGTCTTTGCTTTCTTTCCTCAATGTTTTCAACCGGTGTTTTTCTCTTCAAAATATTCGTCGGTTTACCCTTCCAAGTTGTCTTTCTTTTCCCGACCTCCCACCCTATTATTCCCGGAGTTCGAGTTTCTTCCGACCATCAATTCCATTCGTGCGGAGCCTCTTTAGTCTTCCCTCAATTATTTCAACCGGTAAATTCTCGTCTTGTTCGTCATTCTTCATCCCTTTTCTTTTTCCGGTGGATCCAATTCAAGTTTTTTTCGGTGTTGATCATATTCTTTTCCTCGACTCAAGTGTTTTCCTTGCTCGTTCTTCTCTCGACAGTTTATTCTTCCGGAGTGTTCAAGACATATCAGGAGATTCGTCTGTGTTCTAATTAATTCGAGGTTGTCACCTCAGTCAAATATTTCAGTTCTTCCGGTGCATCATCTATCTGTTCAACATCCCTTTCCAACGGTGTTATCTCTTCAGTGGGCCCTAACCCACAGGTCTTTTCCTGTGATCTTACCCGACTCTTTTAATTTCCCGAGCTATTCCCAATTATTTTCAAAGTGTGACGTAAGAATGGATTCCATCACCACTTGCTTTTTTTCCAAGATCGATTTCAAATCATTTTCATTATTGGTTCAACCTCTTCGCTTTTCATTCTCCCGGAGCGTCTCAACAATTATGCATGGTGGTTCTCGTCGTCATTCTCAACATTTGAAGACCGTCGTAGATTTTTTTTCTCTTAAATCTTGTTCGTTCTCCCGGAGATTTATGGTGCTAGCTCGATGTTATCCTATCAAATTGTCTCTAGTCGTGCAATTCTTTTCATCCATCCGGAGCATTTCAGGAGTTGCTTTCTCTCTCGATCATCCGACGCCATCTTTTCGGAAGATTTCTTCATTCTAAGTTTTCAGATCCATTTCCCAATTATTCTATATCCGTGCCCCTTCGTTCATCTCAATATTCTTCTGGTGCTTCGTTCAAGTGTTCTTTAATCAGCTCAAGCTTTTTCCCCGATTATCATTTTATTCATTCTTTCTTTTCAATCCTACCGGTGGTTCATGAAGACTTTCTCAAGTTTTGTGCGATGTTTCCCCTTAATCCTTTTTCAACGAGAATAAGTATTATGCCAAATCCATTGTTTGTCATCAATTTAATTTGATGAAGGATAAGCATACAATAAATCTTATTCTTATTTCATCAAAGTGAGTAATCCTTTCTTCAGAGTTTGTTCTTGGGGAATAAATTCTAGTTCCAAGTCTTTTCATCTTTTCTTTTCCGGAGTTCAAATTTTCTCGACCATTTCGTCGGAACCTTCATCCAAGTCATCGCAAGGCTCATCTTATTCTTTCTTCCTTCATTCTATCACATCATCCTTTTGTTACCGGAGTTCTTCATGGTGGTTCTTCATGAGTTAATTCATTCTTCAAGAGTTCGTCAAGACTTTGTTGGAGAAATGCAAGTATCTTTTCTTCTTGCATCTCTAAGTGTAATTAATTCTCCGTATTCTTTAGAATTGGAGTTTTGCATTTCTTTGTTCTTCTCAGATATTCAAATCCACTCAATCCTTCCTTCTAAGTTCTTTTCATTCAAATTATCTCAATTCTTCCGGAGGCATTGCGTTGCTTACGTCGTCAAGTGTCATTCCATCTTGTGAAGCTCATGTTCTATCCTTCCATTTTCAGCCGGAGTGCTGCCTAAATCCTTTCAGTCTTATTCGTTTCTTTTCTCATTCTAACCACTCCGGTTAGAACGAGTTGTTTCTTAGTCTATATAATTTCCGTGAGCTGATTCTCGTCATTCTCGTCGTTCCTCTCGTTTCTCGAGTGCTCTCGAATCTTTTCTTCTTCTCTTCAGTTCTTACTTCACCTCATCCCTTTTCCCTTCGTCTCGGTCCTAAGATCTCGGACGAGATCTCTTGTTAGTGGAGGAGTGTTGTAACGCCCCGGATTCGATGCGCCAGGTGTCTGCCAGTTATTCGCCGTCTTTGCCATGTCATTTGCTTGCGTGTTGCACTTTGCCATGTCATCATCTGCATTTCATATCATGTTGTCATGCGCATTTCATTTTGCATACGTGTTCGTCTCATGCATCCGAGCATTTTCCCCGTTGTCCGTTTTCCAATCCGGCACTCCTATGTCTCCCGGCGCCCCCTTTTACCTCTTTTCATGTGCGGGTGTTAAACGGTCTCGGAATGGACCGAGTCTTGCCAAGCGGCCTTGGTATAGCACCGGTAGACCGCCTGTCAAGTTTCGGATCATTTGGAGGTCGTTGGGCACTCCAACGGTTAACTGGTAACCGCATAAAGCCCTCTTTGAGTTGCAGCCCAACTTCCCTTCCAAAGTGGCCCAAAACCCAGCAAACTCCCCTCCATGTTCTCGGTCCTTCGATCACGATCGCGTGGCCGAAAACCGCTCCTCATTTGGACTCTCCTAGCTCCCTCTACCTATAAATATGCCTCTCCTCCCGAAATTTCGGATCAATCCGCAGATCAAACCCTAGTCATCCCTCTCCTCGCGCCGCCGGACACTTTTCCCGCCGCCCGGACGTGTCCGTTCCACTCCGCGCCGCCGGCAGCCAATGGCGCATCACGTGGCTCCGCCGCCGCCCGCCGAGGCCCGGGCCCATCGCGGACCATGGGGCCCGTCGCCGCCGCCAGGCCTTGCGCCTCTCCGCCTCCAGCCTCAAGGCAGCCGCCGCTTGTGGTGCCGCCCGTCGCCCGGCGAAGCTCACGGCCGCCGCCCGCATTCGCTCGGCCGCCGACGCCTTGGCGTCCGGCCGCCCGCCCTCGCCGCCTTCCTCCGCCTGGTCGCCTCCCCTCGGCGGCCACTTGCCAGCTGGTCGCCGGCCATGGGTCTCCCTCGCCGAGCCCGAAGCTCCTCGGCGGCCCTCGCCGCCGCCGGGCGACCTCCACCCCCGACGGCCGGCCTCTTCCCCGTCGCCTGCCCTCTCCGGCCACCGGCGCCATGGATCCGCGAGATCCGCCGCCGCCTCGGTCCCCGTGCCATTCGGTTGGGTTTCCCCCTCCAATTTTCATCTAAGTCCCGTAATCTGCAGTTATTTTATTGCATTTTCATCGCATCGTAACTCTGTGCATGTAGCTCCGTTTTGTGCGTGTAATATGTCAAAATGTTCGCCCGAAGAGTAGATCATTTCATCTCATTGCATCATTTTCATTTGAGCTCATTTTGGTGCCCGAAATGCTGATGGAAGAGTGCTATGTGATGTTAGTTTCTGTTCTTAATGTAACATGCACTATTGTCATTTTTGCCATGATTGATTTGTGCATCCTATGAATTTGAGTCCTACATGTGTTTTGTCATATGCCATGCCATCTTCTCAGGGGTGCTTGCCATGTATTTTTGTGAGTTGTGTAGTGAGTGAATCAAGCTTGTTAAGTAGGGTACTTGTTGCTGTTTTCCTGGCAGATTCTGTTATATTTTTATGCCATGTTAACTTGATGCTACAGAGAGATCCATGCATATTTTGAGTTACTTCAGTAAGGATGTTTTGTTAAACATGTCTTGCTCTATCCATGCATGCCCTTGTTTACAATTATGGAGTGCCATAGCTTGAGTCAATCGAGCTCTACTTTTGCTATAAAATGTTCCTGGCAGATTGTTTACATGTTATTCAATTTTGCCAAGGTTGTTGTAATTGATCCGTATATGCTATGATGTTGTTCTTGCTATGTATAGCTTCTATGCCATGTCTTCTTACTGTTGGTTGCCTTGCCATGCCATTTATTGCTCTGTGGTGAGTGATTCAAGCTCACCAACATGCCTACTTATTGTTGTTCCTGCCATGTTCAAATCTGTAATATAACTTGCCATGTTTACATGGGTGCCATCATATTTTCTGATCCTTTTTGGCTCATGGTCATTAACAGACTTTTGTTCTATGCAATTAGTAGATTCATTCCATGCCTTTGTTTGCCATGTTAAGTTCCTGTAGCATGTTGTTTGATAGCCCTAAACATTGTAACCTGATGTTATTTTTGCCTATGCCTGAAACTGTTATTATTTGCAATCTTGCCATGTCATTTTGAGCATGTTCTAGTGATTTCTGGAGATAGCTCAGTGTTCATGTTTTGTAATGCTTTACCTGTAGATCATGCCCATGTCTTTTGTTATTACGTTAAGATGCTGTAGCATGTTGTTTTGATGCTTGCAATATGCCTAGTTGCTGTTTTGGACAGCTTGTTGCTATGACTTGTATAGTGTGTATGTGTTGAACCATTGATCCGTTTTGAGTGTGCTTTATATGAAACTTGCTTGATTTTGCATGCAGCTTCATATTATCATGTTGGATCTTTGTTTTGAGGTGTTTGCTTGATGTTTATATGCATTTTGCATCAATGCCATGCTTAACTTGTTTTGCTCATATCTTCTAGCCCGTAGCTCCGAATCTAATGAACTTTATATGTAACTTGCCTAGAATTTCGTGTAGATCATCGTGGTGCATCTTAACTTGCTGTTTAACAACTTGAACATAAGGTTTATTCAGATCTGAACCAATTTCGAAATTTGCATATGAGGACTTACCGGAATTGTTATATGTTGTTTCCGGCCTCATTTAAACTTGCCTTGATGTGTTGCTCTTGTTTGCATCATCTTTTGCCATGAGTAGCTTCATGTAGCTTTTTCACGCATCATGCTTGGTTGAGCATCATGTCTTGTTCATGCGTGGAGTGTTTACTTTGTTGTGTGCTTCTTCTTGTTAGTTCCCGTTTCGTTGCGATCGTGAGGATTCGTTCGTCTACGCTTGGTTCGGCTTCATCCGTTCGTCTTCTTCATGGACTCGTTCTTCTTCCTTGTGGGATTTCAGGCAAGATGACCGCTACCTGGATCTCACTACTATCATTGCTATGCTAGTTGCTTCGTTTCTATCGCTATGTCTGCGCTACCTATTACCTGCTTATCAAGCCATCCCAAATTGCCATGTCGACCTCTAACCTTTTGCACCCTTCCTATGCAAACCATTGTTTGGCTATGTTACCGCTTTGCTCAGCCCTCTTATAGCGTTGTTAGTTGCAGGTGAAGATGAAGTTTGTTCCTTGTTGGAACATGGAGATGTTGTTCCTTGTTGAAACATGTTTACTTGTTGGGATATCACAATATATCATATATTATTAATGCATCTATATACTTGGTAAAGGGTGGAAGGCTCGGCCTTATGCCTGGTGTTTTGTTCTACTCTTGCCGCCCTAGTTTCCGTCATATCGGTATTATGTTCCCGGATTTTGCGTCCCTAACGCGGTCGGGTGATTTATGGGACCCCTTGACAGTTCGCTTTGAATAAGACTTTTCCAAAGAAGGCCCAACATTGGTTTTACCATTTGCCTCACCTATTCCCTTTTTCCCTTGGGTTTTGGGAGCCCGAGGGTCATCTTTATTTTAGCCCCCGGACGGTGCTCCTTCGAGTGTCGGGCCCGAACTAGAGCCCTGGTAGCGCCCTCAAGGCAACTTGAGGTCTGGTTTTAGTTGTAAGGACTGCTCATCCGAAAGTGTGCCTCGAGACCGAGATATGTGCAGCTCCTATCAGGATTTGTCGGCACATTCGGGCGGCTTTGCTGGTCTTGTTTTATTGCTTGTCGGAATGTCTTGTAGCCGGATTCCGAGACCGATCGGGTCTTCCCGGGAGGAGGAATATCCTTCGTTGATCGCGAGAGCTTATCATGGGCTAAGTTGGGACACCCTGCAGGTATAAACTTTCGAGAGCCGTGCCCATGTTATGTGGCAGATGGGAATTTGTTAATATCCGGTTGTAGTAAACTTGAAGCAAACTCTTCTAAAATACACCAACCATGTGCGAACTGCGTGAGTGTCTCTTTTCGGGGTTGATCGAGAGGAGAACACGGTTTCTGGGTTATGTCTGACGTAAGTAGGAGTTCAGGATCACTTCTTGATCATTACTAGTTGACGACCGTTCCTTTGTTTCTCTTCCCGCTCTCATTTGCGTATGTTAGCCACCATATATGCTTAGTCGCTGCTGCAACCTCACCACTTTACCTCTTCCTTACCCATTAAGCTTTGCTAGTCTTGATACCCATGGTAATGGGATTGTTGAGTCCTCGTGGCTCACAGACTACTACACCACCAGTTGCAGGTACAGGTTTTGCGATGATCATGACGCGAGAGCGATGCTTGCTTGTGTTGAGTTGTTCTTCTGCTTCTTCGATCGTGGGATAGGTTCCGTGTCGGCAGCTGGGCTAGCGGGTGGATGTCGTTTGAGCTTGTTTATGTTTCATCCGTAGTCGGATGTTGATCTTGTATATGATGTTGATGTATTCTTGTGGCATCTGTGCCTTATGTATGTATCCCTATGTATTATGTAATGTTGATGTAATGATATCCACCTTGCAAAAGCGTTTCAATATGCGGGTCTATCCTTGGTGGGACCGTCGAGTTCCTTTTGGATAGGGTCGCATATTGGGCGTGACAGTTCATCTAATCGATCGACTTCAGTTAGCAGCAGCAGCGAAGGAATCGCTCCATCTGGTTCAGTTAACAGCCATCGATCGATCGCTTGGGTTCAGTAACGCGTAGACTGCAGTGCAATCGCTCGGGTTCAGTTAGAGCCCAACGCCTCGCTCGGGTTCAGTTAGAGCCAACGCCTCGCACACACGCGCGTACGTACGAGAGAAATGTGCATCGCTCGGCCCCCGACCTCTCACCTTAAGCGGCAACTCCCCAAAATTTTCCTCCCCCTCGCTTCTACCACGGGTTTTTCCGTCATGGACGGCCCAAAGAATGCCATGCAGCTGCGTCTCCGGCCCGCCCAGGACGAAAAGCCCATTTTCTGTCTTGATTTTTTGTCATAGAAGTAGGAGCCCACCACATCTATGATGATACCGTGTTTTGTCACAATTATCGTCATAGAAGTGTCATATGTATGACAAAAAAAAATTTCGTTCGGCCCAAAATGTCACGGATGTGTCTTTTTTTTGTAGTGGAGTTACTCCGCAACCTCACGGACGACGATGACACCGACAAGCCCCCAGCCATGGACTCCCCATGCTTCACCGAGGTCCTCACGAGGTCCAGATCCACTCCCTCGACTCTACGAGGGTCAGGCCAGGCAACTTCAGAGAAGAGCGGAGCGGCATCCCCTCCGGGGGGCGCCCCACCCGCCATCGGGGCGGACGCGGTCCTGCGGTCGTGACCCCTCCGGACGACACCTTCGCCTTCCCAGGTGGCAGCACCAAGCCAGGGCAGGCCAAAGAGAACCCCGCTAGCTCCCCAAGCGTGACCAAGGCCGCACCAAAGAATAGCGGGGGCGCCCCAGCCCCGGCCAAGAAGGAGAAGAAAAGGACGTGGATCGACCCTTATGAGTAAGTAACCTACTTGCTCTTTAGTTTCACATAGATTGCCGTCGTGCCCACAACACTCCCCTCCTGATGACCAGGCTGGGCGTCGTGGCGAAGAAGAGGAAGGAGAGCGCAGAGCCAAAGGAGCCCCTAGTCTTGAGGGCACCGTCAGGCTCTAGATGTGGCCGTCGTGGGCGTGGAAGCACATCAGGCCGGCCTGGCACAGCCCCCGGGCGCTCGGGCGACACAACACCCGAGCATTCCGGTGCTCCACCTGCTCCTGGCACATTGCTGGCACTGCCTGGAGGGGCGCCCATCAAAGGCGCTCGGACTCAGGAGGCGTCACCTCTCGTCGTAGCCGCAACGACCCCTGCGCGGGTGGAGGAGGTGGTCCCTTGTCCCCTCACGACTGAGCTCACCCCTCAGGACATGGTGATGTGGCCTCAGGAGAAGCCAGCCCCCGGGGTCCAGCAGGTTGCAGAGCCGTCCTTGTCATGCCTGAGGGGAGCTCGGAGCCTCCGGTGCCCCAAGTCGTCCATGCCACCGCTTCCTTGGTGGTGGCGCCGGCCGATGCGCTAGTGCCGCCTCCTCCCCAGGCCCTTGTGCTAGCGGACTGTGGCCCCTTCATCAGTCTGGGCACCCTGGACGGAGCCTACACCGCGCTCGGCCTACTCTGAGCCATCCTTCAGGATGCCAATAGGTGCCTTGTGAGGGATTGCCTGGGGCTTGTCTCAGGGTGGCTCCAGGCCGACACGTCCACCAAGATGGCCTGGGGCCGGGCCGAGGCCGCCACCACGGAAGGTAGGAAGGAGGCCGCCGAAGCCAGAGAGGCTCGGGACACGGTGTTATCCAATGTTGCATCCGCCGAGAAGCGCTGCACTGAGGCGGAGGCCAAGCTGAAGACCCTTCAGGAGGAACAACCCACGCACGCCCAACGGCTCCAGCAACGGGAGGAGGACTTGAAGGTCCGTGAAGTGAAGCTCGCCGATCGCGACGCCAAGCTAGCCTAGGTGGCCGCCGAACAGGCCGCGGAGCACGACCGCCTGGCCAAGCTGAAGAAGGAGGTGGCTCACACCGAGGCGTCCCACACCCAGCACGTCTCCGAGGCGATAGCCTAGCTGTAGGCCGGGGAGAAGACCCTTGCTGCTACTGAGAAGCAGGCGGCCGCGGAACGTGATAGTCTCCAACGTATCTACAATTTTTGATTGCTCCATGCTATTATATTATATGTTTTGGATGTTTTATATGCATTAACATGCTATTTTATATTATTTTTTGGACTAACTTATTAACCTAGAGCCTAGTGCCAGTTTCAGTTTTTTCCTTGTTTTTGAGTATCGCAGAAAAGGAATATCAAACGGAGTCCAAACGGAATGAAACCTTACGATGATTTTTCTTGGACAAGAAGACACTCGTGGGACTTGAGAACCAAGTCAGAAGAGTCCCAAGGCGAAAACAAGGGTGCAGGGCGCACCCCAGGGGGGCGCCCCTACCTTGTGGGTCCCTCGGAGCTCTCCTAACCCTATTCTTTGGCCTAAAAATTCCCAAATATTCCCCAAACACCAGAAGCATCCACCAAAATACTCTTCCCCCGCCACAACCTTCTGTTCCCGTGAGATCCCATCTTGGGGCCTTTTTCGACATCCTGCCGGAGGGGGATTTGATCGTGGAAGGCATCTACATCGACAATATTGCCCTTCCAATGAAACGTGAGGAGTTTACCACAGACCTACGGGTCCATAGCTAGTAGCTAGATGGCTTCTTCTCTCTCTTTGACTCTCAATACCATGTTCTCCTTGATGTTCCTGGAGATCTATCCGATGTAATCTTCTTTTGCAATGTGTTTGTCGAGATCCGATGAATTATGGATTTATGATTAGCTTATCTACGAATATTATTTGAATCTTCTCTGAATTCTTATATGCATGATTTAATATCTTTGTATTTCTCTTTGAATTATCGGTTTGGTTTGCCCAACTAGATTGGTTTTTCTTGCAATGGGAGAGGTGCTTTGTATCGACCCGACCTTAGATGGTCAAGTCTCTGTGCTTAGTGTCATCCCTGGATCGGTAATGCTGACACACACAGTACTTGAAGGATTTATAACAGAGTAGCAATCACACACTTATTACATCGAATGTCTCCAAAGAGAACTTATTACAATAAATATGGCTTAAGGCCATCTAAATAAGATAACAGCGGAAGGCTTGGAAGGTAAAGCGAGTCCATCAACTCCAACAACATAGCTGAGTGCATGACAAACGACCTAGCGCACCTTACTCCTCGTCTGAAAAGTCTGCAACTTGATATGTTGCAGCCCGAAAATGGGTCAGCACATGGAATATGCTGGCAGTATAACACAGTAGAGCAATGAACAGATAAATGCTATCACTACATGCATATATGGCTGGTGGAGGCTCTATGGTTATATTGTTTTGTGAAAAGCCATTTTTCCCTACAACAAAGGAATAAATTTTATTTAACTATCATGGTGGTTGAAACATCAATTATAAGGTTCCTCCAACTCAATCCCAATTAAAATAATCTTTTAACCCAACAAATTAATTTAGAGTGATGAGATCAATTCAATAACTCAAGTACCAGATACTCAAAATTGTCCATAACCGGGGACACGGCTAACCATGATTAGTTTATAAACTCTGCAGAGGTTTGCGCACTTTTCACCACAAGACTCGATCTCCTCCGTTGGATTTCTTGCACTACCTGGTGTTTGAGAAACGGATGACCGAGACAAAGTCTTTCAGAAGCATTAGCTCTTTACTCTGGGTGGACAGTTACACCTACTTTCCCTCTACATCTGCTAGCCCACCACTATGCCAGAGCCCATAATGGCTTGTGTCTGCTCACGTAAGGTTCTAGCATGAATAATCTTATGATCCCTTTGAGCCTGGGTGGCCGACCGTAGGATGATCACACGGGTACTCCGGGATATCCTAAGACAACACTGGATTCTCCAGGTGCCCACAAGACATACACCCAGATGTGTATAAAAGTTGCCACCTTAAGTTGAACCATTAATTAACAATCTCACATCTGTCATGGATACACTCAAACCCAATCCACGTCTATGAGCATAACATAGCAATATAAGCATAACGTAGAAGTAACTCCCAAGGGTTTGAAAATAAACAGGTAATAGGTTCTACCTCAGCAACTACTTCCCAAACCCACATGTTAAGAGATCCTACTCATGCAATGTTTAGGTAGGTCGTGGTCTACACCCATGTCGGCTTTCGCTTGAAGTCTGCCGAGCACATGTCGTGTGCAGACGCTAAGTGGTGGAAACATGTATGAAGAAGTACACCGCAAGGTTAACATCATCTATTCGAATAGCCGTGTCCGCGGTAAAGGACTTCTGGGTTGCCTATAACAGTTCATAGACAAGTGAAAGTGGATACTCTAAAATGCGCAAGATAAGCATGAGTGCTATGGATGGCGTTCTTGTAGGGAGACGGGAGCGGATCCATAGTGGTGTATTGATATGGTGAATATGTGGACTCGTAGCGCCACCTCAAAAGAGTTACTTGCAAATGTAGTTCAAGATAGCCACCGAGTCAAAGCTAGCTTGCTGCAGTTAAACTCCACCACCCCCTTTGTTGATAATGATGCATATGTAGTTAGTTCTGATGTAAGTCTTGCTGGGGTACATTTGTACTCACGTTTGCCTATTTTATGTTTTTGCAGACATACGTCTGTCTCACTAGTAGTTCCGCGTGGACTTCGACGTTTAGCTTGTTACCTCAGCTACGATCTTGTGCTCTCGGCAGGATCCGGTAGATAGTCAGGCTTCTCAGCCTTTTTCATTTGTAGATGTCTGTACTCAGACATGTTAAGCTTCCGAATGTGTTTTGACTTGTATGCTTTGAATGTTGGGTCATGAGACCCATGTTTGTAATATCTCGCTCCTCGGAGCCTAATGAATAAATATTTGAGTCGTAGAGTTATGTCGTGATGCCATGTTGTATTTACACATATCGAGCATATTGTGTGTATGATTGAAATGCTTTGTATGTGTGGGATCCGACAACCTAGTTGTTTATCCTTGGTAGCCTCTCTTATGGGGAAATGTAGTCTTGTGATTCCATGAGCCATAGTAGTCGGCTACAGCTCGGTTCACCAAAGTCCTGCTAGCCCAGCACTACTGCTCCGGAACACTTGACTGGCCGGCATGTGAGTCACTTCATTCTTGTGTCTGTCCCTTCGGGGAAATGTCACGTGGTGACATCCGGAGTCCTGCCTAGCCTACTATAGCCCGGGTTCCCGGAGTCCTGTTAGCCCAGTGCTACAGCCCGGATTCACACGCTGCTGACCAACATGCTCGATGTTGATTCATGTATGCCTGTCCCTATAAGTTAGTGCCACTTTGGGTTCATGACTGGTCATGTCGGCCCGGGTTCTCTGTCATATGGATGCTAGCGACACTATCATATACATGAGCCAAAAGGTGCAAACGGTCCCGGGCCATGGTAATGCGACACCCGTGGGAATACCGTGCGTGAGGCCGCAAAGTGATATGAGGTGTTACCGGCTAGATCGATGTGACTTGGAATCGGGGTCCTGACAACTAACGTTAAAAGTGCTTGGACTACTACTATATACATTGGGGAAAACAACTGATCATATGGTGGTCATCTAGAAATATTGATCGGTGGAAGATTCCATGATATCCGCTCTAGCCTCGTCTTCATAGTCATCATCGCTACTGTCGGGGTCGGATTCGGTGTCGTTGATGATGATGTAGTCTTCAGAACGAATTTCCTTGGGTTCATCGTCTTCTCCTCCTGGCGCGGGGTCTCCCAAGAATACTCCTATCTTCCTTGTTAGATCGTCATTCTTCTCCACGAGTATCGTCATTTCCTCCTCATATCCATCGCGTGTAGACTTGAGTTCCTCTTCTAGCTCTATGATCCTAGTCATCGCCTTCTTCAAATCTAACATGCTTGAGCACATCTGGTTCTCCTGCCGTCGAATGTGCTGGTTTAACTCCTGGATGAAAGCTGCAATGGACCTGTCCGTCCTGGTGCTAATCATCTCCCATTGCTCATCTCGGTGCCCACAGATCTGGTAGATAGTATCCTTGAGATCCTGTTTGTAGATTTCTCCAATACGTCCCATAGTAATGTGGGCTGCCATGCTCTTGCCTAGGCTCCAGGTGGGTGCATCAAAGGAAAACTCTATTGGCTCAGTGACTGGCGTGAATGTTCTTCCTGGAACTTGAACTCGAATCATCCAACGCTCCTCTTCTGGTAAAGTGGCGATGTAGGTCCCGGTGAAGCTTGGTATTCTAATGTCCAGGTATCTAGTGACTTCCTTCAAGTGTCGTCCAAAGGGTGTGTCTTCATCCGGTTGTGCAAACTTGTTCCTTGAGTCCGCCATCCTACAGAATAGAAAATGGGGAGAAGTCAGAAATGAGTAGAGAAGAGTGACCTATGGCCTTTCTTAGTGGTCGTGTCATACATTTAGCGTGTGCTCTGATACCATCTTGTAGCGACCCGACCTCAGACGGTCAAGTCTCTATGCTTAGTGTCATCCTTGGATCGGTAATGCTGACACACACAGTACTCGAAGGATTTATAACAGAGTAGCAATCACACACTTATTACATCGAATGTCTCCAAAGAGTACTTATTACAATAAATATGGCTTAAGGCCATCTAAATAAGATAACAGCGGAAGGCTTGGAAGGTAAAGCGAGTCCATCAACTCCAACGGCACAGCTGAGTGCACGACAAACGACCTAACGCACCTTACTTCTCGTCTGAAAAGTATGCAACATGATATGTTGCAGCCCGAGAACGGGTCAACACATGGAATATGCTGGCAATATAACAGTAGAGCAATGAATAGATAAATGCTATCACTACATGCATATATGGCTGGTGGAGGCTCTATGGTTATATTGTTTTGCGAAAAGCCAATTTTTTCCTACAACAAAGGAATAAATTTTATTTAACTATCATGGTGGTTGAAACATCATTGAGAAGGTTCTTCCAACTCAATCCCAATTAAAGTAATCTTTTAACCCAACAAATTAATTTAGAGTGATGAGATCAAATCAATAACTCAAGTACCAGATATTCAAAATTGTCCATAACTGGGGACACGGCTAACCATGATTAGTTTATACACTCTGCAGAGGTTTGCGCACTTTTCCCCACAAGACTCGATCTCCTCCGTTGGATTTCTTGCACTACCTGGTGTTTGAGAAACGAATGACCGAGACACAGTCTTTCAAAAGCATTAGCTCTTTACTCTGGGTGGACAGTTACACCTACTTTCCCTCTACATCTGCTAGCCCACCACCGAAAGAGGTCACACAACATACTCAACTATGCCAGAGCCCATAATGGCTTGTGGCTGCACACGTAAGTTTCTAGCATGAATAATCTTATGATCCCTTTGAGCCTGGGTGGCGGACGGTAGGATGATCACACGGGTACTCCAGGATATCCTAGGACAACACTGGATTCTCCAGGTGCCCACAAGCAATCCACCCAGATGTGTACTAAAGTTGCCACCTTAAGTTGAACCATTAATTAACAATCTCACATCTGTCATGGATACACTCAAACCAAATCCACGCTCACGAGCATAGCATAGCAATATAAGCATAACGTAGAAGTAACTCCCAAGGGTTTGAAAATAAACAGGTAATAGGTTCTACCTCAGCAACTACTTCCCAAACACACATGTTAAGAGATCCTACTCATGCAATGTGTGACGGTTGTATCTAATGCATAAAAACTGGGTAATAAAGGGGTATGATCAATGTGTTACTTGCCTTGTCGATTTATATGCAAATCCTAAAGACTCAGAGTAGCACGCCAAGCACTCCGGGAATTCTATCGCAAACAAACAATAGCATACATAAGCAATCAAGCAAAGATGCACGGGTAAATATCAAATAAGAAGATCTAACCAGAAATTTCAACTGAAGAACTCCGGTTGGCAAAAAGAATCAAATCAAACGGAGCAACGAAACTCAAACTGCGAAAGAAACAAGATTCGATTACTAATCTGGACTAAAGTCAAATTTTACAGTACCAAAATTTTGTTCAAGTTGGTTAAACAAAAAGAGGGCTTCAAGACGAAGATCTAGGCGCTTGAATCGCCTGATACCGATAAACGAGCGAAAAGATAAACAAAAACAAAAATCAGGGCAGAAATCACGATCGAAAATAATCACGGAAACACCCTGGAAAAAGAAAAAACTGACGAACAGGCTAACGAATGAACGTTCGCTATGTGCGACGAACGGATGAACGACGTTTGTTAAAACGAACGTACGGATGAACGTCCGCTAAATAAATAAACCGACGGAAAAAACCGATCTAATAAAAAAACAAGATCTAGAGTTTTGAAAGAAAACCGAACGGTTTTCTCGCGAAAATCGGCCATAGCGGCGGCTACCTCTGGCGAAGGACGGCGAGGCGGCAGATGGACGGCGGTGCGGCGGCGGCGTGGCTCCGGCGGGTCGGGCGCGGAGATGCAAGGCGGCGCTGCTCGGGCGGGCTAGGCGGCGGCGAGCGGATCGGCATTGGCAAGGGCGGTGCTAGGGTTTCGGGGGCTGGGGTGACTTGGGCCTCGGGCCTTGGGGGCGCGGCTTATAAAACCCCGAGCTAAGTGTCCTAGCTGGACACGGCCCGGTAAGTCGGTTCGAACTTTTTAAAAAAAATATTCTAACACGCAGAAAAGTGATTAAAAGAAATACTAAACGGACTCCAAAAATCCTGAAATAAATTTTCACGATCCTCTAAAAATATACTGGACAATGTGAACATTTATTTGGGCCTCTAATGCAATTTTCAAAAACGCATATTTTTCCTAATTACAATAAAATTGCTGTAAAATCCAAATAAAATTTATTTATTTGGTTTTAATATTTTTCCTCCAATATTTCATTTATTTCGGAGAAGTCATATTATCTCCTCTCATATATTCTGATATGAAATATTTTCAGAGAGAAAAATTATTAAAACCAAAGTGATCCTGGTTTCAATATTCGATAAAATTCAAATATGAAAAACGTGAAATCCCCAACTCTCACCGCGGGTCCTTGAGTTACTTAGGATTTCGAGGATCGCAAAACAAAATGCAATAAAATATGATATGCTTGAATGACCTATGTATAACATTCCAAATTGAAAATTTGGGATGTTACAAACCTACCCCCCTTAAGATGAATCTCATCCTCGAGATTCGAGTTTTCTAGAAAATAGGTGTGGGTGGTCTTTGAGTAAATCATCCTCTCCTTCCCAAGTGGCTTCATCCTTGGTATGGTGGCTCCACTGAACTTTGCAAAACTTGATAACCTTGCTGTGAGTAACTCGACTAGCAAACTCGAGAATCTTGACAGGTTTCTCCTCATACGTCAAATCACTATCCAACTGAATTGCTTCTAGGGGCACTGTATCACTGAGAGGAATATCGGCCATCTCTGCATGGCACTTCTTCAACTGGGAAACGTGAAACACATCATGAAGTCCTGACAGTCCTTCGGGTAACTCCAACTTGTAGGCAACCTCTCCCATGCGTTCCAAAACACGGCACCGCCCCACAAATCTCGGGGCTAACTTTCCCTTGACTCCAAAACACTTAACTCCTCCCAGAGGCGACACTTGCAGATATGCTCTGTCTCCGATTTCATAGACTACCTCCTTGCGTTTCGAGTCTGCATAACTCTTCTGTCTGGACTGAGCTACCTTCAGTCTATGCCGAATCAGCTTAAACTTCTCTTCGGACTCCTTAATCAAATCCGGTCCAAACAACTGGTGGTCTCCAACTTCATCCCACATCAACGGTGTTCGACATCTTCTTCCATACAGGGCTTCAAATTTTGCCATCTTCAAACTAGCCTGGTAGCTGTTGTTGTAAGAGAACTCCGCGTAGGGCAAGTTGTCATCCCAACTAGATCTATAATCTAGCGCACAAGCTCTCAACATGTCTTCCAGAATCTGATTGACTCTCTCGGTCTGTCCATCTGTCTGTGAGTGAAAAGTTGTACTTAACTCCAGCCTGGTACCCAAAGTCTGGTGCAGCTGGTGCGAAAACTTTGAAGTAAACTGTGTTCCTCTATCTGATATGATGGTCCTCGGAACTCCGTGTAGACATACGATCCTGGTCATATATATCTTGGCTGGCTTCGCACTTGTATAAGTGGTTTTCACTGGGATAAAGTGAGCTACTTTGGTCAAGCGGTCCACTACTACCCAGATAGAATCATATCCCGATCGGGTCCTGGGCAATCCGGTGATAAAGTCCATGCCAAGCTTATCCCACTTCCATTCGGGTATCGGCATAAGTTGCGTAATTTCACTGGCTTCGATGCTCGCCTTCACTCTCCGACATACATCGACACGACCACATACTCGGCAATATCCTTTTTCATTCCAGTCCACCAGAAACGCTCCTTCAAATCCAAATACATCTTGGTGTTTCCAGGGTGTATCGAGTATGGCGAGTCATGAGATTCCTGCAGTATTAACTTCCTGGTCTCTGCATTATTGGGCACATATACGCGGTCCTCGAACCACAGGGTGTCGTGCTCATCCTCATGAAAACCTTCTGCTTTTCCTTCACTCATCTTATACTTTATCTCGGCGATTTCTTTGTCAGCCTTTTGAGCTTCTCGAATCTTTTCCAATAATGTTTACTGAACCTCCAATGCTGTAACAAAACCCCTAGGAACTATCTCCAAACGAAGCTCCCTGAGATCTTTTGCTAACTCCTTGGGTATTCCTCCGCTCACGAGGGTATTGACATAGCTCTTTCGGCTCAAAGCATCCGCTATGACATTGGCTTTTCCTGGATGATAGTGCAACTTCATATCATAATCCTTTATGAGCTCCAACCATCACCTCTGCCTGAGGTGCAACTCCTTCTGTGTAAAAATGTACTTCAAACTCTTGTGATCCGTATACACGTCGCAACGGTTTCCAACCAGAAAATGTCTCCAGGTCTTGAGCGCATGCACTATGGCTGCTAACTCCAAATCGCGCGTGGAATAATTCAACTCATGCGGCCGAAGTTGTCGTGAGACATATGAGAGAACTCTTCCATCTTGCATAAGTACTCCTCCAAGTCCTAAGCGAGAGGCGTCGCAATACACTTGGAAATCCTTGCGTATATCCGACATAATCATCACTGGAGCTGTAGTCAAACGTCTCTTCAACTCCTGGAAACTTGCTTCACATTCTTCAGTCCAATGGAAATTGGTGTATTTCTTCAACAATGCCGTCATAGGTTTCGCAATCTTGGAGAAATTCTCAATAAATCTCCGATAGTATCCCGCGAGTCCAAGAAAATCATGGATCTCTCCAATCAAGTGGGTGCCAACCACTCAAAGGATCGATCGAACCTTGGTAGGATCCACTGCTATACCTTCTCCTGATATAACATGTCCAAGAAATCCCAACTCCTTCAACCAAAACTCACATTTGCTGAACTTGGCATATAACTGATGTTCCCTGAGCTTCT
Organism: Aegilops bicornis; assembly: GCA_021605145.1. Classification (NCBI taxonomy): domain Eukaryota; kingdom Viridiplantae; phylum Streptophyta; class Magnoliopsida; order Poales; family Poaceae; genus Aegilops; species Aegilops bicornis. The sequence goes on along the minus strand of CM038670.1, from coordinate 230,709,308 downwards.
CAAGAACCAAACGCAAATGTTCCTTGTGTTCTTCTTCATTCTTCGAGTATACCAATATATCATCAATGAACACCACAACAAACTTATCCAAGAACTCCATAAACACCTTATTCATCATACTCATGAAATAGGCAGGGGCGTTGGTCAATCCGAACGACATAACCATATACTCATATAGCCCATACCTTGTGGTGAAAGCTTTCTTAGGTATATCCTTTTCTCGGATCTTCGGCTGATGGTATCCTAATCGCAAATCGATTTCCGGAAACACTTTAGCTCCTTGCAGTTGGTCAAAAAAATCATTGATCATTGGCAGTGGGTACTTGTTCTTGATCGTCACTTCATTCAATGCACGATAGTCAACAACCATCCTTAACAATCCATCCTTCTTCTCGACCAAGAGCACTGGGGCTCCCCATGATGATGAACTTCGTCGAATGTAACCTTTCTCCAACAACTCCTTAATCTGCTTCTTGATCTCCTCCAGATCATTCGCAGGCATCTGGTATGGTCTCTTCGATATAGGGCCGGTGCATCGCAACAGGTCTATCAAAAACTCGATGTCTCGATCTAGCGGCATACCTGGTAACTCCTCTGGATATACATCTGGGTAATCCTTCACAACAGGCACTTCCTCCTGAACAACTCCCGTGAGAGAATTTACTTGGGTCCTCCTCGGCGCATGCCGGGATACATACTTGATCCTTTTCCCCTCCGGGGTAGTGAGTAAAATCGACTTACTGGCGCAATCGATGTTTCCTCCATACATAGATAGCCAATCCATGCCTAGTATTACATCCAATCCTTGTGACTCCAAAATAATCAGGTCTGAGGGGAAAACATGGCTTCCAATGGTCAATGGCATCTGAAAACATCCTTGACTTTCCATGTACTCCGCTCCTGGTGAGCTTACTAACATAGGTGTCCTAAGTACTTTAGTGGGCAACTTATACTTATCCATGAATCCCCTTGATGTGTATGAATGCGATGCACCAGTATCAAAAAGAACTATTGCAGTAAATGACTTAACCAAAACCTTACCGATAACTGCATCAGGCTGCTCTTCAACCTCCTCCATGTTCAGGTGGTTCACTTGTCCCCTATTGAAAGGGTTGGGCTTCTTCCCAGAACTTCAATTGCCATTCCCATTCTTCACTTCAGGGCACTCAGTGGCATAGTGTCCAGTCTTCCCGCACTTGAAACAAGTAATACGACTTAGGTCCTTCTTGGCGGGTGTGCCTGGAGTGGAGTGGTTCTGATTGTTGCCTGCTCCATTCCCATTCTCATTCTTGGGGCCATTGTGGTTATGGGAACTCCCTCGATTGTGAGTATGGCCTCCATGGTTATGGGTCAATCCTCCCGAGCCACATCCCAGACCCAGATCCATCCTCGAGCAACTCAGCACTCTGGCCCACCTGCTCCGCGTCACCGCGCACCACCAGTAGGCCTTCCTCGTCCACTTCGACCTCCCGGCGCACCGAGACGATGCGGTGCGGCGCGGGGTGCTCAAGATCGACGACGGCAAGTACTTCGTCAGGGCATGGCATGAAGACGACCACGCGGCGATCCTCAAGATGAACCTGCATGTGCGTGTCGTCGTCGAGGACCTTCCCATGCAGTTCTGGTTCCTGCAGGGGGCCGAGGAGGCCATTGGTGACTTCTGCCGCATTGATCGCCTGGACTCGCGCACGCTGGAGCGGGGCACACCAAGCATTTCGCCTGCTGGCTCTGGGTTTGGGATGTGGCTCACATCCCCATGAGGCATGCGCTCTGGGTGCTCAAGCGCAGAGCCGGCCGTGTCGATGAGGTGATCGGCTTCGCCCCGCTGGATCGCCCTGTCCCTCCGCCACCAGGCGTGCACCGCTTCGGCCTCCTGGTGCATGTCGACCTGGTGGAGGACTGGACCCCGCACTCGCCGTGCTCATCGCACTCGGGACAGAGCGGGCTCCCCTCCTCCTCCGACGACGACCGCCCCATGCCGCGCATTGAGCCGGGCACGTGGGTTCCCGCGTGGAGGACGGCCAAGGCCCGGGGCGTCGCTCGATCCAGCGCGCCCCTGCAGCTGGCTGTGTCGGTCCCATTCTGGGGGCATCAAGGCGCGACAATGAAGACGGCGACAATAGCGGTGGCTCGGGTCGCTCCTGGAGGGTCCGCCTGCTCGGCTGCGGGTGCCACGCCAAGGGCAATGGTGCGGACGTCGTCGAGGGCGCCCACCCCCACCGCAGCCGCACGCCGACGGGCAGGCGCCACGGGGGGCTGGATCGGGGCCAGTCGGCGTCGGGCTCGAGGGATGCTACACCCGCGCTGCGTGCGACCCCGCCGTTGCCCCTTCGCTCGGCTCCTCCTCCTCCAGTCGTTGCTGCAGAAGACCGGTTGGCTCGTTTCTTCAGTTTCTCCGACTCAGGCCATGCGCTCTCCCCGCCCCCGCGCACGGACTGCATGCAGCTGGAGATGGAGAATGCCATGATCGACGCGCTTCAGACCCCGCTGGCCTTCGAAGACGGCGGGCGATCCCCTCCTCTGCAGATGCCCGTGCACCAGGACCCTGATAGCCCGGAGATGCTCCCCTGCCGGCGTGGAAGAGTCCATTGATGTTTGATCATGTTAGTTGTTCTTAGGTTTAGTCTCCGTCGACGGCTGGTCTTCTACCGGCTAGAGTTAGGTTTGGTTTCCATGTGTAGTGCTTCGGGTAGATGGTGTGCTCGACGACGTCGGGGTTTTGGGCCTACTGGTGGCCGTCGTCGCCCCCAGGCTTGTTGTAAGGTGTATTGTGCTTCTTCCATTAGTATGATTAGTCGATGGAGTAAGGATCTGTGTCTCCATGAGTGACAATAGCTTGATCTTCATGTCTTGGAACGTGCGTGGCTTAAACTGCCCGGCAAAACAAACGGCGATCAGCGATGTAGTGAAGGCAAATCAAGTAGCGATTCTTGCCTTGCAGGAGACCAAGATCGAGACCTGGTCACCTGGCATAGCGGCTGAGATCGGAGGTGGCGCTCTTGAGGGCTGCGCAGTTCTGCCGACGCATGGGACGAGGGGAGGCGCTGCATTCTTCTGGGATAAGTTAGTCATCAACGTAGTCTCGCATTTCTTAGGCCGCTTCTCCATTACTGTCAGGGTAGAACCCCTTCTCGTGGGCGTTCGGTTCTGGCTCACCACCGTTTACGGGCCAACGGACGACGCTCAAAAGTACGACTTCCTCCGAGACCTTGCGGCTGCTGCCCCGCCGGCTGGCGAGGCCTGGATGATCAACGGGGATTTCAACATGATCTACCAAGCAAGCGACAAGAACAACAACAATTCGAACAGAATAATGATGGGCAAATTCAGGCACGCTCTTGACTGGGCCGGGCTGAAGGAGTTGAAATGCAAGAACAAAAAATACACATGGAGCAACGATCGGTGGGATCTGCTACACCAGGATTACATCCTCATGGCGGCCTCAACGTCCTTCTCTGATCACTGCCCATTAATCCTCGCAAGGGCGGCTACCCCCTTCAGGCAGGCGCGCTTCAGATTCGAGAATTTTTGGCCCAAATTCCCTCACTTCAATGAGACTGTGATGCGTGCGTGGCAACGCCCAGTTCAACATGACTGTCTGTTTGTCAGGATCAAGAGGCGTATGGCGAGACTGGCGGACGATTTGAAGATTTGGAGTAGGAACATGCTCGGCAAGAGCAAGCAGCAGCTGCAAATCGCTAATGAGGTGATCTTTCAGCTTGACAAAGCACAAGAGAGTCGATCACTATCAGATGCGGAATTTAACCTACGGAAAAACATGAAGTTGAAGGTGCTCGGTCTGGCAGCCATTAAAAGAGCTAGGAAGCGCCAGGCCTCAAGAATCAGTTGGCTCAAAGCTGGGGATGCTTGCACCAAGCTGTTCCACGCAAAGATGAGGTCGCGCAGACGGAAAAACTTCATCCATGCACTCAACATCAACAACAGAGTTCTTGTAGATCACAAGGACAAGGAGCAGGATATCTACTGTTGGGGAACGTAGCAGAAATTCAAAATTTTCCTACGTATCACCAAGATCTATCTATGGAGAAACCAGCAACGAGGGGAAGGAGAGTTCATCTACATACCCTTGTAGATCGCTAAGCGGAAGCGTTCAAGAGAACGGGGTTGAAGGAGTCAGACTGTCGTGATCCAAATCACCGGAGATCCTAGTGCCGAACGGACGGCACCTCCGCTGCTCAACACACGCACAGCCCGGTGACGTCTCCCATGCCTTGATCCACCAAGGAGAGAGGGAGAGGTTGAGGAAGACTCCGTCCAGCAAAGCACAACGGCGTGGTGGTGGTGGAGGAGCGTGGCAATCCTGCAGGCTTCGCCAAGCACCGCGGGAGAGGAGAAGGGAGAGAGGTAGGGCTGCGCCAAGGAGAGGTCAAACTCTTGTGTGGGAGCCCCAAAACCCTCAAGTATATATAGGGAGAGGGAGGTGCGCCCCTCTAGGGTTTCCACCCAAGGGTGCGGCTGCCCCAATCCCATCTAAGGGTGGCGGCCAAGGGGGAGAGGGGGAAACTTGCCCCCAAGTTAGGTGGAAGCACCCCTCCCAAACCCTAGGCGCCTTTGGGCCTCAGGGGGGCGCACCAGCCCACCCGGGCTGGTCCCTCCCACACTTGGCCCATGTAGCCCTCCGGCCGGTGGCCCCACTTGGTGGACCTCGGGACCCTCCCGGTGGTCCCAGACGCATCGATAAAACCCAAACTTTTTCGGTGACCAAAACAGGACTTCCCATATATAAATCTTTACCTGACCATTCCGGAACTCCTCGTGACGTCCGGGATCTCATCCGGACTCAACAACATTCGGTAACCACATACAAACTTCCTTTATAACCTCAAGGCCATCGAACCTTATGTGTAGACCCTACGGGTTCGGGAGACATGTAGACATGACCGAGACGTTCTCCGGTCAATAAACAACAGCGGGATCTGGATACCCATGTTGGCTCCCACATGTTCCACGATGATCTCATCGGATGAACCACGATGTCAAAGACTCAATCAATCCCGTATTCAATTCCCTTTCTCTAGCGGTATTGTACTTGCCCGAGATTCGATCGTCGGTATCCCGATACCTTGTTCAATCTCGTTTCCGGCAAGTCTCTTTACTCGTTCTGTAACACATCATCCCGTGATCAACCCCTTGGTCACATTGTGCATGTTATGATGATGTCCTACCGAGTGGGCCCAGAGACACCTCTCCGTTTACACGGAGTGACAAATCCCAGTCTCGATTCGTGCCAACCCAACATACACTTTCGGAGATACCTGTAGTGCACCTTTATAGTCACCCAGTTACGTTGTGACGTTTGGTACACCCAAAGCATTCCTACGGTATCCGGGAGTTTCACAATCTCATGGTCTAAGGAAATGATACTTGACATTAGAAAAGCTTTAGCATACCTAACTACGATCTTTGTGCTAGGCTTAGGATTGGGTCTTGTCCATCACATCATTCTCCTAATGATGTGATCCCGTTATCAATGACATCCAATGTCCATGGTCGTGAAACCGTAACCATCTATTGATCAACGAGCTAGTCAACTAGAGGCTTACTAGGGACATGGTGTTGTCTATGTACCCACACATGTATCTGAGTTTCCTATCAATACAATTATAGCATGGATAATAAACGATTATCATGAACAAGGAAATATAATAATAACTAATTTATTATTGCCTCTAGGGCATATTTCCAACGGTCTCCCACTTGCACTAGAGTCAATAATCTAGTTCACATCGCCATGTGATTAACACTCACAGGTCACATCGCCATGTGACCAACATGCAAAGAGTTTACTAGTGTCATTAAACTAGTTCACATCATCATGTGATTAAGACTCAATGAGTTCTGGGGTTTGATCATGTTTTGCTTGTAAGAGAAGTTTTAGTCAACGGGTCTGCAGTATTCAGATTCGTATGTACTTCGCAATTCTCTATGTCATATTGTAAATGCTGCTTCCACGTTCCACTTGAAGCTATTCCAAATGGTTTATCCACTATACGTATCTGATTTGCTACTCAGAGTCATTCAGATAGGTGTTAAAGCTTGCATCGACGTAACCCTTTACGCCGAACTCTTTATCACCTCCATAATCGAGAAATGTTTCCTTATTCTTCTAAGGATAATTTTTGACCGCTGTCCAATGATTCGTTCCTGGATCATTCTTGTACCCCTGACGACTCATGGCAAGGCACACTTCCGTGTGGTACACAAAGCATAGCATACTATAGAGCCTACGTCTGAAGCGTAGGGACGGCCTTCGCCCTTTGTCTCTCTTCTGCCGTGGTCGAGCTTTTAACTCTTAACTTCATACCTTACATCTCGTGCAAGAACTCCTTCTTTGATCGATCCATCTTGAACACCTTCAAGATCATGTCAAGGTATGTGCTCATTTGAAAGTATTATTAAGCATTTTGATCTATCTTATAGATCTTGATGCTTATTGTTCAAGTAGCCTAATCCAGGTTTTCTATTGAAAATCATCTTTCAAATAACCCTATATGCTTACCAAAAATTCCACATCATTTCTGATCATCAATATGTCAACAACATATACTCATCAGAAATTCTATAGTGCTTCCACTCACTTCTTTGGAAATACAAGTTTCTCACAAACTTTGTATAAACCCAAAATCTTTGATCATCTCATCAAAGCGCACATTCCAACTCCGAGATGCGTACTCCAGTCCTAAGAAGGATCGCTGGAGCCAACATAACTTTTAGCATCCTTAGGATCGACAAAAACTTTCTGATTGTATCACATACAACCTTTCCTTACAAAACTGGTAAGGAAACTCGTTTTGACATCCATCTGCCTGATTTCATAAATGCAGCTAATGCTAACATGATTCCGACGGACTTAAGCATCTCTACGGATGAGAAAATCTCATCGTAGTAAACTCCTTGAACTTGTGAAAACTCTGCCACAAGTCGAGCTTCATAGACGGTGACATTACCGTCCACGTCTGCCTTTCTTCTTAAAGATCCATTTATATCAATGGCTTGCCGATCATCGGGCAAGTCCACCAAAGTCCATGCTTTGTTATGATACATGGATCCTATCTCGGATTTTATGGCTTCTAACCATTTGTCGAATTTGGGCCCACCATCGCTTCTCCATAGCTCAGAGGTTCATTGTTGTCTAGCAACATGACCTTCAAGACAGGATCACCGTACCACTCTGAAGCAGTACACATCCTTGTCACCCTACGAGTACGGTAGTGACTTGATCCAAAACTTCATGATCACTATCATAAGCTTCGACTTCAATTGGTGTAGGTGCCACAGGAACAACTTCCTGTGCCCTTGCTACATACTTGTTGAAGTGACGGTTCAATAACCTCATCAAGTCTCCACCATCCTCCCACTCAACTTTCCGAGACAAACCTTTCCTCGAGAAAGGACCCAATTCAAGAAACAATCCCTATTGCTTTCGGATCTGAATTAGGAGGTATACCCAACTGTTTTTGGGTGTCCTATGAAGATGCATTTTATCCGCTTTGGGTTCGAGCTTATCAACCTGAAACTTTTTCACATAAGCGTCGCAGCTCCAAACTTTCAAGAAACGACAACTTAGGTTTCTCCAAACGGTGTCGTCTCAACGGAATTACGTGGTGCCCCATTAAAGTGAGTGTGGTTGTCTCTAATGCCTAACCCATGAACGATAGTGGTAATTCGATAAGAGATATCATGGTACGCACCATATCCAATAGAGTGCAACTATGATGTTCGGACACACCATCACACTATGGTGTCCCAGGCGGTATTAATTGTGAAACAATTTGCACAACGTCTTAATTGTGTGCCAAAACTCGTAACTCAGATATTAATCTCTATGATCATATCATAGACATTCTATCCTCTTGTCACGAAGATCTTAAACTTCACTCTGAAATTACTTGAACCATTCTATAATTCAGACTTGTGTTTCATCAAGTAAATATACTCAACATCTACTCGAATCATCTCGTGAAGTAAGAACATAACGATATTCATCGATGCCTCGGCACTCATTGGACTGCACACATCAAAATGTGTTACTTCCAACAAGTTGCTATCTAGTTCCATCTTCTTTGAAACCGAGGCTTTTCAGGTCATCTTGTCCATGTGGTATGATTTGCATATCTCAAGTGATTCAAAATCAAGTGAGTCTAAACGATCCATCTGCATGGAGTTTCTTCATGTGTATGCACCAATAGACATGGTTCGCATGTCTCAAACTTTTCAAAAACGAGTGAGTCCAAAGATCCATCAACATGGAGCTTCTTCATGGGTTTTATACCAATATGACTTACATGGCAGTGCCACAAGTAAGTGGTACTATCATTACTATCTTATATCTTTTGGCATGAAAATGTGTATCACTACGATCGAGATTCAATAAACCATTCCTTTAGGTGCAAGACCATTGAAGGTGTTATTCAAATAAATAGAGTAACCATTATTCTCCTTAAATGAATAATCAGTATTGTGATAGACATAATCCAATCATGTCTATGCCCAACGCAAAAACCAAATGACAATTATTCAGGTTTAATACTAATCTTGATGGTAGAGGGAGCGTGCGATGTTTGATCACATCAAACTTGGAAACACTTCCAACACATATCGTCAGCTCACCTTTAGCTAGTCTCCGCTTATTCCATAGCCTTTTATTTCGAGTTACTAACACTTAGCAACCGAACCGGTATCTAATACCCTGGTGCTACTAGGAGTACTAGTAAAGTACACATTAACATAATGTATATCCAATATACTTCTATCCACCTTGCCACCTTCTCATCTACCAAGTATCTAGGGTAATGCTGCTCCAGTGGCTGTTCCCCTTATTACTGAAGCACTTAGTCTCGGGTTTGGGTTCAACCTTGGGTTTCTTCACTAGAGCAAAGAATCGATTTGCCGTTTCATGAAGTATCCCTTCTTGCCCGTGCCCTTCTTGAAACTAGTGGTTTCACCAACCATCAACAATTGATGCTCCTTCTTGATTCCTACTTTCGGTGTCAAACATTGCGAATATCTCAAGGGTCATCATATTTATCCCTGATTTGTTATAGTTCATCACGAAGCTCTAGCAGCTTGGTGGCAATGACTTTGGAGAAACATCACTATCTCTGGAAGATCAACTCCCACTCGATTCAAGTGATTGTTGCACTCAGACAATCTGAGCACAAGCTCAACGATTGAGCTTTTCTCCCTTAGTTTGCAGGCTAAGAAAATCATCGGAGGTCTTATACCTCTTGACGTGGGCACGAGCCTGAAATCCCAATTTCAGCCCTCGAAACATCTCATATGTTCCGCGACGTTTCGAAAAACGTCTTTGGTGCCTCAACTCTAAACCGTTTAACTGAACTATCACGTAGTTATCAAAACGTGTATGTCCGATGTTCGCAACATCCATAGATGACGATTGGGGTTCAGCTCACTAAGCGGTGCATTAGGGACATAAGCTTTCTACTGTCCGCATAATCGCTACTGTCATCTTTCGACTATATTTTCTCTAGGAACATATCTAAACAGTGGAACTAAAGCGCGAGCTTACGACATAATTTGCAAAAGGTCTTTTGACTATGTTCAAGATAACTAAGTTCATCTTATGAACTCCCACTCAGATAGACATCCCTCTAGTCATCTAAGTGATTACATGATCCGAGTCAACTAGGCCGTGTTCGATCATCACGTGAGACGGACTAGTCATCATCGGTGAACATCTTCATGTTGATCGTATCTACTATACGACTCATGCTCGACCTTTCGGTCTCTGTGTTTCGAGGCCATGTCTGTACATGCTAGGCTCGTCAAGTTAACCCTAAGTGTTTCGCGTGTGTAAATCTGTCTTACACCCGTTGTATGTGAACGTAAGAATCCATCACACCCGATCATCACGTGGTGCTTAGAAGCGACGAACTTTAGCAACGGTGCATGCTAGGGGAGAACACTTCTTGAAATTGTTGTAAGGGATCATCTTATTTACTACCGTCGTTCTAAGTAAACAAGATGCATAAACTTAATAAACATCACATGCAATTATATATAGTAGTGACATGATATGGCCAATATCATATAGCTCCATTGATCTCCATCTTTGGGGCTCCATGATCATCATCGTCACCGGCATGACACCATGATCTCCATCATCGTGTCTTCATGAAGTTGTCTCGCCAACTATTACTTCTACTACTATGGCTACTTGGTTAGCAATAAAGTAAAGTAATTACATGGCGTTGTTTAATGACACGCAGGTCATACAATAAATAAAGACAACTCCTATGGCTCCTGCCGGTTGTCATACTCATCGACATGCAAGTCGTGAATCCTATTACAAGAACATGATCAATCTCATACATCACATATCATTCATCACATTCTACTTGGCCATATCACATCACATAGCATACCCTGCAAAAACAAGTTAGACGTCCTCTAATTGTTGTTGCATGTTTTACGTGGCTGCTATGGGTTTCTAGCAAGAACGTTTCTTACCTACGCAAAACCACAACATGATATGCCAATTGCTATTTAACCTTCATAAGGACCCTTTTCATCGAATCCGTTCCGACTAAAGTGGGAGAGCGGCACCGCTAGCCACCTTATGCACCAAGTGCATGTCACCGGTGGAACTTGTCTCACGAAGAGTACGTGTAAGGTCGGTCCGGCCGCTTCATCCCACAATACCGTCGAAACAAGATTGGACTAGTAACGGTAAGCATATTGAACAAAATCAACGCCCACAACTACTTTGTGTTCTACTCGTGCAAAGAATCTACGCAATAGACCTAGCTCATGATGCCCTTTGTTGGGGAACGAAAGGTAAATTCAAAATTTTCCTACGTATCACCAAGATCTATCTATGGAGAAACCAGCAACGAGGGAAGGAGAGTGCATCTACATACCCTTGTAGATCGCTAAGCGGAAGCGTTCAAGAGAACGGGGTTGAAGGAGTCGACTGCCGTGATCCAAATCACCGGAGATCCTAGTGCCGAACGGACGGCACCTCCGCATTCAACACACGTACAGCCCGGTGGCGTCTCCCACACCTTGATCCAGCAAGGAGAGAGGGAGAGGTTGAGGAAGACTCCGGCCCAAAGAAAGAGCAAAACGGTGTGGTGGTGGTGGAGCAGCGTGGCAATACTGAAGGTCTTCGCCATGCACCTCTGGAGAGGAGCCGGGAGAGAGGTAGGGCTGCGCCAAGGAGAGGTCAAACTCTTCTGTTGGGAGCCCCAAAAACATCAAGTATATATAGGGAGAGGGAAGGGGGTGCGCCCCCTCTAGGGTTTCCACCCAAAGTGCGGCTGCCCCAATCCCATCTAAGGGTGGCGGCCAAGGGGGAGAGGGGGAAACTTGCCCCCAAGTTAGGTGGAAGCACCCTCCCCAAACCCTAGGCGCCTTGGGCCCTTGTGGGGGCGCACCAGCCCACCCGGGCTGTTCCTCTCCCACACTTGGCCCATGCAGCCCTCCGGGGCAGTGGCCCCACTTGGTGGACCCTCGACCCTCCCGGTGGTCCCAGACGTTACCGATAAAACCCAAACTTTTCCGTGACCAAAACAGGACTTCCCATATATAAATCTTTACCTCGGACCATTCCGAACTCCTCGTGACATCCGGGATCTCATCCGGGACTCAACAACATTCGGTAACCACATATAAACTTCCTTTATAACCCTAGCGCCATCGAACCTTATGTGTAGACCCTACGGGTTCGGGAGACATGTAGACATGAACGAGACGTTCTCCGATCAATAACCAACAGCGGGATCTGGATACCCATGTTGGCTCCCACATGTTCCACGATGATCTCATCGGATGAACCACGATGTCAAGGACTCAATCAATCCCGTATTCAATTCCCTTTGTCTAGCGGTATTGTACTTGCCCGAGATTCGATCGTCGGTATCCCGATACCTTGTTCAATCTCGTTTCCGGCAAGTCTCTTTACTCGTTCCGTAACACATCATCCCGTGATCAACCCCTTGGTCACATTGTGCAGGTTATGATGATGTCCTACCGAGTGGGCCCAGAGACACCTCTCCGTTTACACAGAGTGACAAATCCCAGTCTCGATTCGTACAACCCAATGACACTTTCGGAGATACCTGTAGTGCACCTTTATAGTCACCCAGTTACGTTGTGACGTTTGGTACACCCAAAGCATTCCTACGGTATCCGGAGTTGCACAATCTCATGGTCTAAGGAAATGATACTTGACATTAGAAAAGCTTTAGCATACGAACTACGATCTTTGTGCTAGGCTTAGGATTGGGTCTTGTCCATCACATCATTCTCCTAATGATGTGATCCCGTTATCAATGACATCCAATGTCCATGGTCGAAACCGTAACCATCTATTGATCAACGAGCTAGTCAACTAGAGGCTTACTAGGGACATGGTGTTGTCTATGTACCCACACATGTATCTGAGTTTCCTATCAATACAATTATAGCATGGATAATAAACGATTATCATGAACAAGGAAATATAATAATAACTAATTTATTATTGCCTCTAGGGCATATTTCCAACATCTACAACCACTTCTCCGCCTCCTTAGGCCAGGGCGAGAGGCGCAGCTGCACTCTGAACTGCGAGCAGCCCCACGTCTCGGTGGTGACCGTGCCCGAGCTGGACGGCCCGATTCACTATGGCTGAGGTATGGGCAGCGATCGTTGCATCGCCGGCAGAAAAGGCACCAGGCCCAGATGGTTTTATCGGCCAATTTTTTCGCTCCTGCTGGCATATCATCAAGGATGAGATCATGGCTGTTTTTCAGAAATTCTATCACATGGCCGAAAGAAACTCCAGCGACATCAACTCCGCGCTGATCGCCCTGCTGCCAAAGCGCAACAAGGCCTCGGAGATTGGCCATTACAGGCCCATCAGCCTCATCCATTCCGTCGTGAAGCTGATCTCAAAGGTGCTCACCTTAAGGCTCTCGGATGCCCTGGATGGAGTGATCTCGCCGGCTCAAACGGCATTTCAGAGAGGAAAGTGCATCCACGACAGTTTTCAGTACGTGCAAGGCTGCGTCAGAATGTTGCACAGAGAAAAGAAGCAGGCTCTGCTTTTCAAATTGGACTTCGCCCGAGCCTTCGACTCCGTCTCTTGGGTGTATTTGATTGAACTACTGCAGCAAATGGGCTTCTCGCAGCGCTGGAGGAACTGGATCTCCTTGCTGCTATCCTCTTCGTCCTCCTCATGCCTGCTCAACGGCATGCAGGGTCCAAGCTTCCTCCACGTGTGTGGGCTGCGGCATGGAGATCGCGCTGCTTGAATTAGCCACCAGACAGAATTTGATCGCGCTGCTGCCAGGGCGGGGAGCAAGCATGAGGGTCAGCCTTTACGCTGACGACGCAGTAATCTTTGCAAATCCAATTAAGGAGGAGGTGGACTGCTTGCTGGAGCTGCTGCACTCTTTCGGAGAAGCCATTGGGCTCAAACTCAACCAGGCCAAGTCCTCGGTCATCCCGATGAACTGCGACGCCCAGACGCTGGAGGAAGTGATGCACGGCTTTGGCGGCACCATCGCTAGCTTCCCCACAACCTACCTGGGGCTGCCTATCTCCCCTAAGCGATTGCGGATCGTGCACTTCCAGTTCCTCATTGACAGGATCAAATCACGCCTCGCGGGATGGAAGGGGAAGTTGATGTCGTTGGCCAGCCGGCGCGTCCTGGTGCACGTAGTGCTGTCCGCCCTGCTCACCTACGCCCTTTCTGTGCTAAAGGTCGAAGAAGGTCTTGAAGGAAATCGACAAAGCGAGGCGACGCTTTCTGTGGGCGCAGGACGAAGAGCTGACGGGTGGCAAGTGCAAGGTGGCATGGTGCTCTATCTGCTCGCCGACGGAGAACGGAGGCTCGGGATCCTCGACTTGCAGCTCTTCGCCTCTGCGATGCGGCAGCGATGGCTCTGGCTGGCATGGCAACACCCACAGCGGCCATGGGCGGCCTTTCCTCTTCCCTGCGACAAAATGGACATCGCGACATTCCAGAAGTCCACGCAAGTCCTGGTCGGGAACGGCCAGCAGGCTCACTCCTGGACGAGCCATTGGTTGGGTGCGGCCCCTCTGGCGGCTGCCTTCCCAAGCCTCTACAACCACTCCAGGCGCAAGAACCGCACGGTGGCCGCCGCGCTCGCCAATGACCCATGGATCAGATACCTTCATCATGGCAACACATCGCTTATCATCGTCGACTATCTGCAACTCTAGAGGCAAATTCAACAAGCAGGACTGATCCTTGACAAAGTGGGGACCCCGACTCATAAGTCGAGATCACCGAATGCACGTGTACAGTGATCCCAGAGATCAATGCTCACTGAACACACAGAAGCTGAATAACAAGAGTCTTACATCCATACATACCGTCTTACACAAATTGTGACCATTATGGTCAAGTCTTACATTGATAAAGCCTTAAGGGCTGGACCTCAAGTGAAACACAAGCAGCGGAAATCTTCGTTGATAGTAGAACCCATGTCATCTGCCTTAACCCTACAGGCATTCTGACTGGGAAACGTCCTAGTTCGCATGTTCGTCTCCAAATAACTCTTCATCGAACTCCGATTCTTCCATGCCTGGCCAATTAAATAACCAGTGGCAAGCCAATGAGTACTTTGAATGTACTCGCAAGCAACCCATGTTTTGGTTCCAGATATAACAATGCATGATATAGGTAAATTTTTGCAGAAAGCTAGTTTTGAGTGCAATAATATGTTCAACAACTTGTAAGACATGCATCAGGAGAATTCAAGTAACCATGAGGACAGGGTACAGATATCAACATAAATAGAGTGGGCACCAACCCAACTCAATCATGTCAAGTCCTTTGACTTGACCCAAGTAGTTCTTCCCACTTATCCAAACACACACTGGTTTGTAAACATGTGGACGTAGCCCAAGAGCGGTTACCCAACTGTCCTTGACCGAGGACACGGCTATTCAATAGTTTGACACTCTGCAGAGGTTGCACACTTTACCCACAAGATCCGGGAACTTCATGTCATCCACGACCATGATACCTCAAGTACCCGGGGTAAGCACCCGATCACTATCTTTCCCTAGACGACACTAACAAGGAGTCCACTCGTTGTTCCGAATCCTCACGATGAACATCATACGAGACTCACACGAGACCGTAACATCCGAGAGGGGACACAACGGTGTATCCGGTGCCCTGTGAAAACAGTCATGGCCGCCCTACCTGGCACGACCCCGTCCCGAGAGAGAGCACCAACTCTCCCCCATCACTAGTAATGCGGGCTCCAAGCTAGTATCGGCCGAGGTAATCAATAATGCCCTTTCCCATACAAGGGTAGAGTGGTTGCGCATGTAAGGTTGGGATAACGGTCGCAACTTAAACCAATCCGTTTTGAAAACAACACACACACTTGCCTCGGTACACCACTTCGTCGTCAAGTGGGTACCCAGCTCATCATCTCCTTCGGGCATAAGTGGCACCCGATGCGGTTTTCGAAAAGTCCTTTGAAAATACTTTGTCTCCATCACCATGCATATTCCCGTCCCTTTTTGCGTAGCACTACTTTAGCATCCTATCTACCCCCACCGGCATAACCCTCATAAGAAGGTAGGGTCATGCACAATGCAAGTATCAACGAGGAAGTACGGTGGCAAACCATCAAAGTGGTTACCACCTCATCATGATTCCGTTGTAACAACAATATGGTGCTATATGACATGCATAAAAAGGTTTCATAGACATGGTCAAAGGGCTGCTTGCCTGGCTCAACAAAGTCTTCTGGATCTTCAAAGTCTTCTGGTCCAACTCCTTCGCCAGCAACGCAATCTATCGTCGCAAAATAATAACGAGAAAATAAGGCAATAATAAAACAGAAAAACCAGAGTGCTCAGAAAAATGTCAACTCATTTTTATTAAATACTAGGTTGAAAACTAAGAAGGGGAAAATTCCTAGTTTTGGATTTATAGTTATATAAGAGGGGAAATGGATTTCCAAACAGAGATTAAACTGCTCAAATTTGAATTTAAATTTGAACAGTACATAAAAGTAGGTTGTACACGAATGAAAGTTACACCATTAAATAGGTGGGATTTTTAGAAAGTTATGGGAGTTGGAATTATTGCATTTGGATTAATTTTTAATCCTGTGGAATTTTTGCAAGTTTCTAGAACAAGAAAAAGGAGAAGCAAGATCTGCAATCGGGGCGGAAGGGCCACAAAGGCAGCAGGCCCAGAGGGATCCAGCCAGCAAGGCTGCCACGTCGAAGGCGATTTGGAAAATATGTCTCCGGCCGGCCTTGGCGAACCGGTCTTGGCAGCAGCGTGCGTGTTTAAACGGCGGGTGGGGCGCACCCGTCAGAGTGTGAGGCTGACCGACGGGCCCCACGGCCGTCGTCTTCAACCTCGGCCCAGAGAGGGGGGCGAGCTCACCGGCGACGTTTCCGGGCACGGCGGGGTGAGCTGATGGCACCGCTGGACTCCTCGTCGTGTCGCCGTTCGGGTGGTGTCGGAGTTGGCCGGAGGGGAGCAGTGGTTCGCCGGCGACGAGGTTTGCAGCGGAGGGGCGTCGGGCGTTGATGGCTCCGGCCGTTTCCGACTGCAAAAGAGAGGGGAAATAGAGGGGAAATGATCAGAGAGGTGTGGAGGGTCCAGATCGAGAGAGAGGAGGGGCGGAGGGAGCCCGTGCCGAGATCAACGACGACCGAGGCGGCGGAGCTCGAGCTCGATCTCGAGCTCGGTAGCTCCTTGAGGAGAGTGGAGGGCACAGGGGGCCTTTTTGGAGTAGGTAGGAGCGAGTGGTGGTGAGTGAGAGGCTTGGGGAGGCCTTTAAGTAGGCGAGCCACGGCTCACCGTAGACCCGTGCGCCGACGAGGTTGTTGCCGCTGCTGTGGGTCACGGGGGCACGCGTGGACATGTCTGGGGTGTTCATGGGTTCGGTCCAGAGCAAGGGAAAGAAGAGAGAGAGGGAGCAGGGGGCCAGAGGCACCGCGCGTGTGAGTTCGCTCACTTGAGCTCTTGGGCGGTTGGTGCGCGTGCGAGCAGGGGCAGGAGAGAGAGAGGGAGGAGGGGGCCGACCAGCTGCCGTGTCCCGGACGCCGAGGCATCTCGTCAAGGCGCTTAGGGAGGCCCGAGGTGGCCGGGAGGTGCTTGGCGGCTACAAGGCGGGAGCGCAAGATCAGAAGGCCTCCAGAGCGCCCAAATGGCTGGCATGGCATTTTCTATGCCTTGTGGGCGCGGCCAACCGTGTCCAGTAGCTCAAGGGTGGAGTAAAGAAGTAGGGGGAGGCATTGGATGCTCTGGATGGCCGCTGGGGTGAGGAGAGAGGTGAGAAAGAGAGAGGAAGGGGCTGTCCAGAGAGAGAAAGTGGGGTTTTACCCATCCAATAATTGTACTGTGATCTTGCCATTGTTACTAGTGGTGAAAGGGGTCTAGGAGGAGCTGTGGTAAAAAGTTGAGCTCAAGGAGAATAGTTTTAATGGTCAAAATGGGCACTTATGAAAAGTGGCAGAAGGTGTTTGACAAAGGTTTTAGCAGGCAAATGACTTCCAAATGCCATGAGGCTCCACAGGGTGGAATGACACATATAATTAGAGCCCTCCACCAATTTGGAGCTTATTTGGGCAAAGTTGCCAATGCAACTTTTGTAAACCCTAGAAATGAGCAGAAATAGACTTGTGTAGATCTCGTTGAGCATAACACTTCTCCTTGATGCACTACTTGGTGTAGTGTTCTCATTTTGTCATGTGAACATGCTCACAAAAGTTGGGGTTAAGGGGAGAAAGTTGGTAGTACAAACTTGTTCAAATATGATCCTGGTCAGAGAGGGTTTTGGGGCATTTTGGTGAACCAAAATGACTTTAATTGACATGAGGCTTTGCAAGGTGATCACAATATGCACTTGTGACTTGCTGGATTTTTCTTGGATTTTTATGAAAATATTTCCTGTAGAAATATTTCAAATCCTTGAAATGGGAAGAAATGGTTTTGGGAGGTTTTGTCCATTATTTTGATCATGACCATATGTTGAAACTCTTATATATGGAAAATATATGTCCACTGAGTTTCCCTGATTTTTGTCAAATATTTTTGAAACAATAAAATAATTTTTCCCTATTAAAGAACATTTCTGGCCTTAAGAAAAAGCTTTTAAATAAAATAGGAAAATAGATTTTAAAATTATATTTTTGTGGTTTATGGGAGTCCTACATCTAATAGGATTCAAATATATCTTTTGAAAGATTTTTCACACCCCAAATCTAGCACATGCAGTGCAATCCTCAATTCAGGGGTTTTTGGAAAAACTAATTTTTGAAAAATACTTTTTGGCCAAATTATTTTTGTAAGAAAATACTATATTGCTCTATACACATGGCATGATCATTGGGCAGAAGTTTAGGGCAAGGAGATGAAGTATACAAGGTGGAGTTGTGTTGACTTTGAAGAGCACTTGAAAATCACAGAGAGAAAACCATCTCCAAAATAAAAAGGCCAAATAATGCAAAAGTTTTGTTGGTCCAAATTTTTCATGCTTTTTTAATGCAAATGAAATGTTACAAAATGCAGGGTGTGACAGACCTACCCCCCTTACAAGAATCTCGTCCCCGAGATTCCTAAGCTAGGCTTTAAAGAGATACGGAAACTCGGATCTAAGGTAGTCTTCACGTTCCCAGGTTGCTTCTGCTTCAGTGTGGTTGCTCCACTGGACCTTGAAGTACTTGATGGTGCGGCTTCGAGTGTGTCGCTCAGCCTCATCCAAAATGCGGATGGGCCTCTCACGGTAAGTCAAATCAGGCTGAAGATCAATGGCTTGGTGACTGACGTTCTTGTAAAGATTAGGCTTGTCAGGAACTTGGAGACACTTCCGGAGTTGTGACACGTGGAATACGTTGTGCACATTGGATAGTTCAAGTGGCAGTTCCAACTGATAAGCCACTTCCCCTCGTCAGTCAGTGATCTTGAAGGGGCCGATGTATCTTGGGGCGAGCTTTCCTTTGACATGGAAGCGCTGGGTTCCCTTGAGAGGTGTGACCCGAAGGTAGACATGGTCTCCAACTCGGAAATCCATGTCTCTACGCCGTGAGTCAGCGTAGCTCTTCTGCCTTGATTTGGCAGTCTCCAAACGCTCTCTGACAAGCTGGACTTGCTCTTCTGCCTCACGGAGGATATCGGGCCCAAAGACTAGTCCTTCTCCGGTCTCTGACCAATTGAGGGGTGTGCGGCACTTCCGTCCGTATAACACCTCAAATGGTGCCATCTGAAGGCTTGACTGATAACTGTCGTTGTAGGAGAACTTCGGCGAAAGGGAGGCAATCTCCCACCTAGCTCCATATGCCAAGACACAGCTCGGAGCATGTCTTGAGTATCTGATTCACTCGTTACATCGACCTCCGATTACGTGGGTGGAAAGCAGTCTTTGAAGGACAACTTGGTCCCCATGGCCTCTTGGAACTTCTTCCAAAACCTTGAGGTAAACTGGGTCCCTCGGTCTGACACAATCTCCTTGGGAACACCATGAAGGCTTACGATTCTGCTGATGTAGAGGCTGGCTAGTTGGTTTCCCTTGTAAGTTGTTTTGACAGGAATGAAATGGGCTACTTTGGTCAAATGGTCGACTATGACCCAGATGGAGTCATGTCCCTTATTTGACCTGGGTAATACAGTGATGAAGTCCATTCCGACTTTATCCCATTTCCATTCAGGCACCTTGAGAGGTTGTAACAATCCGGTGGTCGTGATGTTCAGCTTTGACCCTTTGGCATGTGTCACACTTAGCGGCGAAAGTGGCTATCTCTCTCTTCATGCCATGCCACCAGAATCTTTCCTTTAGGTCTTGATACATCTTGGTTCCTCCGGGGTGGATGGAATACGGGGTGTCATGAGCTTCTGGCAAGATCAAATTCTTGAGCTCAATCTTGTTGGGTACGCAAATGCGATTCCCAAACCACACAATTCCTTGCTCATCCTCTGAGAATCCTGGGGCCTTGCCTGCCTTGATCTTCCTCCTGATGCCTTCAATACTTTCGTGTCCCCTCTGAGCTTCCTTAATATCATCCATCAGGGTAGGCTTGACTTCAAGGTTGGCTAAGAATCCTGGTGCAACCAGTTCCAACCCGAAGCTTTCAAGCTCTGCATATAAGGTGGGTAGCTTGCTCTTAAGCATAGCATTCAAGGAGAAAGCCTTCCTGCTTAATGCATCTACTACCACATTAGCCTTTCCAGGGTGATATTGAACACTAAGGTCATAATCCTTGATCAACTCTAGCTATCTTCTTTGCCTCATGTTCAATTCCTTCTGAGTGAAAATATACTTCAGACTTTTGTGATCCGTGTATATCTCACACCGCTTCCCTAGAAGGTAATGTCGCCAGGTCTTTAAAGGCGTGAACTACAGCTGCCAACTCAAGATCATGAGTAGCATAGTTCTCTTCATGAGGACGTAGCTGTCTGGATAGATATGCTACGACTCTGCCTTCTTGCATCAGGACACCACCGAGTCCGGTTCTTGATGCATCACAATAGATCACAAATTCCTTGTGAATATCAGGTGTGGCCAAAACTGGGGCGGTGGTTAATCTCTTCTTCAGTTCCTGGAAGCTCTCTTCACACTTCGGCGTCCACTCAAACTTCTTGTCCTTCTTCAAGAGCTGGGTCATAGGTCGTGCAATGCTTGAGAATCCTTCAAGGAACTTGCGGTAATATCCATGAGTCCGAGGAAGCTTCGACTTCCTTCACATTGCTCGGAGTTTTCCATTCGATCCACGGCTTGAATCTTGGTGGGATCCACTAACAACCCTTGACATTCAATACATGACCCAAGAATCCAACTTCACGCAGCCAAAACTCGCACTTGCTGAACTTGGCATACAGTTGGTGCTCTCGAAGCTTGTCTAGGACCATCCTCAAGTGTTGCTCGTGCTCTTCTTCCGTCTTCGAGAAGATAAGAATGTCATCAATGAAGACAACGACAAACTTGTCCAAATATTCCATGAAGACCTTATTCATGAGATACATGAAGTAAGTCGGGGCATTGGTCAATCCAAAGGACATGACCGTGCACTCATATGAGCCATATCTGGTTACAAATGCCGTCTTGGAATATCTTGGGGTCTGATTTTCATTTGGTAATACCCAGATCTGTGGTCGATCTTGGAGAACACCTTGGCCCCATTGAGTTGATAAAACAGATCTTCAATCTTGGGAATTGGATACTTGTTCTTGATTGTAAATTCATTGAGGGAGCGGTAGTCAATGCACAAGCGGATGGTACCGTCCTTCTTTGCCACAAATGTAACAGGCGATCCCCAAGGGGAGGCACTAGGGCGGATAAATCCTTTCCTCAACTGCTCTTCCAGTTGCTTCTTCAATTCTGCTAACTCTTCCGATCCCATTCTATAAGGCTTCTTATAGATGGGTCGTGCTCCGGGCATGAGCTCGATGATGAACTCAATGTCTCGGTCAGGAGGCATTCCCAGCAGCTCATCAGGAAAGACATCGGGGTATTCAGATACTATCGCACTTGCTCCAATCCAACTTCAGGCATGATTGACTTGGTTGGCTTGAGCAGAGGAGGAGTTGGAGGCAAATTTAACTTCGACTCCTTGGTCATTTGCCACAGTGACAGCCCGGTTGGCACAATCTAACAAGCCTTGGTGCTTGATGAGCCAATCCATTCCTAAGATCACATCCAAGCCTTGCGATCTTAAGATGATAAGGTCTGCTAGGAAGTCTACCCCATTAATGACAATGCCGACTCCTTTACATCCTATCTTGGCTCTCATCTCTGTTCCGGGGGTTTGTACCACCATAGGGTTATTCAGGGGTGTAGGGGTCATGCCACTTTTTAATGCAAACTTTTGGGTGACAAATGAATGTGTGGCTCTAGAATCAAATAAGACAGTTGCAGGTGCTGAGTTGACAAGGAACATACCCAGCACGACGTCCGGGTCTTCCTGGGCTTCTTCTGTAGTGACATGATTGACACGACCCTTGCCGCTGTTGGGTGGGTTGCGGGGACCTTGGTTCCTTGGTGGCATTCCACGGCCTTGTCCTGGGTTCTAAGCATTGGGGCGCAGGGCGTCGGGCTTCTTGTTGGGGCAATTCTTGGAGTAGTGTCTTGGCTGACCACATCCAAAGCAAGTGACTTGGTTGGGGTTGTCTTGCTCTTTTTGACATTGTTATTGGGGTTGTTGTAAGCTGGTGCAGGGGTTGGCATACTGCTGAGGTGGATAGTTGGAAGGGTGCAGGAGCTCTTGGCTGCTGATAGGTTGGCTTGACCGGGCTGGCTGCCATGGGCGAGGCTTCGTTCTTTGGAGCTACCCTTGCTGATCATCTTGCGCTTACGGGTATCATCCAAAGCACGTCGCTTGTCCTCAAGCATGAGTGCCTTGTTCACCAGATTAGGAAAAGTTGGGCAGTCGCACACAACAAGCGAGTACTGCAGAGTCTGGTTAAGGCCCTCCATGAAGCGCTCCCTTTTGGCGATGTCGGTCTTGACATCTTGAGGGCATACCTTGAGAGAACGAACTTGCATGTACTCCTTGGACAGTGCTACTACCTTGCTTCGTGGCTCGGAACTCACGCTTCTTGATGGCCATGATTAGGAAGGAATGTGGGCCTTGCGGAATTCTGCCTTGAAGTCATTCCAAGTGATGTTTTGCTCAAGACGCATGGCCTTAAATCCATCCCACCAAGCCCTAGCGGTGCCCCGAGATGCTGAGCAGCATACGCCTCCTTCTCACGGTCCTCGGTGCATCCGACTAGTTCCAGCAGATCCTCAATGGTGCGGACCCAGTCGTCTGCATCCAGGGGTTCAGCAGTCTCGATGAAGGTGGGTGGTGCATGCTTCTTGAACTCCACCAACGTGGAACATCCATTGTCGTTTCCCGCAGGCTGGCGATTGACAGCTTGAGCAATCATCTGGAGGGCTGCAGTGTTGGCTTGGCGTTCCTCTCGGAAGGCTTGGAGAAGCTGAGCCATGTCCATGCTTGGAGGTGGTGGCGGTGGTGGGGCTTGACCTTGGGTTTGGTCCTGACTGGCTTCTGCTCCGGCTTCTTGCTGCTGGGTAGAGGTACCAGTACGAGGTACAACATGCATCCTGTTGGAGCGATCATGGTCTCATGATTGGGAAAGATGGGGAAATCAATATAGATGGGATGCCTAGTAAGGGGGTTGGTATGACACTAGTTGTTTTCATGCAAGGGCCAAAAGGCCAAACACATTCATTAAAATCCAAATGGGTAATGTAGTCGCTTACAAGTTCCCGAAGGAAAGTACGACGTCCATCAAACACATCAAAAGAAAACACAATACTACATGGTTTCATATGAACCATTACAAGGACTCGACTTCGCGTAGGGGTACACGACCTATCCTACCGTAGGGTTTACTAACGGGCATATCCGGGGTGTGAATGATGCCTAAGTGGTGGAATGCTCGGTCGCGTAGTCTGGCTCTTCTGGGTCTTCCTCATCATCATCATTATCCTGACTTTCCTCTTCACTTGAAGGGGTGGGGGAGTGGAGGAGCTCAACACGGTGTTGCTTTGCCGGTGGTGCGAAGAGCTTGCGGTATTCCTTTGCGCTCATGCGGTGTTGATGTGGTGGTTCTCCATCCTTTGGGGGTCTTCCGCCTCTGTATGTGATTGCGGGTTGTCCAGGGGGAGCACCTTCCTTCTTGATCCTCTCCGTCTTCCCTTGGGCTTGAAGAAGAAGTGCCTTGGTCTCATGAAGTTCCTTTCGGAGCTCCATCGATTCCGAGGCCAAGTGTTGTGCTAAACTATCGGCACAAAGGCTGAAGTAGAGTGCGGAATCGGAGTGGAAGTCCTTCTTCTAATGGTGGAATTGGTGCCTTTGCTCTCATCCTCACCTTCCTTCCGATAAGGCAAGAAGCGGGTTGCCAACTCATACGCCATTTACGGAAGAAGGTCTCGAGGCGCAGTGAGTGCCTTGAGGGTTGCCGTCTCGACGGCAAGAACCAGCGTTGCCATCCGGGGTCCCTCAAAGAACCAACTTGTTGGAGAGTCATTAGCCTTCACGATCACTTCCACATGATACTCCGTCTCGGTGTCATTGATCCAATGCTCATGATAGGTGAAAATGGGGGCTCGGTGAAACTGGCACTTCTTGAGGCTATCCTTGAGAAGCACGGGAAATCCGGTGGTCAGGAAGTCTTCGGGTACGGCATCCATCTACAAAGTTTAAATGGGAGAGGTCAATAAGGGAATATATCTTAGGTTGGGTAAGCTTAGAAAAGAAGAGAAGTATAGATGGTCTCAAGCTAACTATCGTCCATGCTAACTAAGGCTTACTACAGTCAGGATGGCTCTGATACCAGCTCTGTGGGGACCCCGACTCATAAGTCGAGATCATCGAATGCACGTGTACAGTGATCTCAGAGATCAATGCTCACTGAACACACAGAAGCTGAATAACAAGAGTCTTACATCCATACATACCGTCTTACACAAATTGTGACCATTATGGTCAAGTCTTACATTGATAAAGCCTTAAGGGATGAACCTCAAGTGAAACACAAGCAGCGGAAATCTTTGTTGATAGTAGAACCCATGTCATCTGCCTTAACCCTACATGCATTCTGACTGGGAAATGTCCTAGTTCGCATGTTCGTCTCCAAAGAACTCTTCTTCGAACTCCGGTTCTTCCATGCCTGGCCAATTAAATAACCAGTGGCAAGCCAATGAGTACTTGAATGTACTACTTAAGCAACCCATGTTACGGTTCCAGATATAACAATGCATGATATAGGTAAATTTTTGCGGAAAGCTAGTTTTGAGTGCAATAATATGTTCAACAACTTGTAAGACATGCATCAGGAGAATTCAAGTAACCATGAGGACAGGTTACAGATATCAACATAAATAGAGTGGGCACCAACCCAACTCAATCATGTCAAGTCCTTTGACTTGACCCAAGTAGTTCTTCCCACTTATCCAAACACACACTCTGGTTTGTAAACATGTGGACGTAGCCCAAGAGCGGTTACCCAACTGTCCTTGACCGTGGACACGGCTATTCGAATAGTTTGACACTCTGCAGAGGTTGCACACTTTACCCACAAGATCCGGGGAACTTCCGTGTCATCCACGACCCGCGATACCTCAAGTACCCGGGGTAAGCACCCGATCACTATCTTTCCCTAGACGACACTAACAAGGAGTCCACTCGTTGTTCCGAATCCTCACGATGCATACGAGACTCACTCGAGATCGTAACATCCGAGAGGGGACACAACGGTGTATCCGGTGCCCTGTGAAAACAGTTATGGCCGCCCTACCTGGCACGACCCCGTCCCGAGAGAGAGCACCAACTCTCCCCCGTCACTAGTAATACGGGCTCCAAGCTAGTATCGGCCTAGGTAATCAATAATGCCCTTTCCCATACAAGGGTAGAGTGGTTGCGCATGTAAGGTTGGAATAACGGTTGCAACTTAAACCAATCCGTTTTGAAAACAACACACACACTTGCCTCGGTACACCACTTCGTCATCAAGTGGCTACCCAGCTCATCATCTCCTTCGGGCATAAGTGGCACCCGATGGGGTTTTCGAAAAGTCCTTTGAAAATACTTTGTCTCCATCACCATGCATATTCCCGTCCCTTTTTGCGTAGCACTACTTTAGCATCCTATCTACCCCCACCGGCATAACCCTCATAAGAAGGTAGGGTCATGCACAATGCAAGTATCAACGAGGAAGTACGGTGGCAAACCATCAAAGTGGTTACCACCTCATCATGATTCCGTTGTAACAACAATATGGTGCTATATGACATGCATAAAAAGGTTTCATAGACATGGTCAAAGGGCTGCTTGCCTGGCTCAACAAAGTCTTCTGGGTCTTCAAAGTCTTCTGGTCCAACTCCTTCGTCAGCAACGCAATCTATCGTCGCAAAATAATAACGAGAAAATAAGGCAATAATAAAACAGAAAAACCAGAGTGCTCAGAAAAATGTCAACTCATTTTTATTAAATACTAGGTTGAAAACTAAGAAGGGGAAAATTCCAAGTTTTGGATTTAGAGTTATATAAGAGGGGAAATGGATTTCCAAACAGAGATTAAATTGCTCAAATTTGAATTTAAATTTGAACAGTAAATAAAAGTTGGTTGGACACGAATGAAAGTTACACCATTAAATAGGTGGGATTTTTAGAAAAATATGGGAGTTGGAATTATTGCATTTGGATTAATTTTTAATCCTGTGGAATTTTTGCAAGTTTCCAGAAAAAGAAAAAGGAGAAGCAACACTGTGCAACTAGGCCAGAAGGGCCACAGTGCAGCAGGCCCAGAGGGATCCAGCCCGCGCAAGGCTGCCACGTTGAAGGCGTATTTGGAAAATACGTCTCCGGTAAAATGACGAACGGTCTTGTGGCGTGTTTAAACTCGACGGGTGGGCGCACTCACGAGTGTGAGGCTGACCGACGGGCCCCACGGCCGTCGTCTTCAACCTCGGCCTAGAGAGGGGGCCGAGCTCACCGGCGACGTTTCCGGGCACGGCGGGGTGAGCTGATGGCACCGCTGGACTCCTCGTCGTGTCACCGTTCGGGTGGTGTCAGAGTTGGCCGGAGGGGAGCAGTGGTTCGCCGGCGACGAGGTTTGCGGCGGAGGGGCGTCGGGCGTTGATGGCTCCGGCCTTTTCCGACTGCAAAAGAGAGGGGAAACAGAGGGGAAATGATCAGAGAGGTGTGGAGGGTACAGATCGAGAGAGAGGAGGGGCGGAGGGAGCCCGTACCCCGAGATCGACGACGACCCAAGGCGGCGGAGCTCGAGCTCGGGTGCTCCTGGAGGAGAGTGGAGGGCACAGGGGGCCTTTTTGGAGTAGGTAGGAGCGAGTGGTAGTGAGTGAGAGGCTCGGGGAGGCCTTTAAGTAGGCGAGCCACGGCTCACCGTAAACCCGTGCGCCGACGAGGTTGTTGCCGTTGCTGTGGGTCACGGGGGCACGCGTGGACATGTCTGGGGTGCTCATGGGTTCGGTCCAGAGCGAGGGAAAGAAGAGAGAGACGGAGTAGGGGGCCAGAGGCACCGCGCGTGTGAGCTCGCTCACTGGAGCTCTCGGGCGGTTGGTGCGCGTGCGAGCAGGGGCAGGAGAGAGAGAGGGAGGAGGGGGCCGACCAGCTGCCGTGTCCCGGACGCCGAGGCATCTCGTCGGGCGCGCTAGGGAGGCCCGAGGTGGCCGGAGGTGCTTGGCAGGGGGCGGCTACAGTGCGGGAGCGCACTGTAGCGCGCTCCAGAGCGCCCAAATGGCTGGCATGGCATTTTCTATGCCTTGTGGGCGCGGCCAACCGTGTCCAGTAGCTCAAGGGTGGAGTAAAGAAGTAGGGGGAGGCATTGGATGCTCTGGATGGCCGCTGGGGTGAGGAGAGAGGTGAGGAAGAGAGAGGAAGGGGCTGTCCAGAGAGAGAAAGTGGGGTTTTACCCATCCAATAATTGTGTTGTGGTCTTGCCATTGTTACTGGAGGTGAAAGGGGTCTAGGAGGAGCTGTGGTAAAAAGTTGAGCTCAAGGAGAATAGTTTTAATGGTCAAAATGGGGACTTTTGAAAAGTGGCAGAAGGTGTTTGACAAAGGTTTTAGCAATCAAATGACTTCCAAATGCCATGAGGCTCCACAGGGTGGAATGACACATATAATTAGAGCCCTCCACCAATTTGGAGCTTATTTGGGCAAAGTTGCCAATGCAACTTTTGTAAACCCTAGAAATGAGCAGAAATAGACTTGTGTAGATCTCGTTGAGCATAACACTTCTCCTTGATGCACTACTTGGTGTAGTGTTCTCATTTTGTCATGTGAACATGCTCACAAAAGTTGGGGTTAAGGGGAGAAAGTTGGTAGTACAAACTTGTTCAAATATGATCCTGGTCAGAGAGGGTTTTGGGGCATTTTGGTGAACCAAAATGACTTTAATTGACATGAGGCTTTGCAAGGTGATCACAATATGCACTTGTGACTTGCTGGATTTTTCTTGGATTTTTATGAAAATATTTCCTGTAGAAATATTTCAAATCCTTGAAATGGGCAGAAATGGTTTTGGGAGGTTTTGTCCACTATTTTGATCATGACCATATGTTGAAACTCTTATATATGGAAAATATATGTCCACTGAGTTTCCCTGATTTTTGTCAAATATTTTTGAAACAATAAAATAATTTTTCCCTATTAAAGACCATTTCTGGCCTTAAGAAAAAGCTTTTAAATAAAATAGGAAAATAGCTTTTAAAATTATATTTTTGTGGTTTATGGGAGTCCTACATCTAATAGGATTCAAATATACCTTTTGAAAGATTTTTCACACCCCAAATCTAGCACATGCAGTGCAATCCTCAATTCAGGGGTTTTTGGAAAAACTAATTTTTGAAAATACTTTTTGGCCAAATTATTTTTGTAAGAAAATACTATATTGCTCTATACACATGGCATGGTCATTGGGCAGAAGTTTAGGGCAAGGAGATGAAGTATACAAGGTGGAGTTGTGTTGACTTTGAAGAGCACTTGAAAATCACAGAGAGAAAACTATCTCCAAAATAAAAAGGCCAAATAATGCAAAAGTTTTGTTGGTCCAATTTTTTCATGCTTTATTAATGCAAATGAAATGTTACAAAATGCAGGGTGTGACAAACAGTCTCATTCCAGATCGGATTCAGTGGACTGCGGGCGGCGGTGATCACTACTCGGCAAACGCGGCCTACCGCATCTTCTTTTAGTCCAGGCCGAGTACGAGTGATGACAAGGTGATCTGGAAAAGCTGGGCGCCAGGATCTGCCAAGGTGTTCTCATGGCTCATGTTCAGGAACAGGATCTGGTGCAACCATCGGCTGCAAAAGCGAGGCTGGCCAAATGGATATTTCTGCAGCCTCTGTCTCCGAAGCCTGGAGTCGGCGGTTCATCTCTTCTGGGAGTGCCCGTTCTCCCGCCAAATCTGGGCAACTTTCTCCGTCGGAACTGGCTGCAAGGAAATGGTCACCGCCAAATTGCCGCTCCACTCTACAATGCAGCACTGCCTGCAAATGATACGTCGTACGCCAGCAGGGCGCGAAAGGGCTTTAGAACGATGCTCATTTTGATCGCCTGGAACTTATGGAAGGAGAGAAATGCATGCGTCTTCAGGGAAAAGCTACCATGCTGCAATGACGTCGCCCGCGCCATCAGGCTGGATTGCGAGCAGTGGAGCGCCACCGGTGCAGCCTGCCTAGAGCCCCCGTTCGGGGTCTATCCTGCGAGATAGCACCTCCACGATCGCTCCTTGTGAGCTCTAGTTTTCTCTTTCCTATTTTTTCTCTCCTTTTTCAACCATGATCACTTGATCCTCCATGTATTTCTCGCTGCTTTCTCCTAAATCAATGAAGCCGGCCAATCCGGGTCTTTCAAAAAAATCCTCCCGTGTTCGGGGTGAAATGAGGCTTCTGCTGAGTTCCTGAGTTGTACCTTCCTTGTCCATACTTCCTCTTGCGGCTCTCAATCTGCTGCTGCTTCCCTTCTATCATAAGAGCCTTATCTTCCAACTCCTGGTAGTTGTTAAATGTTACCACCATCAACTGCATGCTCATCTCATCATTCAGCCCTTCCATAAACTTCTCCTGCTTCGCGGCATCTGTGGCCACATCATCAGGGGCATAACGAGATAGCTTACTAAACTCATCCACGTACTGAGCCACAGTACGATTTCCCTGGCGCAAGTTGTGAAACTCACGCTTCTTCATGCTCATAGCTCCAGTTGAGACATGGGCTGTGCGGAATGCTTGTTAAAACTGATCCCATGTGATATTGGCTATGGGGAAAGTGGTTGTGTAATTCTACCACCATGATGCTACTGATCCATCCAATTGGTGTGCGGCAAAACGCACCATCTCAGCATTAGTGCAACCTGTGGTGGTCAACTCCCTTCCAATCTTGCGTAACCGGTCATCAGCAACTATTGGCTCGGTGCTACTGGAAAATACCAGCGGCTGCAACCTCAGAAAGTGGGATAAGTTGTCAATTGGTGGTGGTGGTGGAGGGTTGTTGTTGCCTTGGTTCTGAACTAATATCTGCATCAAGGCATTCTGCTGCTGGATCAGCTGGGTGATCTTCGGTGGGAAAAAAATCATGTATCACGTCTCGGAGGCATCTGATGGGTGTAGAGGGGAGAGATTAGAATAGAATGAGGTCTAGTGAGAAAGCACTACCCATATGCTCATGAGACAAACACAATCATTTCATATCACTCAATCAATCAAGCAAGGACATACAATCAGTCTAGAACTAATGTCACAACCCTAGCTAAGCCTTTGCTTGTCCTTGCATGATCATCATGTCATCATGTTTAAGTTTCAAATAAACTTGAAATGGGGATTGTTTAAACCCTAGCATCAAAGGAATTCACTAGGTTCAACTAAAATATTCTCAGTGAATCCAAATGGCTTTTAAAAATGTTCATCATTTCTGGAAAATGCTAGAAGCAATAACCAGAGGTGTTGCACATATTTCCATGACATATTTGGGCTCTGAATTAAATCATATACTATTTGCATTTGGGCATATAAATGCTATTAAATATTTTAAATGCTCAGATAATCATAAACTAAAATGTTTGTTGTTTCCTATATTCCAAACAGTGGCATTGAGCAGTTTCATGATTTTTGGATCTGTTTAAGTATTTTTAATAAAGCCCTAAGGACTACAGAATAATAGAAAACATAAACTAAAATAGGAAAAGCAGAGAGAAGATACCTTACAGGCGCTTACTGCCTGCCCAAGACGGCCCAGCCCACTGGCCTGGTTCCAGTCGTCGCCTACCTCTGCCAGTAGGCAGAGGAGGGACACCGCGATAGCGCCGAGCTCGCCATGCCTCCTCCTACTTGCCGCCGACCTCCTGGAGCTGGCCGGAGACGCCA
Organism: Aegilops bicornis; assembly: GCA_021605145.1. Lineage (NCBI taxonomy): Eukaryota > Viridiplantae > Streptophyta > Magnoliopsida > Poales > Poaceae > Aegilops > Aegilops bicornis. The sequence goes on along the minus strand of CM038670.1, from coordinate 230,678,449 downwards.
CGCATCCCCCAAGCCCTCTCACACCTCCCCCCATGCTCATCCCCTCCCCTATCCCTCTCGCGCACACCCACCTGAGCGCAGCCGCAGCCGCCGCTCGCCGTAGGCATGACCACCGGGCACCCCACGCCTTGCCGAAGTTCTCAGAAGCTCCGCCTCGACCCCCTCTTCCTCCCCACCGAGCCACGCCCCGCCGGAAGCCCTGAAACATCGTCCCCGACCTCATCTTCAACCTCTGACCGTCGGCGAACTCACCGGGGATTCGTGAGCTCCAGCCCCTCCCCGGCTTCAGCGTTGCCTCTGCTGGATTCACCGTGAGCCCCTGGCCTTTTCCCCTCTCTCCCTGTGCTCGTCCGTGCCTTATAACCACTGTGGCCGTCGGAGCCGACCATGTCGCCACCGCGACTACGACCGTGCAAGCACGCGTCCGAGCCCACCATTGCACTCGCTGCACTCCCGCGAGTCGATCACGACCATCTACGGCTCCGCACATGCCCCGCAACGCGCAAACCACCGTTGGCCGAACTCCGTCCGCCACCGCGAGCTCGCTTCCGACGAGCTCGGTCCACCCCATCTGCTCCCGCCTGCCCCGTTAGATGCGCCACATCGCCAGCCTCAGAGAGCCAAGAACTCACGGGGATTCGTGAGCTCAGCCCCTCCCGGCCGCGTTGCCTCTCGCTGGATTCACCGTGAGCCCCGCCCTTTTCCCGCTCTCCCTGCAGGCTCGTCGCCGCCTTTTATAACCACCGTGGCCGTCGGAGCCGACAGCTCCTCGCCGCCGGACATATCGCCACCGCGACTACGACCGTGCAAGCACGCGTCCAAGCCCACCGTTGCACTCGTTGCACTCCCGCGAGTCGATCACGGCCATCTACGGCTCCGGACATGCCCCGCAACGCGCAAACCGCCTTTGGCCGAACTCCGGCCGCCGCCGCGAGCTCTCTTCCGACGAGCTCGGTCCACCCCAGCTGCTCCTGCCTGCCCCGTTAGATGCACGCGATCGCGAGCTCCCCGTAGAGCCTCTCCGCCGCTCATTTGGTCGCCTGAGCTGCGATTCCGAGCACCTCCGCCGTCTCTGCCGTCGCCGGCGACGAGCCGTGGACCAAGTCCGGCGGGTTTGACCCTGTTTGACCGGGGTTTGACTTCCCCCCTAACCCACTGACGTGTGGGCCGCCCTTGTTTATTATTAGTTAGGTTAGTTTAGCGCTAATTAACCTAGATTAGTGCTGAACCTAACACTAACTAACTCTGTTAAGTTAGTTATGACATTGACACGTGGGTCCCCCAGGTCAGGTTTGACCTGGCGACCCGATTAACCTCTTGACGTCACACCTATGTCATCTTGTGTGACAAAAGCATTTTCTGGATTTAAGTTTATCCAGGAAATTCTAGTAAATAGTGCTAACTTCTAAAAATCATAGAAAATCAACCGTAACTCCAAATGAGATAAATTATATATGAAAAATGATGAGAAAAATCCAATCTATCCATCTGTACTATTTTCGTGCATGATAGGACAACTTAGGGCTGCTGTTCAGGCCAAATCTTATAATGGCATTTAAACCTTCACATATAGAGTTTGAATTTGAACCTAGGGTTCAAACCAACTTCATTTAACCTGCTGCTAGTTGCATTAGCTCAAACCACAACATATTGCCATGTCATGATCATGCATCATATTGTGCATTACATTGATTGTGTTTCCTTCTGTGTTGCCGGTATTTGTCCCCTCTCGATAGACGTGATACCGACGATGAGATCGATGAGACCGATGAAGAGCTATACTATCTTCAGAAGTGTCAGGCAAGCAAAACCCCCTTGTTCATTCCGGTACAATCCTACTCTCTTGCACCTGCTCTCTTTTACTGCATTAGGGCAACAACGACTCATGTGTTACTTGCTGCGGTAGCTGAACCCCTTTATCCTCTGCATGACTTGTCATTGCCACAATAAATAGATGAAACCCACTAGCATGAGTAGGAGTTGTTTGAGCCCTGTTATGCCTACTCATTCATGCTTGTTTGTCACGCCTGCTACTGCTTAGAGTTGAGTCAGGTCTGATTCATCGGGGATGAATCGGAGGTGTGTAAACATGTCCTACTATGTGTGAGCTAAGTGTGTGAATACGATTTGGTAAAGGTAGCGGTGAGAGGCCATGTAGGAGTACATGGTGGGTTGTCTCATTGAAGCTGTCCTCAGGAACTGAGTTCTGTGTTTGTGATCCATGAAACAGCTACTACTATGCATTGGGCCCTGAAATATGACCCCGCTCGACTTCTTAATCACCCTTGTCCTCTGTCCAGGAATTGCAACTAGTTTCTGGTGTTTGTAGTATGCTGGAGGCCGTGCTCTGCGCTGACCGGAGGGGTGGGCTGTGATGCGGTAGGCATGTGGCACGGTGTACCGAGCACCCGTTTGGTGTCTCGGGAACCCTGCACACATCATTCGGGGCCGTATGTGGAAACTTCGGCCGGACTCCCTGCGGATGGAACCTGAATAGGCAATAAACCTGGACTAGAGACTTGAGTGTTTAGGTAGGTCGTGGTCTACACCCACGTCCGCTTTCGCTTGAAGTCTGCCGAGCACATGTCGTGTGCAGACGCTAAGTGGTGGAAACATGTATGAAGAAGTACACCCCTGCAGGGTTAACATCATCTATTCGAATAGCCGTGTCCGTGGTAAAGGACCTCTGGGTTGCCTATAACAGTTCATAGACAAGTGAAAGTGGATACTCTTAAATGCGCAATATAAGCGTGAGTGCTATGGATGGCGTTCTTGTAGGGAGACGGGAGCGGATCCATAGTGGTGTATTGATATGGTGAATATGTGGACTCGTGTGCGCCACCTCAAAAGAGTTACTTGCAGTCGTAGTTCAAGATAGCCACCGAGTCAAAGCTGGCTTGCTGCAGCTAAACTCCACCACCCCCTTTGTTCATAATGATGCATATGTAGTTAGTTATGATGTAAGTCTTGCTGGGTACATTTGTACTCATGTTTTCCTATTTTATGTTTTTGCAGAGAGACGTCAGTCTCGCTAGTAGTTCCGCATGGACTTGACGTTTAGCTTGTTACCTCAGCTACGATCTTGTGCTCTCGGCAGGATCCGGTAGATAGTCAGGCTTCTCAGCCTTTTTCATTTGTAGATGTCTGTACTCAGACATGTTAAGCTTCCGCATGTGTTTTGACTTGTATGCTCTGAATGTTGGGTCATGAGACCCATGTTTGTAATATCTCGCTCCTCGGAGCCTAATGAATAAATATTTTAGTCGTAGAGTTATGTTGTGATGCCATGTTGTATTTACACATATCGAGCATATTGTGTGTATAATTGAAATGCTTGGTATGTGTGGGATCCGACAACCTAGTTGTTTATCCTTGCTAGCCTCTTATGGGGAAATGAAGTCTTGTGCTTCCATGAGCCATAGTAGTCCGCTTCAACCGGTTCACGTAGTCACCGCTAGCCCAAAGACTACCGCTTGGAACACTTGACTGGCGGCATGTGAGTCACCGTTCGTGGTTCTGCCCTTCGGGAAATGTCACGCAGTGACATCCAGAGTCCTGCCTACCTCATGTACCCGGGTTCCCGGAGTCCTCATAGCTAAAGTGCTACAACCCGGATTCACATGCTGCTGACTGACTTGCTCGATGTTGATTCATGTATGCCTGTCCCTATAAGTTAGTGCCACTTTGGGTTCACGGCTAGTCATGTCGGCCCGGGTTCTCTATCATATGGATGCTAGCGACACTATCATATATGTGAGCCAAAAGGCGCAAACGGTCCCGGGCCATGGTAAGGCGACACCCGTGGGAATACCGTGTGTGAGGCCGCAAAGTGATATGAGTTGTTACCGGCTAGATCGATGTGACTTGGAATCGGGGTCCTGACAGCTTTGGTATCAGAGCCTGACTTCCTATAGGATTACCAAGCCAAACTGGTCGAAGTTGAGTCTAGAAATTCTTTAGTTATATAAGGGAACTGATTGTGGGATGGAACGTAAGGCTCTTTTTACTCCTTTACCTTATGCCTTCTGATCTGAGTCATCTTATCTTTTCTACGAGGTTAAGGAACTAGGCTTTCTCTTCTTTCTATCAAGATCACATGTTACTAATCCATAGACTTATAAGATTGGTGAATTCAAGCCTCAGTTCAGTTCCTACTATCTCCGTGTATTCATAGTTGATCTCAGAACCTTGATATTATGATGATCGAGTGGTTATGCCACCATTTTTGTAGCATGTCTCAAATCTTTTCGAGCATTTACAGCCGTTATCTTTGTCAAAGTCATCGAGTGTTTCTAAAATAGTCTGATGCATTTGCAAATCCCTTCTTACCGTTCCGAAGTTCCTTTGTGCCAGTTCAACCACACTAGCTAGTGTGTTGAGGTACTTCATTGCCTCGGCATTTATGTTGGAGCTATTATTATGACCCTAGGTGTCTAGAGTATCACCTAGTAATCTAGCCATGTTTTGTGTTTCCAGTGTGATCATTCTGACCATCATTCTCAAAAGCATCCCGTGATGCCATTTAGTAGTAGGTATTCTATTCTTGGGTTCTTGACCCAAGATTCACTCTACTTACCTTGTGTTGATAGTGTTGCTCATACCTTTAGGATATTAGTAACTTCTGCGATAGTCCTCGAGGTCCGTGGTATTTCCTTCTTCCAAATACCATGAACTGCTTATGGCAGAAGTTCTTTTGAACCAAAAGATCACAACCAGAGTGCTCTTGACGAGTTCTTGATTTTATGATGTGACTCTGTTAGTTCTACCTTCTCTGCATGGGTTATCCGGAAGAAACCTGTTGAACTTGATTCGACATACTAATCTATGCATCCACAACTCAGAAAATCATATGTTCTTTGAGTTGTCTCTCATTAGTTGTTTTCTGACCTCTGTCTATCAATTTGTAGTCAGGAGTAGTCGTGCACTCGTGTTCTCGATGCCTATTGCTCTTGTGGTTCGTCAAGCCATTCTATTCCAGAATTACTAGGAGAAACAAACTCCAGTACCTCTCCATATCCAGGATTGGGTCAAAGCAATTGTAATCCGCAAATCAAATGCCAATCCAGCTTTTGATTCTGTTCTACCTTGGAGTATTACCATCTTTATATCAAGAATGTCATGGGAACTGCACACCATCCTATGAACTCTTCATACAGTGATACTTTATGCCATCATTGTTCATTCCTCGGTCCCCGTGTTATTGTAACCGGAACACCGACAAGTGCATCGTGATGCGTGAAATCTATACTCCTAGCAACTCCGTTGCTTGGTAGTTAAATGGAAAATGACCTCATTCTTAGCGTGTTGATTTTTGAATCATCACCCTAAGGTTGATCGTGCTACCTAGCCTTATTTCCATTGCACTTTTCGATCAATAAGTTAGGATAGTGCCAATCCTTGCTTATTTGATCATGTCGTCATGCCTGAGAAGCAAGATTGTTCTCGAGCTTAGTGACATATTGGTGGTTCGTGATTTTCCGAAGATCTTCTCGGAAGTATTACCTGGTTGTCACCTGACCGCTATGTTGGTTTTGTGATCAAGTTGGTTTTCTTATAAATCACCCCTTCTCCAAGAATCTGTGTTGGATACCCCTGAGCTAGTTGGTTAAGCTAAACAACAACTTGGAGAGTTGGAAGATAAAGCTTTGCCTTACTTAGTTCATTCTAAAAGAATATCTTTTGAGCGTGTGTGTTGAAGAAAGATGATATCTTCATTGATTGATCCTCGTGATCAATTGTTGGATTTATTGTCTTGTCCAAACCTTGACTTGAGTATGGGCTATCGTCAAGTCAAATCAGAACCAATGATGTTCGTAATGTTGTCTTACTCGTGGTTTATCCCTCGAGCATACACCATTACATCTTTTGGTCTGACCAATGCTATCACCATGTTCACATGATGGTGGAAGTCCAGTGATATGGAAATTCCGATGAGTTGTTGTTGAGCCCATCAACAGCATTTTGTCTCCCCTGTGACTCATGTTGAACATCAACTTAGTGTTAGAAACTTTGTAAGAAATGCCTTCATGTTCCGTTCATGATGCCTATCCTTGGATGGAAGAAGTGACTTCCTCGAATTCATGTGCATTTGGTGCAAGTTGCCTCCGTGAGTTCGAGAAAGATTGTTTTTGTTTCCTCTGGTACCATCCCAAGTCAGTTATGCATGTGCGAATGTATTCTATGGTTTGGTAGATTAATTACCTCCACTCCATATGTATTCCCTAGCACACCAAGCCACTGACTGATTTGTTCAAGGAAAAGAAGCTCCTTCTTAAGAGCAAGACTTATACAAGGACTTCGATATCCTCGATGATGGTTCCCCACCTGAACTCGATAGTGTTTTATTATAAGACTACTATGTGGTCATTCTTGTCTTGGACAACATGCTCACATGTATGTAGCAGAACCAGCTCGTGTTTTGGAGCTTGCTATCGTAGTTCATTCCTGAGAATCTCGCGACGTCATCTCGTCGATTTGTGTTGCAAACTTTCTTTTCCAAACATGTTGTCTGAAATATTCCGTTACCAACCAGATCTGAATCTCCGGCAGATATGATGGTTGGAACTTCTCCAAGATCTATGATGTAGGTCCCGACAAGGTTGATGTTCTGGCCGACACACCTAGCCGGAAGATCTATCATTGTAGTATCTTGATTGAGCTTTTTGACCATCTTCTCCATGAGGATTTAGTGCAACTTATTCTAGAAGTTGTTCCTTATGGATCCTTGTGCTCCCAGTTTCTTCAATTATACTAGAACCATTCAACAGTGGAATCACTCTCGTCTGTTGAGTTTCTCCCCAGTTACTAGAATCATTCCCAACATTTGTATTTTTGCTCCCAGCTTGCACTGCCATTGCGCCATCCCCTATGGACTACCTTTCTCAGTAATTACTGATTAGGATCATCTTCAAAGTGGTCCTACCACAGATTCCATCCATTTCCGATGATAAGAAAAAACCATTCCTCGCGTTGTCTTCAACAAGGTAGACCACATCATCCATTCTAGTCCGGTTATGCCATCCTTTCGTACCCCGCCAAATGATTGTTGGTGAAATTGCCTCAGTTTGGTATAGAGAATTTCAATATTTTCTAAATCAAAAGTAATTCTTTTTTCCACTTAAGGCATGATTCTGCGGGTCACCCTCCTCCGAGATGTCTCGTTTTGGTGTCATGGCAACTCAACTCCTTGCTATGTTGGCAACCGTTCACCACCCTCTTAGGTGTGGAATTGTTGTCTACCTAGTGAGCCCTCGTCATCTGTTCCACTCCATCCCTCTAGATGTGTGCTTCGTGTCTTAGTTCGGGAGATGTTGCTATGTCTCATTCCGTGAGTTGATCCTGAGTTGTTCGATCTTCAAGAAGATCGGTCCTTCCAGAGTTTCCTTTCCTCTCGTTGTCATGTTGGCTGGAGTTCTCAGAGCAAGACGTCAAGATCAATGTGATGCAATGTATCAGTATCTTCGAGAAGGGCAATTAGATCGAGAAGACTGTGATAGTTTTGTGCCCCCTCTGTCTTCTTACCTCTAGACTTGAATCTCGGGACGAGATTCTTGTTTAGTGGGGGTGAGTTGTCACAACCCTAGCTTAGCCTTTGCTTGTCCTTGCATGATCATCATGTCATCATGTTTAAGTTTCAAATGAACTTGAAATGGGGATTGTTTAAACCCTAGCATCAAAGGAATTCACTAGGTTCAACTAAAATATTCTCAGTGAATCCAAATGGCTTTCAAAAATGTTCATCATTTCTGGAAAATGCTAGAAGCAATAACCAGAGGTGTTGCACATTTTTCCATGACATATTTGGGCTCTGAATTAAATCATAGAGTATTTGCATTTGGGCATATAAATGCTATTAAATATTTTAAATGCTCAAATAATCATAAACTAAAATGTTTGCTGTTGCTTATATTCCAAACAGTGGCATTGAGCAGTTTCATGATGTTTGGATCTGTTTAAGTATTTTTAATAAAGCCCTAAGGACTACGAGAGAAGATACCTTACCTGGCGCTTACCTGGCCTGGCCCAGCACGGCCCAGCCCACTAGCCTGGTGCCAGTCGTCGCCTACCTCTGCCAGTAGGCAGAGGAGGGACACCGCGACACCGCCGAGCTCGCCACGCCTCCTCACCTTGCCGCCGATCACTGAGCTGGCCGGAGACGCCACTCACACACCAGCCCTCTCCTCCTCCCCCGTGCTCATCCCCTACCTGTCCCTCTCGCGTGCACCCACCCGAGCGCAGCCGCAGCTGGCCGTAGCCATGACCACCGGTCACCCCACGCCTCGCCGAAGCGCTCAGAAGCTCCGCCTCAACCCCCTCTTCCTCCCCACCGAGCCACACCCCACTGGAAGCCCTGCAACGTCGTTCCAGACCTCATCTTAAACCTCTGACCGCCGAAGAACTCACCGGGGATTCGTGAGCTCCAGCCCCTCCCCGGCTTCGCCGTTGCCTCTGCTGGATTCACCGTGAGCCCCTGCCCTTTTCCCCGCTCTCCCCGTGCTCGTCCGCGCCTTATAACCACCGTGGCCGTCGGAGCCGACAGCTCCTCACCGCCGGACATATCGCCACCGCGACTACGACCGTGCAAGCACGCGTCCAAGCCCACCGTTGCACTCGTTGCACTCCCGCGAGTCGATCACGGCCATCTACGGCTCCGGACATGCCCGCAACGCGAAACCGCCTTTGGCGAACTCCGGCCGCCGCGTAGCTCTCTTCCGACGAGCTCGGCCCACCCGGCTGCTCCCTTTGCCCGTTAGATGCACGCGATCGCGAAGCTCCGTGAAACCTCTCCGCCGCTCATTTGGTCGCCTGAGCTGCGATTCCGAGCACCTCCGCCGTCTCTGCCGTCGCCGGCGACGAGCCGTGGACCAAGTCCGGCGGGTTTGACCCCGTTTGACCGGGGATTGACTTCCCCCCTAACCCACTGACGTGTGGGCCACCTTTGTTAATTATTAGTTAGGTTAGTTTAGCGCTAATTAACCTAGATTAGTGCTGAACCTAATACTAACTAACTCTGTTAAGTTAGTTATGACATTGACACGTGGGTACCACAGGTCAGGTTTGACCTGGCTGACCCAGTTGACCTGCTGACATCACACCTATGTCAAGCTGACGCAGCAAAGCATTTTCTGGATTTAAGTTTATCCAGGAAATTCCAGAAAATAGTGCTAACTTCTAAAAATCATAGAAAATCAACCGTAACTCCAAATGAGATAAATTATATATGGAAAATGATAAGAAAAATCCAATCTATCCATATGTACCATTTTCATGCATGATAGGACAACTTAGGGCTGCTGTTTAGGCCAAATATTATATTGGCATTTAAACCTTCACATATGGAGTTTGAATTTGAACCTAGGGTTCAAACGAACTTCATTTAACCTGCTGCTAGTTGCATTAGCTCAACCCACAACATATTGCCATGTCATGATCATGCATCATATTGTGCATTGCATTGATTGTGTTTCCTTCGTATTGCGTATTTGTCCCCTCTCGATAGACGTGATACCGACGATGAGATCGATGACACCGATAAAGAGCTATACTATCTTCAGAAGTGCCACGCAAGCAAAACCCCCTTGTTCATTCTGATACAATCCTACTCTCTCGCTCCTGCTCTCTTTTACTGCATTAGGGCAACAACGACTCATGTGTTACTTGCTGCGGTAGCTGAATCCCTTTATCCTCTGCATGACCTGTCATTGCCATAGTAAATAGATGAAACCCACTAGCATGAGTAGGAGTTGTTTGAGCCCTGTTGTGCCTACTCATTCATGCTTGTTTGTCATGCCTACTACTACTTAGAGTTGAGTCAGGTCTGATTCATCGGGGATGAATCGGAGGTGTGTAAACATGTCCTACTGTGTGTGAGCTAAGTGTGTGAATACGATTTGGTAAAGGTAGCGGTGAGAGGCCATATAGGAGTACATGGTGGGTTGTCTCATTGAAGCCGTCCTCAGGAACTGAGTTCTGTGTTTGTGATCCATGAAAGAGCTACTACCATGCATTGGGCCCTGAAATATGACCCTGCTCGACTTCTTAATCACCCTTGTCCTCTGTCCAGGAGTTGCAAGTAGTTTCTGGTATTTGTAGTATGCTGGAGGCCGTGTGCAGCGCTGACCGGAGGGGTGGGCTGTGATGCGGTAGGCATATGGCACGGTGTACCGGGCGCCCGTTTGGTGTCTCGGGAACCCTGCACACATCGTTCGGGGCCATATGTGGAAACTTCGGCCGGACTCCCTGCGGATGGAACCTGGACTAGAGACATGAGTGTTTAGGTAGGTCGTGGTCTACACCCATGTCGGCTTTCGCTTGAAGTCTGCCGAGCACATGTCGTGTGCAGACGCTAAGTGGTGGAAACATGTATGAAGAAGTACACCCCTGCAGGGTTAACATCATCTATTCGAATAGCCGTGTCCGCGGTAAAGGACTTCCGGGTTGCCTATAACAGTTCATAGACAAGTGAAAGTGGATACTCTAAAATGCGCAAGATAAGCATGAGTACTATGGATGGCGTTCTTGTAGGGAGACGGGAGCGGATCCATAGTGGTGTATTGATATGGTGAATATGTGGACTCGTGTGCGCCACCTCAAAAGAGTTACTTGCAGTCGTAGTTCAAGATAGCCACCGAGTCAAAGCTGGCTTGCTGCAGTTAAACTCCACCACCCCCTTTGTTGGTAATGATGCATATGTACTTAGTTCTGATGTAAGTCTTGCTGGGTACATTTGTACTCACGTTTGCCGATTTTATGTTTTTGCAGACAGACGTTGGTCTCACTAGTAGTTCCGCGTGGACTGCGACGTTTAGCTTGTTACCTCAGCTACGATCTTGTGCTCTCGGCAGGATCCGGTAGATAGTCAGGCTTCTCAGCCTTTTTCATTTGTAGATGTCTGTACTCAGACATGTTAAGCTTCCGAATGTGTTTTGACTTGTCTGCTCTGAATGTTGGGTCCTGAGACCCATGTTTGTAATATCTCGCTCCTCGGAGCCTAATGAATAAATATTTGAGTCGTAGAGTTATGTCGTGATGCCATGTTGTATTTACACATATCGAGCATATTGTGTGTATGTTTGAAATGATTGGTATGTGTGGGATCCGACAACCTAGTTGTTTATCCTTGGTAGCCTCTCTTATGGGGAAATGAAGTCTTGTGCTTCCATGAGCCATAGTAGTCCGCTACAGCCCGGTTCACCAGAGTCCTGCTAGCCCAAAGACTACTTGCTCCTAACACTTGACTGGCCGGCATGTGATTCACTTCATTCCTGTGGTCTGTCCCTTCGGGAAATGTCAAGCGGTGACATCCGGAGTCTGCCTAACTGCTACTGACCGGGTTCCCGGAGTCCTGTTAGCCCAGTGCTACAGCCAGGATTCACACGCTGCTGACCAACATGCTCGATGTTGATTCATGTATGCCTGTCCCTATAAGTTAGTGCCACTTTGGGTTCACGACTAGTCATGTCGGCCCGGGTTCTCTGTCATATGGATGCTAGCGACACTATCATATACATGAGCCAAAAGGTGCAAACGATCCTGGGCCATGGTAATGCGACACCCGTGGGAATACCGTGCGTGAGGCCCAAAGTGATATGAGGTGTTACCGGCTAGATCGATGTGACTTGAATCGGGGTCCTGACAACTAACGTTAAAAGTGCTCGGACTACTACTATATACATGGGGGAAAACTACTGATCATATGGTGGTCATCTAAAAATATTGATCGGTGGAAGATTCCATGATATCCGCTCTAGCTTCGTCTTCATAGTCATCATCGCTACTGTCAGGGTCGGAGTCGGTGTCGTTGATGATGATGTAGTCTTCAGAACGAATTTCCTTGGGTTCATCGTCTTCTCCTCCTGGCGCGGGGTCTCCCAAGAATACTACTATCTTCCTTGTTAGATCGTCATTCTTCTCCACGAGTATCATCATTTCCTCCTCATATCCATCGCGTGTAGACTTGAGTTCCTCTTCTAGCTCTATGATCCTAGTCATCGCCTCCTTCAAATCTAACATGCTTGAGCACATCTGGTTCTCCTGCCATTGAATGTGCTGGTTTAACTCCTGGATGAAAGCTGCAATGGACCTGTCCGTCCTGGTGTTGATCATCTCCCATTGCTCATCTCGGTGCCCACATATCTGGTAGATAGTATCCTTGAGATCCTGTTTGTAGATTTCTCCAATACGTCCCATAGTAATGTGGGCTGCCATGCTCTTGCCTAGGCTCCAGGTGGGTGCATCAAAGGAAAACTCTATTGGCTCAGTGACTGGCGTGAATGTCCTTCCTGGAACTTGAAATCGAATTATCCAACGCTCCTCTTCTGGTAAAGTGGCGATGTAGGTACCGGTGAAGCTTGGTATTCTGATGTCCAGGTATCTAGTGACTTCCTTCAAGTGTCGTCCAAAGGGTGTGTCTTCATCCGGTTGTGCAAACTTGTTCCTTGAGTCCGCCATCCTAAAGAATAGAAAATGGGGAGAAGTCAGAAATGAGTAGAGAAGAGTGACCTATGGCCTTTCTTAGTGGTCGTGTCATACATTTAGCGTGTGCTCTAATACCATCTTGTAGCGACCCGACCTCAGACGGTCAAGTCTCTATGCTTAGTGTCATCCTTGGATCGATAATGCTGACACATACAGTACTCGAAGGATTTATAACAGAGTAGCAATCACACACTTATTACATCGAATGTCTCCAAAGAGTACTTATTACAATAAATATGGCTTAAGGCCATCTAAATAAGATAATAGCGGAAGGCTTGGAAGGTAAAGCGAGTCCATCAACTCCAACGGCATAGCTGAGTGCATGAGAAACGACCTAGCGCATCTTACTTCTCGTCTGAAAAGTCTGCAACATGATATGTTGCAGCCCGAGAATGGGTCAGCACATGGAATATGCTGGCAATATAACAGTAGAGCAATGAATAGATAAATGCTATCACTACATGCATATATGGCTGGTGGAGGCTCTATTGTTATATTGTTTTGCGAAAAGCCAATTTTTCCCTACAACAAAGGAATAAATTTTATTTAACTATCATGGTGGTTGAAACATCATTGAGAAGGTTCCTCCAACTCAATCCCAATTAAAGTAATCTTTTAACCCAACAAATTAATTTAGAGTGATGAGATCAAATCAATAACTCAAGTACCAGATATTCAAAATTGTCCATAACCGGGGACACGGCTAACCATGATTAGTTTATACACTCTGCAGAGGTTTGCGCACTTTTCCCCACAAGACTCGATCTCCTCCGTTGGATTTCTCACACTACCTGGTGTTTGAGAAACGGATGACCGAGACACAGTCTTTCAAAAGCATGAGCTCTTTACTCTGGGTGGACAGTTACACCTACTTTCCCTCTACATCTGCTAGCCCACCACTGAAAGAGGTCACACAACATACTCAACTATGCCAGAGCCCATAATGGCTTGTGGCTGCACATGTAAGTTTCTAGCATGAATAATCTTATGATCCCTTTGAGCCTGGGTGGCGGACCGTAGGATGATCACACGGGTACTCCGGGATATCCTAGGATAACACTGGATTCTCCTGGTGCCCACAAGCAATCCACCCAGATGTGTACTAAAGTTGCCACCTTAAGTTGAACCATTAATTAACAATCTCACATCTGTCATGGATACACTCAAACCAAATCCACGTCTACGAGCATAGCATAGCAATATAAGCATAACGTAGAAGTAACTCCCAAGGGTTTGAAAATAAACAGGTAATAGGTTCTACCTCAGCAACTACTTCCCAAACCCACATGTTAAGAGATCCTACTCATGCAATGTGTGACGGTTGTATCTAATGCATAAAAACTGGGTAATAAAGGGGTATGATCAATGTGTTACTTGCCTTGCTGACGATCTGCAAATCCTAAAGACTCGTAGTAGCACGCTTCGCACTCCGGGAATTCTATCGCAAACAAACAATAGCATACATAAGCAATCAAGCAAAGATGCACGGGTAAACCTCAAATAAGAAGATCTAACCAGAAAGTTCAACTGAAGAACTCCGGTTGGCAAAAAGAATCAAATCAAACCGAGCAACGAAACTCAAACTGTGAAAGAAACAAGATTCGATTACTAATCTGGACTAAAGTCAAACTTTACAGTACCAAATTCTTGTTCAAGCTGGTTAAGCAGAAAGAGGGCTTCGAGACAAAGATCCAGGCGCTTGAATCGCCTGATTCCGATAAACGAGCGAAAATATAAACTAAAACGAAAATCGGGGAAGAAATCACGATCGAAAATAATCGCGGAAAAACCCTGGAAATAGAAAAACTGACGAACAGGCTAAGGAACGAAAGTTCGCTGTCCGCGACGAACAGACGAACAACGTTCGTTAAAACAAACATACGGACGAACGTCCGCTAAATAAATAAACCGATGGAAGAAAACCGATGTAATAAAAAAATGAGATCTAGGGTTTCGAAAGAAAACCGGTGGCGGTGGCGGCTACCTCCGGCGACGGACGGCGAGGCTGCGGCGGGACGGTGGTGCAGCGGCGGCGCTGCTCCGGCGGGTCGGGTGAGGGAGTCCTGGATTAGGGGGTATCCGGACAGCCGGACTGTGTACAACGTCTGGACTACTGAAGCGTGAAGATACAAGACTCAAGACTTCGGTCCGTGTCCGGATGGGACTTTCCTTGGCGTGGAAGGTAAGCTTGGCGATCCGGATATTTTATTCCTTCCTTGTAACCGACTCCATGTAAACCCTAGCCCTCTCTGTTGTCTATATAAACCGGAGAGGTTGGTCCTTAGAAGGCCGATCACAATTACAATCATACCATCATAGGCTAGCCCTTAGGGTTTAGCCACTACGATCTTGTGGTAGATCTACTCTTGTACTACCCATATCATCAATATTAATCAAGCAGGAAGTAGGGTTTTACCTCCATCGAGAGGGCCCGAACCTGGGTAAACATCTATGTCCCTTGCTTCCTGGTACCATCGGCTGGGCCTTGCAGATCGGGACCCCCGACCCGAGATCCGCCGGTTTTGACACCGACATTGGTGCTTTCATTGAGAGTCCCTCTGTGCCGTCGCCATCAGGCTCGATGGCCCCTTCAATCATTATCGATGACGCTGTCCAGGGCAAGACTTTCCTCCCAGGAGCACCGAACAGTCACGACCAGCACGACTTAGGCCTGCTGTCGGACAAAGCTCGGGGTATCATCCCCGCAGTACCCTCGGATCTAAATCCGGAGCATGCCGCGTCGCCTAGGGACGGAGGGCTGGACCCCAACCCATAGGCCGCACACTTATTGGCGATGGAGCCGAACACGAACCTTAGCTTTGCGGTGGCCTATGACTCCGGACCCCTGGATTCGTATCCGGATGTTGAGTCCGGTCTGCGCACTCCCGAGCCGGTCGAGCCAGGTTGGGCTCCGGTAATGGAGTTCACCCCCGCGGACATCTTCCAGCACTCGCCCTTTGGCGACATGCTGAACTCGTTGAAAACTCTCTCTTTGACAGAAATTTCTGGGCTAAACTATGTCTGGTTCGAGTGGGAAACAAGCGACGAAGAAATTCGTTGCCCACCCACCACCCACTTCAAAGCCACGGTCGATGATTTAACCGACATGCGACCGACTCAAGACATCGACGGTATGGACGACGATGCCGGAGAAGATTCGGAATCTACGGGGCGCAGGACTTCCCCCTCGTCACACGACATATAGATGGTGGATACGCCCAAAGAGGACAAAGGCGACAATCCGGACGGTAAAACCCCCGGACAAAAGCCAAAGCAACGGCGCAGGCGCCGTTCTAAGTCGACAAAGATAAAAATAGTGACAAGAGCACCAGAGGGATCGACACTACAATAAACTCCAAAGGCAACAACGACCATACGGACCCAGCGATAGAGCAGGACGAACCAGGTCACCCTGAACACAGTTCGGAGCAGACGCCCGAAGACAATGATCCCGACGGATGAGGTCATCAAAACAAAACAGCACAGAAAAATAGCCCGGATAATGATGAAAGCCCGAAAAAACACGTGGAACGAGATAACCTCCACAGAAAGCTTATGACCATCGCAAGAAGTGTAAAGAAGCAGAAGCAACTGCTCAAAGCCGCGCAAGAAACGCTCAACCGCAGATGGAATAAAGTGTTGGACACTGAAGAAAGATACGGCGATGATCGCCATACAAAGAGCTATCCAAAACGCAAGCTACTGCCATAATTTGACGACGAAGCTGCACCACTTCATAACCGCAACAAAGCGGCTACCGACGCCGCGCACGATCCACGTGAACACATGAATAAGAAAGCCGGTAGCGGCCAGGTCCATTTACGGATCCAAAGGACACACCCCGGCGAGGGACTATGGTCACCAAAACGATTACGTCAATCGAACACCAGTCCGGAGTAGACACCGGACACAACAACAGCCGACGGCATGCCAAAACACGTCTAGATACAGAGGGGCTGCTCACCCCCTGTGCTTCACCGATGAAGTACTGGACCATGAATTTCCATGCCAAAACTTGTGAACATAGAGGCATAGGACGGAACGACAGACCCAGGGGTCTGGATCGAGGACTTTATCCTGCACATACATATGGCTCGTGGGGATGACCTTCACGCCATCAAATACCTCCCCCTTAAACTAAAGGGACCAGCTCGGCACTGGTTGAAAAGTCTCCCCGAAAATTTAATCGGGAGCTGGGAGGAACTTGAGGACGCTTTCAGGGCCAATTTTAAAGGGACTTATGTCCGGCCTCCGGATGCTGATGAATTAAGCCACATAGTCCAACAGCCCGGAGAATCCGCCCGCAAGCTTTGGAACAGATTCCTCACTAAGAAAAATCAAATTGTTGATTGTCCGGATGCCGAAACCTTAGCGGCATTCAAACATAGCATCCGTGACGAGTGGCTCGCCAGATACCTCGGCCAAGAAAAGCCAAGGACAATGGCAGCCCTAACAAGCCTTATGACCCGCTTTGGCGCGGGAGAAGATAGCTGGCTAGCCCGTAAAGGCACTAGCGACCCAGCACATCCGAAATAAGGGATGGCAACGGGAAGCCAAGGCGTCATAAAAACAAACACTAGAACAAGGAAGAGAGCCCGGGTAACACGATGGTTAATGTCGGATTCAGGGGCTCTCAACCTAATCAGCAAAATAAGTCATCTAAAGGCAGCAAAGAGGGACCGTCCGGTCTGAATAGAGTCCTAGACAGACTTTGCCAAATTCATGGCACCCCTGTCAAACCTGCAAACCACACGCACAGAGAGTGCTGGGTCTTCAAGCAGGCCGACAAATTAAATGCTGAACACAAGGGAAGGGAAACACCAAGTGAAGACGAGGATGAACCTTGTCAGCCGAACATTGAAGGACAGAAAAATTCCCGCCAGAGGTTAAAATAGTGAACATGATCCACGCGACTCACACATCCAGGAGGAGGCACGAACGCGCGCATAGAGACGCGCTCGATATAGAGCCCATCGTACTCACACCTAACCACTGAATGCCCTATCCGATCACCTTCGATCACTTGGACGACCGAACTAGTATTCAGCACGGAGGATCAGAGGCCCTGGTGCTTGACCCAATAATCGACGGATACCATCTCACCCACGTCCTTATGGACGGTGGCAGCAGTCTCAATTTAATATATGAGGACACTATCCGCAGGATGGGGATAGACCCATCCAAAATTAACCAAAGCGACACCACCTTTGAAGGGGTGATACCAGGCGTCGAAGCCCACTAGGGCTCCATCGTCTTTGGAGGTAACATTCGGCACTCCAGGCAACTCCAGAAGCGAAGAGCTACTCTTCATCATTGCACCCTTCCAAAGCAACTATCATGCATTGCTGGGAAGAACGGCCTTCGCCCGTTTCAACGCATTGCCGCACTATGGCTACCTTACTCTCGAGATGCCCGGTCCACGTGGCGTCATCACCGTTAGCAGAACAACAGAGCGCTCATCACACGCAGAGGAACACGCGACGGCACTCACGGCCAGACTATAAGCGACCTCCAAAATATGACCGGTCGTTAAGACCAGGGACACGGTTAGACGAGTCTGGTGGCCTAGATCAAACCAGGGCACCATATATGTAATCCTATAGTGGATACCAGGGGCTATAATTTCCTAATAAAGCCCCACACTTGGCTCAACCTTATTGGCAGGCCAATGGCTTGCACTTTTATCCATCGCATACTTACGTTTACTCCCCTGCGAGTTCATCTTTTTTCATAGACAACGTTCGCGCGATACCCTTCCAGGATACGGCACAACGGAGACAAAGGCGCAGACGTGCAGCAGGGCCCCGTTCTACGGGTTTCTTTTTAGATTAAGCCCCTATGTAAACCTTTTCTATTGCCTCTTGTTGTTTAATCATCCCATGGGTTACATACCCACAGAGGATACTGCCGTTTTTGGCATCTCGCCACGACAGACTAACGCACGTACCTGGAAACACAGGGTTTATAATGAATGAGCATTCTTGAGCCCATTGACTATTATAAAGTCCGAATACCTTCGGGAGTGTTCGGCGTCACGAGTTTGGCCTTATATGCAGCAGCTCCGAATCATGTCTTGGGTCAAATGTTGGGTTTGACCGGCTCCTGGGTTTGCCGCCTTACGTTCCTTAATATCGGCTAAGGTGGCCAAAGGAGAACTACTGCGATTATGCCCTGGTTATTCCGGACGAGCACCTCGGTAGAGAAAGTTTAAACCGACCGTCGTGATACTGAGAGACTGTTCAACCACTCGAAGACTTATCGGAATCTTTAGGATTCCTCCGCATTAACGAAGGACCGTTGCCGGCCATGTACACATGCGCCCGTATTCGGATGCACGCGAAATGTACCAGGGGCTACATAGTAGCCCCAACATTAAATTCCCATGGCTAAGCGAAAGTGTTACAGCTATATAGTCTGGTTGCCTAGTTCGACGTGCGATCACCTCCTTCATGGACCAAGACGTTGGATCAAGTGTGATTATGCATATTTTTTGCAAACACCCCCGCATTGTTTGCGTGGGGGCTGAAGCCGACGACTGCTATCTTTCAGATTACACATGCATATATATATATATATATATGTATATATATATATATGTATATATATATATATATATATATATATATGTGTGTGTGTGTGTGTGTAAACGGCCGCACAGGGGACACAACAATACTTTCGGGCAAAAAGTATAAATATAGCCTTATAATCAAAATAACATTGTTCTTACAATAATTTGATTTATCACTCGAATAATACATTCTTGAGCACTTACGCCTCTATGAGGCGAGGCACCTTCTGTGACTGCGCCAAGTAGTGCTCGGCCGGATATTGGCCCCCCGCCGGATCTTGGGTCGCTATAATGGTGGCCTCCATATCCGTCCAATAGGCTTTAACGCGGGCAAGAGCCATTCGTGCACCCTCTATGCACGCCGATCTCCTCATGGCGTCGATTCGAGGCACGGCCCCAAGGAATTGCTGCACCAAGCCGAAGTAAATGTCCGGCTTAGACCCTTTCGGCCAAAGATGGTCTATCACAAACCGCATTGCAAGACCGGACAGCCTGTGAAGCTCCGCTACAGCAGCCATCTTATCACTTAACGGCAGCGGGCGAGTGGGAGCATTAAATTGCGACCAGAAAAGCTTCTCCACTTCCTTATCACCCTGTTCCTCAAAGAACTTGGCAGCGTCAGCCGTACTCTTCGCCAAATCCGCATACCCGTCCGCAGGACTCCAGCGCCCATCCAGGGGAGCGTACTTCGGATTGAAAAACTTCGTCCATAGCAAGTAGGAGCCTCCAGTCGCGATTTTACCGGCTTGTTGATGTTCCTCCCGTGCACCCCTGAGCGCGATACGTATTTCCTTGGTTGCCACCAAACTTTCCTTATGTTCATACCGGTCAGCGGCATTTTTCAACTCCACAGCCATTTCGGCTACCTTTTCCTCGCTCCGGCGATGAGCAGCCTGTTCGGCTCTCAATTCTTCAGCCGCCTTTAGGGAAGCCGCATTGCTAACCCGAGTTTGTTCCTTGGCTTGAGCAAGCTCCGCCCTCAGGGCCTCCATGGCAGCAGCACCATCTGCAGTCCGAACATATGACATTAATACCATGTCGCCTCCATATTTTCCTATACAAAGGAAGGCAGAGCACTTACCTTGTGATTTGTCCAGCCGCTCGTTCACCAGCGTGATATCAGCATCAATCAATCGAATCTGCCTAGTCAGCTCGGAAACTTCAACGGACTGGTCGGCGCCCGGACCAGTAGGTACCTGCACATGTTTACAGGGCAATCATTAATTTATGATCCCCCGTTTGCCGCCTAGGGCGGGAAACCAGAGTCTCAGGGGCTACTATCTATATGGAGCACACCTAACGCGTGCCTCACAGACAAAACTAGTGTATTCTTCACTACATACCTCAAAGCCTCTGAGCAGACTTGTAAATGCTTAATTCAAACTGCTTGTAGCAGACGAAATCTTCTTGAGCACCGCGCTCATTAATGAGCGGTGCTCCTCCAAGAGCGCAGCTCGCTCCAGTATGCCCGTCAGTACGTCCGGCCGGACATCGAACTGTGTCGGACCCTCCCCATGGCCCCTTGTGGGAGCCAAATGCTCCGGGCTCAGGGAGGCTGACGCATTGGCTTCCGTCTTCGGCAGATCCGGGCTCCTCCGTGATGACACCTCAGTGTCGCCCGCCTCATGAGCCGGAGAGGTAGGTGGGGTCTCCCTCTCCATCATCTCCGGAGGAAGATCCCCCGAAGACGAACTCTGTCGAGAAGGGCTGCTAGCCGGACTGCGAAAGACGAATTCTGATTATTGATCTAGGAAGAACGTAGTACCTTCGAATTAAAAATTAACTTACAGCTTGGTAGAGGGCTGGCCCGTTGGAGGGCATGGTGCGGTGAGGGTGCCCGTCAGGGCAAGGCCCCCTGGGGATGTCTTTTTCCCTAATTTGGGCATCTGCGCCTCCAAGTCTTCGGAGGCGGCCCTCTTTTTCCCGCATAGGGAGGAGGCTTTATCCTCCCCTTCCCGACTATCCTCCTTGGGGGAGGTAACAATTCCCTCGGTTCGGATGCGTAGCATATGAGGATCGGTTTGTTCGTTCCTCCCCCTGTCTTTTGCCGAGGGCATTCTGCTGAGCACCCGGTCGAGCATCTTGGCCATGGTGGGGGCGGGCGAGCCTTCGGGAAGTGGCGCCGGACACCTGATTCTCTCCGCCTTGCTGAGCCATTCCTGGAAGCGGATGATTTTCAGAATAAACAATCATGACAAATACAAAACGGGGTGTCCGGTATCAAGGCTACTTACTTGAGTATCTAGGCGATTGCAGCTTAGGCCCGCATCCTCGATGGTATCCGGACACGTTACTTTCCGTCGGAAGAATAATTTGCACATCTCTTCGAGCTTCAAGCCAAAGAAGTGTTTAACAGTCCGCGGACCCTCCGGGTCGAACTCCCACATCCGGAGAGGCCGCCGTTCGCACGACAACATCCGCCGGATTAAGATCACTTGCATTATGCTGACAAGGTTAATGTCCCTCTCAAGAAGCTCCCGAATGCGATTCTGCAACACTGGTATATCACCAGCGGGCCCCCAATTCCGTCCTACGTCCGTGCAAGACGCCAACTGCGATGGAGGGCCCGAGCGAAACTCGGGGGCAGCCACCCACTTGGTACCTCGGGGAGCCGTGACATAAAACCACCTCCGCTGCCATACATCAGATACTTCTGGGAAAGAACCCTCTGGCCATGGGGCATCAGTGTTCCTGCTTATTAAAGCACCTCCGCACTCCGCATGTCGCCCCTCGATCATCTTCGGCTTCACATTGAAGGTCTTGAGCCATAAGCCGAAGTGTGGGGTGACATGGAGGAAGTCCTCGCACATTATAATGAACGATGAGATGTGGAGGATAGCATCTGGAGCCAGATCGTGAAAATCCAGCCCATAATAGAACATGAGCCCCCTCACAAAGGGATCGAGGGTGAAGCCCAGGCCGCGTAGGAAGTGCGGGACAAAAATGACGCACTCATTAGGCTCCGGTGTGGGGATGACCTGCCCGGATGCAGGAAGCCTGTGTTGGATGCCATGGTCAGGTATCCGACCTCCCTAAGCTTCGCAATGTAGTCCTCTTGGATCGAGGAGGCCACCCATTGGCCTTGAGGGACGGATCCGGACATATCGGCGGATCTGGGGTGTTGAGGCTTAGGTTTCGGGTGTTAGAACTCGAGGTACAAGAAGGCGGGAGGAAGGTGGAAAAGAGGTGTAGGCCTCGACCCCTTTTATAAAGGGGATGAATATCAAGAGTCCCCGGAGTGGCCGTTTGAGGCTTATCTAAGAACACACGGAGTTATACCAACAAACGTCTTAGGGTTGCGTGCGCCCATATTGATGGAAAATCCCGTAATAAGCGGAACACGATCTCTGCCCCGATGGGACGTGCCAATAAAACCGCCTCGTAATGCGAGTCGTCATGGGGTAAGAAATGCCGGTTCGCGTTGGACCAGGCCACGATGCACGAAGACCGCGCCAGATCAAGTTTATGTCGTGCGAAGACCATCTTGTGGATCCGGACACGGTTTAAGTGTTCGACAATTACCTTGGAGTATTCGGAGGAGGAACCTTCCCTGCAATGCCGAAGACAAGACTGCACGACGGACTCATCGTCATTGAAGCCTGGTTCGAGGAGACTCTTTGAGGAGTCCTGGATTAGGGGGTATCCGGACAGCCGGACTGTGTACAACGTCCGGACTATTGAAGTGTGAAGATACAAGACTCGAGACTTTGGCCCGTGTCCGGATGGGACTTTCCTTGGCGTGGAAGGCAAGCTTGGCGATCCGGATATTATATTTCCTTCCTTGTAACCGACTCCATGTAAACCCTAGCCCTCTCCGGTGTCTATATAAACCGGAGAGGTTGGTCCTTAGAAGGCCGATCACAATTACAATCATACCATCATAGGCTAGCTCTTAGGGTTTAGCCACTACGATCTCGTGGTAGAACTACTCTTGTACTACCCATATCATCAATATTAATCAAGCAGGAAGTAGGGTTTTACCTCCATCGAGAGGGCCCAACACAGGTAAACATCTGTGTCCCTTGCTTCCTTTTACCATCGCCTCGACAAGACAGATCGGGACCCCCTACCGAGATCCGCCGGTTTTGATACCGACATTGGGCTGGGCGGCAAGGCGTGGCGGCTCCAAAGTTAGGTGGCGGCGGCGAGGATCTGCGGCAAGGCGGGCGTGAGGCGGGCGGCGGCGCAGAAGCTGGCCCGGCTCTAGGGTTTCGGGGACTCGGGCGACTTGGGCCTCGGGCCTCGGGGCGCGGCTTATAAAGCCCCGGGCTAAGTGTCCTAGCCGGACACGGCCCAGTAAGTCGGTTCGAACTTTTTTTAAAATACTCCGACGCGCAGTAAAACGATTAAAAGAAATACTAAACGGACTCCAAAAATCCTGAAATAAATTTTCATGGTCCTCTAAAAATATGCCGGATAACGTGAACATTTATTTGGGCCTCTAATGCAATTTGGAAAAACGCATATTTTTCCTAATTCAAATAAAATTGCAGTAAAATCAAAATAAAATTTATGTATTTGGTTTTAATAATTTTCCTCCAATATTTCATTTATTTTGGAGAATTCATATTATCTCCTCTCATATATTCTGATATGAAATATTTTCGGAGAGAAAAATTATTAAAACCAAAGTGATCCTGGTTTCAATATTTGATAAAATTCGAACATGAAAAACGTGGAATCCCCAACTCTCTCCGTGGGTCCTTGAGTTGCTTAGGATTTCGAGGATCGCAAAACAAAATGCAATAAAATATGATATGCATGAATGACCTATGTATAACATTCCAAATTGAAAATTTGGGATGTTACATGTTTAGTTTTGGGTTCAATCTTGCGTGATTTCACCCAGTGACAAAGTAGGGGTAGCGAGACACATATTGCATTATTGCCATCAAGGATAAAAAGATGGGGTTTTCATCATATTTCTTGAGTTTATTAATGTACATCATGTCATCTTACTTAAGGCGTTACTCTGTTCTTTATGAACTTAATACTCTAGATGCATGCTGGATAGCGGTCGATGTGTGGAGTAATAGTAGTAGATGCAAGCAGGAGTCGGTCTACTTGACACGGACGTGATGCCTATATTCATAATCATTGCCTTGGATATTGTCATAACTTTGTGCTTTTCTATCAATTGCTCGACAGTAATTTGTTCACCCATCGTATTGTTTGCCTTCATTAGAGAAGCCTCTAGTGAAACCTATGGCCCCCGGGTCTATTTTTCTTCATATATTTTCAGATCTATATACCAAAAATACCAAAAATACCTTGCTGCAATTTGTTTACTTTTATGTTTTAGTAATCTTCTATATCTATATCTATCAGATCTCAGCTGTGCAAGTGACCGTGAAGGGATTGACAACCCCTTTATCGCGTTGGGTGCAAGTGTTTGATTGTTTGTGTAGGTGCATATATTGGGGACTTGCGTGTTTCTCCTACTGGATTGATACATTGGTTCTCAACTGAGAGAAATACTTATCTCTACTTTGTTGCATCACCCTTTCCTCTTCCAGGGAAAAACCAACTCAAGCTCAAGAATTAGCAGAACATGATGCCTTCCCCTCCCTTGAGCTCAAGTCTTGTGATGCACTGCGCTCCATCTGCAGGGGAGGGTGTGAGGAGCCATTGGTGACCCCCGAGGACGGCTTTGCAGGGCTCTCCTCCAAGCTCGGAAAAGCTCTTAAGAGCGCTGCTGCTGAAGTAGACTCCATCTTGGAGGAGGAGTGCCGCTCGCTCTTCACCGCAGCCGCGACGCGCGTCTTCGGCCAGCTCTACCTCCAGGACCCAGGCTTCGACTTCAACACAGTGATCCGTTTGATCTCTCCTAAATCCTGCGCTGCTGCCGAGGGAGCCGTGATGGATCACGTGGACGTGCTGCTGAAGAAGTTCCTTTGCGTCACTGACACCGAGCCCACGGTGGTGGAAGCCGGCGGTGGCGACGATGGCGGCAACGATGTCGACAATGAGGTCCCTGTGGCTGGGACGGGCGGCAGTGACGATCAAGGTGGTGGTGACGCTTCTTCCTAGTTTTTATCCTGCAACATTTACCGTGCCTCGTGGAAGCGTGAACCTTTTGTTTGAATTTGTGGAAAAATTTGTGTTTGTACTAACTTTTTAGGACTTCGCAGTTTTCCTATTCGTGCTTGGTTTCTTTCTTGCTTTCTTTTGTACTCTGCGTCGGCAGGGCCCAGCCCCGCGCATACCTCGAGCGCTGTTGGGGCGTCCAGGTCACCAGGACGACACCAAGGGGTCAGGGGCTACGTGACTAGTGAGGCCGCTGAGTCGCGGTGCTCAGGAGGTCCCCCTTGACATGCGAGCAACCCTCATGAAAGAAACATATGTGACAGCGAGGTTAATATGGAGCGTCCATACCCTTCCTTGTCAGCCTTTGCCTGGAGGGGACACGAGTGGACCAGCGTGCATCAAGCCTGTCCTGAGGGTAGCCCCGTGTCCAACCCCCTCGTGCATGCTTCCCAGGGAAATGATGCATAACAAAGCCATGTGAATAGCCGAAAGGCTATCTTGAGGTTGTTGCAGCCACTAGGGCACCCTCAGTTGTTTATCCACCAGCGCAGAGAATGGTGCTTCCACCTTGGCGTGGGCATAGCCGCTCCTCGACCGTGTCGTCTGCTAGCGCGGAGCATGGGGCTTCCACTTGTGTGTGGGCATAGTCGCTCCTCGACCATGTCGTTGCCAGCGCGGAGCATGGGGCTTCCACTTGTGCGTGGGTGGGAGTTCCCTCGGGAGGAGACTCCGGGGCGTGTACAGCCCCGTTCGTACACATGGCTAGCATGACAAAACTGGAGGAGGTGTATTTGGCCACCCATGAACCAGCGCGGGACTCACGAGGCCCTACCTCAAGATGGGTTGTGCCTGAATCTTGTGGCGCGGGGTGCATTTATGAAACCTGTGTGATGGGGCGACCTGCGCCGGACGAACCTCTGGAGGCTATCGCATGAGAAGGTCAAACACCAAAGAGGCTAGTAGGTGACATGAATGGGACCGGCCTGCCAGATAGGGCTCACCCATTGGATTTATTGACGCTGCAGGGACGGACCCGAGCACAGATGCCGTACGCAATATTCTCATGCAACAATCCCACAGAAAGACACCCAGCGCGCGGCTCTCTGATATGTCTCCAACGTATCTATAATTTATGAAGTATTCATGCTATTATATTATCCATCTTAGATGTTTAATGGGCCTTACTATGCACTTTTATATTATTTTTGGGACTAATTAACCCAGAGCCCAGTGCGGTTTACATTTTTTCCCTAGTTTGATGTTTTAGAGAAAAGGAATATCAAACAGAGTCCAAATGGAATGAAACCTTCGGGAAAGTTATTTTCAGAACGGAAGAAATCCAGGGGACTTGGAGTGCACATCAGGGAATCAACGAGGAAGGCACGAGGCAGGGGGGCGCGCCCACCCCCCTGGGCGCGCCCTCCACCCTCGTGGGCCCCTCGTGGCTCCCCTGACGTATTTCTTCCTCCTATATATACCAATATACCCTAAAACCTGTGGGGAACAGAATAGATCGGGAGTTCCGCCGCCGCAAGCCTCTGTAGCCACCAAAACCAATCGGGACCTGTTGAGCACCTGCCGGAGGGGGGGGGGACCCTCACAGGTGGCCATCTTCATCATCCCGGCGTTCTCCATGACGAGGAGGGAGTAGTTCACCCTCGGGGCTGAGGGTATGTACAGGTAGCTATGTGTTTGGTCTCTCTCTCTCTCGTGTTCTTGATATGGCACGATCTTGATGTATCGCGAGCTTTGCTATTATAGTTGGATCTTATGATGTTTCTCCCCCTCTACTCTCTTGTAATGGATTGAGTTTTCCCTTTGAAGTTATATTATTGGATTGAGTCTTTAAACTATTTGAGAACACTTGATGTATGTCTTGCGTGGGATACCCGTGGTGACAATGGGGTATTCTATTGATCCACTTGATGTATGTTTTGGTGATCAACTTGCGGGTTCCGCCCATGAACCTATGCATAGGGGTTGGCACACGTTTTCGTCTTGATTCTTCGGTAGAAAATTTGGGGCACTCTTTGAGGTTCTATGTTTTGGTTGAATAGATGAATCTAAGATTGTGTGATGCATATCGTATAATCATACCCATGGATACTTGAGGTGACATTGGAGTATCTAGGTGACATTAGGGTTTTCGTTGATGTGTGTCTTAAGGTATTATTTTACTACGAACCCTAGGGCTGTTTGTGACACTTATAGGAATAGTCCAAAGGATTGATCGGAAAGAATAACTTTGAGGTGGTTTCGTACCCTACCATAATCTCTTCGTTTGTTCTCCGCTATTAGTGACTTTGGAGTGACTCTTTGTTGCATGATGAGGGATAGTTATATGACCCCATTATGTTATTATTGTTGAGAGAACTTGCACTAGTGAAAGTATGAACCCTAGGCCTTGTTTCCTAGCATTGCAATACCGTTTACGCTCACTTTTATCATTAGTCACCTTGCTGTTTTTATATTTTCAGATTACAAAAACCTATATCTACCATCCATATTGCACTTGTATCACCATCTCTTCGCCGAACTAGTGCACCTATACAATTTACCATTGTATTGGGTGTGTTGGGGACACAAGAGACTCTTTGTTATTTGGTTGCAGGGTTGTTTGAGAGAGACCATCTTCAACCTACGCCTCCCACGGATTGATAAAAATTAGGTCATCCACTTGAGGGAAATTTGCTACTGTCCTACAAACCTCTGCACTTGGAGGCCCAACAACATCTACAAGAGGAAGGTTGTGTAGTAGACATCAAGCTCTTTTCTGGCGCCCGTTCTTGCCGGGAGGTTAGGTGGCACCCACACCCCGTCAACTAAGCTCTTTTAAAGGCGCCGTTGCCGGGAGGTGAGTGCTTGAAGGTATATCTTTAGATCTTGCAATCGAATCTTTTAGTTTCTTGTTTTATCACTAGTTTAGTCTATAAAAGAAAATTACAAAAAAATTGGAATTAAGGGTGCCTCATATGCTTCATCTTTTCAATGTCTTCCGTGAAAATAAGGATTCCGAAAATTGTGCTCAAATACTAGAAGAAGAATTACAAATAATGCTTGGCATAAAATATGTGAATGATGAGCATGATTGCAATGTTGTTAGTATGAATTCTTTGAATACCCATGATGCTAATGATATGCAAAGCCACAAGCTTGGGGGAGCTATGTTTGATGAAGATGATATTTTTTGTCCCCCAAGCTTTGATGAGCAAATTTACTACGATCAAAGCATGCCTCCTATCTATGATTATTATTGTGATGACACGTATGCTTTAAAGAATAATGATAACCATGAAACTTGTCATCTTGATCTTAATTTTCAATCATATGATACTTATTTTGTTGAGTTTGCTCACACTACTATTGATGGGAATAAATTTGCTTACGTGAAGAGTAATAAAAATTCTATGCTTGTAGATCATGAAAAGAATGCTTTAGGTGCAGGTTATATTGTTGAATTCATTCATGATGCTACTGAAAATTATTATGAGGGAGGAATGTATACTAGTAGGAATTGCAATAATATCAAGTTTCCTCTCTATGTGCTTAAAATCTTGAAGTTATGCTTGTTTTACCTTCCTATGCAAGTTGATTCTTGTTCCCATAAATTGTTTGCTCTCAAAATCCCTATGCATAGGAAGTGGGTTAGACTTAAATGTGCTAGTAATATTCTTCATGATGCTCTCTTTATGTTTCAATTCTTATCTTTTATGTGAGCATCATTCAAATCATCATGCCTAGCTAGGGGCGTTGAACGTTAGCGCTTGTTGGGAGGCAACCAATTTTATTTTTGTTATTTGCCTTTTTGCTCCTGTTTAGGAATAAATAAATCATCTAGCCTCTGGTTAGATGTGGTTTGTGTTTTAATTAGTGTTTGTGCCAAGTAGAACCTTTGGGAAGACTTGGGTGAAGTCTTTATGATCTTGCTGTAAAAAACAGAAACTTTAGCGCTCACGAGATTAGCTAAAACTTTTTACTGGAGAGTGATATTTAGTTGATTTTTTGCAGATGATTACTAGACAAATTCCTCAGGTCAACCAATTTATTTTAGAATTGTTGGAGTTCCAGAAGTATACGTTTGATACAGATTACTACAGACTGTTCTGTTTTTGACAGATTCTGTTTTCTATGTGTTGTTTGCTTATTTTAATGAATATATGGCCAGTAAAATAGTTTATAAACCATAGATAAGTTGGAATACAGTAGTTTTAACACCAATAAAAATAAAGAATGAGTTCATTACAGTACCTTGAAGTGGTGTTTTGTTTTCTTTCGCTAACGGAGCTCACGAGATCTTCTGTTAAGTTTTGTGTTGTGAAGTTTTCAAGTTTTCGGTAAAGATTCAATGGACTATGGAATAAGGAGTGGCAAGAGCCTAAGCTTGTGGATTCCCAAGGAAGCCCAAAGTAATATTCAAGGACAACCAAGAGCCTAAGCTTGGGGATGCCCCGGATGGCATCACCTCCTTCGTCTTCGTTCATTGGTAACTTTACTTGGAGCTATATTTTTGTTCACCACATGATATGTGTTTTGCTTGGAGCGTCATTTTATTTTATTTTGTTAGTTTTGCTTGCTTTTATTTATAATAATGTTTAGCATCTTTATTTTCAATAAAATGTCAAGGATAGCCTTTACCATGCTTATTTTGCAAGTATACATGTTGCTGTTTCAAAACAGGAAGTTTATCGTTGTTGCAAAAATTCCCTAGAAAAGTCAGAATATGATAAAATGTTGAAACCATTTGCATAATAAGCTCTGATGAATTTACTACAGTGGTAATTTTCTTTCATAATTTTTGGAGCTAGGGAAGTATGGATCTTGCTGTATTCTTTACAGACTGTCCTGTTTAGGCAGATTGCTGTTATCTTTGCATTGTTTGCATATGTTTGCTTGTTTAATGATTCTATTTCAGGATAGGAGTATTAAATATGCAGAGACATATAGTATGCAATTTTGAATAATAATTTTAGTGATTTGTTACAGTAGAGAATGATAAGGTTTTTGCATTGGTTTATACTAACTTATCTCACGAGTTCTTGTTGAGTTTGGTGTGGATGAAGCTTTCGAGATTTAGGAAACCGTGATATGAGAGGAATTAAGGAGACACAAAAGCTCAATCTTGGGGATGCCCAAAGCACCCCAAGATAATATTTCAAGAATTCTCAAGCATCTAAGCTTGGGGATGCCCAGGTAGGCATCCCACCTTTCTTCTTCAACAATTATCGGCTAGTATCGGTTGAGCCTAAGTTTTTGCTTCTTCACATGATGAGTGCTATCCTTGAAATGTCGTTTTATTTTGTTTGCTTGTTGTTTGAATAATATCCCAAGATATGAAATTCTTAAATGAGAGAGAGTTCACATAGCTACATAATTATTTAACTACTCATTGATCTTCACTTATATCTTTTTGGAGTAGTTTGTCATTTACTCGTGTGCTTCACTTATATCCTATGAGTAAATAGTTGAATGATTTGAATGTCATAAATCTGAAATTATATATGTTTCATATGCCTTTCCTATGGGGAGTAATGCCTTCGCATATAATAAGTAGAGGTGGTAAATTTTTTGAAGGTTAGCAAACATTGTATTGGTCACTTGAACAGTTCATGAAAGAATATTGAAGGAAGGGAGATTTCACATATAAATATACTATATTGGACATCTTCTATGATTGTGAGCCCCATTAATTATTTTCAAACCTGAGCAAATCAGTTGAAGTTGGACAAGGAAGACAACATAATGAGTTATGCTTGGGTATATTTGTATAGAAGTTATATTGTTATGGATCCTCTAACATGTGGTGCTTGCTATTTAGAATCCTTTTCTAGCCAAAATATCTGTACTAAGCAGGAATACTGTTTGTGCATCCAAAATCCTTGAACCAAGTTTCTTCCATGAGTGTCCACCATATCTACCTAATGCGGTATTTACCTGTCGTTCCAAGTAAATTTGCATGTGCCAAACTCTAAACCTTCAAATAATAATTTGTTTTGTATGCCCAAATCACTCATGTAGCGACTAGGGGCTAGTAGTATCTTCCATGCTAGGTGGGTTATTCTCATGATGAGTGGAGTCCGCTCATCATTCACGAGAAAATGGCTGGTAACTGGAATGCCCAGTCCTATGATCAAAAGATCAAAAACAAATTCGCAAATAATTTAAACAAAACTCCCCCAGGAATGTTGATAGTTGGACAGCACCCGTTGTTTCTGACAAGCCGTGGAGCGTGAATGTTGGTGGAGGGGGAGTAAAAACTTTACCTTTCTTCGTGGGAACCGCCTATAATGTATCTAGTATGGAAGATATTGGGAACTCCTGGTCGTTATGTTAACAATGAAAGCATACCTCTCAAAATTATTTTCATCTCTGTTTTTGCTTCGAGCTCTGGCACCTCTGCAAATACCTGCTTACCTCTGCGAAGGGTCTATCTTTTCCTTTTATGCAAGAGTCAGTAGTATTCCTTCTCATTCCAACCTACTCTTAAGTTGGCAAGCATCATGTGATGGAAAGATCTAAGCATATATGGCCATTAAAATATATTTGAGCATGAATTATTACTGTTGACATTACCCTTGAGGTAAAAGGTTGGGTGGCAAAACATTAAGCCCCTATCTTTCTCTGTGTTCGATGAAACTATTTGTTCTAAAAATATGCTTTGAGTGGTAGCAATCATGGAAGACTAAATGATAGTTGAGTATGTGAAGTTTGTTGAATCAAAGCTCTGACATAGACTCTTCCTGTAAATAATATGAATTGCAATTGTTTGATGACTGAGAACATAGTTTGTTAGTTTTCAAGAAAGTTTATGATCTATACTTTAACACGTGAATAGTTTGTTACTTGATCATGAAAAGTTTTATGATATGAGCTACTGTTATGACATATAATGATGTTAGGAAAGGTGATTGAAATTATCATTGATCAAACTTGTGCACCTGCTAGCATTCACACTTCATAAATTCTTTCTTTTATCATTTACCTACTCGAGGACGAGCAGGAATTAAGCTTGGGGATACTGATACGTCTCCAACGTATCTATAAATTTATGAAGTATTCATGCTATTATATTATCCATCTTAGATGTTTAATGAGCCTTACTATGCACTTTTATATTATTTTTGGGACTAACTTATTAACCCAGCCCAAAGGTGCGATTCTTTTTTCCCTTGTTTCAGTGTTTCGCAGAAAAGGAATATCAAACGGAGTCCAAACGGAATGAAACCTTCGGGAAAGTTATTTTTGGAATGGAAGCAATCCAGGGGACTTGGAGTGCACGTCAGGGAATCAACGAGGAAGGCACGAGGCAAGGGGGCGTGCCCACCCCCTGGGCGCGCCCTCCACCCTCATGGGCCCCTCGTGGCTCCCCTGACGTATTTCTTCGTCCTATATATACCAATATACCCTAAAACCATCGGGGAACAGAATAGATCGGGAGTTCCGTCGCCGCAAGCCTCTATAGCCACCAAAAACCAATCAGGACCTGTTCAAGACTTCACGGAGGGGGAACCCTCACCTGTGGCCATCTTCATCATCCCGGCGTTCTCCATGACGAGGAGGGAGTAGTTCACCCTCGGGGCTGAGGGTATGTACCAGTAGCTATGTGTTTGATCTCTCTCTCTCTCTCGTGTTCTTGATATGGCACGATCTTGATGTATCGCGAGCTTTGCTATTATAGTTGGATCTTATTATGTTTCTCCCCCTCTACTCTCTTGTAATGGATTAAGTTTCCCCTTTGAAGTTATCTTATCGGATTGAGTCTTTTAATGATTTGATAACACTTGATGTATGTATTGCGTGGGATATCCGTGGTGACAATGGGGTATTCTATTGATCCACTTGATGTATGTTTTGGTGATCAACTTGCGGGTTCCGCCCATGAACCTATGCATAGGGGTTGGCACACGTTTTCGTCTTGATTCTTCGGTAGAAACTTTGGGGCACTCTTTGAGGTTCTATGTTTTGGTTGAATAGATGAATCTGAGATAGTGTGATGCATATCGTATAATCATACCCACGGATACTTGAGGTGACATTGGAGTATCTAGGTGACATTAGGGTTTTGGTTGATGTGTGTCTTAAGGTGTTATTTTACTACGAACTCTAGGGCTGTTTGTGACACTTATAGGAATAGTCCAATGGATTGATCGGAAATAATATCTTTGAGGTGGTTTCGTACCCAACCATAATCTCTTCGTTTGTTCTCCGCTATTAGTGACTTTGGAGTGACTCTTTGTTGCATGATGAGGGATAGTTATATGATCCCATTACGTTATTATTGTTGAGAGAACTTGCACTAGTGAAAGTATGAACCCTAGGCCTTGTTTCCTAGCATTGCAATACCGTTTACGCTCACTTTTATCATTAGTCACCTTGCTGTTTTTATATTTTCAGATTACAAAACCTATATCTACCATCCATATTGCACTTGTATCACCATCTCTTCGCGAACTAGTGCACCTATACAATTTACCATTGTATTGGGTGTGTTGGGGACACAAGATACTCTTTGTTATTTGGTTGCAGGGTTGTTTGAGAGAGACCATCTTCACCTACGCCTCCCACGGATTGATAAACCTTAGGTCATCCACTTGAGGGAAATTTACTACTGTCCTACAAACCTCTGCACTTGGAGGCCCAACAACATCTACAAGAAGAAGGTTGTGTAGTAGACATCACTCCCATGACGGTGAAGTGCGGAACTACGGTCGTATGAACCGGGCCACGCGCCCTTACTCTTCCACTCACGATTAGCTCAGGCAAGAACAAGGCACCAATGACCCCAGGAGGTGACGTGCACGGGATCTGGCCCGCGGGATAGAGCTCGGTCGCTTGGATTTAACAACGCTGCAGGGACAGACCCGGGCACAGACATTGTGCTAGTCCTTAGTCATGAGGCGGTCGCAGGCAGGTTCGTGAGGGCATAATGACATTCATGGTGACAAAACACCGGACATGTAGGTTGAAATATTTAGGAAATTCATAAAGGCAGAGCCAGTTCTAATACATGCACAAAACGATACAGCTGCTGGCGGTGGGCCCTAGCATCCCGAGGATGATGCAGCCCGAGGGGCGCCCTCAATATGATCAAACCAAAAGGTCACCTGGCACCATTGTTGTAGAAGCATTGAGGTAGCTGAAGAAACATGTTGCGGAAGCTGCTCCTCACGAGCTGGGCGACTCCGGAGGCCTAGGGAGCTCGCTAGGCCCGTCGGGCTCTCGAGGGTCCGGAACCTCCTCCGACATGGCTGCCTGGCGCCTGGCCTGATGATACGCCATTGCACGCTGCGTGAAGCGCTGATACGAGGCACCCACGTTCAACATGCCAAACAGCATGCGGATGTAGCTGCAGGGATAGCCCCCACTTCGGCCGACGCGGGACCGTTAGAAGAGGTCTTGGAAAGCGGCCATGTTGAGGCCCGGGATGTTGACGCACACACGCAGCTCGCTGCCCATGTCACGGGCCGCAGCTGCACTGGGAGGCCGTGTGGGGCGACGCTCGCCACGCATGGCCCTTACCTCCTGAAGCTCCTGGATCGCCTTGGTGATGAGCTCTCATGAACCTGGCGCCTCGCACCGTGGGCCTTTCTCGCGGGGACGCGCACCAAAGCACGCCTCCAATTGGTGCCCGAGCACCTCCCTCGTCGCACTGGTCAGGTCAGAGGCTCTCCAGATGGAAGCCCCCAAGCCTGTCTTGAGGGAAGCGTTGGGCGCGCCTTCCTGTGCGGGAGGAAGGGGCACCCCAGCAGCGGGCGTGGAGCCTGAGGCACCATCGGCAGGCGCTCCAACCTCCTGACGACTCTTGAGGAGGAGCTGCTTCTTCTTCTTGGGGTGGTCTCAGGAGGTAGGATGGCACCCTCGTCGTCTGGGATGTCAGCCGCCGCGTCTTGGTAGGCCCGCTCGAGGGAGCACATCACATCCTACTCATCGCAGGCGACCGTGATGATGCCGCCGCTCCCTGGCATCTTGTGGACATCGTAGCCATGGTGAGTTTCCGCTTTGAACTTGGCGAGGGCCGGATACCCAAGGATGGCGTTGTACGAGAGGCTGATGTGGGCGACGTCAAAGTCGGTGAGCTCGGTGTAGTAGTTGTTGAGATTGCCAAAGGTGACTGGGAGGCGTATCTGCCCCATGGGGATGATGGAGCCGTCAATCACCCGTGAGAAAGGCTTGGTTAGTAGGAGCTGATCATAAAGCACTTGGAGCGTCTCGAACGTCTCGACAGAGAGAACATTGAGCCTCGCGCCACCGTCGATGAGGGATTTGGTGACGAGGATGTTGCTGATGGTGGGCGTGCAGAGCATGGGAAGCACGCCTCCGGCGACCGAGCACTTGAAGTGGTCCTTGAGTCAAAGGTCATAGTGTACTGCGACCACTTGAGGGGACGCGTAGCCTCGAGCGCTGGGAGGGCCACGTTGACCTCACGAGAGAACTGCCTGAAGATGCGATGTGAGGCTGGGGCCCGAGCACCACCCAGAATGCAGGTGATTGCACGAGGTTCTTGGAAGCCCCCAGCCCCGACATCCTGCCGGTTATCATCATTTCTCCTTGGCAGCGGCGACAGTGGAGGGAGGCCGGTATTTCCCTAAGGACAGGCCTCACGGGGCTGGTCACATCAGGGCCCATCGTGAGGCTCATCGCGCCAATGGTCCTCACGAGGCTGATCGCGCCAATCCTGGCGAGGGTCGCAGTTGTCCCAGCGGCCTCCGCCGCGGCCTCTTCCATGGCCATAGCCATGGTCACCACGCTCGGGGCGGCGACCAAGGCGCCCATCATGGAGGGCCCTGAGCTGCTGGCAGTCATTGGTGTTGTGGTTGTGCACGTTGTGGAAGATGTACAACGGGCGGTTGCCCCTGGGAGCTTCATCGTGGTAACGACCACGCGTCATCTCAGGTTCAGCCGCAAGCACGGCAGGACCCTTGCGCTTCGCCTCTTAAGCCTTGGCCTTCTTATCTTCGAGGTCGGCCTCGGGAAGCCCCAGGAGGGAGAGGCGGCCCTCCTCGGCCCTTGCACACTTGTTTGCTAGGTTGAACATCTCCAGGGCCAAGCATAGGTCCTCGTGGATGGTGAGACCCTCTTTCATCTTGACATCCCGGACGCCATCAGTGAACTCTGAGATGATGGCCTCGTCTGACGCCTTCGGGATCTTGAGGCGGACGTTCGTGAAGCGATGTATGTATTTGTGCAAGGTCTCGCCTGGCTGCTGCTTCACGCGCCGCCAGTCACCCACTATAGGAGCGCGGTCGTGGGTGCCCTGGAAGTTGGCGATGAAACGCTAGCAAAGCTCGTCCCAGTAGGAGGTCGACCCCTCCCGGAGATGCAGGAGCCAGGAGCGCGCGCCGTCCCTGAGATCCATGGGGTACCAATTCGCCATGACCTTCTCATCTCTGTTCGCCGCCTCGATTATCAGCGAGTAGAGCTAGAGGAACTCCACGGGGTCAGGGGTGCCATCATAGCGTGGAGGCAGATCCGGCTTGAACTTGCCTGGCCAGACGACATGGCGCAGCTCTGGGGTGAAGGCACGACAGCTCGCCGCACTCACAGGTGCAGGCCACATGGGTGGAGCTCGGTCTTGACGACCACGCGCCACCACCTCCAACGGCGCGCGGTCTTGGCGCGACGGAGCAGGAAGCACGCGCGTCTCCTTGGAGCCGCTGCACCACCTGGCAGCTCGCCTCGTCGTGTGCTGGTGCCCCACGCGGTGGGACGCCTGGCTGCACATCACGCCCGGGCTCAGGGTCGGCGCCGCGCAGAGGAGGAGGAGGAGGAGGAGGAGGAGGAGCACCGTGGGCAACGTCGCCCGCCTGGGATAGCGGGGGATGAAGCGAGTGGGACGGTGCTGGGGCTTCGCCTGCGGCACTGACGAGCTCCGTGATGCGGCCAAGCCAGTCGTCATAGCGGTCGTCGGCAGGACGGTAGCGCAGCAACTCACGCGCCATGAGTAGCGCAGCCTGCGCATTCGCCGGCCCGTGGCTGGAGTGGGCGACGGAGTGGCGGTGCGACTGTCGCGCCGCACGGAAGGTGGCCGCTACGAGTCCTGCTGCTCGTGGACATTAGGGTCAGTGGCGGCGTTGGCCGTGGGGGAAGCAGAGCGACGCGGGGCACCGCGGCCCACGGGCACCATTGTAGCGACGCGAGCGGCTCGGCGCTTGACACGGACCCGGCGGGCACCGTCCATGGGGGTGATAGAGCGGGATGAAGTGGAACTCGATGGAAGATTTTGACACGCCCCTACTTGGTGTGCCAAATGTCAGATTTAGGGCTCCACGGACCCAAGAAAGTTCGAACTCTGGGGCATGTACGAAGATCTCAACCTCACAAGCCTCGAGCACGTCAACCTACATCCTAGCCTTGCCGGATTCGCGTGAGTGGGGAAGAAGATGAACACGAGAGTTTACCCAGGTTTGGGCCACCTTGCGGTGTAAAACCATACTCCTGCTTTGGGGTGAATTGTCCTCACAAGGGGATGAGGATGAACAAGTACAATGGATGAATAGCCTCACGAGGGCTATGGTGGTGAGGGTGGAAAGGATCGGATTGGGGTCCTTCTCTACGATGGTGGCTAACCTATATTTATAGTGGACTTGGTCCTCTTCCCTTGAAACTTAGGTGGGAAGGGATCCCACAATGGCCAATTCGAAAAGGGACAAGTAGTACATCTAATCCTGACGAAAGGTGGTCTTTGCCTACAAAGCTTCTGGTCGTGACGTAGCGGTGGGCTTGGTGATGAATCCGTCTTGTTGAGCTCGTGGTCTTGGTCTTGTAGCACCGGAATGGAAACCTTTGGGAGATTCCTCGAGAACCTGTGCTCATCCTTGCTCCCTTAGAACCGAAAGGGAAATTGTCTCCCCTGCGCCTACTAGCGCCCGCCTAGCCATGGTCGTCATGGCTCACGTCATCGCAACCTCGTGAGGCTAGGTACCTGCATACAAATCTCCGCTCCTTGGGAGGCCGCTCCATCTGAAGGTCTTAGTGTCCTCCACCTCGCGAGGCCAGGGCCCTTGTGAGGGTCTTGTCTTGGTGGTCTTGTAGATGGGTCGTACGAGGCTGTCGAGGGAGCCACGCCGTGGGCCGCAGGCAGGCAAGTCTGGGTACCCTGGTTCCCAGAACGCCGACACATATATTTGTGGCAGTCTTTGTAAAACTGTGTTTACTTATCTCGCGGAAAAACTTGTAAGTTCTCTCTTAATTGTCAAGGGCACGTGTAGATGCCTATTTTCTACTTTGTGGTTAGAATTGACTTTTTTTCTCATATTTCAATCTAGCTACCATGTTGCAATAAAAGAATATAGGTCTTGATTGATTGCTACTACTATGAGTGCAATTCTTTTTCTCAAATATCTGAACTAGATTTATTTGTAGTAGTTTATTTCATAATGGATAAAGGTTGTAAATTCTATCGGTTATGCTCATGATATATAGTTCTAGATACTCTTATAAGTGCATGCGTTCTAAAATAGCTTCCTGAATCAGTTGTTAGTAGTATAAACGTGCTATGCCGCTTTTGTTCAGGGTTCTCATCTAATTTGTTTTAATTTTCTTTACTAGTCAACCAGGAAGCATGCTTACAAATTATCAGTCAAGCAGGAAGCACGTTTAAAAATTATATGAATGTATTCTAAGGTTTTTGCAAATATGTGAAGTAGAAAATGTTGACAATTGGGACAGAATTATGACTGTTATTATGTATCATTTTCATATATTCCTCAACAACACGTCTAGATTCATGCACGCGCACACACACACACATACACACACACTCATACACACACACACAGGAATTCAAAACTATGTTTTTGCTATGCTGCAAGCTTAGAAGTGTTCCCACAGAGTGTCCTTCGAAGTGCAATGAATTAGACACCCATCACTACAAAAAAAGACACATCTGTGACATTTTGGGCCGAACGATTTTTTTCTGTCATGCGTATGACACTTCTATGACGATAATTGTGACAAAACCCGGTATCATCATAGATGTGGTGGGCTCCTACTTCTATGACAAAAAATCATGACAGAAAATGGGCTTTTCGTCACAGGGCGGGTAGACGCAGCTGCATGACATTCTTTGGGCCGTCCATGACGGAAAAAACCATGGTAGAAGCAAGGGAGAGGAAAATATCGGGGAGTTCCCGATTACGGTGGGTGGTCGGGGGCCGAGCGATGTGTGTTTCTCTCGTACACGTACGCGCGTGGGTGCGAGGCGTTGGGCTCTAGCTGAACCAGAGTGAGGTTTTCGCCTACTGAACCCGAGCGATTGCACTGCAGGCTACATGTTACTGAACCCGAGCGATCGATCAATCTAGCTGTTAACTGAACCCGATCGAGCGATTCCTTCTCTACTGCTACCAACTGAAGCCGATCGAACCTGCTGCCTCCTTCCCTTGATGAACAGTGAGAATTCTTGGGGGGTTGGATGAAGAGTTCCCGGTGGGGGGGGGGGGGGGGTTTGGATGAACAGGACCCCGTGGTGTTGCCGCTGGATGAACAGGACCCCGATCAATCGAGCCGGTTGAGTGTGGATGAACAGGACCCCATGGAGGGCTGGATGAACAGGACGACCCCATGGAGGGCTGGTTGAATAGGAGCCGGTGGAGGGCTGGATGAACTGTAGCCCGTGGAGGGGTGGTTGAACAAGACCCCGTGGAGATGGCTGGTTGAACAGTAGCCGGTGGAGGAGCGGTGGAGGCTGGATGAACAGGAGCCCATGGATGAACAGTCGTAGGTGGAGGCTGAAGGAGGTCAACGGTGGATGAACAGTAGCCCATGGAGGCAGTCGATGGTGGAGATGAACAGTATCCCCGTGGAGTCCCATTTTGTGGTATGCCACATCCCTCCCGATGAACATGACCCCCATTTCGACTGTAGCGCTCCAACACAAGTTTGTTTCCTCCGTTTTGCGGTACTCCACACCCCTCCCGATCAACAGGACCCCGTTTCGACCATAGGAGGTCCAAGAGAAGTCTGTTTCCTCCGTTTTGCGGTACGCCAGACCCCTCCCGATGAACAGGATCCCGTTTTGACCGTGGCCGGTCGAACACAAGGCTGTTTCCTCCGTTCTGCAGCATGCCAGGCCTCGTTTCGATCGGTTGTTCCGCCCAAGCCGGTTGGCTCCCGATGAACATGATGACGCAGTTTCCGTTTCGACCAGCCATGTACGCGAGCCCTGGCCGTACATATGCGTGAGTAGGCGTTCGAGACCCCGCCCGTATGTACGTATGTGGCCATATTTACTTTCTTGCACCCTAGTTGTACATACGTGTACACGATATTAACAGGACTGTGTGACATGCTACATGCTACGTACACTTCGACCAGGTGGGTCCCGACTGTCAGGCATTTCCTTGCGTGCGAAGATGTAGCTGGTGGGTCCCAGCAGTCAGGGGGGAAACATTCTTTTCGCGAAATACGGTGGCCCGTCCGGTGTGTCCCTGCACTCAGGTGGTGGAATCATTATTTTCCGCATAATAAGGAGGCACTTCCTTGTTGCGTCCATGGACCCAGCTATCAGCCTCTCCACGTACAGTACTAGAGTACGCCGCTACTCCCCCGAACCATACAAGATAGTTACCACCTATTATACGGCTTTCTAACTCCGCTTCTTTTTCTGGTCGTTCCGCTCTGTCGGATCGATGGTAGTCTCAGAGATCTTCCGATTGAAGTCATTCATTGACCACATTGACCACGCCACACCGAGAGCACCAAGGCGGTGGATGACGGCGAGGCCTAGGAAGGGGACGACGCGGAGCCAGGGAAGACTTGGCAGTGGATGCCCACGCGGAGAGGAGTACGAGGGTTCACTGGTTTGACTGTGGTGTGAGGCTGCCGTTGCCGCAGGGCCTGGCCAGCGGTGGGAGTAGTAGGGGCGGTGAGGCCTCCACGGCAGCATAGCCGGCCACGGGAGGTAGGAGCAGGCAGCACGACCGGCGCTGGTTTGGGCAGCTGGAGCAAGAAGACCAGAGGTTAAAGAATCACTACGGCCGTTGGATGGACATCGTACGGTCACTAGAGCTAGAATCGTTCATATTGACTAAGTTGACAAAGCCCTCCGTCCGCGTCAACTTAGTAGGCCCACAAGTCATCCTCCCACTATGGTGGGTGCCAGCTAGCTAGGGAGTATTCATTTTTTGTGCGTAATAAGGAGGCACTTCCTTGTGTGCGAAGATATAGCTGGTGGGTCCGAGCTGTCAGCGGGGGGAACGTTTTTTTCATGAAATATAGAGGCCCTTCTGGTTGGTCCCAGCTGTCAGGTGGAGGAATCATTATTTTGCGCGTAATAAGGAGGCATTTCCTTGTGTGCGCCCATGGACCCAGTTGTCAGCCTCTCCACGTACAGTCCACTTTCGATGGATGTCGTTCATTGACCACGTTGACCACGCCGCGCCGAGAGCACCAGGGTGGTGGACGACGGCGAGGCCTAGGAAGGAAAGGACACGGAGCCGGGGAAGAATCGGCAGTGGTTGCCCATGCGGTGGGGGGTACGAGGGTTTACTGGTTTGGCCGTCGTCACTGGAAAATAACAGGAGGTGCGGGTGAGTAGAGGAATGGCTTGGCCAGCAATGGAGTAGGCTGGGGCGGTGCGGCCTGTGCGGCATCACAGTCGGCCACGGGAGGCGGGAGCAGGCAGTCCCACCAGCGCTGTTTTGGGCGGCTGGAGCAACAAGATCAGATATTGAATAAGCAGCATGGCCGTTGCATTAACATCCAACGATCACTGCTGCTAGAATCGTTTGTGGTCTAAGTTGACAAAGCCCTTCATACACGTCAACCTAGTAGACCCACAAGTCAGCCTCCAAATCTGTCTCAAACAGCATACAACCCGAAATTTCTAGCCAGATTCAAATTAATTTAAAAACTAAACATACCTTAATTTAAATCCAATGAAATTTTACCCAAGACAAAAACAATGAAATTTAAAATATCAAAATCTGAAAGAAAAAAGTATTTTGGAACTAATTGCCGGTTTGCTGTATTTTTTCATTTTAAAGCCCATTTATTATTACTTATAGCCCATTTCTTATTACTTATAGCCCATTTTCTGGGCAAGCCTGAATGCATCCCTCCTCATCTTGAAAGATTTCCAGCCCAGCAGGGCGTAGAAAAGCAAGTAGGCCTACGTTGGTTATTCTGCAAAAAAACAAAATAGCTGGGCTAGCCATTTTCAGAATGAAAAAAACAGCCTGAGCTAGTCATGTGGTAAACATATGAAATAGAAGTCTGGGCTAGACGGTCCACAGCTCCCGCACAACCAAGTTGATACCCTTCTCCGTCCCGAAAAATAAAAAATTACTGCGTGTGCTGCTGGGTCCCTGCTGTCATCCTCACCGTGTACAGTCATCTCCTTATTCCTCTTGGTTGTTGACCATGTTGACAACACTAGAGGGCGGCACCATGGCGAGTGAACGAAGGCGGAGGACGATGGTGAGGCCTCGGACGGGAACGAACAAGAGCCGGGGAAGATGCGCAGAGTTTTAGGGTGCGATGTGGCCATGATGCGTGCGCGGTAGCACAGCCAGCCGTGGGAGGCGGGAGCAGGCGGTCCCGCCAACGCTTGGCTTTGGCGGCTAGAGGAAGAAGAGACTGAAGAAACACGACAGACGTTGAATGTCAATCCAACGGTCAAGGTTGGCACAATCGTTTGTTGACTAAGCCGACACCAAGTAGCATACTTTTTATATATAGGAATAAAAAAAATTGGGCTCGTTCGCCTGATAACATTCCCAAAACTGCAACCATTCGATCTTGTGTCGCAACTTAAACTACGAGGAAAATGCGTTTGTCTGCCATCCTCCTCCCAGGGAACTTTCGCCACATAAGTGACTAGC
The DNA here is from genome assembly GCA_021605145.1 of Aegilops bicornis. Classification (NCBI taxonomy): domain Eukaryota; kingdom Viridiplantae; phylum Streptophyta; class Magnoliopsida; order Poales; family Poaceae; genus Aegilops; species Aegilops bicornis. The sequence goes on along the minus strand of CM038670.1, from coordinate 230,635,558 downwards.
ACCCTTGGTTTTCAACCAAGAGGTCTTGGGTTCGAGTCCCAGGAACTCTCAATTTTGTCCTCCCTTCCTCGGAAAAAAAGAAGAAAGAAAATCAAATACTTGAGACGGCGTACAGAACAAGCTAGTGTACTAGTAAAGAGACGTTGCCGAGTTTTAGAAAAAAGAGAGACGTGCTCCTGTAGCTGGTTCGAATCTAAACCTAGACTATGACTATATATGGTGCTATGCTACTCTGCAAGTAATGAAACTGACATATCCAACGTTCGCTTCTCCTCTTCTCTACTTACTCTGCCTAGCATCAGAAGCTCTAGCCGCAACAACCATGTCCGCTGGCTGCTCGTCCACCTGCTCTTCAGCAGGCAACAACCAGATATGCGCCAAGTTGCCACCAGTACCATCACCCGTGGGTCTCATCACACCCCCGCCAGCACACGCACCGCAGCCGGTTGCTCATCGCAAACCACTGCCATTGGTGTGGTGCCACTGCTGCAAATCACGCAGAGTCATCCGTCGCGTCTCAACCACAATCCTCAACCCTAGCCGAGTCTTATACAAATGCCCGAATCATGGGGTAATAATATGTTTAAGTGTTGTTCTGCTGCTTTCAGTTGCTGATTTTTTAATAGTTTGGTTGATGATCTTCCAATTTGATTCATGCAGAAAAGGGAAGATTCGTGTGATTTGTATTTCTGGGAAGTTGCTGATGTGCGGGAATGCAACTACGGTGATTATTTGGTTAGCCGGGGAATCCCAATACCAGCAGGTTGGGGTGTTGGACAAGTAAGTGAAGGAACAACAGAAGACGAAGATGCAGAGCAGAAGGTTAAAGATGCAGTTCCTCTGATCATGGCCAAGCAACAGCTGCTGAACAACATTGATAGCAATGAGGAGATGAAAGAGCTTGTGAAGATAATGAGAAAAATCGATGTGCTCTCTAGGATAATTGTCTCTTTATTTGCAGTGTATGTGGCACTCATGATGTATTCAGTGGTTATGACATGAGCACTTTCTTTGAAACCAAGTAATGAATGAAACACATGTAGCAATTTGGGCGTAGTGTTGTGAACAACTAATGATTTCTATTAATGTAAATTGGGGTATCCTTTTGCTCATAAATAAATAAATAGCAGAGGCCCTTTTGGTAATAAATAAATAAATTAGCAGAGGCCCTGTCGGGTCAGCTTTGTTCTCATTCGAAGACATCGAGAAAATTGCAGTCCAACAGCAAATTATGACATCACATTCAAGTTTCACATCCAAATATGAGTACAACTAAACAACAATGTCATCATGTTGCAGTCATCATACAATCACCAAACACAAATCAACATACATAACAAGTGATGTTCTCACAGCAAAATACTAAAAAACATGTTCATCTCAGTTGTCATAGCAAACACAATTTCACATAGTAGATAAAAAACGTCATCTGACAGGCAAATACGAAAAAAGCAATCTAATCATCATCCGCAGCAGCAGCATCAACATCTTCGACATGTGTCTCAGTCTGAATTATAATTCCCCACATTGTCATGTTCTTCTTCATCCTCAATGTCCTCGAACGTTCGCTTCTTCTTGATCAACTCTTGTATGTCCACAGCATGATAGGCAATCTTTTTGCCAGCGTCATTGACGTGATGGTTCTCAAAGATATTAGGAATATCTGTGGAATCTTGTACATCAGGAGCAGTGTAAGCATCATCTTGTTGTGCAACTTCACTAAACGAATTCCTCTGCTCAAACCTTTGCAATACTCTCCAGTCATTGCTATGTGCAAATGTGTTTTCCAAGAAAAATATATGTGTTGCGTGATTTGCCTAAATAAAAGGCTCACTGGTCTGCTACGTGATGTCTACTACGCAACTTATTTATTGTAGAATCGTGTTGGGCCTCCAAGCGCAGAGTTTTGTAGGACAGTAGCAATTTTCCCTCAAGGGGATGACCTAAGGTTTATCAATCCGTGGGAGGTGTAGGATTAAGATGGTCTCTCTCAAACGATCCTGCAACCAAATACAAGAAATCTCTTGTGTCCCCAACACACCCAATACAATGGCGAATTGTATAGGTGCACTAGTTCGGCGAAGAGATGATGATAAAAGTGTAATATTGATGGTAGAAATATATTTTTATAATCTGAATAAATAAAAACAGCAAGGTAGCAAATAGTAAACGGGCACAAAAACGGTATTGCAATGTTTAAAAAGGAGGCCTAGGGTCCATACAATCACTAGTGCAATCTCTCAACAATGCTAACATAGTTGGATCATGTGATTATCCCTCAAAGTGCAATAAATAATCACTCCCGAGTTCCTATTAGCGGAGAACAAAAGATAGAAATTGTTTTTAGGGTGCGAAACCACCTCAAAGCTATTCTTTCCGATCAATCTATCCTATAGTTCGTACTAAAATAACGCAAGCTATTCTTTCCGATCGATCTAATCAAGAGTTGACACTAAAATAACACCTAAGAAAATTCATATTCATAATACTCAATCCACACAAAGAACTACAAAGAGACACCAAAGTTTCTATCAAAGAAAAGATAATAAAACGTGCATCAACCCCTATTCAAAGATTACCCTAATGTCACCTCGGGAATCTGCGAGTTGAGTGCCATAACATACATCAAGTGAATCAATATGATACCCCATCGTCACCTCAAGTATTCATACCGCAAGATATACATCATGTGTTCCCATATCTAAATATTCAATCTGACAAGACAAAACTTCAAAGGGTAAAGATTCGATTCATCACAACAAGAGTATACTGGGGAGAAACATCATATGATCCATATATATTAACAAATCCCATGAGATAGATCACGATAGAGAGAGAGAGAGAGATATTAAACGCATAGCTACTGGTACAAACCCTCAGCCCCGAGGGTGGACTACTCCCTCCTCATCGTGGTGGCCACCGGGATGATGAAGATGGCCACCGAAGATGATTTCCCCCTCTGGCAGGGTGCCAGAACATGGTCTAGATTGGTTTTCATGGATACAGAGACCTTGAGGCGGCGGAACTTCTGATCTAGGTCTACCCCGAAGGGTGTCGGAATATTTGGGAATTTATAGTGCAAAGAAGGGGTGCGGGAGGCCACCAAGGTGGGCACAACCCACCTGGGCGCGCCAGGGGGGTCTGGCACACCCTGGTGGGTTGTGCCCCCCTCGGAGCACCCCCCAGGTGAAGCACTGGCCCAATGGATGTCTTCTGGCCCAAAAAAATCTCCAAAAAGTTTAGCGTTGTTGGGACTCTGTTTGATACTGATTTCCTGCGATGTAAAAAACAAGCAAAAAACAACAACTGGCACTGGGCACTGGGTCAATAGGTTAGTCCCCAAAAAATGATATAAAGTTGCTATAAAATGATTGTAAAACATCCAATAATGATAAAATAACAGCATGAATACTTCATAAATTATAGATACGTTGGAGACGTATTAGCATCCCCAAGCTTAATTCCTACTCGTCCTCAAGTAGGTAAATGATAAAAGAAATAATTTATGAACTGTGACTACTAGCAGTGTGCATAAGATTGATCAATGATAATTTCAATCACCTTTTCGATCATCATAGCAGCAATTCTTTCTTATAAAACTTCTCATGTTGTAGTGGCAACCAACTCACATGTTAAGGTTCAAACAATGAACTCTCTTGAAACTCAACAACCTATGTTCTTAGTCACCAAGAAATTGCAATTCAACTTATTCAACGGAGTTTAAGTAAGAGCTCCACATGCTCAACCATCATATAGTCTTCTATTATTGCTAACACTCACCGCATACACATGAGCAAAATGTTTCAACCGGACACATAGAAAGATAGGGGCTTATTGTTTTGCCTCCCAACGTATTCACCTCAAGGGTGATGTCAACAATAATAACTCATGCTACCCATATTCAACTGGACATATGTGCCTAGATCTTTCCTCACCACATGATGATTGCCAAAAGATAAAAATAGAAAGGAATAGAGAGAATAACTTTGACTCTTTGCATAAAAGTAAATACTGAAAAGTAAAAGATAGACCCCTCGCAAAGGGAAGTAGAGGTTGCCTGCACTTATTTGTTTGTATGCTCAATCCCTTAGTGCAAAAGAACGTCACGTTATATTGCCCCTTATGATAGCAACCTTTATTATGCAGTCCATCACTTTTATTGCTTTGCCATCATAAGTTCGTACAACGCTCAATTTTCTCTTACAATAAATGATCTAACACTTTTAGAAGCAATTTTTATTGCCTTATTGCACTGATGACAACTTACTTGAGGGATCTTGCTCAATCCCTAGGTAGGTACGGTGGACTCTTGAAAGTAAGATTTGGGTTTAAGGTTTTTTTATGCACAAGTAGTATTTCTACTTGGTGCGGAATTTTTGGCTAGCAAAGATGGGGGGCAAGCACCACATGTTGAAGGATCTATGACAATATGACTTCTATGTGAATATGAACAAACATAAATCATTACGTTGTCTTCCTTGTCCAACGTCAACAATTTTGGCATATAATATTCTGATGGGGGTTCACAATCACAAAATATTTCCATGGTAGTGTATTTGCATATGAAAGTTCTCTTACTTATACTAATTATTCGTGAATTGCTTGTATGACCAATATTGTGATTGTCAAGCCTCAAAAGGTTTCACTTTCTAAACCCAATGTGAAGCTACTACTAGGCATGATATGATTTCAACTTCATGATATTAAATTTATTGAACAATTTACTCATAGGATATAAGTGAAGCACAAGAGTGAATGACAAACTACTCCAAAAAGATATAAGTGAAGATCATGCGAGTAGTTAAGTAAATAGATAGCTATGTGTGGACTCTCTCTTATTTAAAAACTTTCAGATCTAAGTAATTTATTAAAACAGCAAGCAAAACAAAACAAAATGACATTTCAAGGAAAGCACACATCATGTGAAGAAGCAAAAACTTTGGCTCAACCGATACTAACCGATAATTGTTGAAGAAGAAAGGTGGGATGCCTACTAGGGCATCCCCAAGCTTAGATGCTTGAGACTTCTTTGAATATTAACTTGGGATGCCTTGGGCAACCCCAAGCTTGAGCTTTTGTGTCTCCTCAATTCCTTTTATATCACAGTTTTCCTAAATCTCAAAAGCTTCATCCACACAAAACTCAACAAGAACTCATGAGATAAGTTAGTATAAACCAATGCAAAAACTTTATCATTCTCTACTGAAGCATATCACTAAAATTATTATTCAACATTGCATACTAAATGCCTCTGCATATTTAATAATCCTATCCTCAAATAGAATCATTAAACAAGCAAACATATGCAAACAATGCAAACATAACAACAATCTGCCAAAACAGTACAGTCTGTAAAGAATGCAAGATTCATCATACTTCCCTAACTCCAAAATTATGAAAATTTACCACACTGTAGAAAATTTATGAGAGATTATTTTGCAAAAAGTTTCAACATTTTATCGCATTCTTAATTTTCTAGGGAATTTTTGCAACAGCGGTAAACTTTCTGTTTTCAAACAGCAACAAGTATACTTGCAAGATGAGCATGGTAAAGGCTATACTTGACATTTTTATTGAAAATAAATATGCAAAATATTATCCTAAATAGCAGGAAGCAAATCCTAACACAATAAAATGACGCTCCAAGCAAAACTCATATCATGTGACGAAAAAAAATGTAGCTCCAAGTGAGGTTACCGATAATGTTGGAGACGAAAGAGGGTATGCCTTCCGGGGGATACCCAAGCTTAGTTGCATGTATCTTGCTTGAATATTACCTTGGGGTGCCTTGGGCATGCCAAAGCTTAGGGTATTCTCACTCCTTGTTCTCCTCATACTGACATCTCACCCAAAACTTGAAAACTTCAATCACACAAAACTTAACGGAACTTCGTGAGATAGGTTAGTATGATAAAGAGCAAACCATTTCACTTTGGTACTGTCAAAGACAAGATTCATAATTTTTTCCACAAAATTCCTACTGTATCATATCATTTCCACGATTTATATTGAGCAATATAAGCCATAGAAACTAGAAAACAAGCAAACTATGCATCAAAAGCAGAATCTGTCGAAAACATAACAGTCTGTAGTAATCTACAGAATAACCATACTTCTGCTACACCAAAGATTCTGAAAAACTTAGAACACATGAGAAATTTGTATATTAATCTCCTGCAAAAAGAATCAACTCAAAATCACTCTTCTGTTAAAAATAAGAATTATTTTCGTGAGCGCAAAAGTTTCTGTTTTTCAGCAAGATCAAATCTACTATCACCCAACATGATCCTAGAGGCTTTACTTGGAACTTTATTGAAACAAAAGCAATAAAACATGATTACTACAGTAGCCTAATAATGTGAACACACAAAAACAGTAGGTAAAAGGGTTTGGGTTGTCTCCCAACAAGCGCTTTTCTTTAATGCCTTTTAAGCTAGGCATGATGATTTCAATGATGCTCACATAAAAGATAAGAATTGAAACACAAAGAGAGCATCATGAAGGATATAACTAGCACATTTAAGTCTAACCCACTTCCTATACATAGGGATTTTGTGAGCAAACAACTTATGGGAACAAGAATCAACTAGCATAGGAAGGCAAAACAAGCAAAACTTCAAGATTTTCAACATAAAGAGAGGAAACTTGATATTATTGTGATATGTAAAAGCATATGTTCCTCTCTCATAATAATTTTCAGTAGCATCATGAATGAATTCAACAATATAGCTATCACATAAAGCATTCTTTTCATGATCCACAAGCGTAGACATTTTTTACTCTCCACATAAACAAATTGCTTCTCATCAATAGTAGTGGGAGCAAACTCAACAAAATAACTATCATGAGAGTGAAAATTAAAATCATGATGACAAGTTTCATGGTTATTGACGGTGTCCTGGACTAGGGGGTACTCACCACGTCATCTCCCGATCTGTTAGATTGGGCCGAGGACCCCCATGGCCGTATACTCATGGGCCACTGCGGAGTGCTGCCGCATACAAGGAAGATTCCGCAAGACTTGGCGATCAAGACAAGGACTCCTCCCCCACCGGCGTATTCGGCTAGGGCTCTTGTTATCCTAGGCCTCTGGTGCATTATATAAACCGAGGCCAGGCTAGTCGATAGATATACAACAATCATACCATAGGCTAGCTTCTAGGGTTTAGCCTCCTTGATCTCGTGGTAGATCTACTCTTGTACTACCCATATCATCAATACTAATCAAGGTGAGTAGGGTATTACCTCCATCGAGAGGGCGCGAACCTGGGTAAAAACATCGTGTCCCTTGTCTCCTGTTACCATCCGCCTAGACGCACAATTCGGGACCCCCTACCCGAGATCCGCCGGTTTTGACAACGACATTGGTGCTTTCATTGAGAGTTCCGCTGTTTGTTCGGCAAAAGGTCGATGGCTCGCCTGCAGATCAACTGCGACTTCGGCATTTTCGTCACCAGCTCAACTGGTCACCTTGCTTTGACCAAGGGCTGCGCCCTACCTCTGATCGTCATGTTCGGATGAGGGCGTTCATCAACATCAACTCCGATCTCTATCAAGATCATGGAGTAACCATCCAGGGAGCCCGGGGGCTCAACGTCAACATTGCCCTCGGGCGGCCGTCTTTTTTACGGATAGCGGACTCGTGTCCGCTGCCACCGCCTTCTCAAGTGTCGTTTTAACGATTGCTTTGGTGGAATTGTGCGGAATTAAGTCTACAACAACCCTGAAAAATTTCGTCGAGTTCCGATGTAGGAACCTCTGGCAATCTCCGATATACCGGAGCCGCATTGAATCTGGACGAGAATCCAGACGAGATTAGGGCGTGGTGTCCAGCTTCTAGCTCGGACTTCCTTTGGAAGATCCAACCGTTGATCGGCTGCGGAATTCCTATATCTACCACCCCTCAAAATTTCAGCTCGATCCGACCGTCCAAACTCCGGGAACCTTCCGATTAGTGCATCACTTTCCGGATCTGTTTTTCTGCACGAAAACGAATCCGACCCGAGTTCGTGCTTTTTATGAACGGGATTTCGGACATCTTTTTTGAAGGAAGTTTTGTGCGGGGTATTGTGTTTTGTTCCCGAACACATCCCACTAACTTTAAGATCTTTTGAACATAATCTTCAACATCATCTTTGGTGTCAAACCAGTCCGCAATATTGCTCCACGGCCGCCGACTGCGCCCGGACATGTCGTCACTTTGTTGAGCCGAGCTCAACTTCTTCGGATCATCATCTCGGCAAGCCGAACAAGAGTCCGCATCGCGAAGGATAAATCATCACCAACATCGTCGCCCCACGGATTACACGGAGCGGGCATACCGCATCGCCGCACGGTCGCTTCATCAAGCCGGCATCGACCACGTCACAACCTGCATCGGCAGGGCCGCACTATTGCTTCTTCAAGCTGGTGTCCATCACGCCGACCTACTTCGACATCTCGGCTGGACCGGGGACTTCACCATCTCTTCATCAACCTACTCCGGAGACTTTGGCGTCACTAGCCGACCAGCTCCGTCACATTAGCTGGACCGAGGGCTCTGCCTCGGTGAGCCAACCTTTGCCAGCATTTCCATGCCGTCGTTTTATCGCCCATCAAGCAATGGGTGCGCGGATCGAGTCCCAATTTTGGGAATCACCTTCCTTCAGATTGCTACAACAAATAAACCAGGTGCTATTAATCCCAGTATTTTTTGCTTGGGTTCATTTTTTCCAAGGAATTATTACTCTGGTTTGTCCATCATATGTACACAGGTCGATCAAATGGTGGCCGCATTAACGACAATCACATGGTTGTTCGGTCAGTTTCCGTACATAGTCCGGCGAACGCCGCATCCGGAGCTCGGACCGACCTGTGAATTCAGGCTTTGCCACGCCTTTACCACATCACGCCGACGCCCTGCATCGACAATGACTTCGGCGCCAGGCCATATTTCTTTTATTACTCACTTTGCATAAATTATTTATTATGCAACATTTTTTTTAATTCTTATTATTACTATTATCCCCAATCTGCACTATTTTTTGTGCACAGGAAAATGATCCATCCGGACTATATACTTTGGCGTCACCTCGGCTGGACGGGGGGCTTCGTCAACACTTCATTACCTCATGCAGGGGACTTCGGCATCACTCTTCCGTCCTGCATTGACAGTGCTATGTCACCACTTAGGAGTGCCGAGCTCTCTGCTCCGCCACCTCGGGATCGGCTTGGGGGATGGAACCTTGTCCCGCATCAAGCTCGGACCGCGTCGTCAATACCGAACACATTAACCAGCTAAGTTGCCTTCATGCTCAAAGTTTTAAATTTTAACTTGTGTTCGGCTCGACCAAGCGTTATACTTTTTCAGGAAAAATTTGCTTGTAAAAATTTTCCTTGTCCAAACTTTGTTTGTGACGCTGCATAAATTCAAATACCCTGCTTACTTGGGGCTTCCTTCATGAATTTTTTTCATCTTGCACATGATTATACTTGTACGGCTTCGTTCCTTGTTCGTGTATTACGCCACAATATGCACCATATTGACTTAAGTGATTTGCAAGCTGGGTTGCCTTGATCCTGTGTTTACCCCTACGTTCCCGATTGTTCGGCTAGGGAGTAAAGGGAGCACCTCTGCGATTGTCACGATCGGGTCATCCGAGCCGGACCTCAGACTGGGTGAAGCCGAAAGCTAGCGTTGTTACTGTTTTCAATAATGGTCGGCACACAGCGGAACTCATGAGTACAAAAAATCTATTGCACAAGTCTCATATTAACAATGAGCACCGAAGAAAGGTATGGGTGGGGGTACTATTTTCTTCGAAGATGCTTCTTACACCTTATTATTAATATAGCATATGTTCCCTGAGAGCGCTTTGTCTGTTACAGCCTTATGACCTGATTGCCTGGTTATTGGAAACACCGTCGATATTCTCGACAGATGGAGTACATAACACTTTTCGGTCCTTGACCGAAGAGGGAGAAGCCGACGGTCGGTTAAGACGTTTAAAGTTCGGTTGAACATAGATATGATATAAGTACTTCTTTACATACAATCATTATTTTAACAAATTCACTTGGTGGCTCTTATTTTTATTTGAGCCTTTTTATAATAAGTGTTTTATTCTTAGTCGTTGCAGAGTTTTTATTATTATTTATCTCTCCTTTTCTCAACACGAAAAGCGGTCACTAGCCGGGAGCCTAATTTCTCTCTCAAAACCGCTAGAGTTTAGTTTTCTAAACCGGCCTAATGAGAAGTACTCCGCCTTGGGATGGGAGATGAAGCCGTAGACCGACTCCGCTTGAAGTCTTGAGATAGGATGTGTCATGTTAAAGCACGGCAGAAGCACTTTTTTTTTCTAAAGTCCAATTTTCGGATTCGCACCGAACACTTGATCTTGTTCGGACGTCATGTTTTTACTGACTTTTTTTGGTTTTCCAAGCTTTTGGCACTTTTAAACTATTTGTGTGTTTTCAGCACAAGTCTCGCAGTGCAACGCCGGACACCTTTAGAGATTCGGCAAAAAAATTCTCGGATATTGCTATATATGCATCGGTTTCGAATTGTGTCTTCGGTCAATAGTTGGGTTGCCGGATCCCGCTTGCCTCCTACGCCCGCTTTGTTCGGCTAGGTGTGCAAAGGGAGAACCACTGCGATTGTGCTTCCAGCTCGCATGGTCAAGCACCTCAGTGGAGAAAGTCGAAAACTAACTGTCACAATAGGTGTAAACTGGTCAGCGATCCGATGACTATATTAAATGATGGGCCATTCATAACATTGGCCGAAGTGTTTTCGGCTTGACCTCGACTGTCGCCGAACACTACCGGGGCTAGTAATCGGCCTCCCAAACTAAATCCTCAATATTTTGCTCTTACATTGAGCTGAGGTTTCATGATCATGCTTAGCATGACAACCCAAAGAAAGGAACCGATAAGCGGGACTATTTTCTTTGAAAGACATTTCTTCCGTTAAACAAGAATATAACATATCTCTCGCGTACCTTTGTTTATAAAACCGTATGGCCAGATTGCCTTGTTTGTTGTAAATCTTTGTCCTCATAAAGGCTTTATAAAGTAGGACAAACACTCCTCGCCATCTTGGCCGAGGAGGTCAAGCCGATGGTCGGTCAACAAAGTTTTTTACAATGCGGATCCGAGCATTAATGGCATAAAGTACTTGGATACATTGAGTCATTACACATAATTTGTGATTTTACTATGGATATCAATCCTTAATTCGGCCACCCGTGCCCGCATTAAGGCTCGGGGACTACTGGGCTTCGGGCTTATTATTTACAAATATTAAATGGGCACATCGATCCCCGATCTCGGTGTTGCCACCCGACCGATGTCTCGGGGCTACTGCATTGCCTGTCCAATGCAGAAAATTTGAAGTGTAATCTGATCTCTGAGGAGATTTTGATCCTCAGGTTGGTCGGCCGCACCCAACCTGAGTCTTGAGGACTGAGCACGCCGCTTTTTGTGTCCCAAAGTATTCTGCTGAGCTAGGACTTGATCCTCAGACCGATTTTGCAAATCAACCTGAGTCTCAGCGGCTACGGGGATCAGCGGTCTTATATCATCATTCATGTGCATCTCGGGTTTTAGACCGATACCCACCTTGAGGGCTACTGGCTATGTATCTCGGCAGAGAATAAATTGCACCAATCAAAAATATTGACAAAAATCGGCCCACATTCAGGGTGGTGCGCCACCTCGGAAGCAGTCCGGCATAAAGCTCGGGCGCTAGTGGCTGGCTCCATAGTGGGCATTTCCGGCATTAAGCTCGGCTAAACTTCCTCAAACTTCTTTGAACCAAGGTGATTTACGACACCTCGGATACAGTCCGGCGTTGGAGCTCGGATACATAGTCCGGCATTGGAGCTCGGATCTGATCCGGCGTTGGAGCTCGGATACATAGTCCAGCGTTAGAGCTGGAAGCAGTCCGCATTGGTGCTCGGTCGCAAAAGATACCTCGAATGCGATCGGTGTTGGAGCTCGGACGCAAGAGGATGCTGCCGCCCGGAAACAACTTCAAAACCGAGGTGTGGCATAAAAATAACAAGGCATTGATAAAGGCTGGAAACTTAAAGGGGCTCCTCGGATACCCGATGTGTAAACTCGTCGAATGCATTTCGGCGATCCTCAAGATCGAAGATGAGAAGATTTGTTGAACTAGTTTTCAAGACCGACGACTGAAGATGAAGAACGGTTCGGAAGAATCGAGGAGCGTCGCTAAACTTGAAGACCGGTTCAGGGGGCTACTGACGGTGTCTTGGACTAGGGGGTACTCACCACGTAATCTCCCGATCTGTTAGATTGGGCCGAGGACCCCCATGGCCGTATACTCATGGGCCACTCCGGACAGCTGCCGCATACAAGGAAGATTCCGCAAGACTTGGCGATCAAGACAAGGACTCCTCCCCCACCGGCGTATTCGGCTAGGGCTCTTGTTATCCTAGGCCTCTGGTGCATTATATAAACCGAGGCCAGGCTAGTCGATAGATATACAACAATCATACCATAGGCTAGCTTCTAGGGTTTAGCCTCCTTGATCTCGTGGTAGATCTACTCTTGTACTACCCATATCATCAATATTAATCAAGCAGGAGTAGGGTATTACCTCCATCGAGAGGGCCCGAACCTGGGTAAAAACATCGTGTCCCTTGTCTCCTGTTACCATCCGCCTAGACGCACAGTTCGGGACCCCCTACCCGAGATCCGCCGGTTTTGGCACCGACAGTTATCATTATTCTTTATAACATATATGTCATCACCATAATCATCATATATAGGAACTTTGTTGTCATAATCAATTGCAACCTCCTCCAAAATAGAGGATTCATAACTAAATAAAGTTACGACCTCTCCAAATCCACTTTCATCAATATAATCATCATAAATAGGAGGCATGCAATCATCATAATAAATTTTCTCATCAAAACTTGGGGGACTAAAAATATCATATTCATCAAATATAGCACCCCCAAGCTTATGGATTTGCATATCATTAGCATCATAGATATCCAAATAATACATACTAACAACATTGCAATCATGCTCATCATTCAAATACTTTGTGCCAAATATTTCATTGACTTCTTCTTCTAACAATTGAGCACAATTTCATCATTTTCAAGAAAGATATTATAAAGATGATCAATAATATGATGCAACCTAAATTCCATTTTATGTAGCTTTTCTTTTATAGACCAAACTAGTGATAAAATAAGAAACTAAAAGAGTCAATTGCAAGATCTAAAGATACATAACAAGTGATGTTCTCACAGCAAAATACTAAACAACATCTTCATCAGGTTTCAGTTGTCATAGCAAACACAATTTCACATAGTGGATAGAAAACGTCTTCTGACAGGAAAATATGACAAAAGCAATCTAATCATCATCCGCAGCAGCAGCGTCAACATCTTGGACATGTGTCTCAGTCTGAATCATAATTCCCCACACTGTCATCTTCTTCTTCATCATCAATGTCCTCGAACGTTCGCTTCTTCTTGATCAACTCTTGTATGTCCACAGCATGATAGGCAATCCTTTTGCCAGCGTCATTGGTGTGATGGTTCTTAAAGATATTAGGAATATCTGTGGAATCTTGTACATCAGGAGCAGTGTAAGCATCATCTTGTTGTGCAACTTCACTAAACGAATTCCTCTGCTCAAACCTTTGCAATACTCTCCAGTCATCGCTATGTGCAAATGTTTCTTCCAAGAAAAATATATGTGTTGCGTGATTTGCTAAAATAAAAGGCTCATTGGTCTGCTACATGATGTCTACTACGCAACTTTATTCTTGTAGAATCGTGTTGGGCCTCCAAGCGCAGAGTTTTGTAGGACAGTAGCAATTTTCCCTCAAGTGGATGACCTAAGGTTTATCAATCCGTGGAAGGTGTAGGATGAAGATGGTCTCTCTCAAACGACCCTGCAACCAAATACAAGAAATCTCTTGTGTCCCCAACGCACCCAATACAATGGCAAATTGTATAGGTGCACTAGTTCGGCGAAGAGATGATGATGCAAGTGTAATATTGATGGTAGAAATATATTTTTATAATATGAATAAATAAAAACAGCAAGGTGGCAAATAGTAAACGGGCACAAAAATGGTATTTCAATGTTTAAAAAGGAGGCCTAGGGTCCGTACTTTCGCTAGTGCAATCTCTCAACAATGCTAACATAGTTGGATCATATGATTATCCCTCAAAGTGCAATAAAGAATCACTCTCGAGTTCCTATTAGCGGAGAACAAAAGATAGAAATTGTTTGTAGGGTACGAAGAGATGATGATAAAAGTGTAATATTGATGGTAGAAATATATTTTTATAATATGAATAAATAAAAACAGCAAGGTAGCAAATAATAAACGGGCACAAAAACGGTATTGCAATGTTTAAAAAGGAGGCCTAGGGTCCGTACTTTCGCTAGTGCAATCTCTCAACAGTGCTAACATAGTTGGATCATATGATTATCCCTCAAAGTGAAATAAAGAATCACTCCCGAGTTCCTATTAGCGAATTACAAAAGATAGAAATTGTTTGTAGGGTACGAAACCACCTCAAAGCTATTCTTTCCGATCAATCTATCCAAGAGTTCATACTAAAATAACGCAAGCTATTCTTTCCGATTGATCTAATCAAGAGTTCGTACTAAAATAACACCAAAGAAAATTCATATTCATAATACTCAATCCACACAAAGAACTACAAAGAGACCCCAAAGTTTCTATCAGAGACAAGATAATAAAACGTGCATCAACCCCTATGTAAAGATTACCCCAATGTCACATCGGGAATCCGCGAGTTGAGTGCCATAACATACGTCAAGTGAATCAATATGATACCCCATTGTCACCTCAAGTATCCATACCACAAGCCATACATCATGTGTTCACATATCTGAATATTCAATCCGATAAGACAAAACTTCAAAGGGTAAAGATTCAATTCATCACAACAAGAGTATAGAGGGGAGAAACATCATATGATCCATCTATATTAACCAAGCCCGTGACATAGATCACGAGAAAGAGAGAGAGAGAGAGAGAGAGAGAGAGAGAGAGAGAGAGAGAGAGAGAGAGATTAAACACATAGCTACCGGTACAAACCCTCAGCCCCGAGGGTGGACTACTCCCTCCTCATCGTGGTGGCCACCGGGATGATCAAGATGGCCAGCGGAGATGATTCCCCCCTCCGGCAGGGTGCCGAAATGGGGTCTAGATTGGTTTTCGCGGATACAGAGACCTTGCGGCGACGGAACTTCTGATCTAAGTCTAACCCGAAGGGTTTTGGAATATTTGGGAATTTATAGTGCAAAGAAGGGGTGCGGGAGGCCACCGAGGTGGGCACAACCCAACTAGCTTTGGCCCAATGGAAGTCTTCTGGCCCAAAAAAATCTCCAAAAAGGTTCTCGTTGTTTGGACTCTGTTTGATATTGATTTCCTGTAATGTAAAAAAACAAGCAAAAAACAGCAACTGGCACTGGGCACTGGGTCAATAGGTTAGTCCCCAAAAATTATATAAAATTGCTATAAAATGGTTGTAAAACATCCAAGAATGATAAAATAATAGCATGAATACTTCATAAATTATAGATACATTGGAGACATATCAATACGCCTCCTTGACATTGATGGATTTGAAATAATCATCAGCTCTGGGTTTTGCGATCCTGGAAAACAAGTTGTACCAACGACAGCACAACAGAACCACACACCAATGATCCTCGAAACTGGAGATACACTGCAACTGAACAATGTCTATTATGTTAGCATACATTTTAGTTGTCTCTCTGTCGTACGTATCCGTGCTCATGATGGCACTGTTTTGTGTCTTCCTGCCTTCGTCACGTGTAAGGGTGTTGTAGCGCACATCTCCAACAACGCAAGATTCATAATGTCTTACCCGAGTATCAGGACCCATTGCTAGTACGTAAAGGGCATCATCAACTGCCTGCCCATCCTCCCGCATCTTATTAACCTATGGTTAGAAAATAGACAAGCTGATCATCTTATGTACTCAATATATTAAAAAAACTGACAGTGCAATTCAAAAGCTTACATGGCTCTTGAACCATTTCGCAAATCCTGCCATAACCAGTTTGTCAATGTTTCATGGATTTTATGGCAGTAACTCCTTTTTGTAGATGATGCACAACATAGTGATCGCGTCAAACATCTAAATATATAAGAACGTGCTACAAGTTTAGTAGATTACGATGTATAAGCTGCAGTAATTAGCACTTACTTGATATAAGGTAGTATCTCAGGATAGTTATTCAATACATACCAAACCATTTTGTCCAAATCTTTAGGTTTGTCCTCTTGTCGACTCTTCCTCGTAACTTTCGAGCAGAATAATCGAAAACATTGAGCTCGGGATTGTCTTCACCCACCTCTTTGCTAAGGTGATCAATTTGTTTCAATGTATTTTGAGCAGAATTTCAACGCTTCTATAGCAATATAGGCCTCTGCAATGGAACCCTCGGGTCTAGCTCTGTTCCTAACATAGCCCTTGAAAGTGCCTAGCCGCCTTTCAATAGGGCACATCCAGCCATATTGTACTGGACCTCTAAGTAGTGCCTCATCAGGTAGATGAACAGCCAAATGCACCAGCACATCAAAGAGGGCTGGAGGATATATCTTCTCAAGGTCGCATAGGATAGTTGCAGGGCAGCCCAATCCTCTAAGGATAACAGGTAAAACCCTTTGAAGTAGGACGTGGCAGTCATGAGTTTTAAACCCTTGTACCTTGTTTCCATCTGCACTGACTCTCCTTTCAGGGTTGGAGGCAAATCCATCTGGGAATCTCACACCTGACATAACCTCACATAATTCTTTTCTTTTTACCTTGTCCAAGACGTACACAACTGGTGCCATATCCCGTGGTTTACCTTCATCTTCCACCTGCAAATCCTTTCTGATACCCAGGTGTTCAAATCAATCCTAGATTTTAAGGTATCTTTCGTCTTTCCTTCAATATTAAGAAATGTGCTGATAATGTTGTCACATATATTTTTCTCGATGTGCATCACATAAAGATTATGCCGCAGATCCAAATATTTCGAATACTCCAAGTCCCACAAAGTGGACTTGCGGGTAAACAATAATCTCTCTTCTGCCCTGCCACGCTTCCTTTTCCAACTACCATTACCAGGATGGTTTCCTAGTGTAATATGCCTGACCTTCTCTAATTCCACTTGCAACTCATCGGCGGTGAGCCTCTTTGGCGCATTACAGTTTTCATGATTTGCATTCAACACATGTCTTCGGTATTTTGTAGGACGCGACTTGTCCTTGGCAAGGAAATGACGGTGTCCTATGTAAAGATCTTGCTAAGTATTGCGTATGACAGCGGATTCCTGTAACAGTGAACACATGCATTGTAACCATGTGTCGTTCGCCCTGACATAGTGCCCAAAGCTGGATAATCATGGACGCACCAAATTATAACAACACGCAGAAAGAAATCAGCTGGTGGGCTGCTATATAGGTCTCGAGTGAGAACACCCCTCGATAGCTGTTGAAGTTCGTCCACAAGAGGCTCCATGAATAAATCAAAATCCTTTCCAGGACTTTTTGGACCTGGGATTAGCAAGGCCATCATGTAGTTTGATTCTTTGGTGCAGACATTTGGAGGCTTGTTGAAGGGATAGCAAGCACTGGCCACATGCTATATGTGGCGCTCTGGTGGCCAAATGGATTAAATCCATCTGAAGCTAAGCCAAGTCTAATGTTTCTCAGGTCAGCAGCAAACTTTTTGTGTTTCTGATTGAAGCTTTTCCAGTCACTACCATGATATGGATGGATCATTACATTCTGATCTTTATACTCCTGGTTCCTAGAATGCCACAGTACATCCTCTCTTGTTTCAACATCATGAAACAACCTCTGCAATCTTGGTATAATTGGAAAATGTCTCAGAACATTATGAGGAATCCTCTTCACATCATCGCCATCTTTCCATCTTGATGATTTGCATTTCGGGCATTCACTTAAGTTGGCATAATCCTTCTGGAACAGAACACAATTATTCTTACAAACATGGATCATATCATATCCAATTTTAACTGCACGAAGGAAATTCTTCATTTCACTGTAGGTGTGTGGTAGCTCAGACGCATCTGGGAAAGATTTGCGGAAAGCAGCCAACATCGCATCGAATGATTTGTTCGTCATCCGCTCAGATGTCTTCACCTGAAGAAAGGTGACCATAGCTGAGAATACCGACAGCTTATTTCCTGGGGTGACAGCAATGTTGCATTGTTCCAACATGCGGGCCCACCGTTTTTCTTTTGCGGGTGAAAGTTCACGAAATGCACAAGCAATACGTAGAATTGTTTCAATGTTGGTCAAACTCACTGGCTCCGCCACCTCCACTCCTCCTCCTCTACCACCTGAGCATCAGGCAGATAAAGATGGTGATCTGCTGCTTCCACATAGTCAATTGACGTTCACAACTTCACCATGATGAACCCACTTAGTATATGTGACCGACATCCCATACAAGTGTAGATGATTTTGCACAGTTGACTGGGGTCTTGTAACTGAATTCATACAACTTCTACACGGGTAGAGCACATCTGATTTCGGATCACCATACTCAGCTCTATAAAGTTCATGAAGTTCTCAACCCCCTCGACATATGCAGCGAAAAATCTTCGGTCAGAAGATATCCAAGTCCTGTCCATCTGTTAGACATACAAATTAGTTCTTCTACAAGATATTACAGGAAAAATATATATGCTTTTTTATGAAGTCCAGAAAGGTCGATGTCTAAAGCTAAGGCAAGATATTTGGACGAGCAGATCTAAGTAATGAAATATATGTAAAGCTAAGTCAGCAAATATATTTGAGTGCCAAATTATGGCAGGTTGTTTCAGCAGTCAATGAGGCCGAGCACACAGCCATCGAACTGTCGAAGGCCATCTCACCAACAAAGATCGAGTATAAAACAGTGTAGAGCTATTTCACTAACAGATTGGCTACTAGACCATGGCAATCTACGTCACAATAAATATATGGCAGGATATTTTAGCGACTAATCGGTCTTGGCATGCCATCTCAGCTAAGCAGATTGAGTGCAGAACAGGGCAAGGAATCTTCTTAAGCAGAGCATATTGAATGTAAACTACTTCGGCAAACAGTGAGATTAACAGCGTCTATCAGCTAACATTCAGTGCTACACCGACATGCATGGGGCCTCTATCTAGAATGCGTGTACTGTGGGAGAAGCTAATCGTCGTGCGTCTCCACACGAACGTCACCAGTGGTGGCAGTGCTAACCTCCATGCGTATCCACAAGAACGTTGCCAGCGGTGGCGGCGCGGCTAGAGGACGACAGTCTACGAGAGCGTACTGTGGGAGCGAGAGGATCGCCGCGCATCCCGTCAACGAACCAAGGCGCCGCCGTATCGGCGCGGCGGGGAGGGTGGCTTTCGTGGAGAGAATGGAGTGGAGGGGGTTGGGGAGGAGGGGGGTTTGGGAATATTATTGGCTAGTTGGCCGAAGGGCGGTTGAATTTGGGATTTGGTGGGGGCGATTATCGCGCGGTGGGCGGGGGGGGGGGGGGGGTTTGGCGCATGGTCGGTTTCTCCAAGTGCAGTCCCACGTGTCAATGAAGAGGCAAGCCGAAGCGCGTTCCATTTGTGTGAGCCGTGTGCAGGACCGAACGTGTGTGGGGTGCAATGCAACCGCGACAGGGGTGCTGTGAGTGTACCGCATTTTTTCCTTTTAAACTTGGTGCTTCGCCCCCTAAAAAAATTTGGTGCTTCGCGCGATCCATCGATACTACTACTAGTAATACGGTAATCCCGACTAAAATGGCACGGTCGGGTCTTTTCCCGCGCGATATGCTGGGAGGTTGGCTTAGTTGGGTTTTTTAGGACGAGTAATGCTACACCTACGGAATCCCAGTTACGTAATCTGAAACGTGTGAGCTGTTGATTGTAGATTGGGGGGAGGGAGGGGCCCACCACCATGAAAATCAGGGAGGAGAGAGAGGCAATTTACGTTAACCCTTTCGTAGGTTCCCGTAGATGTAGAAAGATGTGAAATGGGTGAATGTGTAGTAGACGTACTATTGGATTTCCTAAGATAAACTGTGTATGTAGACCCTATGTGTTTATTTACTTCACATGTTAGCTTTGTCTCGGTTCAAACCTTCTAAGTATATACACACAAAAATGAATCATCGTTCCATATCTATCTACACTTATAAAAAGCAGAGTTGGTGATGATGGTGTGCCTGCCATCCTGCAATATAGGTCGTCCGATCTATATCTAACGGATAGGAAGGAAACTATGACAATTTACCCACACTCCTCTCCACATTTGCAGGTAAGGCCTTCCCTCGTTCATCCTTTTCTCCCACTAGATCTTGATGTTCCGTGCAACGCACGGGCATCTTGCTAGTACTCGTACAATATACTATATTATTGTGAAAGTTCATATACACCGGACGAGATTAATGTAAACACGGCAGATTTTCATTACATTTTGAACTTTTATAGGACAAAAAATAAAAGAAACCCGACCCTAAAACTATTCTACAGCGGCGACCGACGTCCTCCATCTGCGATTTCCATGTACGGGGGCGGGGTTCAAGACCCGTGAAGTGAAGGTGCGGTCTCCGGCGAGGAAAAGTAGAACACGGGAGATGGACCGACGAGTTGGCACACCATGCCCTGCCGCCTCCAATGCCCTACTCATCCTCGGAGGAGTCCCTGACCTCGGCGGTGCCGGACGTTGGACGGCGACAAGTAGGACGCGTGGCTGATGGTGCTCCCGTCGTCGGCCGCCAAAGATGGCCACCGCCAGCGGTCGCTGTCTGCGTCTGCCACGCCACTATCAAGGTCGTGAGCGGGCGACTTGAGCGAGGGCGGCGACCTCGAGCTTCATCCCGAAGACAAGCTCTCCCGCCAGAGCGTTCGCGGCTATGCGGTCATGGCGGATGTGGTGCCAGGTAGTAGGACAATGCGCTATGGTGTGGAGTTTAGCTGGGCGTTGCCGCTTTAAGTAGCGCATTCCGGTGAGGCCAAGCATCCGGGTGCGTCATTAGGTCGCCAGAGTTGGTTCCTCAGGTACCGAGCCTCTTAATGACGGCATACGGACGGATGGCATGGATGCGGTCAGCTGGCGCTGGCTGGGAAAGCACCGCGCGACGGCGCGAGGGACGAGGGTTTTTGGAGTGCCAGGGTAGCTGGCAACGTTGGATATGCCCTTTGCTCACATGCGATCCCCACATGTCATTGAAAAAGCAAGATGACCCGGCATGGTCTCAGGTCCTGGGGATGCTGTTGGCTGCGCTACACCACTCCACGGTCGCGTCGCGGCGCGCGCGCACTTCGGCACCCCGTGCATCCTCGACGAGTCGGGTGTTGATCTGATAGTCGTGCCATGATGCTAATGCCACCCTCGGCACACTGAAGCCGACCGTGTCGAGCGACGAAGAGCGTGTCGCTCACCGCGGTTGTCGTGTCCAGAGGCAGTGCTGGAGCTGCGCTATGTTGCTGGCCCCCACGACCCACATGAACGGTTGCCGGTGGCAAGGAGGTCGTGCGCCAGCTCCTCCATTGGACTAGTCTGCGCCACGTCGTCTCGACAGGTGTGCTCCACATGTCGGTTTCCTTATTTTCCCGGCCAAATTCCAGCGTCAGTGCTCCATGTTACGCATTAGGCACAGAACAAGTGGTTTTTGTGCCCTGGTTCAAATGTGGTACAGTACCAAGTTGTTACCCTAACCAAAAGTGTAGTGGTTTTGGGTACGGTACCACCCTTTTCCTTTTCAAGTAGTGAAGTGTAACACTTGATTAAGTAGCTAGATGGTGTGCTAAATATAGGTGCCCGACTGTTTGAAGGAATAATTGTGGTGTGCCCGGTCCGTGCCCGCATTTACGGGTCCAACTTACCATGTTTCGGCGGTAGTAACTATACTAGTCCCTGCGTACTCCCTCTGCTTTTATTTACTCTACATTTTAGCTTTGCTGAAAGTCAAACTTTGTAAACTTTGACAAAGTTTATAGACAGAAATAATAACATATACAATAACAAATCAATACCATTA
The DNA here is from genome assembly GCA_021605145.1 of Aegilops bicornis. Classification (NCBI taxonomy): domain Eukaryota; kingdom Viridiplantae; phylum Streptophyta; class Magnoliopsida; order Poales; family Poaceae; genus Aegilops; species Aegilops bicornis. Next base: position 230,613,503 of record CM038670.1, on the reverse strand, counting down.
GATTCATTATTGAATATACTTTCACATCATATAGATTTGCTATTGTAAATGTTCATATTTCTACTCTTATAAAAAGCAGAGTTGGTGATGATGGTGTGCCTGCCATCCTGCAATATAGGCCATCCGATCTATATCTCATGGATAGGAAGGAAACTATGACAATTTACCCGCACTCCTCTCCACATTTGCAGATAAGGCCTTCCCTCGTTCATCCTTCTCTCCCACAAGATCTTGATGTTAAGGTACAGCATACGGGCATCTTGCTAGTTTTCTATAAATTTGGTCAAATTTTAGGAAGTTTGACTTCAGTCAAACCTAATATGCAGAGTAAATAAAAACAGAGGGGGTATCTTACTCCGTGACCAAGACGGAAGGGAAAATGAGACAACTTATTGTTTATTTGAGTCGTTCAAGTATAATCATGTGGCGTTTCTTATTTCTCATTCCTCTCCAACCCTCTTCTCCATTGATCATGCCGCCCTCCGATCGAGTCCATCCTCCCGCATGCGTCATTTGAACATTCCGCTGAGTATCATTCACATGTGGTCCTAGACCATGCTTGTATTTCCAATGTTGTAATTTGTCCGACATGCATACAAACAAGCAGTTCGTTTAAAGTTTCACTTTGCCTCCATTACGTGTCGCTTCCCGTCTTAGTTTTGACATCCCATTCGATTCATGCCCGACACATCTTGACGAGATCGATTGATGTTGAGAGATCAATTGCGTGTCGTGCAAGGAGATAAAGGTTTGGGTTGTTTCTATGATAGAAATGACCCGCGGGGGGGGGGGGGGGGGGTCTGTGGGGATCAAAGTGAGTATATTGTACGTTCATAAGCGAAACGAACGTATTGTACCCACCCTAGTCCTCTTTCAATCAATCTCCGGACCCTGAGATGAAACAGAGAGAACGAGTGGGTGCATGTGTGATACCTAAGGCGGATTCAAAATTTTGAACCGGTGATCATAGCATCCGCAAATCATATATAAAGGGTATTCGATGTTCATTTCGCTTTTGAACGTACAATATACTCCCTCCGATCCTTTCTAGTTTACATATAAGTTTTATGTGTAGTCAAAGTATCTCTACTTTGATCAAACTTACAGAAAAAGTATCAACATTCAACAACGCCCAATCAATATTGTTAGATTCGTACGTACTCCTAGATTTGTATTCAAACAGAGATGGTTTCCAATTTATTCTCAACCACGTGAATGTGCTTCACTAAGAAAAATACACTTCCGTGATGATACGTGATTGTCACAGTAGGTCACATTTTCTGTCATGCATGTACATCCATGACAAATTTATGAAAGAATCAAGATAGTCATACATGTGCTGTCGTAGAAGTGTTCCATGACATTACCAAAATTATCATCACGGAAGTGTCCACTTCCATGACGATAAATCATGTGTCATGGAAGTGCTTTCGTCAAGGGTGACTGACACGTGGCATCCACCGTAACGGGACGCCGTTAAGCTATAGGGTCCGGTTTTGGATCTGATAACCCACTAACAGCCTGGACCAATGATGATTTTCCATGTGTAAAATTCTCATTGGCCGGAGGAAACACGTGTTGGCTCACCGTTGGGACAGATGTCATCCATTCATTGGACATGAGGCGCCTACAATACGTCGACACGTGGCACGGCCCAACAGAGGCCCATTCCGGTGAAAAGGCCAGCCCGTTTGACTTGGTCAAAAGGTAATGGGTCGGCCCACGGGAAGCCTGTTAACGGCATGTTTGTATATAGCCCATTTACAGCCCGCTAACTCACGACCCGTTATGGCCTATCCAAATTAAGCCCAGTAGCTTCATCTGGGCCTTCCAATATGATTCCAGCCCGTTGTAACTTCCGGCCCATGTATGGCCCATGATGTCTTTCAGCCCATACGAGACCATTTGTAACTCTTGGCCCATTAACAGCCCGTGGTAAATCTGGCCCGCATTGAACAATTTACCCCTTTATACCCATTAACGGCCCATTATTCCATTGGGCAGTTTGCAACCCGTGTTATCTTTCGGCCTTCTCAGGGCCCATTTATTCTTGGGCTCATTTCCAGCATTCGGTTACTTACGGCCCGTCATTGGCCTTTTTTGCCTGTGGGCCGAATTCAGCCCGCGGTTACAATCGGCCTGTTTGCGGCCCGTTACTCCGTTGGGCCGTTTTCATAACGTCATCAAATACAGCCGATCAATGACGGCCTATTATTGTCGGCCCATGAACAGACGATTCCAAATCTAGCCTGTTTACGGCCCATAATGCGGTCTGTTATTGGCCCATGTTTGGCCTATCGATCATACGGCACGTAGAAGGCCCATTGATGCTACGGCCCGTAGAAGGCCCATTCTTCCTACGGCCCTAAGAAGGCCCATTGTTTCTACGGCCCGTAGGAGGCCCATGGTAACTACAGTAAATATGTAGCCCATGGTTATTGTGGCCTAGTTTTAAAAAAGGGACAATTGCATTTTTACCCCTAGTTGGTTCCTACCCACGGGTTTTGCCCTTACTTTTCGAGCTTGCTATGTTTCGCCCTTACTTTTTCCGTCGTGGTCCCTCGAATGCCCTTTGACCGTTTGACCAAAACTTTGAAAATTCATAACTAATTCATATGAACTGGGAAAAATGAAAATAAGATATCAAAATGTTCAGATAAACATTACCTGTATGTGCATATCATTTGCATTAGGGACAAAAGCACCCTTTAGACTACGAGGTAATTAATGTTATTAACATTATTAAAAATAAAAAGGTATAAATAATTTTTTTCATGAATAAAAATTTCATGCAAATGTATGTGATGTTTTACGAACATCCAGATATCTTATTTGCATTTTTCTGAGTTCGTATCATCTTGTTAAGAATGTTCTAATGACTTTGACCATTATTTGGAAACTTCATAACAAGTTGATACGAACTCAGAAAAATGCAAATAAGATATCAGGATGTTTAGAAAACATCACCTAGATTTGCATGTAATTATTATTCATGAAAAAAAATTGTTTATACCTTTTTATTTTTAAAATGTTAATAACATTAATTACCTCAGGTAGTTTAAAGGGTGCTTTTGTCCTGAATGCAAATGCTATGCACATAAAGGTAATGTTTATCTGAACATTTTGATATCTTATTTGCATTTTTCTGAGTTCATATGAATTAGTTATGAATTTTCAAAGTTTTGGTCAAACGGTCAAAGGGCATTCGAGGGACCTCGATGGAAAAAGTAAGGTCAAAACTGAGCAAGCTCGAAAAGTAAGGGCAAAACCCGTGGGTAGGAACCAACTAGGGGTAAAAATACAATTGTCCCTTTAAAAAATAGGTTATTGCAGCCACTAGCAAACCGCGGAAAAAGAACTGCACTGACTACAAGCAAACAAATAAACAAGGCAACAAGGAAATAAATAAGCAAGCAACTTACACTAGGCAATCACGGCTATTACACATATTACATCCACTGGGCATCAAAGTTCGCCACCAGTGCAAATATAGGGAAGAAAGCAGCATATCATATACACTGGTTGTCAAAGTTGGCGACCAGTGCAAATAAACGCTGACAAAGAAACAAGTCCGTAACTGAAACCACTTGAAGAGCTCAAGAAACAATATCCCAGGTACCCATAATGGCAAGATGCTTAGGAAGCTTATTAACTTTCTCTTGTTTGGCGCTTAAATCCTCCAAAGCACTTCTGTTGCACGGAAAGTATGCATCCGAATTCTGCGGGGACTTCCTCGGTCCTTGACTTCGTCGCATAACATCTGATCGATGTCTTTCAACTTGAAGTTGAGACTCAAGAAGCCGAACTGATTCAGGCAGGGAGTTCGAAGAGCTGGTGCCAGCGGTAGTAGCTAGTAACTCGAACACTACATCAAGACGGGACTTTGGGGTTGTCTCAGTGTCTTCAATATAGTTTTTATCAGCTTTCTTGGAGACCAACAAGGATGTATCACTATCTTGAACCTTATCTGCATTACTTCCTTTACCATTGCATAACGGGGTACTCTTCTCCAATATTTTATCCGTGTTCTAAAAGAGAAACAACAAAACACATCACAAGTTTACAATGTAGCATATGAAACTCATTTTGGTAAACCAGTTCAGTAGTATGGTGGACAGGATAACAACATGAAACAAACATATATCTATGTAGTATGGTCACTGTATGGTCTATATTATTCTAGTTTATGTTGCCAAATCAAGATAGATACAGTTTGAATCATATCTATTTAAGACAAAGCAGCATAGATAGAATATAAGTGTGGGAAACTACACAACAATAACAATACTTGTAATGTGCATGGCATGAGAACATAACTGTTTATTCAATTGAAACTGAAATCAACATAGAGCAAGTTACAACACCAAACACATTAAAGAAACAGGTTTAAAACATACCTATTGCGCCATTGGAGTTTCAATTGCATCCTTCAATTTGAAATTAGTTGGTATGAGTAAATACAGTGATGCAAGAGCAAAGTAGTATGAACCATAGCTATGGATCCTGACCTGACAACAATTCTTCTTCTGCTTTAAGCATTGACTTGGGATTCGAAATGGTGGTCCTCGTGCTTTGGGCACTGCAGTTGCCTTACTAAATGCTCGTGTTTGGGTGCTCTATGGTGGAGACGGTGCTGTGTCAACTGGAACTGGGTTACTATTTGCTGGGGTTGGGGTTAGAAGGAGTGTAGCTGGTTCTCTGTCCAACTGGGTAGGGGTACAATCTGTGTGAGTCTGAGTTATGTGTGGTGGGGCTGGTTCTTGGGCAAGTACAACCGTGTTTCTATCTGCATCGACAGGTAGCACAATCTTTTCTGAAGATCGTGTTTTTACTCCCACAGATACTGCCATCACCCCCTCCAATTGAAATGGCTGATAAACAAGAAAAGTAATTGAATGTATAGACATTGTAAGATAGACAGGTGCAATGGATAGTAGGGAAGAAAACAGGGCATGAAATAATTCACATTTATGTTGTCTAACCAAACAGAATAGCAGGACATAATTTCACATATATGATGGCTAATTGAATTGGATAGCATGACACAGTTTCAAATGTATGATGGCTAACTAAACATGATAGAATGAAATAATTCAAAATATGATGACTATGTAAATATGATGAGATGATATAACTATATTATGTCTTTAGAAAATGGGTTGGCATGCCGTAATTCAGATACATGCTGTCTATGTAAACATCTTGGCATGATATAATTCAAATATATGATTTATATACTAAGCAAGTGAGCAGAGGGCAATCGCATATATGATGTGTCAATTAAGGAGATGGCACTCAATATTGTGCATATGATGTAAAAACTAAGCATTGCAATACAACATATGCATGATATAAGTAATATAACCCTGCCAAGTTTGAGCATACACCTCGGGGATAATAGGACTGGTCATACGCCTCTGAATCCTCCTCACGAAGAGCAATCAGAATCAGACAAGATATCTTCTTCACGGTAGCATTGTCTGCTCACGAAGACCTTGTTTTCACTCCAGATTTCTCCAACACCAATTCAAATGGCTGATGCACGGGAAGAAGCGATTGAATATACAAACATTGTCGACAAATGCAACGAGAAATACAAAAAGGAATGACATGATATAATTCACATATATGACGCTTGGCTAAACAGAAAGGCATTGCATAATTCACATATATAATGCCTTGCAACAAGATAGCATTCCATAATTAACATATATAATGTCTTGCAACAAGATGGCATCGCATAATTCACATATATGGTAATTAGACACTAAACATGTGGCATTCACACAAATCATGTCTAAACTAAGCAAATGACATGGCAATGCAAGATACCATACGCACGATATGAGCAACATAACCCTGCCAAGTTAGAGCATGCACCTCGGGGGATAGGACTCGTCATCTGTCTCTGAATCCTCCTTTGAGGAGCTATCCATAACCAGCAAGACATGCGCTTCTTCAGATAGCATTGTCTGCTCTGAAGACCTTGGTTCCACTTCAGATTTTTCCATGACCGTGCCGAATGGCTGATGCACAGGAAAAGTAATTGAATGTACTAAAATTGTTGACAAATTTAACACGTAATAAAAAAAATGATGGCATGATATAATTCACATATAAGATGACTGGCTAACCAGGGTGGCATTCCAAATTCACATATATGATGCCTAGCTAAACAAGATGGCATTGCATGATTCACATATATGATAAAGAAACTAAACAGATGGCATTGACACAAAGCATGTCTAAACTAAGCAGATGACATATTTGATGTATCCAGTAAGCAATGCAAGGCACCATATGCATGATCTTACAAACATCAGCATGCCAAGTTAGAGCGAAGACCTCAGGGGGTAAATAAGGGTGCTCTTCTCCTTCTGAACCCGCCTCAGAAAAGTTATCTTCCTCTTGATTATGATCCAAAATGGGTGGAGGGGGGCTGCCTTTGCGCCCACCATGGAGCGACGTCTGCATGAAATTTTATTGCCACGCAAGGCTCGTCTCTTTTTTCTCTACATGTTCAGTTCCATTGTGTACAATAACTGACATGCATAGGAATAAGACATAGTGAGATTATGTAAGGACTGCATGCACAAATCCATAGTGATGGTAGCAAACTGTGGATAGACCCAAAACAATGATAGCAGGCAGATAATAGCTTTAGTTAAAAAATACAGATAATGGCTCCTTTAATATTTGTTTGCACCCAACATGAAACTCATAGTAGACACCCGAGATTAACCAGATAGTAGATAGATAGTACTGATTGCTGCCCCAGTATGTACCCCACAACCATTTAAAAACTCAAGTTTCAACATTAGTTTGGACCTGACTCAGAGTCCAATAGGTGAACACAATGATAAAGTAGCATGTCATCATATTAAGCGATGCATAACGTAAGTAGACACGGAAGAGTGTGACCTCTCTTGCGGGCCCGTGTAGTCCTCAAGGTAATCTGCTCAGTTGATGATGGTAATGCGGTTATGCATTGCCGGGCAAGGGAAGAAGACACGAGGTGGCGAAAAGATCGGAGAGCGGATCCCTGCTGTGGTGAACCCTTCCATCGTTCGAGCAACTGAGCTGGGGTGGAATATAGCGCAGCAGGAGCAGGACAAACCACACAAGGTTTTCTTTGACACATATATGTAACAGAAGTAATTGTGTAAGGGCTTGTTTGAATTTGAGAATTCTAACAATGCAGGGATAGGAAATAGACAGGAATAGGATAGGAATGCACATGCAAAACAGAGAATTTAAAAACAGAGGATTTATGCCAATCTGGGTGTTTGATTCACAAGAATTGGAAGATCACAGGATGGAAAGAAGCAAGGTGAGATTAAGTCAAACCACAAGAAAATGTACGGTTATAATGCTATTATGATACTATCTCTTAGTCTTGTGCTTCATGAATAGGAATTTGAAAAGGAGGACAAGTGGAAATTAAAATTCCTACGGTTTTTCTTTCAAGGAGACACTAAAGGAACAAATCCTACAGTTTTCCTTTGCTCCATTCCTTTGAACCAAATTCATGAATAGTAGTACCATGGGAAACTTTCCAAATCATATGTTTTTCCTTCACTTTTCCTTTCAAGCACTGGCGATCCTAGTAGGCAGGCTTGAGCAAGGAAAATCCTACACTCAAAAAATGTTTTTGTGCTACTTCTATTACTTTGGACCCAGGCCACTGCCCTACTAGCTCAACTCCCAGGCCCATCGACAAATGCACAGCTCAAACACGCAGAGATTGATAATGATGGCGTTCAAGAGAGTCCATCACAGATAGCTAAGTTGCCTGGTACCTCACTGCTTGTCATATAGTAGGAGAAACTAATCGTATTTCACCTTACTGCATGTGCTCAGTGGACAATATATATAACATGTACAGTAAAAAGAGATTCAACAAGTGTACAACCTCTTTGGCGAAGCCATGTCGATCTCAGCATGATTGGGTTGGTCGGTGAGGATGATCCGGCTGACTTGGCTATCGGAGGAGGGGAATAAGATCTTAGGCGTCTGGAGATGGAGCCCGGGGTACTGCTCCGCTGTGATGGAGGGTTTCGTTGTTGGAGCAGCTCCGGTGAGTTGTACGACGCCGAGGCTGAAGCAGGACAAGGGAGACAACGTTAACCTGAGTGGAATTCTAATAGCATCTCCAATAGATGATGTAAAATACATAACCACAAAGTGCTAGATGTAAAATATATCAGCCGCTCATCTCTGAACTTAACTATCAAAACTGAATTTAACTGTCGAATCGAACTTAATCGTCAAACTGAACGCACTAGTAGCGTAAAAGCAAGAGCAGAGCAAGCGTCGAGAGAGCCGGGGCAGCTGGTCGTGTCGCAGCATCAGGTGAGGCTACCCTGAGCCGCCAGCCACCACCGGCCAAACAGCCGCCCCCCCGCTGCCTGCGGCCGGTGGTGCGCCGCCTCGAAACCACTCCCCACCACCGGTCCTCCGCCGCCCCGACCATCCCTCTAGCCCCTGCGTCGAGCTTTTTCTCCGGCGATCCCCACGCCACCCCCCACCACCGCCCCTACCCTGAACCCTAAGATAGATAGTGGGGTACCTCTCCGGCGAGCCCCCTCCTCAAGGCTGGTTGGTTCTTCCTTAACTCCGTGAGCCCCCACACCCCTGAAAATCGATCGACCCAAAAGTCGATTCACCGATCAAGTGAAGCTAAATCGAGCAGCATCGCAAGCAAGAGCAAGAGCGAGAGCAGCAGCGCGAGCAAGAGCAAGAGCAATAGCAAGAGCAGACCAAGCAGGGGATCGAGAGCAAGAGAAGAGCAGCACCGCGAGCGAGAGCGAAAGCAGCAGCAGCTCCTACTGATGTGGATGTCGCCGCCGAGGGAGCGACACCATGGAGGAAGTGGTCGGCGACACCGTCGTGGATGGAGTCGCACCGTGTTGGCTCGGGACCGAGCGCCGGCAGCACCGTGAGATTGAATCAAGGAGAAAATGTGGCGATTAGTGTACAACCTCTTTGGTGGCGCACATTAGTCCTCGGCTTCATCCGAGGAAACGGTGATGATGATGCTCTTCCGGTGGTGCAGGTGAAGACGGCGGTGTGGGAATGGGGGTCTTGCTGTGGCGATTAGTGTACAACCTCTTTGGTGGCGCACATTAGTCCTCGGCTTCATCCGAGGAAACGGTGATGATGATGCTCTTCCGGTGGTGCAAGTGAAGACGGCGGTGTGGGAATGGGGGTCTTGCTGTGGGACGACGAGATCGATGACGGATCCTCATCCAGTACGGTGGATGAGAGACGTCGAGGTGTTGCTGTGGACGACGTCGTCGGGGAAGAGGCTTCGGCTGGGTGGCGGACGGAGGAGGGTGTGGGGCTTCGCGGGTTTTCGCGGCCTTGGTGTACGAATGGGTGGGCGGATGGGATGGGAGAGGGGTACCATGGCTTAGGGACGCGCTTGTCCGAAATGTGGGGTAAGTTATGAAATTACCCCCACCGATTTGACCTAGGCGGTTATTTTGGTTCATGTAGCGACCAGACATCAAACAGTCTTACCTCTGTGCATCAGTGTCATCCTCGGATCGATGTCGACACGCATACGATTACTCGAAGGATTTATAACAGAGTAGCAATCACACACTTATTACATCGAATGTCTCAAAAGAGGACTTATTACAATAAATATGGCTTAAGGCCATCTAATAACGATAACAGCGGAAGGCTTGGAAGATAAGCGAGTCCATCAACTCCAACGGCATCACTGAGTATAGAACCATGACCTAAAGGCACCTTACTCGTCGTCTGAAAAGTCTGTAACATAAACGTTGCAGCCCGAAAACGGGTCAGCACATGGAATATGCAGGCAATGTAACACATAGAGAGTAATATGAAAGAGTAATGCTATACTACATGCATATATGGCTGGTGGAAAGCTCTATGGTTACAGCTTTATGCGTAAAGCCAATTTTTCCCTACTGCAAAGGAATAAATTTTATTTAACTATCATGGTGGTTGTTAAACATTGAGAATGGTTGACAGCATTCTCAATCCCAATTAAGCATCATCATTAAAACCAAACAATATTAATTAAAGAAACATGATGAGATTCACATGATAATCCAAGTACTAGATACTCAAGATGTCCATAACCGGGGACACGGCTAACCGTGATTAGTTTTATACACTCTGCAAAGGTTTGCGCACTTTTCCCCACAAGACTCGATCTCCTCCGTTGGTATTCTCGCACTACATGGTGTTTGAGAAACGGATGACCGAGACATAGTCTTTCAGAAGCGCTAGCACCTTACGAACGGGTAGACCGTTACACCTACATCCCATTACATCTGCTAGTCTACCACTGTAAGAGTTCGCACGACTTAATCAACTATGCTAGAGCCTATAGTAGCTTGTGGCTGCACACGGAAGTTTCTAGCATGAATAATATCATGATCCCTTTGAGCCTGGGTGGCGGTCCAAAAAGAAACAGGCAATCCTGGAATACCCAGCTACCCCAATCCACCCAGATGTGTATTAAAGTTGCCACCTTAAGTAAACCATTAATTAAAATCTCACATCTATCATGGATACACTCACCCAATCCACGTCTACTAGCATAGCATGGCAATATAAGCAAATGTGGAAGTATCTCCCAAGGGTTTGAAAATAAAACAGGTAATAGGTACTACCTCATCTACTTTCCCAAAACCCACAATTTACTTCGATCCTAATCATGCAATGTTTAAGGATTGATCTAATGCATAAAAAATGGGTATGAAAGGGATATGATCAAAGTGTTACTTGTCTTGCTGATGATCCGCGAAAACTAGCGATTCGAAGTAACAAGCGGCGCACTCCGGGTACTCTATCGCAAACAATCAAGCATACAATAAGTACTCATCTAATGCACAGGTAAGACTCAAATAAAATATCTAACCAGAAAGTTCAACTTAAGAACTCCGGTTTGCAAAAAGAATCAAATCAAACGAAGCAACGAAAAGCAAACGGCGAAAGAAACAAGCTTCATTTACTAATCTGGACCTAAGTCAAATTTTACAGAAGCAAAAACTTTTTTGAGTTGATAAATCGGAAAGAGGGTTTCGAGACGAAACTCTAGCCACTTGAATCGTCTGATTACGATAAACGAGCGAAAAGTTATACTAGATCGAAAATTGGATCAGAAATCGCGATCAGAAATAATCACGGAAAATCCGAGAAAAAGAAAAACGGACGAACAGGCTAACGAACGAACGTTCGTTGTCTGCGGCTAAACGACGAAAATCGTTCGTTAAAGTGAACGAACGAGCGAACTCTCGCTAAATAAACTAAACCGGAAAAAAACATAAACCGATCTAAAAAAACAACCGCGGTTTTATAAAAAAACAGGGCGGCTAACCGGCGAAAACCGGCGGTGGATCCGGTGGCTACCTCCAGCGGCAGCGGGCTCCGGTGAGGGCGGGGTGCGGCGGCGTGGCCGAGGCGGCGGCGGAGGGTCCCGGCGGCCTTGGCGGCGTCAAGGCGGCGGCGGCGGCGGGGCTCGGGCGCGGCTAGGGTTTCGGCGTGGGCTGCGGGGCTGCTCCCCCGGCTTATAAGGCCGGCCGGGCCTAGAGTCCCAGGCGGACACGGCCCGGTAGGTCGGTTAGTTTTTTTTAACTTTCGCGCAGAAAAACAAATAAAAGAAATACTAAACGGACTCCAAAAATCTCGAAATAAATTTTCCCCGGCTTCTAAAATCAAGCCGGACAAGATGAACATTTATTTGGGGCCTAAATGTAATTTTGAAAAACGCGTCTTTTTCCTAAATTCAAATAAAATTGCGATAAACACCAAAATAAAATCTTATTTGATTTTTTTATTAAACCTTCAATATTTTTTTATTTTGGGAAAGTCATTTTATTCCCTCTCTCATTTTTTATAATAGAAATAATTGAAGATAAAATAAATAAAATCAAATGATCCTATTTTCAAAATTTGAGAAAACTCAAATATGAAAATAACGAAATCTCCAACTCTCTCCGTGGGTCCTTGAGTTGCGTGAAATTTCTAGGATCAAGCCAAAATGCAATAAAATATGATATGCAATGATGATCTATGTATAACATTCCAAATTGAAAATTTGGGATGTTACAAACCTACCCCCTTAAGATGTATCTCGCCCTCGAAATTCAGGTTGGCTAGAAAATAGGTGAGGGTGGTCCTTCAGCAGATCTTCCTCTCGCTCCCAGGTGGCTTCATCCTCGGTGTGGTGGCTCCACTGAACTTTGAAAAACTTGATAACCTTGTTGTTGGTGACTCGGATGGCATACTCGAGAATCTTGACTAGTTTCTCCTCGTAGGTCAAATCATTATCCAACGGAATCGCTTCCAGCGGCACTGTGTCCCTCAGCGGTATATCATCCATCTCTGCGTGGCACTTCTTCAACTGGGAAACGTGGAACACATCGTGAACTCCTGACAATCCTTTGGGCAATTCCAACTTGTAAGCAACTTCTCCCATATGCTCCAAAATTTTGTATGGTCCCAAAAAACGTGGCGCTAATTTCCCCTTAACTCCAAAGAGCTTAACTCCTCGAAGTGGAGATACTTGAAGATAGACTCTATCTCCGACTTTGTACACTGTCTCCTTGCGTTTAGAATCCACATAGCTCTTCTGCCTGGATTGGGCTACCTTGAGCCTATCGCGAATCAACTTCACCTTCTGTTCAGACTCTTTAATCAAATCTTGTCCAAACAACTAGCGGTCTCCAACTTCATCCCACGACAATGGTGTTTTGCACCTCCTTCCGTACAAGGCTTCAAAAGGGGCCATCTTCAAAATAGATTGATAACTGTTGTTGTAAGAGAACTCCGCATATTGCAAGTTTTCATCCCAACTAGATCCATAATCTAGTGCACAAGCTCTCAGCATATCCTCCAAAATCTGATTGACTCTCTCGGTCTGTCCATCACCCATGGATCTAAAAAGCAGTACTAAACTCTATTCTGGTTCCCAAAGTTTCGTGCAACTGATTCCAAAACTTTGAGGTAAACTGGGTTCCTCTATCTGATGCAATGCTCCTCGGAACTCCATGCAGACATACGATCCTGGTCATGTATATCTTTGCTAATTTAGCACTGCTGTAAGTGGTCTTCACTGGGATGAAATGAGCTACCTTCGTCAAGCGATCGACTACAACCCAAATCGAGTCATAGCCTGAACTATTACAGGGAAATCCCGTGATAAAGTCCATGCCTAGTTTATCCCACTTCCATTCGGGTATCGGCAATGGATGTAACAATCCTGCTGGCTTCTGATGCTCTGCCTTCACTCTTTTAGATACATCACAAACTGCTACGTACTCCGCAATATCCTTCTTCATTCCGGTCCACCAGAAAGTGTCCTTTAGATCCAAATACATCTTGGTATTTCCTGGGTGAATCGAATACAATGAATCATGGGCCTCTTGCAGAATCAACTTCCTGATCTCCGGGTCATTAGGCACGTAAACGCGGTCCTCAAACCATAAGGTATCGTGTTCATCCTCACGAAATCCTTTAGCTTTTCCTTCCTCATTTTCTCCTTAATAACGGCAATCTCCCTGTCAGTTTTCTGGGCTTCTCTGATCTTATCCATCAAAGTAGACTGAATCTCCAATGCTGCTACATAGCCTCTCGGAACTATCTCCAAACATAGCTCTCGAAGATCCTCGGCTAACTCCTTTGGTAAACCTCCGGTCATTAGTGTGTTGACATGGCTCTTGCGGCTCAAAGCATCTGCTACTACGTTAGCCTTTCCAGGGTGGTAATGCAATCTCATGTCATAATCCTTGACGAGCTCCAACCATCTCCTTTGCCTGAGATTCAACTCCTTCTACGTGAAGATGTACTTCAAACTCTTGTGATCCGTCTACACCTCACAATGGTTTCCAATGAGAAAATGTCTCCAAGTCTTCAATGCGTGCACTACGGCTGCTAACTCCAAATCATGTGTAGCATAATTCAACTCATGTGGCTTAAGTTGTCGTGAAGCATACGAAACAACTCTTCCCTCCTGCATAAGTACTGCTCCAAGTCCTCGACGTGAGGCGTCACAATATACCTCGTAATCCTTACTCTGATCTAGCAGAATCAACACTAGTGATGTAACCAAACGTTTCTTTAACTCCTGGAAACTAGCCTCACATTCATCAGTCCAATTGAACTTGGTATCCTTCTTTAATAACTCCGTCATAGGCTTCACAATCTTCGAGAAATTATCAATGAATCTCCGGTAGTATCCTGCCAGTCCAAGGAAACTCTGGATCTCTCCAACTGTCGGTGGTGCTTCCCAATTTGTCACTGTGACAACCTTGGTGGGATCTACTACTATACCCTCTCCGGATATAACGTGTCCGAGGAATCTGACTTCCTTTAACCAGAACTCACATTTGCTGAACTTGGCGTATAACTGATGTTCTCTGAGCTTCTCAAGTACTAAACGCAAATGCTCCTTATGCTCCTCTTGATTCTTCGAGTAAACCAAAATATCATCAATTAACACCACGACGAACTTGTCCAAAAACTCCATAAACACCTTGTTCATCATGTTCATGAAATAGGCAGGTGCGCTAGTCAGACCAAATGACATAATGGTATACTCCTACAGTCCATACCTGGTGGTAAAAGTGGTCTTAGGTATATCCTACTCTTGAATCTTTAACTGATGGTATCCTGATCGCAAATCGATCTTGGAAAATACCTTGGCTCCTTGTAATTGATCAAACAAATCGTTGATCATCGGCAACGGGTACTTATTCTTGATAGTTACTTCATTCAATCCTCGATAGTCAACAACCATTCTCAATGATCCATCCTTCTTCTCCACTAAAAGTACTGGCGATCCCCAAGGCGAAGAACTTGGGCGAATAAAACCTTTATCCAGTAACTCCTTAATCTGCTTCTTAATTTCTTCCAAATCTTGTGCGGGCATCCGATAGGGTCTCTTAGATATCGGCCCTGTGCCTGGCAAAAGCTCAATCAAAAAATCAATATCTCTATCCGGTGGCATACCTGGCAACTCTTCTGGAAATACATCAGGGAAATCCTTCACCACTGGTACTTCTTCCTGCACAACTCCTGACAAGGAATTTACTTGAGTCCTCTTCGGCTCATGCCGTGACACATACTTGATCCTTCTTCCTTCTGGAGTGGTAAGTAAAATCGACTTACTGGCGCAATCGATGTTTCCTCCATACATCTATAGCCAATCCATACCTAGAATCACGTCCAAACCTTGCGATTCCAGAATGATTAAATCCGTGGGGAAAACATGCCTACCTATGCTCAATGGCACTTGAAAACATCCTCGACTAGCCATATACTCCGCTCCTAGTGAGCTTACTAACATAGGTGGTCTAAGAACCTTGGTAGGCAGCTTATACTTATCCAAAAATCCCCGTGATATGTATGAATGCGATGCACCAGTATCAAAAAGAATGATTGCAGTAAATGTCTTAACCAAAACTTACCTATTACTGCATCTTGCTGGGTTTCAACCTCCTCCACGTTAACGTGGTTCACCTGTTCCCTGTTGAAAGCGTTCGGCTTCTTCCCAGAGCTTCCATTGCCATTTCCATTCTGGGCTTCAGGACATTCATTGGCATAATGTCCAGTCTTGTGACACTTAAAGCAATTGAGTTGGCTCATGTCTCTCTTGGCTGGGGTTGACGGGTTGGTGCAGTTTTGTCGGTTGCTTCCTCCATTCCCGTTACCATTCTTGGAGCCATTATGATTGTGCGAGCTACCTCCTCCATGGGTATGCTGAAATTGTCCTCCCGTTTTTGGGGTAAAGCGTAGCTTTTGCTGGGCTCCAGAATTGTACTTACCTTGACCATACTTCCTCTTGTGGTTTTCAATCTGTTGCTGCTTCCCTTCAATCATAAGAGCACGATCTACCAACTCCTGGTAGTTGTTGAAAGTTGCTACCATCAACTGCATGCTCAGCTCATCATTTAGACCTTCCAGGAACTTCTCCTACTTAGCTGCATCTGTAGCAACGTCATCTAGGGCATAACGTGCTAACTTCATCAAGTCCTCCACATCTTGGCCTACGGTCGTCCTCCTTGGCGTAAGTTGCGAAACTCACGCTTCTTCATGGCCATAGCTCCTGCTGAAACATGGGCAAGACGGAAAGCTTGTTGGCCCGATCCCATGTGGCGGTGTCAAAAGGGTGTGTGGCTGTGTAATTCTCCCACCATGATGTTGCGGGTCCATCAAGCTGATGTGCGGCAAAACGCACTCTCTCCGCATCTGTGCATCTGGCAGTGGCCAGCTCCGTTCCAACCTTGCGGAGCCAATCATCTGCAACAATCGGCTCGGTGCTACTGGAAAACACCGGCAGATTTAGCCTGAAGAAACGGGTCAAATGGTCAACAGGTGGTGGTGGTGGTGGTTTGTTGGTGTTGGTGTTGCCTTGGTTCTGTACGAGTGCTTGCATCAAAGCATTCTGCTGCTGAATCAACTGAGTGATCTCCGGTGGGAAAACAAATCCGATGTCGCGTCTCGGAGGCATCTGAGGGTTTTAGAGAAGATAAGAATATAGAATAGAATGAGGTCTAGTGAGAAAACACTACCCATATGCACATGAGACAAATACAGACAAAAATCTCTCCAATCAATTCAAACAAAGGTATACAACGGTCTATCTATCGTTACAAAAGTGCTCGGACTAAACTAGATACATAGGGAAATACTACTACTGTTATGGTGGTCAACTAGAAAAACTGCTCCGATGAGGACTCCATGATATCCGCTCGACCGTCCAACATAGTCATCATCGGCTGTCGTTTGGGTCCGAGTCGGTGTAAATCGATGATGATATAGTTATTTAGGCAAGTGGAATCGTCGTCTTCTCTTCCTGGTGCGGGGTCTCCCATGAAAACTCCTAGCTTCCTGGTTAAGTCGTCATTCTTCTCCACTAGCACTTCAATTTCTTCCATGTAATCTTCATGTGTAGCCTTGAGTTCTTCCTCTAGCTCCGTGATCTTGGTCATGGCCTTCTGCAGATCCATCATGCCTGCGCACATCTGGTTCTCCTGGCGTCGGATGTGCTAGTTTAACTCCTGGATAAAAGCTGTGATTGATCTATCCTTCCTGGTGCTGATCATCTCCCATTGCTCATCTCGGCACCCACAAATCTGGTAGATAGTAGATCATTGTGGTAAACTTCTCCAATACGTCCCATGGTGATGTGGGCTGCCATGATCTTTCCTAGATTCCAGGTTGGTGCATCAAAGGAAACTCTATGGGCTCCGTGACTGGTGCGAACGTCCTTCATCGAACTTGAACTTGAATCATCCAGTGCTCCTCTTTGGGTAAAGTGCCGTTGTAGGTCCCGGTGAAGCTTGGTACTCCGATGTTCAGGTATCTAGTGACTTCCTTCAAGTGACGTCCAAAGGGTGTATCATCATCTGGTTGCATGAACTTGTTCCTTGCATCCACCATCCTAAAAGAGTAGAAAAGATGAGGAGTCAGAATGAGAAGAAAGAGTAGTGATCTAGGGCTTTAACTTAGTGGTCGTGTCCCTGATCGGCGTGTGCTCTGGTACCATCTTGTAGCGACCGGACCTCAAACAGTCGACCTCTATGCATCGGTTTCATCCTGGATCAAGAATGTCTTTGACACGCATACGATTACTCGAAGGATTTATAATAGAGTAGCAATCACACACTTATTACATCGAATGTCTCAAAAGAGGACTTATTACAATAAATATGGCTTAAGGCCATCTAATAACGATAACATCGGAAGGCTTGGAAGATAAGCGAGTCCATCAAATCCAACGACATCACTGAGTATAGAACCACGACCTAAAGGCACCTTACTCGTCGTCTGAAAAGTCTGCAACATAAACATTGCAGCCCGAAAACGGATCAACACATGGAATATGCTGGCAATGTAACACATAGAGAGTAATATGAAAGAGTAATGCTATACTACATGCATATATGGCTGGTGGAAAGTTCTATGGTTACAATTTTGCGTAAAGCCAATTTTTCCCTACTGCAAAGGAATAAATTTTATTTAACTATCATGGTGGTTGTTAAACATTGAGAATGGTTGACAGCGTTCTCAATCCCAATTAAGCATCATCATTAAACCCAACAATATTAATTAAAGAAACATGATGAGATTCACATGATAATCCAAGTACTAGATACTCAAGATGTCCATAACCTGGGACACGGCTAACCATGATTAGTTTTATACACTATGCAAAGGTTTGCGCACTTTTCCCCACAAGACTCGATCTCCTCCGTTGGTATTCTCGCACTACATGGTGTTTGAGAAACGGATGACCGAGACAAAGTCTTTCAGAAGCGCTAGCACCTTACGAACGGGTAGACCGTTACACCTACATCCCACTACATCTGCTAGTCTACCACTGTAAGAGTTCGCACGACTTAATCAACTATGCTAGAGCCCATAGTAGCTTGTGGCTGCACACGGAAGTTTCTAGCATGAATAATCTCATGATCCCTTTGAGCCTGGGTGGCGGTCCAAAAAGAAACAGGCAATCCTGGAATACCCAGCTACCCCAATCCACCTAGATATGTATAAAGTTGCCACCTTAAGTAAACCATTAATTAAAATCTCACATCTGTCATGGATACACTCACCCAATCCACGTCTACTAGCATAGCATGGCAATATAAGCAAACGTAGAAGTAACTCCCAAGGGTTTGAAAATAAAACATGTAATAGGTACTACCTCATCTACTTTCCCAAAACCCACAATTTACTTAGATCCTAATCATGCAATGTTTGAGGATTGATCTAATGCATAAAAACTGGGTATGAAAGTGATATGATCAAAGTGTTACTTGCCTTGCTGATGATCCGCGAAAACTAGAGATTCGAAGTAACAAGCAGCGCACTCCGGGTACTCTATCACAAACAAACAAGCATACAATAAGTAGTCATCTAATGCACATGTAAAACTCAAATAAAAGATCTAACCAGAAAGTTCAACTTAAGAACTCCAGTTTGCAAAAAGAATCAAATCAAACGAAGCAACGAAAAGCAAACGGCGAAAGAAACAAGCTTCGTTTACTAATGTGGACCTAAGTCAAATTTTATAGAAGCACAAACTTGTTTGAGTTGATTAATCGGAAAGAGGGTTTCGAGACGAAACTCTAGGCACTTGAATCGCCTGATTCCGATAAAAGGACGAAAAGTTATACTAGATCGAAAATCGGATAAAAAATCACGATCCGAAATAATCGTGGAAAATCCGAGAAAAAGAAAAACGGACGAACAGGCTAACGAACGAACGTTCGTTATGTGCGGCTAAACGACGAAAATTGTTCGTTAAAATGAACGAACGAGTGAGCGCTCACTAAATAAACTAAACCGGAAAAAAAACATAAACGATCTAAAAAACAACCGTGGTTTTATAAAAAAAAACGGGCGGTTAACCGGCGAAAACTGGCGGATCTCGATGGCGGGGCTCGGCGGCGAGTGCAAAGAAGGCGTCCAGCGGGCGGCGTAACGGCGGCAAGACAGCGCGGGGCTCGGGCGCGGCTAGGGTTTCGGGGTAGGCTGCGGGGCTGCTCCCCCGGCTTATAAGGCCGGCATGGCCTAGAGTCCGAGGCGGACACGGCCCGGTTGGTCGGTTGGTTTTTTAAAAATACTTTTGCACAGAAAAACAAATAAAAGAAATACTAAACGGACTCCAAAAATCCCGAAATAAGTTTTCCCCGGCTTCTAAAATCAAGTCGGACAAGATGAACATTTATTTGGGGCCTGTCGGTGTCAAAACCGGCGGATCTCGGGTAGGGGGTCCCGAACTGTGCGTCTAGGCGGATGGTAACAGGAGACAAGGGACACGATGTTTTTACCCAGGTTCGGGCCCTCTCGATGGAGGTAATACCCTACTCCTGCTTGATTAATATTGATGATATGGGTAGTACAAGAGTAGATCTACCACGAGATCAAGGAGGCTAAACCCTAGAAGCTAGCCTATGGTATGATTGTTGTTCGTCCTATGGACTAAAACCCTCCGGTTTCTATAGACACCGGATAGGTAGGGTTACACAGAGTCGGTTACAATGGTAGGAGATCTACATATCCGTATCGCCAAGCTTGCCTTCCACGCCAAGGAAAGTCCCATCCGGACACGGGACGAAGTCTTCAATCTTGTATCTTCATAGTCTTGGAGTCCGGCCGTGATGATGGCCCGGCTATCCGGACACCCCCTAGTCCGGGACTCCCTCAGTAGCCCCTGAACCAGGCTTCAATGACGACGAGTCCGACGCGTTGATTGTCTTTGGCATTGCGAGGCGGGTTCCCCCTCCGAATACTTCATAGAAGGTTTTGAACACAAGGATAGTGTCCGGCTCTGCAAAACAAGTTCCACATACCACCGTAGAGAGAATAACTTTTGCACAGATCTGCTGACGTATTCCGCGGCGTGACATCACACCACGGCCAGGCCTTTATATGAATCGTTTTTTTACCATTCCACCTTAGCGCGTTCAGCGAGGCGGTTTCCTTGGCACGTCTTATCAAAGCATAGATCGTGCCCCCTCGATTCTCATCAATACAGACGTGGGTAACCCAACCGTGCCCGTTGGCACGCCTCCTCTACCAAAGGCGAGTTCTAATCGACCATGGGGTGGGCTCTTGGTATTCAACCTCTTTATAATGAGACCAAGGCCCTCTTCTTTTTACACCCTCCATCGAGTTCGCCTCGCCGAGTTCTAACACCCAAAGCTTCAGATTTAGGCGCTTCGGACCTTCGACGATGTCCGGCTCTGACCAGCACGGCCGATGGATGTCTTCCTCCGTCACAGAAGAAGATGTGCTAAAGCTGCGAGACGCCAGGTATCTAACCGGCGAGATCTCACATAGGCTACCTGCTCCAGGGCAGGTCATTCCCACTCCTGAGCCCGGCGAGAACGTGGCGTTCGTATCTCACTTCCTTCGGGGTTTAGGTGTCGCGACCGGTTCTCCGGGTTTTAATTCCTAGAAAATGGCCCTTGTGCTCACCAGCCCCAGGATAACTGTTAGCTGATGAGGCACCAACTTGATACCGAAATTCCAAGCAAAATACAAAATATGTAGTACAAGACCATTCTGGCCTGTGAGTACAACAAAAGGTTTCTAATGGTTGATGGCGGAAGCGGTTTATGGATCATCGGTGTCTATGGGACTCCAATTCCCACGAGAACGGTGACCGAGTTAACTCCTATCTTCGCGAGGCTGCTATCACCGTTGCTTAGGTTACGCATTGTCGCCACGGTCGCTCCTCTCCTCACAAGAAGAAAATCTGGCCAAGACAATAGCGAGGACAAGCGGTGAGTACTTTGAATGTACTCGCAAACATTATGAACACAGGCATAATATAACAGTGATGTGCTGAACATAATTTATGCTCATGACGTCAGTCACAAAAGATAAATAAAACTCTGATGCGGGCAGGCATGTCATTTAAGAATATGCAATCATATGGTAGTATTAAAATTAAGCAGTAAATATCATGAAGTATTTAAAAAGAAATGCCACAGTCGGGCGTCTTAGCGACACCGCATAAAGGGCTTTAAAAGAAATGCCACAGTCGGGCGTCTTAGCGACACCACATAAAGGGCTTTTAAAAAAGAAATGCATGATCAGGCGTCTTAGCGACACCACATAAAGGGCTTATAAATAAACAAAAACAATGCATGATCAAGGCGTCTGAGCGACACCACATAAAGGGCTTATAAATAAACAAAAACAATGTCGCAGTCGGGCGTCTGAGCGACACCACATAAAGGGCTTTATAAATAAACAAAAACAATGCCGCAGTCGGGCGTCTGAGCGACACCACATAAAGGGCTTTATAAATAAACAAAAACAATGCCGCAGTCGGGCGTCTGAGCGACACCACATAAAGGGTTTTGCGACACCACATAAAGGGCTTTATAAATAAACAAAAACAATGCCGCAGTCGGGCGTCTGAGCGACACCACATAAAGGGCTTTATAAATAAACAAAAACAATGCCGCAGTCGGGCGTCTGAGCGACACCACATAAAGGGTTTTATAAATAAACAAAAACAATGGCGCAGTCGGGCGTCTGAGCGACACCACATAAAGGGCTTATAAATAAATACAGTGAATATCCAGGAGGTAGAACCATCCCAGGGATATTCGATAATACCAAAAATATCACGGGTTAGTCCACATCAAAAATAATAATCATAATTATCACAAGTCACAATCGCGATTCCAGTTTTAACAGTTTCACCTCCGAAGACCGACACTAAGACCGACACTTGACCCATCCCAGACTGTAATCCTTAACCATGGACACGGCTATTCGGATAGGTTTAATCTCTGCAGAGGGTGTACTCTTTACCCACGAGTAATGGATTCCTTTAGTCCTCAAGACTAATTCCATCTACGGTCTTTTAGTTGAAAACACACCTAACTTGCACACACCAGCTTAACTCACCGTGGTTCCGAATCACCCACGACAAGCTGTCAAGCAAAACTCTAAGTGGGGAGGCTACAACCTCGACGTAACATGGGATCATAAAATTTATACTGGCACAAGAAATCGGGAGCTACCCCTTGGCTACAACCGAAACACCCATGCTCCCGGACCGTGGCATGACTACCGGATGCCTCCGATATCTTCCACCATGGCCTCTACATGCGGTGTGTGCTAGGAAAGGTTGACAACTTACTGAACCGTACCCTACTTGTTGTAGAGACGAGTGGTAGTACGAAGCAAGTATGGGGGTTACTAGCACAAGACTCGATCTACGATCGACTCAGGAGGTTGTAAGATTCCCTGCAAGATTAGTGTAACAATGCAAATACTTCAAACTACAGATAGAAACACCATGCGACATACCCCCTCATGCCATACCGGACATGACCGTCTCGACGGAGGACTAGGGACAAGGCCGTGTCTACCCAAGACCGAGGCCTTCCCGTTTTTTTCCTCCCGGTATGCATGAAAGGAATATGACGGTGATTTCTATCACAATCATATCAACTCCATTTGCGTGAAATTCATTAACATGCACCCATGAGTAGGAACACATCCTCACATAAAATGTCGTATGGTCGTGTCGGGGTGGTGTTGTCACCGTGCTATGCAACACACACAAAAATTTCACCAGGGTTCAGAATGCTTGCCTTCAGGTCATGGGAAGGCAGGGTGCATTCCAACACATCTTGAAATCTTCAAAAATCCTATTAAAAAGAATATATTTGAATCACTACATAAAATCAAAACAGCACAAAAAAGTTGTCTGAAATTTTTTCAATTTAATCTTAAAATAAACTAGACCATATTTGAGAGAGGTAGGAAAAAGAATCAATTTATTTGGAGTTGTATTTAAAAAGATACAGCCGGTCAAAGTTTGGTCAAAAATCTGTTATTAAAAATAAAACAGAAAAGAAAACCTTTCGAAAATAAACGTACACGTCGAAGGCGTAAACTGGAAATGCGCTTCCACTTAACCCACGTGGACTGGGCGAGGTCACTGGCAGTGGGTCCCGGGGGCCCACCGGTCAGGTTTGACTATTCTCCCTTCCCTCTTCTTCCTCCAGCCGAACAGAGGCGGGGGCTCCGGCGATCGTCGCCGGTGCTAGGCGGCTCCTCGCGGGCCCCCGAGGGTGGGGATGGATCCGCAAGGCTTGGGCGGTTCTTCCGGTGGTCGATGGAGTGATGGGGATGGAGGGGGTCGTCGGCGACGAGCTCCGCGGCGGAGGAAGGTTTCGGTGGCGTAGTAGTTTTGGGGCGGCGGTGGTTCCCGATAAAATTTGAGCGGGGGGAAGAGTTCACGGGAGGAAGTTAGAGCTCCTGGTGAAGAGAACGGAGAAGGGGAGGCTCTGATGACGCTGGAATGGCCATGGCGGTGGCGGCTGCTGCGGTTGCCGGAGATGGGGAAGGAGGTTTCGCCGGGTCGATTGGCTGCCAATGGGGTCCTAGGGAAGGGGTTTTAGACTGCCCTGCGTGCGGAGACGAACTCGGGGGCTCCTTAAATAGGCGCTCGGGGTCGGTTCTGCGGCGGCCGGGGATAAGGTCGCCGGTGACCGCCCTTCTGTAGATTAGGGTGTCGTGGCGGCGACGAGCGCTAGTGGACATGGCTGCGGATGAGCTCGCGCTGTTCCAGGGGGCAGGTGGCGAGCGCTGGGGGGTTCAGCGGTGCTGCTCATGGCGGTGGCGGTTGCGGCCGCGGGCGTGCCGCCAACCGGCTTGCTGGCAACGCTGCAGAGGCGGTCGGGGTTCTTGGCGCGACATAGCGAGAGGCCAAGTGAGTGGCGCGGCTCTGCGGGGTGGTGGCAACGGCGCGACGAGTCGGCTCGCGGCTCGTGCAATACTGGCGTGCTCTGCTTTCGCCCGAGCACGCATAACGTGCTCGGATTTAAATGCCATGGCATGCTACAGGACTTGGGTGAGGCTGGCACTAAGCGAGATCTAGGTTAGGATCGTCTAGGTGCTTAGTAGACATGCTAGATTGCCCCAGGTGCAAGGTCACGATGCAAAACAAAAATCATGTCAAAACAGATCATGCCCATAAGGTGTTTGACAAAATGCCAAGGGTACTTAGGCATTTCTTGGAGTGGCCAAAAACTCCGGATCAGTGTCTCCATGGATGTAAGAGAGGGTGGTGAAGTTAGTTTGCCAAAAGGAGAAACTTGCTAGTGCAAGTTTTGCAAAACTACAATTCTGGACAGAAAGAAAAAGGCATCACTACATGGACCAAAAGCGTTCCAAAGAGTGCATGCTCCTGGACTTAGGGGTTTGGCAGGGAGGACTACAAGCAGAAGAAAGCTTATGGGTAAAGGAGCAAGTTAGGAGATGGTTGCAGTACAAAACACAAGTCTGGTCCAGAATGAAAAGGAGGTTGGTATACTTAATCTTTCCATAGAACATCACAAGGTTTTTGCATAAAGTTGGATGGCATGCTACCACTGACATCCCATAATTTTGGTGGAGGTTCTAGGGAAATATTTAATTAGGCTATAGTGCAAAAGTGTCCACTGGACCAGATTTGAAAAACAGGTGAAAAACTCAAAATATGAAATGAAATAATTATATTATTGCACAAAAGTGATTTAGAGACATCTCATGACATCTCCAAATTTTGGTTGGATTTTTAGCTAAATATATCAAATGGTTGTAGTTCAAAAGGAGCTCCAAAATTTAAAACAATTCATTTTAATGAATAAAGCTGTGGTGAAATAATTTAATAAATAAATCTCTTGATTAAGAAAATGTTATCTGAGAGAGCATAGAAGTCCAATATGTTTTGGAAAGCTCCACTTGGAAAAGACTCCTTAATATTAAAAGAAGAGTTCTGAAATCAACAGAAATGAAATTTTGAAACTCCTGGCAAAAATTTAACATCAAAAACTTGGCTAAAAGTTTTGGGGTGTTACAACTACTACCCCCCTTAAGAAAAATCTCGTCCTCGAGATTTGCTAAGGGTTGTAAACAAAATACTTTTACCTGCTCAATGATTATTTTACTCAAGCGGTAAAAAGTGGCTACAGTGAGAGGGCAATAAATTGTGAGTAACTACACTGTGGGATACTGGTGTTGCGTGAAAAAATCTACGTTTAGGAGCAAAACGATAGATTTCTACACCGTATATAGATTTAGAATAAATTCTAAATCTTAAAATACGCTGGTCGCACCCGAGAGCACAAGCAGTGCTCTCCGTCGACTGGTGGACCCGGGCCCACGGTCAGCCTCTTCTTCTTCCTCCGGCTCCTCCTTCTTCCTCTCTCCCGCGCGCTTTCCCGCGCTTTCTCCACCGGCGATTCCTAGCGCGTAGGGCATCTAGGCCGTACTGCGGTAGTGCGCGGCGCGCTAGTTGCCGGTGCAGCGTGCACTCACCTCGCGGGCCGGTCTTGGCTGTCGACATCGCTTTCATGATTCGCCTCCGAACACCGGGCGGTCGGGTGGCGGCGGCGCTGGTGGACCTCGCCCACCGTACACCGAGCTCGAGCTATAAAGCGACCATGGCGTTCTCCTCTTTTCCTCACACCTGGCCTCGCTCCTCCTCTCTCCTTCTCCTCTGTTTCGCTTAGGAGCTCGAGACGAGGCTCTAATGGCGGAGGTGGTGCCGGACTGATGCGTGATCCTGGCCGCGGAGGGCTGGCAGTGGTGCTGGGGCTCTCTGTGCTCCTGTGTGCGATGATCGTCGCGATGCCGCTGCTCGGTTGCTGGCTCTCCGCGGTGGTGGTGACCACGAGGAGTAGGTGCCGGGTGATAACTGTTGTTCGGAGGTGCTTAGTTTGACGCAACACAGTTGCAAAATTTTGCAAGCAGTGTATGTGTCTGTGTAATTGTGGTCGTGAGTCTGCTGCCGTGGTGCTGCATGAAATAAATAATCTATGTTGTGAGAAAAAAAATACACGACGCGGCAACTCAGGGAAAGGAAATCTCACTCCAGTATTTCTCGCGAGAGAAACAGTAATACATTAGAGTCAAACCGCGACAGATCTACTCACATTAATGATTTACTCGCCGCGAAACTCGGGGTACTAAGCATAAGTTACAACACATAAATAAAAGTTGTGGTGATAAAAACAGCGGTGCATCTAAATTGAAAACGGTAACTGGACGGGGTCCCGAGAAAATGTCTCTGGTACGGGGATACACTCTTCTTCTATCGGAGAAAGTGGATTGACCAGTCGATGAATGTGTCTCTCCTGGTCGGGCCTCAGTGATCTGCCGATGGTGATCTGAGGATTTAAATCCGCGAGGCTCTGTAG
This sequence comes from Aegilops bicornis, assembly GCA_021605145.1. Classification (NCBI taxonomy): domain Eukaryota; kingdom Viridiplantae; phylum Streptophyta; class Magnoliopsida; order Poales; family Poaceae; genus Aegilops; species Aegilops bicornis. The sequence goes on along the minus strand of CM038670.1, from coordinate 230,586,801 downwards.
ATAACCCATCACACGTTGGGTTAAACGCTCTTGAGCGATAACGTATTGGACGAGGTTGGCCAAGACTGGGTCTCTCTCAATACGTCCACCTGGAAAAGATGTTACTCCTCCGGGTGCTGCACGGCTCGAAAAATAATACCCTCGTTATTTGGCATAGGGTACCATGAATCGAAGGCGAGCAAGCGCTTCATACGCAGCAGCTTCTACGGCCATATGCGGGGTTGGCATAGATTTCCCTACGAAGGAGACCTCCGTTGGATCTTGGTTTGGGTTTACGGGAGGGATGTGCACGACTGCCCAATATCTCGAGGTGGAAGGGGTGCTCCTCGATTTGAACAACTCGTACTGGGGTGGCTGGGTAGGGCCCATGGTACTGCAGGTAAAATCCCACAATATCTTGACAAAACTACCTGGGGTAGCATCTAGAGTCCTCAGATAAATACTAGGGCTCGGCATGGCCAGAAATGGTTGTGAGGATGGTGCACAAGGTGAGGGGTGCTTGGCAAGGTCACTCGGTGGCCTTTTTATAGCACTGGGGCTGGGTCATTTACCGTGGTAAAAAGTAAAGAATTGGCCGGCTCAGCTCGGGGTCAACCACAGATACACACATCTTACTAAAGTGATGTATCACTGTGGGTGTTGTCGGGGCGGTTTTTGGTGGCTGCGCCAAGGATAGAGAAATCACACTGCATGCTAATACATCCATGCAAGACTACTATATAAAACAGAGGCAAGATGACAGGCTTCGTTAATTTAAGGGATCACGGATTACAAAGCGAGGATACACGGGGACTCGCCACTACTCGAGTGATTTAGTCTACTACGTTTACATCCAAGCGGGCGTCCCTTGTGGATGTCGAGGCTTCTCCACGGTTCTCACCGTCGGAATTAATTTGGAGAGGGCTGAGGGGCTGCAGGCTCGGGGTAGTGATGATGACCATCGAGGATTGTTGACCACAACCCCGTTGGAGTGTGCTCAAGGAGTAGACGAAGAACTTCGGGGTCATCAAAGCACCTTGGGCGGCAATTTGGGGGCTGACCTCGTGGTCTCGATCGGGTGTCCGAACAGCCGACGGTAGGTTGTCGGCGTTGGGCTCGATCTCCTCTCTCATGGGGCTCGGCAGACTAGCTCTCCACGAGCTGCGATCAGATCAATGGTGATTTGATCGAATAAATCCTCCAGCGCACCTACATAGCGCACTAGGTGCAGCAATGCAGGGTCCGTCTCGTGATCTCCGTTGTCTACTTGGGGTGGTCTACCATACCCTTCACGCCTGGGGTAGTAGTGGAACGAGAGACAGTTAACGCTGGGCGACAGGTGCCTGAGATGAACTATAGCCTCTCGAGCAGGTAGTTGGATGGCTTGTGGCTCAAAGGAAGTCGTTCTTCGGTGAACTCAGCAAGGCGCTCGGTGCAGAGACCCCTCAGTAGATATTCTGATGGCCCAGGTTGACAGCTCTCACCACTCATGGGTCCTTGGTACACAACATATTCGGGTGGCTCTTCTAATGCATAGGCACGACGGGTGAGGTTTGCGAGTATGGTCACAAAGCCTCCAAGGTTGGTTGCTGTAGTCTCATGGTGCACTACGGGACCAGGCATTGTGGCTCGGTTTTGGGGTAGCGGCTGTGTTGGGCTGGGTTGAGACGAGCGTGCCCTTTTTATAGAAAAAGGGGACGGAGTCTTCCTTCGCACGCTTGCAAATGAGACACCTTGGGTGCTGGTCACTGGTGCGTGATAGACGGGCTAGGTTGATAGGTTGGGCACCGAACGCCAAAAGGGTCGGGATCCTGTGTGGCTATCTTGCACGGGAAGCTTGGCTGGGGTTTTGGTTATGGCTTGGTGGGTTGTTAGCCTAAGTTTATTGACCTGGCTAAGATAGGATTAGCCAATGGTCAGCCTGGCTCTGATACCAAGTCTGTCGCGACCAGTTCTCCGAGTGTTAATTCCCAGAAAATGGCCCTTGTGCTCACCAGCCCCAGGATAACTAGTAGCTGATGAGGCACCAACTTGATACCGAAATTCCAAGCAAAATACAAAATATGTAGTACAAGACCATTCTGGCCTGTGAGTACAACAAAAGGTTTCTAATGGTTGATGGCGGAAGCGGTTTATGGATCATCAGTGTCTATGGGACTCCAATTCCCACAGGAACACCTGACCAGGTTAACTCCTATCTTCGCGAGGCTGCTATCGTTGTTGCTTAGGTTCTGGTACTGTCGCCACGGTCGCTCCTCTCCGCGCAAGAAAATATGGCCAAGACAATAGCCAGGGACAAGCCAGTGAGTACTTTGAATGTACTCGCAAACTTTCTGAACACAGGCATAATATAACAGTGATGTGCTGAACATAATTTATGCTCATGACGTCAGTCACAAAACATAAATAAAACTCTGATGTGGGTAAGCATGTCATTTAAGAATATGCAATCATATGGTAGTATTAAAATTAAGCAGTAAATATCATGAAGGATTTAAAAAGAAATGCCACAGTCGGGCGTCTTAGCGACACCACATAAAGGGCTTTAAAACAAATGCCACGATGCAAGGCGTCTTAGCGACACCACATAAAGGGCTTTTAAAAAGAAATGCATGATCGAGGCGTCTTAAGCGGCACCACATAAAGGGCTTATAAATAAACAAAAACAATGCAGCGATCGGCGTACGAGTGACACCACATAAAGGGCTTATAAATAAACAAAAACAATGCCGCAGTCGGGCATCTGAGCGACACCACATCAAGGGCTTTATAAATAAACAAAAACAATGCCGCAGTCGGGCGTCTGAGCGACACCACATAAAGGGCTTTACAAATAAACAAAAACAATGCCGCAGTCGGGCGTCTGAGCGACACCACATAAAGGGCTTTATAAACAAAACAAAAACAATGCCGCAGTCGGGCGTCTGAGCGACACCACATAAAGGGCTTATAAATAAATACAATGAATATCCAGGAGGTAGAACCATCCCAGGGATATTCGATAATACCAAAAATATCACGGGTTAGTCCACATAAAAAATAATAATCATAATTATCACAAGTCACAATCGCGATTCCAGTTTTAAAACAGTTTCACCTCCGAAGACCGACACTTGACCCATCCCAGACTGTAATCCTTAACCATGGACACGGCTATTCGAATAGGTTTAATCTCTGCAGAGGGTGTACTCTTTACCCACGAGTAACGGATTCCTTTAGTCCTCAAGACTAATTCCATCTACGGTCTTTTAGTTGAAAACACACCTAACTTGCACACACCAGCTTAACTCACCGTATGCGGAATCACCCACGACAACCGCTGTCAAGCAAAACTCTAAGTGGGAGGCTACAACCTCGACGTAACATGGGATCACAAAATTTATACAAAGACGCATAAGCGGGAGCTACCCCTTGGCTAGAACCGAAACACCCATGCTCCCGGACCGGTGGCATGACTACGGATGCCTCGATTATCTTCCACCATGACCTCTACATGACGGTGTGTGCTAGGAAAGGGTTGACAACTTCTTGAACCGTACCCTACTTGTTGTAGAGGCAGTGGTAGTCTGAAGCAAGTATGGGGTTCTTGGCACAAGACTCGATCTACAGTCGACTCAGGAGGTTGTAAGATTCCTGCAAGATTAGAGTAACAATGCAAATACTTCAAACTACAGATAGAAACACCACGCGACATACCCCCTCATGCCATACCGGACACGACCGTCTCGACGGAGGACTAGGGACAAGGCCGTGTCTACCCAAGACAGAGGCCTTCCCGTTTTTTTTCCTCCCAGTATGCATGAAAGGCATATGACGGTGATTTCTATCACAATCATATCAACTCCATTTGCATGAAATTCATTAACATGCACCCATGAGTAGGAACACATCCTCACATAAAATGACGTATGCTCGTGTCAGGGTGGTGTTGTCACCGTGCTATGCAACGCACACAAAAATTTCACCAGGGTTCAGAATGCATGCCTTCAGGTCATGGGAAGGCAGGGTGCATTCCAACACATCTTGAAATCTTCAAAAATCCTATTCAAAAGAATATATTTGAATCACTACATAAAATCAAAACAGCATAAAAAAGTTGTCTGAAAAATTTTCAATTAAATCTTGAAATAAACTAGACCATATTTGAGAGAGGTAGGAAAAAGAATCAATTTATTTGGAGTTGTATTTAAAAAGATATAGCCGGTCAAAGTTTGGTCAAAAATCTGTTATTAAAAATAAAACAGAAAAGAAAACCTTTCGAAAATAAACGTACACGTCGAAGGCGTAAACTGGAAATGCGCTTCCACTTAACCCACGTGGACTGGGCGGGGTCACTGACAGTGGGTCCCGGGGGCCCACCTGTCAGGTTTGACTATTCTCGCTTCCCTCTTCTTCCTCTGGCCGAACAGAGGCGGGGGCTCCGGCGATCGTCGCCGGCGCTAGGCGGCTCCTCGCGGGCCCTCGAGGGTGGGGATGGATCCGCAAGGCTGGGGCGGTTCTTCCGGTGGTCGAGGGAGTGATGGGGATGGAGGGAGTCGTCGGCGGCGAGCTCTGCGGTGGAAGGAAGGTTTGATTGGCGTAGTGGTTTTGGGGCGGCGGTGGTTCTCGATAAAAATTGAGCAGGGGGAGGAGTCCACTGGAGGAAGATAGAGCTCTTGGTGAAGAGAACGGAGAAGGGGAGGCTCTGATGACGCCGGAATGGCCAGGGCGGTGGCGGCGGCTGCGGTTGCCGGAGATGGGGAAGGAGGTTTCCCCGGGTCGATTGGCTACCAATGGGGTCCTAGGGAGGGGGGTTTAGACTGCCCTGCATGCGAAGACGAGCTCGGGGGCTCCTTAAATAGGCGCTCGGGGTCGGTTCCGCGGCAGCCGGGGATAAGGTCGCCGGTGACCGCCATTCTGTAGCTTAGGGTGTCGTGGCGACAACGAGCGCTAGTGGACATGGCTGCGGATGAGCTCGCTGTTCGAGGCGGTGGCGAAACCTTTGGGGCTTGGGCGGTGCTGCTCATGGCGGTGGCGGTTGCAGCCGCGGGCGTGCCGCCAACCAGCTTGCTGGCAACGCTGCAGAGGCGGTCGGGGTTCTTGGCGCGACGTAGCGAGAGGCCAAGTGAGTGGCACGGCTCTGCGGAGTGGTGGCAAGCCAGTATGACAGCGTCGGCTCGGGGCGGCACATACGCTGTCTGGCGATGCTTTCTGCTCGCGCCCGAGCACGCCGCGGAACATGCTCGACGAAATGCCATGGCATGCTACAGGGGCTTGGTGATCTTTGGCACTAAGCGAGATCTAGGTTAGGATCGTCTAGGTGCTTAGTAGACATGCTAGATTGCCCCAGGTGCAAGGTCACAGTCTGCAAAACAAAAATCATGTCAAAAGCAGATCATGCCCATAAGGTGTTTGACAAAATGCCAAGGGTACTTAGGCATTTCTTCGAGTGGCCAAAAACTCCAGATCTGTGTCTCCATGGATGTAAGAGAGGGTGGTGAAGTTAGTTTGCCAAAAGGAGAAACTTGCTAGTGCAAGTTTTGCAAAACTACAATTCTGGACAGAAAGAAAAAGGCATCACTACATGGACCAAAAGCGTTCCAAAGAGTGCATGCTCCTGGACTTAGGGGTTTGGCGGGGGAGGACTACAAGCAGAAGAAAGCTTATGGGTAAAGGAGCAAGTTAGGAGATGGTTGCAGTACAAAACACAAGTCTGGTCCAGAATGAAAAGGAGGTTGGTATACTTAATCTTTCCATAGAACATCACAAGGTTTTTGCATAAAGTCGGATGGCATGCTACCACTGAAATCCCATAATTTTGGTGGAGGTTCTAGGGAAATATTTAATTAGGCTATAGTGCAAAAGTGTCCACTGGACCAGATTTGAAAAACAGGTGAAAAACTCAAAATATGAAATGAAATAATTATATTATTGCACATAAGTGATTTAGAGACATCTCATGACATCTCCAAATTTTGGTTGGATTTTTAGCTAAATATATCAAATGGTTGTAGTTCAAAAGGAGCTCCAAAATTTAAAACAATTCATTTTAATGAATAAAGCTCAGGGTGAAATAATTTAATAAATAAATCTACTGATTAAGAAAATGTTATCTGAGAGAGCATAGAAGTCCAATATGTTTTGGAAAGCTCCACTTGGAAAAGACTCCTTAATATTAAAAGAAGAGTTCTGAAATCAACAGAAATAAAATTTTGAAACTCCTGGCAAAAATTTAACATCAAAAACTTGGCTAAAAGTTTTTGGGTGTTACATTAGGCTTCCCAACGGATCCCTTTGTGCGGGGGCTCATGTTTTATTATGGGCTGGATTTCCATGACTTGAATCCGGAGTCCATCCTCCATATGTCGTCATTCATTGTCGTATGTGAGGCCTTCCTCCATTTTACCCCCCACTTTGGATTGTGGCTCAAGACCTTCAAGGTGGAGCCAAAGATGATCGAGGGGCAACAAGCAGAGTGCGGAGGGCGGTCATAAGAAAATGTCTTGATGCTCCGTGGCCGAGGGCTCTTTTCAAGAGGAGCTTGGTTTGTGGCAGCGGGAGTGGTTTTATATCACCGCTCCCGGGGGCAACAAATGGGTGGCGCTCCCGCCTTCCGCTCAGTCCACCACGGTAATTTGGCGTCATGGGTCAACAAGGGGCTCGACTGGGCGCCGTCCAAGGACGTTCCCTTGCTGCAGGGCCGTATTCGAGACCTCCAAGAAAGGGAGATCAATCTGGTTGCAGTAGCACAGGTTATGTTGAGCCGGCGCCTTCTTCCCTGCAAACGTCGCCCCCTCCGCCTGTGGGAATTCAATCCGGAGGGACCACGAGCTCTCCAATATTTTATGGGCACTACGCCCGTGGAGATGTATAAAATGTTCTTCGGATCACCAGAGAGGTGTCCGGACCTGACTGAGGACGCAGGACTAAGCTGCAATCGCCCAGATACTCAAGTAAGTAATCATGTAACCGGACAAGCTGTTCATTCATTTATCATATATATATGCCATTTTAAGGAGCCGTTTCTTTGAACAGGAGTGGATAACCAATGCAAAGTTAATAAGGTGTCCGGCTCCCCTCCTGGAGACCACGCCGGATCCCGTGCTGACCAAGATGTTAAAGGTCGCGCCTTTTGAAGAAGGCGAAGGGGGGAGCGGGGAAGCAACTGCCTCTACGAAGGAGGCTATCAAGGAAGGAGTGATCAAAATTCCCATCCTTCGAGGAGAGAAGAGGACCGCTTCCGAAGGTCCGGAGGTCAAGGCCTCAAAGAGGGGAAAGGAATCTTCGTCAGAGAGTCCGGTGCTGGGAAGTAACCCAGCCGCACTATTTCCCCAAGGGGATCAGCCCTCCAGCGAGCCGTAAGTAAAAAAAGAAGGGGTCTTGTAAATAAGGAACATCCCTGCATTTATTTATGAAGATAACCGAAATTGTACCTTGTAGTTCGGACCTCAGCCCTTCTTAGCAGAGCTCGTCTTCGGGGGATCTTCTTCCGGAGATGATAGAGAGCGAAACGCCTCCACCTGTCGCACCTTCATGCGAAGCGGACGACCCTGAGGTGTCGTCGCGGAGGGTTCCCCCAAGTCCGGCGGGGCCGGAAGGTCCGGCGCCAAGTGGTGTGCGGTCGGAGGAGCTGAAGGATCTGCTCGGGCGGCGGCTATCTCGAGAAGATCACCGTGCTCTAATGGAGTACGGTGATTTAAAGAATTGCATCCATGAGAGCGGATTACTGGCTGTCGAAGCTTACTAACGGGGTTCGAGATACGCAAAAATGATGTACCTTCTGACAGTTATGCATATAGAATGCGCCCTGTATAGATAGTAGCCCCTGAGACTCAGTATGTTTTCAAAATTGACAGCGTGCCGAGGATCAAAATCTCAGTTATAACATATCGCCGCTCCTAAACAGGTGGCGGGGCGTCCGGTGGCCAGCCGGACTGATGAATATGCCAAACTAAAGCGGCAGCTTGACGAGGCGGATGCGGACATCGCGCTGGTCAATAAACGGTTTGACGAGTCACAAGGTATGCGACTTCTATGCGGACACACGGTAAGGGAGCTTGGCGCCCATGTCTTACTATTTGTATCTTTGAACGCAGATGGTGCCGCTGCTTTGTGGAAGAGCTGAGCGGAACTCGCCCGAGCGAAAGCAAGCCAGAAATAGTAATGCGGCGCTTTAAGGCGGCGAAGAGCTAGAAGCCGAACGGGCTGCTCACCGCCGAAGCAAAGAGGAAATGGCCGAAATGGCCAGAAAATTGAAGGATAATACCGACCGCTGCGAGGTTCTTGAAAAAGAACGCCAAGCGGAGCAAGAGGGCCTGAAAAGGGTCGCCGCCGAATCCAAGAATGCCCATTCGGCTTTGAGAGCTGCCAAGGAGGAGCCGAGTCAGGCCGGGGCAATTGCGGCTGGAAAACCGTTTCTGCTGCGGAGAAAATATACGGATCCAAAGTATGCTCAATTGGACAAGTTGTGGAGTTCGAAGGATGCTTATCTAGACTTAGCGGCGAGCGCCAGGACGCGATTGAGCACTTCGAGGCGGAAGGGGCACGAAGGGAAGAGCTATATTGGTCGCAATTCCATAGTCCGGAGCGTCTTCTTCCGTTGACCGATCGGTTGGCGAATGGGCGAGCTGAATCGACTATCCGGACTTGCCATGAAGCATGTCATGACTCATTTGTGGCGGGCGGACCTCAGCCGAAGAGTTATTTTGGTTTAGTGCAGCGATTACTTGGTGCGGTACCGCGTATCGACGCAATAAGGCGGTCGGCGTGAATTGAGGGAGCGCGGATGGCTCTGGCCCGTGTCAAGACATACTGGGCATATATCAAGGCCAGCGACGTTGCATCCCAAGATTCGGATGAAGCGAGTACTGCCGAGCACTACTTTGAGGAAGTCTGCAGGCGCTTCGTTTAATAGAGATGTAGTGCTCGAAGGATATTATGTTTAAATGACATGTATGATTTGTGAAAACAATGTTTCAATATAATATAAGAGCTTTTTATACTTGTGCGTTCAAGTAGTAAACTACTCCTGTGCGGCCGTTTATGTATATGTATATATAACTTTGAAAGATGGCAGTCCTTGGCTTCAGCCCCCACGCACATAGTGCGGGGGTGTTTGCAAAGAAGGCGCTCTTTCACACTTAATCCAACGTCTTGGTCCTGTTAAGGAGGTGGTAGCGTAGCAAACTAGGAAACCAGACTATAATGCTTTATCACTTTCACTTAACCATAGGAGTTCGAGGGTGGGGCTACTATATAGCCCCTAGGGGCACCGCACTCTCCGAATTCGAGTGCGTATGTGCTGACGAAACCCGGTCCTTCGTTAATGCGGAGGAATCCTAAACATTCGATGAGTCATCGAGTGGTTGACCAGTCTCTCGCTATATCATGATGATCGGTTTTCGGCTTTCTCTCGAGGTGCTCGCCCGGCGAACTAGGGCACAATCGCGATAGTTCTCCGGTGCCGTGTTAGCCGATAAAAGCGGGCGTAAGGCAGCAAAACACAGGAGCCGGGAAAACCCAACATTTGACCAAAGACATAATTCGAAGCTGATGCATATAAGGCCTAACTCGAGACGTCGAATACTCCCTAAGGTATTCGGTCTTTATAAAAACAGGCAGAAGAATGCCCTAAGCCCCTGGTGTCCGTGCACGCATAAAAATTCTGGTGCGGCCAATGCCAAAACGCCAGCCTCCTCCTCGGTTATAGTAAGAAACCGGGGGATGTATATCAACAAGAGACAGTAAAAAAGGTTTATGTTGGGTCTTAATCTGAAAAGAAGCCTTGCAACGGGTCCCTACTACACGTCTGCGCCCGTGTCTCCGTTGTGCCGTATCTTGGACGGGTGTAGCACGTTGTTCATCTGTAAAAGAGAGGAACTTAGTTTAAAAGAAAAAGGATCGTGCAAAAGATGTACTTTATATTAAATAAACAGAGTACGATTCGAAGAAGTGAATAAAATTGAGCTTTAGTGTCTCTTGTGATACATGCGTGCAGCCCCTTGTATGGGGGTATGCCGCTAGTAGGCGCCGGACTCGTCTAGCCGTGTCCGGGGTTTGAATGACCAATTCAGGTTCTTTGACTACTCGAGGCGGATATGTGTGGGGCTGTCAAGGCAGTCTCACTTTCTTTCGTGCTCGAGTAACACTTAATACTTCCTTTTAGTGAGATGATGCCGCATGGACCGGGCATTTTAAGTGATAGAGATGCATAATGCGGTATTGCGCTAAGGCGGGCGAAAGCTTCGCGTCCCAATAGTGCTTGATGGCTACTTTTAAATGGGGCGACATGGAAGACTTACTTTTCGCGAAGGAAGTTGTCGGATGAACCAAACACAACTTCTAGCAGTAGGGAGCCCGTACAATGGGCATATGGGCCTGGCATTACCCCTTTAAAGGAGGTGTTGCTATGGCGAATTTTGTTTGGGTCTATCCCCATCCTGTGGATTGTGTCCTGATATATCAGGTTTATGTCACTGTCGCCATCCATGAGGACTTGTGTAAATTGGAATCCGTCGATTATAGGATCCAATATCAAGGCAGTCCATCCTGCGCTCCGGATACTTTCAGAATAGTCCTGATGGTCGAAGGTGATTGGTTTTGACAACCCGGTGTGCGTGGCGCATTTTAGTGGGCGCCGCCTGTTTTTTCCCTTTGATCACGTGAAGTGAGTTTACGGTTTTAACCTCTTGCGGGAAATTCTTTTTTTACGGGGCTCTGCTTGTGGTGCTCGTCGTCATCTTCACTTGGTGTGTCGAGCCCCTTGTGTTCGGCGTTGAGTCTGCCGGACTGTTTGAAGACCCAACAATCTCTGTGGGTATGGTTTGCAGGCCTCCCGGGAGTACTGTGGATTTTACATATCTTGTCCAAGATTTGGTTTAAGTTGGATAGCTCATCGCTATTGTCCTTAAGGGGCAGTTTTTTATTGTTCTGCCGTGAGCTTTTGAATCCGGCGTTGACTGCCGCGCTCTTTGGACCGTTCCTTTTAATCCGGTATTTGGTCCTTGCTGCGCCGTGGTTTCCGCTTCCATCCACGACTTCGGATGTACTTGGGTCGCTGGTGCTGCATCTTGCTAGCCAGCTATCCTCTCCCGTGCAAAAGAGGATCATGAGGCTTGTTAATGCGGCCATTGTTCTTGGCTTTTCTTGGCCGAGGTGTCTAGCGAGCCATTCGTCTTGGACGTTGTGTTTGAAGGCTGCTAAGGCTTCGGCGTCCGAACAGTCGACTATCTTGTTCTTTTTAGTAAGGAACTTGTTCTAGAATTTCCGGGCTGACTCTCCGGACTGTTGAGTTATGTGACTTAGATCGTCTGCATCCGGAGGGCGGACATAGGTCCCCTGAAAATTTGCCTGAAACGCATCCTCGAGCTCTTCCCAGCTTCCAATGGTGTTTTCGGGGAGGCTTTTAAGCCAATGCCGAGCTGGCTCTTTGAGTTTGAGGGGTAAGTATTTTATGGCGTGGAGATCATCTCCTCTAGCCATGTGTATGTGGAGGATGTAATCCTCAATCCAGACTCCAGGGTCTGTTGTTCCGTCGTATGCCTCTATGTTTACGGGTTTGAATCCCGCTGGAATTCATGATCCAGCACCTCATCGGTGAAACATAGGGGATGTGCGGCGCCCCTGTATTTGGGTGTGCCGTGATGTTCGGATATTTGGCGTGTTGCATTGCTTTGAAGAGCTTGCTTTCTCGGCCCATAGATGGACCTGACTGGGCCATCCTTTTGATGTGAATCCTTATGCGACTTGTGTGCGGCGCCATTTGCCGCTCTCTTTTTGCCGTGGGGTCGTCCATCCGACCGGGTGGCCTTCTTACTTTTTGATTGTGGGGGCTCTAAGGCCTCCTCGTCAAATTCGGGCAGTAGCTTTCTTTTTGGGTGGCTCTTTGTTCGGCGACTGTCGCCGTATTTGTCTGCGGTGTTGAATATTCTACTCCATCTGATTCTGAGTGCATCTTCCGCTATTTTGAGCTTCCGCTTCTGCTTTTTCAGGCTACGCGCAGTGGCGACGAGCCTTTTCTGGAGGTTATTTTGCTCCAACAGTTTGTTCGGCGTGAGATCGTCCGGACTGTTGTCTTCGCCGGGAACAGGTTGTTTATCCAAGTTGTCTTGTTCGGACGATTGCTCGATAGCTTGTTCGTCGTCCACCGGTTCGCCCTGCTCTATGGCTGGGTCTTTGTTGAGGCGGGACTTGGTTCGGCGTTTACGTTGCCGTTTTGACTGCTTTTCGAGGGATTTATCCTTCGTAGCGTCCCGTTGTTACTCGTCTTCATTTTCTCTAGGTGTATCCACCATGTATACATCATGGGATGAGGTGGTTGTCCAGCATCCTATAGGCGCTGGTTTATGGTTGTCTCCTACATCGTCATCCATACCGTCGATGTCTTCGGAGTCGAAATCGAGCACGTCGTGTAAACTTTTGACAGTGGCTACGAAGTGGGTCGTGGGTGGGCGTTGAATTTCTTCGTCGTCCGCATCCCAACCTTCCTGTCCGTAGTCCGGCCAGGGCTCTCCGAATAAAGAGAGAGACTTTAGTGAATTCAGGATGTCGCCAAAGGGCGAGTGCTGAAAGATGTCCGCGGCAGTGAACTCCATGACCGGCGCCCAATCGGATTCGATTGGCAGGGGCGCGGGAGGTTCGGAGTCCGGAGAGGAGTCCGGCACCTTGGAGTCGAGGTTTTTGCATAAAGCGACAGGATGGAGTTTGGCTCAATCGCCGTAGAGATGGTAGCCCCCGAGGCGGTGTCCAACCACTCGTCCTCGATTGGGGAATCCGGCTCCGGATTAAGGGTCGGAGCGGAAGCTGGTGCGGCCTCCAGGGCACTGTTCGGCTGCAGAGCTAGATCATGCGCATCGAGACAATGCGGCACGCTTGGCTGCGGCTCGAATCCGTCTAAGATCAAGTCTCCATGGATATCGGCCGTATAGTTCAAACTTCCAAATCTGACCAGGTGGCCAGGGGCGTAGCTTTCGATCTCCTCCAGATGGCCAAGCGAATTGGCCCGCAGTGCAAAGCCGCCGAATACGAAGATCTGTCCGGGGAGAAAGGTCTCACCCTGGACCGCGTCGTTGTTGATGATCGAAGGAGCCATCGGGCCTATTGGTGACGACACAGATGAACTCTCAATGAAAGCACCAATGTCGGTGTCAAAACCGGCGGATCTCGGGTAGGGGGTCCCGAACTGTGCGTCTAGGCGGATGGTAACCGGAGACAAGGGACACGATGTTTTTACCCAGGTTCGGGCCCTCTCGATGGAGGTAATACCCTACTCCTGCTTATTTAATATTGATGATATGGGTAGTACAAGAGTAGATCTACCACGAGATCAAGGAGGCTAAACCCTAGAAGCTAGCCTATGGTATGATTGTTGTTCGTCCTATGGACTAAAACCCTCCGATTTATATAGACACCGGATAGGTTAGGGTTACACAGAGTCGGTTACAATGGTAGGAGATCTACATATCCGTATCGCCAAGCTTTCCTTCCACGCCAAGGAAAGTCCCATCCGGACACGGGACGAAGTCTTCAATCTTGTATCTTCATAGTCTTGGAGTCCGGCCGTGACGATAGTCCAGCTATCCGGACACCCCCTAGTCCGGGACTCCCTCAGGGCCTAAATGCAATTTTGGAAAACGCGCATTTTCCTAAATTCATATAAAATAGCGATAAACACCAAAATAAATTCTTATTTGATTTTTTTATTAAACCTTCAATATTTCTTTATTTTGGGAAAGTCATTTTATTCCCTCTCTCATTTTTTATAATAGAAATAATTGAAGATAAAATAAATAAAATCAAATGATCCTATTTTCAACTCTCTCTATGGGTCCTTGAGTTGCGTGAAATTTCTAGGATCAAGCCAAAGTGCAATAAAATATGATATGCAATGATGATCTATGTATAACATTCCAAATTGAAAATTTGGGATGTTAAAGTTCAGGGGTATCACGGGCATTTCACGTGTCGGGATTTCACAGGAGGTGGGAGTTTTCGCGTGCGTTGTAATTTTGGAATAGCAAGGCGCGGGTTGAGATGGAGTGTAACGCCCGGATAATTATGCTACAGTGAACCTATGCTAATGATGCCACGTCATCTGCGATTTCTGTTGCTAATCTTTCGTTAGTTCAAACCGATTCAAAAATCAATTAAAAATATGGCAAACAAACAAATGTCTTCAAACATTGAAACAAAAGTGTTCGGGCAGTGCCAAAAATGGCATAGGTAATTATAGTGCAGCAAACACCTTTTTAGGAATTGCCTAAATCCATTAAAATTAAATAGAACAGAAAAGAGAAATAAATAAAAGAAAATGCAAAACAGAAAACAAAGTAAAATAAAAGAGAGAACCCCCCCCCCCTCACTGGGCCAGTCGGCCCAGCTACTAGCCAGGCCAGCCCAACCGGCTCCACTTCCCTATATCCCCCCACAACCCAAACCCTAACCCCACCGACACCCACTTCCCCCAGAATCGCCCCCTCCCCCCTCCCCGATCCAGATCGGATGGGGGCTCGTGCGCCCCGCCGCGCCTGGAACCCAACCACGCCGCCGCCCGACGTCGTTCGTCCCCGCCCGGAGCACGACCTCGCCAGACGCCATCGCCGGCCTGCCTCCCCGTCGACCCGTCGTCTCCGTCCTCCTCCCCAAGCCCCATTGCCCCGATCCCTTCGCCCGCGGTGTGGACCCCAGTCTTCAACCATCCCTTGCTCCGGCCACTTCAGCCATGGCCTCGCTCACCATGCCGCGCCACCCACCGCACGCGCGCACCTGTGCGTCGCCCGCGCCCCGGATCTCCCTGTCTTCTCCTCGCTCGCATGCCGCTCTGCCCCACTGCGGCGCCCCCTTCCCATCCCGCTCTGCCGCTGCGGCTCACCGCCGCCCCACGCTCACCATGGCCCCCGCGCCCGCTGGCCGCGTCAAGCGCCCCCAGCGCCTCGTGCCCCTCCAGGCCTCCCGCTGTGAGCTCCTCTCGCGCTCGCCTCTCCCTCGCCATGCATCGCTAGCGCACGCGCGCACCGTGCCATTCTGGCCACTCCGGCCCCCTCCCGCACATGCCCCGCTCGCCTCCCTGCTGGTCCCAGCCACCGTCGCGACCAGCGCATTGGGGTCGCGCCCGTCTGCCTCGGCCACGGCCACTCCCCCTCCACGCACGGCCGTGCCGCCGGCAAACAAGCCGTCCCTAGCCAGGCCTCGCCCATCAGCGCTCGTGCGAAGGCGGCGCCTCTGGCGCTCATTGCGCCCGACCGCTGGCCTATGGGCCTTGACCCAGGGCGGTGCCCCCGGCCCTATGACAAGTGGGGCCATCCCCAGAACGGTTTTATAAAAAAAGGAATTAAATAAAATAAATAATAATAATATAATATAATATAATTAAGATAATTAATTAACTTAATTAATCATGTTAATTAATCTAATTAAGCCTAATTAATTAACCTAATCACTTTAAATAAATTAACTAATCATGTTTAGTTAACTAAGTCAATGACCAGTGGGACCCACACGTCAGTTTGACCAGTCAACACCTCTGTTGACTACTGATGTCATGCTGATGTCAGCATGCACTATTCTGGATAATGTTGAATTAAATTAATTAAATAAATTCTAAAAATGATTTAAAACTTTAGAAAATCATATAAAATAAACCGTAGCTCAGATGAAAATACTTTCTACATGAAAGTTGCTCAGAACGACGAGACGAATCTGGATACGCAGCCTGTTCGTCTGCCACACATCCCTAACCTATCAAACTCGCAACTTTCCCCCTCCGATTCATCTGTCCAAAAATACAAAACATCGAGAATACTTTCCGGATGTTTCCCCCCTTCGCCGGTATCACCTACTACCGCGATTGGGCACACCTAGCATCACGCCTTGTCATGTTATGCATCGTCATGCATTTGTTTGCATTGTATTTCTTGTTTCTTCCCCCTCTTCTCTCGCTAGACACCGAGACTGACGCCGCTGCTACCCAGTACGACTACGGTTTTGACGACCCCTCCTTCTCGGCTGAGCTTCCAGACAAGCCCCCCCCCCTTGATCACCAGATATCGCCTATTCTTCTCTATACTGCTTGCATTAGAGTAGTGTAGCATGTTACTGTTTTTCGTTAATCCTATCCTGATGCATAGCCTGTCCTTGCTACTCATTGTTACCTTTACCTGCATTCCTACATGCTTAGTTTAGGATGCTAGTATTCCATCTGTGGCCCTACATTCTTGTTCGTCTGCCTTGCTATACTATTGGGCCCTGATCGCTCAGGAGGTGATCACGGGTATCTACTTATATACTTTACATGATACCTATGGTGACTAAAGTCGGGTCGGCTCGTAGGAGTACCCGCGAGTGGATCTTGTGGCGGAGCGACAGGGCAGGTTGAGGCCACCTAGGAGAGAGGTGGGCCTGGACCTGGTCGGCGTCCGCGGTTACTTCAAAATAACATGCTTAACGAGTTCCTGGTATTTGATCTGATTCTACCCATTTGGTCTATACGCACTAACCAACTACCCGGGAACAGCTATGGGCACTCGACGTCGTGGTATCAGGCGAAGCCTTCGTGATGTCAGCGACTGAGCGGCACGCGCCAGATTGGACTGGAATGCCTGCTAGGCTAGGTCTGCTTCCGGCCGCGTTCGCAATATGCAGGTGTGCAATGGGCGATGGGCCGAGACCCCTGCGCCATAGGATTTAGACCGGCTTGCTGACCTCTCTGTTGTGCCTAGGTGGGGCTGCGACGTGTTGATCTTCCGTGGCCGGGCCAGACCTAGGAAAGTGTGTCTGGCCAAATGGGATCAGGAGTGTTGGCTTATGTGGTGCACCCCTGCAGGGAAGTTTATCTATTCGAATAGCTGTGATCTTCGGTAACAGGACGACTTGGAGTTGTACCTTAACCTTATGACAACCAGAACCGGATACTTAATAAAACACACCCTTCCAAGTGCCAGATACAACCCGGTGATCGCTCTCTAACAGGGCGACGAGGAGGGGATCGCCGGGTAGGATTATGCTATACGATGCTACTTGGTGAACTTACCATCTACTCTCTTCTACATGATGCAAGATGGAGGTGGCCTGAAGCATAGTCTTCGATAGGATTAGCTATCCCCCTCTTATTCTGGCATTCTGCAGTTCAGTCCACCGATATGGCCCTTTACACATATACCCATGCATATGTAGTGTAGCTCCTTGCTTGCGAGTACTTTGGATGAGTACCCACGGTTGCTTTTCTCCCTCTTTCCCCCCTTTCCCTTCTACCTGGTTGCCGCAACCAGATGCCGGAGCCCAGGAGCCAGACGCCACCGTCGACGCATTTACTCCTACTACCGTAGGGTGCCTACTACTACGTGCAGCCCGGCCGACGACCGGGGAGTAGTTAGGAGGATCCCAGATAGGAGGCATGCGCCTCTTCCGATCTGTATCCCAGTTTGTGCTAGCCATCTTATGACACTTTGTTTAACTTATGTCTGTACTCAGATATTGTTGCTTCCCCTGACTCGTCTATGATCGAGCACTTGTATTCGAGCCCTCGAGGCCCCTGGCTTGTATTATGATGCTTGTATGACTTATTTATGTTTTAGAGTTGTGTTGTGATATCTTTCCGTGAGTCCCCGATCTTGATCGTACATGTTTGCGTGCATGATTATTGTACGGTTGAATCGGGGGCGTCACAAGTTGGTATCAGAGCCGACTGCCTGTAGGAATCCCCCTTCCACACTCCTTGGCCGAAGTCGAGTCTAGACATTGCAGAAACTTTTACTAACATGGTCGTGTGTCTTACAGGCCCAAGTTGCCGTTGGGTGGTACTAGGATATTTTACTCCTCGACCTTTACTCTGGGACTTTGAACTCTCTTCTACTCGGGTTAAACGAATTTACTAACTCAAACAGTAGGTTCCCGTGACCACATTCACCCCAAAGTTGGATAAGCCATAGTTTTTTTATTAGAATAGTATTTTGAACAATTCCCACACTGTCATTTGACTCGTTTGAAACATCTTTGCTTTCAGATGGAACCCACGAGGCAGGTCGTGCGCCACACGACGGCCATTGGTGCCTCGGGATCACCTGCTGTGCTAGCTGAGATGATGACCTATCTGGGTTATCGCCGGCACCCCGAGTACACTGTCTATGAGGAGTACCGGGACTTTAACCAGAGCGATGTCGTGCCATCGTCCACCTCTACTCTCGGGAGTATGACTCCACTACTGTGTTGCACACTGCTCATGGTGTTGGAGTGACCATCGATATGGTAGTTCACGATGCTGCTTATGCCGCTATGACACGTCTTCATGGAGAGTATCGGGAGTTGGACACCTCCCCTTTCAGGCACATTGCTATCGCATCTGATGTTGGTGCGGAGGGATACTACACTGCTGCCTACTCCACTGTCACCCCAGAGCCCTTCTACCATCAGAACCTGGTTCTGCATGCTGATGGGCTGGATCGAGCTAACCGAGCTCTTCGCCACGAGTTGTACACCACCCGTTAGCACCTTTACCGTGCTCTGACGCTGTTGCACCCCTTTGTCCGATCTAGAGAGCTGCCCCGTTCTGCGATCTACCCAGCCATGACTGTGATGCCCCAGGGTGTCGGCTGGCCAGATGTGGGAGGCTACTCTCCAAGACTTGGTCCTCTTCGCCACTTGAGCGTCGGTTTACGCACGAGTATCCGCGGACCCCAGGTTGCTGACATGGAGTTCCCGATGCGACACTACCAGCTTTCAGGCTACACCTACCTCCACAGTACCTCTTGGGACCGATGTAGGCTTGCTTGTTAGTGTTATATGCATTCGCCGCGAGCCTGCGTGCTGCCGGTGATGTCTTTAGTCTATGTACTGAACTCTGTGTACCGAACTCTATGCATGATCCCTTTTTTAAGATATGCCGACTACTATGTAGTATCTATCGTGCTGATTTCATTATGCATGTTTCATCATGAATGATTCTTGTCCTTGCAAATTTCTCAATGCTGAACTACCCCTGTTAAATTTTAGCAGGATGGTTAGACCAGGTGGTCGTGGTAGTGGTGGCAACGCCCCACCACCGCCTAAGTATTTGGCTGGTATGATCCAACAGTTCGAACTGAACCGCCAATTCATGGAAAATATGATGGCTCAGTTTCCTCGCCCCAATATGAACCAGCAGCCAACCCCAGTAACTCTGCAGGATTTCATGCGCCTCAACCCAACTGTGTACCGCAGCTCAACTCAGCCTCTGGATGCTAATGACTGGCTCAGTGACATCACCTATGAGATGGAGTATGCCGAAGTAGCCCCTGCCAGCTATGTCACCTTTGCTTCTTTCTTCCTGAAGGGACCCACAGCTCAATGGTGGGACAGCCACAGGCGTACTCTACCAGCTGGAACAATCATCACCTGTCCAGACTTCCAGGTTGCTTTCCGTGCCCGCTTCATTCCTCAGGGAGTCATGGACCGGAAGAAGCGTGAGTTCCGCAACCTCACCAAGGCAACAAAACTGTTGAAGCTTATCAGTGGGAGTTTCTGGACTTGTCTCGCTATGCTGAAGAGGACATTGCAACTGATGCACGCAGACAGGAGAAGTTCCGTGACGGCCTTCAAGCTGACATCAAGCTCGCACTTCTAGTGCATGACTTTACTGATTTCGCCACCTTGGTGAACAAGGCCATCAATGTCGAAACTGGTCTGCAGGAATACCAGAGCTCTCACAGGCGCAACCGTGACACGGGCTCATCTTCGGGCCCGCCCTCGTAGAAGCGTAAGATATGGATTCCCAACAGCATGTACCAGCCAACTGCACCTGCCCCAAGGCAGACCTATGCTGCACCCTCCATCTAGGCAGCCAAGGCTTCCAGCACCACCACCCCAAGCTCCTCTTCCCACTCCCAATAATAGTTTGTGCTTCAGGTGTGGTCAACCAGGACACCGTGCTAGGGAATGCAACTAGAACCAGAATCAACTGGCCCTTCTAGCAACTGGCCGTGGAAGCAACCAGCCCCGCAACAACAGTGCCAAGTCTTATGGTCATGTTCATGCCAACCACGTTGATCTCAATGAAGCTCAAGACCAGCCTGCTACAGTGATGGGTACACTCCTCGTTAATTCTGTACCCGCATCCGTTTTATTTGATACGGGAGCATCGCATTCATTCATATCAGCAGAATTTGCATTCATGCATGGCATTAAATATGAAGAGATGAACACTCCGTTAGTGGTACACACCCCTCCGGGCCAATGTCAAACCTATATGCTTAGTCACGATGTTCCTGTCGAAATTGAAGGACTGGAATTTCTTGCCTCTCCCATCATACTGAAGTCCTCTAGCATTGATCTCATTCTGGGAATGAATTGGTTAAAAGCGCATACTGCTTCTATCGTTTGCGCCACCAAGATCGTCCATCTGCTAGACCCTTCAGATGAAATAGTTACTTACCAAGCTCATATGGTGCAGAATGTCGAGGCAAGGCTCTATACATTGAATGCATTGAACGCTGCACCACTAGAGGGCATTGAAAACATTCCCGTCGTGCGTGAATTCCTTGACGTATTTCCTGAAGAACTTCCAGGGATTCCCCCTGCTAGAGCTGTCGAATTCATCATCGACTTGAAACCAGGCACCACTCCTATAGCCAAGCGGCCCTACAAGATGCTGCCGCATGAACTCCTTGATCTTAAGGAGGAAATCGACAAATCTCTTCACAAAGGTTTCATTGGCCCAAGTTGCCCTCCTTGGGGAGCACCTTCTCTCTTTGTCAACAAGAAGGATGGGACAAACTGATTGGTCCAAGACTACCATCCTATAAACCAAGCTACCATTCAGAATAAATATCCTCTTCCTCGGATCAATGATCTATATGATCAACTGGCTGGTTCATCAGTGTTCTCTAAACTCGACTTGAGGTTGGGTTACCACCAGATCCGTGTCCGTGAAGAGGATATCCCAAAGACCGCCTTCGTGACTCGATATGGTTCATATGAGTACACCGTCATGTCTTCCGGCTTAACCAATGCTCTAGCCACCTTCTCTCGTCTGATGAACTATATATTCATGGATTACCTCAACAAGTTCGTCGTTGTTTATCTGGATGATATCCTGGTATTTTCCAAGAACGAAGAAGAACATGCAGAACATCTTTGTCTTGTGCTGGAAAAGCTACGAGAGTATCAACTATATGCCAAGTTCTCCAAATGTGAATTCTGGCTACCCGAAGTAACCTATCTTGGGCATGTCATCTCTAAGGATGGTAGTGCCGTCAACCCTGAACGAGTCCAGGCTATTCTTGATTGGACTCCTTCGAAGAACGTTAAGCAAGTCGGAAGTTTTCTCGGACTACTTGACTATTGCCGTCGATTTGTCGAGAACTTCTCCAAGATCGCCAGGCCTCTGACAACCTGTTGCATAAGGGCGTTAAGTTCCAATGGACAGACAAATGTCAGGAAAGTTTCCAGGCACTCAAAGACAAGTTGACTTCTGCTCCAGTGCTTGCTCCACCTGATGCTAAGAAAGACTTCGTCATTTACTGCGACGCTTCCCGTCAAGGATTAGGCTGTGTCCTAATGCAAGACCGCATAGTGATTGCTTATGCTTCTCGGAAATTGCGCCCTCATGAAGAGAACTACCCAGTTCACGACCTCGAGCTTGCTGCTGTCATTCATGCGCTAAAACAGTGGCGACATTACCTTCTCGGTAATCGTTGAGAGATCTTCACTGACCACCAAAGTCTGAAGTATCTGTTTACTCGGCCAGACCTGAACCTCCGTGAACAGAGATGGATGGAGATTGTTGCAGACTTTGACTTGGGTATTTCCTATACACCAGGCAAGGCTAATGTAATGGCAGATGCCTTGAGCCGCAAGTCTTACTGCAACCACCTCTAGGTTCGCAAAGTTCAGTCCTCGCTTGTTGAAGAATTCAGAAAGCTGAACCTCCATATTGTTCCTCTGGGTGCACTCGCTCCCCCCCTAAGAAGTTTCGCAAGATGAACCTCCGTGTTGCTTCCCAGGGTTCCCTCAATACCGGGTTGTCGAACCAGATCTCTTGGACTCCATCAAGAGAATACAGGGATATGACTCTGAAGCCCACAAGATTAAGCGCGACCTCGCAGAAGGAAAGCCCTCATTCTTCACTATTGCTGATGATGGCACCTTGTACTTCAAGGGCCGCCTAGTGGTGCCATGTTCAGAGAAAAACCTAGATATGACACAGGAGGTTATGAAAGAAGCTCATGATACGCCTTTGTCTATTCATCCCGATAGTACAAAGATGTACCAAGATATTCGTCAAAGATTCTGGTGGTCAAATATGAAGCAAGACATTGCTCGCTATGTTGTTGAATGTGACGTTTGCCGTCGTATCAAAGCAGAACACCAAAGGCCTGCTGGAACTCTGCAACCTATCACTATTCCTGAATGGAAATGGGACCATGTTGAAATGGACTTAAATCCTTTGGATTTCCCAAATCGCAGAAAGGTAATGATGCAATTCTTGTCGTCATTGACCGGCTTTCTAAAGTTGCACATTTTCTGGCGGTCAAAGAACGATCACTACTAGTCAGCTTGCAACTCACTACATGTCCATAATTGTTTCAGTTCACGGTATTCACCTGGTTATCAGTTTGGATCGTGGCAGCTTATTCACTTCAAGATTCTGGGTAAGTTTCAAGAAGCTATGGGAACTCATCTGTCATTCAGTACTGCATTTCATCCTCAGTCACAAGGGCAAGTTGAACGTGTCAACCAAGTTCTCGAAGACATGCTTCGAGCTTGTGTTATTTCCTTCGGCAAGAAATGGGAGGAATCTCTCCCGTATGCTGAGTTCTCTTATAATAATAGCTATCAAGCTAGTCTGAAGATGGCCCCCTTCAAAGTGTTATATGGATGAAAGTGCCGAACCCCTCTCAACTGGTCAGAAACTGGGGAACGTCCACTCTTTGGTCCGGATATTATCCAACATGCCGAAGAACAAGTCCGCATTATTTGCGAGAATCTCAAAACTGCTCAGTCGCGTCAGAAGAGTCAGTATGACCATGAACATAAAGACATGGTCTATCAACCCGGCGAAAAGGCTTATCTTCGAGTTACACCAATGAAGGGTGCTCACCGCTTCAGGATCAAGGGCAAGCTAGCTCCTCGCTATATTGGCCCATTCACTATTCTGGAAAGGCGTGGAAAAGTGGCATACCAACTGGAGCTTCCGCCGAACCTTTCTCAGGTTCACGATGTGTTCCATGTGTTACAGCTCCGTCGTTGCTTTAGGAACCCAATCCGAGATGTGGATCATGAAGTGCTCGAATTGCAGCAGGACCTCTCCTATAAAGAGCATCTGGTCCGCATTCTCGACCAAGCTGAACGCCGCACATGTCAAAAGGCGATCAAGTTCCTCAAAGTCCAATGGTCGAACCATTCTGAAGATGAAGCCACTTGGGAACGCGAGGACGCCTGCATGATGCATACCCCGCACTGTTTCCCTCTACCTCCTAAATCTCGGGACGAGATTTCTTGTAGTGGAGGAGAATTGTAACGCCCGGATAATTATGCAACAGTGAACCTATGCTAATGATGCCATGTCATCTGCGATTTCTGTTACTAATCTTTCGTTAGTTCAAACCGATTCAAAAATCAATTAAATATATGGCAAACAAACAAATGTCTTCAAACATTGAAACAAAAATGTTCGGGCAGTGCCAAAAACGGCATAGGTAATTATAGTGCAGCAAACACCTTTTTAGAAAATGCCTAAATACATTAAAATGAAATAAAATATAAAATAGAAATATATAAAAGAAAATGCAAAACAGAAAAAAGTAAAATAAAAGAGAGAACTCCCCCCCCCCCCTCACTAGGCCAGTTGGCCCAGCTACTAGCTAGGCCGGCCCAACCGGCCCCACTCCCCTATACCCCCCACTACCCAAACCTAACCCCACCGACACCCACTTCCCCCCGACTCGCCCCCTCCCCCCCCCCAATCCAGATCGAATCGGGGCTCGTGCGCCCCGCCGTGCCTGGAACCGAACCACGCCGCCGCCCGACACCGTTCGTCGCCGCCCGGAGCACGAACTCGCTGGACGCCATCGCCGGCCTGCCTCCCCGTCGACCCGTCGTCTTTGTCCTCCTCCCCAAGCCCCATTGCCCCGATCCCGACGCCCGTGGTGAGGACCCCAGTCCTCCTACCTCCCCTGCTTCGGCCACTTCGGCCATGGCCTCGCTCACCATGCCGCGCCATCCACCGCACGCGCGCACCTGTGCGTCTCCCGCGCCCCGGATCTCCCTGTCTTCTCCTCGCTCGGACGCTGCTCTGCCCCACCGCGGCACCCCCTTCCCCTGCCGCTCAGCCGCTACGGCTCACCGCCGCCCCGCGCTCACCATGGCCCCCGCGCACGCTGGTCGCGTCAAGCGCCCCCAGCGCCTCGCGCCCCTCCTGGCCTCCCCCTGTGAGCTCCTCTCGCGCTCGCCTCTCCATAGCCGCGCATCGCTAGCACGCGCACCGCGCCATTCTGGCCACTCCGGCCCCCTCCGGCACATGCCCCGCTCGCCTCCCTGCTGGTCCCAGCCACCGTCACGACCAGCGCGTCGGGGCCGCACCCGTCTGGCTCGGCCACGGCCACTCCCCCTCCACGCACGGCCGTGCCCGCCGCCGGCAAGCCGTCCTAGCCACTGGCCTCGCCCCACCGCGCTCCGTGCGGGCGAGCGCCCGCTCCTGGCGCTCATTGCGCCCGACCCGCTTTGGCCTATGGGCCACTGACCACTAGGCCAGTGCCCCCCGGCCCTATGACAAGTTGGGCCATCCCCAGAACGGTTTTACAAAAAAGGAATTAAATAAAATAAATAATAATAATATAATTAATTAATTAATATAATTAAATAACTTAATTAATCTTGTTAATTAATCTAGTTAAGCCTAATTAATTAACATAATCACTTTAAATAAATTAACTAATCCTGTTTAGTTAACTAAGTCAATGACCAGTGGGACCAACATGTCAGTTTGACCAGTCAACACCTCTGTTGAATGCTGACGTCATGCTGACATCAGCATTCACTATTCTGGATAATTTTGAATTAAATTAATTAAATAAATTCTAAAAATGATTTAAAACTTTAGAAAATGATATAAAATAAACCGTAGCTCAGATGAAAATACTTTCTACATGAAAGTTGCTCAGAACGACGAGACGAATCCAGATACGCAGCCCGTTCGTCCGCCACACATCCCTAACCTATCGAACTCGCAACTTTCCCCCTCCGGTTCATATGTCCAGAAAGGCGAAACACCGGGAATACTTTCCCGGATGTTTCCCCCCCTTCGCCGGTATCACCTACTACTGCGATTGGGCACACCTAGCATCACGCCTTGTCATGTTATGCGTCTTCATGCATTTGTTTGCATTGTATTTATTGTTTCTTCCCCCTCTTCTCTCGCTAGACACCGAGACCGACGCCGCTGCTACCCAGTACGACTACGGTGTTGACGACCCCTCCTTCTCGGCTGAGCTTCCAGGCAAGCCCCCCCCCTAATCACCAGATATCGCCTATTCTTCTCTACACTGCTTGCATTAGAGTAGTGTAGCATGTTACTGTTTTCCGTTAATCCTATCCTGATGCATAGCATGTCCTTGCTACTACTGTTATTACCTTTACCTGCATTCCAACTTGCTTAGTATAGGAAGCTACTATTCCATCTGTGGCCCTACATTCTTGTCCGTCTGCCTTACTATACTATCGGGCCATGATCACTCAGGAGGTGATCACGGGTATATACTTATATACTTTACATGATACATGTGGTGACTAAAGTCGGGTCGGCTCGTAGGAGTACCCGCGAGTGGATCTTGTGGCGGAGCGATAGGGCAGGTTGAGGCCACCTAGGAGAGAGGTGGGCCTGGCCCTGGTCGGTGTCCGCGGTTACTTCAAAATAACACGCTTAACGAGTTCTTGGTATTATATCTGAGTCTGGCCATTTGGTCTATACACACTAACCAACTACGCGGGAACAGTTATGGGCACTCGATGTCGTGGTATCAGCCGAAGCCTTCGTGACGTCAGCGACTGAGCGGCGCACGCCGGATTGGACTGGAACGCCTGCTAGGCTAGGTCTGCTTCCGGCCGCGTTTGCAACGTGCATGTGTGCAATGGGCGATGGGCCCAGACCCCTACGCCTTAGGATTTAGACCGGTGTGCTGACCACTCTGTTGTGCTTAGGTGGGGATGCGACGTGTTGATCTTCCACGGCCGGGCATGACACAGAAAAGTGTGTCCGGCCAAATGGGATCAAGCGTGTTGGGTTATGTGGTGCACCCCTGCAGGGAAGTTTATCTATTCGAATAGACGTGATCTTCGGACGACTTGGAGTTGTACCTTGACCTTATGACAACTAGTACCGGATACTTAATAAAACACACCCTTCCAAGTGCCAGATACAACCCGGTGATCGCTCTCTAACAGGGCGACGAGGAGGGGATCGCCGGGTAGGATTATGCTATACGATGCTACTTGGTGAACTTACCATCTACTCTCTTCTACATGCTGCAAGATGGAGGTGGCCTAAAGCATAGTCTTCGATAGGATTAGATCTCCCCCTCTTATTCTGGCATTCTGCAGTTCAGTCCACCGATATGGCCCTTTACACATATACCCTTTGGATGAGTACTTACGGTTGCTTTTCTCCCCCTTTCCCCCCTTTACCTTCTACCTGGTTGTCGCAACCAGATGCCGGAGCCCAGGAGCCAGACGCCACCGTCGACGATGACTCCTACTACACCGGAGGTGCCTACTACTACGTGCAGCCCGCTGACGACGACCAGGAGTAGTTAGGAGGATCCCAGGCAGGAGGCCTGCGCCTCTTTCGATCTGTATCCCAGTTTGTGCCAGCCATCTTATGGCAACTTGTTTAACTTATGTCTGTACTCAGATATTGTTGTTTCCGCTGACTCGTCTATGACCGAGCACTTGTATTCGAGCCCTCGAGGCCCTTGGCTTGTATTATAATGCTTGTATGACTTATTTATGTTTTGGAGTTGTGTTGTGATATCTTCCCGTGAGTCCCTGGTCTTGATCGTACACGTTTGCGTGCATGATTAGTGTACGATTGAATCGGGGGAGTCACATGGAGGGAGTTGTCGGAGCACAATGAGACAAAGATATATCTTAAATATTTTGGGGTAACAAGGCGCGGATTGAAGAGGCGGAAGTTTCGCAGCACGATAGACAGAGACGCTAACTTGAAATTTCGGGAGGACAAGCTTAACATGTACCCAAAACAAAAGACAACTTGCACCTCATCACTGGAGAGAGCTATGACCGTTTTACTATATTACTAGAAATGCATTCAAATACAACAAAAAAAACTAAAAAATCACGACAACAAACATAACATGTACAATACCAAAACAGTTTGCACTTTCCTCAACAATAAAAAAACAATGTGTGTTGTCTAGCATATGGACTAAATTTGATCACATTTTCCCTGTTTGAATGGGATTGTACTCGGGTTAGTTATACAACCATCTAAATATTATCTTCGCAACACATGACATGAATATAGGAGAAGTAAATTCCTACATAAATACGAACTACATGTACATACGATCTCAAATTCAAATATATGTATAGATTTTATGTTGAATTCAAATCATAGTACATGTATACTCTAGCTATATGTTCGGAATCTAAACCATGTATGATATACTACGTACAATGTGTTTAACAAGCACAACACACACAAACACCATTTTGACTAGTAAGGTACACGTGCATTGCACGCATGAGATTTGGCAACCAAATTATGAATCAATACCACATTATAGCATGTAAGCTTTGAGTCATATATATATGATGTAGATGTTCATTTAATTCTTATAGTTCATTTCATTCAAAATCATCTAGTTTTTATAAGAAAGCTAATCTATTTTAAGATTCATGGAATTGTGCATTGTAAGGAATAAAGTAAAAACAAATAATGGCAAATCATGTAGAAAAACATTTGGGCAATTCTGATACTGAAGATTCTAGAACAAAGAAGAAGTGCTTGTGTTTTGAGGTTTGTGCATTATGCTTAAATTCAACCATGGAGTCTTCTAGATTGTACATGTGGGAAAATCTGGTGGAATCTAGATGATATCCAACGGCCAATTGTGCTCAAATTTGCCATCTCTGCACCATCGGATTGGCCTCATCCAACGACCATCTTTCAAAGTTAAAGCTATTTGCACACCATATAAAAAAATATAATATATAATATATATATGGGTATAGATATAGATATGTGATGCGAAAGCCACCCATCATCTCCAATTAGAATAGTGTGTCCATGCATCATGTGGCCAAACGATGTCTGCCATCGATATCTCAAATACAAATCAGTTTGACCTTGTTCAATGTGTATACAGTACAACATGCTCGTTTCCAAACCACACCACGCATATCTCAGTTATATTCATGCATGCATGGGTTTCAAACATCATGATCTCTTATTCAAATATTTGAATTCTACTTTACATTGATTATGACATCACCTAGTCTTTTACACCCACACAGTCATCTTCTCTTTATAATTGTACCATTAACTTTCTCTCGTGCATGCATGCACACACAGTACCAGTCGGCATTATCCATCGCACACATGCAATCTTTTTCTTCAGGTCGATCTCCCATGCATGCACACACACACCCCTCCCCCTCCCCATCATATCGGGCATTCTTTATCTCTCACGTGCATGCACAATGATCGATGTTCCTCTATGTGTGTGTGTATATAGCTAGGTCTTTCACAGTTTTCCACACAAACCGATCAATCTATATATCTAGTGAGGTCTCACCCTCTTTCCCACGTCCAAATCGATAAATTCATACCTCTCTATATAGGATTACATAGCTAATGCACCCACATTAATTATATATCCAACGTCCCCCTCTCATCATCCATGCCTCCGCTTCATCTCTCAGACGCGCGCACAGTGGCGAAGACAGGGGCAGCAAGGGCCCTGCCCCCCCTAACACTATAGCATGCAAGCTTTGAGTCATATATAGATTTTGAATGAGATGAACTATAAGAATTAAATGAAGGTCTACATCAGGCATATATGACTCAGATCTTGCATGCTATAGTGTGGTATTTATTCATAATTTGGTTGCCAAATCTGATGCGTGCAATGCACGTGTACCTTACTAGTACTTCGAGTATGTGCAAACACGTAAATTAGAATTAGAATGGCACGCTACGTAGTGTCTCTCTTACAGTTCATGAAGCTACGTGGCACATGTGGAGGCGTTGTCGCGACCTCCATGTGTGCATTGATCACAGTGACGTGCTGCTGCTTCCAGAAGAATGTACTCATCCTCTCTGAGCCACACTGGCGGTACATGCATGAAGCGAAGATGTGCACGCACGCACTCATTCCCTCGCACGCACACGCGGGTACACGAGGCGACACATTTTTATACGAAGATCCACCCCATGTGATAATTTGACGCGTGTAAAGTCCTTCATTTCATTAATGGTCAATTAATACAGCGCATGCAAATTGAGTGGACGTGAGGGCAAAAGAAAGACATTACTACTCCACTGCACGCATGCGAGTAGTTAAATCATGGGGTGCCAGTACTTCCATTGGTCTCCTTCGTATGCATGACATAAAAAGTGGCACAAAAAAGAGGGCCAATAAACCAGGACGTAGGCAGCATGATCAATTTTGCTGTGGCTCTTGTTGGTGGCCTTTGTATTTAAATATGGACGGAGTGGAGTAGTACTATCTTTATCTTAGCCTCGTAGGGCTCTCCCAGCGCCTAGGCTCTCCTCCCCGCCTCTCCCACCGGATCCCGCCATGGATAATCCGTTATATCCCAGGATCCCGCGGGCTGCCCTCTCCACTACAAAAAAAAGACGCATCCGTGACATTTTGGGTCGAACGAATTTTTTTCTGTCATACATATGACACTTCTATGACGATAATTGTGACAAAACCCGGTATCATCATATATGTGGTGGGCTCCTACTTCTATGACAAAAAAAGGGCTTTTCGTCCTGGGCGGGCCGGAGACGCAGCTGCATGACATTCTTTGGGCCGTCCATGACGGAAAAAACCGTGGTAGAAGCGAGGGAGAGGAAAATTTCGGGGAGTTCCCGGTTACGGTGGGAGGTCGGGGGTCGAGCGATGCGCGTTTCTCTCGTACACGTACGCGCGTGTGTGCGAGGCGTTGGCTCTAACTTTACCCGAGCGAGGCGTTGGGCTCTAACTGAACCCGAGCGATTGCACTGCAGGCTACGCGTAACTGAACCCGAGCGATCGATCGATGGCTGTTAACTGAACCCAATCGAGCGATTCCTTCGCTATTGTTGCTAACTAAAGCCGGTCGATTGGATGAACAAGAGCGTTATGGGGTTGGATGAACAGTGAGCGGT
Organism: Aegilops bicornis; assembly: GCA_021605145.1. NCBI lineage: Eukaryota > Viridiplantae > Streptophyta > Magnoliopsida > Poales > Poaceae > Aegilops > Aegilops bicornis. The sequence continues at coordinate 230,556,479 of CM038670.1, read as the reverse complement.
GGCGTTGCCTCTGGATGAACAGGACCCCGTGGTGTGGAGGGCTGGATGAACAGTAGAAGGTGGAGGGGTGCCCGTGGAGGGGTGGTTGAACAGGACCCCGTGGTGTGGAGGGCTGGATGAACAGTAGGTGGTGGAGGGGTGGTTGAGCAGTAGCCGGTGGAGTAGCGCGCGGTGGAGGCTGGATGAACAGGAGCCCGTGGAGGTTGGAGGAGGTCGACGGTAGCCCATGGAGGCTGGAGGAGGTCGACGGTGGAGATGAAACAGTATCCCGTGGAGTCCCGTTTTGCGGCACGCCACACCCTCCTCGATGAACAGGACCCCGTTTCGACCGTAGGGAGGTCCGTTTAAATCCGTTTTGCGATACGACAACCCTCCCGATCAACGGGGCCTGCTTCGACCGTAGGAGGTCCGTTTCCTCCGTTTTGCGGTACGCCACACCCCTCCTGATCAACAGGACCCCCGTTTCGACCGTAGGAGGTCCGTTTCCTCCGTTCTGCGGTACGCCAGGCCTCGATTCCATCGCCTATTCCGTCCAAGCCCTCCGGATGAACACGACCACACATTCCGTTCCGACCCAGCCGGTTGGCTCACACGCGTTCCGTTGCCTCCCTATGAACACGACGCATTCCGTTGCCTCCCGATGAACACGATGCATTCCGTTGCCTCCCCATGAACACGACGCATTCTGTTGCCTCCCCATGAACATGACGACGACGCTGTTTCTCCGTTCTGACCTAGCCATGTACACGAGCCCTCGGCTATGCGTGTAGCGCAGTAGGCGTTCGAGACCCGCCGTATGTACACATACATGGCCGTATTTTCTTTCTTGCACCCTGGCGGCTATGCGTGCGTGTACATGCTACGTCGGCGCCTCTACTACGACGTGCGGCGCCTCTACATCCACCAAGATATATATGCGTACCGCGTTCGCGACCCGAATGACAACGCTACGTGCGCTTGACCAGGTGGGTCCCGACCGGGCACTTCCTTGCGTGCGAAGATGTAGCTGGTGGGTCCCAGCAGTCAGGGGGCAAATCATTTTTTTTGCCCGGACACACTTCCTTGCGTGCGAAGATGTAGCTGGTGGGTCCCAGCAGTCAGGGGGAAACGTTTTCTTTTCAAGAAATACAGTGGCCCGTCCGATGGGTCCCAGATGTCAGGTGGAGGAATCATTATTTTCCGCGTAATAAGGAGGCACTTCCTTGCTGTGGCCGTGGACCCAGCTGTCAGCCTCTCCACGTACAGTCCATGTCCGATGGAAGTCGTTCCTTGACAACATTTACCACGCTGCGCCGAGAGCACCAGGGCGGTGGACGACGGCAAGGCCTAGGAAGGGGACGACGCGGAGCCGGGGAAGACGCGGTAGTGGAAGCCCGTGCGGAGAGGAGTACGAGGGTTCACTGGTTCGGCTGCGGTGTGAGGCTGTCCTTGCCGCAGGGCCTGGCCAGCGGTGGGAATAGTAGGGGCGGTGAGGCCTCCGCGGCAGCACATCCGGCCACGGGAGGCAGGAGCATGCGACACGACCGGCGCTGCTTTGGGCTGCTGGAGCAAGAAGACCAGAGGTTGAAGAAGCACTACGACCGTTGGATGGACATCGTACGGTCACTGGAGCTAGAATCGTTTATATTGACTAAGTTGACAAAGCCCTCCATCCCCGTCAACTTAGTAGGCCACAAGTCAGCCTCCCACCAAGGTGGGTCCTAGCTAGTAGGGGTATTCATTTTTTTGTGCGTAATAAGGAGGCACTTCCGGTGGGTCAGAGCTGACAGCAGGGAGAACATTTTTTCTGGAAATACGGTAGCCTGTCGGGTGGGTCCCAGCAGTCAGGGGCAAACGTTTTTTTTTCGTGAAATACTGGTGGGCGTCCGGTGGTTCCCTGCTGTCAGGTGGAGGAATAATTATTTTCTGCGTAATAAGGAGGCACTTCCTTGCGGCTGCCATGCACCCAGCTGTCAGCCTCTCCACGTACAGTATTCCTCCGATGGAATTCAGTCGTTGTCCACATTGACCACGCCGCGCCGAGAGCACCACGGTGGTGGACGACGGCGAGGCCTAGGAAGGGGACGACGCGGAGCCGGGGAAGACGCGGCAGTGGATGCCCACGCGGAGAGGAGTACGAGGGTTCACTGGTTCGGCTGCGCTGCCGTCACCGTAGAATAATGGGGGGTGTGGGTGAGTGGAGTGGAGGGATGGCCTAGCCAGCGGTGGGAGTAGTATGGGGGCCGTGAGGCCTCCGCAGCAACCTGACCCGACCACGGGAGGCAGGGAAGCGGTGACACGACCGGCGCTGCTTTGGGCGGCTGGAGCAAGAAGACCAGAGGTTGAAGAAGCACTACGGCCGTTGGATGGACATCGTACGGTCAGTCGAGCAAGAATCGTGCATATTGACTAAGTTGACAAAGCCCTTCGTCCCCGTCAACTTAGTAGGCCCACTATACTGGGTCCCAGCTAGCAGGGGGAGTATTCATTTTTTTGTGCGTAATAAGGAGACACTTCCTTGCGTGCGAAGATATAGCTGGTGGGTCCGAGCTGTCAGCGGCGGTAACGTTTTTTTTTGTGAAATACAGAGGCCCTTTCGGTGGGTCCCAGATGTCAGGTGGAGGAATCATTATTTTGCGCGTAATAAGGAGGCATTTCCTTGCGTGCGGCCGTGGACTCAGCTGTCAGCCTCACCACGTCTGATCTACCCGGATGCATGTCGGTCGTTGACCATGTTGACCACGCCACACCGAGAGCACCAGGGCGGTGGACGACGACGAGGCCTAGGAAGGGAACGACACGGAGGCAGGGAAGATTCGGCAGTTGTTTTTGTTTCCCACGCAGAGGGGAGTACGACTGCATTTAGGGTTTATCGTTCGATCTACCGTCACGGAGAATAACAGCAGTGTGGGTGAGTAGAGGGATGGCTAGGCGGTGATGGGAATACTGGGGCGGTGAGGCTGCTTGGCAGCATAGCCGGCTGCGGGGAGGAGGGAAGCGAGTAGTCCCGCGGGCGCTTGTTTGAGCGGCTGGAGCAGGAAGAGCAGAGATTGAAGAAGCACGACGGCCGTTGGATGGACATCCAACAGTATACATGCCATCTGTGGAAAGCCTCAAATATGTGGAAAACAGCATACAGCCCATCTGCCATTATTTCAAATAATTTACAGCCCATTTGCTAATTCTTACGGGTTTTTTTTGGAGCCCATATTCTTTTTGTTAGCATTATAGCCCATATTGTGGCCACGGTTAAAAAATTATACGAAATTTTGCATATGTCGGTCTTGATGCGAACTGTTTTTAATCCCGAAATTTCGAGTCACATTCAGACTGATTTTAAAAATAAATGTATATCAATATAAAATCCAATAAATTGTCCACGCATAAAAATCAATGCAATTTAAAATCTCGAAATGAAAAAAAGATATTTGAAATTAATTGCGGTTTGATGTGTTTTAAAATGTAGAGCCCATTTCTCATTCTTGATAGGCCATTTTCTCGGCCAGCCGAATGAAGCTCTCCTCGTCTTGAAAGATTTGCAGCCCAACAGGCCTGATAAAGCGACTTACTTGACAAATCACAAAAAAACTGGTCTAGCCATTTTCAGAAAGAAAAAAAAACTACTGGGCTGGTCTGTGGTAAACATAAAAGAAAAGGCTGTCTAAACAGGCCAGAGTGTCCCGCAGCCTAGTTGACACCCTGCTTCCGTCTCAAAAACAAATTAGATAAATGCCACTCCAATTATGGCGATTCATAAAAATGCCACTGCAATTTCCAAACATTGAAAAATGCCACTGCAAATTTTGCAAACTTTAAAAAATGCCACTGTAGTTTGCAAACTTTGAAAAACGCCACTCCAGACTTCGAAAAATGCCTTTAGAAATGGCATGAAATGGCATTTTTCAAATTTGGATATTGCAGTGGCATTTCTCGGATACACCAGATTTGGAGTGGCATTTATCAAATTAACCCAAAACAAAAATAACTGGGCGAGCTCTTTGGGTCCTCGTGTCGACCGCTCGTTGTGCAATTTTCTCGTTTATTGACTACGTTGACAATGGCATGGGACCCGGATGTCGAAATCCACTAGGAGGAGCCATTGTTTTATTGGCTTGAAATAAGGAGGCACTTGCTTGCGTCTTGCCATGACCTTGGCGGGTCCCTCATCATCCTCTCCACGTACAATCATCTCCTGATTGTGTACGCTTCAACTTGCTAGGCCCACAAGTCAGCCTCTAAACCCGTGGAGGACAAATACAACCCATTTAAAAAATAACAGCCCATTCCATATGTTCAAACCGAAAGTTCAACATTTAGAGCAAAGTAACAGGTCTGATCCACATATAGAGTACTAAATTCCACGTTGACAACCATCATAGCCAAGTTAACTATCTACTCCCACTAATACTCTAGTAGGGTACAAGTACTAACTTACTCTTAGCTAACTAGACGATGTCGGCCGCCATCTGTGGTACACGCTAAGCGGTTGGCGTCGTCGCGCGCCTCGGACTTGCAAGAGGTGCGATAGAGTAGCGTTGCTCGCGACGTTGGCCCTTTCAAGCGGCGTGGTCCTCCGGCTTGACTGGCGGGAAACCCACTTGACGAGCTGGTAGTAAAAATCGGCGTCGCGAACGCGTGCGTGCCCGACAGCCTCTAGGGCTATTTGCCGGGCGCCGGCCTCCACGTAGTCGGCCCAGTTGTGGGCGCTCTGCTCGCGACTCAGAGCGTTGGTGCGCTGCTGCTCCATGTCCCGCTGGCGGCGCAAATCTGTGATACCCTGCTCCTCCGCCAGGCGGTCGCGCTCCAACAAGTCTTGCTCCTCCGCCATGCGGTCGTGCTCCAACAACTCCTCGATCTCCGCATTGCCATCTAAAGACAGATAGAATGCCTCCTCCCTCCGTCTGCCTTCCGGTGAAAACCCGAACACTAGTTCCGGCGGTGACTGCCTCCGGCGTCGCCTACCAGCTACCGCGGACAGGCGGGGGCATGGCGGACGTGGCCAGCGATGTCAGGCCGGTGGGGGCTTTTGAGGATATGGCGAGTTGGGTCACAGTGGCACCGGAGAAGGCCGGGAAACAGTACTTATAGGCGGAAGGTAGCGCGACGGTCATCGGAATTCAATGCATTATGGCTTAGCGCGCCAGCTTGCCGTGGAAAACTAGAGAAACTGAAATTATGAATGTGCCGTCCCGTCCCGTCTGGGTCGCACGCCGGCATGGAGGTCAAACGAGTGCACTCGAATCATCTCCCTCCTTGTCAATAAAGATTCCACGGATTTAAAAAGCCCACAACAATTAAAGCGTATCTTTTTTCGCATCGATTAGCTGCCTTAATTATGGCGGCTGCATGTAGGCACTCGAGAATCGCCGCATGATGCATAAGCAGCATGCAACGAGTCGCAGCCGAGAACGCATGCAGCCACTTAAATCGCTGGAATTAATTAGGCTTAAACTTCTGCATGCCGTTAATTATTGCCATGCCTTGGTCTTGCTGCTTTGCTCACGGGACTAATAAAACCCGGACGGAGGGAGTACCTTGGTTGGTGAGAGGATTGAATTAAGCCCTGCAAACCGGAAAGGAGGTACTAGTACGTGCGTGATCCGCTATTTATTCGTGTAGGATCGAGTAGGTCGTTTCTTGAATTGAGCCCTGCAAACCGGAAAGGAGGTAGTACATGCGTGATCCGCTATTTATCCGTGTATGATCGATAGTGTAGCTTGTCAGTTTCTTCAGAGGTAGGCATTTTTTTCCGTGTAGGATCGATAGTGTAGCTTGTCAGTTTCTTTAGAGGTAGGCATTTTTATTCAAAAAACTGCCACTTCGCATCTTGCATCGCAAATAAAACTGCCGGGAGGCGCATTTGTAGGCTAGCTAGTGATCGATCAAGAACTTGTAAACACCGAGCGAACAGAAATAAGTAACTGTTAATGCATCTCAATGATTCACAGATCATATACAAATATGTAGCTCCAAAAGCAAAGATCAGCCACTTCGGATCTTGCGTGCAACTAAAACTAACTAGTAATACGATTCCCATACATAAGATCAACATGTTAATGCATCTCAATGATTCACAGATCATATACAAATATGTAGCTCCAAAAGCAAAGATCAAGAAAAAACATATGTTCTTCCTACTAACATGGATGCTTCTCTTGGCCAACATTCAGTACAGACTGAAAGACAAATTTGTTTATGAAGTCTACAATTCCTCTTGCAAATGTAAGTGGTTTCACTAACAGCTGGAACCATGAGAATGAACCACACATGATGGAGGAACATCCACTACAATATGATTTGGTCTTCTCTCGATCACACCGCGAGACTATTTTCGGAATACAAACTTTAACTTAGGCAAAGTGATGCCCATTGTATAATCAGACCAAAGCAATGAAGCACCTAGTGTTGGCCAATAAATAGTATAGTACTACTTTTCTGCAGTCCATGAAGTGACTATCCAATCTTTACGTGTCTATTTTCAAGCCTTTGCATGCAGTGACTATACTATTCTCTTGTGCAATTCAACCAAAATTGCGGACACTTTGTTTTTTTGCCAAATAGCAACGGGCAGACATCTCTGTCTGCACAAATATCAAGCAGCTAGTAAACATATACCACACCTTGTATTTTCGTTTTAAACATGTCTCTTCCGCTTAGCATCTGTCATGTTCTGCACTGGACAATTTGATACAGTTATGTTTTGCCCTTGACAATTTCATATTGAATTGATTTGCTGGTTCAGAGCAGAAATATAGCACCTATTCTTCATCAGACCAAGGATATCCATGTTCGCAGTGATGGAAGAGGTGAAATCAATACAACCGAATTGAGCATCCAATCATTGAATCCTGTCCTGCACCTCCAATGTAGGTCCACCCTGCCAATAAATTCACATGCAAACCACTAGTATTACTATCTAATGATAGTACAAAAAGAGTAGCAATATAGTAGCAAACCATGTACCTTCATAATGAACAGCTCATAGTGCCACCAATTGGATATAAAGGTTTGGAAAAAAACATGCTCCTAATGTTGAACCAGTTGGACTTTTTGTGCAGTTCCACTAAAATCGAGCAGCCCTGTTTGCATAGATATTGAAAGTGTGATTACTCTAAAAGTGGCACTAGTTGAAGCATAGACTCACAAATATAAGCATTCCAATTTCTTAATGGGAAAAGGTAGCAAGACTATTTCTAACCACCTGTTTGAAGGAATAAATAAAGCAACAACGGCTGATGTCAGGAAGGCATACATAGTTTTTTATGAAAAACTGAGCCATTCCTGACATTTCCTCTTCTTTTAAGCAAATTTTGTGCAGTTCTACTAAAATAAAATGCCATCAATTCCTTGACAATTCGGTGACAATTTACAAAAGGAAATGACTTAACATTACATCATGATGGCAGGTATGTAGTCGATGGGCATTAGAGACAAACATCTGAGACCTCCTCGGTAACATAATGAACATTAATTTTAACAAAGGTGTGACTAGTTTTACGGGATAATTTGAGTGAACTCTACACCCTTTGTTCCTTAATATAAGATGTTTTTTGTTGGTTCAATTTAAAGTACCCAAACGTCTAGTATTTAGAAAAAACAGGTAGTAGTTTTCTTGAGCACATATCTGGGAAAGCTTGCCACACTTTATTTATGTCCATACGCTAATGCAACACCATTCGAATACTACAAATATACACTAATACAATGGCTAGTGCAATAGTAGAGTAGTTAGTTTATTATAGGGTACAGTACAATGGTTTTACTGAATAGATTTCAATAAACTCTAGCACTGGAAGGTTTCTATAAGAATTAACAATACAAAATGTAAAGGTAACAAGTTTGACATTGGTATACTAGTTGTGCATGAGCATTAAACCAAATAAAAAAGTCTGAAGGTAACTAGCATTATTAACTAATGACAGTATAAAAAATTGCAAACCATGTACCTCCAAGGTAAATATCATTTCAAACTCGGGGGGACCTTAAAAATTGCTATCCCAATCTTGATAATCGATCAAACATAAAAACTTGATCGAACGAATCAAGAGAACAGCCGGAGGAGGAGGTGCCCACTCTTGACCTTTCCCCTTGTCTTCATAATTGTTTGTGCAGTTTAACCAAAATAAAATGACATCAGCGCCTTGGCATTTTGGTGACACCGTACAAAAAAATTAACTTATCTCATGAAAGTGAGGTATGTAATCTATAAGCATTAACGATTGCAAAAATCTGAAGGTAGTAACAAGTTTCATCGTTGGTATCTTGGTACGTGCAACAGCATTAGAATGCCTTAGCTGAAATATCTTTAATATATCCACAATCAACAACTAACCTGAAATAATCCGGTGACATTAAATGGCATTGCTTAAATTTATCGGTGGCATTAGACCTGAGAGCGGCATTAGTTAAATGTGGCATCACTTTAGCGAGTAGCATTGCTTGAGTTGATCTTTGGAGTTATACTAATGACAAAAAAGTGGCAATAAGAGCATGGGAGGCCCATTCGGACGATGGGCGCACCGAAGACGATGTACCTCCATGGACGCAGAGTGGTGAGGGAGGTATGGTTTCCCAGAGCCACAAATATCCAGGCAGCATATGTGGATTACGTCCCATTTTTGTTCTCTTTAGCCACCTTTTTCCTATGCGAGGACAACAAACTGGACGGCCTGGTCATTCCCTATTGCGTTGTCATGCCTTTCTACCCTTCTTCAACCAAGAGACATGAGACTCGTTCCTTAGCTACTGATTTTCCCCTTTTCAACCTAGATGCGGGTTCGATGCCTACTCTCTTGGACAATACAGTCTCCCTTCCTTTCGTTATTCAACAGGACATGGATTAGTCTTCATGAAGTAGGGTTTCCTTTAATAGTGCAAATTATGGTTTTTATGCCTTGGCAGAGCGGGCGAGAGGATAGCAAATTGGGAAGATGGTGGAGTGGAAAAAGATCCACATGCAACGATGTGGCAGATGGGGCTATAGAACAAAGTTATGGTTTGAAAAGAGGTAGCATACCTGAGGGTCTGCGGGAAGTGGCTTCGCTCGTGTTCGTCGTCCTCCGCACACACTACGGCAGCGAGCTTGGGGACGGAGGCCATCTCATGGGCGCTAGGTGCGAGAGGGCGACCTTGTCGCCGGTCGTGACCTCGCTTCGCCCGGCAAGTGCATCAACGCTGCACGTCCTTTTCTTCCCCGGCGGATCTGTGACCACTGGTGAGGAGGGAGAGAGGGGCCGTCTTTTTTTAGATCTGGAGAGAGGGTGGTAGTGTGAGAAGCAAGTGGGCAGCCCTTAGCAAGAAAGCGCTGATCGGCACGCCATTAAAAAAATAAAGGTCGATAACTAATGCGGCACCTCAGGCCAACACGGCTAGATCGCATTTTGCATGAGAAATCACACACCATGTTTTGTTGACATGTGGTCCCGTTCAAACATATCAGTGAGACGATGGCGAGTAGTAGGAGTATTTCCGAATGGACGTGTAGGCCGGGGCGCCTCTTCGTGAACCGTGGCAAACTCGCAACCGTCCACCGACTCTTCGCCTTTCCCTCTCGATTTGGAACTGCTGTCGCATGCTCTTCCTCTCTCTCCTCCATTTTCCTTCAGCCCTTCACCCTTTCTTCTGCCATTGTTTGATCGTCTTCTCCATGGAGGGAACAGGCCGGAAACGACCCCGTTATTCTTGCCTCGATCTGAAAGATGACGTGGTGGAGGAACTCATTGATCCGTGCGACGTCATCACCTCGGCTAGCATGGCAGGTTCGTTCAAGCCCATTCTCGACTCAACTAATAACATCATTACAAGGAACCCAAGAGCCAAGGAGCGGTTTGATCTCCCCTATCTTATTAAATCGTGACCACGATGGTGGATGGAGGCCTCGCATACATGCAAGTTGATGCCGCTTGATAATGATACGTATGATGTTAAGATGCCATCGCTTGAGGGCAAGGCTTGGGCGGTGCAAATGGAGATTGGGTTGTTTACATTGGGTCCAAGCTGCGAGTGGGAACTTGTGAATGTGTACACTCGTGACCGGGTTCCACTTCCAAAAATCTCAGCAGACGCCCGGAGGTTGAGCACACCGGTATTGTACGCACGTTCAAATATGATCATGGTGACTGTCTTCTATGGAAGATAGCAATTTGTCGAGTTCCCAACCTCTCTTGGAATTACAACAACTATGAAGTTGTTGCTATCTTCGACAAGCTTGTTGCCGTCCTTGGTGGTTTGACTCGATGGATATTGCTCAAAAATTAGTTTCTATACACGGATGAGTATTGTGATGCAATTCAATAAGAGGGCCTTGTGTTTGCTGCCACCACTCGTGGCACTATTTTTGCATGGGATCCTCTTAGTTTCGGTACATTTGTCTTCCACCGTAATTATAATAGTTTCATCCACATGCATGCGGGTTAGCAAGTTTCCCTTTACTAATTAACCTTCTTCTTGTGTTTCCAGGGTCCTGTGAACATCCCACCACCTATACTTGAAAAAATTTATAACCAAGGGGGAGATGAGGATGGTGATGATCACGAGCATGAGGACGAGCAGCGCCCATATACTCTGTGGCGCCTGGCAACTAATTCTGATGGATCACCTCTTCTTGTGTGTATACAGCCCACTGATGATGTTAGTGCTAAGGAAGTAGGTGTAGTCTCCCATGGTCGCACTCTCCGGACCTATTCCAACACCCGTTGCATGGTATTCGGGATGGATACTAGTGTGCTAGCGCCAACTCCTTCTCCACAATGCAGAATTGATAGTCTTGGAGAAAACTCGCTCTTCCTTGGACAAAACTATCCGATGATGGTGAAAGGCGATCCAACTACTGTTGACACAACGTTACTAGTACCATTTATGAGAAGCAACCATGTCTATACCTCGGACATTTGGGTGGTTCCCTACCCTGGTACTATATAGTAGGAGTAAGTAGTAGGAGTAGTAGGGTGGCATGGGCCAGAACAAGCATTCACATCCACGAGTACGGCACACGCCACCACCACGACATCCATCTGACACCATATTATTTCTTGGAGTCCGTGCTAGAGCAATCTCTTCAACCTCGTCGTTTCTCTAACTTCTGCCATCGCGTGGCGGGCGAGGTGGGGGTTTGCCGATAGTCGGTTTCCTTAACTGCGGTCCCACTTGTAAGTCCAACTCCAACGCACGACCCCAAACGGACCTCCGTTTTGCACGAACTCCAACGAAAATTTTGACTAGAAAGCAAGACCAAAGAAAACAAGAACCACAAGATTTACTACTCCTGTAAGTTGGATTAGTGCCTTCTCGATGCATTCATTGTTGATCTGCGGAGGCTCGATCTTGTGTGCTTCTTTCTTCTTCGAGTGTAAAGAAGTAGACGTTGCTTCCTCGCATCTAGTCTCATGTCTAGCCTCTATTCTAGTAGGAGTATCAACAAGTGCACTAATCTCACCTCTAGCCTGCATGCTAGCTAAAAGTGATAGAACATCTACTAAATTACGCTCTATCAATATATGGATGTACTCTTCTTCCCAATACAAAAACTTGCATCCATTCTACTCCCTCCGTTGCACAATACATGCCTTCTATTTGTCAAAATATATATGTATCTAGACATGTTTTAGTATATAGGTACATCCATTTTTGGACAAATGGAAGTCAAGTATTTTGGAACGGAGGGAGTACACAATAAATTTTTTAAGTTAGCACAACTAGTCTAATCTGAGAGCACAACCGAAGATTTGGTCGGGTTCTTCCTCCTTTTGCCGACACGTGGGACATCCAGCATCCAGGTCGTGTCATGAAAGAAAATAGAGTGGTAGTTGAAGCCACGAGATGTGCATCTTGGCTTAAAATGTAAATAGAATTTTACTACTCTTGAGTAACTCCAAAAGCGGCCACCGAAGATCTTTATTGGATTTGTTTCTCATCACCAGCACGTCGAGGTGAAAGATGTGCAGGTTCAGTGGGTCCTCTTGCTTTTTCACTGACATGTGGGGCCGCATGTGAGCAAACAGACGATGGGCTCCGCGCGTCCGCTGGCTGGCTGAGAAGAGAGATAGAGGAGGGCTGAGCACGGACTGCAGGAAATTTGTTCTATGTACCTCGATATAGGCTCGATATAGTGGGGTGGCTTGGGCCATAACTAGCATTCACGTCTAGCAGTACGACACACGCCACCCACACGAGTCCCATCCGATACAAATTTTCTTGGAGTCCGTGCTACATCCATCTCTTCTCCCTCCTGTTTTCTCAGCCATCGCGCGGTGGGCGGGGTGGGGGTTTGCCAATAGTCGGTTTGCTCAACTGCGGTCCCACCTGTAAGTGAAAATGCTACACCGCACGCATTCCCGCTTGAGCGGCGTGCCGGACCAGCCGTGTGGGGGTGCGACGCGAACACGGCAGGCTTTTCCTTTCGAACTCGTAACTTGTAAAATTTGGTTCTGCTCCATGATAGAAAATAACGATTTTGCCTAGAGTAATGAGAAGTTTGGTTTTGGCGCCGTTCATGCATGGAGTATGTACGAAAATTATGAAGTTGATGCGAAAGGTAAGATAATTACTGTAGTATCATATACTACTACATGGATTTGACGGAAAGATAAAAATACATACGGATCCATCAACGACATCCTCATGCCCTACTGCGTCGGGTCACCAACCGACGTGTGAGGAGCAGCGGCGTTGGCGGCGAGCTCAACGTGCTTCTGAACAGTGTCCTCCAAGGTTGCCCTGCGGTCCAAGAAGGCCAGCGTCCTATCGTCCTCCTCTTGCATGTAGTAGTCCTTGTGGACGATTTGCGCATAGACATGGGTGATTATGTCGATGGTGTCTTGCTGCACCAGGCGCTGCGCGGCAAGCGCGACCTCGAGGTGGACATCCTACGGCGTGACGGCGGCAGTCGTAGGGCCACTAGTGCGTCGAAGAGGTTGTCACCATAGTGGCCGTTGAGGGTGGTGGGCATCACAGAGCCTGGGCGCGTCGGCTGGAGGCTTACGTCAAAGTCGTCCGCAAGCTTCTTGACGACGGTGAACTTGTCGAGGAAACCGATGAGGACCTCGTCGAACAAGGAGACGAAGTTGTCGTCCAAGCGGCCTCGCCTCGGGCGGCCTCAAGCAATACTACACGAGGCGTTCCTCGGTGCCGGGCCGCAGGCCGGCGTCGTGACCATCTGGCATAGCCGGCTGATGCTCGCGCTCATCGCCTCCATGGGTCTAGCTTAGCTTCTAGTCAACTGATCTTGCGATTCAAGTGATCACTCTTGCCCTTGGTTAGCGTGCGTAGGTGCATAGGATTTCATACTACTCCTCGGCCCTCTACTGCACCTGCCTTTGGCTGTATGATAGGTGGGCCAGCCACCCCCTGGGCCCATGTGTCATTCACCCAAAGGCAATTGCCATAAGTCAATGAAGCTGCGTCCCCCTCCGTGCCGGTGCAGTATAGTCATCTCACCAGACCTCTAGTTGGGGCCAAACGAGAGAAGTTTGATGTTCACTGGTTTATTGGTCCCCTTTGCATTTTGCGCCAAGTTTTGACCTTTGATTTAACTAATAAAATGTTAATGCATGTAAACAAAAATGTTGTGTAAGTCACCTTTAAAACCAACTAATCCCAAAATACTTAGGCACGGTGCATTAACTCCCTCCTTGTTTCTTATTTCGTGACATATCAACCAATGAGAGATGTGGGCCATGCATGCTTTCAATGACTTGAGACTACCAAACATGACATGCAGTGTTTAGTTCATTGCATGTAATCCTATTAGTACTCTAGTTAGCAAAAACATTAAGTTATCTCACGATAGGAATAAAACACCATGTATTTATTTACGAGAGGGAGTAGTACATTTTTGTGACATGCATTACTAGATATTGCTAGTCAAATACTAAAATCTAGATGGGCGTGGTAGTACTCCTATATCCAGACGGTGGTGCTACTAGTACTAGTAGTAGTACTACCAATGTAGTAGTAGGAGTACTAACCTTTGTACTACCCGTTGGTCAAATTATTACGTGCTGCTCCTCACAGTGAAGTGACAAGACCCTGAGCCGGAGATGACACCTGAATATAGGCGTCGTGTTCGGCATACCATAGTCAGCCTCACCGTCACTATCATCATGGCTGTATAGCTAGCCTGCTTACAACTAGCCCTGTTCGACATAATTTCCCGTGCGTAGATGCCCGTGCATTGCACGGAACACAAAGATTGGGGTGGATTGCCCGTGACCATCGCGCCAGATTTTTCCACGGCCTTCTAGATGTGGTAGGGAGGAGATAAGGCTGATTGTGAGAGACAAGGAGTTGTTTGTAAATAGGGAACAAGTGCGGGCATGTTTTTGCAAAAATGGAGAAGCTTGGTTTGTATGCGTCAGATCTAGATCCGACGGCTATTGGTGAAAGATGGAAGGCACAACATCATCACCAACTCAGGACCTGTTTGATTCGCAGGATTTTGAAAATGCAGGAATAGGACATGGCAATATTACAAGTTTCAAACTGATATTACAAATGTTAGGAGTAATGCTGCACCTACGAAGAGGCAATTACTAGGAAGTTTACGTAAGAACTTTCGTTACTTTAGGTGGATGCAGCATTATCGTACAAACTAAAATCCACCTCCCTGACAAGTCACTAATGGGCAAATAAGTTTTCGAGTCTCTGGCCACTTGATGTTTCAAAAATAAATTCAGCTTCTATGGAGACTTTGTCATTTAGACTTAGACGCTTGCGGTGATCAGCACGCCATTCATTGTTGCGCCAGAGAACGACAAACCTCATTACCTCGAGCACACTTGCCTCGGAACAAAGAACACAGCCAATTTAATCTCAGATGTGCTGCCTCGGTAGTCGATCAAATCAATTTACGTAAGATGGAGATCAAGGCATTCGATGAGATTGTTATAGTGCAGCACATTTTTCACTTCGGGTCTTTTTTATACGCAAAGAAGAGAACATATTAGAGCAGCTGGCTGCATAAGATTGATGTGTCATCAAGAGGTACCAATATCATTCGCTCATACGATAGGGTTGGCTGGCTAGTGATATTTTTCACTCTCTCTCTCTTTCTCTCTCTCTCTCTCTCTCTCTCTTCTGTTTCCTCTCATTTAACTAGGAGCACGTGAAGAGCTTGGGCATTTGTTGCCTTCCACTATGTGGCCGATGCCATATTTCGCAAAAGTATGCCACATAATACGCATCGATGTCAAATCAAAAGATTTTGGCACCGCTATCGCGATGTGAGAGAATTGGCACTGCTGTGCACACAGACCCAGATGTATAAACAAATCAATCAAACCAACTACACCAGCCTCTCACTCTCCCAAACAAGTGTTTTTTTATTGCCTCAGTCCTCTCTCTCTCTCCCACGCAGTGTTTTTTTCATTTCACGAGTTAATTTGGCACCGGAGCAAAGTAGGTGATCCAGATTGGGGCACCAGGTGAGCAATGGAGGGGCATCGATGCCAAATGCATCACAAGTGAATTTGGCACATGTTTTGGCCTACATAGCCCACTTTTTTACTCCCTTCGTCCCAAAATTCTTGTCTTAAATTTGTCTAAATACGGATGTATCTAGTTACATTTTAGTGTTAGATACATCCGTATCTAAACAAATGTAAGACAAGAATTTTGGGATGGAGGGAATACTACCACGTATTTAGTATAAAATTTTGACCATAGATTTACCTAAGAAAATGCCAATGCATGTCACTAAAAATTACACCATTTGAAATTATGGTCAAATACGAATCCAACGATATAGTTCTTAGTGACATGCATTAACATTTTGTCGATTAAATCTATGGTCAAATTTTGATACTACAAAATTGGAAGAGTAAACCAGGACGGAGGTAGTACTTGCTCTTAGGGTAACCATAGAGTTACTAGAGTAGTCTAAGTTACTTTCCACTATGACTAGCCTAGGATACTATAGTAGTACAGCATAAAAACGACGCAGGTGATAACGTGAGAAAATATACTAAAAACATTTCTTTCGGTGCAATGCGTAGATGCAGTTTTGAACACTACACTTGTCATCGTAATTTGGGAAAATTATGAAAAAATTGAGCTACGTTGTGATTACCGTTTACTTATAGGAAAGAAGTTTCACCTGGATGAGTAGCTTCTCCGTTACGCGGAAAGCATGTAAGGAATCCAACAACTTGATCCAGATTGGGGCCGATAGATTTTAGTGCTAAGATCTTCACTGTGCGCATGGACTGGTTCAAGCTTGTGGGAATCATTTTCTGGAAGACGGTCGTAAATACATCAAGAAGAAATTTCAAGAAGACGGAGAAGAAGATGAATGTTGTACCTGAACGATTATGGATCCAATAAAGAGTTCAGAGAATTTGGCAGACGAGTATACCAACGCTGTCAATTTCGGCGCGTCAATGACCCCGATTTTTGTTGGACCATCTAGATCCGATACAAGCAATCTCTCAAGGAAAGGCACATTCTCAATGACCATAACCTGGAACAGCTGGAGTGATCTCTTCCCAATTGATGTCTTGTTGCGGAGCCAGCAAGACACATAAATCCATCGGAGATTCGTCGAGGCGATGTGCAGGCTAATGAACCCGTGGATCTGCTCAAGACGAAGGTACTCGAGCACAGTACAGCTGCGGAGCAGGTGCTCCATAGCTTGAGTTGAGGGAGAAGAAGGGCGGGCGCGGCATTAATCTGGGGAAGATAGCAGGAGCTGAAGCTGGCGCGGCGCAGCGTTGGCGTGAGGCCAAGCACGGACGGCGGCAGAGAGCGACATCGTCCAGCTTCAAAGCTGAGGCTCCTCGAGCTGATCTAGGGCGGGGGATAAGAACCACTCATCGAACTTGGGTTGGACCTTGCAGTTGGTACTGATCATGTAGATGTCAAGGCATCTGGCTGACCCAGGGTGCGATGAAAGGATCTTGGAGACTGCGGCCATGCGTTTGCAATCCCGTCGCCGCATGTGTCGGCCGACGGTGAGGTTGAGGGGACGCAGCACTGAGGGGCGCCACCGCCGGGAGAGCAGGGCGGTATGCACGGCAGATTTTGTGGGGAGGAGGCCGATGATGACGATCAGCATGTCATCGGGGAGGCTGCTGATGAAGTCCAGGCTCGCCGGACGCGATTTTGGCTCGAGTCGCCTCCGCTTGTTGGCTGCCTCGTCGTCCATCTCAACCGGCGGCAATGCCGGTGTACACTTGTGCTGGTGTGTGTTGTGTGTTTGGTGTGCGCGATTGCGTCCTTCTGTGCATGCCGCCGCGCAGTGGTGAATTGTGCGCTGATACGTCTCCGTCGTATCTATAATTTTTGATTGTTCCATGCCAATATTATTCAACTTTCATATACTTTTTGGCAACTTTTTATACTATTTTTGGGACTAACATATTGATCCTGTGCCCAGTGCCAGTTCCTGTCTGTTGCATGTTTTTGCTTTCGCAGAATATCCATATCAAACAGAGTCCAAACGGGATAAAAACGGATGGAGCTTATTTTTGGAAAATATGGAAAATTTGGAAGGAAAATCAACGCGAACCAGTGCCCGAGGTGGTCACGAGGCAGGGGGCGCGCCTGCCCCCCTGGGCGCGCCCCCTACCCTCGTGAGCCCACCGTAAGGCGGTTGATGCTCTTCTTTTGCCGCAAGAAAGCTAATATTCGGAAAAAAAATCACGGCGAAGGTTTCAGGCCAATCGGAGTTACGGATCTCCATATATACGAAGCGGTGAAGCAGAGCGAGCAGAGCATGAGCAGAGATAGATCCAATCTCGGAGGGGCTCTCGCCCCTCCCACGCCATGGGAGCCAAGGACCAGAGGGGAAACCCTTCTCCCATCTAGGGAGAAGGTCAAGGAAGAAGAAGAAGAAGGGGGGCTCTCTCCCCTTTGCCGGAACGCCGCCGGGGGCCATCATCATCACCGCGATCTTCACCAACACCTCCATCATCTTCACCAACACCTCCATGACCTTCCCCCCTATATATCCAGCGGTCCATTCTCCCGCAACTCGCTGTACCCTCTACTTGAACATGGTGCTTTATGCTTCATATTATTTTCCAATGATGTGTTGCCATCCTACGATGTCTGAGTAGATTTTCGTTGTCCTATCGGTGATTGATGAATTGCTATGATTGGTTTGAGTTGCATGTTTTATTATTGGTGCTATCCTATTGTGCCCTCCATGTCGCGCAAGCGTGAGGGATTCCCGATGTAGGGTGTTGCAATGCGATCATGATTCGCTTATAGTGGGTTGCGTGAGTGATTGAAACACAAACCCGAGAAAGTAGATTGTTGCGTATGGGAAAAAGGGGACTTGATACTTTAATGCTATGGTTGGGTTTTACCTTAATGAATCTTTAGTATTTGCGAATGCTTGCTAGAGTTCCAATCATAAGTGCATATGATCCAAATAGAGAAAGTATGTTAGCTTATGCCTCTCCCTCAAATAAAATTGCAATAGTGATTACCGGTCTAGTAACATAGTCAATTGCTTAGGGACAATTCCACAACTCCTACCACCACTTTTCCACAGTCGCTATATTTAATTTAGTTGTGTCTTTATCTAAACAACCCCTAGCTTTTATTTACGTGCTCTTTACTTTCTTGCAGGCCTATCCAAAAACACCTACAAAGTACTTCTAGTTTTATACTTGTTCTAGGTAAAGCGAATGTCAAGCGTGCGTAGAGTTGTATCGGTGGTCGATAGAACTTTAGGGAATATATGTTCTACCTTTAGCTCCTCGTTGGGTTCGACACTCTTACTTACCGAAAACTGTTGCGATCCCCTATATTTGTGGGTTATCAAGACCTTTTTCTGGCGCCTTTGCCGGGGAGCAATACCGTGGGGTGAATATTCTCGTGTGTGCTTGTTTGCTTTATCACTAAGTAATTTTTATTTGTTGTTCTTAGTTGTTCTTTATCTTTAGTTATGGATATGGAACACGAAATACCAAAAATTAGGTGTACTTGCTACTCATGGAGATGAGGAACCTCCTAAAACCCTCGGTGCTCAATATGTGAAAAATATTATGTACCACTTTGATAATCTGAGAAAACCTCATTCAATTTGGTAATGGGAGTAACGTTGGATCAACGTGAATACTTTAGGGATTATCGCTTAACTCAAAAAGGGAAACTATTATGGGATCAAATTTATATATTGAAGTGGTATGCTAGACAACTATGCTCGGGATATGATTATACTTGTTGCTCTAGGATGAATGCTCCACACCTTCCCTTTTCATACAAATTTAATGATAATGAAACCTTAGCTTCTTATGCTAATGGTATATACGACTACTATGATGTGGAACAAATAGAAGAATTTGTTGCTTTTATGGGTGCTTATGAAATTGAATCCATGTTTAAAGAGTTTGAGGATTTTGATGATGCTTGTTATAGATCTGAAAATTTAGCTATCCTTAAATATTGTTATGAGAATTATGAATATAATGCCTATATTAATGCACTTATTAAGAAAGTCTCCGTCGTCCAAGAAGAGACTAATATTTTGCAGGAATCTATGGAAGAAGAAATTGATGAAACTATGAGCTCATTGGATGAAAAAGATGATGAAGAGAGCGAAGAACAAAAGGAGGAAGAGCGGATTAGCTACCCGTGCCCACCTTCTAATGAGAGTAACCCTGCAACTCATACATTGTTTAATTCCCCTTCGTGCTTACCGAAGGATGATTGCTATGATGATTGCTATGATCCCTTGAATTTGTTTGAAATATCCCTTTTTGATGATGCTTGCTATGCTTGTGGCCAAGATGCCAATATAAATTATGCTTATGGAGATGAACTTGCTATAGTTCCTTATGTTAAACATGAAATTGTTGCTATTGCACCCACGCATGATAGTCCTATTATCTTTTTGAATTCTCCTTACTACACTTTATCGGAGAAGTTTGTGCTTATAAAGGATTATGTTGATGGGTTGCCTTACCATTGCACATGATGATTATGAATGTAATATGCATGTGCTTGCTGCTCCTACTTGCAATTATTATGAGAGAGGAACTACATCTCCGCCTCTTTATGTTTCCAACACGATAGAATTGCAAGAAACTGCTTATATTATGCATTGGCCTTTACTATGTGTGCATGAATTGTTCTTTTATGACATGCCGATGCATAGGGAGAGAGTTAGACTTCGTTATTGCTTGATATATGTTACCTTGTGCTCACTACTAAATTACAAATCATTGTTAATTTAAATTGGCTTTGATATACCTTGGGATCCGGGTGGATTCACTACTTAGGCACTATATGCCTAGCTTAATGGCTTTAAAAAAAGCGCTGCCAGGGAGACAACCCGGAAGTTTTAGAGAGTCATTTATTTCTGTTGAGTGCTTTCATATAGTTTAAAAACAACAAAAATAAATAGGGGAACCCAAAACTCTTTCAAAAGGGAAAGTGAAAGTGAGAAAGACAAGCATTGTTGAAGTGGGAGAGCTCCTTGAACTTTGTTCATGCTCACGGCAACTTTGTGAATCTTGATTACATAAACTTTTCAACAAAAATAATTATCCCCATGTACAATTCCATTGTATTATAAAAATAATGTGCCATGGTTTTCCTTTAGGATGTTTGCAATGCTTGTTGGTTTGTGCGGTGCAGGACAGAAACTTTGGCTGTAGTGCGCGAATTTTAATTTTTTATCTGGAACGTTAAATGGTTCTAATTCTTTTTGCACTATCTTGCTATACAAATTGTTTATTTTTCCTAATTTTGGCAGAATGTTTCAAGTACCAGAAGTATGGTGAATGTTCAGATTGCTACAGACTGTTCTGTTTTAGACAGATTCTGTTTTTGATGCATAGTTTGCTTGTTTTGATGAAACTATCAATTTATATCAGTGGATTAAGCCATGAAAAAGTTATATTACAGTAGACACAATGCAAAATCAAAATATGAATTAGTTTGCAACAGTACTTAGAGTAGTGATTTGCTTTATTATACTAACGGATCTTACCGAGTTTTCTGTTGAAGTTTTGTGTTGATGAAGTGTTTGATGATCGAGAAGGTCTCGATGTGAGAAGAAGGAAGAGAGGCAAGAGCTCAAGCTTGGGGATGCCCGAGGCACCCCAAGTAAATATTCAAGGAGACTCAAGCGTCTAAGCTTGGGGATGCTGGGAAGGCATCCCCTCTTTCTTCAACAAGTATCGGTATGTTTTCGGATTCGTTTCGTTCATGCGATATGTGCAATCTTGGAGCGTCTTTTGCTTTTAGTTTTCACTTTTCTTTTTTGCACCATGCTGGTATGATATGGTCCTTGGTTGATTTATAAGAATGCTCTTTGCACTTCTCTTATATCTTTTGAGTATGGCTTTACAGAATGCTTCATGTGCTTCACTTATATCATTTGAAGTTTGGATTGCCTGTTTCTCTTCATTTAGACAACCGCCATTTGTAGAATGCTCTTTTGCTTCACTTATATTTTTTAGAGCACGGGCATATCTTTTGTAGAAAGAATTAAACTCTCTTGCTTCACTTATATCTATTTAGAGAGATGACTGGAACTGGTCATTCACATGGTTAGTCATAAAATCCTACATAAAACTTGTAGATCACTGAATATGATATGTTTGATTCCTTGCAATAGTTTTGCGATAATGGTGGTGATATTAGAGTCGTGCTAGTTGAGTAATTTTGAAACTGAGAAATACTTGTGTTGAGGTTTGCAAGTCCCGTAGCATGCACGTATGGTGAACCGTTATGTAACGAAGTCGGAGCATGAGGTGTTTATTGATTGCCTTCCTTATGAGTGGCGGTCGGGGACGAGCGATGGTCTTTTCCTACCAATCTATCCCCTAGGAGCATGCGTGTAGTACTTTGTTTCGATGACTAATAGATTTTTGCAATAAGTATGTGAGTTCTTTATGACTAATGTTGAGTCCATGGATCATACGCACTCTCACCCTTCCATCATTGCTAGCCTCTTTGGTACCGTGCATTGCCCTTTCTCACCTCGAGAGTTGGTGCAAACTTCACCGGTGCATCCAAACCCCGTGATACGATACGCTCTGTCACACATAAGCCTCATTATATCTTCCTCAAAACAGCCACCATACCTACCTATCCTGGCATTTCCATAGCCATTCCGAGATATATTGCCATGCAACTTCCATCATCATCATATACATGACTTGAGCATTCATTGTCATATTGCTTTGCATGATCGTAAGATAGCTAGCATGATGTTTTCATGGCTTGTCCGTTTTTGGATGTCATTGCTACGCTAGGTCATTGCACATCCCGGTACACCGCCGGAGGCATTCATATAGTCATATCTTTGTTCTAGATATCGAGTTGTAATATTGAGTTGTAAGTAAATAAAAGTGTGATGATCATCATTATTAGATCATTGCCCCAGTGAGGAAAGGATGATGGAGACTATGATTCCCCCACAAGTCGGGATGAGACTCCGGACTTTACAAAAAAATAAAAGAGGCCAAAGAAGCCCAAACAAAAAATGTAACATCCCAAAAATTCTAAATTTTCGAATGTTATATTAGATAAATAACTATGCTTGTTGTCTGATTGTTTGTTTGATTGATTGAGTGAAATTGAGTGGAATTTGAAACTTTTGAAAGTTGGATGAGAGGAATAAAATGACTTTCCCAAAACTATCCCTTTGCCCTTTTTGGATCTCAATGAATTCAATTCCATTCCAACACCAAAACCCTAGAGTGAAGATGAAATGACTTCTTCCATTTAAAATGAAAAGGGTTTTGAAAAGATTTGAATTTCATTTGAGAATATTTCAAATTCAAAGCTTTATGCAACTCAATGATTTTCATGAGGGAAGATAAAATGACTTCTTCAATTATATGAAATATGAGTTGGAAGTTAAAAAGAATCAAATTGAAAGTCATTTGAAGGTATTTTGAAGCTCCCCTTCAAGTTTGGAACTTTTTGGATTTTATTCAAAATTATTTTTCTCCTAAAAATAAATAAATGGAAATATGGGTAAAATGATTCCCTTCAACGGAAAATTAGGAGAAAATAAATTTGAAGTCATTTTGGTATTTTTAAAATGATTTTTATTGGATTTTATTAGAGCAAAAACACTCTTTGTTTTATATGAATTTTTGTGTATTTTATTTGAACTTGAAAAATAGTTCATGTTGTAGGAAGTCTTTTTCTGATCATTTTGATATATATATATGTCCTATATAAAATATTTATATTTTATATACTTCTCCCTCTTTTTATTTCAAAAAAAAAGAAACCTCAAGGGCCAGGCCAGCTGCCCAGCTGACCGAGGCGGCCCAGTGACCGAGGCCCACCAGGCGCTTGACCAGCCAGCGGCCGCGCCAATCAGCCGACCGAGCCCCGCCGAAACCCCTCCGCACGGTCGTTCGCCCGACTCCCTCTCTCCTCTCTCACCGACAGTGCCCCCACCGTCGTCTTCCCCTCGCAGACGCCACCCAGGCCGCCAGCTGGAAACCCCATGATCCCCAGGATCTCCTCCCGATCCTCCCGATCCGCCTCGCCCAAGTTCCCCTATTTATACCTCCCCTCGCCTCGTTTCCCCCTTCGCCTCACCCGACGCTCTCCTCCTCCGCATAAACCCTCGCTGAGCCAGTGCGCCGCCGCCGCCATTAGCCTCGCACCGACCGCCTGGCCACCTCGAGCTCCACCGAGTCGACCCCCGAGCTCCCCTCGTCGCGCCGCACCCGCCGGAGCTCCCCGCCGACGCCCCCGACCACCGGAGTCGCCGAAACCATCGCCGCCCGAGCCGCCGTCGCCGGACCCCTCCCCGCCGTTAGATCTAGAGCCTACGGCTTAGATTAGAACCCCCGAAGCGGTAGGTTTAGGTTTAGTAAACCGGGTTTTGTTCCGGTTTTGTTTAGGTTAGTTGGACCGGCCCGACGCGGTTATTTTCTGTTAAACCATGGGCGTGTTTTAGTTATATTACGCCCGAAGCGTTAGATAGGCCCATTAAGCCCAGTTTTCGTTTTAGTTTTATTTTTAGTTTTCTGTTTTTAATAGAATAGTTTCAGTTTTGTAAAATTCATATCTTTTAATCTAATTAATATTTTTAATTGATTCTTTTTTGTTGGGTTTCAAATTTGTTGTAGTTTCTGTAGAAAATATATTTAGCCATGTTAAAATTATTTAAAATTGCCTTATTCTAGATTTAGACAGAATAGTAAATCTGCTATAAAGTGAGTTAGGAAAATTATTTTTTAGTGATTCTTTTTGTCACAACTTTGTTTTGACATTGCCTAACCGTAGGAATTTATTTGGGCATTTTAGGATTAGTAAAAAAAATAGTTTTAATCAGAATCATGTTATTCTTAATTAATTAACTAGCTAATGTTTTCCTATTGTTTTAGTTAGCAAATAAAATTATTTTTCATATGTGATAGATTATTCTAGGTTAGTTTCTGTAACTTTAGAGCATGAACTTTTATTTATAATAAATAAAACTTTTATTTTATTTTTCTTACTAGAATTTTCTTTAGGCCTCATAGGAGTTTTATAATAGATTTTAAGGTGATTCTTTTTGCTCCTAGTTGCTTGATGAATTCTTTTCTGTTAGGTAGCATAAACCCATGCTTAGGTTCTGTTAAGAAAAATTTTGTAGTGCAAAACTATTTCTTGATTGTTGTTGGATATGGGAAAACTTTGAGTTGGATTTCTTTGAGTTTTTTTCTTTGGGTTTTGATTCGTTTGTTTGGTGTGTTATGTTAGCATGCTATTATGTTAAGTGATCATATGCTATATGCTTATTATGATTGTTCTTTGCCTCGGTAGAATATCCGGAGTCCGAAGCTTGCTACCACGAGTCCCTAGTTTTCGAAGATCGTCAGCAAGGCAAGTTCACTTTGACCATGCTTTCATACCTATGTTTTATTGCATTTAGTGGCATCTTTGCAACCACCCCTCAGTAGTAATATTGAATTCTTGTAGTTGAGTAGTATGCATGAGGTAGGAACCCATCACCCTGTTACCAAGCCCGGGACGCTATTTATTTTGATGCTACGCTATAGTAGACGGGGTTTGGTATGAGTGTTCGAGAGTGGTGTGAAGAAGGAGGACTCTACGTCAATGACAACAACTCCATGATGGAACCTGCAAGGACTGCAACTTCAAGGCCTCAAGACTTCAAAACTCGAGACAAGAATTCAATACACACTACTGGGTGAAGGACGGTTGTGGGCACCTGGAGAAACCAGTGGTTGGCCGGGATGCATGGAGAAGCGCCATGACATCTTGCGGAAAGCTTCACCCAGACTCAAAGAGACGGAAGAATACTTCATGCCGGAAGCTTACCCGTGCAACCGCAAGTCAATATGGGCTCTGGCTTGGTTGACCTTAGTTGTGACTCTGGCTGGGACGGTGCTAGCAGATGTAGAACTACGGTAGGATTGGATGAGCACGGACGGTGGTCGAGGAACTCTTCGGAAGATCATGTTTGGTCGTCTTGTTCTCAAACACCACGAAGTGCGAGAACGTAAAAGAGGGATCGAATCTTGCGGGTAAAGTGTACAAACCTCTGCAGAGGGATAAAACCTAATCGATTAGCCGTGTCCCGATTCACGGACAATTTGAGCATCTGGACTTGGATCTATCTCGGAACTCTCAACACCGGATTGATAACTTAATTGTGGGCAACTTATGATGATTTTGGGCTATGAGACATCGGTTGGCGGAACCATGTCATGATAGAAAATTCCATAGTACAGACTTCATTTATTCCTTTGATGTAGGGAAAATAAATCCGCTCTTACATAAACAAAACTCGCATACGAGCCACGAAGCCATACCGCATATAGTATAGTTTATCATCTGTTTCTCTTATTGTGATCTTGCCGGTACATTCAATGTCTTGACCTACACGGCTGCAACGTATCATGTTGCGAGATACTTTCTTCCAACGAGTAAGAGTATGCAGTGGTTACGGCCTACACTCAACCTGCCGATGGCGTTGATGGACTCCACACCCGTTTGATTGTTTCCGCTGAGTATTATGAGGTATATATCAGTTTTACGTTATTTATACATGTGATTGCACTTTGATATATACGTTGATGTACTGTGTGTGCCAGCATACTGATCCAGGGATGGCACGGATACACAGAGGCTTGACCGTCTGAGGTCGGGTCGCTCTGAAATGGTATCGAGCACATGTTGGCTGTAGGACGTGACCCTAGAAAATGACTTAGTAATATGAAGACCCCAATAGGAATGACCTTTGTTTTGTACTACTCTCGTAACACCTGATTTCTTTTCTTGAACCTTCCTTATTTCAAACTATAGATGGAGAGCTACATTACGAACAAAAGAGAACACTACGAGAAGGTTCTTGGAGGCCCCTTCCTTGTGGAGCTAGTCAGTGCTTTGAAGATACCGATACACGAGATCAAGGCAACTAAGAGGACGTCTAGATCGTGGGGAGTCAAGACCCAAGTTTTGGTCGTAAAGAAGACCCCAAGACGGCGCAGACATCAGCTTCGGAACTATAAATGGTGACTGTGATATGGGCATCAACACTGCCGTCCATGATGCTATTGCACGCTTATGCTATCGTTATCGTGCTGCACTAAACCCACACTTCTTTGGAAGGATTGGATGGCAGAAGTTTGATGGAGCAACTATTGCCTTGACGGAAGTGCAAAAGATGAAGTTCTCCCCACTGTTGGTATACAATCAGGATCTAGAACAATACATCAAGAATCTTCAGATGGACCTCCTGGAAGCCCTGTTTGACAATGAAGCACTACGAGAAGAGGTCAAGACTCATAGGCTGAAGGTAAACAAGCTGGAGGAGGAGAACCTCGAGATCTCGAGAATGCATCAGGAACTGAAAAGCAGCAGGACCATGTCTCATGCCAAGGATGTTGAGATCCAGAAGCTCAAGGAACAACTTCAGGACATACAGGGTCGTCACAAGAAACTCCACATCGACAGCGAAAATCTAGCAGAAAAATTGGAGGAGATTAAGTCCACACAGAAGAAGCCCAGTGGGGACAATGATCAAGTTCCTAATAAATTAGCTTAGTAGTATCCCACCATGAGAGAAATAAAGATGAACGCTTTCTCGATTTAAGTATCTGACCATACCAATTTATGTGGGTGGCGATACTGTAGAATTGATTGAGTAAATGAATGCTTGGTTGCTATTATTTTTTTTGTGTGTTTATTGAATGGTTGGATAGATGCATATTCGTAGGCTTGTATTTATTTCAACCATGAGAGACGTAAGTTACGGAAGAATGGTAGAAGGCCTTCATATGGGAAAAGCATCAGGAATTGGAAACTCCCGAGCATTGAAGACCTGAAGAAATGAGGACTTAGAAACGAAACCATAGTAGAACGGCCCATTACAAACGGTACTTTTGATCTAGGATTCTTTTGTTGATGGGTGGGTATTTGCTTTCTCTTTCTATCTCAACCAGACCCCGAAATCTTGAACCCATAGACAACTGAACACCAAACTCTTCTGGAGACAATTGCAATTTCCCCATGGAGATACATTCCTTGTTCCGAGCACCCTATTATCCTACACATGCAGATGACAACCCTTTATGAGTCCTTCCTTAAAGGTCCGGAAACAATCATGACCCCGACGAGTGATCATGATTACCCAAGATCCTGAAGGACATGATGAAGCATATTCACCTTGAAGGAGATGCAGTCTACAAAGGCTACCCCTTCATGCAAAAGGGAGTGGAACTTTGGTATGTGGAGGTACACCTCCACCGTTCGGAAGGAGTTTACCCAAAGATGATGGGGCAGTACTTTTTCTTCTCACGTGTGCCACAAGCAACTTTCTTCGATGTTGTTCGTGAAGCAGCCATGGAAGCCATACGCCAGATCAGAGAAATACTTGAAGCAAGACTCCGTTATACTCAGGAATACCTAAGAGAAGTGCATGCAGAAATGGTGGAGGTAAAGCTCAAGGCCACCACGATGAAACGGAAGATTGAAGACTTCAAGGCGCATGTCGCACAATTCCAAAGAGGACTAAAGAATCCTCGAGGAGGATAAATGAATAAAGTTGGGAGTAATGTCGACCATACCGAACCATGTGGGTGGCAGCATTTGTAATAAACTTTTGGAATTTGGATTCTGAAAAATGGTTAAGGATGTAATAAAAATTTGATATGAAAAATAATATGATTTATGGATAAACTAGTGCATTTCATTTTAAGTGTGGTAGTACTCCGTAACGCATACAAGATCAATGAAGAAAGAAACGTGTTATTCATGACGGTCCATAGAAGGGAGCTGGACCAAATAAGTTGGAGTTTTGTATGATCGTCACCACAAGAGTATGAAGAAACAGAGTACTACAGAATTTAAAGGAGGTGTAATATGGAACAAGGGAGTTACTCCAAGGATGAGTTAAAGCTGCATTAGTGTTGAAGTGGGCCATAACCCACGGGCCCAGGATTTTGAAAAGGAACGGATGTAACCTTGATAAAGGAATAAATTTGGAAGAATCAGTGATCCAATCAGCATCGTTTACGTAGGAGGTTCATAAAAAAACCTGAGAGTGGTGAAGAATGATAGATGTTTTGTTTGGCTTGCGGAACCAAAGGATTTACTCGAACCCAGTTCGAGAACAAGAGAAATTCTGCAATGCTTGTGAGTATGCCCAAGTGTTAGAATACGTGATTCGATATTTACGTATGTGGTAATGATTCAATTACGGGATGGATTGGCCCCCATACCGGAGACTTCTATCATGAACTATCATATGTTGATGGAAAATCAGAGAGCCTTGAAAACCTTAGAAGAGTGACGACGCGATAAGCCATAAAACCATAGAATGGTAGGACGATGGAACCCCTTTACAGGCAACCGTTGCCGATCGTAGATCATACGGTGAGGTTCAACCCAGACCCGTTTTCTGTAGGAGAAACCATGAATTGTCGACCACCATGAGATTTTCGATAGTAGTTTAGTATTGGCGACAGACCTGTCAGCTCAGAAGACCCAGTCTCGGAAGAACCTCACCAGGATGAAAGGACACAAGTTTGAGGAAAAGGTTATGCCCTACTAGAAGAGCCCCAGTGAAGGAGTTACTCCAAAGATGTGAGAAGACCGATAGTGTTCTCACTAAGGATAGACTACATAAGATCTGTTGGAACCATAACCCTGTTTTTAAGTGTGGTAGCACACTAGACTATTCAGATCAATGGATTTGCTAGAAGACCCCAAACCCTAACCCTTTTCTTGCTAGCCTCTTCGAATCTCGAGGACGAGATTCATTTTAAGTGTGGTAGGTTTGTAACATCCCAAAAATTCTAAATTTTGGAATGTTATATTAGATAAATAACTATGCTTGTTGTCTGATTGTTTGTTTGATTGATTGAGTGAAATTGAGTGGAATTTGAAACTTTTGAAAGTTGGATGAGAGGGAATAAAATGACTTTCCCAAAACTATCCCCTTTGCCCTTTTTGGATCTCAATGAATTCAATTCCATTCCAACACCAAAACCCTAGAGTGAAGATGAAATGACTTCTTCCATTTAAAATGAAAAGGGTTTTGAAAAGATTTGAATTTCATTTGAGAATATTTCAAATTCAAAGCTTTATGCAACTCAATGATTTTCATGAGGGAAGATAAAATGACTTCTTCAATTATATGAAATATGAGTTGGAAGTTAAAAAGAATCAAATTGAAAGTCATTTGAAGGTATTTTGAAGCTCCCCTTCAAGTTTGGAATTATTTGGATTTTATTCAAAATTATTTTTCTCCTAAAAATAAATAAATGGAAATATGGGTAAAATGATTCCCTTCAATGGAAAATTAGGAGAAAATAAATTTGAAGTCATTTTGGTATTTTTAAAATGATTTTTATTGGATTTTATTAGAGCAAAAACACTCTTTGTTCTATATGAATTTTTGTGTATTTTATTTGAACTTGAAAAATAGTTCATGTTGTAGGAAATCTTTTTCTGATCATTTTGATATATATATGTCCTATATACAATATTTATATTTTATATACTTCTCCCTCTTTTTATTTCAAAAAAAAAAGAAACCTCAGGTGCCAGCTAACTGGCCCAGCCCAGCCGAGGCGGCGGCCCGGCAATCGAGGCCCACTCAGGCGCCCGACCAGGCGTGACCGCGCCACCCAACCGGCCCGACCGAGCCCCCCCGCGCCGAAACCCCTCCGCACCGGTCGCCCGCCCGACTCCCCTCTCTCCCTCTCTCACCAATAGGTGGGCCCCACCCCGTCGTCTTCCCCTCACAAGACGCCACCGCCCGCACGCCGGCCAGAAACCTCATGATCCCGGGATCTCCTCCCGATCCTCCTGATCCGCCCCCTCGCCCAAGTTCCCCTATTTATACCCCTCCCCCTCGCCCCGTTTCCCCCTTCGCCCCCTCACCCGACGCTCTCCTCCCTCCGCAAACCCTCGCCGGAGCCCGAGTGCGCCGCCGCCGCCATTAGCCTCGCACCGACCGCCCCGGCCACCCTCGAGCTCCACCGAGTCGACCCCCGAGCTCCCCTCGTCGCGCCGCACCCGCCGGAGCTCCCCGCCGACGCCCCCGACCACTGGAGTCGCCGGAACCATCGCCGCCCGAGCCGCCGTCACCGTCGCCGACCGGTAAGTCGCCGGACCCCTCCCCGCCGTTAGATCTAGAGCCTACGGCTTAGATTAGAACCCCCGAAGCGGTAGGTTTAGGTTTAGTAAACCGGGTTTTGTTCGGTTTAGTTCGGTTTTGTTTAGGTTAGTTGGACCGCCCGACGCGGTTATTTTCTGTTAAACCATGGGCGTGTTTTAGTTATATTACGAAAAGCGGTAGATAGGCCCATTAAGCCCAGTTTTCGTTTTAGTTTTATTTTTAGTTTTCTGTTTTTAACAGAATAGTTTCAGTTTTGTAAAATTCATATCTTTTAATCTACTTAATATTTTTAATTGATTCTTTTTTTTGTTGGTTTTCAAATTTGTTGTAGTTTCTGTAGAAAATATATTTAGCCATGTTAAAATTACTTAAAATTGCCTTATTCTAGATTTAGACAGAATAGTAAATCTGCTATAAAGTGAGTTAGGAAAATTATTTTTTAGTGATTCTTTTTGTCACAACTTTGTTTTGACATTGCCTAACCATAGGAATTTATTTGGGCATTTTAGGATTAATAAAAAAATAGTTTTAATCTGAATCATGTTATTCTTAATTAATTAACTAGCTACTGTTTTCCTATTGTTTTAGTTAGCAAATAAAATTATTTTTCATATGTGATAGATTATTCTAGGTTAGTTTCTGTAACTTTAGAGCATGAACTTTTATTTATAATAAATAAAACTTTTATTTTATTTTTCTTACTAGAATTTGCTTTAGGCCTAATAGGAGTTTTATAATAGATTTTAAGGTGATTCTTTTTGCTCCTAGTTGCTTGATGAATTCTTTTCTGTTAGGTAGCATAAACCCATGCTTAGGTTCTATTAAGAAAATTTTTGTAGTTCAAAACTATTTCTTGATTGTTGTTGGATATGGGAAAACTTTGAGTTGGATTTCTTTGAGTTTTTTTCTTTGGGTTTTGATTCGTTTGTTTGGTGTGTTATGTGAGCATGCTATTATGTTAAGTGATCATATGCTATATGCTTATTATGATTGTTCTTTGCCTCGGTAGAATTTCCGGAGTGCGAAGCTTGCTACCACGAGTCCCTAGTTTTCGAAGATCGTCAGCAAGGCAAGTTCACTTTGACCATGCTTTCATACCTATGTTTTATTGCATTTAGTGGCATCTTTGCAACCACCCCTCAGTAGTAATATTGAATTCTTGTAGTTGAGTAGTATGCATGAGGTAGGAACCCATCACCCTGTTACCAAGCCCGGGACGCTATTTATTTTGATGCTACGCTATAGTAGACGGGTTTGGTATGAGTGTTCGAGAGTGGTGTGAAGAAGGAGGACTCTACGTCAATGACGACAACTCCATGATGGAACCCGCAAGGACTGCATCTTCAAGGCCTCAAGACTTCAAGACTCGAGACAAGAATTCAATACACACTCTGGGTGAAGGACGGTTGACGGGCACCTGGAGAAACCAGTGGTTGGCTGGGATGCATGGAGAAGCGCCATGACATCTTGGAAAGCTTCACCCAGACTCAAAGAGACGGAAGAATACTTCATGCCGGAAGCTTACCTGTGCAACCGCAAGTCAATATGGGCTCTGGCTTGGTTGACCTTAGTTGTGACTTTGGCTGGGGACGGTGCTAGCAGATGTAGAACTACTGAGGATTGGATGAGCACCGGACGGTGGTCGAGGAACTCTTGAGGAAGACCATGTTTCGGTCGTCTTGTTCTCAAACACCACGAAGTGCGAGAACGTAAAAGAGGGATCGAATCTTGCGGGTAAAGTGTACAAACCTCTGCAGAGGGTTAAAACCTAATCGATTAGCCGTGTCCCCGATTCACGGACAATTTGAGCATCCGGACTTGGATCTATCTCGGAACTCTCAACACCGGATTGATAACTTAATTGTGGGCAACTTATGATGATTTTGGGCTATGAGACATCGGTTGGCGGAACCATGTCATGATAGAAAATTCCATAGTACAGACTTCATTTATTCCTTTGATGTAGGGAAAATAAATCCGCTTTTACGCATAAACAAAACTCAGACGTGAGCCACAAAGCCATACTGCATATAGTATAGTTTATCATCTGTTTTCTCTTATTATGATCTTGCCGGTACATTCAATGTACTGACCTACACGGCTGCAACGTATGATGTTGCAGATACTTTCTTCCAACGAGTAAGAGTACGGTACAGGGTTACGGCCTACACTCAACCTGCCGATGGCGTTGATGGACTCCACACCCGTTTGATTGTCTCCGCTGAGTATTATGAGGTATATATCAGTTTTACGTTATTTATACATGTGATTGCACTTTGATATATACGTTGATGTACTGTGTGCCAAAGACATCTTGATCCGTGAGGATGGCACGGATACACAGAGGCTTGACCGTCTGAGGTCGGGTCGCTACAAAAAAAGAGGCCAAAGAAGCCCACCAAAAAATATAAAAAATATATAAAAAGAAATAAAAAAATGAGAGAAAAAGAGAGAAGGGGCAATGTTACTATCCTTTTACCACACATGTGCTTCAAAGTAGCACCATGTTCTTCATATAGAGAGTCTCTTGAGTTATCACTTTCATATACTAGTGGGAATTTTCATTATAGAACTTGGCTTGTATATTCCAACGATGGGCTTCCTGAAATGCCCTAGGTCTTCATGAGCAAGAAAGTTGGATGCTCATCCACTTAGTTTCAGTTTGAGCTTTCATATACTTAGAGCTCTAGTGCATCCGTTGCATGGCAATCCCTACTCCTCACATTGATATCTATTAATGGGCATCTCCATAGCCCGTTGATATGCCTAGTTGATGTGAGACTTTCTCCTTTTTGTCTTCTCCACATAACCCCCACCATCATATTCTATTCCACCTATAGTGCTATGTCCATGGCTCACGCTCATGTATTGCGTGAAAGTCAAAAAGGTTTGAGAACGTCAAAAGTATGAAACAATTGCTTGGCTTGTCATCGGGGTTGTGCATGATGTGAATATTTTGTGTGGTGAAGATGGAGCATAGCCAGACTATATGATTTTGTAGGGATGGGCTTTCTTTGGCTATGTTATTTCAATAAGACATAATTGCTTAGTTGGTATGCTTGAAGTATTATTGTTTTTATGTCAGATGATAGACTATTGCTTTGAATCACTCATATGTTAATATTCATGCCATGATTAGACATATGATCAAGATTATGCTAGGTAGCATTCCACATCAAAAATTATCTATTTTATCATTTACCTACTCGAGGACGAGCAGGAGTTAAGCTTGGGGATGCTGATACGTCTCCGTCGTATCTATAATTTTTTATTGTTCCATGCCAATATTATTCAACTTTCATATACTTTTTGGCTACTTTTTATACTATTTTTGGGACTAACATATTGATCCAGTGCCCAGTGCCAGTTCATGTCTGTTGCATGTTTTTGGTTTTGCAGAATATCCATATCAAACGGAGTCCAAAGGGGATAAAAATGGACGGAGCTTATTTTTGGAAAATATGGAAAATTTGGAAGGAAAATCAACGCGAACGAGTGCCCGAGGTGGTCACGAGGCAGGGGGGGCGCCTGCCCCCCTGGGCGCGCCCCCTACCCTCGTGAGCCCACTGTAAGGAGGTTGATGCTCTTCTTTTGCCGCAAGAAAGCTAATATTCGGAAAAAAAATCACGGCGAAGGTTTCAGGCCAATCGGAGTTACGGATCTCCATATATACACGAAACGGTGAAACAGAGCTGTAACAAAACGTGAAACGAGAGATAGATCCAATCTCGGAGGGGCTCTCGCCCTCCCACGCCATGGGAGCCAAGGACGGAGGAAACCCTTCTCCCATCTAGGGAGAAGGTCAAGGAAGAAGAAGAAGAAGGGGGGATCTCTCCTCCCGGTGGCGCCGGAACACCGCCGGGGGCCATCATCATCACCGCGATCTTCACCAACACCTCCGTCATCTTCACCAACACCTCCATCACCTTCCCCCATATATATCCAGCGGTCCACTCTCCCGCAACCCGCTGTACCCTCTACTTGAACATGGTGCTTTATGTTTCATATTATTTTCCAATGATGTGTTGCCATCCTATGATGTCTGAGTAGATTTTCATTGTCCTATCGGTGATTGATGAATTTCTATGATTGGTTTGAGTTGCATGTTTTATTATTGGTGTTGTCCTATTGTGCCCTCCGTGTCGCGCAAGCGTGAGGGATTCCCGCTGTAGGGTGTTGCAATGTGTTCATGATTCGCTTATAGTGGGTTGCGTGAGTGACTGAAACACAAACCCGAGTAAGTAGATTGTTGCCTATGGGATAAAGGGGACTTGATAGTTTAATGCTATGGTTGGGTTTTACCTTAATGAATCTTTATTATTTGCGGATGCTTGCAAGAGTTCCAATCATAAGTGCATATGATCCAAGTAGATAAAGTATGTTAGCTTATGCCTCTCCCTCAAATAAAATTGCAATAGTGATTACCGGTCTAGTAACATAGTCAATTGCTTAGGGACAATTCCACAACTCCTACCACCAGTTTTCCACACTCGCTATATTTAATTTAGTGGTGTCTTTATCTAAACAGCCCCTAGCTTTTATTTACGTGCTCTTTACTTTCTTGCAAGCCTATCCAAAAACACCTACAAAGTACTTCTAGTTTTATACTTATTCTAGGTAAAGCGAACGTCAAGCGTGCGTAGAGTTGTATCGGTGGTCGATAGAACTTTAGGGAATATTTGTTCTACCTTTAGCTCCTTGTTGGGTTCGACACTCTTACTTATCGAAAACTGTTGCGATCCCCTATACTTGTGGGTTATCATGTGCGAGTGCGTCCTTCGCGCGCAAGAAGTTTGTCCTCAATGCGCCCTCAATTTACTAGCGTACGGGGTGCTACCTCGAGTGGTTTCAACTTTGTTTACTTCACCGCGTGTCATATGGGCCTCTAGTTTACTTATTTTCACCCACTGCCACATGGGCCAGCACACGAAGATACAGAACACGAGCTGACAAGGTAGCATGTGGATTGGTTGACCGGTCAACTCAACAATATACGGAGCTATACGCTGACACAGTAAGCATATAATCCGTCGGTATAGAGAGTTCGAGTGAGAGGGGAGGCCCGTGAGAGATAGCAGAGAGAGAAAGAGCTACTCCCTCCGTTTGATAATGTAGTTCCAACATTTTTTTAAGTCAAACTTTTGAAACTTTGACCAAGTTTATAAAGAAATTACTTATATCTACAATACCAAAGATAAATAATAGTATGAAGTAAGTACATATTGTGATGAATCTAATGATCGTTCCAGAAGTAAATGTTTTTCTCCACATATACCTAGTCAAACTTTTATAAGGTTTGACTTTTCAAAACATCCATATGCTTATGGACGTGACAGGGTCCCTAACTAGAGAGAGAGAAAGAGAGAGAGAGAGTGAGTGAAAAAAGTGTGTGTGCGTGTGTGAAAGAGACATGGACAACACACCATAAAAGTAGAGAAAAAGCATGCGTGTCTTATGCAAACATATCACACATGCATCTTTGACAACGGAGGCAAGGTGAGGAGATAGTGTGTGGTTGTTTGGAACTGAGAGAGCAAGACCCCTAGCACGTGGCCAAGAGGGGTCTGACAAACAAGGGAGAGAGGTCGAGAGAGACGTATGGAGAAAATGCAGAAATGGGAAGGAGCCACTGTATGTTTGTCATAGAGATCCCTGGAGATCGTGGATGGGACTACATGGGTGGGAGATCGAGTGACAAGGTGTGTGCGCGATAGAAGATGCCCCGAGAGATATCGAGATAGGCGTATGGATGGAAGGAGACAATACGTGTGTTCCTGATGGCTAGTTAGAGATAATCATACTTATGAGGGGGGGAGTGATTGCGCCTATGATGGAGTGAGGGATTATGGTACTTAGGGGGGTGCGTGTCACATGGAGAGAGAACAAGGGCGGAGAGTGTTGGATGGGTCTGTATGTATAGCGCGAGCGAGACATGTGTATGTGTGAACCAAGGAGATATAAGGCCAGTTTGGCTTGCGTCATGAGCATATTTTGCCTGGCCTGGGGTTGTGACTGGATTTCATGCACGCTTGTTTGGATGCTACCCTGTGAAAAAGAAAGCCCGCCTGGCCTGGGTTCCCTTGCACTTTAATTAGCCTGGCTGAACTCCAGACACTGCAAGTAGCTCGGCCAGCGATCGATTTCAACGTCTGGCCGTGCCTGGTCGTGTGGCCACGAGGCTAAAAGCAACATGGATGGATATTAGCATTAAATAATTGATGCATGGATTGATTGATGGGATGTTGATGCTTTGCTCGCCTGAAAGCTTGAACCAAACGCTTCGGCACCACACAAGCCTGGCCAGCAGAAATATTTTACATCTCATGTCCACACCAGCAAGACCGGCCATCAAGGCATGAGGGTCAGTCACGAACCAAACCGACCAATAAAGTTTGAGAGGGATTGAGGAGCCCCGATAAGGCTGAGTGGTGCGTCGAGATAGCTGAGAGGGGAAAGAGATATTCCATCCATTCGATAATGCAGTGCATGTAAATTTTTTAGAAGTCAAACTTTGGAAACTTTGATCAGGTTTACACAAATGTTATTTATATCTACAATACCAAAGATACATCATACAAATCTACATCTCATGGTGAATCTAATGGTATATGTTTGTCGTACTAGATGTAAATCTTTCTCTCCACGTACATGGTCAAACTTTGTGATGTTTGACTTTTCAATAAATCAATACGCAATGGACCGAGGAGAGTGCCTCAGTCGAGACAGATCAAGTGTGTGTGAAGGAGAATGAGTAAGTGTGCAAAAAGAGTATGTGTGTGAAAGAGAAAGTGACAACAAACGAGAAATTAGAGAGAGTGTGTGTTTTTTCGTTTCTTATGCGAACATATCACGCATGCATCTCCGAAATGGAAAAGCGAGGCGAGGAGATACACGAAGATAGCTAGTGTCTGATTGTTTGCAACGGAGAGAGACACCACTGTAGCACATGTCCAATAGAGGTCTGGCCAACAAGGAACAAAGGTCGAGAGGGACACATGGATGGCATAGACACATGGGGAGGGAGAGAGGGTGTGTTTGTGATAGAGAGATCCCGTCGAGATCGTGAGGGGACTATATGGGTGGGAGATCGTGGGAGTGCGTGCGTGATAGAAAGATGCCTCGAGAGAAATCGAGATAGACCATGCACATGTTTGTGATGGAGACTAAGATTAGCTAGTCATATACATATAGGGGGGACTGCGTGTGCCTACAATTGAGTGAGAGACCATCATACTTGTCTAGCTGGGCGTGAGATTGTGTGTGTGCGCGTGTGAGATGGAGAGAGAACGAGGGGGAGAGATAGAGTTTTAGATGGGCCTATCGAGTGCTAGTGAGATATGCATGTGTATGTGTGACCCAGGTGGATGGAGAGTTTGAGAGAGGGGGGGGAGAGCTCCGAGAATACATAGTAGTGCGTGAGAGAGTTACGGGCAAAGAGCCAAGGAATTTGTGAGCGTACGATGAGTGCACCCAAGATATCTAGCTTGGACTAGCTAGAGTATCATACATAGTGTGCGAGAGAGACCTATAGATGGTGTATATATGCATGCGAACTAGAAAGACCCCCCCAGAGACACACAAAGAGAGAGAGAGAGAGAGAGAGAGAGAGAGATGGAGAGAAAGGGAGAGGGACCAACAAGGTTTTTGTGTCGGATGCGGGCGATAGAATTGAATATTGTCGGGGAGAGAGTGAGAGAGAGAGAGAGAGAGAGAGAGAGAGAGAGAGAGAGAGAGAGAGAGAGAACAGGAGTCCTAAGAGGGGAGGTCGCGTTTATGCATCAAAGACTGATATAAACCATGTTTCGATATAAACTTGCATTCAAATATTTAAATTGGAGAACATGTTGTCTGCAATTCACACATGAATGGATATATGCGTATATAAAACAAGTTCATTAATTTGACTTTCAACATGTTCATGGAGTACTATTATACTGTACAACATGCAACTCGATTGGTGTGTTCAATTTTGGATTTAGTTCACTATTTTGACCTACTGAACGAGCTATTTCATTGAATCGAAATATTTCATTTTGGGTTTGATTCGCGTTTTTGAGTGGGTCAACTATTTGTCATATAGTAAATCGCTAGCAA
Organism: Aegilops bicornis; assembly: GCA_021605145.1. Lineage (NCBI taxonomy): Eukaryota > Viridiplantae > Streptophyta > Magnoliopsida > Poales > Poaceae > Aegilops > Aegilops bicornis. The sequence continues at coordinate 230,517,853 of CM038670.1, read as the reverse complement.
CGAGCATGTAAAAACACATTACTCCCGAGCATCATCTCTCCATCTAAAAAAGAAGTGGCAAGCTAATATTTCAAAATTTGATCCGAATCGACTTGGTAAGGTAGACGTGGATGCTCGTTCTCCCAAAATTTGAATGAACCGTTAAACATCCTCTCTGCTCGGTGGAATTCGCCTGAGCAAATAAATGGGAGACGCGAAATTACCGTCCTATGTGGGAAACGCATCAATTGGCCCGTTGTACGTCGAGGGTAGGTTCATAACTTCATCCAAGCGCGCCTTCCCCTCGGCCGAAATGACACGTGCCGAATAATTCATAAACCATGGTTGTCAAAACATGCTCACCTCGCCCGAAATAGCTCGCGCCCACTATTTCAAAACACGCTCTCCTCGCCCGAAATCGCTCGCGCCCACTATAGTTCAAAACACGTCCTCCCTCACTCAAATCGCTCCGCTCACTATTTGGGGAGAAGCAAAGTTACTCTACTATCCCGACCCTCGACAGACCCAAGCCGAGAAGCCTATAGGCAAGGGTAGAACTGTAACTCCCCTCACATTTCGAGACAAATGCGTCTGTAAGACATTGTTCCACTCCCTCCCAATTCCCCCCCCCCCCATTCATACCTCGTGGGCGCCAAATCACCTTCTCCCCGGGAAGCTCCCCTCTCCCGAGCCGCGAAACCTCAGCCCCATCTCCATGGCATCCCCCCACCGCACCAATTTCACAGCCGCCCTCCTCCCTAATGCTGGAGACGCTGTCCATTTGTCGTCGTGCACTGGGCCGTGTGCCTCTTACTCCGTGCTGCTGGTGCTGCCTCGACGACGGCCGTGTGAACCGTACCAGAGCCGATTCACCCCTGCCGTTGTTCACAGCGCCGGAGCGGCTCCAACTTCGCATCCGTACAGAGTCCTGGCGCTGCTTCCGCGTAGCCGTCGACCGTCGCGACATCGCTCTTTCCCTGCCGCCGGTCGCCACCGCAACCGCGCCAGCCTCACCGACTCGACAGCAGGACCTGCCTACTTCACCATGCCACCAGATAGGTCGCACCCTCATCTCAAATCACTTTATTTAGGCGTCAGTTGTCTAAATTTTTATTCTGGGCCAATCGATTCCCAATGGTAACCAGCGCCCCTCGAGGCGGCGGAGCTCCTAGGCTGCCGGTTGGCTGGTGTCTAACGTAAGGGTGCGGGGCCACAAGTTCGTCGCGGAAGCAGCGCTTAGATGGCTATATTTTAGAGTTGCGTGGGTTGAAGGTACTGCCGCCACCGGATCTGGATGACGGGGAGTCTTTGTGGATTGGCCCAGGGGCGGCATAACCACGGAAGTGCGGTGGGGCGGGGAGCGGGGTTTTTGCCGGTGCCACGACGGCGGAGGCAGGCTGCTCTGCCGTTGGTCGCTGGCTCTTCGGGGAAGATTCCAAACAGTGTCAGCCGGGAGGCACAAGACGGCCAGCCATCCGGCGTAGATCGGACAGTACCAAATTATAATAAAATCGTTTGACCCCAATTTAGTCTTCAGTCAACAGACGTGTGACCACTCTCGTACCTTGTTGATGATCTCTTAGTGTATTTCTTCAGATCAAAGAGATATGTCGTTCTTAACATTATGCTTATCTGCATCTTCAGACACACCGTCTTCCGACTCACTGTAGCTGCTCCAACAAGGGAAGCATACACCAGAAGGGAGCTATAGTCCCCACTCAACAGTTCCCTGCATCGAATGCGCGTGCCCGACATGGACAGCCACAACAACTGCAGGGCCATCGACAAGTCAGCACATGATGCTCACTCCTATGGATGGCAGCCCGGATAGGTTGTACCCTCATCTTACTTGTGTGCAACATTTATGGCTTTGTTGTTCATGTAAGCATGGAAAATAGATCATCACATTTCACTGTATATTCATGCTGATCTCTTACGGGTCTTGTTCAGGAGTTAACGCTGTTCCATAGTTCAGCTAAGATACTTGTTCTTTAGGCAACGTTGTTCCATAGTTATCATCCATCAGCCAATGCTATCCCACAGGCTGGTGATTATAGTATTATACCACTTCTAGTATTACCTATGTTGTTCTTTAATACTTTTGTGTGTCATCTAGTTAATCTCGAGTACAAACGATACATATTCTGTAGCTTTCATCTGTGTTTTTCCTTTAGTTTATGAGACCTGTTGCTGCTAGTTAACCCCAGTCCTACTATTTATGTCGTCTCCTACAGGCACTCATTACATAAATCTAACTACTAGTTGTCTTCCATGCATGTTAGATATAATTGCACACACCGATATATCCACAAGAACCTCATGGAGCAATGTAAAGGCCAATAAACTTGATGTCAATGATACCCAATATGATGGAACATGTAAAGGCAGTTCTTCAGAAGACTTGCAGAAAGATGATGAATCCTCTTCACCCCACAAGGCCCTTGCTCTAACTTGGCATGTGATATGGGTACAACATGCAAATAATGTCCTGGAGTGTATCTACTCGGTTGCAATGCCATGTGCTTAGCATGCTAATCATGCATGTAAATATGTCATGCCTTCTTGTTTTTCAGTACCTATTCCATTCATGATAACATGTTTTCAAATTCAAGTACTATCATTCTACTATATCGCAATGCCATCTGCTTAATTTGGACATCATGCTTCTGAATATCTTATGCATTGTTATTCATCAGTATGTACTTCATCATCTACCATACCATGTTTTTTACATTGAAGTGTTGTTCTAGTGCTCTGTTGCAATGCCATCTTATTTTCCCAATCATACACGTGTATGTTGCCTTAGTTATTTCTGTACGTATTCCGCTAGCATACAGTTTTACATTCACTAGTGTTTTTTTTGCTTTGTTGTCCTGTCGTATCCCTTGCTCTTACACCATACTCCCTCCGTCCGGATTACATGTTGCCGAAATGGATAAAAAGGATGTATCTAGAACTGAAATACGCCTAGACCCATCCATCGTTTTCTGGCTGGAGGGAATACATGTCAATATGTCATGCCTTTCTATTCTTCAGTACCTATTCCATCTCACTGTTGTCGCATGTTTTATAATTAAAGCACCATTCTTCTATACAAGGCATGCAAGGGGAAGACGACTATGTTAGAATCTGAAGGGTTACAAACAAGGCCTTTGGAAAAGATCCAAACGCCAGGAGATAATAAACCAACTCCAGTTTTTATAGATACTGCTCCAGCATAGAGAAACCCAACTCCTACTGATAATAAGCAGATTCTAGTGGCAAAAGAACTAGTCCGCTCCAGTCTAGCAAAAATATGTCAACTCAATTCTAAGAAGTGTGTGCGTATCCTTGCATCATGAAATTTTATAGCATGCTGATCATATTTTCTACATGTTTCTTACCCATGTCTCTTTTAGAAAATAAGCTTAACAGATAGAAGAATTTCTGCAATGGTATCGTTTATGAGGAAAGATTCTTGCAGGAATTCTATGTGCTCCAATGTAGATGTAAGTACCTGTTGTATATCACTATATTTTTACATCAGCATGTATTTTGTTAATCGGCGTGAATCCAACATTTATCTGATCTAAATTTAGTTGTAGCAAAATGTATGATTAAAGGCCAAAATGTTGATTTTTGCAAGGAAAACTGCCTGGTAGTTTTGCATCCTGAGCTGCATGAGTGTACTATCTCATATAAGTGGGTTTGAATAATTTGGTTCTGCAGTGGGTTTTTCAGTGTTTTTTTTACTGTGTTGTCCTATCGTATCCCTAGCTCTTACATCATACTCCCTCCGTCCGGATTAAATGTCGCAGAAATGGATAAAACTGGATGTATCTAGAACTGAAATACGCCTAGACCCATCCATTTATTTCGGATGGAGGGAATACATGTCAATATGTCATGCCTTTCTATTCTTCAAGACCTATTCCATCTCTGCTGTAGCATATTTTATAACCGAATCACCATTCTTCTATATAAGGCATGCAAGGGAAGACGGCTATGTTAGAATCGAAGGGTTACAAACCAGGTCTTTGCAAAAGATCCAAACGCCAGGAGATAATAAACCAACTCCATTTTTCATAGATACTGCTCCAAAGACAGAGAAACCCAACTCCCAATCGATAATAAGCAGATTCCGTGGCCAAAGAACTAGTCCGCTGCAGTCCGCAAAAGAATGTCAACTCCATTCTAAGAAGCGTGTGCTTATCCTCGCATCATGAAATTTTATAGCATTACGATCATATTTTCTACATGTTTCTTACCCATCTCTCTTTTAGAAAATAAGGTTAAACGATACAAGACTTCCTCCATTGGGATCGTATTCGAGGAAAATATCTTATGGAATTCTACGTGCTCCAATGCTGATGTAAGTACCTATTGTATATCACTATATTTTTACATCAAAGATGTATTTTGTTAATCGGCGTGAATCTAACCTTTATCTGATCTAAAATTAGTTGTAGCAAAATGTTAAAGGAGCCAATGTTGATTTTTGTAAGGAAAACTACCGGTAGTTTTGCATCTTGAAACTGCATGAATGTACTATCTCATATCACGCACATTACTGAATTGTAGTGCTTCCCTGGTTGCCCATTCATTCATTGTGTCAATGTTGCTTTCGTATTACCTTACCTGGCTGATGGTAGCTGTGCCATATTGTGATAATTTGGTGTAGGCTAGTTGCCCAAACGTTCGTTGTGTCAATGTTGCTTTCCTATTATCTGACTTGGCCAATGATAGCAATGTTAGTGTGTTAATTTAAATGCAGTCTTTGAAGATAAGAAGACAAACTCGAAAACAGCAAGGCAACCCCATTGTTTCTTTCCAAGAAATCTAGGCCAGGTAATATGGCAATAACTCATGATTAATTTGTTTGGTTCCGTCCTAATTTAGGTTATGATGCGTTGGTGAGACACTCTCCACTATCAATAATACAAGCCTCGCCAAAATTGCCATCTGAATCTGTTCAAGATCCTCTGTCTTGAATGCAACGGAATAAATGTATGTTTGTGAACCAATTAATGGCTGAAGCAATGATGGAAATGGTGGATGAATCAGAGGTGCAGTGTCGTGCGACACAACAACTGATCAATGTTTTCAGAGACAGTGTAGCAAAGCAGCAAGAACTTGCCCACATGCTTATGGGTGTCATCTATGCTGAGGTTCTGCTCATTTATTTGCACTGGCATCAATCTTTGATTGCCAAGTGGATGTAATTTCCTGTAATATATGCTGGATGTGCAACGTTATTCCCTGTATGTCGTACATTTGCTTGATCGGTTTTTGTCCTGTGCATAATTGCTCGTCGTAATGGGCTCAAATTATCAAATTTGGCCTAAAGACATGAACGAACTTTAGTGGGCCCATTAAGTTAATGGGCCGTTACTAGGCCGAAAGTTAATGGTTGGCCCTCTTACCTCCCGGGTCGTTAACAGTCCGACATCGAAGCGGGCAACAGGTGGCCCCAGTTTATTTCACGGGTTGTTAACAGGCCGTTACTAAGTTTGGGCTACATATGGCCCGGCTATCTGTAGAGGCCTTTAGCAGTCGAAAGAGACAATGGGCTTATCGGACCATGAAGAGCATGGGCCGCTAAGAGGCCGAAAGTCAGGTCGTATTGTAAACGGCCCAACTGTGTTGTGGGCCTTTAGCAAGCCGAAAGAGAAACTGGGCTGGTATTGGACCATGAAGGGCATGGGCCCTTAAAAGGCCAAAACTAAGGTCCGACTACAAATGGCCCAAGTCATTTATGGTCCATTAACAGGCCGAAAGGCACACAGGGCCGAGAATTGTCCCAACCCTTAAATGGGTCGCTAAAAGGCCAAAACTCAGGTCCGATTACAAATGGCCCAACTGATTTATGGGTCGTCAACAGGCTGAAAGTGACACCGGGCCAGAAATTGGCCCAACACTTAAATGGGCCGCTAAAAGGCCGTAACTCAGGTCCGACTACAAATGGCCCATCAGATTTATGGGCCGTCAACAGTCGAAGACACACCGGGCCGGAAATTAGCCCAACATTTAAATGGGTCGCTAAAAGGCCGAAAGATGTACATCCTGAAAATTGGACCATTCATTAAATGGGCCGTTAATAGGCCGAAATCTCATCGGGCCGATATTGAGCCCAAATATATAGCGGGCTGTTAACGGGCTCGAACTAACGATGGGCTGCAATGGTGTCAAATCTTTAACGGGCCGTTGACGGGCCGAGTTGGCACATCTTGTATGGGCCGTGGGCTTAAATGGACCTGACACAAGTAGGCCTTATATGGGCCGGCCTGCTAATTTTTACTGGGCCGGCCTTTTTCACCGGAATGGGCCACTGTTGGGCCGTGCCACGTGTCGACCTATCATAGGCGCCTCCTGTCCAATGAGTGGATGACATCCGTCCCAAATGGTGAGGCAACACGTGTTTCCTGCGGCCAATGATGATTTTACATGTGGAAAATCCCCATTGGTCCTGGCTGTTAACGGGTTATCGGATCGAAAACCGGACCCGATAGCTTAACGGTGTTCCGTTACGGTGGATGCCACGTGTCGGCCACCCTTGACGAAAGCACTTCTGTGGTGCGCGATTTATTGTCATGGAAGTGGACACTTCCGTGATGATAATTTTGGTAATGTCATGGAACACTTCTACGATAGCACAGGTATGACTATTTTGATTCTGTCATAAAATCGTCATGGATGTACATGCATGACAAAAAATGCGACCTACTGTGACAAACACGTATCATCACGGAAGTGTATTTTTTTGTAGTGCTCGCTGCAGCCCGCGGCACTGCCGCCTTTGAGAGAAACCCACATGTGTTTTAGAGGGATCCATTGCTCTGGAATCACAGATCGGTGCCACCAGAGGACATGCCAGGGCTGTGTTTCGGGTGGTGGGCAGCAAGGGAAAATTGGATCGAGGAAGCGTCGCATCGATAGGAGAGAAGTTCCAAGGAGTTGCGCCTGGCGCAACACAAGGCGGAGGCGCAAGTTGATCTCAGGGGAGAGATGCTGAGGGATGTCAGCATCTGGCAGCGTCGCATTGATTCCGAGCAAGGGCTAATGGCAGAGATCATATTCACGGAGTCGACTGCAGAGGAAAGAACGCGCATGCCTGCGCAATGGCATGAGTAGCCGGTGCAACTGTTCAAATGGGCGGTAGGAGAAGCCAAATCCCGGGACTAGTTGCGGCGGCGCCGCTGGGTATGCATCGTAGGCGAGGTGAGCTGCCCTCCTTCCCCGCCAGCAATGAAGTGACCTAGTCAGTTGCTGCTGCAGTGAACTTGCAATGCTATGTCAGTTTGCAACCTTGACAATCACTCCTTCTATATGTATTGTTTTCTTGTAAAAAATACTTGGTCGTTTCGAAAAAGATGGTAATTGATTTATCACTAGTTTTAGAATGCTTGGTCGTGACAATCAACCGAAGCCACATCCAGAAGTCTCCATCGTGTAAGTACTTTACGGTCGGTCGCACCAACAGACGGTCGGTCGCACCCGCGTCTCACCAAAGGGACACACATCGGTTTGGTCTGACATGTACGACCAGCTACATCACTGACTTGGGCGACCGCATTTGAGCAGTGTAGTACTCCCTCTATCTTAGTTTAGAAGTCTTGCACGTGTACCTAGGTTATTAATTTGACCAACTTAATAAGTGGCATACATTACAAAAAATATATCATTACAAACTTCAAATATTCTATTTTTTAATGTTATATTTTTTATGTTAAACAATTTATGTTCTACTAAACTCATCGGGAGTACTTGAAATTTATGTTCCACTAAACTCATCAGGAGCTGTTTCGGGCCTCGAAACCACAACCATCAATTAATATTTTCCTTGTTCCCATCACATTCCAAAGTACTAGTGCTACAATTAAGTGCAAGCCTGCTCACACCTACCAGTACGTACCTAACCTGAACGTGTTCCCACTATGCAGGTTTTAGTACTAGTGCTAGTACTTAGGTTATAAAAAGGGAACTACCTAACCAAAAATTACTCTACCTTCCTCCTCATAAGTCCTCCTTCTTCGTCCGTCCTTGCCATGGCCGGTGTGCAGAGCTCTAGGTCGAGAACTACTCGTAACAAGGGAGCGGCAACCAAGGCTGTGGAAAAAAAAGAGGGCTCGCCGCCACGCAGAGACCTCGAAAGATCTCTCACGGGCAGGCGATGGCTTCCAGGAGCGCCCTAGCCGCGGAGGCGAACATGCCGAGCTGGCGACGCTGGAGTCGTTATCCCTTGGCAGCATGCCCGATCAGCTCAATAAGCACCTCAATAAGCAGAAGGAGTTCATCCACGGCTTGGTGGAGCTGCTGAAGGAGAGCCTCGACGACATGCCCGCTGAGCTCAATGAGCAGGGGGAGTTGACCGCCGGCTTGGTGATGCTGCTGAAGAAGAGCATTGCCTCGGAGAAGAAGGTGACCGGCGAAAAACTGCAACTTCAGGAGGACAAGGCGAAGCTCTGCCACGAGCTCGACCTGCTGAAGGAGGAGAAAGCGGCTAGAAGAAGCTGCATGAGAATAGTAGTTCCTCGATGAAGATGCTGCAGGCCCTCGTAATGGAATAGAAGGAGGAGTTGGCGAAGCTCCGCATCGAGCACCCGGCTACTGTCAAGGTACGTAATGCGACCGTGGAACAGACAATGAAGGCTCGCGTCGAGAAATCCCTGTCATGGACACAATGAAGAAGATGGCGGAGGAGATGCGCAAGGAGATGGAGGTCGTGGAGGCGATGAAGAAGCGGTTATGACTACGTGGCTAGCAACCCTTCATGTAGTGAGAGCATCACCCCAGACTTGTGTGTGCG